>OZ024869.1:4608175-5947081 GCA_964017185.1 Rugalucina vietnamica
ACCATTAGCCATTGCTACATACCAAATATCAAAGCTGTGGGCCTAGTGGTTTCAGAGAAGAAGATTTTTTTAGTTTTTCCCATTGTAAGTCTATGGGACATATCTGTTGCCATGGAAACCACAACTTTGATACAATCTGCTCCAAAACCTAATGCCATCAATCCCCCAACCGAATTATGGTTCACATTAAATTTGATCAAGATCGGCCTACTAGCTTCAGAAATATTCTTCTTTGAAATTGTGGACGGACGACGGACGGACGGACGGACGACGACGGACGACGGATGCCTGCCTATCCTATAAGCTCACCTGTGAGCCTTCGGCTCAGGTGAGCTAAAAATGCCCAAAATAAATGTGCAATATCATAACATGTAAAAAATGGTGATTTTTTGGCATATGTTGCCTTGTTATAGCAAAATGTTGTATAAAATATCCCATTGTTATATATCGCCAGAAAGCTTATTGCCTAAGTGTTATGTTAAAATAAAAACATTTATTCTTGGATAATACCCTATTGAGTTATACACGCATAACATGCCCTAGGTCAGAAAAGCAACCCTGATTGTGACTCAGCCGATGTGTCTGCCAGTGAATTGCATGTTTTACTTAAATCATGTACCAGGCTTTGTGTGAAGTACAGTTCCAAAAAGCATAACCCCCTAAATATAATGTTAGCAAAAATTTGTTTATTTTAATTTCTGTGTGCAATGTTGTCACTGATTCTCCTACGCAAGTTCAACACCTAACTTCAGCTACTATATGAGCCGTGACATAAGAAAACCAGTCTCTGGGGTTTTAGACCACGTCTGACACAAACCAGCCTGTACAGTCACAGAAACAGGTTAGAAGCTTGAAATTTTAGATTCAAGATGAAGAGGAATTGTACATGTAGCGAAAACAAAGGCGCTGATCAGTTTCGCAGTTATTGCGAAGCTGATCTGTGCCTTTGTTTTCGCATAGGCAAAAATCCGGTTTTCTCATGGCACGGCTCATATCAGTGTCTTGTAGTCAGTAGTTTGCAAAAGTGGGCGAAATGTAACATTATTTTCTGTCATGTTTTTTTTCCCCATTATTTCTGTTTTTTTAACACTACAGGGGTGTAAAAGCTATTCAGTAATTTTTTAAAAAAAATTGTAATCAATATTCTGGAAAGGTTTGCTGTTAGGAAATCAGATGGAAATTTTGCGCATATGATTTTTGGGTATGGGGTAGCTACATATAGTGGGTTTATTGCTCTACCAGATTCATTTTAAAATAATTTGTTTGGAAAATGTTGTCTCCATTGTGATATAACCGTCAGAAGTTCAATATCCTTCAATTGTTTTTCTAAGTATACTTTCTATGTAACAAATGTGTGCTGTAATGCTGTTGGTAAATCTGATTCATAAGTAGCTTGATACATATGAACCATAGTTACATAAAAAACTTGAAGTTGTGTCTACAAATAACTGTACACATACAAATTTGCACTACAACTGAAATATTCTAGACCCTGGACAAAAACAATAATGATAACCTATCATGCCTCTAATTCCTTCATAGCTTCATTAACCCATTTTTGACAAATGGATTTTCCCATCTTTATCAATTGGGAGAGTCCAATGTCATTTTTAGGGGCGTCAGGAGTGATTTTTATTTTTCATCTCATTTTTCGATGAATTTTCTCTGAGCAAACAAAATAGCCCCAGATGGGACGCCGCGAATTGCGGCGTCACATCTGGGGCTATGTTGTGTGCCTATGTCCCACAAAAAGGACCCAGGTAGATTACAAGCATTCACCTTATTGACACCTTGATCAAAGGGCTGGTGAATATCAAGCTCTTTAAGTACATGTATGCAAGTCACTTGGGTGTTATTTTTCTATTGTATTGAATACCCACTTTGCTATTTTTCAAAATGAAAGGACCCATAATTACCTATTATCAATTAAGCTTTGATCAAACGTTGATCCCTTATATCCAAAAGCAGCATAACTACCATGCTTGGGTTAATATCAATGAAATCATGAAGGATTCTGATTAATATCGGTTCATATGAGCCAAATCATGAGAAAACCTAATTTTTGCCAATGGGAAAACAAAGGTGCAGATCAGCTGAGCTTTAACTAACTGCACAGCTGATCTGCACCTTTGTTTTCCACTCACAGATAGAACAATTCCTCTTGTTCATAAATTCGAAATTTCAATCTTCTAGCCTTCTTCTGTAACTGCACAGCCCTGTTTGTGTCTGACCTGGTCTGATATTCCAAAGACCAGTTTTCTCACGTCAAGGCTCACAGTTATAGTCTATAAGTCTTGTCCTACAGTTTAACTTTCAAGCTGTCATCCTGACTCTGTCTCTCCAGATCTTTGATAAGATCCAGGACCTGCAAGCCCGAGTCCCACTCTAAAATCTTGGCCTTTAAATCATAATCACTTGTCTCGCCACTCAATAGTCCCAGCTTCTTAAATTTCTTCCATAGGTGGAAATCCTTTCTCGGACATATAAAGTCTTTCTCTCTAAGCCTTAATGCTGGACACAAGTCGTTAGACCCATCACCAACATATACAATATAATCATACACAACATTTTCTAATTTTCTTTTAGCTATATGATCTTCAAGAATTTGACCTTTACACAGATTTTCTGTACTAAGGTCACACCAGTCTTGGCGATGAAACCACTCAATTTTTAGACAGCCATTTTGGTCATAGTCGGCAGGATTAGTGTAAACAGCATTGACTGTATCCACCAGTTTAAATTTATTGAGGGAGTAGCTAATAAACATAGAGTTAGAATCAGATATAATGATCACTTCAAATTTTTCTGATCCCAAATAGTTCAAGAGTTCACCCATGCCATCAGTCAATGGCAACTCTTCTATGTTGTTTTTTAAATCAGCTTCTGAGATGCCATTACTGTGAAGATATTCAAATATGGCCCCCATGTAGTCGGTCCATCCACGATCACTGTATTTATCTTTGATTTCCTGAGGTATTTTCCCGTTGGGACAGAGTTTCGAGATATAGATGTCACTGTTGTCGTCGATAACGGTGTGATCAAAGTCAAAGGCCACTAGAATCTTTTGATTGTCCTTAGATGTGGCTGCCATTCTGAAATGAGAAATAATCTTAAGCTTTAGAACACACACACACACACACACACACACACACACACACACACACACACACACACACACACACACACACACACACACACACACACACACACACACACACACACACACACACACACACACAACAACAACAAGAACTCCGCGGAGGTCGATATCGCACCTGCATCGGGCAAAGTCAATAGACCGTGAAATATAGTTCAAGGGCACCGGGTCAAGGTGCGTGCTTGAAGGGCATGTCAAAGACAATTACTATGCAAGGTTTCAGACTTGCAGCTATCTCTGATGTCGAGAAAACCAAACTTCGACGTAAAAATTTTCAAAGTCAGTGGACCGTGAAATATAGGTCAAGGGCACCGGGTTAAGGTGCGTGCTTGAAGGGTATGTCAAGGACAATTACTATGCAAGGTTTCAGACTTGCACCTATCTCTGATGTCGAGAAAACCCAACTTCGACGTAAAAATTATCAAAGTCAGTGGACCGTGAAATATAGGTCAAGGGCACCGGGTTAAGGTGCGTGCTTGAAGGGTATGTCAAGGACAATTACTACACAAGGTTTCAGACTCGCAGCTATCTCTGATGTTGAGAAAACCAAACTTCGACGTAAAAATTTTCAAAGTCAGTGGACCGTGAAATATAGGTCAAGGGCACTGGGTTAAGGTGCGTGCTTGAAGGGTATGTCAAGGAGAATTACTATGCAAGGTTTCAGACTCGCAGCTATCTCTGATGTCGAGAAAACCAAACTTCGACGTAAATGTTGACAAAACTTCGACGTAAAAATTTTCAAAGTCAGTGGACCGTGAAATATAGGTCAAGGGCACCGGGTTAAGGTGCGTGCTTGAAGGGTATGTCAGGGACAATTACTATGCAAGGTTTCAGACTCGCAGCTATCTCTGATGTCGAGAAAACTTAACTTCGACGTAAATGTTGACGGACGGACGGACGAACGAACGCACGAACAAACGGACGGACGGAAATTTGAACTCCTATATCGCACTCTGCTATAAGCAGGTGCGATAAAAATGTATCAGAATAACGTCAATAGTATTTTTATTTTCATTATATTTTTTTGTGCAGGCAATAGTTATTCTGGCTCAGAAATATCATGAGAGAAAATCGCTAATTTAACTTAGATTGGAGAGATTTTTCTATCGTTTTGCCGATTTCAGTGAGATTTTTGGCAAAAAAAAAATGTACAAATCTCTAACAATCTTCCCAGAAAATAATCCCTGGAAGGTTGAGAGGTATAAATCTGCATTTTGTTGAATATTTGAAGTGAAGGAAAGATACACAAAAAGTTGTTCGAAAACACTTTTCTACTTTTAATGCATGGAGTTTGGACCATAGATGCATTCAGTAAACTTACCTACATGCTAAAAGCCCTAACCATATATGGCCTTAATTATGATGTAGGTTGCATCATTAGAAACCAGCATTTTACATATGTGAAAACAAAGATGCATATCAGCTGTGCAGAAACCAACAAGAACTCCGCGGAGGTCGATATCGCACCTGCATCCGGCAAAGTCAATGAACTGTGAAATATAGGTCAAGGGCACCGAGTCAAGGTGCGTGCTTGCAGGGTATGTCAAGGACAATTAGTATGCAAGGTTTCACACTTGCAGCTGTCACTGAGTAGTGAAAACAAAACTTCCGACGTAAAAATTAACAAAGTCAATGAACCGTGAAATATAGGTCAAGGACACTGGGTCAAGGTGCGTGCTTGAAGGGTACGTCAAGGACAATTACTATACAAGGTTTCATAGTCGCAGCTATCACTGATGCAGAGAATACCAAACTTCGACGTAAAAATAAACAAAGTCAATGGACCGTGAAATATAGGTCAAGGGCACTGGGTCAAGGTGCATTCTTGAAGGGTATGTCAAGGACAATTACTATACAAGGTTTCATAGTCGCAGCTATCACTGATGCAGAGAATACCAAACTTCGACGTAAAAATAAACAAAGTCAATGGACCGTGAAATATAGGTCAAGGGCACTGGGTCAAGGTGCGTGCTTGCAGGGTATGTCAAGGACAATTACTATACAAGGTTTCATAGCCGCAGCTATCACTGATACAGAGAATACCAAACTTCGACGTAGAAATAAACAAGAACTCCGCGGAGGTCGATATCGCACCTGCATCGGGCAAAGTCAATAGACCGTGAAATATAGTTCAAGGTCACCGGGTCAAGGTGCGTGCTTGAAGGGCATGTCAAGGACAATTGCTATGCAAGGTTTCAGACTCGCAGCTATCTCTGATGTCGAGAAAACCAAACTTCGACGTAAAAATTTTCAAAGTCAGTGGACCGTGAAATATAGGTCAAGGGCACCGGGTCAAGGTGCGTGCTTGAAGGGTATGTCAAGGACAATTACTATGCAAGGTTTCAGACTCGCAGCTATCTCTGATGTCGAGAAAACCAAACTTCGACGTAAATGTTGACAAAACTTCGACATAAAAATTTTCAAAGTCAGTGGACCGTGAAATATAGGTCAAGTGCACCGTGTTAAGGTGCGTGCTTGAAGGGTATGCCAGGGACAATTACTATGCAAGGTTTCAGACTCGCAGCTATCTCTGATGTCGAGAAAACCAAACTTCGACGTAAATGTTGACGGACGGATGGACGGACGGACGAACGAACGGACGGACAGAAATTTGGACTCCTATATCACACCCTGCTATAAGCAGGTGCTATAACAAAGTCAATGGACCGTGAAATATAGGTCAAGGGCACTGGGTCAAGGTGCGTGCTTGAAGGGTATGTCAAGGACAATTACTATACAAGGTTTCATAGTCGCAGCTATCACTGATGCAGAGAATACCAAACTTCGACGTAAAAATAAACAAAGTCAATGGACCGTGAAATATAGGTCAAGGGCACTGGGTCAAGGTGCGTGCTTGAAGGGTATGTCAAGGACAATTACTATACAAGGTTTCATAGTCACAGCTATCACTGATGCAGAGAAAACAAAAACTTTGACGTAAATGTCAAACTTCGACGTAAATGTTGACGGACAGGACGGACGGACGGACAGAAATTTTGACTCCTATATCGCACCCTGCTATAAGCAGGTGCGATAAAAAGCTGATGAGCACCACTGTATTCGTTTTACAGAGAGTACAAACTCCTTTCCTCTTTTAAAATCTGTAAAGCTTTTTCTACAGCTGTTCAGGCTGGTCTGTGTCAGACCAGGTAAGATACCTGAATGCCTAGTTTACATGTTAGAAGGTTATATATCTGAGCTGCAGAAAACCAACAATTTGCATATGTGAAAACAAAAGCGCAAATCAGCGGTGCAGTAACTGCGAAGCTGATCAGTGCCTTTGTTTTCGCTACACAGATAGTACAATTCATCTACCTTCTAAATCCAAAATTTGCAGCCTATAGCCATCCTCTGGGCTTGTACAGCTCAGTTTGCGTCGAACCTGTTTGGAAATCACATTGTTGGTTTTCTCATATGCGGCTCATCTGTACCTTATACTTGATGGTCTGTGGTAAAGCCTACTGAAAGTCTTTTTCCAAGTCTGGCCAGAAGCTACCTTCAAACACTTGTTTATTCCACTTTTGATAACCTTGCCTATCGACACATTCAGTAAACTTCGCCACATGCTAAACTTCCTTATCTTTCAGTCTTTATAATGGTTATCATGATAGCCTGCAAGTATATGGACATGAGCCGCAATGCTAGAAAACAGGTCTTCAGGGTTTCCAACCAGGTCCGACACAAACTGGTCTGTACAGTCACAGAAAAAGGCTAGAAGCTTGAAATTTCAGATTTAAGAAGACAGGGGCGGATCCAGGATTTTTTAAAAGGGGGTTCAAATGTAGAAAAGGGGGTTCGTCAGCCTAATTTCACTCAAAATTTCTTTAAATTCCCCATGAAAACGAAATAATTTGGCTCCAGAGGGGGGTTCGAGCGAACCCCTTGAACCCCTTGAGCCCCCCCTAAATCCGCCACTGGAAGAAGAGTTATTGTACTATCCGTGTAGCGAAAACAAAGGCACTATCATTAGTTGTGCAGTTACTGCACAATATATATATATATATATATATATATATATATATATATATTAATGTATGGTTAACTTAATACTTATTTCAAAAGAAATTTTGCCCTCTATTGTCAAATCATTGAAAAATCATTATACTTCCAACATGCAGAAAGTAATAAGTGTTTTAAAGCGTCATTTTTTTCCTTACAAATTGGCATGCCCTTCAATTCAGGAATTGACAAAACACACACAAACTAATTCAATATTTTTTTTATATTACAAGATTGTACTGTTATATACTTTGTTATGTTTCAAAGGCACTTATATATATGAGCCGCATCATGAAAAAAAACACTTTTTTTTGCCTATGCGAAAACAAAGGCGCAGATCAGCAGTGCAGTTACAATCAGCTTTTCAGTATTTGCACAGCTGATCAGCGCCTTTAATTTGGCTTCACAGATTGTACTATCCCTCTTCTACTTATATCTGAAATTTCAAGAGTCTAGCTTGCTTCTGTGACTGTACAGGCTCGTTTGTGTCAGACCTGTTCGGAAATCCAGATTGATGAAAGTTCATATGTCTGAACTATTTTCATGCGCGGATCCAGAGGGGGGGACCGGGGGTCCAGACCCCCCCTGGAATTTGAAAATTTTACCTAAAAAAAGGTAATTTAGGGATTTTTGGGGGGTTGGACCCCCCTCGTCTGTGACCAAAAATTACCATTTTCGTTGGACCCCCTCTCATGAAAATTTCTGGATCCACGCATGATTTTTATTTTGTCAAAGATGAGCATTGATGGAAGTACAATGTAGTTGTTTCTCTTTGGTAATGCAAGGCAAACTCTCTTGGAGGTTTAAGACAGGACAGCATCACGAAAACATGTCTGTGTAATGTATACCCCCTTGAACTTTTATATAGCAAATTGGGGTTTGCAGGGTATACCTACTTTTCTTATTTTTGCACCAAAACATAGATTGTGGGTACTCGTTAGAACAGCCTAGTCACGGTAGTTCTAACGTGTACCCACAATCTATGTTTTGCGCAAAAATAAGAAAAATATCAAAATTTTCAGCTGAAAATTTTTAATTTTTAAAGCTAAAAAATATCTTTTTTTTGAATGGGCAAGTTTTTGTAATGCAAGTCATTTTTTAACCCTTTAGTCTGGCTTTTAGTCAACATAAAACTTTTGTATTTTATTTTCAATACTAAAGGTGGCAGTAGCATCAAAACTTTGTTTTTCAAAAACAAGCTAAATATTATTAGCTTTAAATATTTCAGTCTATCAAGAAAACACTGTACAATATGGTCACAGTTAAGGCAACAATTTCAATATAGGGATCAAACATGATTTTCAATTCATTAACATTCGCTAGGTCCCGAGGGGAGTGTTGAAAACCGAGGGCGTAGCCCGAGGTTTTCAACACTCCCACGAGGGACCTAGCCAATGTTGATGGATGACAAAATCATGTTTGATCCCTATTATTGCATAAATTCTGCAGAAACGAAGGAAATAAGGTGCAGAAACGAAATAAATATGGTGCACTATATTTTACAGCCTTATCACATTTTCATACGCGTAAAAGCTTTCGTTTTTATGCTCGTTCCGGGCGGACTTCAGTTTCTCATTACTAGCACGTGCTTTGCGTAGCGCCCGGTAACGAGCATAAGTATAAGTGTAAAATCCATGTATTAACAGCATGTGCATGCGTGAATTGCAATATTAATGCATGGCTTTCTAATCATTAATAAACGGCTGTTAATATCGTGTGACATGGGTATTTATGCAATAATATTCATTAATGGGCTTGATTTGGCTATTCCATGTAAAACTCAAACTCAGCGTCGGCCTATGACACAGGTCTACTGTTAAACCAACCTGCATTTATTAGGAAATATGTGTTGCATTCATATCTCTACTAGTGGTAGCTTTGCCTAGATGTCAAAGGTAGTGAACTAAGTCCTAATAAAATGTTCACCAGGTGCCGCCTATACAGTAACCTAAATCACAGCGGTCAACTTTTTTTACTACTTTCTTTCCTGCCTGGTGTCAGGGTTGGGATTTTAAATGTACATGTTTCTTGAATCAGTTTCTGTGCTTACTACATTTGAGCCACATCATTAGAAAACCAACAATGTGGTTTCTGAACAGGTGCTACACAAACCTGCCTGTACAGTCATAGAAGACAGTTAGAGGCTGGAAATTTTAAATTTTAGAAAGTAGAGGTATTGTATTATATCCATGTAGTGAAAACAAATAAAGGCCCTGAGCTTCGCAATAATGATCAGCGTCTTTTTTTTTTTTTTTCACATGATATGTAGATTGTTGGTTTTCTCATGATGTGTCTAATTTGCATTCTTGATACTAAATATATCAAGATATAAAAGAAAATTTGTATAATCAGATTATGGCAAGTTCAGTAACAGATTTAGCTAGAGGGGGTTCAAGAGATTCGTTCGAAACCTCCTATGGACCCAAATCATTTCATTTTCACTGGGAATTTCAAGAAATTTACCGTTTTTGTTCTAATTAGCGCACATACTCAAATAAGTGCATACCCTGGACATTTCCGAAAAACATGTGCATTAGCTCGACTAGCATATTGGTATTTCAAACAAATTTTACACAGAGATATCATTTTAACAAAATTCAAACTTAACCTTTAGTGATCAATATACTATTTTGTGGCAATCAGAACCCTTAAATGACATCATTATTGATATTTTTGACATGGCTATTTCAAAAGTTGATGTGTTGCTTTCATTTGCAGTGTGCGCTAATTAGAGGGATATTTTGTTGCCTTAAATTTTAGTTATTTTGAAAAGTTAAGCGCACTGCATTCTAATTAGAAGGAATACTGTATGTGAAATAAGGCAAACAAACAAATCAAGCAGAGACATGTCATAAACTGGCATTTTCTTTAGAACCATATCCAGATTATTTTAGATCCGAGTTACAACCCACATATACTTGGGGTTACTGTTTAGATTTTGCAAAAAGCTAATACTTGTACTTTTTTTAAAAAAACTTATACTTGTATTTTTTTCTTCTTCATTTAGCTTTTCTGCATTAGTCCTGACCTTTTACAATTAGAAAAACATGTCTAGAATACATAAAAAGCATTAGAAATACTGATAAGCAATCACTAATGTAAAGAAAAAACACAAGATAAACAACTTCGCTTTTCCAAATTCTCGACCGTCACTTTGGAAAGACAAACTGATTCATTAATCTGTAACTTACAAGAATCTTATATATATCAGCATGTCCGGGAATCATTACGCTTCAAAAGGATACAGAAAGCATTAAAATATTCCGTTGCATACCCACAAAATCGGCTGTTAAACAACGATTCTCATCGCTACCGCACTGAGGTGGCCGGAAGTAAATAATGGATGTGGCTGGATTCCGGGCGTACGTTTTAAAACGGCGAAAACGGGTAACCAGCGATTAAACCGAAAGTAACCTCTGATTGCGTCAGACTTGATTGACCAATGAAAACAAGCGGTCCAGTCACATGGCAATTTGGATTTGGTTGCGTCATACCTGATTGACCAATGAAAACAAGCAGGCCAGTCACATGGCAAACGGGATTTCCTTTACTGTAAACAACTGTGGCCACCTCAGTGCGGTAGCGAGGAGAACTGATGTTTAACAGACGATTTTGTGGGTATGCAAGGGAATAATTAAATACTTTCTGTGTCCGTTTGAAGCGTAATGATTCCCGGACATGCTGATATATAAAAGATTCTTGTAAGTTACGGATTAGTGAATCAGTTTGTCTTTTCAAAGTGATGGTCGAGAATTTGGAAAAGCGAAGTTGTTTATCTTGTGTTTTTCTCTACAATTTCAGGATGGCATATCAGTATTTTGATTGCTTTCTACAGATTCTAGACATTTTTTTTTAATTTTGCAAGGTCACGACTATTGCAGAAAAGCTAAAAAAGATAACAAAAAATATAATTGTATAAAGTTTTGAAAAAAAGTACAAGTATGAGCTTTTGAAAAAAGTCTAAACAGTAACCCCAAGGGTAACTGGACAACTCGGCCCATAACAAACTCGGCCCATGACAAACTCGGCCCATAACAAACTCGGCCCATACAAACTCGGCCCATTACAAACTCGGCCCATATCCAACTCGGCTTCTATTTATAATATTGATACAAAATAAATTTTATAGTACGATTAAAGGAATATACAAGTATGTTGTAGTCGGTAAATAGCTTTACATAGCTAATGTTATACTGTTTATACTTTCCGACTTTTAAATAAAAAAATTTCTTGTCTAAAATGCTATAGTTACATGTATTGATAGATACAAATTACAAAGTCTTCATATACTTAAATCATTTATATCCTCGTCTTTATATGCTCTACTTGTGTCGATATAAAACGTGGTATTTTTTATTATTTTAAAAGGGTTAAATTTTTAGGACATTAAAAAAGAGTCATGTATTTATTTTAAAACGTGATAATTTTTTATTAACAGTGGCAGATATGTTTGAAAATTGCGTTTCTTAAAACGCACATAGCTGACAAAAACGTTATAGACTTTGTTGGACTTATCTTTTTTAATTAGACAGAAAATTTTCCCCATGATTTTTATTAGAACAGACGTATTGAACAAAAAATAAGAAGGTAAAAAAAAGCAAAAAAAAAAAAAAAAAAAAAAAAAAAAACAAAAAAAAAAACAAAAAAAAACAATTAAATACGAGGGGAAAGCAAAAAGTTCGTGGACTTTGTCAATAAAATCAAAAGTATATATGCGATTTCTCTGAAATTCAATACCGTATGTTTGCGATCAATTTAATATAAACAAGCATAGAAATTTTCAGACAAATCGCTTGATAAACATTGTTTCTAGGGCAGTTCGTTTGATGCGTGTCAGCGCTACCCGGAGCACGTCAAGACATTTGCCAACAGGTGTTCTGTATACACTGGCCGAGTCAAAAGTTCCTATAAAAACATTATTTCTCATTCGACTTCAAGCAAATTTTCATCTATTTATTCCCCATCCGTGAAGGATTATAGTAGAAAGTTTAAGGCAAATGGCTAGAAAAATTTAGTTTTTATGACAATTTCTGCGACAGACGCTAGGATTATACGGGGCATGCCATGACGTTAAAGTTGTTCGTGTAGATTTTTGTGCTTACTTGTTGTTTTTAACAGCTATTTCGTTGTGACTAACACTTTGCACATCATTGAACACTGTTGTGTGCTTCAGTTCTGATGTGTCTCTAGCTGTTTGTAACAAATCAGACGTTTCTGTAGGTTTTATTCGGAAGTCTCGCACAAATTTTATCGATGTGCAAGTTTCCGCCATTTAAGGATTGAAATTCAGATTTTAGCTTTCACTGGATGATGAAAAACATTAGGCTGTTTTAATGTCTGTGAAGCCCGAAGGGCTTCTCGGAGACATTAAAACAGCTAATGTTTTTCATCATCCAGTGAAAGCTAAAATCTGAATTTCAATACTTATATTTACATTTTATATTATCAATCAAGTTTCAGATTTTTAATTGCACATATCACCGCTCATTTTCATGTTATTTGACATTAAATCCGACTTAACGTAATTTTGGAACAGCCAAAACGTCAAATTTTCGCGCCTAACGTCATGGCGATACGCGACCAACGTCACCACAACAAGAGTAAACAAACAACGTCACTGGATGGGTTTTGACGTCGCCCCGCCCATAGGCGTGGCCTCTAGATCACGTGACTTAATGTTTTTCATTGGGAAATGAAGAACATCAAGAAAGATACTTTCATCTAGGACGATTGCAATAAAAATGTAAATATTTACCAGTAACGTCATTTTTACAAAATTTTTGCTTAGACTTGTCTTTCAAAAAGTGTCGCTGTAGCGTTGTCTTTCGAATGAAATTTCACATTTCAAGCCGAATTACATCATTATCAATATTTCCATGATTTAAGGAGATTTAGAAATGACATTTTTTAAAATATTTTTATATTTATAAATACGTTAACAGAAATTTTACGGCGTGCTCCGGGGTAGCAAACCCCACGTGTTTGTCGATGTAATTTGACCAATCAAAAATAAGATTCGACAAATAACATTTTACATGAATGTCGACAACAGACCATTATTACACTTATGAAAATACAAAAACAATCGGACATCAATTATAAAAGTTATTAAGAAAGTCCACGAACTTTTTGCTTTCCCCTCGTAGATGAAAAAACCCGACACGATAATGTATAAATATTTGTTTTATCATTTAATAATTTTAACAATTTAAAACATGCAAGTATACCAATTATCTTTTAATAAATATGGTACTCTGAGATATGCACTTGAAATTGTTTGTCAATGCTTTAAATCTTATTACCAATCATATTTCATTGAGAATATGGATTGGAAAGCAGCCTGGAGTTGCTAATATGTGTCATCTTCAAATATACTAATACTAAAATGATATTTTCTATCAAATCAATGTTTATAACTTCCTATAATACTCAGCAATGAGGTTGTCATAGTATATAGTAAATAGGGGCCGAGTTTGTATTGGCCGAGTTGGTATGGTCGTTGATTTGTTGGCCGAGTTTGTCATGGGCCGAGTTTGTCAAGGGCCGAGTTTGTCATGGGCCGAGTTTGTTATGGGCCGAGATGTCCCGGAATCACCCCAAGTATCAGTGTTACAACCTACCTATAAAAAGTGAATCATTACTCAACAAATCACTGCTAGAGCTGATCTATTTCTTAATAAGCCCCTATACATGTATTTCTTATTATTTTATGCCTAAGTGCTCCCAAATCTTCCAAGAGCGTATGCATATATCAGTACAAGGAGAACCCCTGAGCCTTTAATAGCACGACAGTCATGCAAATAGTCGAATGTACGGTTCGAGCTTACGGTATTTTCAATGGATTATTCTGACGTTACAAAGCTTTATTTGACTATAAAATCTCGCCAAACGTTTTATCACACTTTGATGTAAAGCAAATAAAATTAATTTGTTTCAATATGAACATCCAGCGACTGAAAAATGCCTTAAAACCTCACCTGAAAATTGTCACAACCCACCGGAAGTTTACATCAGAGGTGAAGGTCACAGGAAGTAGATGGTCCTGGCTAGAAACCTGTGGTTGTTTTGCTTGACAACAGGTGTTAAATCTGAACTAAATTTGCCTGAATTGACGTTTAATAAACGCCAAAATGGCGACTGTGATGCATGGTCGTAGAAAAGGACAAAGCAGAGGTAACTGTCACGATTTGCGAGTTCCAGCTCATCTTTCATTTGAAATGATTTCGAGAATAAAAAGTTTTTCATCCATCAATTTCTGGCTTCTGAAGCTCTGTTACCCCACCTCCACATTCAGACGACATTTTTATTGATTGCTTTATGTCTGCTGTCAAAAGCTAAGGTCCAGTTGCGACACTCAGTTATCAAATTGTTCCTGGGCACGCTGTTCCCAATGGCTCAAATGTTTGTATGTCCGTATTGAGAAGAAATGTAGAGATGTTAAGAAAATCTTCCAGTTGGATACACCAAACTGCGCTCGAACCCTGATTGCCGGGTAGATATCAGGCATCATAACCACAAGGCTAAAAGGTCCTAAATACCTATATACAACATGCACCTCGCTAGCTGCTCTACCACACGTCAGGGACAGTAGATTTACAGGGACCTGAAACTTCAGTACTGTTATTATCATTTTCCAATGTATGTGTGACTTGGAGTCAGGCCAGGTTTTAGAATATGCCCAACAGGTATTTACATGGAGAATAAGTAAGAAAATATGTGTTTATAGTGGTCAGTTTCTACGAACTACTTCTTCTTCTATATCTTTATCTTAAGGGATTAAAGGGTCAATTTAAATTATCGAAGTCTTTTTATCCACAACCTCCTAATATAAAAACAAGCTTCCACATTTTTGATCATACAATTAAACCAATTCTTACATATGGTTCTGAAATATGGGGAACTTTTTCATCAAGTAAACTTCTATCCAAACAAGATAATTATTTACTTAACATGTATGATAAGTTACCTCAAGAAAAGTTACACTTAAAGTTCTGTAAATATATACTTGGGGTAAGTTCAAAGGCAACTAATCTTGCTGTTCGAGGAGAAACAGGTCGATACCCCCTCCTTATTCAAATTATAGCTAATATGTTTAAATATTTAACTCACATACAAAAATCAAAAAATAATCTCTTAACTGAAGCATACAGATTATCTGTTGATTTAAGTAATAAAGGAATTGATTCATGGGTTAATTTCATAAAAAGCATCTTATCTTACTTGAACATTACGGCTGATTTAAATAGCAATTCTAAATATTTATACAGAAAAGTTTTAAATGCTTTAATAACTAAATTTATTCTTAATTGGAAAGAAAAAACACAGTCTACTCATGGTGAAAATAAACACACAGGTAACAAGTTAAGAACGTATAGTCTTTTTAAACAAAATTTTACAATGGAAAAATATTTGCAATTTGGTAGCAGAAATCAAAGAAGAAATCTTTGTAAATTCAGAATCAGTAATCACAAACTTGAAATAGAACAAGGTCGTTATAAAAATATCAGTGCAGACAAAAGATTATGCAAATTATGTAAAAATAATGTAGAAGATGAAATACATTTTCTCTTAAAATGTCCAGTTTTAAATGATGTCAGGAATACTAATCTATCAAAGATCCATGAACTGTATCCAAATACTGAAAGATTGAATGACAAAGATAAATTAATTTGGCTTATGTCCACTGAAGATTCCAATTTGATTCACTTGGTATACCAGTTACTTTCATCTCTCTCTGAAGAGAGAATTTTGAAGTTAAGGGCTTAATTTTATAAGTTGGTGACTTTTGATGGTTGATGTGTGGTGCTCTGGTTCAGTGTGTCTTCACACATTTTCTACTCCCATATTGCTGTTTATTTGTTGTGCATGTAGTATATGTGATAAACTAGTAAGTTTTGTTATTTGCTCAGTTGTGGAGTATCCACTAGGTGAGGTATATGTAGTTCATGGTCTGTTAAAGGCAGCATCTCGTTGTTTGTGCTGGCTTTTCTGGACCATGGACTGCATGTGATGGGAGTGCTCGATTGGTCCCGGTCTTTAGTAGGCGCATTCGACAAGTTCGGCGATTCCTTACGGAATCGACCGGATATTTCCGGGCACAGTCCGGCACTCCGAAGTGATTTTTGTGGGGTGGGTGGAATAGTTTGTCTTTTTGTTATTCACTGCCTTTTATGGGCGCATTTCATGTATCCATTGTCAAATGTTATATGATTTGCAAATAAATAAAGTTGAGTTGAGTTGAGTTATATTGCATTTTTATTCAAGCAAAACATGTCATCTGTTTAAGCACATATTGGGCTGTTGTTTGATGTCAAGTTTGAATAGATACACCAAAAATTACACCTAAGCCATCTGTATAAAAATGAAGAAAAATTTTCTTCCAGAAGAAGGGTTTTTTTTTGCCTCTTTTGTAACAGCATTTTTATATAAAAGTATTCACTCAATCTATTTGAATTTTATATAAAACAACACTGGAACAGTTCATCTTTAGAATGGTATATTTCTTTTTAAGTTATGTTCAGTATGCTTATAGGAGTATTTGGTAAAACACAGGCAGTGTTTGGAATATTTTGCCTTATTAAATTGCATAGTCATTTATTGAAATACCTGTCCAGCCCAGTCCAAGTGGCAAGACAAGCATATTCTATAAAATAGGGCTAGTCCAATCACACCCTGTCCAACGTTGACGCCGGTGAAAGGTTCCAACACCGGTTACTACGGTGCTTTCGCTACAAAATTTGATGGATGCGAATAAATTTCTTGTTTTGTTCAATGTAATATAAACTTTTGCGATGAAGTAAAACGTGCATCTAATGGCGAATTAACTTGACTTTTTATTTCTGCTTGAACGGAAAACTGTTTTTGTATAATTTTTCCAAACATTCGATTCAAAGTTGGTAAACAAGGTTCGGCCAAGGCCTATTTGGCCGATTTCTACAGAAACTGTTCTTATTTTCCAAAATAAGCACAAAATGTGAGCAAACGAGCATTTTGATATGACTTGTAGGCAAGATTGTTGGACGTTTGCATCGTTCTCGATAGATTTTCCCCCGAAAAATGCACAGGAAGAATTTATGGCAAAAAGTAAACACAACGCCGGTTACTACGGTACCAGAATTACCTGGATTATTGGATAAATGGGCATTCTAGCTTTACAAGATGCGGATTGTGTTACTAATTCGTGCCCAGCTTCTGCCTACATACCTCTTTTATGTAGTTTAGGGAACTATACGTTCATTGGCATGGTTATAACCCTAGAATGAAGAGATTCTAATGAAACAGTTCCGTATTGTTATGAGATAGAAGTGGTTCCAATAGGAAAACAGGGCTTGTCCGTGACTCACCAAATGCACGTTATTATACTTTGAGGTACATGTACCTTGGTATTATAAGTTTCACCAACCTTTCTGCAACCCTTTGAAATTGAAGCACTTTCTTGCTTGTACTTACTTACTCGCTCAATAACTCTATGACTGACTCTGGCATTCGAACGTTTATAAGTCAAAACATTATCCAACATGTTATAATAATAATAATAATAATAATAATAATAATAATAATAATAATAATAATAATAATAATAATAATAGGTTATTGAATGAATGTCAAAAACTATTCTGAGCGAGTTCATATTGCGAGGACGCACGAGCTTGCGAGTGAATCTCAGCCATATGAACGAGTTCCAAATTGTTTACGATTTTCATTCAATAACCTTTTCATTACATGTATATACCCTAAAGTACGCAATGGAAGGTTTGCTTATTCCTGGCATCTCCAGTCCTGATAGACATTTCATTTGGCCACATTTCACGTAAAAAGGTATCGGTTTTAGCGACTTATCACCATATTGCAACACACGCAGGGCTTCGCCTTAGTGTACGCGAGAACCGTGACGTTGCAGTAAAATTGATGACGTCGACGTGACTCTTTGGCGTCGTTGCGATCGGAAATTTCATGAACAAAGTTAGAAATTCGGAGTACAAACACTTTTAAATCATTGTTCTTCCAAAATTTGAGGTATTTGTCATGAAATGAAGTTTTGTGTATTTATTGTGCGAGGAAATCTGTATTTTTCCTAGTTTCGTCGTTCGTTTAGTTGAAATGGAAACGGAAAATGGCTGCCAGATAATTTTTTTCAATGGCGACCTACTGTACTATCGAAACTAGTCCCGCCGGGAACTTGCTTCTTTAGACCCGTGCAAACTATTGAATATGATATAAGTTTCAATCGAAAACATTCTTAACTATTGAATATGGAAAATTCTAACACGTCTCGCCTATAAGCCAATGGTTATAAAACGTGTCATATTGTGCATCAATTTTACTGGGCGAATAAGCGTGACTTAAATTTTCGACGTTTTTACGCCATTTTGGTAAGATTATGACCTAAGCAATCTCATAAGTCACATTACCTTGACATTAGACGATAAAACGTCATTTCAACGCGTTAAAAACGTAACAAACATGTGTAGACATTTGCGGTAACGTCAAAAGTTTGGCGGAATTTTATCAGTGCAATGGTCGAAAAGTTATTGAGAAACTTAAGGTTTAATTAAAATGATTTCATTTTCTTTATTGCATGTTAGAATCGAAAAAGATCAGCTCTAGTGCGTGATTTGTTGAATAACAATTCACTATTTGTCAGTCAGTTGTATGCAGATAAATCACTCGCGTTGCGCGCTCATGATTTGATCTCACAACTCACTGCTAGAGCTGATCTATTTCTTAAATATTCAATATTTTAAGCAATGTAACGTGAACGGAGTAATTTCTTCGGTATAAATATGATACATGTATGCTGTGTTGGAGCAAACAATGGATTTCAAATGGCACCCCAATCTGGAAAAGCAGTTCCACAAAATGTCGAAGCCCTTCCCATTCTGGCCACAACAGTTACTGTTGACTGGAACGACAAAACAAGAACAAATATACAGACAATTCTAACACACCTCGCCTATATAGCCAATGGTAAAAAAACGTGTTATATTGTGCAACAATTTCACTGGGCGAATAAGCGGGACGTTACTTTGCGGCATTTGTGACGTCAGCTATCCCACAAAGCAGCGTTAGACGGTGAAACGTCGTTTTAGCGCAAAACAAACGTAATAAGTGTGTGTAAATACCAGCATTACAGTGAAATATTTGGCGGGATATCTACAATGCAATGGCGGAAAGCTGAACGATATCGACGGTTTCAGCAACATTTATTCCGTTTATTGTGTGTTAGAATCGAAATAGATCAGCTCAAGTGCGTGAATTGTTGAGTAATAATTCACTGTTTGTCGGTCAGTTGTAAGAAGATAAATCACTCGCGCTACGCGCTCGTGATTTGATCTTCTTTACAACTGACCTCCAAACAGTGAATTATTACTCAACAATTCACTGCTAGAGCTGATCTATTTCTTAAATAATTTATCTCCCCTTCAGTGACATCATACATGCACCTTATGTTAACCGTATATTGCCTCATATAGTTATTTGGAATG
The DNA here is from genome assembly GCA_964017185.1 of Rugalucina vietnamica. NCBI lineage: Eukaryota > Metazoa > Mollusca > Bivalvia > Lucinida > Lucinidae > Rugalucina > Rugalucina vietnamica. The sequence goes on from OZ024869.1 coordinate 4,627,817, forward strand.
CTATACCCGAAATACACTAAATAATCAAATTGATACGTATATGTTTACTTATTTTTTGTCAGAAAATGGAATGTCACGTCTGTGGAAAAAAATCCCAACCAAACAGGAGCTTTTCAATGGGGAGAAGATTATATTTTCAGTAGATACTGGACTTCTTAGTTCACTTGGAGCTCGGTCTTCAATGAAAGTCTCTAAGGTTCCCGTTTGAAACGAATGTGGATCTTTTTTTTTATCTTTGATTTATTAAAAGGTCAATGATGACTCCTTTCGCATCGTCCACTTATATTGTCTCATTCTGCAAGAAACAATACGATACTTTGCCGTTTGGATAATACTAGTCTTTATGTTGACTTCCCTCTTGAATGTTACAAATTTACAGTAATTCTCTTTGTTGCCAAATCTAAAGGGTCACTTGAGTATCCTAAACCGCGGTATGACCCACCCCTTTCTCATTAATATGTTTTAATCATTGATTGTCAATAAGCCAGACAAAGAAGTTATTTTACTATATGGCTTACGCATTTTTCAATACTTTTTAAAAAACTCTAATTCATGGGAGAAAATCGGGTTGATCAGAGGAACGTTTATTTTCCAGAACAGTAAGATATGTTGTTTTTGTTTTGGTTTTTTAGTTTGTAAAGAGTTGTTAGAAACATCTTAATCTTAATGAGTCAGTTCTGAAGTAAGAACAAATACGAAGAAGTTTAATTAGAAATGAGTAGTGTCTTATATGGCTAACGGCAACCTTTTCTACAATGAGACACTATCTATCTTATACGGAACCGTCCCATTAAAAGAAATCAATATAGACTTGATCATGGCCATGCCAATGAACGTAAAGTTCCCGAAACCCACATGAAAGATTATTGTTATTATTATTATCATCATTATTATCATTATTATTATGCTTCGACTCGAAACTTCCGAATGCGTGAGTCAGTCATAGAGTCATTGAGCCAGTAAGTAAGTACAGGCAAGAAAGTACTTCAATTTATATGGGTTGCAGAAAGGCTGGTGTAACTCATAATACCAAGGTACCTCAACGTATAATTACGTGCAATTGGTGAGTCATGGACAAGCCCTGTTTTCCTATTGGAACCACTTCTATCTCATAACAATACGGAACTGATTCATTAGAATCTCTTCATTCTAGGGTTGATAACCATGCCAATGAACGTATAGTTCCCTAAACTACATAAAAGAGGTATGTAGGCAGAAGCTGGGCACGAATTAGTAACACAATCCGCATCTTGTAAAGCTAGAATGCTCATCTATCCAATAATCCAGGTAATTCTGGTACCGTAGTAACCGGCGTTGTGTTTACATTTTGCCATAAAATTCTTCCTGTGCATTTTTCGGGGGAAAATCTATCGAGAACGATGCAAACGTCCAACAATCTTTCCTACAAGTCATATCAAAATGCTCGTTTGCTTACATTTTGTGCGTATTTTGGAAAATACGAACAGTTTCTGTAGAAATCGGCCGAATATGCCTTGGCCGAACATTGTTTACCAACTTTGAATCGAATGTTTGGAAAAATTATACAAAAACAGTTTTTCGTCGAAGCAGAAATAAAAAGTCAAGTTAATTCTCCATTAGATGCGCGTTTTACTTCATCGCAAACGTTTATATAACATTGAACAACACAAGAAATTTATTCGCATCTATCAAATTTTGTAGCGAAAGCACCGTAGTAACCGGTGTTGGGGCCGTTTCACCGGCGTCAACGTTGGACAGGGTGAATCACTTGTATTATAGATCACTGCACATATGTAGCTATAGGGTATGGCATTTTTGTCACTCTATAAACAATATCTACTACAAGGAATGGAACAGTGTAACATTTGTGAAATGTTTTGTCATAAAAGCAGTCATAAGTTTTGGTCTTGTCAGCATAAGGATCTGGAGGTATGATGGTTGGTCCAGTTTTCGTGGTACTAATAACTCATAGGCAACTCCAGGATGACAGAAACAGGTCAGATCTTAAATAAATATGGAATGATACAGAATAATCTTTGGTATACCTTTTCATGATAATTCTGTTTATTTTTTACATAGACACCATTTTTAATGACATATTCACTTTTGACGTCATCAAAAATAAGGCACCAGAATTTGTGGGTCATTCAAAAAGTGACTGTCAATTTCAGTGTTTCAAATTTTTTTGTCATATTTCAATGTTTCATCATTTTATTACACCTTGTGAATTGAAATAAGTACATGTAACTCTGAAAATAATTCACTGTCTGGTGTAATACTAGAAGCATTTTAAAGACATCTACCCATTTTGAATAAAGCATAAGTCCCATTGTCAGATTCAGATCACTGAAAAATATTGAAAAACCCTCATAAATATAGACTTTGTTTATTTTCTTGCACAATTTGGGTGACAGATGCCGGTAAACTTGACAACATGTGAGAAAATACAGTTTCAGCTGAGGTACAGGCATACCACGAAAACTGGAACCACCATGAAAACTGGGCTAAGTATCATACAACAAGTATCAAGATTGTGGGAGATTGAATAAATGTTTTCTGGCAAATATTCACTGTAATTAATCATTTATTTCATAAGTTTGTCACAAGTTTTGTTATGACTGGAAATTAAAAAAACAGCACTGGTAAAAGTAGTTACTAAAGCATCATAATTATATCCCAAAATGAATGGTTTCCTTCTGGTATCATAATTTTGTTTCAAAGGCTGACCCATCAGAGCTGTCAGACTGTAAGAGGCTCAACTTGATCTTTCATTAACCCAGCCTGAATATAAACATTAAATGTCTGCCAAATAAGATTGTGAATGTACAGTACTGATAATACTAGTAATTTACATAAATTTACTATTGATAAATGCATGAACATTATTTACTATTTAGTTAATATTTACATGTTAATGACAAATTTTCTAGGCACACCTGAGTTGCCAAGTCACTATGAAGGAAGCGGGACTGGGATGCAACTGCCAGATGGCACCGACCTACGACAGGTCACTGTTCTCTCCAAGGGTGACTGGGAGAGAATACAGCAACAACTGTACCGTAAACAGATAGAGGAGGAAAGGTTACAGAAGATGGTTCGAGAGAGGGAAGAGAGGAAGGCAAAATCAAAAGAAACAGTGCAACACTGGGGAAATACTATTGCTGTAAGCTCAATGAAATTCTCTAAATTTTTGGACATCCAAATCTGAAACTAGATTCTTTTTTGTCAGTTATTGTTTTGTTTCCTCTTTAACATGATGTACCTAGGTTTTTCCAAAAAACAGATGTTGGCAATTTTACAGCACCAATTCCCTAAAAGGTCTATGTACACATTAATTATATTTACAATGACTGTCTGACATGGGTCTGTCAATTTCTCATAATTAAAGCGTTTTAATTGTCATTCCTGTTTCAGGGTCAGCGTCAGAGAAAACTTGAAGCAAGGAAACTTCGTGAGCAGAAGGAAGAGGAGGAGAAGAAGCAGGTTGATTTGGAAGAAGCAAAATATCAGGCCCAGCAGAGGAAAGAGGCTATAGACAGAGCAAAGACACAGCAGTACTATCAGACAGACAGGGTTAAAGGTTTCCATGTAAGTTAAAATCCAAATGTTAAAAAAATTCAGTTCAACTGTAATATATTGAGGTATTAAAAGACTAGAGAGCAAAAACTATAGACCATGGCCGTCATCTTGATCTGCAGTATTTGAAATATTACCTTTTATCAGTTTGATGATTTACCAAGACCAATAGGTCACTTGTTAGAGCATCTGCATCTGGAGTGGTAAATCAGTGGTCCAGAACTTGTCTGTACCATATAAAGGCATTAAAACTCACACTTTCATACATTGCCTTATCATTAAAAGGTAATTATGTACAATAATAAATACCATATTTTTGGATGATCTAGAGTTATGCTATTCCTTTGATAAATGAGCTGCCGCATGAGAAAAACAACAATATGCATATGCGAAAACAAAGAGGCAGATCAGCTGTGAAGTAATTGCACAGCTGTTCGATGTCTTTGTTTTCACTACACAGATCGTATAATCCCTCTTCTTCTTAAATCTGAAATTTCAAGCTTATAGCCTTCTTCTGTGACTGTACAGGCTGGTTTGTGTCTAACCTGGTCGGAAATCCAAATTGTTGTTTTTTCATGCATTGGCTGAAATACTCCTGGTTCCTGGTTAAAGGTTCATTACGATAACACATAAATTTGTCTTTTCTCTAGAGTGCCCTGATGCTGACTGAGGTACTTAAAGAGCGTGAAGCCCAGCTGGAGCTGAAGCGCCTCCAGGAGCAGGCCAGTGAGGGTAAAGACCAGGAATGGGTGGATAAGGCGCGCGTAGAACATGAGATGGCCATCAAACAGGATCAGGAACAGGCATATGATAGAATCAAGGCCGCAAAGGAGAATCAGAACTTCCTCAAAGCACAGTAAGGAGCAGTTTTATAAGAATTTTATAAGCTTATTTTCATGCAGTAGATTAAAGATGAATAAAATCCTTCACATGAATCACAGTATCATATTAAATTGATTGGAGTAAGCAGAAGAGATTATTTATTGCCTTAATATCAGTCATATTTAAGGGAAAACAACTATCTCAGTCTACCTCAGGAAATTGAAGTTCAAGGACTGTCAATTCAAAGCTTTGTGTTTCTTACCAGGTACCAAACAACACACATGATGCTCATTAATGTTAAAGTAGCCTAAATCAATGGAGTGTTCATACTTAGCTTACTTCAGGCAAGCCATTTGTCCTGCTTATAAATATTAAGCAGACCATCATTCATTGGCGTTTTCTTTATGAGAAGGATAGATACTTCATTTTCAGCTTAATTAAGCACCAGATTGTTAAAATTGTCATCCCATACTTGGTTTAATAGCGACAAAAATTCAATGTATTTACAACAAAAACAACTATTTTCCAGGATCCGCGAGCACCACAAAACCAAAGAGAGGCTGGAGGTTGATGATGCCAAAGAAGGGGAGGAGCTACAGAAACTCGCGCTCCAACATAAACTGGAAAAGGAACACCTCGAGAATATCCGCAAGGACGAGAAGCAACAACTGATGCTTGACAATAGGAAACAGATCGGCGAGAGAGCGGCTCTCAAGAAGCTGCAGGAGAATCAGGAAGATGTAAGATTTTTAAGCCTTTATACAGTAGTTTATAGAAGCATTGACCAAGACTTTTAATATGGCTGTCAGTATAGAGGAGACGGTGGGTAGGGAAATTTTTCGTTTCGCACAACACCCTCCACATACTAGGTTTGATACTATGGGTGGCTTCTTTGATCAATATAAAGAGCTTCTAGGCACGTTGTCGCCCTGTGATATGGTGCATTTGTCCTACAGAAGCCGTTACGTATGTTACCCATTCAAACCAGAAATGTACTCTAAGTTTGTAAAATACACTATGAATCTCTAATCTAAATTCCAAACCTAAATGTATCAATATCATCTGATGAAAGAATGTTACGGGCACATATATTGATATATTTAATCATTTTCATGCATCGATGGTGTTACGTATGTTACATTCTCAAAACAGTCTGTGTAAATGTTAATTACAGAACAGTAAGCTATTTTAATATATTTATCTTTGCGAATTTCACTTTTAATACACTACGGGTGGTTTCGATGATCAATATTAAGATTTTCTATGCACATTGTCGCCCAATGGTATGGTGCATTTGCCCTCCAGAAGCCGTTACGCACGAGATATGTTACCCATTCAAAACAGAAATATACTCTAAGTTTGAAAAATTCACTATGAAACTCTAAAATGAATTCCAAACCTAAATATATTAATGTTATCTGATGAAAAAATGTTACTGGCACATGTGTTGATTCTTTTAATCACACATATGCATCGATGGTGTTACGTATGTTACATTTTCAAAATAGACTGTTCAGAGTTCAATTACAGAACAGTAAGCTATTTTAATATACTTTTCTTTGCACATTTATTTTTTAGATACTCTGGTCTAAAAGACACATTCCTTTTCTTTTACAAACATGAAAAAACTAATCATCATGTCATTCCTTAGTCGAAAGTTATTGCATTTAGTCCACAGTAACTCACTTCAGATTTTGAAAGAATAAAGTGTTCAAAGTCAACTATGAAGAGAAAAGTTTGAAGAAAAGAAGAAAAAAATATACAATCATCGTGTTGTAGATCAATAACATATATGCCTTCTTTAAGTTGAATGCTCACTGCTTTGCCAGAAATGTGTACTTTTGATTGGTAAATATGGTAACGTATGTAACACATAATTATTAAATATCAAAAATCAGTTTAAATGATTTTATTGCCGATAAAATTCTCATCGCTGTATGTAATTATGATTTAGCACTAATTTAGAAATCATATAAGATATAGCAAATATTCAAGAGTGTAATCCGGGTGTCAGTGAACTTAAAGCGCGCACACCCAAACCACAAAATCCCAAAGCATGTTTTACACCATTGTTAGTATCCAGAGTTATGAAATGACATTATCAACACCGTTGGTCACTATTTCTTAAGTTACCTTTCACAAAGCTTGCCAATATTAGTAAGCAAATATCAATGCGGGTGACGGGCGATTTAATGGTAACGTATGTAACACATTTTTCACTTAAAATCTTAGAATTTAAAACCTAAGGAAAACAAATAGTAATAAGATATAATAATCGTCACCTTAAGATTGTTTTCCAATTTCCGGATTATGAAATGACTCGCCGGCCATACAAAAGCACAACTCTGCGCATGATAGTTCATTTTGTCTGGGTTCGGGGCACATGTGAGACAAGCCAAGTTCTGCTTGTGCGTGTGCCAGGTGTTTTTTTCTCGGGGTTCTCCCGTTTTCGCCCCACCTACTGGTTGGCCTGTCTCATATGAGCTGAAATAATATTGAAAGGGACGTTAAACGGAACAAAAATTGTTCAGTCCTTGGTCATGGGCACTGCTTCAATATAAGTATTGATGTTCAAGACAATGCCTGATGCGGTTGTTTTGTTTGATTTTGAGTTGATGCTTAACAGCCTAGTCAACAGCTATTGTCATATCGAGACGTTGACTCCTTGCCCGAAAATCGGATCCAAACAATGCTTTAAATATAACCACCCAAGTTAGCCACTATGGCTATTACGTATGGTTGGTTTGATGTTAATACACTTTTCTTGGTCAGGCTCAGACCTGAGCGGTTAACCAGTAATAAGATGGTCAGTAAGTAGCGTATAAGCTATGCCTGGAGGCAAAAGAAGCCCATCTATTTCTTAAGGACCCGGTGAGCAGGGCCCATATTCCCACCCGACCAACCTTCTGAGAGATTCTGCTTAGGCGTATACGGTTGAGCGTTTCTGCTAAGGCTGAAAACATGTTTTTGAAGTTTTCACGTTATAAATGTGTCATCAAACGATCATGCTTTGGTGGTACATTTTCATTTGTGTAGCACTAATGGCAACAGAGCAAGTGACGGATACTATTTACACTTGAACCAGATTGCCCAGCAGATGAACAGAATCGGCAAATGGTTTTTCGTACACCTTCATGTGTGCTATGGGGATTGTTATCGTCTGTTTGGACAAGGTAGTTTGTGATTGATCGCTTTTCTCAGCAACAGTCCAAGCTTTCGTTGTACCAATGCCATTGTGTGGAGTCTCAACTAAACTGCCTCATTGTGTAGTCATAACTTCTATTTTCTTGAAGATATGGAATGGTCGAGAGTCTCACCAGGACATAAAGGCTTGCTCAAAACGACAGACTGCTAGTATCGTGCTTTTTCAGGATTTCCAGCGTGGAACCATAATGTATTGCAATCATTTGGCTAGAATAGACAGCAGCATAAAACCAAGACATCTGATTCAGGTGATTGTACCGTCAGAAGCATCGTGGTTGTTATGAAAATTCGCGTATCTGTGTCTTCATTGTCTAAAGTGCAGTTACGTCATCCCTGGCAAGAAACCATTTTCGTTATCTGTAAAAACGCATACACGTTGTTTGCACATCCTGTTCTATGTTCGGATTTCACACCGAGGGCCCTCAAGAAATTCACTTTTTGTGTTTTTACTGCTTTACATTGGATTTTGCCACTCCCGGGGAACTGGTGTCGCAGGGCTAGATAATGTCCTTCTTTCTCGTTCATCCGATCTGATGGATTTACTCTACAGGTATATATCAAACACTACGTCAAATCAATAGTTTCGAAAGGCGCACACAAGCTGTAAGGAATACCACATATAGTATAAAATAAATGGGTCCGGGAGTTTGAGGATAATATCCGCATCTAGTTGGATGCGACTGTCAGTGTGATATTTGCGAAGTCTTTGTCTTCCAAAGTCATTAAGTTCGTACATGTGAAAGATTCATCGTGGATCGTGGATCTTGTTCAAGGACAGAACATGGCACCGAAGAGGTCGAACAACACAAACTCACAATCAGGAGCGGACGCTTTAACGATGGGTCATAATATATACCTTACAGTGCCCTATATGAAAAAGGTGTTACATACGTTACCATGAGCATACTGACAAGTCACCAGTGGGTCAACATATTCCAAACACCTTACTATGCGAAAGCCTTTGCAGATAATTATGTGAGACCACTTTCACGTAAGCCGCAGCGCGCGAAACCTCCTCTTCCGACAATATTCCTTCTACGCAGTCACAGAATTTAGACGCTTGAAATTTCGGATTTAAGAAGAAGTTTGAATTATCTGTGCAGAGTAAACAAGTATGCTGATCAGCTGTGCAGTAACTGCATCTTTGTTTTCATATAGGAAGAATCTGGTTTTCGCATGAAGCGTCTCACTATATATACATTTACGTATAATCACTAAAATGAAATCTACCCATGTTTGAACATTAAGGAGTTACATACGTTACCATGAGCATGCTTGCAAGTCACAGGCTGTGTATTTTAGCACACTAAACATGTATTTATCATAGGGTGTGCAAAATAGAACTAAATAATTTACACAAACATATTAACATTTATTCATTTTGATATTTTGGTTGAAACGCCTACTTTTCAAATCTTACAGCATACGGCGGTACCCTTAGGAAATGTTAAATTATTTAAATAAAATAAATTAAATATCTAATATAAATATATGATTTTGTGTAATAGCCAAGTTGAACTATTGGTCAGTATAAGAACCTATCGTTTTTGGAATATGAAGAAAGAAATGCCAAAAACAAAAACGTTTTTGAACCCAAACTCCTATTTTCACGCCATAGATGTAGAAGTAACATTTGTAACACCGTATAATGTCTAATTTCAACTTTTAAAGATCATAAAGCATGTCCGTTAAATTGTTCTAATACGTGATATAATTAGTGTTGTTGCATGATTAAAGTGGGTGGAGCATAGTAGGTTTCGCTATTTTGTTGGTACAAATATATTTTGAACATGTAACTTATGTAACGAGCTACAGAAAAATTGTGCACCACTTGCCGAGGCGACAACGTACCTAGAACTCATCTGAGATGATCAATGGACCAATTGCATACTGCAAACAAAGTATGTGGAGGGTGTTGTGCGATTTCGTTAAATACGGTAGATACAGAATCTAGCGTCTCGCCTAGTAGTCTCGATTAATAGTATGTTTTTGCATACATATGACTGACACAATTGTAAGTTAACTACTGGTGAAAGAATAACCTTAGTGTATTACACTACTAGTTAAGCCTGCCCTCTTGAAGTATGACTTGAAGTTACCATGGCCTCAGCTGTTAACATAATATGTGTTCTCTTTGCTCAGGAAGAAGATGAGGAATGTAGGGTGTTTGCTGCGGCCAAGAGAAAGATGATGAGAATGAGAGCAGAGAAGGAAAAGTCAATACATAAGTATGTGATAAAAATTCTTGCTATACATGTATTTATTACTCAGTAAAGGTATTGTACATGTATGCGCCTACTATGCGGTTACATGAAAAGCAGCAGTCGGACACAAGTTTGCATCCTTTCTTCCGCATATACATACAATTGGATATGAAAATGACCCAGCTCATAATTCAAATAGCAAGACAGTTGAGAACCAGGGTCAGTTAGAGTCATTAACTCATTTAAGCCTGGTGTCCCTTTTATGGGACATAAACAAACAGAATAGCCCCAGATGTGATGCTGCAGAACGCGACATCCCATCTGGGGCTATTCTGTTTGCTTATCAAATTTTCATAGAATAATTGAATAAAATTTAAATCACTCCTGATGCCCCTAAAAATGAAAGTGGACTCACCCTAATGATAATGATGGGAAAGAAAGAAAATATGGGTTAAGAGAACAGCTTGCCTCAATTCATTTTATTGTCAACTGATAATAATTATAAGAGTTTATTTATTAAGCAGGCACATGTGCAAAAATGACATGGTTCTTTTTCAATCCCAGTGAGAAACAGCGTCAGTTAGAGGCTATCAGAGAGAGGTTGGCAGCCCAACTGAAGCAGAAGATGGACGACGAAGATGAGCGAATACGCGAGGCAGTCCGAGAGGCAGAGGAAAAACGGACAAACGAAGAGGCACAGAAAGAGAATAAGACAAGAAAATTGATACAAGAGCAGGCTGAACATAGGCATATGCAGGTGGGTGTATAAACAGTCTATAGACCAAGTGCCCCTGTATTTTCTGGCAGTCCTAAAGTACATGGAGATATATCAACACCATGACAGCTTTATTTTTAAAATAAACACAATCTGCTCTACAGCATCAGATAAAACCATGTGTCTGCCATAAATCCGTGCATGTAAACTGAAAGTTAGCAGAGGTGGTTTTTCAACTTGAAATGTGTAGGACCAGTGATACATGTATTTGAATTTTATTTTTGTTTAACTTACTTATTTGCACTGTTACAAAAACACATTCTGAATCAGAGAGATTCACATTTTTTCAACAGTCTAATCTGTGTCAACTATGATATCATGATACAGTTTATATCCAAACCCAGCAAGCGAAACAACAAAGGGCAACAATTTCTAAAACAATAACTGGCCTACTATCAACCTAACTTTTGGCAGAGTAATTACCAAGCTCTGATATTGAAACCAACATTTCCCAGTCAAACAGGGTTAAAACAACAATTAATGTCAGAGTGTTGATAAAAAAATATAGGGGAAATTTATGGGCACAGATCTGTGCTCCTCGTAGGACTTAGTCTATAGACTGTAAAGATGTTGGTTAAGAAGGTCAAAAATGTTTGACATAAGGTATTAGAGAATTTTGATTTATTTACCGTAATTGTTCTAATTAGTGCACATGCTTCATTAAGCGCAAACCCTGGTCATTTCCGAAAAACGTGAATAAGCACATGCTGTTCTAGTAGCATATTGATATAAATACACCAATTTTACACATACTATAATTACCTCATTCAAACTTAACCTTAAATGACCAAATCCAATTTTGTAACGATTGGAACACTACTTAAATGACATAACAATTAATGCTTTTGGCATGATTATATAAGCAGTGTATGTGTTCTTTTGGTTCACAGTGTGCACTAATTAGAACGATATTTTGTTACCTTAACTTTGAGATATTTTGAAAAGTTAAGTGCACTTTGCACTAATTAGAACAAATATGGTACCGTAAAAATTCTATTTAACGCCCGGGTGTTTATTATAAACAATGCATTTTCTATAGAAGGGGATGGGCGTTTATTGGAGGCTACACTGTTTGGCAACGTTCAAGCATTCATGTATAGGATTTGAAATTATTGGTTGTCCTCGATCTACCCAAGAAAGGACTTTTGTTCATAATATCCATTTATTCGGACTACAAGAGAAAAAAAATGGACTTGTGTGTTATTTAACTTATATGGTTTAAGAGCAGTTGGAAATTTACTGCTTAAAAATACAGGATTTTCCCCAACATTTTCAAAGTGGGCGTTAATTAGAGGTTCCTGGAATTTCAAAGCTTGCATATAAAATGGCCATTCGGGTCATCAAAATAGAGGGATGGGCATTTATTAGAGTATGGGCGTTTAATAGAATATTTACGGTAATTTTGAAAATGAAAAAATAAGAAAAATGGCTTAGTAGTGTTAGGCATATGCTGAGCATCACAAGCCAGCTTTTATAGCAACATCCTAGGTGCAGGCCTATAGTGAGAGGTCCTGGGTAACAGGGTTCTGTGTCTAGCATTTGAGCTGCATCATGAGAAAACCATCAATCTGCATATGCGAAAACAAAGACGCAGATCAGCTTCGCGGTAACCGCGAAGCTGATCAGCATCTTTGTTTTCACTAGATGGATAGTACAATTCCTCTACTTTCTAAAACCAAACTTTCAAGCTGCTAGTCATCTTCTTAACTTGTACAGCTAAGTTTACGTCGGACCTGTTCAAAAATCACATTGGTTTTCTCATGATGTGGCTTATTTTTCAGTATTACATTACACATACTTTGATTTTAGATGAAGGAAGGGGAGCAGAAAAAGAAGGAAGAACGCCGACAGGAACTTGAAACTATTCGTATCCGTCAAGCTGCCGACGAGATCTTCCGGCGTAACGAGGAGGAGAAACAGACAAGGAAAAAGGCAGAAAATAGAGACGTGTCAAAATTCTTGCTAGATCAGGCGGTAAGTGTTGCTCAAATATGGGGGTACTGAAGCAAGAACTTCAATTTTTATGAATATATTGCCACACAGATTAAAAATTTCTATAAACTTTATAGACTGCACAAGTATTCAATAACTGGCCTAGAATTCAGAAAAAGAAAATTAGCATAATAAGGTCTTGACAGTTACTGTATTTGGGACATTTTGCAAGAAGGCATTGGCTGAGATTACTAAATATGGCTGACACAAAAATAGGCTGCACTGTCACAGAAAATAGCTAGGGTCTTTGAATTTCGGATCTTACACCCTTAAGATAGTGCACATTTGCAAAAAGGAGATATTCTCTTATTACCCATGGGTCATTTAGGCTGTTCTTCACCAGTCAGTTGCTGTCAGATTTGTAGCATATCTATGATCGATCCTCATGTGTGGCACAGATCACACATGTAAATTTGGGTCAAGAACATATTTCTATGGCCATTCTTCCAAATAATGCCTTTTTGTTTATTCAAAAAGGGCATTTGTCAGTTAGTGGTGAAAGAAATATGCACTATTAACTTCTAGTTACCTGCCTCTGGGAACAGTAAGGTTACTATTGGTTAGGATAACTGAATGTCCTCATATGACAAAGTTGATGACTTCAGACGTAAACAATTATACTGAAAAAGTGAATGTCAGCAGTTTGAACCTGTACAATATTGTCTAACACTGCAATAACAAAAGTATGATGAATATGTATCAGACTAATAAAAATGAGATTAAAATAATCCCTGATACTATCTTCAGGACCAACGTCGTACCAAAGAAGTTGACTTGAAGCAGCAGAATCTTGCTCTAGATCACGCCAACATGGAACTCCTGGCCATCGAGGAACAGCAGTTCCAGGAATACGCCAACAAGGTGATCGATCATTGCGAGAAGGGAGGCAGAAACACCTACCCACTCAGGAAGGCCGCCCAGCCCGGGCACGGGGGAGGAGCAGGACCCGTGTTCGACGGCAAGGGAGGGATTAGGCCTAGTTACATGGTAATGGATAAGTCAGGAAAACAGATGCCCCATTATCAGAGGGACTCAACTGAGGAGACAAAACAAAATATACATGATGTGCAAACTAAGAAGAGACTAGGGTTTGTTTGGTAGAGAAGTGAATTTGAGAAGCATTTGAACATTCAAACTGATTATTTCATCAGAGTCTGTGTATAAAATTTGTATTAATAGCATTTGCAGAAAACAAACGAATAAAAAAAGATAAAGATTATATTTATGAAGTAAAAGATTAAATCTCATTTTTACAAGACATCACAACTTGAGCCGCTAACTTTCAGTTAATAGAAAATTGTTTATGTCTTGAATCTATATCATAACTGCCACAAAGCATTCCAAGATAATTGACCATCATTAACAATGTAAGGTTATCATGACATTTTTGTCATATATGCTATAAGCTGCCAGCAAGTGCTTCCACTTATTGTAATTATCCTCAAATCAGGATCGGTACTAGGTAATTGCTGATTTTGGTCAGTCATACAGTGGGTCGGCAGTTTTGACTACATTTTCACTACTATTCTAGAAACTTGGGATCTTTATTATTCTGGCCGTAGTGTGAGTCATACTCTTTCCATTAAAATAGTTTGCAGCTGCCCATGCCTTACATTGAAAATGATTTAAAGATGATTTGTAACAATTCTCTATGAGAATTAAATTAAGTTGTATTTATGATTAGAAGTTTCCAAGCAAATCATGTCCTGTGCCTTCAACTTTGTTGATGTACTTCTGATGCATTGTATATCTAGTTATACAAGAAATTTTAATTTTCGAGTTTACCTTGTTGAGTTGAATACTGTTAAAATTATTCATGAAAAGATATTTGTGAATGTCACTGATCTGTTCAATGTAAATACCACACTTTATGTATGTCACGTAAACAAATGTTGTTTAAAGTTACTCTGTGATATGATTTTATTTAAGTAAACTTTATTTTGTATTTTATGAATGATAAATATACATGTTAAAAGAGCAATTATGTTTAATGTGTTTACTCTCCAGTTCTGTCATCATTATGTGATGGTCTTTGTTTACCATTGTTTGTGTGTTTTCATGAAAATTTTTACAACTATTTGAGCCACCTCATGGGAAAACTAACAATCTGCATATGCGAAAACAAAGACGCAGATCAGCTTCGCGGTGACCGCGAAGCTGATCAGCGTCTTTGTTTTCGCTACTCGGACAGTACAATTCCTCTTCTACTTACATCCGAAATTTCAAGTTTCTAGCTCTTTCCTGTGCTTGTACAGGCTGGTTTGTGTCAGACCTGTTCGGAAACCACATTGTTGGTTTTCCCACGAGGCGGCTCATTTGATATGACAGTGCATCTGAAAAATCAAACTCTCTTACAAATATGAAAACTTTGGCGCATCTTGCATTTTGCATACTAAAAATAATGTAACTCCCTACTGTACTGGTTAAACCCAGGAAGCAATGGCTCCGTCCCGACATGACTGAAAAACTGTTGACTGGGACGTTAAAATGTGTCATTGAAGCCCTGGGATTGGAGCATGATGGCCTAGAGGTAGAGCATCTGACTCAGAATCAAGAGATCCTGGTTTCAGATCCCAAGTTGAGTCCTTGAGCTAGACACATTAACATCCCATTTGTAATTAATACCTGCAGAGGGATTATAAGCTCTGTGCGGACATAACTGAATAACAGTTGTCCACAATTTCAAAGATCTTCTTCTCTGAAACCGCTGGGTCGATTGTTCTCATATTACACATACATCATCAATAGGTAGGGGGAAAGAATAATTGTGTTTTTTGTTTTGATCGGATAAGAACTCTGGTTGCTATGGCAGCTTATGCTTCCCATAGACTTATAATGGAAAAAAGTGAAAATTGCCAGTTTTTGCTGTCTTGTTGGAGATATTTGAATTTTGTTTTTGCAGAAATGTTTATTGAGTAGTCCTGTACGTTTCTTGTGACTTTTGTCCTAATCCTTTATTTTGATTGGTTGCAGGGGTCCCATATAGGGCAAAATTTCAAAAACATTCAAAAATCTTCTTCTCAGAAACTGTCAAGGGGATTAAGCCTGTACTTTTTATACATGTTCTTGACAGTGGCCTCTACATAATTTGTGTTTTTTATTCCAGGCGGATAAGAACTCAGGTTGCTATGGCTACTTAAATTTTCCATAGACTTATAATGGGAAAAGTGTAAATCGGCTATTTTTCCGCTAAAATTGCAGACATTTGAATTTCGTTTTTGCAGAAATGTTTATTGAGTAGTGTTTGACGTTTCTTGTGAGTTTTGTCCTAATCCTTTATTTTGATTGGTTGCTGGGGCCCCATAAAGGGCAAAATTTTGAAGAAAAAAAAAACATTCAAAAATCTTCTCCTCAGAAACTGTCAAGTGGATGAATCCTGTACTTTGTATACATGTTCCTGACAGTAGCCTCTACATAATTTGTGTTTTTTATTCCAGTCGGATAAGAACTCTGGTTGCTATGGTTTCCATAGACTTACAATGGGAAAAGTGGAAATTAGCTATTTTTTCTGGACCAATTGTAGGTATTTGAATTTTGTCTTTGCAGAAATATTTATTGAGTATATCTCTATGTTTCATGTGACTTTTTTCCTAATCCTTTATTTTGATCGGTTGCTGGGGCCACATAATTGGTAAAATTTCGAAAAACATTTAAAAATCTTCTCCTCAGAAATTGTCTACGGCATCAAGCCTGTACTTTGTATTCATGTTCCTGACAGTAGTCTCTACATAATTTGTGTTTTTTATTTCAGTCGGATAAGAAATCTGGTTGCTGTGGCAACTTAAAGTTTCGATAGACTTAAAACTGGAAAAGTGGAAATTGGCTATTTTTTTCTGGTCCAATCGCAGATATTTGAATTCTATTTTTGCAGAAATGTTTATAGAGTAGTCCTCTACAGTTTTGTTGACTTTTGTCCTAATCCTTTATTTTGATTGGTTGGTGGGGCCCCATAAAGGGCAAATTTTTTAAATAAATATTTGGTTAATATAGCAGATCTCAGGTGAGCGTTTACAGGACCTTTGGCCCTCTGGTTGTTGAAAACATGTTAAAATCCTTTGCATTTTGTTGAAAAAAAAATGTAACAATCCTTTGCATGCAATAATGCAAAGGGTTCTCACATTTTTTTCAACAAAAAATAACAGTGTACATTTATTTGCTTTTGAAGTTGATATATAGTTAACAAATTGAGGGCTTAACGACAGCGTTAAGCTAATGGAGTTTTGAACGACTGGGCCCAGATCATTTACACTTAACATTGTCAAATGAGCCGCCCCATGGGAAAACCAACAATCTGCATAGGCGAAAACAAAGGCGCAGATCAGCTTCGCGGTAACCGCGAAGCTGATCAGCGCCTTTGTTTTCGCTACTCGGATAGTACAATTCCTCTTCTACTTAAATCCGAAATTTCAAGCTTCTAGCTCTTTTCTGTGACTGTACAGGTCGGTTTGTGTCAGACCTGTTCGGAAACCACATTGTTGGTTTTCCCACGAGGCGGCTCAAATGCAGAGCCATTTGCTGACATAACCAAGAGTCCCTTCTTACGGTGAATAGTTTATGCAGTCAGTGCAAAGAATAACAAACTGGGGTGTATGCTATTTTTTTTTATTACAAATAAAGCATAAGAGAGGGAAATGAAAAAAAAACAATACAAAACAAAAACACAATGCATCACAGGTATACACTTAAAAGTATATAGAACATAACTGATATTGTTTTAATGGTTTCAAAAACTACATTCAACAAAAACAACAATATTACAACCCTCGGTGAGACTAACAAAGAAAAATCTACAAAAATTTATCAAATGAGCCGCCTCGTGGGAAAACCAACAATGTGGTTTTCGAACCGGTCCGACACAACCCAGACTGTACAAGCATAGAAGATGGCTAGAGATTGGAAATTTTGGATTTAGAAAGAAGAGGAATTGTACTATCGGTGTAGCGAAAACAAAGGCACGGATCAGCTTCGCAGTTACTGCGAAGCTGATCTGTGCCTTTGTATTCCCATATGCAGATTGTTGGTTTTATATGCAGATTGTTGGTTTTCTCATAAGGTGGCTCAAATGGTAAAAGATTACTTCTCCATATTCTGAATCTTTTCTTTACTCCTTGACAATGATTTTTATGTAAAAAAGGTAGTGTAAGTTTGAGTAAATGATAGATTTTGGGATTTTATCTTAATAATTTAATATGGCAACAGTTGGTTGCACTAAAATTCCTGAATGCTCTAAGAACAGTCTGATTTGAATCTTGAGTTTACTCTACATTTTTATTTTTCGAAAACTCTGAAAAATTGCTGTAGTCTTGAAAAGTCTAATCAGTTGAAAAATACAGAGCCTCCAAATGGGTTAACCTGAAAAAGAGAACAAGTACAGGGTGAAATGGGTGAGATTTACATTTTATGTACAAGTTGCGATTGTCTCAATCTCTCTTTCTTAAGATGAGCATATTTTAATACAAGATTTTATTTGCAACCAATAAAGTGAAGAGAATTAAGAATATAGCATAGCAGCTGATCAAAACCATTTTTTTCTATGAAGAGTCTCCTATACTTTACACTTTTCTAGGCACTAGCTGTCGTTGGTTTTATGTCCTGGCCTGACAATGAAGCTCACATACATCATAATATAAATATAAATTTCTTATCAATTCATTATGGTTTTCTCAAATAAAAATAATGGCGGGATCGATGATGGATAATAAACACTAGGATGATTTTCCACTCTTTTTGAAGAAGAGTGAAAAATTAATTATTGCTTACCGCTGGGACTAACTGCTCTTCTTGCATGCACTGAGATGGAATGTTGAATATGCTCATGTCCTTCACCTTGGGCTTGAAGTTCATGAAGTCAATCGTCAGGGCATACGAAACTGGAAAAGCATTTCAAAATATTACTATGGGAGTACGTGGAAGCAGATCCATCCTTTACACGTAACTTAAAAACCAGAGGACCAATGGTCCTGTAAACGCTCACCTGAGATCAGCTGCATATACCAATAAACATGTTTGAATATCATGGTATTTAACTCCAGTGCAGGGGCAGATAAGCCCTTGGGCCATTTTCTTTTTTCAGAATCTTCAATATTCTGTCCATTTGCCAATTTCCTGTTGGCTTTTTCCTTCAAATGACATTTTAACAGTTTTCCCAATTCAGATGCACAGGCAACCCATGTTGACCTTGCCATAAACTTGGTCAAGGTCATCACAGGGTCATGATTTATATATACATTGGAGTACTTTAGCCATCGATGCCTCACGCCAAGTTTCCTTGAAATCAGTCTATTGGTTTCAGAGAAGATGATTTTTGATGGGTTTTTACCATATATGGGCATGGCGGCCATCTTGGTCATGTGACCTAGATTATTTATATACACATTGATTCCCCCATTCTATAGATGCTTCACTTAAAATTTGGCTTTGTTTGGCCAAGCGGTTTCAGAGGAGAAGACGTTTGAATATTATGGAAATATACATGTATATTGCCCCGGGGTGGGGGCACATGAGCCCCTGGGGTCCAATTTTTTTCAGAATCATTAATATCCAGTCCTACTGCCCATTTCCTGCAAGACTTTCACTTTAAATGACATTTTAAAAGTTTTCCCCATTCAAATGCATTGGTGACCTATGTTGACCTTCCCGTAAAATAGGTCAAGGTCATCACAGGGTCATGATTTATATACACATTGTAGTGCTTGAGCCATCGATGCTTCGTGCCAAGTTTCGTTGAAATCGGTCAACCGGTTCTGGAGAAGAAGATTTTTGAACGGTTTTTACCATATATGGGCATGGCGGCCATCTTGGTCATGTGACCTGGATTTTTTATATACATATTTGTTACCCCTTCCTATTGATGCTTCACATAAAATTTCGCTTTGATTGGCCAAGCGGATTCAGAGGAGAAGATGTTTGAATATTATGGAGATATACATGTATATTGCCCCGGGGTGGGGGCGGATGAGCCCCTGGTGCCCAATTTTTTTCAGAATCATTAATATTCAGTCCTACTGCTCATTTTCTGCAAGATTTTTCCTTTAAATGACAATTTAACAATTTTTCCCATTCAAATGCATTCGCGACCTATGTTGACCTTGCCGTAAAATAGGTCAAGGTCATCATAGGGTCATGATTTATATACACATTGTAGTGCTTGAGCCATTAATGCTTCATGCCAAGTTTGGTTGAAATCGATCCAGTGGTTCCGGAGAAGAAGATTTTTGAAGGGTTTTTACCATATATGGGCATGGCGGCCATCTTGGTCATGTGACCTGGATTATTTATATACACATTGGTTCCCCCTTCCCATAGATGCTTCATGTAAAATTTGGCTTTGATTGGCCAAGCGGTTTCAGAGGAGAAGATCTTTGAAAATGGTGGACGACGGACGGACGGACGGACGACGGAGCATGGGTATACTATAAGCTCACCTTGTGAGCCTGACGGCTCAGGTGAGCTAAAAATATGTTCCATACCTGCAATAGAAAAAAAAACATCTCAAAATATGTACATGTACTTTAAAGCCATATTTTAACATTTAAAGTCAATTTGCTCCTTTTTCATTTTGGACACAAATTCTCGGTATTTTATATTCACTGTTCGTGCGCAAGAATTTAGTATAAACAATTATAATATTGGCAGAGAAATTGACTTACCACCCTTTGCAAACCCATAAGCTGACTCAGTGACGGGCACACACTCGTTGGCGTTACCAGTGCTCATCATAGCTACAAACCCAGTTGACTTGGCTTTCTTGTCCATCACCTGATACCATGTACTGTTGATATGGTTGGCTCCCTCAGCATTCCCAAAGTACACGTTCCCCAGAACTTTTGAACCACCTGCCAAAATACACATATACATGTATGAAGAATAATGCAAAGAGGAATAGGTGCAACCAAGATATAAAGTTAAAAAAGTTCCATATTGTTGGGTTTTAAAGTATAACCATATGGGGTGCGGTTTTACTATTTATTCCTTATTTATGGATATCCATAATTCATTTATGGATATCCATAATTCATTTATGGATATCCTTAATTCATTTTAGGATATCCTTAAATAATTATGGATATCCTTAATTATTTTAGGATATCCTATATTGATTTAAGGATATCCATAAATGAATTATGGATATCCATAAATGAATATAGGATATCCATAATTGAATTTAGGATATCCATAAATGCATTTAAGGATATCCTTAAATCATGCTGAATTCTGGATATCCAAAATTCGATTTAAGGATATCTTTAAATCGAATTATGGATATCCTTAAATCAGCCTATTTAAGGATATCCTTAAATGTATTTAAGGATATCCAGAAATAATCTGGAATTAAGGATATCCATAATTCGATTTATGGATATCCATAATTCAATAATGGATATCCTTAAATAGGCCGATTTATGGATATCCATAATTCGATTTAAGGATATCCATAATTCAATTTTATCATTGTGCCCTATATTATTTTTTTGATTTTAGGATATCCTAAAATGAATAATGGATATCCATAAATACAATCTTATTTAAGGATATCCATAATTCATTTATGGATATCCTTAAATCGAATTATGGATATCCAATATTCATACGATTTAAGGATATCCTTAAATAGAATTATGGATATCCTTAAATAGTGTTGCATTTTAGGATATCCATAATTCATTTAAGGATATCCTAAAATCAAATTATGGATATCCATAATTCAGCAGAATTAAGGATATCCATAAATTGATTTAAGGATATCCATAAATGAATTATGGATATCCTTAATTCATTTATGGATATCCATAAATGAATTATGGATATCCTAAAATGAATTTAGGATATCCATAAATAGGGAATAAATAGTAAAACGGCATCCCATATAACCAGAGGACCATTGGTCCAATAAACGCCCATCCCAGACGTTAAGTATTTAAATAGACTTCATACATGAGCAAAATTTTAAAATCATTTGACTTGATGTTTTGTAGAATATTTCAATGACCTTTTCTTAACCAATGGCAGGGCAGACAGCCATCTTTCATAAAACACAAATTCCATTTTGGTATCTAACCAGTGTCATTTATAATTGATGGCCTCAAATGTTTGGATGATGGCCTCAAATGTTTGGTTTAAATTGGCCAAGCGGTTTCTGACAAGATTCTGAAAATGGTGAACCACTGTTATGCCACTTGAGAAGCTTTGATGCCTGTAAAAGATTGAGACTTGTTAAATATATGAAGCTATATAATAACTGAATTAATTCTTATAAAACCTTTCACCATTTACCTGGCATACAGAATGGTTTGTATGGCACCCTGGATTTCTTGCATTTTCCTGTTGCCATGTCCACATTGTACTGAGCATACTGAAAAATGAATACATCAAGGCAAAAATAAGCTAACGCCTGAGTCTTGCTTGAAAATTCAGAGATTTAGCTCAAAGGGACCAAGAAGTATATGTACATGTATACACTAAATAAAGGTTGCTTTATGTAAGCAACAGAACTTTGTTTTTTAAAGTTAAGTTAATAGAATGGCAATGGCACGGGAGAGAACCAGAACTTGACAACCATGCATGCATCACAGTTAAAATGAGCCGCATCATGAGAAAACCGGATTTTTGCCTATGCGAAAACAAAGGCGCAGATCAGCTTCGCAGTAAATGCGAAGCTGATCAGCGCCTTTCTTTTCGCAACAGCCACTAGTCATCTTCTGTGCTTGTACAGCTCGGTTCGAGTCAGACCTGGTCGGAAACCTCGAAGAACGGTTTTCTCGAGTCGCAGCTCAAATTCATAGTATCATAACAGGAAAATGCAAAATTTGTCAAGTTAAACGTACACGTGTACATTATGAAATCAAGATGGATTCAGCTTAAGTCTACGTGCACATGTAAGGTTACAGGCGGTTATAGCATGAAACATTAGCGAATTACCTCGCTGAAGTTCTGGTAGACGTTCAGGTGCATACCCTTGCCGTTGATGTTCAGATAGATGTTGGAAAATGTCATGTTCTTCTTGGCGCTCATGGCAACCTGGATGTTTCCCTGGCAGGAATAAAAATGAATTGTATGACACATTAATACGAAAACATGCCCATGCGATATATAGAATTTTCTGAAGTTGTGAAAATTTAAAAAAAAAAATCAGCAGGCGGTTCTAACGAGGGCCCACACTCTATGTTTTGGAGCAAAAATAAGAAAAAAAGGTATATTCAGACTTTTCTTCGTTTTATATGCGATGCTAGAAGTGCTATATTGTTTTGGAGAAGCTTTGAGCAAAGTAGGCACTGGTGCCATTTTTACCGACTTATGTACGGCGAGGCTGGGCCGCTCCCGAAGCGGACGTTAACGTTCTAACCACTAACGAACTGCGAAAAAAATGCAGGGTAAACAAATAACGACACATATCTAGCTTACCATAATTATCTTCGGTGCCCTTGGAGGACATTTCCCCCCACGGCAATCAGGCCCATCCTCTTTCCGCCCGCCCGCTTCAGCAAGCATCATACCTTCCATCACCTCCATTTCAGAGGGCAAGCAGCAGCCCTTTCCCTCATCTACCGTATCTATAGGTTTCCAAAGCCCGTAGTCCGATTGAAAGCCCAGATCGCCCACCATGTTCAAGTAGTCGGTCTTGAAGACCTGGCAGGAAGACGCGCCCAGGAGGGCCAATATCACGATTGTAAAGTAAAGCAGCATCTTGGAGGCCTAGCAGGTAATGTCCTGCGAAAAGAAAAATATTTACCTTATACGACTCTTATACCTTAATAGGTTTTCTCAAGGCTAACTTAAGAAAGTTTTCATTTCCAAAAACTTTTTTTTCAATCACTTTGGCTAGTCTATAGATGTGGCTCGATTCCTTAAACTCAGATGTCAAACGCAGCCTCTGTACAACAGCTAAAAAATAACACCCGTAGACGAGGTGAACTTGTAGTCCCAACATAGACAAGAAGAGAGAGAGATAGAACATTTCTTATTTGATAAAAGATTTTGTTTCACACACACACACACACACACACACACACACACAACAACAACAACAACAATAACAACAACAACAACAACAACAACGGCAACAACAACAACAACAACAACAACAACAAAACCTGTACATAACAATTTCATAAGCATACTTTATGGAAAGTTGAAACAAAAATTGCAATAAATTATGAAGTTCTGGTCTTTCGAGGACCGAAAACTTTTCACGAGACAAATTTAGAGTGCATTTACACCCAAAAGTTTAACTTCGTGACTGGAGAATCTTAACTGGGGTAAATTCCAAAGATGCACTGAAGTGAAAAAGTGAAATATACAGCCTATGTTACGTAAAATGTAGGCCGCGGCAAGTCATTCCACTGTAACGTTTCAAGGACCGAGCCATTTACTTCTGTATATCATAGACTACGAAAACTATAATATTCGAAACACGTACCGAGCAAGATGCTATTTAAACGACTATATTGATGTTGAACGAGATGAGCCACACCAAGAGCACCGCCTTGGAACGGTTAGTAATACAATTACTAGGGGGCTTAAACCGGTTTTATGGGATCCCAACCCTCGCCCTAGGTCTTGGTGTGGTTCATACACGTCGTTTTAGAAATAGGTTACTGTCTGACTATGCTGGATAATAGTTCTATCACAATACTTGATACGTGACTGAATGGTTTCAAACCCAATCTACGTCCAGGAACTCATAATTCAAACGCCATTTACACAACACTGACAGGCTTGAAACCCCCTATGGTTTCGTTGGCTATCCCACTATAGCCTAAATCATTGGCTTCCCAGGAACTTCTATTTGAGACTCCATATTGGTCCAGCTATCGCAACGATCTCTGTGACCAAGGCCCAGCTATCGCACTGATCGCTATGGCCAGTGTCTCAAATGTTCGTTCAGCACTAAGAGGTTCAACACTAGGGAATAAAAGCTATCGCAATGATCTCTCCTTATCCCAAAGCCTGAGCTCCGTGCCACGAAGCCTATTTACTACTACTTCATCAACTGCCTGCAGTCTCTCTCTTCGATCTAAACCGTCCGACTTCTTTCACAATAATGACTATCACTGCCTCGCTTGCTCCTTTTATACCCATCCAGTCACGTGCAATATCCGGTTTGTTCCATTTTAATGGGAAAGTCTATTCTAGAAAACAAAGTAGGTGAATCAGGTGCGAAAGGCGATGCTTTTATAAAACACTGTATACGACGATTTTAATCGGGAAAACTGGCAAATTTAAGCGAATTTAGATGACGAATATCAAACTATGAGTTTTTAAAGAAATTCTAATAGAAACTATGGATTTTAAACGGATATTCGTCACACTATCCCCCCCCCCCCCTTCAAGAAAATTCGTCCCGAATTTCGTTTTATTATATTCATGTCTCCAACTAGGTTCTTATACCAAAAGAAATAAAAAGCAAAATGTTCCCATTTTCTAGAATATGCATGGATAAGGCAACCCCGGTCTGGCAGTTGTCATTATCCCACCGCTGCCACCAAATGTAACGTTTCAAGGACCGAGCTATGCACTTCTGTATATCTTGAACTACGGAAACTATAATGCTTGAAACACTTATCGAGCATGATGCTATTTAAAAGACTATAATGATGTTGAACGAGATGAGCCACACCAAGAGCTACGCCTTGGAACGGTTAGTAATACAATTACTAGGGGGCTTAAACCGGTTTTATGGGATCCCAACCCTCGCCCTAGGTCTTGGTGTGGTTCATACACGTCGTTTTAGAAATAGGTTACTGTCTGACTATGCTGGATAATAGTTCTATCACAATACTTGATACGTGACTGAATGGTTTCAAACCCAATCTACGTCCAGGAACTCATAATTCAAACGCCATTTACACAACACTGACAGGCTTGAAACCCCCTATGGTTTCGTTGGCTATCCCACTATAGCCTATTTAAAAATCATTGGCTTCCCAGGAACTTCTATTTGAGACTCCATATTGGTCCAGCTATCGCAATGATCTCTGTGACCAAGGCCCAGCTATCGCACTGATCGCTATGGCCAGTGTCTCAAATGTTCGTTCAGCACTAAGAGGTTCAACACTAGGGAATAAAAGCTATCGCAATGATCTCTCCTTATCCCAAAGCCTGAGCTCCGTGCCACGAAGCCTATTTACTACTACTTCATCAACTGCCTGCAGTCTCTCTCTTCGATCTAAACCGTCCGACTTCTTTCACAATAATGACTATCACTGCCTCGCTTGCTCCTTTTATACCCATCCAGTCACGTGCAATATCCGGTTTGTTCCATTTTAATGGGAAAGTCTATTCTAGAAAACAAAGTAGGTGAATCAGGTGCGAAAGGCGATGCTTTTATAAAACACTGTATACGACGATTTTAATCGGGAAAACTGGCAAATTTAAGCGAATTTAGATGACGAATATCAAACTATGAGTTTTTAAAGAAATTCTAATAGAAACTATGGATTTTAAACGGATATTCGTCACACCACCAAGCATAACATATGGAAACGTGCCTACAAAACATTTTATGAAAATTGGAAATGATATCTATAATGAGTACATGTACCCACAATTAATGTTTTGGTCCGAAAAACATGATAAGAAAAAACATTCACCCCTTCACAGTTTTACTATATAAAATTCGAGTTAAGGGGTTGATAACTCATACATTTTTTTTTCTCTCAGACATGAACGAGATTTAACAAAAGTGTCACACATCCAAAATGCGCTTACTTTCTTGTACGCTAGTAGTCCCGCTATTTCTCTTACACCAGACATAATCATGATAATGGTGTGTATATACATGCAAATTTTACGAAAACTTGCCCATGCAAATTTTTTTTCAAAAGCAGAAAATAAACATTTCATTGGAAAAAATTCGATATTTTCAATAATTTTGCTCAAAACATTGATTGTGGTTACACGTTAGAACCGCCACCCACGTTAGAACCTCGCCAACGGGCAGTTCTAACGAGTACCCACAATCTGTGTTTTGGATCAAAAATAAGAAAAAATATCATATCCCCGGTTTACCTCAGTTTTGCTGTATAAAAGTGGGATATAAAGGGGTATAGATCACACGGACATGTTTCAAGCTCCAAATGGATTTCAAGGCAACCCAAATTGAGGCATAACAAGTCTAACCAATGCCCTTTTCCGAAAGCAACGGTCAAGACAAGTTTCCAAGTTTATTCATTCTTTCTCAGTTTACAAAATATGTAAATGCATGAGATAAACTGACATGCAGAAAGAAAGACAGGGAATTCTATGCATTGGTGCATGTTCATTCGCCCAAGTCATCAAAACATCACGTTAACCAGGAGTTGCGTTTCTTTTGCGTTTTTGTATACATATGCAGCATCACATGTTTGGGTTAAAATCAGTAATTGAGCAGCGTCATGAGAAAATCGGATTCAAGTTTGCCTATGCGAAAATAAAGGCGCAGATCAGCTGTGCAATAACTGCACAGCTGATCAGCGCCTTTGTTTTCGCTACACTAAAAGTGGGATTCTTCTTGTTCCTAAATCATAAATTTCTTGAGCATCTACCCATCTTCTGTAGCTGTATAGGCCGGTTTGTGTCAGACCGGGTCGGAAAACCCGAAGACCGGTTTTGTCGCGTTGCGGCTCAATTATAATGGAAGTGCCGTCCCGACATGACCTATACTGTTGCAAGAATGTAACGTTACACATCAAACTTTGTGACAAACAAACAGATTTCAGTTTTGTTAAAGATTTTGCTTTAAAATCTGACATACTCAAAAGAATTTTAACAACGTGAATGCAATAGCAATTTTGTTTTAATGCAATATAGCACCACTCTACCTTTTATTTAAGTGCTGTTTACATATCAGAATAGCGTTTTGATTTTGCATCCTTATTTGTTATTAGCTGCAACAATATTGCTATAAACCAATAAAATAAACCTTACCTGAGTTGCGCACTGTCCTTGAGCAACGTTGCGAGTTTTTAGATTTTCGCCGGGCTTTTAAGTCTTCCTCATAGGCATCGAACCACAGGTCTTGTGATTTTCTTTATGTCACAGGAAAGTCTTGTGACTTTGATGAAAATTCTATTTTTAGTGTATATTGATCGAAAAACTCATCTATCATTATGTTTAAGTCATGTTTTAAGTGTTTAAGCAAGCTTGAAGGTCGATTTCTCGTAAGGTGCAGTTGTACGGTTAAGAGTGCAGGTAATGTTTTAAACCCAGGAGGACACATCTTATTGCATCTGAAAATGTTCAGAAAATCCTAGTCTTAGACAGTCCTGAGACCTGTTTGTCAAATTCCCGGGTCAAAATCTTTTAAGTTAGCCGCCGCTTGGGAAAACCATCAATCTGCATATGCGAAAACAAAGACGCAGATCAGCTTCGCAGTAACTGCCAAGCTCAAACTGGCTCAAAGCGCCAGTTTGTTTTCGCTACACGGATAGTACAACTCCTCAACTTTCTAAATCCAAACTTCCAGCCTCTAACCATCTTCAGTGCTTGTACAGACCAGTTTGTGTCGGACCTGGTCGGAACCCAAATTGCTGGTTTTCTCATGCACAGGCTCAATTGATACATACGTTAATGTCAAGCTTTTACTAACGGTATGATGCACTGAGACCGCAGTGATGTTGCAACTAGATACTAATGCATCTGACAGGCATCGAAGCGTGCGTCTCATAACTTACGAAAAAAAAAAAAAGCACTAAAACGTGATCGCCAAATACGCTTTATATGTATATGTATATATATTTTTTCTTGTTTTGCTCAAAACATTGTGTTTACAGGTTAGAACGCCCCTACCGAGTACCCACAATCTAGGTTTTGGATCAAAAATAAGAAAAAGGTGTATCCTTGAAAACCCCAGTTTTACTATACAAATGTGGGGTATAAGGGTGTATTCATTGCATGGACATGTTTTCTTGATGTGATAGCCGAATATAAAATTGAGACTGGGTATGAGATGCTATGTCATGGTGTAAAATTATGGTTTTCAAAACTACACGTGTATTTCTTTATAGTTTCACTTTCAGTATTCATCAAACGTGAACATTCTCGTGCTTTCCATTACGAAGATGTACATGTATCATTACTCCTGGTGTTTGCGGTGAAAAGCAGATGATTGATGCTTTATTGATATACCGAGGCTAGTGACAAACGTTTGTCATTATACGAACAATCGCTAATGACAACCGCTTGTCAATAGCCACTCCGAACAAAAATACAATCATATCTACTTGATATTACGAAATAACAAAATACGCACCAACTCATCATCGTCATCCTCGTACATCTGCGATTTTGCAGAGAAAAACTTATATTTATAATTTTTGATAGGCGCTGTCAATGTTTATAAAATCCAGGTATCATAATATTTACAGAAATTCATGTTACAGATTTTTTTTTTCTTTCATAATCATGGAAAAACTTTTTGAACCCTTTTTTTCGCTCAAAACGCGGTATTTAGCATGTAATACGACATTTTGCCTACAAATTGGTGAAACTATTGTAATATTGTAATTTTTGTGATCTTAAATGTGTGTTCTGATTGGCCTAGGACTACGATAATTTGACAGAATGTGCGCTGAATGGTTTATTTTCCCGCGGTGTAAAAAGTTTTGGTACCCGACCGACGACATGGGTTTTTAGCTCACCTGAGCCGAAGGCTCACAAGGTGAGCTTATAGGATGGCCATGATCCGGCATCCGTCCGTCCGTCGTCCGTCCGTCGTCCACAATTTCAAAGATCTTCTTCTCTGAAACCGCTTGGCCGATCTAGTTGAATTTTTATGTGGAGCCTCCTTGGGTAGTGGCATTTCAAGTTTGATCGTGAAATCCAGGTCACATGACCAAGATGGCCGCCACGCCCAAATATCACACTGGTCAATCTATACGTTGCATTGCCGGGGTCTACGAGGACTTGCCGGGGATTGATACGCTGATTTGTGGAATAAAATGGCGGCCAACAATAACAAACTGCGGAAGTGGTACGTATTATCATGCTTTTCTTCAGTTATAGTTTATTCCAAAACATCTCGTATGCCAAAGGGACTATAGAATTGTATCGGAAAGACGTGCGTGGCATGCACTTGGTGATTTATCTAAGCATTTAGGAATACATTCGAGTACCGATACGGTGGGTAGGACGATTTTGAAGATTTCTTGTAAATTCACGACTTTCAAATGATATAGTTTTCATCTGTTCTACTTTTCTTTCTGTTTATCCATGCACGAGTCATCATTTGGCCCCATAGCATCGGAAACTTGCAACAATCGGGAAGAGATGTTTGTTTTCTGAGAAATATCTCGAAAAATATCGTTGTACGCCGGAGCTGGCGGAACCATGTGCTACGCGGTTTACCGGGTACCTTTTTTAAGCACCTGGTAGACTGAAATACGTCCAAAAAGCATCAGAATTATCAATCCTTCTTTTTATAGCATGCCAGCCAACCATTTTCCTCTACTATCTAAAGCGAATAGAAGTACTTTTTGACCATCAACACACCCTACGGCCTACACACACATGGACACATGCATTATCATGGAAACATTTCTTCGATTAAAAAATAAAAAAAAAAAATAAAACATAGATGATTTAACTGTTAATGTCCTGATAATCTCTGAGATTTTTGTACGCCTGCATTTGCCATTATGAATAAAATATGAACAATGGTGCATGCACGACGACTGACTTTCAGAGAGGTCAGTCAAATTTATTTGTGGATGTTCAGAGACGCGTCATAGTTTCATAAATGTCCCGGTAATGAATACCCCATTAAGCCCCACTTTTATTGGGGTATACAGGATCGATATTGTATACATATTTTTCTAATTATTGTGGGACATCTGTTAGAACCGCCTCAGCGATAGGTGGTTCTCTGTTCAATCTATGATGGAGCAAAAATGAAAAATATAAAAAAAAAATCATTTTGAAACTGAAAAAAAATGTGTTTACTGTATGCGTACGTTTTCGTAAATTCATTAGGATAATTTATATCCGTGAAGCGTATGCCCCCTTAAACCCCACTTTTATATATATAAATACAGAAAATAATAATTAGTAAAAAAAAAAAGAAAAAAAAAACAACTGTTGTTTACCGTTACAGGGCAGTGTTCCTTTTCAGTATTTTGGGAATGGGGACGATGCATTTTTAATTGGGAAAATTGGCAATAAAAACAAGGAATTGGAAAAGCTAAAAAAGATGTTTAAAAGTAAAGAAGATACTGAAGCCACATGGTTAGGCATTACAAACTGTACAAATTATTACCTTTCACTACTTTGGCAGTTTGGCATCTGTCAAAACCAAGAAAACTAAGAACTTCCATGTAGAATTTTCTCCATTTTCCAATTGGGAATTTTAAGTCACTATTTGGGAAAAAAGATACTTTTGACATTGGGAACGGGGCCCTATTTCGGTCCCAAATTAAGCGTAAAAGGAACACAGCAGGGGTATACCTATGTTTCTTATTTTTGCTTCCAAATATAGAATGTGAGTACTCGTTAGAACCGCCTCGCCCACAATGTATGTTTTGAGAAAATATAAAAAAAAAAGGTAGCAATCAAGCCACTGCATGAGCAAACATACGCTTTTGCATATGAGAAAACAAAGGCGCAGATCAGCTTCGCGGTAACTGATCAATGCCTTTGTTTTCGTTACACAGCTTGTACAATCCATCTACTTTCTAAATACGAAAATTCAAGCATTTAAGCTATCTTCTGTCGCTGAACAGTCCGGTTTGTGTCAGACCTGGTCGGAAACCCAAATTGTTGGTTTTTTCACGCGATGGCTCAATTATTTTTTCAATACAGAGCTTTCATTTTTTACAGCTGAAAAAAATCCTTCTATTTTGCATGGGCATGTTTTCGTAATGAATATCTCGTTAATGAAGCAAACCTGGCACTTCGATATGTTCGATATTTTGGCATTGAATTCGTTTGGAAAATGTTTCAATTAATATTCATAATGCGGAAATCAAAACCGACAATGGTGCAAATTCCTTGAAAATTGCGGTTTAAGGGGACCATCATGTGATGCCCCAAAATCAAAATAAACGTACCTATGTGCCAAGTTAACGTGCATGAACGGTATTAAACACTTTACATGAAACATCTTTAAAAAGATAATTGTCGAAGATTAATATCTGTTCTGCAATAGGGTACAGGATGCATGATGTACATTTTATTTATGCTTTATTCTAAAATGTAAATTGTTGACAGTGAATAGAAGCTCAGTGATGAAGTAGTGATGCCTAAGCACAAGATATATAGTTTTGGGACTGAAATCCATCTCTGACGGACACGGTTTGCTCTGTTGTTGAAATGACATCACTACCTTAGCCTGACAGCTAAACGCTCAGTGAAAAAAAACTGTACCTATTCGTTTTAACGATGACAGTTTTAATGCATATATACCTACCCCAAAATTCCTGGATAAAAAAAAAAAAAAAAAAAAAAAAAAAAAAAAATCGTTATTGTGCGGTGAGCCCTTACTGGCGGAAACAACTCGTTCTGTGAAGCAGCGCCTTTGATCCGAAAACGCCTATATTCAATGGAGAAAATCCGAACGCATCTTATCTACGATGGCCTACATGGATCAAAAAATTTCAAAATCCACAGATTTTTTATTTTAATTTTTCTTTGCAAAAGCTTTCGTCACACAAAAAGCGATTAAAATGAATAACAAAAAGGATCAATGATGACTTGTATAGTAAAAAAAACATCATCTAAAAGTACTTTTTAAAGAGATGCAGTTTGTTGCCTTTTTCATCTTCCATATGGAAA
Source organism: Rugalucina vietnamica (assembly GCA_964017185.1). Taxonomy (NCBI): domain Eukaryota; kingdom Metazoa; phylum Mollusca; class Bivalvia; order Lucinida; family Lucinidae; genus Rugalucina; species Rugalucina vietnamica. The sequence goes on from OZ024869.1 coordinate 4,660,112, forward strand.
AAACCCGGATGCAGGTCAAAAATGATCTGAGATGTCTTCGACAAAAAATATTTAAGGGTAAAAATGGTTTCCAGTCATTTCGTACCCGTGTCATTTCGCACCAACCACTTTGGTCATTTCGTATCCACATTTATTTTCATTTTGGTCAGTTCATACCAATAAAGTTTGGTCAATTCGTACTTATGGTTTTATTTTTATTTAAAATTACTTTGGTCACTTCGTACGGGGTGTTTCAACTTTGCTTCCCAAGTTATTCGTACCTTTAGTCATTTTGTACCCAGATAAATATTTCGTACCCAGGGCATTTCCTTCCTAGGCACGAAATGACTTTGGTACGAAATGACTAATGTGTCATACCAAAATGGGTATGCAGTGACTTGGGCACAAATATGTAGGTGAAATGTACATATCTATCAACCACCTTAACCCCCATTTTTTGTATGTAGTAATACTGGAACATTTTTTCTTACACTTTTTTCCTCTTATACACAGTCACTCTATGATTTGCAGTTCACTGAGGCGGTTCTAATGTGTACCCACAATCTATGTGTCCGAGTCAATAATGTGTACTTTCGGGAGCGCTTCCAGTATAGCGGTGCCCAAGAAATACCTTATAGAATGTATAATAGGCATGTAACTAGTTTCTCTGCCACATGTACGTAGATATTCTCTTTGTTAGTTTGTATGTGTTACACGTTTCGAACTCCTTAACGGGGGCTGCAACACGTTTCAAACTTCTGATTTTATTAGAGCCTATATCACAAAGGTACTCTGTTTCTATTCTGAATATGCACTAGTAAGACACCGTCATCATCAAGTTACATGTAGTTTCGGCGATATTTGGCAACAATTAAAGGCAGTGCATGCTTAATTTACGTGAGAACGAGTATGGGCGGGGAGTGCGACATGCATGTTTTTTAGGCAGTGTTGATGGTCAAAAAGTAGTTCTATTCGCTTTAGATAGTAGAGAAAAATGGTTGGCTGGCATGCTGTAAAAAGAAGGATTGATAATTCTGATGCTTTTTGGACGTATTTCAGTCTACCAGGTGTTTAAAAAAAGGTACCCGGCAAACCGCGTAGCACATTGCACATGGTTCCGCCAGCTCCGGCGTACAACGATATTTTTCGAGATATTTCTTAGAAAACAAACATCTCTTCCCAACTGTTACTAGTTTCCGATGCTATGGGGCCAAATGATGACTCGTGCATGGATAAACAGAAAGAAAAGTAGAACAGATGAAAACTATATCATTTGAAAGTCGTGAATTTACAAGAAATCTTCAAAATCGTCCTACCCACCGTATCGGTACTCGAATGTATTCCTAAATGCTTAGAGAAATCACCAAGTGCATGCAACGCACGTCTTTCCGATACAATTCTATAGTCCCTTTGGCATACGAGATGTTTTGGAATAAACTATAACTGAAGAAAAGCATGATATTTACGTACCACTTCCGCAGTTTGTTTATTGTTGGCCGCCATTTTATTCCACAAATCAGCGTATCAATCCCCGGCAAGTCCGCGTAGACCCCGGCAATGCAACGTATAGATTGACCAGTGTGTATATGGTAAAAACCCTTCAAAAATCTTCTTCTCCAGAACCGGTAGGCCGATTTCCACGAAACTTGGTATGTAGCATCGGGGACTTCAGCCCATCATAGTTTGATAAAATGATGACCCTTGGATGACATTGATCTATTTTACGGCAAGGTCAAATTTGGAAACATAGGCTTTTACATTGGAAAAAGTGAAAACTATGGATTTTTTGAAAACTATTGCAGCCTGAGGCATGAAAAGTGGTAGATGCAAACAACTAATGGAGTAGATGAAGGTATGTGATTAATTTAGGTCAAGGCCATCTCTTGACCTTGGCCAGTCTGTCGTCCATACACACTTTTCAAAGATCTCCTTCTCTGAAACTGCTAGGCCAATCAAAGTGACATTTTATGTGGAGCATCCATGGGTAGGGGAGACGAAAGTTTGATTGCGAAATTCAGGTCACATGACCAAGATGGCCGCCACGCCCATATATGGTAAAAACAACTCAAAAATCTTCTTCTCCAGAACCGGCAGGCCGATTTTCATGAAACTTGGTATGTAGCATTTGGGACTCCAGCCCATTATAGTTTGATCAAATGATGACCCTAGGATGACCTTGACCTATTTTACGGCAATTTCAATTTTGGAAACATAGGCTTTTACATGGGAAAAGTGAAAACTATGGATTTTGAAAACTGTTGCAGCCTGAGACCTGCAAACAGCTAATGGAGTAGACGAAGGTATGTGATTAATTTAGGTCAAGGTCATCTCTTGACCTTGGCCAGTCTGTCGTCCATACACACTTTTCAAAGATCTTCTTCTCTGAAACTGCTTGGCCAATCAAAGTGAAATTTTATGTGGAGCGTCCATGGGTAGGGGGAACGAAAGTGTGATCGCGAAATTCGGGTCACATGACCAAGATGGCCGCCATGCCCAACTATGGTAAAAACCACTCAAAAATCTTCTTCTCCAGAACCGGCTGGCCGATTTACGCGAAACTTGGTATGTAGCATTTGGGACTCCAGCCCATCATATTTTGTTGAAATGATGACCTTAGGATGACCTTGACCTATTTTACGGCAAGGTCAATTTTGGAAACATAGGCTTTTACATGGGAAAAGGCGAAAACAAGGGATATTTTGGAAATTGTTGCAGCCTGAGACCTGAAAGTCGCTAGTTGCAGACAACTAATGGAGTCAATGAAGGTAAGTAATTAATGAAGGCCAAGGTCATTTGTTGACCTTGACCCAAGGTCATTTAAATATCAAAATTAAAATTATGGTTTTCTCAGAAATCACTGGGTTTGGAAACTATTGTAGCCTGAGACCTGAAACTTTGCAGATGCAGACAACTTGTGAAGTCAATAAAGGTGTGTGAGTATTCAAGGTCAAGGTCATTTCATGATGACTTAATACGCCAAGACCAGGCTTCAGGTGAGCGTTCTCAGGACCAATGGTCCTCTGGTCGAATTTTCTCATTTAAACAATGCCATTTAATGTTATTTTCTTTCATACAATATCAAATGCGCATGTAACGCCTAAAGTTAGTGCCCACAATGCGGTTATATTCCAGGGTGTTTCACTATAAATGTGTGCACAACATTACATGTACCTAACCTTCATTTACCATACTCAATGCATTGTCGTTGTAGCGACACAAAACTTGACATCGCATATACAGTAACATTTATTACCCAAAACAGTATCAATATAGGGATCAACATGATTTTCCATCCATTAACATTCGCTAGGTCCCGAGGGGAGTGTTGAAAACCGAAGGCATAGCCCGAGGTTTTCAACACTCCCCGAGGGATGGCGTGGCCCAAGTTTTTCAACACTCCCCGAGGGACCTAAAAAATGTTAATATGAATGACAAAATCATTTTTGATCGCTATTATTGCCTAAATTCTTCAGAAACGAAAGAAATAATGGTGCACTATATTGTACAGCCTCAGCGTAAACGCTTACGTTAATATGCTTGTTCCGGGCGGACTTCAGATTCTCAAAGTTATTAGCACGTGCCATGCGTGGTGAACGGTAACGAGCATAAGAAAAAGCCATGTATTAACAGCAGGTGCGCGCGTAAATTGCAATATTAAAGGTGGCGTCATACCTAGCCGATTTTGACACACGATGGCCACACGAATATGAAATTTTCAATTTCGCGCGATTTTCTTCACGAATTTGGTAAAAAGCCAATATTGAGCCGACGCATACACGAAGCCTGCCGATTGCAACACGATGGACACACGATGGACACACGAATAGCTCACGATTATACCCGAAGGACTCGCGAAGATAGAGGAACTGGCAGTTTTGCATACGATGTTGTTGCGAATGATACACGAAGGCCTCACGATGGCTTCACGATGGCCTGACGACATCGTGTTAAGTGTTAAATGTATTCCCGATTGTGTCCCGAAGGTATCACGTGAATCAGGAATTTATTATCGGTTAAGATTCATTTTCTTATAAATGTTTAATGTGTTTGGCCCCATTTAGATAATATTAGTCTTTGTATCGACAACCCTGTTGAAAGTTGCAAAATTTCAGTAATTCTCTTTGGCTCCATGTTGCCATACCTAAAGCGTCACTGACGAGACTTTAACAGTCGAAACCGCGGCATGGCCCATCCCCTTTCTCATTAATGTGCTAGCTGCTCTTAAAGGATCTCAAGTTTTAATCTTTATTTATGGGTTGGAGCCAAGGCTTGGAGTCTTGGAGTGGTCTTAGGCTGCCGTATTGGAGTGGATTCTTAAAGTGGAACCCTGGAGGGAATGTTGCGAGTGGCACAGGAACTACTTTTTTTTTTTTTTTTTAATACAAAGAAACTTTCCGATATGGGTGTTAATTTCAATCATAGCCATTTCAATCATAGCCATACCATGATCAAACAGATTATCTAAGATAAGGATCTACCAAAATGTACATGAATGATGTGCTAAGACGTTAACAGTCATCTCCAAAATAACGTTTTATCTGTTTTGTTTTGATATAGTTTTCTGCTCAACTCCGCAGTTCCACTGCAGTCCATGTCTCCATAAAATACACGGTACCTACATATATTGTAGGCTGGTGGTTGAACGAGCCCCAGTCTCATTTGCGTGCAAACATGGTTTCTTTTGAGAAAGCATTTTTGTATGCTTTCGTTGTTGACGTCCATATAGTAATAAGTTAATTAACATCAGTAACTTTACAACACTGTTCAAGCTTCATGGTGACAGTTTTCTAGTACTTTAAATCCATCTTTCACATGAAACTGGCACAAAACTGTTCTTGTTTAAACGCTCGTTTGTCGAACTCTGCAATGGGTTTGTCTGTTAGAAGAAAAACGGGCGCTGCTTTAAAGACAGAGTAATGAACAAGCCAAATACATGTACCTGTAAGAGATGATGTTGCTCCTGCAGGAGTTTTTTTTTGTCATGCACCAGCTTGATGTATAGCAGCAGTGCTATTGGGATGTTTATCATGATTTATTTGTTTGTTCTTGATGATTCATTGACTAGTTAGAGATTCACCATGAGGACCGAAGAACTAACTATTAAATGTTATGAACCACTGCAGAAGCTGAGGGTGAGGTTAGGCGCCTGTAAAACCGGGTTAAGCCCGCCAGTAACTTTGTGCTACTGATCGTTCCAAGGCGATACTTCTGTGGTGGTTCTTTTTGTTTTATGTCTTGGTGTTTAAATTTTTTTGTGCTGTTGGCGCCTTATGTGTGTCTTCAAAGTTTTAGTTAAGGTAACTGAATGGCCACCTATTGGGAAAATAGCTGCTCATTCGGCTTACGATATGTTTCATGGTATAAGTACCTGATTGTTAGTTTGTTTTTTTCCCACCTCGGTTTTTGGAGTAGGAATCTTTTTCTGGTTGCGCCTTTTCCTGGTCTTTGCCTACTTGTACCTTCTTTTTCCTAATTTTTTTTCATCGAAAAAACATGATTTAAAAGTATTCCACTTGAGGCTTCTGAGAAAATGTTGTGTGGGTGCTAATTGTTTTTGTTTTGTATGTCCACGTTATCCGGGGAAGTATTGTAACAGTTTTGGTTAATATCGTGTTTCCATCTTAGTACCATCGTGTTCTAGATTTTTCAAATACGATGCTTATACGATGGCGTTGCGAAGGCCACCCGATGTCGTGTTGCCTTCGTAACACTATCGGGCAGCATCGTGTGTCCCTCGTAGTGCCATCGTGTAGCAAAACCTAGCCGATGGTGCCGATGACCACACGACACAAGTACGATGTAGTCCCGATGTGAGAAGATGGCCTCACGATGGCTTTACGATGGCCAAGATGTACTCGCGAACTCAACACGAAATTGAACCATCGTGTGTCCTTCCTGTATTTTTTTGGCATGTCAAAGATTTTGATGCCGCTCGCGATGGTACTGCCGAAGGCTTAAAAAATCTCCCGATGGACATACGATGGGTAACGATGCACTCACGAATAGCCCGATGTCTTCAGGATCCCCGCCGAATTTGAAAATTTTCATAATCGTGTGTCCATCGCGTGTTAACATCGGCTAGGTATGACGCCTACATAATGCATGGCTTAAACGGCTGTTAATTTATGCAATAATAAAGTTTAACGCTGATGTCAAACTTTGTGTCCATGAGACATTAGCTGCGCAGTATTGCCCAGCGCATACTTTACCCAGACTGCTCTTCCCAAACTTCCTCCGAGTTTCTGTATGATTATGAAATACTTTCTGGTGATTTTTTTTTCAGACAGAGCACGTAGCCAGCTTCTAATGTTTTCCAAAAATTCCCTGTACCTATCAGCTGAGTGTTAAATAATTTTCATTATGAACCATACCGCGATTCCTGCACAAAGTATAGCACACCCATGCTGTAGCCGAAACTAGATTTTGTTAAAATGTTGATTAACCTCGCGGCGAACGACGCGCAACTACACGGATTACATGCGTTAAGCCGTCAAAACTGCAAAAGTTCTATTTTTCATCTCAGTTATCCATCGGGAACCACGGTAGCCTAGTGCTAGTGGTAGACGTCGGACTTCGGATCGAGAGGGATACACTCTCCATAGTGCACTTCGATCGGGCTAACTTAAGGCCTGTTTACACATTCACGATTTTTGGCTACGGTGCCGCTACGATTCGCCACGATTTGTAAAATCGTCGTGTACCGTGGTGTACCGTGGTGATTCGTAGTAGAACCGTGGTGAATCGTGGTGAATCTTGATGAATCGTGATGATTCGGGAAACTCCACGGTAGCGCTACGGAAGTTTTAAACTATTTAAAACTTTCGTGGTGTATCGTGGCGAATCGTGGTGGTTATTGGGCGTGGCCTAATTCGTAGCGCAACCGTAGCGGAGTCGTGCTTATTCGTACTGACACCGTAGCTATATTCGCGGTTATTCGTGAGAGATCGTAGCCAATCGTGGAGCTCCGTTGCGAAACCGTGGAATCTTTGACACCACGAACTCTCACGATTCACCACGAATTGTGTACGGTTGTCCTACGAATAATCCACGGTTTCGCTACGGAGCTCCACGATTGGCCACGACGGCTACCGCCGTGAATCGTACTAGTACCGTATCGAACCGTACAAGCACCGTGAGCATTCGTTGTGCCACCGTGGTTAATCCTCATTGACCGTAGCGTTGCCGTCATTAATCGTCATTGATTCGTAGCGATACCTTACAGACACCGTACTAATATCGTGGACATTCTTACTGGATCGTAGTGACACTGAATATTTCCACGTTTCGCCACGATTCATCCCTGCCCATCCCGATTTTTCTGACCATGAGAAATCGGGGTGAATCATGGTGAATCGTAGAGAAAATCGTGAATGTGTAAACGGGGCTTTACAATAAATTCATTAATAATGCCTATGCCGATGGGAGTAGATGCAAGTGCAGGCGCACGTCTTTTTAGTAGTCTTGGTACATGCACTTGTCTAATCTTTGACATTTATCACGTTTTCTTTTTGTTTAGATATGCCGAAAATAGCATTTCGAAACTTTTGTCGGTGGCCCGTTAATAATTTTGGTCGTATAGATTACTAAGAAACGCGATCAAAATGCAAAAAGACTTGAACTTAATACAAAATTAATTTGATCTTTGCTGTTTGTTTTAAAGGAATGTACATACATGACATTTGTAAAAATAAAATTTGCATCGGGTCAGATCCAGGAGTAAACTTACCTGAATGTAAATTTACTCCGGTGTGTATTTGCGTTCGCATGCACTACTTGCTTACCCCGAGTAAAATTTGCACACCGGAGTATATTTACACGCTTGTAATTTTGGCGCATGCGAATTGGACTTTGATGGTCCAAATAATGGAATATATTTCATGCCATGAAAAGATGTCTCGACCAGGCTAAAGCTTGGTACAATCTAGACGTTTACCTAATTACATCTTCTCTTTGGCCTTAGGCTATCTATAAAGCTATTGTGTACGCTTAGTGTACGAATACGGCCTTCAAGAGACAGATTTTCAGTAGTCGGTGCACATTTCTTTCACTATTAACTGACAAAATATTAATGCTCTTATTGGGCCAGTAGAAGAAAAGGAGAAAATGGCCGTAGAAGTATTTTCATGACTAAATTCTGTGTTTGCATATCAGGACGTATGAGGGCGCGTCAATATTTATCATGTAGTTGTTGACAAAGTAGTCAAATTTTGAAGAGCGATTAAGATACCATGTAAATACTCAAAGGGGCTGTAGATCAATCGAAAGCCGAACCTAAATTTATACAAACATCTGACCATAATATGAGCCGTGTCATGAGAATACCAACATTATGCACACATGTGCGAAAACAAAGGCGCTGTTCAGCTTGGCAGTTGCTGATCTGCGCCTTTGTTTTCGCTACACGGATTGTACAACTCCTCTACGTTCTAAATACAAAGTTTCAAGCATAGAGCCATCTTCTGTGCTTGTACTGCTTGGTTTGTGTCAGGCCTGTTTGGAAACCACATTGCTGGTTTTCTCATGACGCGGCTCATATAAATCTATTGCACCTCTAGAATCTACAGTTGATATCCAAACTATGCTCAACTTTAGAATGCGATCAGCTGCACTCATTTTCTAAGATCATCCACATCAATGATGACACGTCTTGAAGCAGGCGGAAACCTTATTCAGAAATATAATATTGAAACTTCCGAACTTAAGCCCTCCAGTAATTTCTTTACTGACCGTTCCAGTACGGTTATGTTGTGATTCATCTTTATATTTTTAACTTAATTTACCAGAGGGCTTAATTAAATCGAATTTACGTGACCCAAACCAAAATATGTGAAGAAATACTAGTAGGTTTCTAGTGCCTCTCGGTGGTATAAGTCAAAATGCTGAGTTTAATAATGACATGTCTGCCCATGTGTCAAAACAGCAAAGCTTGGGTTCTTGAAGACCAGTTGGCAGAAGAGGGGTGCGGATACCATTTTCTCCTGTATAGATGGCGTTTAAAGTCAGTGAACTCTGCTGGTTTAAAATATGCTAGGATCCCAATGAGAATTAATTCAACGTTAGTTAATATTAAGAAAACACACCATGAATATTACAAAGAAAATAAATATGTGCAAAAATTGAAAATTCTCATCATATAAATTGGATCTTATCTTTATTTCTTATTTTTGCTCAAAACATAGATCGTGGTTACCCGTTAGCAAATACCCACACTCTATGTTTTGGGACAAAAAAACAAGAAACAGTATGCCACTGTACACATGAATTCACTGTATAAATTGGGATGTAAGGGTTTGTATATTACGCTGAAATGAGCCACCTCGTGGGAAAACCAACAATCTGCATTTCCGTAAACAAAGATGCAGATCAGCTTCGCGGTAACCGCGAAGCTGATCAGCGTCTTTGTTTTCGGGACGGCTCAAATGTTAGCCTGAGGTTATCTCACAATTAGGAAAGCTTGCACATGAAGTGTAGAATTTTCAAAGTTGCAAAAAATGAAGAAAGAAACGGCATAATTAAAAATGTTTGATATTCTTAATGTTTTTGCTCGCAATATTAATTGTGGGCGGTTCTAACGAGTTTCAATATTAAATCTATTTTTCAGATCAAAAATAAGAAACCAGAGGACCAATGGTCCTGTAAACGCTCACCTGAGACCTGAGATATATATACACCAATAAACTTGTTTGACTAGAATGGTAATATACATGTATATAACCCCAGGGCAGGGTCAGGTCAACATTTGTTTGTTTGTTTGTTTGTTTGTTTGTGTTGAGGTTTAACGTCCCAGTCAACAATTTTTCAGTCATGTCGGGACGGAGCCACCGCTTCCTGGGTTTTAACCAGTACTCTAGGGAGTTAATGTGTCTTGCTCAAGGACACAACACGGTGACCCTTGTGGGGATCGAACCCAGGACCTCTCGATTCGGAGTCCGACGCTCTACCACTAGGCCACCGCGCTCCCGTCAGGTCAACATTTGGAGTCAATTTCTTTTTTAAATCATAAAGATTCAGGCCATTTGCCAATTTACTGCAAGTTTTGCCCTTCAAATGACATTGTAACAATTTTCCCCATTCAAATGCGTGGGCAACCTAAGTTGACATTGCCGTAAAAAAGGTAAAGGTCATCCCAGGGTTATGATTCATATAAACTTTGTAGAGCTCCATTGCCTGATGCTTCATGCAGAGTTTCAAAATCATACGCCTTCTGGTTCTGGAGAAGAAGATTTTTTAAACGTTTTTGCTATTTATAGCCATGGCGGCCGTCTTGGTAATGTGACCTTGACCATTTATATAAACTTTCATTCTCTCTTCCTAAGGATGCTCCACAAAAAGTTTGGCTTTGATTGGCCAAGCGGTTTCAGAGAAGAAGATGTTTCAATATTATGGTCATATACATGTATATAGCCCCGGGGCAGGGGCAGACAACTCCTGGGCCCAAAAGATTTTCTTAAACATAAATCTTCTGTCCATTTGCTCATTTCTAGCAAGTTTTCTGCCATTTAATTACATTTTCCTATTTTTCCCATTCCAGTGCATGGGAGACCTAAGTTGACCTTGCCGTAAAATAGGTCAAGGTTATCCCAGGGTCATTTTTTATATAAACTTTGTAGAGCTCCATTCGCAGAAGTTTCAAAATCATATGCCTTCTGGTTCTTGAGAAGAAGAGTTTTAAACGTTTTTGCTATTTATAGCCCTGGCGACCATCTTGGTCATTTGGCCTTGACCATTTATATAAACTTTCATTCCCCCTTCCCAAGGATGCTCCACATGAAGTTTGGCTTTGATTGGCCTAGCGGTTTCAGAGATGTTTGAATATTATGGTCATATACATGTATATAGCCCCGGGGCAGGGGCAGACAACCCACAGGGTCTAAAATTTTCCATTAACATTAATCTTCTGTCCATTTGCCCATTCCCAGTAAGTTTTACCCATTAAATAGCATTTTACCATTTTTCCCATTCAAATGCATTGGCGACCTAAGTTGACCTGGCAGTAAAATAGGTCAAGGTCATCCCAGCGTCATGATTTATATAAACTATGATGGGCCCGCGTCCCCGATGCTACATACCAAGTTTCGTGGAAATCGGCCCACTGGTTCTGGAGAAGAAGATTTTTAAAGGTTTTTGCTATTTATAGCCATGGCGGCCATCTTGGTCATGTGACCTGGACCATATATAATATAAACGTTCTTTCTCCCTTCCTAAGGATGCTCGACATGAAGTTTGGCTTTGATTGGCCAAGCGGTTTCAGAGGAGATCTTTGAAAATGTGAACGACGGACGGACGACGGACGGACGGGCGGACGCCGGAGCATGGGTATACTATAAGCTCACCTGTGAGCCTTCGGCTCAGGTGAGCTAAAAAATGATACCTCTATAAATCCCAGTTTTACTATATATGCAAAAGTGGGTTCAAGGGGGTATTCATTTCACGGACATGTTATCGTGATAAAAGTGGTCGTGAGTCAAGATTTTTGGAACTAGCTTTTGGACCGACCCTTTAAAATTTAAAAATTATTCAGTGAAATATAAACTGATGAATATTTATTAAGTTTATCCAAATAATTCGGAGACTTATGTCTACAGTAGTGTATCACTTCATTTTTTCGAAGTCAGTAATTTAATCTCTGTGAAATATCATGTAAACTCGCTTTAATGTAAACCATGCGTTGTCCATCTTCAGCAAACGTTGTTGAAACAATGATATTATTTTTTCTTTTTCTAATTTGTTTTTTACTTTAAATCACAGAATAAGAAAATACGGGATAGAAAACATTTAGTAATGGAACTTATATTTCAAGACGTCTGTATTCAAACTGTGGAGTCTGGATATATTCAAGGGGTATCTGGATCTGTTAAAAGCACCGAAATACTAGCAGTTTGTGGTCATTCAGGTATTTTCATAGTCCTGGTTTGATCATGTATTTGTCCGTTCAAACAAGGATAATAGTTATTTTATTTTATGTATTATTAATTAGGGCCCCCGCCCATTGGGACCTAAAGAAATAGATGGGCTGCTTGTATCTCCTTTGCCTGCAGGCAAAGCTTCTTTGCTACTGACTGACCATCTGATTACTGGTTATCCGCTCAGGTCTGAGCTTGCCCAGGAAAAGTGGTTTCAAGTCAAACCTTCCACACCTATAAGCCTTTTTGGCTTGGTTGTATGGATATTTCAAGCACTTGTTGGTTGTCATGACATCCTCATTTTGGGTAAAAGTCCCATAAAGTGGAGGCAACGGGCGACATGACCTTGGCTGTTGACTGGGATGTATTTAGCATTAATTCAAACAAATAAGTATTATTAATGCTCTACCACTTTGCCACCGCGTACCCCTCGTATTATGTAATATAAACCGCTATAAGGTAGCAAAATGGCAACCTTTTGGAAAATAGCTGCTCCATCGATAAAGCATATCATTCATTTTATATATCTGTATATTCATTCAGTTGTTATATTTGGGTTAACATTTTCCCAATTATTTATTTGATGGCAACCTTTTGGGAAATAGCTGCACCGTCGATTTTGCACAACATTCTTTTATATACTATATGACTTAAGTTTAGCAATTTTTTCATCCATCATTATTTTCAAAATCAAATGTTTGAAAACTTTACATACGCTTTTAATATGTCAAGTGATGCTCAAATTCATGTTTCGAGACCAGTTTGTGTGCTTTTCTCACGCCCACGAGTTGCAACGTTACGTTTAAAAAATCATGCAAATCACGTGCCCAGCATTCCACGTGCATCACATGTTATCAATTTTTGCCTTGTTTGATTGGTAAAAGTGTCATTACGAATAAACCGGAGTGACATGTGAAAAATTCCGTGAGGGGACGCCGTCATGGCATGACGTTAAACCAGCGTAGCACGAAGATCAATATGCTCAGTGCAGACATGAAGAAAAAGGCAGACATTTGCAATTTCTAAGCTTGCTAGAGTACGATACAGTCTCCTAGAACCATATTCTATCAGCTGATAACAATAAAAACTGGCATTATGACGCCAGACAACGTAAGGCTATTATGATATAGGGCAATGCCAATTTGACGTCATAGTGGCACAATCGATTTTTAGGCAACCTACGAATATCAGGTTTGATAATTTACGGCATGGAAAGATGGATTTGTATCGGAAGAACTGACAGGAAACAGCCTGCGTGGTGCGAACACCGTGAATATCGCGTTACGTTTTTGGTCCTGTAAACGTTAAACGTAAATGTGCAAGACTTTACAAAACCTGATAGGCATACTAAGCGAAGGTTTTCTCGTAAAAGTGAAATCGCACGTCATTTCATCAATTAAACACATATGGGTTCACCTCGGGAGAAAGATCAGGGAACAAAATGACGTCAGTTACGTCATACACCGGGAGCGCTGCCTGGTACCATAATGGAACCAAATCTCTACGATCATGGTACTGTACTCTTTTTGAGCACAAGAAGATGTTAAATGACTGTTTTTGGAATAAAATATTAACTTTTCATATGCCGAGAAACAATGTGAATTTTGAGGGGACACCCTTGTAAACTTTGACGTAGCGTAATTGCGTCGAGAAAAGATGGCTTTCCGGCGAAAAATGGAAATTGTGGTTCCTTAAGGATTAAATATTGATAGGTTAAAGAGTTTAGTTCAGTTCATCTTTATATCAATTTGCAATTTCGAAATCAAATAGAAATTGCTAAACTTAAGTCTTATATTATATATCTGTATATTCATATTTTATATCACGATCAAAGATATATTTATTCAAGTAATCATAATTGAGCAGCGCCTTTGTTTTCGCTACATAGACTAATCTTTAATTGAGCCGCCGCATGGGAAAACCACCAATCTGCATATGTGAAAACAAAGACGCAGATCAGCTTCGCAGTAACCGCGAAGCTGATCAGCGCCATTGTTTTCGCTACACGGATAGTATACGAGGTCTGTCCCGGAAAATCATAAAGATGTCTGATATTTCGTGAACGGTTCGTTGAAAATTATAGATATGTTCATGCTTTTAAACTACATTTGTACTGAGCAATCTGTGAAAATATTAGTTCAATCACTTACAAATTGCAAAAGTTATGGAGATTTATATGATGGTGTATCGGCGTTTACGGAGCATGTTGAAAATCATTTTGCTACATTTTTGTGGAGGGGTGGTTAAATGTTTTGTGTGCAGTCTCTTTATTAGAGCCGTAATGGTTGTCATCTAAGCATTGATTAAGTCTTCTTAGTTAAAATTATAGTCAATAATTTGAGTTATAAATGATAAGTAGAAAAATAGCATGATCAGTTTAATTTTATATGAGGGAACACTAATTTTATTTTAGACTGAAATGAAACAAAAAGAACAAGAAACATGCAATTAGAATATTTAAAGAAAATATGTATACAGAATAGAAGGTTGATTTTATAAATAAATTTTGTTAAATATACTTAACTGGAAAGAAAAGCTTGGGGAAAGTCTAATTTTGCGCCGCCAAACTTACATTACGTCACTATTTTCCAATAAAATAATTGCAGTAGGTTTAAGAAAATTTCTATAAAATAAACACTGATGGTGGAAATTATTTCAAACTTTCAAAAACTTATCTTACATAATTATTCGTGCAACTGATATTTAGAATTGTGTAATATCACCTTAACTCGCAATTACAGGAACTGTTGAATTTGATCTTGATGAATTTCAAAACAGTGTTTTTGACGTGCGCCGTAGACACCTACCCCTCTTGGAATAAATGCATATAAATCTGTTGTGTAAGGGGTGAATTCATCCATATTTGTACGAAATGTTTGTTAGATGTATGCAAACAGATCATATAAATTTTCATGAAATTCTGCAGACACATTACTGTTTAATCACAAATGTCTACGTATTTCTGGGACAGACCCCGTACTTTCTCTTCTTTTTAAATCCAAAATTGCAAGCTTCCAGCCTGCTTCTGTGACTGTACAGCCTGATTTGTGTCGGACCTGTTCGGAAATCACATTGTTGGTTTTCCCACGAGGTGGTTCAAATGACTATAATTATCACCTCTGGTCGTTCCATTTTTTTTTTTTTTTAATTCAGTTCAGACAAGCACTGCCCTCCTATCAACTCTTGCTGGAAGATGTCACATGGAGTCGGGTTACATTGAGGTTAAAGGCCCCAGTAGCCAGACCAGGGCACCCAACTGTACTACAGCGTTTGTTGAAAGACAAGACCTATTCCTACCCACTCTAAGCGTGGGTGAAATTCTGCAGGTCAGTTAACTTATATGAACCGCATCATGGCATCATGAGAACAATGTGGTTTCTGAACAGATCCGACACAAACCAAGCTGTACAAGCACAGGGGATGGCTAGAGTCTTGAATTTTAGATTTAGAAAGTAGAGGAATTGTACTATTCATCACTGCAAAGCTGATCTGCGCCTTGTTTTCGCAAATGCAAAATGTTGGTTTTCTCATGATGTAGCTCAATTATTATATACTGAGCCCCGCCCATTGGGACCTAAAGAAATAAATGGGCTTCCTGTGCCTCCAGACACAGCTTATACACTATTGACTGACCATCTGAGCATCTGAGCCTGCCCAGGAAAAGTGACCAGTTCAAGTCAACCCAGCCATAAATATGGGCCTTAATGGTTTACTTGGGTGGTTATATTTGAATCCTTTTTGGATGTCATAGCATCCTAATTTTGGGTAAATGTCATATTAAATGGAGGCAACGTTCCGACATGACCATAGCTGTTGACTGGGACGCTAAGCATGCCCAAACATAAAGCCATGTTGAGCCAAGGGAAATAAGTGCGAAATTTCCGTAAAATAAGCCGATTCATTGATGCAGTTATTTCCCTGTAGGCCACTGACAAAGTATCGATATAATTGTCTTTAGCAGACAGATTTACCTGTGCAGTTCATCGGACACCTGGCGCGAAGGAATCCGATTATACCTGTAGTGATAATACCTGTTGAAGTAGATCCCTATTTGCATTGCTCCTGACGCGTGTCTTATTCACAGTTTGTATAGGAAGGAGACAAAAATTAATAGTTTGTAAATTTATTTTGTAAAGACTTTCATAACATATATAATATGTCCGCTTTATAGCGATTTACGAAAAGAATTAATACCTAAATATTATACCCGATCACCTAGTATGTTTAAATTAATCCAACTCCTGAATTGTACTAGCATAGAAAAATTAAAAAAATTAGCAAATTTTATAACAAAAGCAACTGAAATGAGAAAATTAAATATTGTTGTAGAAGTTACCTAGATTTACCTGCATTATCACTAAACATTACATTTTTGATGTTTTAGTGATGTAATAAGAAAGATTTACTGTAGCTATAGCCGAAATTACATTTCACTCTCAATTCTAATTCAATTTATTCTATCTTTTGTACTTGTATATATGTTTGCCATATTTCATGTTTACCATTTATTGTATTGATTGTATGACGATGTGCTGTATTATGCATAAGTCAATAAATATATGTATGTTAATGTTATAATATCACGTTGTACATTCCAACATCAAATGTATAATTCGAATTGTAGTTTGGTAAATGACTTCAACAAATTAAATTATTAAACGCTCACAGACAATAAAATACCAATAATAAACAGAAGAGTAAAATGATGTAAAAACATATTAATATAAATTTGTTATATACAATAAGACTGAGAAAAAAAATTAAAAAGCTTGACTGAATTAATTTCTAGTTCATTATATTTTTTCATTGGCGGGTTCTCATTCGAATTCGATTCGAGGCTTTTTGATTGCATTACGTCGAGAATACCTTGATTCTAATTTCCAGTAGTTTTCATTGTGGCTTCTTTTTTGGCTTCTGTCAGAACTTCCATTCGTTTACGCGTTTTAAGTTCATCAACCGTTTGGCCATGTTTATTGCTTTTGCGCTTTTGATTAACCATTTTGACAACATTCATTTTTCTACGCCTTGACCACTGAAATTGAGCAGTCCCGTATCTATTTACAAAGCTGGGCACATGATATGAGCCAGTGCATGAGAAAAAACAATCTCCATATGCGAAAACAAAGGCGCAGATCAGTTTCGCAGTAACTGCTAAGCTAATCAGTGCCTTTGTATTCGCTACATGGATAGTAAAATTCCTCTACTTTCTAAATCCAAAAGTTCCATCCTCTAGCCATCTTCTGTGCATGTGCAGCCTGGTTTGTGTCAGACTTGGTCGGAACCCCAAATTGTTAGTTTTCTCACGCACAGGCTCATATAGGAGACAATGCATGTACGGCGTTACGCGCGAGGATCCAAAGCGACCTTTCTTTTCTAAACCAAGGAATGTTTCTAACCATTTTCTAATGCGCTCAAACAATGTTTCCATTTGGACTTGAATATTATTTTGCGTCAAGAAATTGTGTATGTCGGCTATTTCTCGCCACAAGAATACTTTCATCGTCATGAATGTCATTGTTAATAATGAAAAGTAATTTATCTGACAAGGACTTTGCTAACTTCATGTAGTCACAAACTGTTAAAGACGTCACTTGAGGATTACCGGATTTGTGTGACTCTCCACACATTAAATTTCACACCTAAGTCATTTATT
Source organism: Rugalucina vietnamica (assembly GCA_964017185.1). Classification (NCBI taxonomy): domain Eukaryota; kingdom Metazoa; phylum Mollusca; class Bivalvia; order Lucinida; family Lucinidae; genus Rugalucina; species Rugalucina vietnamica. The sequence continues at coordinate 4,677,647 of OZ024869.1, forward strand.
GCCTGCACTAATCTGTCTGCCTGATCAGATTTCTGACTTGACACTTCTGCCTTTTTGTCAAGTTGCCTGCAGTTATCAAGCGGGTTGGACATCAAAATGTCACAAATTCGCAAAAACAAATGCAGTTCATCTGGAACAACCTTAATGGCAGTTTGTTTTTACACCCATATTGTTTTGCATTTCAAGTTTTCTGCTGTTCTGTTCATTGTGTCAGATTCATAATACTTCATGTCTTTTGAAAAATATATGTGTGATTGTTTTTATCATCCACACACCAGGGGCAAGCAGGTTCAGGAAGTTGTCAGTGACAGCCGATGGAATAAGTGACGCTTGTTCCCAAGTCGACTGTTGGCGATGGTAGCCTTGCCATTTGACAAGAAGATAAAAAACAACTACATGTACATGAGCCATAGCACGACAAAAACAATTAAGATATAACATGTTTGTAAAGCGAAGACTAAGACCAACATGCATATCTATAGAGTGCAAGTTTGCAAGTTACTTTTATAAACTCGCATTTTTTATTCCCCGAATGAAGTGAGAATACGCGCCCATGCTGCGCCAAATGAACCTATTGTGATGCGGTTTGACAACTAGCGGGTATCTTGTCAAAACAGTGTCCTGTGTGGAAGATTGTGCATCTATTCGCAGGTGTTAAAAGGTTGTTACCTGTAATAAAATTTTGATGGCTAGCGCGTGCCTTATAGCCCAAGGTAAACAACAACACGATCGTGTTTTCTTAGCAAACAATTAGTGCAATGGTGGAGTAAATGGTTTACGTTTCCTCTTCTAAATTGCAATTACAAGTACATTAGAGATTGAAGACAGACAACGATTCATTTTAACAATTGTCAGAAAGATAGCTTTATGTTCAAGCAAATGCCTAATGTCATTTGGTACCGGCTATCACTCATAAGAAAGAAAGAAAGAAAGAAAGAAAGAAAGAAAGAAAGAAAGAAAAGAAAAAAAGAAAGAAAGAATAATGCGGTTTATATAGCGGCTCAAGTAAATTCTGCTCCTGTCAGATATGGGGTAATTTGGGTGAATATGGACCACTTATATTTTATATTGTTATTGAAAAAAAGAAGATATTTTTGAATATTTTTGCTCAAAGCATTGTTTTCTTGAAAGAGAGAAAACATACTACGTTTTTGTTCCTGCTCTAGTTTAAACAATTTACACAATAAATAGCATCGCTCATTTATTTATTGTACATTTTGATAATTGTCAGAAAGATAGTTTTATGTCTAAGCAAATGCCTAATGTCATTTAGTACCGGCTACCACACATGAGAAAGAAAGACGGATCAATTTGGCATATAAAATTTATGTACTGAATTCCAGTAACATGATTATTATTAAAATGAAAGTATAAGATAAAACAACTTACGCTATCTGACTGTTTCCGCCGAGGCGGTTCTAACGTGAATCTTGGATTAATATTTTTCGAATCCACAATGTTTCAGCAAAAATATAAAAAATATGGATTTTTTCTGACAAATTTTCCATTATTTTTTTCAGCTTAAAAAATCTCTGTACATTGCATGGGCAAGTTTTCGTAATGTGATTGTAATTTATTTGCTGAAAGAAGCCATGGTTAGTTAGCACACAAACCTTGGCCATATATGTTTTGCAAACATCTTAAGTAGAAAGTGTCACTGTGAAACTGTGAAGACGTTAATCAAAGAAACTGACCGAAAATTGTTTTTCGCAACAAATTTCACATCTGTCTTGGTTGAAGTAATTTTCAAATTAAATGGGTGGAAAATTAATTTTCAAAAGATGTTTGCACTTGCATTTACATACCGAACTATTTGATTTCAATGTGACCTTTAAATGATTGCACATGATCTTAAGCTCTTATAACTAAATAGCTTGCACGTGGAAACACACACAAAAAAAAATAAATAAACAAATAGATTAAACAAATAAAATAAATTGTGGAAATATAACAAAATAGTAATAATATCGCCCAAAATTTAAGATTATTGCTTTTTTGTTCATTCGTCCTAATTTCATTACTGTATCAAATAGCGCGTATATTGCCTGGAGCCACTGTCACGATAGCTCAGTCAAGGAAACGGACTTAGAAAAATTTGAAATTTATTCAGGCTTCTGAATGCTCAAAACCGATTTTCGGGATTATCAGGAACTAAAACGGACAAAGATACTCTTACAAATTATATATCAGCTTAAAGTCTAGAAGACAAAGAATAAGATGATAACAGGAAAAATAATCGCATTTGAAAAGAAAATAAAGTTTGACCCATGTAAAATGCGAACATTAGTATATTTGACACAGAACCAGTATCAAATAGATATGACGCACACCAGTCACATTTCTGAGCCCCAGTTACCACGAAGATGACAAAATAATTTAATAAAATTGATATCATTTTGAAGGTAATAAAATTTTCTTTCAAACGGTAACAGGAAAAAATATGACATTTGCAAAGAAAAGGTATTTAATAGAGTTTTTGCTTAATGTCCCTATTGTTCCCATGTAAAAAATTGGACAGGTAAACTAGTTCACACCTTTTACGGAAACAGGTAAATCTTCGGCAATTTCCGGCGCTATGATGTTTATGTTTGGGCATGGCATCAACAAGTTTTAGTGTGGATACGCGGCTGCTTGCCTCAGGGTACAAACTCATCAGGATAACATATGATAACTCCCCTCTAACACCACTTTACTATAGCAAAACTGGGGGTTACATGGGTATACATTTTTTCTTATTTTTGTTCCAAAACATATATTGTGGGTAGTTGTTAGAACCGCCTCGGCAAGGCGGCTCTAACGTGTACCCACGATCTATATGTTTTGAGCAAAAATAGAAAATTTTTTTTAACTATTTTCTTTTCTCAAGGTAGCATGTGCATGTCTTTACGAAAACTTGCCCATGCAATATACAGAGATTTCTAAAGTTGTCAAAAATGAAAAATTTCAGTAGAAAAATTCTGATATTTTTCTTATTTATGTTCAGAACATAGATTGTGGGTACACGTTAGAACCGCCTCGGCGAGTACCCACAATCTATGTTTTAGAGCAAAAATAAGAAAAATAGGCCAACCCCTGCAAACCCCAGTTTTGCTATATAAAAGTGGGGTATGAGGGGGTATACATTATACGGACATGTTTTCCTGATGTTTTCGTAGTTGTTTCTGGACTAAATTCTGAAATGAGTAGCAACCCGAAAGAATTATATTCAGACATTTTTAACAGATCTATGTCTTTTCGACAGACTAAAATTTGAACTTCAACAAAGTTAACAATAATAAATCTGCCAAGTGAGGTGAAGAGACAATAAAACAATCATATTATTTAAATGGCCACTTTCACTTTCTGCTATACTCATAAAACGATCCGAAGACGTCTGTAGCTTATTTAAGTTACAGCAAAGGGGCCTTAATCAAACTTTTATTCATGTCAATAAAAATAGACATAACATTTATAAAGCAATTGTATTGTGACGATTCTATATATTGAGAGTTCGAGGTGTATCATGCAAGTCTATTTACAAATTTCGCACATTTCGTTGATTGTCAAGACGCGCCTATCATGTGTGCATTTGGAGGCAAATTGAAAATGGGTAGGCCACAAGAATTAATAGCTACCAGATACTTAAAACTTTTTTGTACATTAACTTGTTTTACAGTATGCAGCTGACTTACGACTTGGGCCTGGTGTATCCAAAAAGAAGAGGAGGTCAGTTGTGAAGGATGTTTTACACCTAGTTGGTCTGCATGATGTTCGGCACATACGTAGGTAGCCCGGTTCTTACAACACTGTTAACCCCACAAGGGGTACTCCTATATTGGTGCAGTATAGGTACTTGCCGCGCTAAAGCCCTCCCCCTCCTCCCTTTTTCGTTCGTTCCAGACGACCAATCATTTTCGAAACAAAATGTTTTAGCTTAGAAGGCCCTTTTTATACAGAAAGTCGCTCATGTCCCTTCCCAACTTGAACACCAGAACGCTCCAAATTTTTCAGTTCTAAAAGCACCCCTTTTTCACTTCAGTCCGCGCTGAAAGCCCCCTTAGTTTTACACACACACCGCGGCACATACATATCAGTTATATATGGGAGTAACCCATCACAGAGACTACTGCTGTTCCTTTGTTTATATGATATGTAATAAAATATAGAAACGCATTTATTTTATTTTATTTTATTTTTTAATTCAGTTTTACGTCCCTTTCAAGAGACGGGCCAATCAGTAGGTGGGGCGAAAACGGGAGAACCTCGAGAAAAACCACCTGGCACACCCGCAAGCAGAACTTGGCTTGTCTCACATGTGGCCAGAGCGGGGCTCGAACCCACACCAGACACAGCGGTGAGATGATCGAGTGATTAAGAAACAGCGCTCTTAACCGCTCGGCCACGGGGGCCGCCGAAACGCATTTATAAATGAACTTTGGGGTACTGGGGTATTGGGCTACCGTGCTGTTCTCAAAGAACGACCTATATAATGTATATGTATATTAACATTAACGCTCTTGCATCTGGGACCATGGTAGGCTTTTAGTGTACATATATGTTTTACAGTTATCAGTTTTACGTATTTCAGAGGTCCTGGGCCCAGAATTACAATCATTCCTTAAGTTAAGGCCTCCTTAGCGGTTTAAGTTAAGTTTATACCTTAGCTAGGATTTTCCTTAAAGAGTGCATTTGTAATACACTTTTTGATCGTCCTTTAGTAAGGTGTAGTTTCCGTAAAAACTTACGGGACCGTTGCGGGAATAGTCGAAAACCTAACCGGAGCAACCCGGAAATTTATAAATTTTATATCGCTTAATCGGCATGAGACACAATTACAATATTTTGATTATGAACATTGGTTTATTGTCCAACCCACGTTAGACTCTGTGGTGCAGTGGTTAACACGCCCGCCTGCCAATTTCCACCCTGAAACTTGGGTTCGGAGTTCGATACCCACTGGTTTCATTTTTTTTCTTGTCATTTCTTTTTTTGTATTTTTGTTACTTTATTATCTTTTTACATTCTTTATCTTTTGTTTAACTTTTGTTTTCTTCTTTAAAATTTAGTAATAGTAATTTTTCGAGCCGTACTTATGTCCTGCAGTGAAAATTCATCATTGCCACATGCATTCATATACACACATCCAAGAAGCTCATAGACTTATTTCGAAGACAGACGCGGTGACGGGAATAATTCCAAAGAAACATGATTTTATCATAATAGTAGGGTCTACATAATGACGACTGCAAATACAATATTAAGGTTAGGTCCTTTGGGAAGCAGTGAAAACATTTGAACGGAGTAGTATGGTCTTTATTGTGCTATTTCGGATAATGAACCCTCGTCAGTGACGATTTATAAGCCAAAAACGAAAGCCAGACAAGGCTATAAAATTCGATATGTGCGATATTTTTTCTGTCTTTCTATTTTTCTTTCCTTCCTTTAAATATCTCCCAACCATCACTCACGTGTGAATGCAGACAGGTTGGTGCAAAAAAGCTAGAAAATGTATTTTCTCAGATTTTTATTTTGCAACGGTGATTTTCAGAACGAACGCCCGGGGAGCGCGATTGCGTTGATTGCTGTACTTTGTGGCGAGAGGCTATATATTAAGAACCATTTCCCGCCATTTTGGTTTCTCAATCGGACATATTCATTACGGGACCCCGCCCATTTTGGCCGTGAGAAATAGATGAGCGGCTCGTACCTCCAGGTAAAGCTTATAGCTGACTAACTGACCTCCCGATGACTTGTTAATTGCTGAGTAGGTCTGTGCCTCTCCAGAAAACCATTCACACATGTAAAGCTTTAGTTGTTTGTTTGGGTGGTTTAATATAGTTTAAAGCACATCTCGCCTGACATGACATCCAAATGTCAGTGGGTAGAAATTCCATAAAACGGTAGCAACGTACCGACATTACCATATCCGTTGAGTGGGACGTAAAGTTATATATCAAATAATCAAACAAACGACAATTACTCAACACATTACCGGTAAAGTTCCATGAAAGCATTGCTAATATCCCGACATGACTCAAAATTGTTGAATGAGTGGTCAAGTCGCATCGTACATGTACCACAGGAGTCTTGATTCTTCGAGCTGTTTCGTTTAAAGATAAAGTGAAAAAGACTCTCACTCTTGTATGCGCAGACACAATCGTCTTCATTCATGTAAAAAAAAAAAAAAAAAAAAAAAAAAAAAAAAAAAAAAAACGGCGAAAAATGTGATATAATATGTTACGTTGCGTTGCTATGCTATTCTGCATAAACATATTATAAAAAAAAAACTCCGTTTATGATGCTTGAACTGACCAATGTTTTGTCTAGCCTAAGTAAAATCTTAAGTTAAGGTAGCTATCGAGTAACCTTAAATATTTAAGTATTTCCTTAAGTTAAGGTCTACCTTAAAGTAAGAAAATCGATTGTAATACACTTTTGTCGATTTTAAGGAAAATCTTAAGTTAAGTTCGACCTTAAGAGTTAAGGAAGCATTGTAATTCTGGGCCCTGGTTGCCAAGGCGAAATATCAGAAACTGCTGAGTATTGCATGTGCGTTGGTTCAAGATGAGATAGGAGTCTTGATTTTAGACGTAAGTACACGGGGTTGTGTTTCTTTGTATGTACTCTGAGGTTAGGCCGCAAAATATGTGTAGTAAAAATAGAAGGACCTAGATCTGATACTAATAATATATAGAATCCCATCCCAGACAGCGGCGGGCAAGAAATGACAATAAATGAAGACACCACATACCTTTTGACAGCAGATATGAAGAGCAAAATTACTAACTCTTTCCCATCAAGGTAGCCATACGAATAGCGTTGACCAAAACAAAACAATAATGCAAGTACAGTAGATAGGCATGTAGCTAAATATGTAACAGATGGAATAAAAACTGGTCTGAATCTTCGACTGTGTCAGTCACTCCTTTTTATATACTCAGAGGAAAAGGTTTAGTCAGTAACTTTGACAAGCCCTACAACTATTTCATACTAATGCTTGCCTTATCTGGCCCTCTTTGTTAATCATGCAGAGGCTAATATTACCAATTTCGATAAGAAACTCCATCAGTTCACTGTTGCATATTTCTTGACACAGTTATTTGCCTTTTTTGTGTATGTACCCTGGCAAAACCACGTGATTTTAAGAGTTTCTTGGAAATGTTAGGTTTTATTCACAGATCTATTACTGGGAAATTTAATCCCAATACATCAATGTGTTTGAAGTTAAAAAGATTCGAAAACTCCCAATGGGATTTTCACTGACTAAACTTTTGCCTATGAGCATATTTATACCAAAAGGCACCGGGTGGTTGTCTTGACTGTAATCCTAGGCGCCCACAATCTCTATGAGTCATTTGTGTCTCTCTTATATTGATAATCTGTATAGATAGCTATTGTCATTTGGGCTGTTCATGCTCTATGAAATATAACTGAAAGTATGGTAGACTTTCTTGGGTTTTGATGTTTCGTATATTTCCGTAATATATTCCCGCTATATAGTTATGAAATATTAAACGCGGAATAAACCTAATTTGCATATTATTTTCTTATTTAATTGTAAAGGGGAACAACTTTCTGGATGCAGTTTATTCCGTGACTCTCCGTAACGAGCATCAACGCCTTGGCTTAGAAAGTCTGCCCTAAAAAGTATATTCTGCTTGCAATATTTGACATATTTAGTGTTTTTAACTTATTACCCATCACTGACGTGAACATTGATTAGGACCCGACAGCCGGACTTTCTCTCTCCGACGCACTCGACGTAATATCGACGTTATCAGAGGTTTCGAAATCTCGACGACTAGCAGTGGTGCTGTCAAGTTCATACCCAAATAGTTCATGGCTGACCTTGTGTCAGAAAGTGATGTTTGTATCGCATGATCAGGTGAGTGTTTTGCATTTTGCTAAGCGTGCTAGTATTTGAAATCTCAGTTAGATTCTATATTCTTGGATCATGTTTTGGGTGAAATTTTTAACACTGATCAATGAAACTTTTCGAGAAACTTGCTGTATAGGGTATGTCTTGGCTTGGCTACCCAAAGAATATGAGCGCCGAGTGTGTTGTCCATGAATTTTAATCTGGTGAAGTCTGACTTTTAAGATATAAAAAGTATGTCTCCACCACCAATCAAACAATCGAAGTTCCATGTTTCATTTTGTTCTTATTTCATGTGTAAATGAGTGCATTTGTTATTATGTTTCATCATACTTACTACCTTTCTGTCAATTCCAGATTTTGTATCATGGAAGACTTGATTCACTGACAGAATTTCTGCTCAAAGTTGGTTCCCCTTGCCCACCATTTCTAAGCCCATCTGACTACCTGAGTAGGTATCCCACAACATAAATAAGCCGCAGCATGGGAAAACCAACAATCTGTGAAGCTGATCAGCGCCTTTATTTTCGCTACACGGATATAGAGGATATTTACTTTTTTGAGGTGAATACCAAATATATTTCATCGAGTGAGTTGAAAACATCAAAATTTTCACGAGTGCGTAGCACGAGTGAAAATTTAGATGTTTTAAAGTCACGAGATGAAATATATTTGGTATTTACCGATAAAAAGTAAATTTTCTTTTTATTTTATACAATATACGGGCATTTTCCTATTCACAAAGCAGGCGGTGAAAATGCAAAAACCAAACATTTTTGAAAACACAAAATAATTTTGGTACCACATTGTTCCTAACGTTCTAACTAAGAAAATGAATACCCACACTTTATGTTTTCGTTCGTAAATAACGGAGTTAGGCATTTGAATTTCTGAAGTGAGGCACATTTAATGACGTCAAGTGAATGGAAACGTCAGAAGTAATCCAAACTCTAGAGTGAAAATATCGGCTGATATCAATCACTAGTGAAAATATCAATATCAATTCTGCAGTGAAAATATCACTTTTATCCATTTTTGATATACATTAATTTCACTGCTAAGTATAAAATAAAGTACAATTCCTCTACCTTCTAAATTCAAAATTTCCCGCCTCTAACCATCTTCTGTGCCCGTACAGCCCGCTTTGTGTCGAACCTGATCAGAACCCAAATTGTTGGTTTTCTCACGCGCAGGCTCAAATAGTACTGTTGCATATCCATCAACGACATGTATATTATACATGTAGTAACTAATGTTCACCAGTTAAGGGCTTTATAAATTAGATTAGATCAAACTTATATTATTTAATGCATATACACGGGGGTGATTCAAATGATGCTACCTGTGCTGTCGTCCGAGACATTTTGTATACCATTACATGCACAGTAGTATCATGACTCGGACGACAGCAAAATCACTAGTAACGTACATGTACGTATTTACAGCCGTCGACCATATACGCGGGGGACAGCAGGGTTTTGCATGTAATGGTATATAAACGACTGAGACGACAACAGATGTAGCATCATTTGAATCACCCGCGTGATCTAATAAATAAGCATCTAACTGGTAGTGAATGAGAATAAAAGAATCTATGATGGGGTTGAGGCCGAGACAAGGAAATCTCAGACAAGTTTTCAGATTATTCAAATCTCATCCGAGGCTCTGCCTCCTTGGATTTCCTTGTTAAGGCTTCAACACCATCATTGATTATTTTTCTCACCCACCTTTTAAAACATTTTGACTCTGAATAGGCTTCAAGTTCTGTTAAGGCAGCCATTTTGTTTGGACATAAAACAATATGCAAATTAGCCAGTGAAACAAATAAAAATAATGTATTTGCACTCACCTTACAAAAATATTAAATCATTTTGTTTTATTCACAAAATTCCCGGCAAAATTATTATTTTTTTTTTTTATGAGAGCAGCAGACTACAATTACTCTTGATATCTTGAAGTTCCTGAAATTAACACCTGCTAGGCTATTTTTGTCTTTGACAGTTGACACCTAGCTCATCACTTCCTTATATGGAAGTAAGCATGAGGTATACATTTCTATTAGCTAAATACAGAAATGATTGACATTTTGAGACAGCTAAAATCGTACCAGTACTGGGAATATAAGAATCTTATACACGGGGGTGATTCAATTGATACCACCTGTGCTGTCGTCCGAGACGTTACTGCATATATTGCTGTCCTCCGAGTATTCCGGTTTCCGTCCGAGTACTACGGCTGTCGTTACCATTAGTGCCCCTGTTTCAGTGTCCACAGGGCCAAAATTTCGTCGCTATTCAGCACAATTATCACGGAAAATTGTCAAGAAGGTATGTATCGTTATTTCCAACGTGTTTCCAACTTTCTTAACATATAGATAATCACAAGAACTTATTTTGAGTACAAAACATTGTTTTGTCGCGTGTTTTTCTTACTTTCAACATATGCAAACCTTCCTCATCACGCAGTCCAATCAATAACTGAGCGACGGAACGGAGGGGTTGATTTAAAGCGTACTTCCGGATAGGTGGGATGAACAAATTGTGTAAACAAACCATGGATAAATGAATCTGCCAGGTTAGATCATTGTTACTCATTTCTCTGTACATTGTTGTTGTATATGTGTATGCGCAGTATAAAGTATATCACATAAGCTTTGAACTGACATGAAAATGACCTTGCAACAGTTTGTAGAAACAGCGTGATAGATGCGCCAAAATTTCAATCAAAGCTTTGTGCCTTACCTGTTCTGTCATGCGATATCATGAAATGACAAGTTTCGAGCAATTCCATCTAACCTGTACAAATTTTGATGATGTCTGACCTTCACAGTAGCCGAATAATGATCTATACTATCTTAAATTAAGATGGGATGCCACATGGCTGATTTTTTCAGGTATACGTAGTTTCTTCGTAGGTGGCTTATGTAATAGGTACCTTTCTTCCGGAGGGGATGGATATTGAAATCTTCAGTGAAGCTGTATAAAGCATACAAAATACGTTTAACGTTCGTGCTATTGTAATGCACAATGTCTTTACGAGGGTTACATACGTTGCTGACTAAAATGAAATCAGCTGACCGAAATAGAAAGTCCGCGACAAAATTCGCAAAACAGTCGCGAGAAATTCGCATGCCAGTGAGATAATAGCTTAAGGCCCCTACCTCAATGGGATGCGACAACTGGAGACTAGTTCGCGAATACTTCACGACTATTTTGCGACAAAGATTAACGATACAAACACAGCTTTTACGTTGCATTCTCATTGAATGAACATTGATGCGACAATTCGCGAATTTCGGTCTAATTTTGAAAATATACCTTGCGACTGTCGCGCGACTGTCGCACGACAGTTGCTTGACATTCGGGAGAGTGCCACACGACTTTCCCGCGAATGTAGCTTATTTTCATTTTCATTCGTACGACAATCGCGCGACAGTCTTGCGAAATATTTTTGACGAAAACATTGCATAAAATTTTTAAACCTGTTTTAAAACTTCGCGCCCAGTTCGCGACACATGAAAATGTTCAAGATACTTGTGCAACATTCGCACGAATGTCGTGCGAAAGTCCGCGACAAAATTGACAAACATTCGCGAAAATTTCGCATGCCAGTGAGATTCTAGCTTAATTGAATTTTTATTTCATTTTGTCGATTTCACCTACAGTCAGTGTATACTTCATGGCCAATGACGAAAATATAAGGCATTTTTTAACGATTTATGGTTATAACTTCAAGCGCCTGTGCGAAAGCTTGCCCATGCAATACACAGACATTTTTGACATGTAAAAATTCATAATTTCACCAGGAAAAATTGATATTTTTAATATTTTTCCTAAAAACATAGATCGTCGCTGAGGCTGTTCTAACGAGTACCGCAATCTATGTTTTGGACCAAACATTAGCAAAATAGGTATAGCCCTGCATACCCCATTTTTGCTATATACAAGTGGGAAACAATGTGTTATTCATTTGACAGACATGTTTTCCTGATCAATTATGTATTTTTATGGCATTAGTATAAAAACACACATTGCTGAACTCAAAACAGACTATGACAAAATACACATTTACCTATATTTGCAATAATTTGTTCCGCACTAGTCATTTGTATCTACCAGGGAAAACGAAGCCTTCGTGTCAGGATTTAACTTCCGATGGGCTGTGGGCTTACTTTAGTGCACGCACATGCAAATACCAAGGCCTCTCTCGAATATATTTTTTGCCATAAGAACAACTCTATTGTCTGAACGTTTTGCTCAATGACAGAAATCTTCATGTACATCTTTTAAAGTGATTGACGTAAATTGTCACGTGATCGATCTCATAGCAACAGTCAAGCCATCAGGAAAACATGTCTATGAATTGTATACCCCCTTGAACCCCAAATATATATAGTAAAATTGGGGACTACAGGGGTTTACCTATTATTCTTATATTTGATCTAAAACATAGATTGTTAGTACTCGTAAATTGGGAGTTACAGGGTTATGCCTATTTTTCTTATATTTGATCCAAAACATACATTCTGGGTACTCGATAGAACCGCCTCGGCGAGTCGGTTGTAACGTGTACCGACAATCAATGTTTTAGCAATTATATGTTATAAATATTTTTTTTCGACGGAGTTTTTTCTTCAATTTTTACACCTGAAAAAAATCTCTGTATATTGCATGGGCAAGTTTTGGTAATGATATGCTCTGAGCCTTTGCATGTGAAAACCAACAATTTTGTTTCCGATCAGGTCCGATAAAAACCGACCTTTACAGTCACACAATCAGTCTAGAGGTTTAAATGTATATCGGATTTAACAAGATTGTAGATTTGCCCATTATTGTTGATTTGCCCCCCCCCCCCCCCGGCCAAAAATAATATAATAAAATTTAATTAAACGAAGATGACACATTTCTGAAATATGACAAATTGCTACCAGATCTTCTCATTCATTATTTACCGGTGCTGTTTCGTAATTACCCGAACCTCACACGGAAGTGGAACGAGATACCGAAGCGGAGCGGAGTGAAATTTACTTTCCTGATCTACTCACATGTCTGTGAAATTTGCGGCTCAAATGATTTTATCAGGACCTTTGTTGTTAAATGATAATCCCTAGTTAGTGTTTATGCGTTTCACATTGAATTTAACATGCATCTGGGGGAGTGGGGGCCTTATATTTAGAGCTCAGGAGTCAAGATCGAGAAATAATGGGTTCGTTACTTACCTTCGCCGTGCTGTACCCATACACAAGACACTTTAATCTCCTCCATGGAACTGCGTCGCATCAAGGAATCAGTGGTTTCGTCCCGACATGACTGAAAAACCTGTTGACTTGGACGAAAACCCATAGCCAAATCAAAATAACTCATGAAACAAGAATGCCCCTCCGTAAAAGTATACGTATATTCAACCCCTCCATCTTAGGAGACGACGTAATTGATTTATATCAACATATTTTCAAAAGTGTGGGGCTTTAAACAAAAATATTAATTTAGCGTACACAATAATACGTAGTCTTAATAGCCATAACCTCTTCACAGGTGATTGCAAAATACCGAGAAAAAATCTGGCCAAAATAAGGACGTAGTCTGATTTCAACCCCACAATCTTCACGGGCTGATTTATACTGGCGCATATTTGCGTGCTGCACGAGTCATGACTGCGACATAATTTTTATACTAGAACGTGCAGTGTGATATAACCGTTTGTATGCGCTATATCGTTTGGATAAAAAATAGCAGAGAATGGGTTTTTAAACGACATTTTTGTCGTAAAAATGCCAGTACCGTCTCAAAAATGGTCGTATTCTTTTCCCACCCGCTCATTATCGAACTATAGATTGGACTGCGTGCTCATAAGCGAAAGTAGCTGGACTATTTCGTTTTCCATTTAGCCTTTGAAAACTATAATCATTTCCCCAACCCGTTGCATCCTTCAAATTTTATTTGCCGTTTTTAAAAAGCGTGACACGGCTGTCGTTGACTCCTGATACGGCTAGCGGTTGTTTATTGATCAGTACGATACGGCTGTCGATAGTATTTTGAGATAGCATATTGCCCATTGAAATCAAATAGTTTCTGAATAGTTTTCATTTGCAACTGATAAAAGGACTGTATAGACTGTCTATTCTCTTGCTTCAAACCAAGCAACTTTACATATAAACACCACACACGCAAGAAAACTGTATCATTTATTAAATTCGAAGTTTCACCATTTATTAAGCGTGGTAGGACAGCTTTCAGTGACACCCGTGTTCATTACTTGCTCCCATCTGCAGTGGCTCCTCACAGCCCCTCTGAAACTAGTGCCTCAGATGACGACTCGACATCGGTTAAAGCGCTATCGTCCCCAAAAATGTCAAAATTAAAATTTATGTGTCTACTGAACTGTCGTATCAGCTTGAATGACACATGCAGTATTTTACAGCTATAACTACGAGTATGTTAAATAGCACGTGCTACTACCGATTAAACAGGCGGTCCCTACTTTATATGTAAAGCATGTGCTACTACCGATTAAACAGGCTGTCCCTACTTTATATGTAAAGTTGCTTAAAACGACCACAAGAGAAAGGAAATTTATGTCTAATTCACTCTGTTCAAACGACATAAATTATATATAGCTCGAATTTGACCTCAGGTGCGTCAAAAGATCGACGAGTCTACTTAGTAGCACGTGGAAAGATATTCAGACTGTAACAGTACAAATACTTACTGTGAGGGCAACTGGAGTGTAACAGAAAACTTGCGCTCATTTCCACGGCTATCCCCCGCCCGCCCCGGGGATGGGGGACGGGCGTGGTTACAAATGACTAGTGCATTACACAAAGGATCAATCAGTCACTTTCGCCACAGTTTGTCTTCTTTTGTGACGCTCATCAAAGTTTAAGTTATATACACTACACTTTCTTATTTAGATAATGCATGCGAAAATGATTGAGAAAGTAAGGCAATCGGTCACTACATATATACGACGTTCAATATTCATAACTTGGTTTGATCAGGGCGGCGGTGTGCCATGTAAATATCTAACCGTTCGTGTAGATACAACCCACTGGTTTATCGTTAGAATTATGAACAGAGTGAAGCAGATGTTGTTTCATTAATATTTCTGAAATCTAGGAGGCCTTAAACTTAGTTTTACCCGTATATTTGGATCTACCACCTGTTCTAAATTGTCGACATCCGTAACGAGTTTAACCGACAGCCGTATCACACATATTTACAACTGATCGACAGCAGTAACACCAAAAGTTAAACGCCCCTTCAAAACCTTTCTGCTTTGGATTTTTTTAAAACTGTAAAAGGTTTTATCTTTGCAGTTATGTTTTCCACGTTGTTCAATAAATGGTCAGAAATGAGAGATACTGATTTTTACAGTATTTGCATATTATGTGATTTTTGCTATTTTACGACTAAACACATGTTTGTATGAAAACTAGCGACCCAAAAGCCCGTACAAACATATTGCACGATAGACAAATATCTAACAACACATTCTAGCAGAAAAATATAAATAATACCTTCAGATTCGATTGGATCCACTTTTACGTGTGTACTGGTTGTGTAACGACAGCCGTAGTACTCGGACGGAAACCGGAATACTCGGACGACAGCAATATATGCAGTAACGTCTCGGACGACAGCACAGGTGGTATCAATTGAATCACCCCCGTGTTATATGGGGTTCTGTTCTAGATGGAAGTTTCCAACCCAAGGGATGACCGTGCTGAGCGGAACCGAGGCTCTGCCGAGGTTCCGCTCAGCACGGTCATCCCGAGGGTTGGAAACTTCCATCTAGAACAGAACACCATATTAGATTCTTTTTCTTGCACAACAACCACCAAAATCTGGTTTATTTCAAGGTTTTGCGTATTTTTTAGCCTGGGTGAGAACACCTGGGTGAGATGCAATTTTATCACCCAGGCAAAAAGTGTGGCAATTTCTGTCTGGTGTGCAAGAAAGAAATATCTCTGACAGGCACACAAATGGATATGCTTGTCTGGTGGGTGAGAATTGATTAGGATACTACATGAGTGGCAATCAATGCTGGTTTTCTTGATGGGGACGATAAAGATATTTGAGATGTTTGCCATTCCTTTTTATCAGTGGAGGTTACCGCGAAGAGAGGCCTTAAAGACCAAGACCTGCAGACTAGAATGGCACAGCTAACAAAGACACCCTGGTATGTGATTCAGAAGGCGATAACATTCAAACAGAATCGCTGTTTGAAGCACTGTAGTAGCTACTCATCAGGAAAACATGTCTGTGAAATGCTTAACCCCTTAAACCCCCACTTTTATATAGCAAAACTGGGGTATGCAGGGGTATGTCTATTTTTCTTATTTTTGCTACAAAACATAGATTGTGGGTACTCGTTAGAACCGCCTCGCTGAGACGGTTCTAACGTGTACCCACAATCTATGTTTTGAGCAAAATTAAGAAAAGTATCAAACATTTTCTTCTAAAAAGTTTTAATTTTTACGACATAAAATCTTTGTATATTGCATGGGCAAGTTTTCGTAATGTGCATTTTTCAACACGACTGATGCAGCTTGGTCCAGAATAAAGATGATGGATATTAATTAAAATTTATAATCGTGAATTTATAGATATGAATGTCCTGCAAAACAAAAATAAAAAGGTAATTGCATTTTATAATCAAAGTGTGGAGATTGTTAATTGTTCTTGTGCTAGTTTAAGTATTTTTAAATCATAAGTATAAAAACTACTGCAATTGACGCGCTTTGATATCAGACGAAGACGGAATCAAAGACTCTAGCTACAGTCGTTGACATCCTTTTTTGTACCCCTTGTGCAGGTCAAGTGCACAATTCTTTTTATTATATTATCTATGTAACGAACATCATGTGTAAATCATGTGACTGTTTATATATTTCCAGGGAAGAAACTGGCTCAGTGTGGGTAAAAAACAACAGCAAAGATGTACAGAGAATAGAAGTTGGAAATGTAGAAACTGTAATTCAAAATGGCAGACAGAAAGGTGGGAATGCATACTATTTTCATATGTAAAATAAAATAAGGATATTCAAATGAGTATCACTCGATCTTATTTGGGTTAAATTATAAAGCTCGTTGTTGAAATGTGAAAAAAGCTTGTTGTTGAATTTTGAAAAAAAAAAAAGAAAAAAAGATAAATCTAAAATGGTAAGTCCAATTTCAACCTTGAGTCTGTTCGATTCCAGTGTTTTTCGATGACGAATGGAGTACTGATTTGGTTGAGTCCACTGTCATTATTAGGGGCATCAGGAGTGATTTTGAATTTTTATTCTATTTTTTCGATGAAATTCCTCTAAGCAAACAGAATGCGGTGTCTGTGGTTATACTGTTTGCCTATGTCCCATAAAAAAGGACGCCAAAAGAATTTACTTAATTGAAATTTCTGAAGTTGTTATTCAACACAGTGTACCATTCTCGACAAGCCTATGACTCAATTCCCTCATATCTTTTAACGGGACTGGGTTCAATTCTCGGCTACGTGTTCTTTCCATTCGCTGTAGAGTCTGAATCTTTCATCGTATGTTCTGTGTACATGTAGGCTATGCCATGTCCCAACAGAAACGTCCTCATTTTTAAATTTGGTAAGTTTGTCAGAATTTTGTGCTATGTACTGGACCAGGTCCCGAGATAAAACATATTCCCATCCTGCGGCATACGAGACATAGTGGTCACATATGTATTCCTTAGGCTCGATCCATTTTCAAATTTCAAACAATAGTTTAAACATATTTTATTGTCATCTCAAAGACAAAGGGGTTGGGCTCCAAGTTCTGACAACATTAGTTACAGCCCGCCCCCTACAAATTAAATATACAATGACATTGACAATTTGACTAATTTCAAATAATGAATAATTAGAGAGAGAGAGAGAGAGAGAGAGAGAGAGAGAGAGAGAGACAGACAGAGAGAGAGAGAGACAGAAAATACAAAATATAAGGTAAATCCCTGTACGCCCCCTATATAGTGGGTTTTTATGGGGGTATATATTGCATGAATATGTTATGATGTGTTTTTTTTTTTTCATTTTAAACAGTCGACTCAATAATCGCTGTTGAAGCAGAGACCCTTCTTGGGCACCAGTCACACAACCCAACCAAGACAGCACCATCCCTGTGGTATCAGACATGCATACTCACCCAGAGAAATTTTCATAACGCACGCCGACGGATTTTATTCCCGGTCAGGTAAAATATGGAAGTTTTCTTTTTCAATCCCCCTTGGCCGAGCGGTTGAGAGCGCTGTTTCTTAATCACTCGATCATCTCACCGCTGTGTCTGGTGTGGGTTCGAGCCCCGCACTGGCCATATGTGAGCCAAGCCAAGTTCTGCTTGCGGGTGTGCCAGGTGGTTTTTCTCAGGGTTCTCCCGTTTTCGTTCCACCTACCGATTGGCCCGTTTCATATGAGCCGAAATAATCTTGAAAGGGACGTAAAACTGAATAAAAATCTTTGTTTATTATTGTTGTTTAATACATGTAGCATGTATAGTAGACGCACGTCTTCAGCAAGAAGATACCAAATGCTAAGTTTACCACGTGAGATCAACCGGCAAGATCTAAATGAAACGGAGAGTTTGTCCGGACATAATTGGGAAGCCTCCGTGGTGCAGTGGTTATGTCACTCGCCTTGTTAACCAGGGGTCGCAGGTTCTCCAGTCCGTCAGATGGAACTTTAAACAGAGGTCCCGTCTCCATATGACCTTAGCTGTTGGTGGGACGTTAAACCAAATCAACCAACCAACCGACATAATTGTTGACTGGGACTTCAAACCTCAATACAAACAAACAAAATGTATTTACTATATATACTAGAGGACTTTGAAAACGCCTCTCTATTAAGTATATACAAGTGCTTTATTATTCGATAAGTGACCATTTCACTTATTCGACTCCGTATCGCATGTATCGCACAGCTCGCGCAGTTTATTGTTGTAAGCACTCAGATCGACCGTTTCTCTGGTGAGCAGGCCTGCAACAATAACACGACGGTCATCAGCCGATAAAGCATTCAAAAGTGACTCATATTTTTCAGTGAACGTTTCAAGATCGGTACCATTGTCAGCATCATTACCACCTACTAACAGAATAATTGTTTTGCAGTTTTCTAGGTTGAACTCAGAAAGCTTTATTTTGATAGTGTCAATAGAAACTCGTTAAATTGCCAGCGTCGCCATGATCTCGAAATTTCTAAAATTGAAACATTGTGGACTGAAGTCAAAATCACAAACTCCAAACCATTTTTGATTTGTACTTTATACCGTCCACCAACTGCAGGGTGGATAGACTTGCTAGAAAATGAACTGTCAGTAGCACAAACAACTGGTCTGGGGATGATAATTATGGGTGATGTAAATTATTGATTTCCAGGCTTGCTCAAATAATAAGTGGCTGAACTTGGTGCAGCTTTTTGATCTAACCCAGTTGGTCACTAATCCGACACGCATAACTCAATCTTCGTCCACACTTATTGACCATGTTTATACGTCGAATCCTGAAAGTATCTCTGAATGTTTCCACATGCGACATATTTTCGAATACCTAAGATTACAGCTAATGAAGTAAGTGAGTTCATAAAAGGCCTGAATTCAGCTAAAGCTACCGGTCTCGATGGTATTGGGCCAAGAATTTTACAACTTGCGAACACTGTTCTGTCTCCATCAATAGCAGCCATGATCAATAAAAGTAATGAGACAGCCAAAACGAGCAGCTCGTATTATCCTGAAAGCTGACTTTGACACTCCATTGTTAGAGATGTTTAATGAATTAGGGTGGACAACAATCACGACCCGTCACAACTACAGTAAAGCAGTTTTTACTTACAGGGCCCTAAATAATCTGACACCGGAATATATTTCAAACTTGTTGAAGCCTGTGTCTGAAACCCACTCTCGAAATTTGCGGTCAGCGACAAACGGCTCCTTGGCAGTGCCTAGATCTAAGACTTCCCTCTTTGGTAGATCATTTTCTGCAACTGCACTGAACTGCACCAAGACTATGGAATTCAATGCCAAAGGAAATCACTAATGCATCATCTCTAAGTAATTTCAAACAATTGGCAAAAACATATTTTAAAGACTAATGAGCATGAAAAGAAAGATCTTGTGAATTGAATAAACGGGTCGATTAAAGTGATAAATCTGCAATGTATCCACTCCGTGCATTTTTGGGCCCCCATCTGTTCCTGGCATTCCTTGTTGAGTTCTGGGAAAGATGGGAGGTGGTTCGTGGAGCAGCTTAACGTGAATCTCCGGTTCCAGTTCCGCGGTGAGCTAGCTCTCGAGATAGCTCGCGGGTTCGTTCCTTTGGTCCTTCAATGTATGGAGTGTATGCTTTGCAATACAGCAATGCAATTTTAAAATTTATTTGCTGACATTAGCAATTCTTAGAACCTTTTATCAACAGAATTTTGATTTCTAATGCGATTTTATCTGATTTCATGATTTAATGGAAATTTTATATAGATCTAATGTTATAATCTCAAAAATGTGAACGATCTGAGTATTATTTTTAGACATTTTATACGCTCTAAATTTTTTAACAATTTTGCTGGTCAGGTTTTGTATCTTAGACTGTTTAATAACTATAAAATACATTTTATTGCTCTATATGCATGTAATATATTATGTATTTTAGTTCATATGTGTATATATGTATATATGTTTTAAGGAGGGCCGCGAGGTAGAATGGCTAATGTAGCTAAGAGCGTTACCCTCATAAAATATTGTATAAATAAAATAAATAAATAAATAAAATAAATATACATCGGTTATAATTTTGCTTAAAAACTGGTTAAAATTAATCTGAAGTATAAAATACACATAATAGTGTGCTAAGAGCGTTACCCTCATAAAATATTGTATAAATAAAATAAATAAATAAATAAAATAAATATACATCGGTTATAATTTTGCTTAAAAACTGGTTAAAATTAATCTGAAGTATAAAATACACATAATAGTGTGTGACATGATAAACAATATTTATTCATAAAAAATGTTTGCTAAAATGTTTGCTAATAGTCTACTGTTTTCTTGATACGTAACGTCTTTGTTGTTTTGCCAAAGAAAACCTTAGGACGGTTACAAAAAAGGCTCTTCGTGAAAACAAATCATCTCTAATGACAGCGTACAACCTTAAGCACAAGAAAAAGCAAAATAAAAATGTAGACTCGTTCATTGCCGTTTAAGGAGCTGGCATTTTTCGTTGACGTCAAGCGTAAATTGATCAAAACATAAAAATACACATACAGCGCAAAATTTATGGTAATTTTTACACACGTCCGTGCCTATCTAATATGTTTGAAAACTTTTGAATTTGTTTCATTTTACACGCAAAAATTAATGTTTTCTTCATAAACGTTAAAGTGACGTAATTACCACAATTTTAATGCAATTGAAAGACAACTAACAGCATTTGCTTGGCTTGTGGTGTTTCTTTCCAGAAATCATGTTGGACCTGATGAATATTTTTCGTCCTCATAGTTTGTTTTTGTTGAATTTTTGGTAACGATTGAAATCATACTGTATGACGTAAATCACTGACGTTGACGTTTCGGTCAATGAATGAAAATTAAGCAAACTGGTTGTATTTTTCTGTTCAAAATTATTTTTGTCGAAATACATGTATGTATTTTTTAAGAAATGATCATCATTGCGGACAATTTATAGTAAGGCGTTTTCAAAGTCCTTTAGTATAATATAAATCACTACTCATTCAAATATTTAGTATACTGTATATGTAAGTTCATAAAGTATAGATTAAAACCAAATGAAAGTTATATTCTCAAAGACGGAATTTATTGTAAATTAAAGCCATTTGGTTGCCACCTCTCTATCATGTCTATGCAACTGCATGTTCACTATTCCCGGATGATTTTACTTTGTCTGTTACAGTGTTATTCAGAATCTGTATATTTTGGTGTTGTGTGTCTTGGTCTGGTGGCGCCCCGAAAGATCTGAACAGTCAGTTACTGATAGAATGGGACTGGTAAGGGTAAACTGAATTCCGCCTTGAGAAAACAGGTTTTCTGGGGTTTCAACCAGGTCCGACACGAACCCGACTGTAAGTTTCAGGAAAAGCCTAGAAGCTTGAACGACGGTGCATTTTTCTGTGTAGAAAAAAAAAACAAAAAAAAAACAAAAAAAAAAACAGAGGCGTCTTTTTTCGAATAGGCAAAAAGCCGGTTATCTCATGTTGCAGCTCATTTGCACCATGTCCGGCGGTTATAAAGCTTTTTTCATGATCAACTCAGCTGAGCATGAAAATTGAACTGTTCATGACGAAATACCCCAAATAATTTGAATCTGTCATTTAGTAACTTTTCGACTGTGTCCATCGTTAAAAAGCGTACTTTTTTCAATATTAGAGAAACACGGCGTTGTTAAACTTGGCCAAGAATACAAGACGTATCCGATTTTATACATTATGGTCAACACGTTCCTACAGTGTACACCTGATTAACCCAGTGTCCTCCACACGTCTGACCTGTGTCTCCACTACATGCATAATGACATTCTGACATATCTACCATGCCATACTGGTAGTAGTTGACATTAGCAGGACCACAGAAACACTGATAGCCTGCTTGTACAGCGGCATACCCATACCCTATCCCGACACAGTACTGTATACATTTTCCTGGAGTCATTGCTGACTCTGGACCCGAAATTGGGAAAGCCCTCACGCTATTGTCTTGGTAGCAGCCTACTAGATGATCGTCCGAGCTTGCACATCCGAGAGGTTGTTCCCATTCTCCGTTAGCCTGACATGTCATAACGCTAGATCCACACACGTAACCGTTGGGACAATACACACTGACGGTACCACCGACGTCGGTTGACGTTGGGGTCCCGAGTGTGTAACCCGCAAAAGATGGTTCACCGCAACCCGGAATAATCTTCACAACCACGACGAATTCATCACCGCTATTTGCCAAAACGCACCCCATTAGCGGCCCACTGCCCCCTCCAACGCCGTAGTATTTGCATACTCTGCTCACACTATTGATGGTGATGATATAACAGCTGTCCGACTCTTTACATTGTACCACACAATGAATATTACTTCGTGAGTTTGTATCTGTCCATAACAGAGAATCTTGCGGGCATGACCCCCGCTGCTTCTCGAACATTTCGTGTGTAATTTGTCCGCGCGAAATTCCAAGGAGAACCAGGCCTACCACTGTCATAATGCATGTTCGTTTAATTTTATTTTTGAGCATTTCAGACATACCATGTCCTACATACAACTGAACCACTTTCTTGAACTGCATTGAATCAATGTCAGAAATGAAGTGTCCTTGTATACTAAGAATGAATGAATCAAACGCGTGAAAGGACAATTAAAACTAATTTAAACTGATTTTAACTTTTATTTGCAATGTATTTGTTTTCCAAAAGATACAAGGTCAAAAGAATTGATCTTGATGAAAGGAACCCAACTTGTACTAATTGTTTTCTGTTTCAAAGTCAGATATATAGAATAAAGCAGCACTTATTGTCTATTATATTCCCGGAAATGCGTCACGGAGGCAATATGACAGTGTGAATGCGATGTCCGGTTCCATTTAGATGTCCATGATTTTAATCGATTAAAATTTTACCTATCACAAGGAAAAAATTGCGCCCTATTTACCAGACTTTAAAAATATATAAGAAAGAATATATATATAACAATGACGACGAATTATCTCATTTGAATTAGCTTCTATACCTGTATGAAAAACTAGCAATGGTCATAAATGGACAAGGGTCTTGTTGCAACATCACTGCTAATGCATATATGGACACAATCATAAGCAGAAACATGTCCTCAATGTTAAAAATGATACAATTACATGTATGTTAAAAACGTTAGATTTCCGAATGTGGCAAAAGCTTACTACAATTAATCATTTACCAGAACACTTGCACAAATAACCTTTAAGGCAAGGAATATGTGATCCGCGACGCGAGAAACCCGATCTTCGGGGTTTCCGACCAGGTCCGACACAAAACGACCTGTGCAGTCTCAGAAAAAGGCTAGAAGCTTGAAATTTCTGATTTAGAAAAGTAGAGGAATTGTACTATCCATGTACGCTGATCAGCTTCGCAGTTACTGCAGTTACTGTGAAGCTGATCTGTGCCTTTGTTTTCGCATAGGCAAAAATCCGGTTTTCTCACGATGCGGTTCGTGTAATAAATTAACTGTTTGTGTTTTAGTTCTTTTTTACGACAGTCCAGTGGGCATTCTTTTCTCTACTAGATGCCATATTAACATGTAAGTATCTTTTCTGTGTTATATTTTGCATTACGAAAACATACCCATTCAATCTATAGAGATTTGTTTAAGCTGTAAATATTGAATGCAACGTTCAGGAAAAGGCGCACAATCAGAAAAAGATTCCCACTCCAAAAACCGAGGTGGGAAAAAACTAAAATAACAATCACGTACTTATACCATGAAAACATATCAGAAGCCGAATGAGCAGCTATTTTCCCAATAGGTAGCCACTCAATTACCTAAACTTAACTAAAAATATGAAAACATACATAAGGCACCAACAGCACAAAAATATTAAACAACAAGACATAAAACAAAAATTTCATTGGAAAAAAATGATATTTTTGCTTCAAACGTTGATTGTGATGTGGTTCTAACGAGTACAAAATAAGAAAAATATGTGCCCCTGTACATCCCAGTTTTACTATGTAGGATTCAAGGGGTATACTTTACATCGTCATGCTATCCTGGTAGAAATATGTGGCCAATTTATTACTTTTTTCGACTTCTAACATTTAGATATTTAGAATTCTATATTAGACTAATGATAAGATAGGATAAGTAGATATGATATTTCATTTGAATACGGGCAAGATTCAACAAGAAAACGAGCTTTTGACCGTCGATCGATCGACTCGATAGATAGATAGATAGATAGATAGATAGATAGATAGATAGATAGAAGAGGATACTATAACAAAATAAAGCTCTATATAACTTACATTTTCATTTCTTTCAGTCCCAAAAGAATTAAAAGTATACAATCAGGAAAGAAGATGCAATTTGTACCATGTATCAGCTCTGTGTATTAGCAAGTCTATCAGCGAACTGCCTTTGTCCCTCGTACAACCGTTTGTTTATATGAGTGTGATTTACTGGGTGGCTAATCTTAGTAGTGTACATGCGTATCTCTGGTCACTTCTGGTACTAACCTTTGACGTCTATGCAGCCCAGGTAGGTTTGCTATGTTTTTCAAGGAAGATCCTGAACACAAAGAAGTTTCTGAGAGAAAAGGCAAAAGATAAATATCAGGACATACTAGTTTCATATAGGTGTTTTTCTTTTGCTCCGGAGTTAGTAGGTTATTCGGCGCCCAGGGATCTCCATCGTCGGGCAGCTTACTCAATCTGTGAGTCCTGGGTTTTTATTCATCAGGATGTTTATCTTGATTTATATGTTTGTTCTTGATGATTCATTGACTAGTTAGAGATTCACCACGAGGACCGAAGAACTAACTAAATGTTATGAACCACTGCAGAAGCTGAGGGTGAGGTTAGGCGCCTGTAAAACCGGTTTAAGCCCGCCAGTAACTTTGTGTTACTGATCGTTCAAAGGCGATACTTCTGTGGTGGTTCTTTTTGTTTTATGTCTTGGTGTTTATAACTGTTTTGTGCTTGTGTGTTTTCATAGTTTTAGTTAAGGTAACTGAGTGGCTACCTATTGGGAAAATAGCTGCTCATTCGGCTTACGATATGTTTCATGGTATAAGTACCTGATTGTTAGTTTGGTTTTTTTTCCACCTCGGTTTTTGGAGTGGGAATCTTTTTCTGATTGCGCCTTTTCCTGATCTTTGCCTACTTATACCTTTTCATATGAAATGATCACGAGTGTAATATTTTCTTTATCACATGACCTTTAAAATAAGTAAGTAGGTAAGTAAATTCTTTATTTTACGAGGGTGGCCCATTTGGTTATATCCAATCTTCCATGGGGCCCTCAAATACATATAAATCAACAACAACATTAACATATTATGTACATATTATGTATTATAAGAATTTATTGCCTTTAAATTGGACATAAATTTACTGAAACACATTATCTTCAAGGACGTCTTCATGCCGTTACGAATTCCTTCAAACATTAAATTTATTATATGCTAAGTCATAAAAATAGAAATCTATTCAACAAATTTGAAAATATGCAATAAAAAGAATAGTAATCATCGAATGAAACATGACGTAATCTGAAAACGTCGTATAAGTTTCGAGAATATCTTAGATATGCAGTCTATTGAGCAACTTGAAACATACACCTGTTTAGTTCAATGAAAATGTGTTTAATATTATAACGACTAAAGGTTTCAGAGGGAGTAAAAAGAACATTTTCGCCGCCGTGTGTTCTTTTGAATAGTTAAAATTATGAGCCAGTCAATGATATCATGTCAGGTGGCGCAGGTGATGGTAAAACTAGTGTACGTTTAAATACGTAATTTGAAAGGGAGAATTATAACATATTTATATCATATACATATGCTGTAATTGTCAATATATGTTATTTAGACAGTCTAGAATCATTTTATTATTAGTTTAATTGTTTCCTTCTAGAGTATTGGATTGTTTGTTGGTGTTGCGCTGAATCCTCCCTGGACGATTAGTGTTGTGTCGTTAGGGCTGTTATCTATGATGCTATGGGGTACACTAACTTTGTATTTGTATTGATAATTGTTGTTTAAAAATATTAGAATATATAGAGGATATTCAAGTTTTTGGAGTGAATATGAGTTTTATTTCATTGAGTGAAGTGAAAATTTTTTATATTTCATGAGTGCCGAAGGCACGAATGAAATATATAATTCACTGAAATAAAAGTCATATTCACGACAAAAACTTGAATTTTCTTTTTATTATATTGCATGTAGTCATTGTAACGTTGCGCGCTAAAGCATATGACGTCAAAATCTTAAATGACGTCATTACGTCACGTCATTACGTCGCTATTGTGTGTGAACGTTCATTGCGTCAACAATAGCATAGATTATAAAATTTAGTTATGTACAGTGAGGACGCAGCCAGCGTGCAAGCGGTAATTGTATTTTATTTTGAAACCTTACTCGACGCAAAATAATCCGAAACAAAATGGAGACCACTTTTTGGTCGAAATTTCGATCAAAATGACACGCTTATTGCTGTGCTTAAAACAATAGCGGCTATACGGTACAGCTAGATCCGCCTTGTCCAGGATTTCATGTTACCGTGTAACACTGAGACGCCACATGACAAACTTTTTTCAACGAAAACGACACAAAACAATATTGCCTGTCACAGCTTTCCCCTGAATTTCCCATTTCACAGGGTGCCATTTATTTTAGAACAAAAAATTGTTCACACTCGGATCTTGTATTTGACCGTACGTAAGTCATCAAGATAGATTTGACCGTGTTGAGGCTAATTCTGTGTATTGGAGAAAATCGTTTTACGTCACACCACATGTGTAAAGTCGGCGGTCGTTTTTGAAGTATTTCTGTGGTGTAAACAGTCACATCATGACACGTTCTTCTCTGTAAATCAAAATGTGTGATACTTTAAATGTTGTCAACTTTCTCCATTTTGTGGAAAGGATTTAATTAATCAGTTTGGTGAAATTTCATCATGTAATTCTGGATTTACCAAACCATCATTCCATGGACATGAGGATGGGTGGGGGAAGGTCATGTAATACTCTGAATACTGCTACCTTCCTGAGATAATGTATGGGGTGTACACCTGGCAGATTAGACATGTGAGACTCTAGCACTGCTCGTAAGTACCCACAAATATGTTTATAACAACATAGCTCTATCCACAATCGTGACAATGGTCTCTAAAAGATCTTTGCGGAAACCTAAGTGCACCAGTCATTTGTAACCACTTCTCCCTCCCCCCCCACCTACGGGGAAGGGTAGGGGAAAGCTGGGCCAAAGTGCAGGGCAGTTACTTTTCGAGTGTCCCCGCAGTGTAGGGGAAATGACGGGGTTGACAATAGGATCCTAACCCCAGGGAGATTTTGTACTGCAAAGGGCAGGGCAGAGAGCAAAGTTTTGACCTCATTGTTTGCCCCCTTGGGGTTGGGCTTATAGCAGGGCACTGAAAGCTTATCATAATCCCCGCCCTTCACCGTAGGTGGCGGAGCAGTGGCTACAAATGTCTTGTGCATAAATTGGTGTGAACAGGTGAACCACCATGAACCACGGCAGAAATGAGAAATTAATAAATCTGGTCTAAGCTTCTCTGTACATTTTAAGGCGGCTTCTGTTGTGGTTCTAGTTCTATGTTTTTGTTGTCTTTGCTTGTGTGTGTGTGTGTGTGTGTGTGTGTGTGTGTGTGTGTTGTTGTTGTTTTATGGCTTTTTTAACATATTAACAAGTGTGTATTAACCATTATCAGTCTATTCTACATGTGGGTATGCAGTGTTAGTATGTTAGTACTCTGCTGTTACATTAGAAAACATGCCCTTGTAACATACATTTTCTTATGTTGTTAAGATTGAAATTTTCACCTGTAAATTTTTAATATTTGTCTTATTTTTGCTCAAAACAGAGATTGTGGGTGCACAAAGAACCACCACGGCGAGGCGGTTCTAACGAGTACCCACAATGGAGCTTTGCTTTGGAGCAAAAATAAGAAAAATACTAGATATACCCCACCAAAGTTTTATTACCGTATATAAAAGTGGGGTTTGAAGGGATATACTTTACACAGACATGTTATCCTGATGTCAATGCCGATTTATATAAAAAATTTACTTCTGGAAACAGGAAATATTAGAGAATTTTGGGGAACATCAATTTTCCCTGTCTCTTTGGACAGTATTTGTGGGGTCAATGTCTTCCAACAGGGTTCAAACAAACAGTTTTTGTGGGCTAGGGAAAAATATATGCGTTACCATACGCACCAGTCATTTGTATCCCCAGCCCCTATGTGACCGGGGATAGGGGCACAGCGGGCTTATGTGCCGGGTAATAACCTCCGATGAGTGTCGAATATATGACAGGATACAGTCACATTTAATTCAAATGAACTAGTAGTTGTATCTTTCGTATTTTACTACTTTTCTAGTCTGGCTTTTATGCCCTGCTTTTTCCTGGCACCATAGTGACTGTGGATACAAATGGCTGGTGAATTACTACATACCATGCAACTTTATTAAACATGATTTCAATTATCTTTCAGAGGTCTGAGACATGCAAGGAATGTGATGTGATCCCTTGACATGGTCAACAACATGATGTGAATACCCAGGAAAATTCTGCACTGCGAAATAAACAATAGAAACAACTGTTAAAGTAGAGAAAAAGGCTAACATGGCCTTGGAATTTATACCACACGTTTATATATATAGTAAAACTGGAGTGTGCATGGGTGTACCTATTTAAGCTATTTTTCTTATTTTTGATCCAAAGGTTTTTGTCTATGGGTACTTGTTAGACCCACCTCACCAAGACCATTCTAACATGTAGTACCCACAATATACATGTAGGTTACAGCAAAAACAACCGGCTTCTTTCAATTAAAATCTTCATGGGTGTGTTTTCGTATTGTATCATGGTTTAATTTAGACTTGAAGTTTTGGATTTTGGAAGAAGAGGAATTGTACTATCCCTGTAGTGGAAACAAAGCCACTGATCACTGCACAGCTGATCTGCGCCTTTGTTTTCACCTAGGCTAAAATGGAATCTCTCATGACGCAGCTCATATATGAACTCAAGATAAACAAGGCCTGTAAAAAAGTGGTTTTGTTTGTTTGGGGTAACATCTTGGAAAACTCAAGGTAGGGTTACTATAAAGGTGCATATTTATTTATTAATTTTATTTTATTCTCTTATTATTTTTTCTGTTGAAAGTCATTAATTTACCATAAATACTGTTGTTTTCTTCAATTTCTTAGAAATATTGAGATAAAAAAATTAGGATTCACCAAAAAATCTAGATTTAGGGTCAGGTTACCCTAAACACTCCCTTTTTTAGCTCACCTGAGCCGAAGGCTCACAGGTGAGCTTAAAGTATACCCATGCTCTGGCGTCCGTCTGTCGTCTGTCCGTCCGTCCGTCAGTTGTCCGTCGTTCACAATTTCAAAGATCTTCTCCTCTGAAACCGCTTGGCCAATCAAAGCCAAACTTCATATGGAGCATCCTTAGGAAGGGGGAACGAAAGTTTATATAAATGGTCCAGGTCACATGACCAAGATGGCCGCCATGGCTATAAATAGCAAAAACCTTTAAAAATCTTCTCCAGAACCAGTGGGCCGATTTCCACGAAACTTGGTATGTAGCATCGGGGACGCGGGCCCATCATAGTTTATATAAATCATGACCCTAGGATGACCTTGACCTATTTTATGGCAAGGTCAACTTGGGTCTCCAATGCATTTAAATGGGAAAAAATGGTAAAATACTATTTAATGGGTAAAACTTACTGGAAATAGGCAAATGGACAAAAGATTAATGTTAATGGAAAATTTTAGCCCCTGCGGGGTTGTCTGCCCCTGCCCCGGGGCTATATACATGCATATTTTCATAATAATGAAACATCTTCTCCCCTGAAACCACTTGGCCAATCAAAGCCAAACTTCATATGGAGCATCCTTGGGAAGGGGGAAAGAAAGTTTATATAAATAGTCAAGGTCACATGACCAAGATGGCCACCATGGCTATAAATAGAAAAAAAAAACCTTTAAAAATCTTCTTCTCCAGAACCAGAAGGCCAATGATTTTGAAACTTGGTGTGAAGCATCAGTGACTGGAGCTCTACAAAGTTTATATAAATCATGACCCTGGGATGACCTTGACCTATTTTACGGCAAGGTCAACATAGGTCGCTCATGCATTTGAATGGGGAAAAGTGTTAAAATGTCATTTGTAGGGAAAAACTTGCAGGAAATGGGCAAATGGACTTAAGATTGATGATTCTGAAAAAATTTGGACCCCAGGGGTCTGTCTGCCCCCACCCTGTGGCAATATACATGTATATTACAGTGATACTCAAAGAGCTTCTTCTCTGACACTGCTTGGCCAATCAAAGCCAAACTTTATGAGGAGCATTGTTAGGAAGTGGGATTGAAAGTATATATAAATGGTCAAGGTCACATGACCAAGATGGCTGCCATGGCTATAAATAGCAAAAATCTTTTTCTCCAGAACCAGAAGGCCTATGATTTTGAAACTTGGCATGAAGCATCAGGCAAAGGGACATGTACAAAGTCTATATAAATCGTGACCCTTGGATGACCTTGACCTACTTTACGGCAAGGTCAACTTAGGTCGCCCATGCATTTGAATAGGGAAAATTGTTAAAATGTCATTTGAAGGGCAAAACTTGCAGTAAATTGGCAAATGGACTGCAGTTTTATGTTTTCAAAAAGAAATTGACTCCAGGGGTTGCTCTGACCCGGCCCTGGGGTTATATATATGTATAGTACCATTCTAGTCAAACAAGTTTATTGGTATATATCTCGGGTTTCAGGTGAGCGTTTACAGGACCATTGGTCCTCTGGTTATTTTAGGCCTAAAGTATACATGCTCACAGCTGACTTGAGAAATAAAAGAAAATGTGTTTTTATTATAACAATGGCCAACTCAGAAATCCAGAAGTCATTTCTTATGAACCAGTTTAAGTATGGAAATCTGAGCTTCGTTGTTGTAGAAATTGACCGATATTTAACATGGGCGTAATATTCAGAGGGGGGACAGGGGGTCCGGACGGCCCCTAGAATTGCCAGATTATTAGTTTTGCCATGTTGAAATTTTCCGTCAGACCCCTTCTGGGAATTTTGAATATAATGCTTTGTTTGTCTTGTTATATGTTGTATGTACAGAATTAAAAGTTTAAACCATAGAAGTTTCATGCATATATTAATTCATCAAAGCCACAACCAAGCCAGATTCACACAACACCTTATAGCCTGGTTTTACAAACAGAGAAGGTTTCTACATACATGAAGTTGAAGAATACGAGGAAATGTTCTGTAAATTTTTGAACCCAGTACTCATTACAGTTCGATCAGTAGTGTGTACGTCTGAATTAATCTTGAAGCTGTAAAATCGCAAATGAAATACTTAATACATGTGATAGTCTTCCAATGATTTTCTTAAATCTACATTCTATATACGTTTTTCAAATGCCTCCATCAAATGAAAGAAAAAAATCTCTGATGCATCTTAAACTCATCACATGTATGACTGGTGGCCCCAGGTTATAATACTTCTTTCATGCTCAACTCAGCTGAGACTATTTATCCTGCTCATAAATGTTAAAATGCCAACAATTGTTGGCATTTTAATATTTATTAGCAGAATAAGTTACTAGTTTTTGAGTTTTGAACCTGAATTTTCCCATTTTTTTACCATTTCAACATTTATAAGCAGTTGAAATTTTATGCTCACCTACGCTGAGCTTGAAAAACGTTTTGTAGCCTCAGGGCCTGGACTGATCATTTGAGATTCTTGACACAGCCTCATATGTTTACTACCAGACTGAAAACAACAAATCAAACTACATGTATTAGAAATGACACAAGCTTGATTTCTAGAAACACTGGACAATATCAGTCATAATAGTGTGGCAATTACTAAACATATTTACCTTATCTGAGCCTTCAGGCTTACTAGGTGAGCATTCAGCATAACTTTGCTCTGGTGTCCCTCAACCATTTCCAAAAATGATAAGTACATAGAGAATCGCAGAGAAGGGGGCATAATCGAGGTCATTGACAACAGACAGTGCCATAAAAGTTGTGGCATTGAGCAACTCACAAGCCATTACACAGTTCCTGAGCCTGAGCATGGAGGTTAAATCAAAACCTCCATGGCCTGAGGCTTGGATTTATACGTTTGCCTAAGGTAATAGTCAGATATATTTATCAACTCAGTACAAAATAAAAAGAAAATGATGATAAATGTGTCAGTCTAACATATTGTCCCCTATATAGGATCTACCGACAATCTCAAGCAGCTTTGCTACCTTTTTCAACATTGATATTTTCCTCAAAGCTTTTACTTGTGTTCTAAAAATAGTATCAAACTACGACAATTTCCAATTTGGCTTTACTTTTCTCAAATATTTCTCGATAAAATTGAAATCTGAATGAAAGTGACAATGTTTTATACAGCATCGGTTGAAATGAACCGTATTTGACGGATTAATAGCGATTATGCTGACATTTTTTCATAAAAGTTCAACCATTTTGGGCCTAATTTTGGGGCATAAACGCCATTGTTGTTGTTGTTGTTGTATCGTAGAGCTCCCCCGCTTGTTTCTTCGAGGCACAAGTCTATTGACTTTACAGTTAGGGGCTAGGTGTTCAATTTTACGTTCAAAGCTGGTGAATGTTTATATTTACATGTGCTCTTTAACTTATTTACACTAGCTGTTATTGTAAACCAACTTTATGAGATCCTCTTCAGTGCTACTATGCGTCTCACATGAATTTTATGAATATACTCCCTAGTGCACAGTTCGAGCGACCCCAACCCTTCCGAATCACATTCCTTTAAGCCTGGTATCACTGTCGCATCTAGTGTTAGCTGTGTGAGAAATTCTGGGTTACGTAGACTCTGGATATACTGATCCGAAAGAATCGGGCTCGTCTTCAGTTTCTCTATGTAGAGCTTCCTCTCTTCTTTAAAGAAAGCACACTCCCCCACAAAATGCTGTCTCGTCTCTGGAGCTGTATTACACAGTTTACAGGTTGGATTTACAGCGTATTGGTTGAAGGCTGCCCTATTTGCTTGAAGTATATATGTGCCCGTCAACAATTTACATTTAATTTGTGCTCTTCTACTGTCATGAATATTATTCCTTACAGTTGACCATATATGGTGGCTGCTGCCCACACACAATACATTTGGATTTAAGTATTTTGTGGAAGACTTGCTTTCAATATCAGACCTCCAGAACTTTTGTACCATATCATTTATTTTGTGGTTAAGTGTACATTTCCAGGCCTCCTTGGTTGGTGGGCAATTTAAAAGGTCAAAAACTGAAGGCAAATCATACCTATCTAAAATGCATTGAATATGAGTGAAAATACTCTCTCGGGGCGTATCTTTCATTACCAGTTGCCTCTTGGCTATTTCATATTCTACTGAGTTTTCATTTCTAATCATGTTTACAAACATGTTTAGCAGATTCTTGTGTAACAATGCCTCAATAGGCAAAACGCCAAGGAGAGCTAAACAAGCTGTATTTGAGGTATTGTCGGGTAAACCTTGTATTTGTTTGAGACATTTTCTTTGAAATTTTTCCAAACTTTCTATGTCTGAACTTTTTAAGATTTGGACTTCAAGGCCATAGAGAAAACGTGGAATGACAAAGGTAGACCAGATGTGCCCATTCAGGGTGGCCTTTAACCCGCTACCCCCATGGAGCCCCGCGCCCATTAAGGAATAAGCAGTCTTTCGCCCTAAACTTATTTTCCCTTCAACATCTACTTGTCCAGAAGTATTTCTAACAATACCAAGGTGTACAGTTGAACTAGGGGTATCTACCTTCTCTCCTGCCATAACTATTCCGAGTTCGGTGTCATTCTTTTTCCGTTTAGTATACCACAAGATGTGACTCTTGGTTGGGTGGATGCAGTATCTCTCTCTGCCTGCACTGTTGTCTGCGTCCCAAATCATCACTTGAGCATCAGACTTGCTTTCAGAAATCAATGCCAAATCGTCTGCTACCGTCACATGAGGAATACTAATGGATCCAATTCTTGTTCCAGAGTATCTGTCTTCCAGCTGTAGTAGTAAAGGGTTGTTATAGCGCTTATAGTGGCTTGTTGATAAAACTCCACCCTGCCTCACTCCTTGCATGATGTTGATAGGGTGCGATAGTTCACCTGCCCATTTAATTCTGGAGGAGCAGTCAGAGTAGAGGTCCCTCAGCAATAACCAGTCGTCTCCATGGATACCATCTAAATACAGCTTTCTGAGGAGGGAGTTTTGGTCGACAACGTCGAAAGCCTTCTGTGTATCTAACGTTGTAACAAAAAGGTCTCGCTTGTTGTTTCCCGCCTCCAGTATGCACTCAGAAAGTATCAGGGCAGCGTTGAGTGATGAGCAACCAGCTGTAAAACCCTTTTGCAATCTTGACTGTGATTCATGGAATATTAGGTTATGGCGGGTGTTGATGATGTGTTCTAAGATCTTGAGGTATACGGGTGTCACTGTAATGCCTCTGTAGTTACTTGGGTTACTAGGATCACCTTTCTTGAAGATGGGAGTCAGGATACCCTCCTTCAACACAACAGAGATGGATTTCGTCATAATAATGTAGTTCAAAAGCGAAGTGAGGAACTCCAGTATTTCTCGTCCGGCTAGCTTGAAGTGTTCACTGGTTAGACCCATAATGTCCACAGCCTTGTTGTTATTTAGTCGTTTCAGGGCCCTTGACACCTCTTCCTCCGATACGGGTTCCATCCGAGAGGATTCTTCTTTACATAGAATTTCAATTGCTTCTACATCAGCGTCCACCATCTGTTTGTATTCTTGGTCGAACTTGGGGTTTTCCATGGGTGTAGCAAGGTGTTGAAAATGGGTAGCCCAACCCTCTCTGATGTGATCCTGTGTTTCACATTCTCTACCATCCACCACCAGAGAGTGAAGCTGAGAGTTAGAGGACTTGCGTTGGTTTCCTATAAGCTTGTAGAAAGTCTTTGGTTCATTCCGTGATCTCATTATCTCTTCTATCTTGTCTTTTCTTCTCTTTGCAGCTTCCTGGCGTTGCTCTTTCCTAACCAGTTTCCTTGCTATCTTCTTGCGTTGAACTGTAGCATGGGTAGGATCAGATGGGGATCCTGACTTCTTCCAGTCCCACCAGGCAAGGCGGCTTTCTTTAATCGCATCATGGATACTTTCTGACCACGGTCTGGATTGTAGTTGTCGTACTGTGACTTCTGACTTATGTTTCGGAATACTGCAAGTAGTAGCTCGCTTCAGGACAGCATTTAGATGGCTAAGTGGTTGTAGAATTAGTCGAGGGTAGAAAAGTATCAAAAGGCAACAGGTTTTCCCTCACCATCTTCCTGTAGGCAGACTTGTCGCATCTATCCCATTTCGGTTTGCATACAACTTTCGTTTTCTGGTTCGTTGTCTTCCTATTCTGGATAAAAAGGGTTCCATCTACAGGGATATGATCAGAAGTATTCGAGGAAAGCCTGTTATCCACTGTTACATTTCCCAGGTATTGTTTACACTTGTCATTGAATAGTATATAGTCAATTTCAGCTTTATCCGACTTGTTGGGATGGAAAAAAGTCTCTGATCCGTTCTGTTCACAGAAGAGATTATTTGATTTGACAAAATTCTCCAGCAATACATCCTGGTTATTCCCTTGTCTCTTACACAATGAGGCATTCATGTCGCCGAGTATCAGCATAGCATGGGTACCGCCGAACGTGTCCATAATTTCCTCCAACTGGTCAAGGCACTGCTGGTAATTTTCCTTGTCTGAATAGTTGGTCTTGGAGTTTCTGGAGGGCATGTACACGCTGCATATGCATAAGGGCGGGGTTGTTAGCACCTCGACTGCAACAATTCTGCTACATCCAGTTGTTAACTTCTTCACTGTATAGTTTAAGTCCTTGCTGTAGAATAGTGCCACTCCACCATATCCCCTAGGTTTCTGTGTTGGGGGGAGGGGGTTGTCATCATCAACTGCCTTACTATGTACAAAATGTGAACAAAATGTCTTTTCTAGGTCTTGGAGTTGGAAATTAAAAAGCCAATGTTCTTGGATAGCGAGGATGTCATGTTTTTTCAGCATTTCAGAGATGTAAACTGTATTGCTCTCTACACTCTTGACGTTTAGAGTCGCGACCTTTAAAAACTCTGACTTTTCCAAGTTGTTTCCGAGGCTCGGCCTGACCCTAAAAAAGGTACCTTATTCTGTGTAGAGTCTGGATCTGTGTAACTGTTTGTATTTTGAACACGAGTCCCCAAATTATGTATCTGTAACGGATCTTCATTTTGGTTCGTCACAGGCTGTAACAATGTAGAGCTGCGAGACTGATCAGCATTATCCTTCTCTGCTGGCAGTGATAAATTCGCTGAGGGTAGGCGAGCAGGTCTTTCAGGTAGTCTGTTTGACGCTAGGTCAGTCTTGTTACATGAGATCCTTTCTATATCAGGATTTGGCTGCATCTGTTGGTTCAATGATACCAGTTTTGACATTTTCGGAGGAGTAGGGCTGTCGATGTCTATGTAGTCAATGTTTTTCTCCTTCATTTTATCCGTTTGAGGTGAGGAATGAACTCGCTGCTGATTTGTCGAAACATTTGGATATTTCTTGGAAGATGTTCTGTCTGTGGTCTGGGATATGCCTTGCTGCAGATGTGTAATTTGTTCAGATAATACTTGCATTCCATAAGGCTGAGACTGCCCAATATTAGGTTGCGAAAACATTGCATGGCCCCCAGGACTGCCCATTCTATACCCTGTATGTTGTTGTGGTTGCAGGTAGGGACCCTGGGTATTTTGGGGTATATTTGTTTGATATCTGAGCGATCCGGATCCCCATAAATGACTGGGTATCGGAGCAGGTGGAGGTTGTGAGAATATATGTGGTACCCTAGACCTGTCCCAGCGCATATTCCCTCCCATCACTTGGGTTCCCTGTGGGTTGTACATGGGATTAAGAGAGTAGTTTACTCGTGGATGGTACAAATGACTCGGGTTTAGTGTGCCATTTATAGCATACTGTGTGGGATATATGTACTGGGGGAGGAGTGGGGAAGGATGGGTCTGAATAAAATTTGGAGGATGAGGTGAAGCAAAGTTACCCAGAAGGCCACCCTGAATGGGTACAGAAGTTGCCTGTCTCTGATTTAACATGTGTAACTCTATATTCTGTACTCTGGATTTCAGCTGTTCCAGTTCAACATTTCGTATGCTCTCCTTGAGGTTATGTAGTTCCTGCTCTATACCAGGCCGCGAGATGTGCTGCGAAGAGAGTGGGTCAGATCTACTTTGCAGGTCTCCCTCTTGCAAATGGTTTGAGGCTATAGGCCCATTTCCTACCCCACCCATATCTAAAGAACTCGAAAGAACCTCCCTTCGAAGGATTTTATTAGAATTTTCAAGTTCAATAATTTTCCTTTCTAGATTGCCTATGAGAGATCTAGCTAATTTGAGCTGTTCTTCTTGCTCACAATCCTTCAGCTTTTGTTTCTCACCCTTTTTTGACTGCCTGTTCGACCTTAACCCATTTCTCTTCGCACCATCCTCCGCAGGCTGAGAAACAGCCGGATCCATCGAGGTGGGTAGGTTCGAACCCCGCCCCCTGTCCTGCTCTGTTACCTGGTTTTCAGAATTGGATTTGGAATTTTGATCAGGCTGAACAACATTTGGGGGCTCATCGGTGCCTCCATAGGTAGTTTTCCTTTTGAATGAATGTCTAGAGGAA
This sequence comes from Rugalucina vietnamica, assembly GCA_964017185.1. Classification (NCBI taxonomy): domain Eukaryota; kingdom Metazoa; phylum Mollusca; class Bivalvia; order Lucinida; family Lucinidae; genus Rugalucina; species Rugalucina vietnamica. The sequence goes on from OZ024869.1 coordinate 4,715,920, forward strand.
GGTGATTGTCCGTTGCTCAGATTGCTTAGGGGAATATGGGGTGGTTTTGATTTCTGGTTGCCAGGGGGGCTAGGGTTTGCATCCTGTCTCCCCGCGCCAGAAATTCTTCCAGGTGTGGCGATTTGCTTTGGGCATGTTATATCAACAGCTGAGTCGCTTGAGTCTACAACTGCTTGTTTTAAGTAAGTTTGGTCGGGCTGAACAGTGTCAGCAAGTACCTTAGGAACGGTATTATGTGTAATATCTGTGGGGGGGGGGTCATTTTCTTGAATATTCCTTTCATTTGCAAGCTGTGAAAGGTCATCAAAGTCGAGACATTGCATGTTTTGTGTACATGATAGACAATAATAAGGGTCTTCTGAGCAATCGAACCTACCAACATCCTCAGCATTAAGCGCCTCACAGTCAAAATGAAACCAGTTTTCACAACCATCGCAATAAATGCCGCTTACATCGACCAGGATCTGACAGTTGGGACAGGGAGAGGGGTCTCCACCACACTCACTCGAGACATCTTGCTCACTTGAGTGTGCCGATGCCTTGTTACTTCCTAGAACACGAGATGGCTTGGAGTGTACAATGGGAAGATTACTTGTGTTGTTTGAATGCTTTGATTTGGTCTTTGAATTGTTAGATATCAAGGATTTTAAACCCTCTGAAATAGTAACAAAGAATTCATTGTCAAGCTTATTGACATCTTCACTGGACAGGATTAGGTCAGCAATTTTGGTATGTTCTACATTAAAAGTGAAAGCCTCCCCCCCATTGACCATCATCTTTGACTTTGTATGATAAAGATTAATAGAGTACTTCAATTTGGCACTATGAGTCTGTAAAACTCTGAGTTGAGACTCAACAATAGCTCCTGACTTGTCTGAGCAGTCTTTGAATTGGATAGTTAAACCACTATCCGGTGCATTCTGAAGTGATTCAAAATGTTCAACTAAAGCTGAGCGGTATAGCTCGTACATAGCTGCTGAAAACTCAAAAACATAGTTTCCACCTTTAAATATAGACTTTACTTTGAACTCTGTATTGCATGCACTCAATTTCTTTTTCCAAGCCTTACCCCAGTTCAAGGAATACCCTCTCTGATGTGTACCAGGAGAGTTTGATTTGGCCACACTTTCTGAAATACTATTTGGGTTATATAGGGCAGTTGCCCCATTTGACACATTTGGGATTCTAGTCGGGCTTTTTGTGTTTTCAGTCCCATCGACACTACTAGAATGGATATTATATGACACATTTGGGATTCTAGTTGGGCTTTTTGTATTTTCAGTCCCATCGACACTACCAGGATAAATACTATTCGACACATTTGGGATTCTAGATGGGCTTTTTGTATTTTCAGTCCCAGTGACACTGCCCAGAAGTATACATCGGTTTTCTGAGTTATTTTGAGAAACACCAGAATTTATTGGATTGTCAATACCAGCAAGCCTCTGAAGATTTCTTGCACTTCTCCTTGTGACTACTTGAGTATTATGCAGGGTCATGACTGAGGTAGGGAGATATGTTGTTTCCACACAGAGTAAGCCGTACTTATGATTACACCAAGAAATGGCGGCAACCAGGGTTGCCAAGCAGAGCAACAAAGGCGTCAGACAGTTGAGATGCATGAGTTTAACTTGCCAAGGAACAAAACTCATAAAAACGACTTAAAATTCCAGTGGAAATCATCTTGGATAGCCAGAGGACTTAAAATTCTTAAAAATTAAGAGTTTCCTTTTAAAATATTTATCAGATGAAGTGGAATATATATATGTGTGATGATAATGGCTATTTAAAATATAATTAAAACCGGGCACTTAAAAATAATGCAGTTAAAATTCAGCCTAAATTAAACATTCAGTCTAGGGCTGCCAAATTCACACAAAGAATTCAGTCTCTTTTTGTGGTGCACAGATTGTCTATCAGTCTAGCTTTCTAAAAGGTTGTCACTTTACTCTAGCAGGCTTTACTTGAGAATTTACTGTTTACAGTACTGTAATGTTGGGGTCGCTTATAAGCACAAGTCAATTTTTGTTCAAATTCAGCAAAATGTCGTTTCAATGTTATTTTTGAGATTTAGCTAGTAATTCTTAGGACATATAGGGAGTTTCAAAGTATTTCAATATAGACAGGACAACACAAACTTGGCTGGAAACTTTCACAAAACCACAAAATTCAAAATGGCGGTCCTCTGTTCTGGGTGACGCGGATGACGCAATTTCTTATTTCTTCTCTTAGAGCACACAAACAGCTTAAAATTCTTGTTCCTTCACCACAAACTCAAATATATACACTTTGCACAATAGTCTCTATCACCAGCAGTTAATAAAACACCAATATTAAAACTTAAAAATTGCAAATTGTGCCAGCTAATCTAAAAAACGTCTTCCCTCCACCAGTGCCCGGATGCATTTTTTTCTCATCGTCAGTACCAATTTTCTTTTTTAGAACAAAAATTTGTTCACACCGATCATATCGTGATTCATACATCAATATTCTCACAAAAGATTGAATTTTCAGAAAATATGGGTCTCGACACGGGAGAAAATCAAATACTCGTTAAATAAACGATTTTTAAAAACACGACTGACATTTTTGACAGTTGACTCGCGAAGGAAAATCCCCTGAATCAATGCGCCGACAAACTGTCATGACAACGAAGCAACTTCATAGGGCGGATATAGCATTGCTTAAAAAGGGCTGCGTGTTTGATGAAAATCAGTTTCGTCTTTGGTACACACGAATGGAATTATTTAAGGCACTGTCTCTCGGTTCAAAGTGCATGGCTTAATTTTCGAACGTTTTTGGTTGCTACGATTTTGATTATATCACTGCGCCTTGGCTACGCATCCCGACTGGTATAAATTAGAAATAAAACGGTGGAATCGTAATTTGCGTATTCCCAAATCTTATATTTTCACATGTGAAAATATAACTTTTTTTATATTTGCACATGTGAAAATATAACTTTTTCAAATATTGGTTATATTTAATACATATTTCTCTATATTTCATCACTTGTCATATAATAAAAGTATTGATTATGACACTGCTACAATAGTCTAAATGAATGCAATTATAACTTGGACTTTGGCATGATTATTTTTAATTATTTAATGCATGTTCGCGCTTTATTCCTGAGTGTTTGCATTAATATCACTAAATATGACTGGTAACACTCGTTTTTTTCTTTGTTTCAGGAGGGGCATTTAATAAGCTACCTTCATTTCTAAGCTGGGGGCCATATGCGTCTTTCTTTACATATGGACTAAGGGCGTTTGTGACTCTTGAGTTTAAAGGCGGGTCACCCATTAAGTGAGTAATTCAAGTGTCAACGAAAAATGTTTGTTATTTCAACACAAACTGTATTAAAATGCATGGCATTGCGCATATGTTTTTATAAAATATTAGGATAAATGTAAGTATTTTTGTACATCATTTCAAAAGAACCAACTACTCAAATTCAAGTTTTGTACGAGTTCGTTACTTTAAAACTTAAATAAATTGAGATAAAATGATCACGTAAAAACATATAACTTGTGTGGACCAGAGTATTGATATTAAACTATTTTCCTACTGAATGCATAATTCTTTTGTTACAGGTGTGCAAACGCTAGTATGGTCCCGATCTGCAATACAGAGGATCCCTTGACTAACATAACTGTGACATATTTCCCTTCGGATTTAATTCTTCAAGCTCAGGGGCTCGTGTGGCCCTTTTGGTATTATATATTAGTCCTCGGGGCAGTTATTGTTGTTTTTCGATCGCTATGGTACTTCATACTACGTATGAAATGCCAGTAGACAAGAATGTTTTCACATCTTTCGAAGCCATGAACGAAACTGTGATCAAGAAAAGGTGGACAAAGGTATTCGTCAATTTTTAAAACTCCAGACTTTATCGTATTTTCATGTTTACAAGAAAAACTATCAGGCCAACATATTCTTATGATTTTGGTGTCATTTAAGTAATGAATTTCATTTTTCTGGTGTTCATGGAGCTATGAACCGCAGTGGGTCGCGTGCAAAGTGAATAAACCCCGAAGGGGTTCATGTAAGCTTTGCTAGCGACCTACTGCGGTTCATAGCTCCATGAACAACAGAAAAATTAAACTCATTGCTTATATTTACATTCATTTCTCTCTATCGCTTGTTGAAAAATCACCAAGGCGGTCACATTTACCAGCAAACAGAGAATCTACACACAGTGTGTGTTCAAACAGCGGAACGGCGTCGACGTTTACGACGTCCAATCAGATTGGCGAGATTCATTCTTTTTGACGTCAAGTTTGGATTACGTCACGTCGCGTGACACAATGTTGTTCATGGAAGTATGAACACAGATGAACATCTAATGGTTCATCTAAGGACGTTTTAGAAAAATGTAAATATAAAACGTCCTTAGATGAACCATGAGATGTTCATCTGTGTTCATACTTCCATGAACAACATTGTGTCACGCGATAAAATATTTACATTTTTCTAAAACGTCCTTAGATGAACCATTAGATGTTCATCTGTGTTCATACTTCCATGAACAACATTGTGTCACGCGACGTGACGTAATCCAAACTTGACGTCAAAAAACATGAATCTCGCCAATCTGATTGGACCTTGTAAACGTCGACGCCGTTCCGCTGTTTGAACACACACTGTGTGTAGATTCTCTGTTTGCTGGTAAAAGTGACCGCCTTGGTGATTTTTCAACAAGCGATAGAGAGAAATGAATGTAAATATAAGCAATGAGTTTAATTTTTCTGTTGTTCATGGAGCTATGAACCGCAGTGGGTCGCTAGCAAAGCTTACATGAACCCCTTCGGGGTTCATTCACTTTGCACGCGACCCTCTGCGGTTCATAGCTCCATGAACACCAGAAAAAATGAAATTCATTTCTCAAGTGAAATGAATAAAGCAATAAATAATGTATTCTAGTGAAGTTTAGACATGCATTTATCATATACAACAATTTATAACTTTAGTAAATTTTGAAAAAAAAAAAAAAAAAAAAAAAAAAAAAAAAAAAAAAAAAACATCACTTCCCCATTGAAGTCATACGTGCCATTACCCCCTCCTCCTCCCCCCCCACCCCCCCCCCCCAAAAAAAAAAAAAAAAAAAAAAAAACGTGTGTGCCTTGTTTATTGCTTTATATACTTAGCTTTCAATTACTTTATGCAAACGGGATCGTCTCAGAAGATACCCAGACACTTTTTTACTGATAAGTTTTTTTCTCCAAATAAAGAAATGTCATGATTATTGGTTTTGTTTCATCGTTGTTTTGTTATTTAAACCCCTGTTCATTACAATAATATGTTTTTAAAACTTTTTTTTTAAAAAATCCAGCCTGGAATTTTAGAACTATCATGATTTAAAATTGTCTGACTTTATTTAGTTTCCTGCTTGAAAATGGTTTAAAACATGATGCTATTTATTTGTTTCTTTGGCGTTTGTTTTTATGTTTTTATCCCGGTTCATAAGAATATTTTAATAATTTACTTTATTTATTCGTTCGTATTCCCGGTTTCCCAAGTTATACAGACAAATTGTTGGAATTCCGATGGGTACAAATTGCGCACCTCTCATAGCTGATTTATTTTTATACTGCTACGAAAGAGATTTCATGGATTCTCTTAACCATGATAATCAAGCTGATGTTATCGAGGCTTTTAGTTCCACTTCTAGGTACCTCGATGACCTTTTGAATATTGACAACACATATAAAATCGATTTAACCCCGCCAGTAACTTTGTGTTACTGATCGTTCCAAGTCGATACTTCTGTGGTGGTTCTTTTTGTTTTATGTCTTGGTGTTTAAAATATTTTTGTGCTGTTGGCGCCTTATGTATGTTTTCATATTTTTAGTTAAGTTAAGGTAACTGAGTGGCCACCTATTGGGAAAATAGCTGCTCATTCGGCTTACGAAATGTTTTCATGGTATAAGTACCTAATTGTTAGTTTGTTTTTTTCCCACCTCGGTTTTTGGAGTGGGAATCTTTTTCTGATTGCGCCTTTTCCTGATCTTTGCCTACTTGTACCTTTTTCTTTGGATGTTGAGAGGTCTTTGGCTTAGACCGTCGTAATTTAGATAAAATTCACCAAATTCCAGAAACAAAACAACAAATAAACTGAACTTCTGATTGAAAAAAAAAATCAAAGAGTGTAGTCAGAAAGTAGGAGATCGTGATTTTTTTTTTTTTTTTTTTTTTTTTTTTTTTTTTTTTTTTTTTTTTTTTTTTTTTCAAAAATTTACCAAACGTGCCAGTTTTTTTTTTTTTTTTTTTTTTTTTTTTTTTTCAAAAATTTACCAAACGTGCCAGGCAGATGACAACGGCATCACAATTGCTGATAAGCATATTGCTGGTAACATAATTTGTATGTGATGTTTGAATGGCTCATAAAAGAATATTTCTAGAAGAACCAGTATTTTTAGGTAAAATTGCCAATATACGTGGGGTTATCAAAAATTACGTGGACTTTTCCCATAACTTGACAACGGTTCAGGCAAACGTATTCAATTTTCAGCTGACGATAAACTTGCTTAAATCCACTAGATTCTGAAAGTTTGGTTGATCTAAAGTGTTTTATTAGCGGTTGGTGATTGTTTTACTTACCCCACCCTCCCCATCACGGAGCACGTCAGAAATGACGTTAAGCTTGGCACTGCAGTATCGCATTTCTTTTGCGTTTTCTTCAAAACGATTTTGCAGATCACAGCCAAACGTGCCATATGTCTTAAAGAATCCATAACAAAACAATTTATGCTTGCTCAAGAATTACGGTGGACCAGTTTTGCACCTACGTTGTTTTGCTTAGGCATACATGTTTGCTTTTTCGGAATTTTAAGCGATGTCTGAATTTTATGCAACACAGATCAACCGGCAATATTGTACAATTCCCATTTGAAACAAATCCTAATTTCTTATTTGCCGGTAAAACACCAAGATCCTTTGATAAAGCATTACAAATGAAACATTGCCTGCACGTTTGAACAAATAGGACCCAAATAAATATCAAAAATTCATATCCGTCATTTAAAATGTTCTAACATCTAAATCATAATGTTAAAAGTCAGCATCAATGTGCCCAGTCCAAATTTATTCTCAAATCAAGGCAATACATTAATAATTTTATACAGATTGGTAATTTAAACTATGCTCCAATAGTGGACAAATTTTTTAACATACTTTGAGCAGTAAAAATGTTAAAATCAGTAGCCCTAAAAAGCGCATTTTGTGGTTCAAAATCAGTATTTTTGCGTCGACGTTACTGACGGTATCGGTGTGCTCCATGATGGCCAAAGTGGGTGTTTTCATTTCACAATAATTTTGTAATGGATGGAGGGATTGTGATGAAACTTTGCACACTGCTGCATATTATATGGGGCCATGTGAATTGAAAGTTTGAGTGGAGTAGAGTCACATAATCATAAGTTATAAGAAAAGACCACGTAATTTTTGATAATCCCTTGTACTTTTTATATACAGGTAAAAAACACACAAATATTAGATTTTGACAATTGGTAGACCCTTAATTAGAGAATACCTCCATCAGAAAAGGCCGAAAAAGAAGTTGCTGGTATGACACGTAGTCCGGGGACTTGAAAATGTTATAAGAGGGAAAGCCTCACATTTCCAAGTTGGAATGCACACTACATACAACCTGTTATATCTACACCTAGTATTCTCAAGCAAACGTTATGGTTTACTCAAGGAAATGTTGAAATACCGTTTCTCTCGTATTTCTGGTTAAGATTATTTGTGGAATCTCACTATTATCGCCATTCTAATACTCGTGCATTTTTCACAATTTACTGTATTAGAAGACATAATAAAGGAAAAGAAGACGTAGACTCGGACGCTCTAAGTAGAGTCTCTGTAATTTTCTTTCATTTACGTTTTATGATAGTATACAGGCAATATTTCCCAAAAAAAAAAAAAAAAAAAAAAAAAAAAAAAAAAAAAAAAAAAACCAACCCTAAGTCGTGAATCAAAGCCCGAAATGCAATATCAAAAAAGTGTTGTTATGGTTTTCCACTGGTTATTTATAGCTAGTGTTATTGATTCTCCCAGCTCAGATATTGTTTCTTACGGTTGTTGTCATAGTTTCCCCCTGTTGATGTGTTGATGTAAAAGGATCACGTTTATTTTGTTGAGCGACTATGAATACATATAAAGAGTGTATGGGTTTGTGATAGAAATGGACAACTGGACAACTATGATAACATTGTAAATGTAATGTGTCGTGCAAAAGAGGTTTCCTGCTGTGGTTCTATTTGTTTTGGAGTCGACGTTTTGTGCTGTTTGAGCCTTATAACTGTACGTTTTCATATTTTAGTTGCGTTCGATTAATTGAGTGGCCGTTTTCTGAGAAATAGCTACTCACTCGGCTAACGATATGTTTTCTTGGTTGCACGATGTGGCGCATAAAAAGAGCAAGAAAATAATGTTCTTCGTGCAATTGCTTTTGATAAAACAAAATGTGCATTTTATTTTACACAGTAAAAAAGTTATTATCTCCTTCTATGGGATTCGAAACAGGGACCCCCACCGGTATAATCTTGAATGTAAAGAACGCAAAAACAAATTTCATTTTGTTCTGAAAAACGTTTTTCAAAGGATCTAACAATTATTTTTATTTCCTTTATGCTAAGCGGGTTTTCGCCGTGGAAGACAACTGCACGGTGGAATGTGTTTTCAAAGGTTGTATACTGTTCTTTGATAGAAGTAGCAGAAAAACATGTATCTGAAAACAGTAGGTTCCATTTAGAATTTATTATTTACACAGTTAAACATTTAAAGGGAATTAAAACGCTCTACGATGAGGCATAGTATACAGGTGCGTTCAGTTATTAATATACCCCTGCGATATTCAGAAATAAATTGACAACTCTTCTTGATTTTGAACAATCATTGGCAAGAAATGGACAACTGGAGGAATTTGATTATATATTTTGTTAAGTACGAGTGTAAGTATTTACTGTGTATATAAAACTTCAAGATCTTGTGATGTTTTATGCCTAACTTGATTACATGATATATGGAACCACATCTTTAACAAAAAAATCGCGGATTTTCGAGTTTCACAGATTCCACAAGGAACCACGGTTAATGGTTTGTGATTCTGTTTATAAATGAAAGAATAACCATTTTCGTACAAGGGCTGAAAATTTGGTGTCTTTATGAGCACTTGTTACAAAGTTACATCCTGAATTTCAATCGATCGATGTGCATTTAAGAGTTTCATGGTAAAGCGGTTATTGCAATACAAAACTAAGCATATTATTTTTATTTTGCAAGAAAAGTTCCACCAGGACAGCTATAAGAAGAATGATTCCTTGTGGGTTCCTTCATGAGGTAAGCATGTCTTAAAGCACTGTGGAGTGACCCCTTGCTTTGTATTCTGCCAAAACGGGGGTTGGCATTTCATCCTACAGTTTTATGATTTGTTTCTCCGCACAGAATACCATAGTGGGTTAAATTTATTGTTAAGTAATGACTCACATCTCCTCTTCATGATATTCAAAACCTCTTCTATAGGGTTTAACATGCCAATAAAGGATGCGAAAAGAATTAGTATATATGCAAGGCCCGATGCAAGGCAATATTCTTTGTAAATAAAAATTAGTTCTAAAACCGCAAAACACATTTTTGATATTAGAGGAACGTCTGTTTTTGAGTGTCTTAGTCCCTATACAAGAGGTTTGCAATGTCTTTTAGATGAGCTGTGAGCTGTGTGTAATAGCCTAACATTGAAAAGCTTCTCTGTGACGATTCACCAATGTAATTAGACTGTGGCAAGAAAACAAAATTTAATCATGATACCGTGTGATGAAACTCCAACCCACATTTTGGCAGGATATAAAGCCAGAGGTGACTCCAAGGTGCTTTATGAGATGCTGACCTCAAGAGGGAACCCACTAGCAAGTTTTTTCCGTACAGCCTTCCTTGTGGAATGTTAGTTTTCTTGCAAAATAACACTGACATGCTTAATTTCATAATGTAACAACCGCTTTACCATGAAATTTCAAAATGCACATTGAATGAAAATTAGGATGTAAGTTTGTAAAAAGTGCTCATAAAGACACCAATTTTCAACCTTAGTACAAAAATGGTTATTTTTTCATCAATATCTATATACAAAGTAAAAGTTTACACTTACACTTAACAAAATATATATATATATAAAAAAATCCTCCAATTGTCCATTTCTAGCCAGTGATGATTGCTCAAAAACAAGAAAAGTTGTTAATTTATTTCTAAATATCGAAGGGGTATATTAATAACTGAACGCACCTGTATATACATTTTGCACCATGTATGTATCGATGCTTCATACTTACATCGTATTGTTCATTTAGACGTGGACACAAATCTATTAAAATGCTATATTCTTGCCTATTTGCAAGAGATCAAATAATTGCCATGGTTTGGCGATTCTAAGATTCTCTTGTCAATAGTTAAAGAAGACCCTTATTTGGCATTTTGTTTTCACTACCAGTGAATTAAGTAGCTGGGTTTTAGGATATTTTTGCTCTTAATGATGTATAGTATATTTTGTAAGTATATTGCAACATGTAACTTGGGTGTTTGTATGTTTATTGATTATGTTGACTCTAAATATTTATCAACAGTGCCTCACTATGACTTGCAAATCAGTACTTCAGGACCACAATGGAAATAGAAAGATCACTCTTTCTTTTTTTGTGTGTCATCCTTGGTGGTGATTGACAAGCCATAAAACTTTGCAATGGGTATTTGATTATTTTATGCACCAATGTGTGAAGATAACATTTTATTACATTGTTCTGTTTTATATTGTATATGTATGCTTTGCTAATCTGTGGAACCGAAATAAATCAATCAATCAAAAGCTATATATACTTTCTTAAAAATGAATGAAAATTCTTTTTTCAACGGCATTTTAAAATTCTTGCAAGAAACTGGTCGGCATTTATTCTCACCCCAATTGTTTCGTAATGTAAAAAGATATCAATATCAACCGTAGGAAACCTTATCATTTTTATTTTTTACCCGAAGAAAGCCATAACTTATCAGGGAAATACCATAACACCTACTTTGGAAAACTATAACATGAAAACTGGAAAAGAACCTTTTTAAGAACAATCAAAGCCTTGAATTGGGTACAGTAAATTATCCAGTTCCGGGTCACTTTTTTTTCGAAGTGGTTTCCAGATAATTGCTCACAGCAAACTAGGTTTCGACCTTACCATTAGAAAGAATAATCCTTCTTCTAAATAATGAACTTCAATCTGATTAATTGTGAATATTCTGTGGGCCACACGATGGCTTTGAAGCAGACCACCAGTTTATCCAGTTCCGAATCATTTATCCAGTTCCGAATCACTTGCGATAATTTTTAAACAAGACACTCTCTGGTGCTATTGCGTTATGATTTTGAGTTGTAGCTTTATTACTTCTTTATAAAACAAGACTTACACACAGTTTACTATTTCAGATAGAAAAAGTGTCCAAAAAACTGTGTATATGTATACGACGTATAACTTACGTTCTGGATATTGGCGTCAATCGAAAACAAATACATGTTCTAAGTCGATAATGGCGTAACTGGTTCCAGAGTTTTGCAGTTAAGTGCTGGTTATCATGGGGTGTGCATTGGTTATTTTCATTTTTGTTTGTTTGTTGGTTTGTTTGTATGTTTTGTTGTTGATGTTTTATGAGTTTAACTTTCACCTGTTTGATTAACATTGAATTTCAAACACAGCTTTAATGTTGCACAAACAGAGATATCTAACAGGAGTATGTCAACTAGACTAGAAATCCAGACAGCATGTTTTGTTCGCGATGCAGAGCGACTGCACAAAGAATCACCTGCGTAAGGAAACGACCATTTGATTTTTATTATTGGGGAGGCGGGGGGGGGGGGTGTAAGATTTTTAAAATAAAAAAAAAAAAAAAAAAAAAAAAAAAAAAAAGAATCCAATTTTGGCCGAAAAACATATCTAGGACAGAGTAAATTCTATTTTACTATGTATTGTAATATATACCAATAAACAAACAGGACCGCGTCGTGAGAGAAAAATAATATCCAGGCCCGGAAACATCTTCTAGCCGCCCCCACCCCCCACTCTTAAATTTCATTCATTTATTTATCTGTCTATTTTGGGTCAGTTTACGTCACTTTTAAGATCATTTAGCTCATATGAGATGAGCCAGTCAGTTGGTGTGGTGAAAACGGGCGAACGAGAAAAAAAAGGAGAAAAAAACCTGGCATATCTTCAAGCAGAACTTGTCTCACATGAGCCCACAACAAACACAGCGGTGAGACGATCGAATGAAACGCGTTAATGAAATCAGCTCTTCACCACTCGGCAACGGGGTGGGGGTTTGGCATTCATTTATTTAGTTAAGTTTTGGTAACTGAATAGCCACTTTTTGGGAAACAGCTACTCACTAGACTACTATGTCAAAAGAAGAAATCAAAATAATAGATAGAACAATTTTGAAAGAGAGAGAGAGAGAGAGAGAGAGAGAGAGAGAGAGAGAGAGAGAGAGAGAGAGAGAGAGAGAGAAAGAGAGATGTTGCTAGATTCCTTATATGAGGACCAAAAAGCATAACTCGGCGCTCAACGTGAGGATCGAACCCAGTGTCTGTCCTTCTTGGCTTTGTTGTGTGGTTATATTTGAAGCACGTTTAGTTTAGGATGTCAGGGCGTCCTAACTTGGGCCCCCCTTTTTGATTCAGTTTAACGTCCCTTTCATGATTATTTCAGCTCATATGAGACGCGCCAATCAGTAGGTGGGACGAAAACTGGAGAACCCCGAGAAAAACAAAACCACCTGACACGCTCGCAAGCAGAACTTGGTTTGTCTCACATGGCCAGAGCGGGGTTCGAACCCACACTAGACACAGCGGTGAGAACTTTGGGCACAAGTCCCATAAAATGGGGGCAAAGTCCTGACATGACCATAGCTGTGGACTAGAACGTTAAGCATCAATTCAAACAAACTGCATTGCAAATGAAAGACTGTGGTATTGTGGCGACAAGCACGCACGCACACACGCACACACACACACACACACACACAAATAAAATACTTACTGAGATTTAAACACTCCCTTCTCGGTTCCTTTGGGTTTAGCGCTAAGACGTGTACTGCGATATTAATAGATTTACGAGTACATGTACTATGTCGACACAATTAATTTTTACTGACCCGTATCGGGTCGGGGTAAATACCACTAAGAACTACTAAGAACTACTAAGAAGCACTAAGAACTACTAAGAAGCACTAAGAACCACAAAGAAGCACTAAGAACAACGAAGAAGCACTTAGATCATTTAAGGAGCCCTAAGAAATACACAGAAGCCCCAAGGACTATGAAGAAACACTAAAATGTTGTTATGAATTCATTTTAAATGTTTTATGTCATTTTTATTCAGGAGTAAATGTTGCAACAAACAGACTCCCCGGGGCTTTGCTTGGGACCCGACGATGGCACAGTTATATTTTATTATTATTATTATTATTATTATTATTTCTTTTGTTCAACGTTTTTTTTTTCTCCTGCTTCTGCTTTGTACAGTGTAGGGCTAGTTACAGCGTTATACACCGGGGAGAGAGAGCGGCGTTGTCTAGTAACACCGTGTGAGCGCGTCCTTGAAGCTCTCCACTGTCTCAGAATGAACCACCTTTGTTTCCAAGTGGTTCCATTCAACAATTGTTTTCACAAAGAATGACTGTCTTAACTGCTCAGTATTTCTTTTTTTTTATTATTTCTTTTTGTTTTTGTTATATACATGTACATTCATTTTGGTCATTTTCGAGATAATGCTAAATGCACATCTGCCGCTTCGATGATCGCCAACAAAACTGATGGTTGCTAAACACATGAATATGCTTTCTACAACTTAAGAATGACAGGTATGACAGGGAAAATATAGTTGAACCACGTCATGCGAAACCCAACAATTGGCATATGCGAGACGCAGCCTGATGACGAGCTGCACAGTCACTGCGACAATCTGACAAGCAGGCAAGGCCGTGCTAGTAGCTACTGTTTCATTGGGGTTCTTGTTTTTGTTAAACTGACACGCGTTTTCTGTATGTACATGCATTCTTATTCAAAAAGTGATTGGTTCAGTCATATCTCGTATTTTATTATCATGACACTCGAGATAATTATCATGATGCTCTAAGTGGATGTCCCGCTGGTTTGTTAAGTACGGCCATAAATATTTTAATCAGTATATCTGTTTCAAAATGTTATTGTATATCCAATAAAATTCCGTATCATCTTTCTATCCCTTTTACCGGAGTTTATTGTCCCCCGCCTTTTCGAAGAAAAGCGGAGGGACATGGTTTTTGGCTTTCCGTCATTCCGTCCGTCCTTCCGTCCCCCTATAGGAGTATGTACCTTGTGTAAGCAACTTCTCCTACAGTTTTATTCCGATTCTTTTGAAACTTTACAGATGTCTTGAACATGCTTTGAAGATGTGCATGTGATTTGGATATAATCCTCTGGTTAATTTTTGACACTTTTTCCGCAGTATGAACTTATTCATTTTTTCTGACATTTTGACAATAAAAGTGTATGGACAGTGGGTACCTTGTGCAAGCAACTCCTCCTACAGTTATATTCAGATTCTTTTGAAACTTTACAGATGTATTGACCATGCTTTGAAAATATGCATGTGATTTGGATATAATCCTCAGGTTAATTTTTGACACTTTTTTTTCGCAATTTGAACTTAGTCATTTTTCTCTGACATTTTGACAATGAAAGTGAATGGACAGTGGGTACCTTGTGTAAGCAACTCCTCCTACAGCTATTAGTCTATATATTCAGATTCTTTTGAAACTTTACAGATGTCTTGACCATGCTTTGAAAATATGCATGTGATTTGGATATAATCCTCAGATTAATTTTTAATACTTTTTTCGCAATTTATTCTGACATGTTGACAATGAAAGTGAATGGACAGTGGGTACCTTGTGCAAGCAACTCTTCCTACAGTTATATTCAGATTCTTTGGATACTTTACAGATGTCTTGATCATGCTTTGAAGATGTGCATGTGATTTGGATATAATCCTCAGATTAATTTTTGACACTTTTTTCGCAATTTGAACTTACTCATTTTTTCAACATTTACACAATGAAAGTGAATGGATAGTGGGTACCTTGTGCAAGCAACCCCTCCTACAGTTATATTCCGGTTCTTTTGAAACTTTACAGATGTCTTGACTATACTTTAAAGATATACATGTGGTTTGGATATAATCCTCACTTTAATTTTCACCACTTTTTCAGGCATTTACACTAAGAAAGTGCATGTAGTTTGGATATATATTATTCTAAGATTATATTTGTGTAACTAAACTATCAAGGCGTGGGACATAAATTCTCTGAATTTGCTTGTTTATTTGATAATCATTTGAACACTAACAGATTATTACATGTAGTCATATTCTCGTCAATCTTGGTTTATGGGAAAAAGTGACAAGTAACAAAGACATTGTTCACGCTTAAAAGTGTATATGTTTACTAAGAGAATAAAATCTTCGCCTCGTTATAATTGCCGAAATTAATCAACTTTTTTTTAATGAAATAATAATAATAATACTAAAATACCCATATGATATAATAGTTTTGAAGTCCCACCAATGACTACGTGTATATGCAATCGGGATTTCGAATACGTAATTTGCAAAACACATACAACATGTATCACATCAGTATACGGGTACATTATAATAAGTAAACAATAACTCACCGGTTAACAGCGCTGTATCATTCGAAATGACGCAAAAACCAATGTGTCTTTTTATGCTAAACCGTTCTTAGTATATTGGGACCGGTATATTCTAGAATTGGCACATGTCAGGCAGTGCGTGTCAATAAAAATGGTTCAAGAATTGTTTTAATGGTACTATTTCTCTGCACGTCTGCATGCATAATTCGCATTGCAGCACGATATACCACATGACTAACTTTATTGGTTTGACTTTTTCTCAAGATAAGAAAACATATCTGACAGCTAGAAATTGAAACAGAAATGATCAGAAATAGTCTCTCATTGTCGATTTTTTTAAATTTTCCGATACAAATAGCAAATACTTTTGTTTTCTTATCCTCCTGGTATCCGTCGTTTGTGTTTTAATAGTTGTTTGATGTTCTTAGTGCTTCTTAGTGCTTCTTTGTGGTTCTTAGTGCTTCTTAGTAGTTCTTAGTGCTTCTTAGTAGTTCTTAGTAGTTCTTAGCGGTATTTACCATGACCGCCCGAAACTAGCTAAATTGGTAGATAAAATTAACAAGCTCCTACGCAACAGAAAAACAATAAATGAAGTTCAGTTTTCCTGGTGTGTTATAATTAATGTTGGAACGCATGTTGGAACCAATAGTGTAAAAAAATAATGTTCAAGGTTCATGCATTTTGCGGAAACCTGCACCTTGCGGATAATTACACAAGTGCAATATACATTCTAATTCGACAGGTCATCTTGAAGAACAGATTTATTTTAGCATGCAGATAAGTTTTCAAAATCTGACTTCGTGCAGAGGAAGAGAAAAAGATAGACTTCATGACCAAACAAAATGTTTGTTTTTTAATTGAACAGCTGCTGTGTAGTTCGTGACGATACGACCACTTGATTCGGAACTGGATAAGATTCGAAACCGGATAAATTACTGTAGTTTATGTTACTTGGACGTATTTATAAATACGTAGAACTTAGGATTGTGCCGAACTTGGGAGTGCTCCATGGGCGGTTACAGAGGGGAGGGGGGGGGGCAGGGGGTCCGGACCCCCCCCCCCCCCCCGGAATTGCCAGATTATTAATTTTTGCCATGTTGAAATTTTCCGTCAGACCCCTTCTGGGAATTTGGACCCCCCCCCCCGGGAAAATTTTCTGGATCCGCGCATGTGCTCGCTTGCAAGAGTCTGCAAAGGTGTTTCCCCATATAAAGTAAATTTTCATCTGACCTTAGTGTGCTGCACTGCATGACACAAACATTGTTACCACACGTTATTTTCCAAAATAAAAGAAAAAATGAAGACTAATTTACCCGATTTTCCATTTACTTGGCAGTCCAAATCCAAAAAAGTGGCTTAGTTTTGGTTTTGTTGGCATTTTTGAGTACATTATTCTACCTATGCTCATAATATTCCTTGGCATGTGCCCAAACTCGTACGGGTGGATGCCAAGTCTGTAAATGACCCTGGGCCACAGAACAAGGTCAAAGGTCAAACGAGTGCAAAATAGCAAAAATCTGTAAAAATGAAAATAAACATTATTGTTTTGTAAAATAATGGACTGATTATAGATAACTTGTACTCATGTTATTCCTTGACATGTGTCCAAAGACATAGAGGTGGATTCCAAGACTGCAAATGCTCCTGGGTGACAGAATTAGGTCAAAAGTCAAATCAGTGCAAAATAACAAACGCCCGTTACAATAATCAAGTATTTCTTAAATCAAACATGAACTGACTAAAGACAGCATGTGCTTATTTTTTTCATTGACAAGTGTTTAAACTCATACGGGTATATTCCTAGTCTGTAACTGCCTCTGGGTAACATAATTAGGTCAAATGTCATAAGAGTGCAAAAATATCAAAACCTGTTATGACAACTAATAGTCTTCTAGCTATCCATACCCCATCCTCAGGGGGAATTTTCTACATTATGATTTTCTAAAAGTACATTTAACCAGAGGACCATTGGTCCTGAGAACGCTCACCTGAAGCCTGATCTTGGAGTATTAAGTCATAATGAAATGACCTTGACCTTGAATACTCACACACCTTTATTGACTTCATAAGTTGTCTGCATCTGCAAAGTTTCAGGTCTCAGGCTGCAATAGTTTCCAAACCCAGTGATTTCTGAGAAAACCATAATTTTAATTTTGATATTTAAATGACCTTGGGCCAAGGTCAAGACATGACCTTGGCCTTAAATAATTACTTGCCTTCATTGACTCCATAAGTTGTCTGCATCTAGCAACTTTCAGGTCTCAGGCTGCAATAGTTTGTTTTCGCCTTTTCCCATGTGAAAGCCTATGTTTCCAAAATTGACCTTGCTATAAAATAGGTCAAGGTCATCATAGGGTCATCATCAACAAACTATGATGGGCTGGAGTCCCAAATGCTACATACCAAGTTTCATGAAAATCGGCCTGCCGGTTCTGGAGAAGAAGATTTTTGAAAGGTTTTTACCATATATGGGTGTGGCAGCCATCTTGGTCATGTGACCTGGATTTCGCGATCAAACTTTCGTCTCCCCTACCCATGGATGCTCCACATAAAATTTCACTTTGATTTGCCAAGCAGTTTCAGAGAAGATCTTTGAAAAGTGTGTATGGACAACAGACTGGCCAAGGTCAAGAGATGACCTTGACCTATATTAATCACATACCTTCATCTACTCCATTAGTTGTTTGCATCTACCACTTTTCAGGCCTCAGGCTGCAATAGTTTACAAAAAATCCATAGTTTTCACTTCTTCCTATGTAAAAGCCTATGTTTCCAAATTTGACCTTGCCGTAAAATAGGTCAAGGTCATCCAAGGGTCATCATTTTATCAAACTATGATGGGCTGAGGTCCCCGATGCTACATACAAGTTTCGTGGAAATCGGCCCACCGGTTCTGGAGAAGAAGATTTTTGAGTGGTTTTAACCATATATGGGCGTGGCGGCCATCTTGGTCATGTGACCTGGATTTCGCGATCAAACTTTCGTCTCCCCTACCCATGGATGCTCCACATAAAATTTCACTTTGATTGGCCGCGCAGTTTCAGAGAAGATCTTTGAAAACTGTGTATGGACAACAGACTGGCCAAGATCAAGAGATGACCTTGACTTATATTAATCAAATACCTTCATCTACTCCATTAGTTGTTTGCATCTACCACTTTTCAGGCCTCAGGCTGCAATAGTTTTCAAAAAATCCATAGTTTTCACTTTTTCCTATGTAAAAGCCTATGTTTCCAAATTTGACCTTGCCGTAAAATAGGTCAAGGTCATCCAAGGGTCATCATTTTATCAAACTATGATGGGCTGAGGTCCTCAATGCTACATACCAAGTTTCGTGGAAATCGGCCAGCCAGTTCTGGAGAAGAAGATTTTTGAGTGTTTTTTACCATATATGGGCGTGGCGGCCATCTTGGTCATGTGACCTGGATTTCGCGATCAAACTTTCGTCTCCCCTACCCATGGATGCTCCACATAAAATTTCACTTTGATTGGTTGCGCAGTTTCAGAGAAGAAGATCTTTGAAAAGAGTGTATGGACAACAGACTGGCCAAGGTCAAGAGATGACCTTGACCTATATTAATCACATACCTTCATCTACTCCATTAGTTGTTTGCATCTACCACTTTTCAGGCCTAAGGCTGCAACAGATTTAAAAAAATTCCATAGTTTTCACTTTTTCCTATGTAAAAGCCTATGTTTCCAAATTTGACCTTGCCGTAAAATAGGCCAAGGTCATCCAAGGGTCATCATTTTATCAAACTATGATGGGCTGAGGTCCTTGATGCTACATACCAAGTTTCGTGAAAATCGGCCCACCGGTTCTGGAGAAGAAGATTTTTGAGTGGTTTTTACCATATATGGGCGTGGCGGCCAGCTTGGTCATGTGACCTGGATTTCGGGATCAAACTTTCGTCTCCCCTACCCATGGATGCTCCACATAAAATTTCACTTTGATTGGTCGCGCAGTTTCAGAGAAGAAGATCTTTGAAAAGTGTGTATGGACAACAGACTGGCCAAGGTCAAGAGATGACCTTGACCTATATTAATCACATACCTTCATCTACTTCATTAGTTGTTTGCATCTACCACTTTTCAGGCCTCAGGCTGCAATAGTTTTCAAAAATCCATAGTTTTCACTTTTTCCCATGTAAAAGCCTATGTTTCCAAATTTGACCTTGCCGTAAAATAGGTCAAGGTCATCCAAGGGTCATCATTTTATCAAACTATGATGGGCTGAAGTCCCCGATAATACATGCCAAGTTTCGTGGAAATCGGCCCACCGGTTCTGGAGAAGAAGATTTTTGAGTGGTTTTTACCATATATGGGCGTGGCGGCCAGCTTGGTCATGTGACCTGGATTTCGGGATCAAACTTTCGTCTCCCCTACCCATGGATGCTCCACATAAAATTTCACTTTGATTGGTCGCGCAGTTTCAGAGAAGAAGATCTTTGAAAAGTGTGTATGGACAACAGACTGGCCAAGGTCAAGAGATGACCTTGACCTATATTAATCACATACCTTCATCTACTTCATTAGTTGTTTGCATCTACCACTTTTCAGGCCTCAGGCTGCAATAGTTTTCAAAAATCCATAGTTTTCACTTTTTCCCATGTAAAAGCCTATGTTTCCAAATTTGACCTTGCCGTAAAATAGGTCAAGGTCATCCAAGGGTCATCATTTTATCAAACTATGATGGGCTGAAGTCCCCGATAATACATGCCAAGTTTCGTGGAAATCGACCCACCGGTTCTGGAGAAGAAGATTTTTGAAGGGTTTTTACCATATATGGGCGTGGCGGCCATCTTGGTCATGTGACCTGGATTTCGCGATCAAACTTGAAATGCCACTACCCAAGGAGGCTCCACATAAAATTCCAACTAGATCGGCCAAGCGGTTTCAGAGAAGAAGATCTTTGAAATTGTGGACGACGACGGACGACGGACGACGGACGGACGCCGGATCATGGCTATCCTATTAGCTCACCTTGTGAGCCTTCGGCTCAGGTGAGCTAAAAAGCTATCAAATCCTGTTTTCTGCCATCTGGAAGTGGAAGTGTTTGCATTTTACACTATGTTCTATTAAAGTACCCTAAACATTCGGGTTTTTTTTGCGTTGTTGTAATGGAGTTACATTGTACACAAAGAAAATTGAAGATCTCTCAATTATTTGTAATCCTAGACCATTGAACTTGGTCTCATTTTAAAGCTTAGACATAGCCCTTTCTTTCAATGATAATTAATAGAAAATATCTAATTTGCATATTCATGAATTTTCATTAAAACTTTAAAATGAATAAAAAGAAAAAATAAAAAATCAAGTATCCCATAAACTAATTTCATGCCTAAACTATCATTGTGACTCATTGTAATTGTACCAATAATACTATTTGACAAAATTGTTGATGTCATGGGCCTAAATAAAAATTATCTCATTTGCATTTTCATGAATATTAATGAAAATGACGAAAATCAAGATTTACAAAGGAACAATCTATTGCCATTTGAAGGGTTTAGGGTTGGATATCTATAGGATGTACCTTTCACCCTTAGAACAAATGCCCATGGGTGCCAGTTTGGTCAGAGGATCACTTTATTGCACATTTGTGTCATGTAAAATTACAGTGTTCACCCCACCCAAAATAAGCAGAGGTAGTGTGGTACAACTATATTTCTTGGCTACTAATACACCTAGAGAGCAGAAATAGGTATCAAATGATTCCTCTTACAATGCTTGATAACCATGTAATAAGACATAAATATCAAACTGACTTCCTGGTGTTCGAATATGAATGAAAAGTTTATATATTAGAACAAAAATCACAGAAAAATGGAGTATACCAGCATAATTGCTTATATCTCGTCAACCAAAAGCCCTAAAGAGCTTAAATTGGTATCAAATGATTGATATGACAATGTTCTATAACCACGTAATAAGATATATAAACAAATCGGCTATCTTAATGCTCAATATTAAAGAGAACTTCAGATAATAGAGAAAAATAACAGATAAATGAAGGGGGTCTACCAACAAAATTGCTTATATCTCAGCAACCAAAATCTTTAGAGAGCTGAATTTTATATCAAATGATTCAAATGATAATGGTTTATAATTATGTGATAAGATACAGAAAGAATTTGATTTTCTTGGGGCTCAAATCTTGATGAGAACTTCCAATATTAGAGAAAAATCACAGAACAATGGAGGGGGTATACCTACAGAAATGTTTATAGCTCGGCGACCAAAAGCCCTAGAGAGCAGAAATTGGTATCAAATAATTGCTAAAAATGACAACATTCTAAAACTATGAAATAAGACATATAAATAATCAGACTTTCGTGTTTTTCGAATATTGATGACATCTTATAACATTAGAGAAAAATCACAGCAAATGCAGGGGGTATACCTACAGAAATGTTTATAGCTCAGCAACCAAAAGCCCTAGAGAGCAGAAATTGGTATCAAATAATTGCGAAAATTGACAACATTCTAAAACCATGAAATAAGACATATAAATAAATCTTGATGAGAACTTCCAATATTAGAGAAAAATCACAGAACAATGGAGGGGGTATACCTACAGAAATGTTTATAGCTCAGCAACCAAAAGCCCTAGAGAGCAGAAATTAGTATCAAATAATTGCTAAAAATGACAACATTCTAAAACCATGAAATAAAGCAGTCATATAAATAATCAGACTTTCGTGTTGTTTGAATATTGATGACATCTTATAATATTAGAGAAAAATCACAGCAAATGCAGGGGGTATACCTACAGAAATGTTTATATCTCAGCAGCCAAAAGCCATAGAGAGCAGAAATTGGTATCAAATGATTGCTATGACAATATTCTACAACCATGTAATAAGGTATACAAACAAGCTGACTATCTTGTTTCTCAAATATTTAAGGCAACTTAAGATATAGGAGAAAAATCACTGGCAAACGAAGGGGGTATACCAATAACATTGTTAATATCTCAGTGACCAAAAAATCTAGAGAGCTGAAATAGGTATCAAATGATTGCTGTAATAATGTTCTATAATACTGTGATACGACGCATCAATAATCTGACTTTCTTGTTGTTCGAATAGTGATGAGAACTTTAAATATTAGATAATAATCTCAGAAAAATAGAGGGGGTATACCAACGGAAACGTATATATCTCAGCAACCAAAAGTCATAGAAAGCTGAAATTGGTATCAAAAGATTGCTATGACAATGTTCTTTAATCATGTTATAAGATATTTTAACAAGCTTACTTTCTTGTTTCTCAAATATTTAAGGAAACTCAAGATATAGGAAAAAGATCCTTGGCAAACGAAGGGGGGTTACCAATAAAACTGCTAATATCTCAGTGACCAAAAGTTCCAGAGAACTGAAATTGGTATCAAACGATTGCTAAGATAACATTCTAAACCCATATTGTAAGGTACACAAACAATCTGACTTTCTTGTTTTTCGAATATTGATAAAAACTTTAAATATTAGTGAAAAACCACAGAAAAGTTGATGGGGTATACCAACAAAATGTTTTATAACTTAGCAACCAAACGTCCTAGAGAGCTGAAATTGATATCAAATGATTGTTATGATAATGTTCTACAAATATATGATAATATAAATGAATAGTTCGACTTTCTTGTTGTTTGAATATTGATGAAAACTTAAAATATTTGATAAAAATCACAGAAAAATAGAGGGGGTATACCAACGGAAACGTTATCTCAGTAACCATAAGTCCTAGAGATCTGAAATTGGTATCAAATGATTGCTATGACAATAATGGATAACCATGTAATAATATATATGACCAAGCTGACTATCCCAATGCAAAAATTTACGAAAACTTAGGATTTAAGAGAAAAAAACACAGACAAATGCAGGGAACTATACCAATAAAATTGGCAATATCTCAGCATCCAAAAGCTGTAGAGAGCTGAAATTGGTATCAAATGATCATTTTCTATCCACAATTGATAAAAAAGTACCTAAAAGAACTTTATCCCCATCAGAATACCACTGATACTGGTGTTTATATAGACAATTGTAAAATGGCATGAAAATAAGCATTTTTTGCACTAAAGTGACCTTTGACCTAAGTCTGCATTACTTTGTTGTAACAATTGTAACTGATTACACCATACAAATGTATAAGGTGTAATTTGGGGTGTTTTAACACACACAAAAAAAAGAAAATATTTCATAAGATACTGCTATAATGTTGAAATATCTTAAATTTTGCACTTAGTTGACCTTTGACCTAATTTTGGGACTCTGGGGCATTTTCAGACTTGGCATCCACCCTAGCGTGTATTGTTACACATTAAGGTACACATTGGGCATGGATGCCAAAATGTACTCAAAAATGCCAACAGAAAAATATTTGGGGGGCTTGGGAGGCCAACTAATTATTTCATCCAAGTTTCAGCTATGTTTATACTATCTCCATGGTTGCTTACCCACAAGTCTTATAAATCGCGATTTATAGCCATAGCGTTTGCTTTATCTGCACAAAAGCGTCAAAGAAGAATGGCTGCCAACCCCTCCTGACCATACATTTTTACTGAGCAGCATTTAGTGGACATCCAGAACAGAGGATACCACGTGCGCCTATATACAGGCGGAATGTACAACGGCAAGAAGAAGAAGAAGAAGCTTGAAGTGTCGATATAGCAGGTTGACCTACATAGGCGAGGAGTTGCGTGCAGTTGTCGTTGTGAATGAGTTGCAGTTATCGTTGTAAATATTGCAGTTGCTGTTGTAAATTAAACAAGAGTTAACCATAACGGTTAGGAAAATGGACAATAAAACAGTTTTGCTCTTGGAACCATTCTACTGTGGATCACACAAACAACTTATTGATCTCCTCCATGCAGAGCTGACAGACTCGGAACTGTTTTCGTTGCCAGGCAAAAAGTGGCACTGGAAAGCGAGGACATCAGCCCTTTATTTTTCTCAGACAGTACCAAGAGAAAACACCTTCAGGTATTCTGATTTAAAGTGAAAATCAACAAATGAATAAAGTCTCAGCAAGAGTTATTTGTATCCACACTCGAAATATGCTGTTACTTCAATGGGTTTTATTATTAAACTTATAGTATACATGTTACTGTCTCAGAATCAGAATCAGAATAGTTTACTGGTGACACGCCAAATGACATTATTTCACCAGGGGGTTCGGATGGGGGGGAAATTAGTCCCTTGAACGCACGAGTGAAGCGAACTTGGACACACAATCATCTGACATTTCAGCAGTAGAAAACAGAGAGTCAGGGAGGTTATTCCAGTCCCTGATAGTCTGGGGAAAGAAACTACATTTATAGGCCTCTATACTAGCAGATGGAAGCTGAAATGCCTTGGAGTGGCTATTTCTACAACGCCTAGTCTTTGGGATAAGGTCATCTGTAGGTATTCTGGCTTTACCCTTCAGACCTTTGTATAGTAATATAAGTCGATTATCCGTCCTCCTTTTCTTGAGAGATTCCCATCTGAGTTGTTCAAGAATGCCAGTCATACTACCTTCCTCGAAAGTATAATTCCTAGTTACAAATTTAGCGGCACGATTCTGAACCTTCTCCAATTCCTCCTGGAGGCATTTAGTATGAGGATCCCAAACAGAACTTCCATATTCCAGGACTGGGCGCACCAGTCCTTTATAAGCTGCTTCTTTAACATCTTGGGGGCAAGAAAATAAGTTTCTCCTCAAGAATCCAAGTGTTCTGTTGGCTTTAGTACAGATATTATTGATATGGGTATTCCACTTGAGGTCATTTGTAATTGTTACACCTAGATATTTAATGCTATCAACATTTTCCAAAATCGTTCCCTCGAGGGTGTACGAGGCCTCAATTTTATTTATCCGCTTATTTGTCAGCTGCATCATGTTGCATTTGACAGGTTGAAATCTCATGCCCCATTTTCGGGCCCAGCTCCCTAAAAGGTCAATGTCTTTCTGAAGTTTCAATGTATCTTCTACCGTTTTAATTTCACGGTAACAAACACAGTCATTGGCAAAAAGCCTGATTTGAGAGTCAATGCCAACGGGTATGTCATTTATGTACAAGGAGAACAACAATGGACCGAGAACGGTGCCCTGAGGGACACCAGACACAACAGGGGCCCAGTCAGATTTAACACCATTAACTACTACCCTTTGCTGTCTCCATTGAGTTGGTAGACTTTTTTTGTTTTCTTGTTACTCCCATCAGTAATTTCTGATTATTCTTGGGAGGTGTACATTGTACACTCTGGTGTGTTTCACTCATTCTAAAATAAGGTGCACTTTCTGGAGAAAAAAATGAAGGAAAATAAACTTTTAAAAATACACTCTTTCGGCATACTGTTTTATATTGATAAAAATGTATATTGATCTCAGGGCTGATATTTTACTGTTGGTCAGTAGTTTGGTATGGACAAATGCGAATAACAAATGTAGTATTGCTATGTCTTTGATTGAAGAAGGCATGATACTTTTATTCTCCACTGTTTTCAACTATAATCGATAAATAGAGTTATACTACTTTTGTATTTTACGTGACAAAATTGAATGTGTAATTTACACGACACTGCTTGAAAAAAGACCATATTTTGTAAACTTTACTACTCAAAAATACTTAGTAGACATTTAAACATT
The DNA here is from genome assembly GCA_964017185.1 of Rugalucina vietnamica. Lineage (NCBI taxonomy): Eukaryota > Metazoa > Mollusca > Bivalvia > Lucinida > Lucinidae > Rugalucina > Rugalucina vietnamica. The sequence continues at coordinate 4,742,281 of OZ024869.1, forward strand.
TATAGACACTGATTCAAAGCGCAATCCTAGCTATATAATATGTCATATTGACATTTTGAAATTGAGTAGCATCACGTAGATTACTGTCACGTTTATTACATTTCAATTTTAGCATCCAAAAATACCATCTTAGGGTCGTTTGATATTAACTTTGTTTTTTGTGAGATGTATTTGGCCTCCAAACTTTCGTATTCAGATAATGTTGTTTCAAATACAATGTTGGATTTGCAGAAAAACAGTGTCACATATGATTACATCTTAAAAGGGACGCACTGGTTATGCTGGGGGATTAGATTTATTTGACCAAAATAGTAAAGCAAAATGAAAAATCTATATGTTATCCATAGGCAAAACTCTCTAAATAGCAGTTTCAGAAGAAAAAGAAAAAAAAAATTGCTATGAAGTGAAAAGAAAAGTATTTTCATGGTCGGTGGCAGGTCAGTGCATCTTTAGGGTTTCAATACCGTATTTAAAAAGCATCTTTATTGTCTTTCATTTCGTTTTGCAGAGTATTGTTTGCTAGTTCTGTGTTAAATTTGGCTGAACTCGTAGCCCTCCGACCAGACCTGGGGCATTGTCGGAAAGTGTTGTATTTCCATGAGAACCAACTGGTTTACCCAGTCAGGAAGCAGCAAGATCGAGACTTTCAGTATGGTTATAACCAGATCATATCTTGGTAAGCTAGTATTCAATGACAAGTGTTTTCTGAATATAAAAATATTTTTTTATCAATGACTGATTGCAAAAGATGGTAACCAAACAAAAAAATGTGTTACTGGTATGTTGTATAAAGCTGCTGCATTGTTTGACTCAAATTTGAGCCGTGACGCAGGAAAAGCGGTCTTCGGGGTTTCTGAACAGGTATGACACAAGCCGGCCTGTGCAGCTATAGAAGATGGCAAGAAGCTTGAAATTTTGAATTTATGAAGAAGAGGAATTGTACTATCCATGTAGTGAAACCAAAGGCGCTGATCAGCTTCGTAGTTACTGCAAACCTAATCTGCACCTTTGGTTTCACCTATGCAGATTGTTGGTTTTCTCATAATTATTAGCTCGCCTGCACGAAGTGCATAGAGCTATTGTAGTCACCTCGGTCGTCCTCGTTTACGTTTACGTGTACGTCCGCGTCACACTTTCGGTTAAAGTTTTTTATAAGTCTATATCTCTTGACCATGTTGATGGATCAAGTTGATACTTTGCATGTTGCTAGATATTGGTCTGAAGTTTTACGCAGTACCATCATGACCCACCCTGGGTGACCTAGAGGTCAAGGTCACGGACTTAGAAATTTTGTGTTTAAGTTTTTGGTTAAAGTTTTTGTAAGTCTATATCCTTTGACCATATTGATGGATTGAGTTGATACTTTGCATGTTGCTAGATATTGGTCAGAAGTTTTACGCAGTACCATCATGACCTACCCTGGGCGACCTTGAGGTCAAGGTCACGGACTTAGAAATTTTGTGTTTAAGTTTTTGGTTAAATTTTTTGTAAGTCTATATCTCTTGACCATATTGATGGATTGAGTTGATACTTTGCATGTTGCTAGATATTGGTCTGAAGTTTTATGCAGTACCATCATGACCCACTCTCGGTGACCTTGAGGTCAAGGTCACAGACTTAGAAATTTTGTGTTTAAGTTTTTGATTTAAGTTTTTGTAAGTCTATATCTCTTGACCATGTTGATTGATCGAGTTGATACTTTGCATGTTGGTAGATATTGGTCTGAAGTTTTATGCAGTACCATCATGACCTACCCTGGGTGGCCTTGAAGTCAAGGTCACAGACTTAGAAATTTTGTGTTAAATTTTTTGGTTAAAGTCTAAATCTCTTGAAGATGTTGATGGATAAAGTTGATACTTGCATGTTGATAGATATTGGTCTCAGGTTTTATGCTGTACATCACAACTCACCTGGATGACCTTGAGGTCAGGATCACAGACTTGGAAGTTTTGTGTTTAAGTTTTGGTTAATGTTTTATAAGTCTATATCTCTTGAACATGTAGATTGATCAAGTTGATACTTTGCATTGATCTGAAGTTTTATGTGTACCATCATGACCCACCTGAGTGACCTTGAGGTCAAGGTCATGGGTCATAGATTTTAACAGATGTAGTGGCAAAGCACAAGTCAGGCGAGCTACGCTGTCCTGCGACAGCTCTTATTTAGATTATTGTCGTTTTTCAGCATGGCTGCGGACAAGGTGGTATTTAACAGCAGGTATAACATGGAGTCATTCTTGTCATCAATTAACACATTTCTCAAGCTCATTCCAGACCATCGCCCTAAAGGCATTCCAGACATAATACGTCCAAAATGTTGTGTACTCAATTTCCCTATAAAGTTTCCACCACCTGAGGTAGCGTCAAAGAATAGAAATAAAGGAAAGAATACTGATAAGGCAGATCATAGATTATGCCAGCCATGTGACGCAGAAAACATCTGCTGTGAAACCAATGCTGAATGTTTGAACAGTAAAATTTCAGTCACCACTTGTAATAAGAGGTTAAGGACTACAGATTGTGCTGGCATTCAAGAATCTCAAGGGTCAGAATTGAATCTTGACACAAGTGTGTATGGTGAATTATCTGTGAAATCTAGAAGCCCAGATGTAGACATGGATACTACAGAATCAGGGCCGAAAAATAAAGATTTTTATGTTACAACAGATAGTCATTGTAGTGATACAGAAAGCAAAATACATAGTGTTGACACAATTAGAGACGTTGAAACAGGAGTAAAACAAGAAAAGCCATTGCATATAGTATGGCCACATAGATGGTAAGTAATTCTGGGCTTACATATTTTGTACCATGCTTTTTTTTTCACTAAAGTCATAGTATACATACATGCAAATGCTTGTAATGCCATAAATTAATGTCATGGTTGCTGCATGCACTCTATTTGCATAATATAGGTCTAACCAGGGTTGGCATAAAGCCCGGGTTTTATCTTTTTCCCTAATCCAGGGGGTTGTATGGGTTTTAAGTGGTGGGTTTTTGGTGGTTCATGAACCAATTGGTAATGATATATCCTATAACAAACTATTTGTTTTTTTGAAAACAGTTCAGACCTTGATCAAACTGCCCAAAGAGAAGTAGTATTCTATTCAATTAAGATTAAGCTTAGTTCCCTTCAGTATGGTTACAATATACATATGTGATATATTTGACAATGGTGAACCTATTACATTTCTTTCTGTATAATACAGGATACTGTTTATGTTGAGCCGTTGACATACATGGATTGTACACTTGTGTTACATTTTAATGCACATATCACCATTATCATTCTAATAAGACTCCAGAATCATTGAATCATCTATGAGCCTGTGCATGAGAAAACCAACAATTTGCATATGCGAAAACAAAGGCGCAGATCAGCTTTGCGGTAACCGCGAAGCTGATCAGCGCCTTTGTTTTCGCTACTCGGATAGTACAATTCCTCTTCTACTTAAATCCGAAATTTCAAGCTTCTAGCTCTTTTCTGAGCTTGTACAGGCCGGTTTGTGTCAGACCTGTTCGGAAACCCCGAAGACCGCTTTTCTTGCGTCGCGGCTCATTTATGCAGCATCAGTAGAAAAACTTAGATTTTGTATAACCAAAATTTCATAAAACCCAAAGTGGGGCCAATATTACCTAATTGCCCAACCCAGGTAAACCTGAGTTTAATGGGCTGGGTTTACCCAGGTAAGAAATTTCATGCCAACCCTGGATCTAACACTAAAAAAAAAAAAAAAAAAAAAAAATTCCAGACTAGTTTTAAGGATTGGGAAGTGTGTATAAAATTCAAAAGACAGTGAATATATGTCAAGGCATAACCAGAAAATAATACATGTATTTATATGCACAATAATGGCAAAATTGCTGTCTTAAAATAACAAAGTGTTATCTTTTTTACAGTATACACATGTAATCGGCTGTATCCCCCTACGTGATGTGTAATATGCAGTCTGTTTGCATCAAGGCCTGAATACACAGTTAGCTATTGAAAGTACATTCTCATTGCCGATGCCAACACCTAAGAAAAAATATCTTTCTTGAGTGAAGTTTTCTGTCCGACAAGCTACTGTTGCAGTGAGCATCTTGATATACACTAACTGTTGCTTTGACATTGCTGATTCTTCACATCTTGCAGGGAGCATGACAAAGGACCTGAAAGCTTTTTCAAGATAATGTTTGAGCTGGTTGATCTTGATCTACAATTCCAAATATCTGTTCTAGGGGAGCAATTCTCTGATGTTCCAGGTGAATACTTGAACCGATCTTCGGGGTTTCCAACCACGTCTGACACAAATCGGTCTGTGCAGCTTCAGAAGATGGATAGACGCTTTTAATTTCGTTTTTAAGAAGAAGAGGAATTGTACTATACGTTTAGCGAAAACAAAGGCGCTGATCAGCTTCGCATTACTGCGAAGCTGATCTGCACCTTTGTTTTTTCATAGACAAAAATCCAGTTTTCTCATGGCGCGGCTCACTTGTGAATAAATGAGCTGCTGCATAAGAAAACCAACAACATGCATAGGTGAAAACAAAGGTGCAAATCACCTGTGCAGTAACTGCACAGCTGATCAACACCTTTGTTTTCTCTCAATAGATAGTTCAATGTCCCTTCTTTATGAAATTTCAAGCCATTAGCATGCTTCCTTAGCCGTACAGTCTGGTTTGTCTCGGACATGGTCGGAAACCCAGTTTGTTTTGTTTTTCATGCGAAGGCTCAAATCTTAGATATTTACAGAAACATACATTTTGAAGAGAACTTTATTCCAATAAAAATTGTGAAATAAAATTTGCAGAAAGCTATATGAGTCCATGTAGATTACTAAATTTCTGTATGTTTGTACGGAGAATAAACTTAATGTTGCTCCAAAAGTAAGTTGTTGGTACCCACAATCTGTTTTAGAGCAAAAGTAAGAAGAAAATTTATGTAAACCCCTGTACACCTGAGTTAAAGGCAGTTATACATGCGTTCTATCAAAGTGGGGTATACATGGGTATACATAACACAAATCTGTGTATTTTCAGAGGTATTCACAGAAGCAAAGAAAAAGTTGGGTGCAAGAATTCTACACTGGGGCTATCAGGAGACAAAAGAGGACTATTTTGATATTCTCAGGCAGGCAGACTGTGTAGTGTCTACAGCACTTCATGAATTCTTTGGGGTAGCTATGTAAGTATTGTATTTATAAAATATTTGAGCTGCATCATGAGAAAAACCAACAATGTGGTTTCTAAACAGGTCCGGCACAAACCGAGCTGTACAAGCACAGACGACTAGAGACTAGAAATTTTAGATCTAGAAAGAGAAGACATTGTACTGTCCATGTAGGGAAAACAAAGGTGCTGATCAGCTTTGCAGCTACTGCAAAGCTGATCTGCACATTTGTTTTTGCATTTGTAAAATATTGTTTTTCTCATTATGTGGCTCATTTATACTCTCATATTGAATCAGATTCACAACAAAATGAGTTTACATATATATACATGTACAGTGCATTTCATTTTAAACAGTCCTTTTATTTGTTAAATCTCTCTCTCTCTCTCCCTTCAAATATTTGATTAATGCACCTCAACCTCTTTATAACACTATTGCTGGGGTCCAAGCCAATTTCCGTGTTAGCTATCCAATCTGTGTTAAAGCGAAAATGTATAGATATATAGCAGAATTAATCTAAAATGACCAGTGATCTGTGTTATATCCATAATCGTGCTGTAACAAATCATGTTATAAAGAGGTCCAGATCTGTATATGTAGAGTATAATTATTTTTATATACTTACACATGCCATCTATGCTGTTGATGTAAATATGTTGTAGGGGAGTGGCTGTAATGTTGTCAGAACTTGTGAGATAGACAATAAAATATGTTTAAACTATTCAGGTTAGAAGCAGTTAGCTGTGGATGCTACCCATTGTGTCCAAACAGGCTTGTTTACCCAGAAATATTTTCAGGTATTTGTGTGATTGATTTGTTGCTTTACACCCCAGTCAACAGCTTTGGTCATGTAGGGATGTTGCCTCTAATTTGTGGAAATTCTATCCAACACTGGGATGTGATGACAAGCGAAATGTGCTTCAAATTATAAACATTATAGGAATGAATTTTATTTTTGTTGATTTTATCGATGTGTAAACTCAGGCGAATCACTCACAAACTAAATAAAGCCCGAAGGGCTTTATGAAAAAGTTTGTGAGTGATTCGCCTGAGTTTACACATCGATAAAATCAACAGAAATAATAATTCATTCCTTATAATTCCAACTTTGTCTCGCTACACTGCATTTGTTTACATTGTTTTGAATTTTTCTAGCCAGCAGAAGGAAAATAGAGCAAATCGGATTTTCATGAGGCAGCCATCTTGAAAATTTCCAAAGCATAGAACTCACTTCTCGCAATTATTAGAAGCTATATGTGGCTTGGTATAGGCAGGCTGTAAAAGCGGGAGCTTTAAAACATCTCCCCTTCATTCAAAATTGTTCTTTTGGGAGACAATATCGCCGTCTGGACCGACAGAAAGACATGTCGATTTTGAACTGGGGCTCGAAACATTAGAAATTCAAACGTCAAATTTCAACACACAACAAGAAGATAAAAACACTTACCGTACGATGTTCTGTTAACAGAAAAAGCGCCCATGTTAATAAAAATTCCAGATATTCATTTCGACTTCTTCAAAACGCGTTCTTCCATTGTTTTTATGACGTTTAAATTTGGTGACGTCAACGTTTCTTCGAAGAAACGTCACGTAATCACGTAACGTCGCGCCGTTTTTAAGGTGAAAACTGAGTATTCTTACGCATTGCTTTTATCGGAGTATAAAGCCTCAAAAACAACCAATCAGAATGTAGGAAATTAGTAAAGTTGGAATTATTCAAGTATACAACTTAGCCTTATATGCATGGATGGTTTGACTATTTTTCCTGGGAAGGCTGAGATGTTAATTGTTAATCTACATTCAGATGGCCAATCAGTCCACAAATTGCTTCCCCTAGAGCCACAAGCAGCCCATCTATTTTCTCACAGCCCTAATGGACGGTTGCCCATTCCTTGAAATATATTAAACTCAGTAAGTCAGTATATAGAGAATTGCATAAAAACACATTCTTTGATATTTAGAGATTTACCTCTTAAGAAAATTTATTTATGGGACATCTTTATTGGTTAAGTCTGTCACTGAAATATAGAGTACTATAACTTTAGAAAGTAATTAGAATCTTTTCGTATGTCACTAATGGTTTATATTACAAAATGCATTGTTTCTCTGTCACATTACATCATACAATATTTTCTAGGTGAATATCTCTACAACACAGACAACCAACTGTTCAAGAAACTAAAACTGTTCTGCAGAAGGCCAGCTTTGTGTAGAGATCACCACCTCAAAGTAAATACTGTAAAATTCTATTTAACACCCTGGCATTTATTCAAAACACAAATACATTTACAATAGAAGGGGACGGGCGTTAATTGGAGTCTACACTGTAGGGCAACATTCAAGAATTCATATAGGAACTGAAATTGTAAGTTGCTCTCAATCCGCCCCAGACATGACCTTTGTTCCAAGTAGGTGTTCAGGTTTCCCATACACTACCATTTGAGCCACCTCATGGGAAAACCAACAATCTGCATATGCGAAAACAAAGACGCAGATCAGCTTCGCGGTAACCGCGAAGCTGATCAGCCTTTGTTTTCGCTACACGGATAGTACAATTCCTCTTCTACTTAAATCCGAAATTTCAAGCTTCTAGCTCTTTTCTGTGCTTGTACAGGCTTGTTTGTGTCGGACCTGTTCGGAACCACATTGTTGGTTTTCCCACGAGGCGGCTCATTTATTTGGACTACAAGAGAAAAATAGATTTGTGTATTATGTGATAAAGCAGCAAAACTATAAATTTACTGCTTAAAAATATGATTTTCCCCAGCATTTTTAAAGTTCACAGATAATATGGCCATTTTTTGCATCCAAATAGGGATATGGGCGTTTATTAGAGTGTGGGCTTTTAATAGAATTTTTATGGTACATGTGAGCCTTTGCTTGAGAAAACCAACAAGTTAGGTTTCAGACCAGGTCAGACACAAACCAGACTGTACAGCCAATGAAAATAGCTAAAAGCTTGAAATTAAAGATTTAGAAAGGAGAGGTACTGTACTATGGAGCAAAATCAGCTGTGCTGTTACTGCACAGCTGATCTGTAGCTTTGTTTTTGCATATGCAGATTGTTGGTTTTCTGATTTAGTGGCTCAGTTTTACTTCTTACTACATGCATTGTATTTGTATTATATTTGAAAGTGTGGACAATTTGTTTGTTAGTTTGAATTGATGCATTATGTCCCAGTCAACAGCAATGGTCATGTTGGGGTGTATCCTCCATTTTATGAGACTTTTACCCAACATTAGGATGTCATGACACCCGAAATGTGCTTCAAAACGTAATCACCCAAGTAAACAACTAGGGCATATATGTATAGATGGTTTGACTAAACCACCTTTCTTGGGCAGGCTCAGATCTTCTAGGCGATAAAAACCGGCAATAAAATGGTTGATTGAATAATAAGCTTTGCCTGTAGGCACAAGCAGCCCATCAGTTCCTATTTCTAATAGCCCCAGTTGGCGGAGTGGGCCATATTCCCACCTTTATGTGGACAAGTATGCGGACATACAGCTGGTTGCCAGCTCAGTTCAATCCTATATGCTGATCTACGAGGGAAAAGCAAACAGTTCGTGGACTTTCTTAATAACTTTCATAATTGATGTCCGATTGTTTTCGTATTTTCACAAGTGTAATAATGGTCTATTGTCGACATTCATGTAAAATGTTATTTGTTGAATCTTATTTTTGATTGGTCAAATTACATCGACAAACACGTGGGGTTTGCTACCCCGGAGCACGCCGTAAAATCTCTGTTTACGTGTTTATAAATATAAAAATATTTTAAAAAATGTCATTTCTAAATCTCCTTAAATTATGGAAATATTGATAATGATGTAATTCGGTTTGAAATGTGAAATTGCAGTTCTCGCATTCGAAAGACAACGCTACAGCGACACTTTTTGAAAGACAAGTCTAAGAAAAAATTTAGTAAAAATGACGTTACTGGTAAATGGCGGAAACTTGCACATCGATAAATTTTGTGCGAGACTTCCGAATAAAACCTATAGAAACGTCTGATTTGTCACAAACAGCTAGAGACACATCAGAACTGAAGCATACAACAGTGTTCAATGATGTGCAAAGTGTTAGTCACAACAAAAAAGCTGTTAAAAACAACTTAAACGTCATGGCATGCCCCGTATAATCCTAGCATCTGTCGCAGAAATTGTCAAAAAAACTAAATTTTTCTAGCGATTTGCCTTAAACTTTCTACTGTAATCCTTCACGGATGGGGAATAAATATATGAAAATTTGCTTAAAGTCGAATGAGAAATAATGTTTTTACAGGAACTTTTGACTCGGCCAGCGTATACAGAAAACCCGTTGGCAAATGACGTTAACGTCTTGGCGTGCTCCGGGTAGTGCTAACACGCATCAAACAAATTGCCATAGAAACGATGTTTATCAAGCGATTTGTCTGAAACTGTCTATGCCTGTTTGTATTAAATTGATCGCAAACATACGGTTATTTCAGAGAAATCGCTATATACTTTTGATTTTATTGACAAAGTCCACGAACTTTTTGCTTTCCCCTCGTAGTGCGCTTTCAGCTTAGATGAGCTATATTATGTACTAAGTAATTTAATATTTTAAGATATTAAAACACTGACTTTTGAGTTAAACACCGACTTTTGAAATAATTTTAAATATATTCTCTTTTTTCCAGATCTATTTTCAGCAATACTCATGGAAGACATTGAAGGACAGCTACAAGAATTTATTAACTCTAGGATAGAATATATCAAATCATTCATTTTCATCACACTGAAGAGACAAATGACATGTTTTTCTTAGGAATAATTTTGAAGTCCAACTTGAAATGATGGGTGCAAAGTGTAGTGATTGATGATTAAGTCTACCATGAGGCATGATGAAACTACTGAATGGCTGATTGAGATGCCATTGTCAAGAAAATATCATTAAATGTTTAATATTCATTTATTAACTAGGAGTAACCAGTTGAAGCCCTCTGGTTATTTTACTGACCACTCCAAGGTGGTTCTGCTGTAACATATCTGCTCTGTCTGTCAGTTGTAGTTATCATCTTCATTTTCATTAGATGCTAGATAGATGGCTACCTCACTGGGAAATAGCTGATCATCTTGCCAATAAACTGTGTTCTAAAAGTTTGTGTTATGTCCTGTTTTTCCCAACCAATTCCTGGACCTTCTATTCTTATTTGGCACAGCCTAGTCTCCATCCTTGTCACAGTAAGTCTGTCCCACCAGGGCCCAGTTCAAAATTAACAATGTCGTTAGATAACGATTCGTTAAAATTTCAAACATGAATATTACAAATACAGTGTATTTGCTTATGAAGTCAGCATTTACTTAACGAGTTGAGGTCTGAACGATGACGTTAAGCTAACGAAGTTTTGAACAACTGGCCCCAGTTTGTCATGGGACCTCTGTTTAAAGTCACATCTGAAGGACTGGAGAAGACCCTGATTGAATCCACAACCCCTGGTTTACAAGGCAAGTAGCTAAACCACTACACCAGGGAGGAAAATTGCATGTAGTTGACAGTGAGTGACATTAATATTTTAAGTGTTCAAATTTCCTCTCTTGGTTACAATATAAAAGGTAAATAAGATAACAAGACGTGTAACAGGTTTTCTCTATATTCAACAAAAATAATTAGTTACATATATGACTTTGAAGCAAAACTAAAAATAAAGCAAAACAATTTTTCATTAACATGAAATTCATTACCAATCAATTAACAATGCATGCTAAAATAGTGTGCAAAAGTAAGTAGCATAGATACAAATACAGGCCACCTTCGCTATCTCAAACTCGGTTGTCTCGAAAACCCCACTTACGTCGAATTGCTCCCTCATTCCCGAACATCTCTTCCTATATTTTATTGTATTTCAACCTTGCTTATGTTGAACTCGGTAATGACGAAAACTCGGCTAATTCGAAGTAAAAGTTCGCTCCCCACAGAAAAAGACCATTAGTTTCACCCTTCCAGTCTCGAACTTCGTAGTCAAAAATTGGTCTTTCCCAATTTGATATCTACTCACAACCTTTCATCACAGGAATTGTTGTGAACGTTGTGACATCATGTGTCAGGTCGGGGAATATATGTTTGAAATCACAATAAACGGGGTTAACATGGTGGAAAACGATAGAACCACTGAAAGAGTTGAGATTTTTACTTTTACAGTTTTACTTTTTATTTATGAACCTTGGCTGGTCTCAATTTGCTTATCTTGAACTTCGGAAAACTTGAGGTAGTTTCTCCATTCCCCTTGATTTTGAGATAGCGAAGGTGGCCTGTACTTTTAACAAGATGAAAGGTCGCCTAGGTAAGAGCTTCACATAAACTTGTAGCTCGTCTTTTATTGGCTACTGTCATCAGAATTAGAAAGAGCTATAAATAGGAACAAACACAGAGCCAAATCTCGCCCTAAAAGCCAAGGTTGAAAATAACCAAAGTTTCAAGTACTGGAAGATACCATATTGATACAAAGAGAAGGTACAGTCAGCAGCTCTTACCAAAAAGGTGTGCATGGTTAAATCACTGCCTGACTTAAGCCATGACTACAAGTAAAACTTCCTTTAATAGTATCATAGAACTACTAACTACCATTTGAAAAGCAGGAATATATATATATATATATATATATATATATATATATATATATATATATATATATATATATATATATATATAACTAAATGGGTTACAGTATTGGACTACGCTAAATACTCCAGAGTGTGAAGTGGGCTTCTGGGTTTATTGGACATCTTTAGTTACTAAAGACATAAAATGTCTTGCACAGCTCGGTTATGGAAAAAGCTAATATGCTGCACCAGAAAACCAACAGTCTGCAAATGCAAATCAAAAGGGTTAACTTCACAGCTGATCAGTGCCTTAATGTTTTCGCTCCATAGATATTATGATGCCTCTTCTTTCTTACCTGTTTCAAGCTCCTTTTTCTGTTGCAGCACAGCCTTGTTTGTGTCGAACCTGGTCACTAACCCTGGACCCAGTTGTTCAAAGCATCGTTAGCTTAACGATATCGTTAAGACATAAATTTGTTAAGCAAATATCAGCTAAAGTAACAAATACACTGTTATTTTTTGTTGAAAAAAATGTGAGAATCCTTTGCACTGCAAAGGATTAGTGCAAAGGATTCTCACATTTTTTTTCAACAAAAAATAACAGCGTATTTGTAATATTAACGTTTGAAATTTTAACGAAACGTTAACTAACGACGTCGTTAGTTTTGAACAACTGGGCCCAGATTGTTAGTTGTCTCACATGAAGGTTCTTTCAAATTTTGGAAATATTTGAAAAATGTTGTGAATCACTCTTTTCCTCTGTCAGACATTACAATGATAAGTTCATTCAATTATGATATGGAATGGAATTCTAGACAATTTATCTGTTCTGTCCAAATTCTTGTGAGCACACAAGGTGGATAAATGAAGAAAAACAAAGAATTTGTGGCGCTAGCTCAATAAGACATAGGTGCTGATTTAAATAGCCTCAGTATATGCTTGACTTTGGACTCTAATATGTGCACTTTGACATAGGTGCTGATTTAAATAGCCTCAGTATATGCTTGACTTTGGACTCTAATATGTGCACTTTCTTCTGTATGGCTTGTTTTGTAGCACCAAAGACCTACATCACTAGAAAATATGCCTTATAGACAGTGCAGTGAACATATACTGTAAATATGGAAATGATCGGGAGAACTTAATTTTCGCTAAAACATGTATTTGTGAATTCATTTTCTTGCTAACTCAATCTCACTAATAAAGAGTTACTATAAGCTTTATAGACTGCAAATGTCTATAACTGACAAATTCAGCAAATCACTATTAATTCAGAAAGAGAAAAATCGTGAAATAAAAGTCACACGTTAATTTCCGAACTTACAGTAGCTGACTAGCATGTTTATTTCCTTCATAGAAGTGTCTCAAGTATTCTTTCATTTTCATCAAAAAATCCACCTTATCTATTCACTGGTCCAACTTATTTGACATTATCTTCAATCAATAGCATTACTACTGCAGTGTTTCTGTCCTTGAACTGTCACAACCAGGTGCCTGGAACCTGAAATTATTCATCACAAAAACATGTCCGTGAAATGAATACCCCCTCATACCCAACCTTTATATAGCAAAACTGGGGTATGCAGGGGTATACCTATTTTTCTTATTTTTGCTCCAAAACATAGATTGTGGGTACTCGTTAGAACCACCTCGGTGAGGCAGTTCTAACGTGTACCCACAAGCTATGTTTTGAGCAAAAATAAGAAAAATATCAAAAATTTTCAGCTGAAAATTTTCAATTTTTAAAGCTCAAAAAATCTCTATTGCATGGGCAAGTTTTTGTAATGTGAGCCTGTGTATGAGAAAACCAACAATTTAGGTTTCCGACCAGGTCCGACACAAACCGGCCTGTGCAGTCACAGAAGTTTATAAGCTTGAAATTTTGTTTTTTAAGAAGAAGAGAGTTTCTACTATCCGTGTAGTGAAAACAAAGGCTTTGATCAGCTGTGCAGTAGCTGGTCTGCATCTTTGTTTTCGCATATGCAAATTGTTGGTTTTCTCATACGAAGGCTCATTTACAATTTATATTATAACAATGTTTCAAAAGTGAGAAATCGAAGACCCAATCTCACACATACATGTATAATTATTGTGTTTGTTTTTAGTGCTAAAAAAATACATTTTTCAGAAAACAATTCTGCTGGCAGACTTGAAATAAAACATTGACACTGAGCATAATTTTGTCCTGACTTCATTTATCTACTGCATCTATTTAACAGCCATAAATTGGTTAGAGCCATAGACTGCGATCTTTAGGTCAGTGGTTAAACCCCACTGGCATGGGGCTGAATAAGAAACATTGACTCCCCATAGAACTGGTTAATATCCAGCATGTGATGTGATGTCCAAACATGACTGAAATTTGTTGCCTGGGTCATTAAACCACAAAACAATTAATGACATACGGAACATCTACAGATTGGCATTTATGCAAAGTGTTTCCTCATAAAATATGGAAATTATTGTTTCAAAATACTAGAAAACAAACTTACTAGCGATAACTGGTTAACCACTCAGGCCTGAGCCTGCGCAGGAAGAAAAGTGGTTCAAGTCAAACTATTCATACACATAAGCCTTATATTTGAAGCACTTTTTGGATGTCATGACATCCTAATTTTGGAAAGAAGTCCCATAAAAGGAGGCAACCTCCGACATGACCATACTGTTGACTTGGATGCTAAGCATAAAAGCATCAGGATAACATGTCCGTGTAATGTATACCCCTTATACCCAACTTTTATATAGCAAAACTGGGGTATGCACGATATACCTATTTTTCTTATTTTAGCTCCAAAACATAGATTATGGGTACTTATTAGACCTGCATCTATGTTTCGAGCAAAAATAAGAAAAATATAAAAAAAATTCTACTTAAATTTATATTTTTTACAGGCGAAAAAAAAAATGTTAATATCGCATGGGCAAGTTTTCGTAATGAAATAACAGAATACAAACTTACTAGCATGATTCCTATGTTCACATAACCACAATCCCTGCCATGTTCCTGTGTTCAGTCTACCATCTGTGATGGGAATTGATACACTACTGCCAATAAACAGGGCTTTAATGTGGGCGGGCTGAAAACAAAATTTAACAAATAATGTATGACCTGTAACGCCAAAGGGGAATCAGAATGTTGGTGTTTACAAGTCTTGGAGCATCTTTATCACCAATGCCAACAATAATATACTTTTACACAGAAGTTTCACAACACATATACAGAGCAGATGCACTAACTAAATCTTCCATGTATTTTAGCAGGAATTTTTTGGTTTTGCTATATAAAAGTGGGGTACAAGGGGGTATACATTACATGGACATGGTTTCGTGATGAATCACTGAAATGAGGTCATCCTGGCTAGAAGGTCTCTTGAGATTGCCAGAAAATTTGGATTAAATGTTCAATATTTTACACTGGGATGTATGGGAAATATTGCAGTGGTTCTATGATTTTTTGAAGAGTATATTAGCATGATGGGAATATACATACCATGTCATCAGGTCCCTCACAGGAATGTTTAAACTTGGTGGCCTGAAAGATAATTATATAAAATCTGCCACCACATCAGCAAACCAAAAATCTGCATATGCAAAAACAAAGGCGCAGATCAGCTGTACAGTAACTGCACAGCTGATCAGCGCCTTTGTTTTGGCTAAACTGATAGTACAATTCCTCTACTTATATCCAAAATTTTCAGTTTCTAGCTTTCTTCTGTGACTGTACAACGACGGTTTGTGACAGACCAAGTCAGAAACCCAGTTGTTGGTTTTCTATTGCGAAGGCTCATACGGGAGAGTCCGAGAACTGGGTCATAAGGAAAACTTTTTTTTTTTACATATGACTTTTGGCTAATATGCTATCCAGAGACAACTAATGCAACTGAGAACAACCAACACAAAGCAGTCTGGGAAAGTAGGGAGTAAATACCCATCTGGAACCAACTTGCCATGGATCAGAATGATATGACAAGTTTTTCCCAAACAGGTATATGTATTTGCATCCTACAGCCTTAGTGATTTTATCTGTGTTTGTTGTTCTCAGTCTCGTTGGTTGCATTACGAAAACGCCTATGTAATTTACAGAGATTTCTAAAGTTGTAAAAAATGAGAATTTTCAGTAGAAATTTTTGATATTTTTCTTATTTTTGCTCGAATCATAGATTGTGTTGGCGAGGCGGTTCTAACAAGTACCCACAATCTATGATTTGGAGCAAAACTAAGAAAAATAGTTATACCCCTGCATACCCCAGTTATACTATATAAAAGTGGGGTATAAGGTGGTATTTATTTCACGGACATGTTTTCCTAATGGTTGTACAGATACACAAATATTGTGCAGTTGATTGCGTCATACTTGTAGCATTCTGTCATCATTGGTTATGATTGCATTCATTCTTGATCTATTCATTGAATTTTATGTTATGGAAAAATTATAGCAGCTGTTGTTAGTGTAGAAACTGTAGCTTAGCTTACCTCTGGTATTAATTTATTTAACATCATCTCAGTGTCATCTCTGTAATAGAAAGAGCTGAGCGTAAATGAAAGACAAATGGGAATCCCCAGAAACGTCACCAGATGTCATTTCAAAATTACCTCATTCTTAACACGCTTTCTCCAGCCTTACAATCATGTTGCCTTATGGAGATAAGTGGTCATATTTAGAGGTTTGCATGTTAAGATAATTGAGCTGCAAGGCATCATGAGAAAACTAACATTTTGCAGATGCAAAAACAAAGGCGCAGATCTGCTTCGCAGTAACTGTGAAGCTGACCAGCGCCTTTGTTTTCAGTACATGGATAGAACAATTCCTCTTCTTTCTAAATCCAATATTTCCAGGCTCTAGCCATCTTCTGTGCTGATACAGCTCAATTTGTGTTGGACCTGTTGAAAAACCACATTGTTGATTTTTTCATGACGAGGCTTAATTGTCCAAATATTTTTGTTTCCCGTCAGTGTCACACTGCAAATGTATAGGGTTCTTAAAATGTTTCATTATATACATGTATTTGTCAAGATCAAAATCATTAAAATACCATAAATAAGCCACATCCAACACTTACAGTTGATATGACAATGTAATATCATACAAAACCTCAAATTAAAAAAAAGAGAACATTTGGCCTTCATACTATTGAACTTTGTAACATACCTTACAGATGGGTCCCAGTTCTGAAAAAATAAGAAATTAAAATTGGAGCTACATCATGAGAAAACAACTTTTACCTATGTACACTCAACAGCTCCTATGTTTTTGTTACATGGATAGTACAATCCCTCTTCTTCTCAAATCCCTAATTGCAAGGTTCTAGTCTTCTGCTGTGAGAGTACAGAAAGATTTGTGTCAGACCTGGTCGGAATCCCGGAAGACAAGTTTCTCCACTGTGGTTCCTTTATCAATGGACATTTAAACATATCAAGGCAAAACATCAGGAAAACATGTCCGTGCAATGAATACCCCCGTAAACCCCACTTTTATATAGTAAAACTGGGGTTTGCAGGGGTATACCTATTTTTCTTATTTTTGCTACAAAACAGATTGTGGGTACTCGTTAGAACCGCCTCATCGAGGCGGTTCTAATGTGTACCCACAATCTATGTTTTGAGCAAAAATAAGAAAAATATCAACATTTTTCTGATGAAATTCTCAATTTTTACGGCTGAAAAAAATCTCTGTATATTGCATGGGCATGTTTTCGTAATGGAAAAGGATAAATGACAACAACAACCAAGTAAAATGAAGAGAACTGCAAATTCAAGCTACAAAGTGCACAATTTATTTGTAATGTGCTGCTATATAAAGCCATATTGAGTAATAGTTATATTTTTGTCTGTTGATGGACATAGAAAATCAATTTCTTTACATTGATTTTCAGTTTAGTTCAACAGTGTCAATCCTCTACCACTCTTCTATTATTTGAGCCGCCTCATGAGATAACCAACAATCTGCATATGCGAAAACAAAGACGCAGATCAGCTTCGCAGTAACCGCGAAGCTGATCAGCGCCTTTGTTTTCGCTACTCGGATAGTACAATTCCTCCTCTACTTATCTCCAAAATTTCAAGCTTCTAGCTCTTTTCTGTGCCGGTACAGGCCGGTTTGTGTCGGACCTGTTCGGAATCCACATTGTTGGTTTTCCCACGAGGCGGCTCATTTATTATGAACTTGGTCCACAACACTTACAATTTTACTAGGAAGCAACTCATACTGCTATATCATTACAAAAACATGTTCATGCTACATTCAGTTGTTCATGCTGCATCCAGAGAACTTAAGAGATGTAAAGATGTAAAAATAAAAAAAATCCAATGAAAGTTTTTGATAATATTTTTAAGTTTTGGCTCAAAATATTGATCTTGGGTGCATGTTAGAACCACCTTGGCGAGGCGGGTACCCACAATCAATTGTATACCTCTTCAAACCCTATTTTTACTATATAAAATTGGGGTTCAAGGGGGACATGGACATGTTTTCCTGATGGAAGCAGCTCTTACTGCTATATGTACATGTACATACCTCATTCATAGACAAGCTGGCGGAGGTGTGTTTTACTGAAAAAAAAAAAAAAAATCATAGCAAATGAGTCATCATGCCAGAAAATCAACAATCTGGGTTTCTAACCAGGCAGTAGAAACGCCAAGCTAGGGAGTAGTAATATTTTTAAAAGCATAGCAACCAAAAAACGTTCGAAATCTAGCTGATTCAAAATGAATCGACGATCGGTACCCTAATTTAACCCGTTCGTACACGATAAAAACACAAACAATCTTAACCAAACTCGCAGCCCATTTTGACAACAGCTAGATCCGCCTCATTATTGTACAAACTACACATACTGTGTATTGTAAAAATGTAAACAGACGTTTCTCGCTACGCGATCGGCGCTGCCGATACACACCCAATTTGAATCGTTTATTTCAAGAATATAAGACTTTCTCCAGCTTTGGCACCTATGCCAGACAAAAATTTGGAATTTCTTCTTTGTATTCAGGCTGTATCATCAAAATCTGTGATGACACGTTGTGGCTTTGCAAAATAACTTTTGGGGACTAAAAGTCATTGGAGACAAGATGGCGGCTTCTTGACAAGAATGCAGTGGCTTATGACACTTTATAAATGGTGCTTAAATTGCAAGAAATCAAAATCAAATCTTTACCAGTAAATTTATCATAAGTAAAAATAGTGCAGAAACCAGTTTTTATATTAGAATAAGGTGACACCTTTTATTTATTTCAGAAAATAACACAATGTCTGAAATGCAACCAAAAAACTGTGTGACAGCCTGCCTAGGCTGATTTTAAATTGCTAATATTAGGAATACAAGACTTTCTCCAGCTTTGGCACCTATGCCAGACAAAAATTTGGAATTTCTTCTTTGTATTCAGGCTTTTTCATCAAAATCTGTGATGACACGTTGTGGCTTTGCAAAATAACTTTTTGGGACTGAAAATCATTGGAGACAAGATGGCGGCTTCTTGACAAGAATGCAGTGGCTTATGACACTTTATAAATGGTGCTTAAATTGCAAGAAATCAAAATCAAATCTTTACCAATATACATTTATCAAAAGCAAAAATAGTGCAGAAACCAGTTTTTATATCAGAATAAGGTGACAACTTTTATTTATTTCAGAAAATCACACATTGTCTCTGAAATACAACCAAAAAACTGTGTGACAGCCTGCCTAGGCTGATTTTAAATTGCTAATATCAGGAATATAAGACATTCTCCAACATTGGCACCTTTGCCAGACAAAAATTTGGAATTTCCTCTTTGTATTCAGGCTTTTTCATCAAAATCTGTGATGACACATTGTGGCTTTGCAAAAAAACTTTCAAGGACTGGAGACAAAATGGTGGCTTTTTGACAACATGACACTTTATGAAAATTGCAAGAAATCAAAAGCAAATCTTCACCAAAATATTTATTCTAGGCAATAAAAAATGTAGAAGCAAGTTTTTATTTTAGAATGTGATGACATTTTTTTTTCTTCAGAAAAGGAAACTTTCTGTTCTCTTTAAAAGGCAACCAAAATCAGAGTGACAGCTTGCCAGGTTTATTTCAGGAATATAAGACTTTCTCCAGTTATGCCAGACAAAAATTTGGGATTTCTCCTTTGTATTCAGGCTTTATCATCAAAATCCGAGATGACACTTTGCATCTTTGCAAAAACACTTTTGGAGACTGTAAATCCTTGGAGACAAAATGACGGCTTCATGGAAAAGATTCTGGCTTATGACACTTGAAAAAAAAATCACAAGCAAGTCTTTTCCAATACATTCAGAGTTCTTAACAACTAGAAACATTTAGAAGCGAGCTGTTCTCTTAAAATGTAAATGACACAATTTATTTATTTCTGAAAATATTACTTTCTAGCATCAAATTAACAGAAAACTAAAAATTAAAACAAAAATAATCTGTAGAATGTGTTCAATCTGAATCCCTTTTTTTTTAGGAATATAAGACTTTCTCCAGTTTTGACACCCATGCTGGGCAAAAGTTTGAAAATCTTTTTCATATTCACACTTCATCATTAAGATCCGAGGTAACATGTCACAGCTTTGTAAAATCTTTTTCGGGATGGCAGCTTCGTCTGCATAACTGTTTCGGAGAATTAAATGTCATTAAAATTGTAGATGGACAAAGAGACAACAGATCACGGGTATACAATAAGCTCATCATGTGAGCCTAAAGGCTTAGGTGAGCTAACAAAGAGGCCCAGCCAATGTATTCATTGTGTACCCCATTACCATGTGGATTTTCTTTAAAATAAAATTGTCTGTTGGAACTTCTGATATACATATAACATGCATTGGTTCCTTGCCATTGCTTACTTTTTTATATACATTTGTTTTTGTCCCACCCACTAGGGCTGTGACAAGTGAGAAGGCACTTAATGCTTGCCAAGAGTGTTGCTGACCGACTGAATAGCTTAGTGGTTAAATCAACCCACAAAGGAATGTTATTGAAGTAAAACAGCGCTGCAACATATAAACCAGAAATTTTTCTCGGTAGAAGTCCGGCCATGTCCCAATATAATCATAGCTGTTTACTGGGATGTCTCAACATGATGATGGCATTTTCTGGGACATTTAGACACAAAACAAACAAAAACATTCTACCGTTTTGTTCTAATTAGCGCACTGTGTGCTTAATTTTTCAAAATAACTTAAAGTTATGGTTACAAAATATTGTTCTAATTAGCACAAACTAGGAACGACCAGAACACATAAATTGATGAAATTAAAGTGTACCAGTCATTACAAAATAACGTTTGATCATTTTAGGTTATGCTTTAATGTCGTTAATAAAATATAAATGTGTAAAATTGCGGTAAACTAGAAAAAGTGCCTTGAGAGGCACGTATACCCCCGGCTGGTAGCTCCCCTACACCCCTAGGCCTACAGCCCCCAACCCATATATGCTCACTGACGCTAATACAATGAACCTGCATTCCCGAATAAAAGAGAGCAACCTCAACAAGTACTACTTATAAATTTGTATTTGCAAAAGCACTGTCTAAAACCATGGGGAGGAAGAGTGTAGTAGAATGACAGATCTATTTCATAACAGTATACAGAGCTGACTTGTATACTCAATCTAGGACTTGATCGCGGACATTGAGGGTCAGGTCCTCAGTCCTAGATGGAAAATAGAATGTCATTCTTCAATAATATTAATTAATTAATTAAAAAAAAAAAAAAAAAAAGATGTCCTAGATTTTGACCTCTAGCCCCACCCTGGGCACTGACCCTAAAGTCTAATGTCATTAGGCAAAAGGCAAACCTTATAGAGTACCTATGGTGCAAGTATGAATGATTTCTAAACATGGTGGTGAAGAAAAGTACAGAAAATAAAATATTTAAAGAAGTTCTAGATTTTGACCTTTAGCCCCACCCCCACACATGGACCCTAGGGTCTGAACCTTACATGGTACCTATGTTCTACGTATGAATGCTTTCTGACAAGACTTTGTGATCCTAGATGTCAAGAAAATAGACTTACAGAAAATTTATCATGGTATCTATCATATTACAAATGTGTCCTAGATTTTGACCTCTAGCCCCACCCCTTGGGATGGTGACATGGAATATGAAAGCAAACCCTATCGGGTATCTATGAACTAAATAAGAGCACATCCCTATGATTGTGTGTTAAGATATGGACTAAAAGAAGAAACATTAACATTGTAAACAGCACATTTTAAAGGTGACCTAGATTTTGACCTCCAGCCCCACCCCTGGGCATGGACCCTGGGGTCCGAACTCATGGAAACAAAGCAAACCCTATAGGGTACCTATGGTCCAAATATGAATGGTTTCTGACCACTGGTTCATGAGATATACACCACTAGAGAAACTTTAACCAAAACTTTGACGTAAATTCTACGAACGTTCCGGAATTACGAACGAACTAACTAACTAACGAACATACGAACGGACGAACGGAAAAGCAAAAGCTATATACCCGTCGGCATAAATGCCGGGGGTATAAATATAAATATGCCATTAGAGCAGTGTGCACTTACACACATATTTTTCGGAAACGGAGAGGGTGTGCGCTTTTTGGAGCATGTGTGGTTATTAGAACGAATACGGTAAATCTAAAATATCAAGGCTTGAAAAAGGTAAAAGTATTAAAGCCATGTGAATGATGATGAAATGGCACAATCAGAACAAAAGTCTCACTCCAAAAACAGAGATGGGAAAATGAATCAAACACCATTTCCTTGTACATGTAGCGCTGTATAACTTAGAAAGAATTAAAAGACACAGATGTAATGTTTAAAAGACAATATTTGATGATCATCCTGAATGCATTACATGAACAAAGTAAATACTTTTCATTTTCTTGCCTCATCTGTCCATAAAACATCACCAGGGATTTTCCTACCCTTTCAAAACATGGACCCGGGACCAATGATTTTGGGAAAAATAATACGTATATCAGTCAAATTGGGAAAATGGATACAAAACAGAACAGGTGATTATATGCATATTTGGTGTTAATTTGAGGATATTTCTCTGAAAAAAATATTTTGAGGGTATGATCTACCTATCCACAACAAATGTACAAGGATTTATTTATTATTTTGGGATTTTTTACCTGAAAATTGGGAAATTTTACACATTTTTTCAATTGGGAAAGGGGCCCATAATGGGCCCCAAAATCAGCCTAGGAAAATCCCTGATCACTGTCATGCTATTGACAGATAATCTGCTCAAGAACTGAGATGTCTTTCACAGAGTCCACAACTGACTGAGAATCCGCTGTTTAATCCTACATGTAATCTTAGTACACTATAAAAGTAATTGTGTACATTGTGGGCATGTACTCTTTGACCTTTCAACATCCAGCCACGAATTTCCTCACCATTGTTTATTATAACATTAATCCTGGCAGGTCACAATTTTACTGTCTTTCACAGATTTGGTCATTAAAATCATGGACTTTAGATTCCACTTAATATTTTTCTCTGTCCTGCATGGCACAAGATTCTGAAAAATAATACAGATGCATGGTGGTTATAATACATATAACGTTTCTCTGTTAGGTCTGCTGTTTAATTTAAATGAGCTGTGTCATGATAAAACCAACATTTTGCATATGCATAAACAAAGGCGCAGACCAGCTTCGTAGTAATTGCGAAGCTGATCAGCCCCTTTAATAGTACACTTCCTCTGCTTTCTAAATTAAAAAATTTCCAGCCTCTAGCCATCTTCTGTGCTTGTACAGCTCGGTTTGTGTTGGACGTGTTAAAAAGCCACATTGTTGGTTTTCTTATGACATGGTTCAATTATATTAAAAGAATGTAAAATTGAAGGGTAGATCAGCTGCACCACCAGAAGATGTGCAACTTCAATTTGCAAAGCATCCAGAGACAACCAACACTACTAAGTACAACCAAGGCGGATAATCCATGGTGGGATACTCTGGACTTTTGCATCTATAGGCTGGGCCCCAGCATTTGTTTCTGAGTGGGGGTGGGGCAATGAAAGCTGAAAAGTCATAATCCCCACACTTCCCCATAGGTGGGGGAGCAGTGGTTACAAATGACTGGTGCAGAGCAAGGGAAGTAACTATTTTCCTTGGAAAAAAGTCAGACTTTGGTTACTTCTCTTTGAAATGCACCAAATCAAAACAAAATTGAAAAGTATACCCAAGTTCCAAAAACTTAAAATTACAAAGATTTGCTAGAATTTCAATTTTGTCCAACTTTAAGGTTGTTTGATTACAGACGATCTGAGACAATAGAGGAAACAGAGAACAACCAACACAGATAAAATCAATTTTCATACGACATCAGGTTTTAATAATTGCATGTATAGATACCTGGCTGGGAACAACTTTTTATGGATCAAAATGATCTTTTGATCATAGTTGTTCCCAAAACGAAGCTGTGACTGTGTTTATGCAGACTTCTGTGACTGTTAATATTTATTTCATCCGTGTTAATTGTTCAATTGTTCACAGTCGCAGTAGTTGTCTCTGGACGGGGGAGGGGATACCATGGGTATGCATATTAAATAGGGGGCACTTGAGCCGCAACATGAGAAAAACTGGTCCTCGGGAGTACTGACACAAACTGGCCTGTACAGTCACAGATGCTAGAAGCTTGGAAACATGAATAAGAAGTGC
This sequence comes from Rugalucina vietnamica, assembly GCA_964017185.1. Lineage (NCBI taxonomy): Eukaryota > Metazoa > Mollusca > Bivalvia > Lucinida > Lucinidae > Rugalucina > Rugalucina vietnamica. The sequence goes on from OZ024869.1 coordinate 4,766,636, forward strand.
AATTGTTCTATGCATGTAGCAAAAACAAGGGCACTGATCAGTTGTGCAGTTACTGTACAGCTGATCTGAGACTTTGTTCTCGCACATATTGCAAAACTTTGATTTTCTCATGACACGGCTCAAATAGATATGGCAAAGTAAGAGAAAACATTCCAGACTGCAATACTACATGGGAAATGGCAATGATTGTTTTTCTCAGTTTTACGCCCCTTTCAAGATTATTTCTGGCTAATCAGTAGGTGGGGCAAAAATGAAAGAACCACCTGGCACGTACGCCCACAAGCAAACTTGTGCCCTGACAAAGTGATTAAATGCGGGGATCAAATTCTGCATTCTCAACGGGGGACGATGACCATGATTTTGTCAACTGAATGTTCCTGCAGCAGGGGATGCTTGACAATGTCAAATCCACCCCCCCCCCCCCCCCCCCAAACACACACAACCCCATTTCCAATTAACCGGAATGGGGGGGGGGCATGCATACAAATGACTGGTGCATAATTTACATCTCGAACAAACCTGGTAATTTGTTTGTTTGTTTGTTTTTGTTTGTTTGTTTTGGTAATTCTTTTCTTGTGGCTGTGGCCAGGGGCTGTCCGTGTAAGTAAATCCACTAGAAATTAGAATTCATGGTTCTGAGACTGATGTCAATTATTATCCCTCTCTCACTGAATGAATGGTTTAAAACAGCAGAACATGCACCAATTTATTTAAATAAAACAGTAATTATACGTTAAATCCACAAAAATCTATTTAATTTCCTTGTTTGCACCATTTTACTGCAAATTACAAAACAAATGACCAGCACATGTTTATATGCTGAAGCTGTCAGCAGTACACGACTGCTGTGTAAATGGAAAATCGATTCCGAAAATATGCCATCAATCAGATGTCAATTTTACTATTATCAGGTCTTCTCCAGCAATTTTACAAAGCCGTTACACGGAATAGGGTTTAATGAACATTTAATGCAAAAATTAGCCGAATCTGCGATGACACGTTGTGGGTTTGCAAAATAACTTAGACCAACTAAATGCGACATAAACACGGAAGTCTTTCACCCCTTTCGGTATTTATTTATAACATATAACATAACAAAATTGATGACTTGGACATGAAACCATGGCCAAATTTTGTTATTTCTTTACATTAGTTAATGAAAGCTGCATATGAACTTATTTAAGATTTAAACTTTTTAATGAACAGATCTGGTTGCGTTAATGTGTATATGGGCTGTTACAAAAATAATATCACAACATATTTCAAATCATTTTAATCAGACAAACAAGCAATTAACAATTTGACTTCAATTGAGAAACAACCATTTTAGCGCAGACAGATTATAAAGGTGTTTGAGTTAATTGTGAAAATTAATTAAATGATTAAAAAATTCAATTACCTTAATAGCACTCAATTAGCACATTATGAGTTTAAAAAATGTACAAACACAATCAGTATACATGCATTTGTTTTAATAAGTGATAATTGGAATGGCATCAAAGAAAATATCCATTCATCTAAATAGAATTGAAAGAAGGAAAAAGAAGTGATATTACCAGAAAATGCATGTTGTTTGCATTAGGATGCTTCTGTCTGCTTCCATCTGCTTATCTACACTGCAAAAACATGAGGGGGGTTTTGTCCTAATTTTAAAATCTGCATGGGGTGTTTTGTCCATGTTATACTTTTGGGCGTGGGGGATTTTGTCAGCCTTCAAAAAAACATGTGGTGGTTTTCGTCCACCTATAACAAAATGGACGTGGGGTGTTTTGTCCGTGGGGTGTTTTGTCCTACACTCGTTGCCGAACATGCTAACCGAACTGTGGCCGAACCTGCTAACCGAACTGTGGCCGAACCTGCTAACCGAACTGTGGCCGAACCTGCCAACCGAACTGTTGCCGAACCTGCTAACCGAACTGTGGCCGAACCTGATAACCGAACTGTGGCCGAACCTGCCAACCGAACTGTGGCCGAACCTGCTAACCGAACTGTGACCGAACCTGCTAACCGAACTGTGGCCGAACTAGCCGAACTGTGGCCGAACCTGCTGACCTAACTATGACAGAACCTGCTAACCGAACTGTGGCCGAACCTGCTAACCGAACTGTGGCCGAACCTGCTTACCGAACCGTGGCCGAACCTGCTAACCGAACTGTGGCCGAACCTGCTAACCAAACCGGTTAGCCGGACTGGGTCCGAACGTGTAAACTGAAAGTATTAGCCGAACTGGGACCGAACCTGTTAACCGAACTGGGGCCGAACATGTTTACCGAACAGGTTCGGCCCCAGTTCGGTTTACAGGTTCGGCCCCAGTTAGGTAAACATGTTCGGCCTCAGTTTGGTTTACATTTCGGACACAGCTCGGCTAACAAGTTCGGACCCAGTTCGGTTAACAGGTTATGTGAATTATAATTTTTCATTTTTCGGTTACATCTTGAAAGTGTGGTATCTGTTGGGGGCATAGTGTTTCATAAACATTATTATTATTTTTTTTTTATATCAAAATTTGTATGATTTTGTTATTTGGATTGTTTGTTAATTGACATATAGAATCAATTAAAAGAATAATAATCGCGATATCAATCCGATAATTAGCTATGTTTGACGAGGGCGTGAAAGACAGTCTTTATCGTGATAAAGACATGATTATGAAAGTGACACCTGCGTTTATTAACAGTAATTGGATACAGAAGGATTATCATCAGCTATTCAGTGAAGGTGGTCATGCATCACAGCAGGGGTTCACTGTGTATAGAAAGACTTTGCTCTAAGTAATCTTTGAAGTATTAAATACAACCGCACCATTACAATAGGAAAGGAAAAGAAAATACGCCATTATAATATAGATACTTAAAAACAAACAAATAAATAAACAAACAACCTTTATGATCCTTCATTAAGCTTAACTTAGCGGTAAAATTACATAAAACCCTTTGTAGATAGTGAAATAAGTGCTTGAACTTCAAAATTTTGGTCATTTTAACAGGTAATGCAATTAATTCCCGGTATCGAAAGATCATAATTGCCATATGTCCGGTCCGGATGTTCGATAATTTCCGTAGGTTCGGCCGGATATGTTCGGTAATTTCCGTAGGTTCGGTTCGGTTTGGTTCGGTTACAGGTTTTATACACAGCCATACGTCGCCCCAGTGATTTGTCACGTGACATGTGTTTCGATTTTGATTTGACAAAAATCGTAGTTGGCGGATCGAGCTTTGATTTAGTCCGTGTATTATTATTATGCCTTCTTTCAGCGCTGTATTTTAGTGGAAATTTCGACGTCAATTCGGCCGCCATTTTGGTTAGGGACTACTTGACGTCGAGTAACGCTTCAAAATAAAATACAATTACCGCTTTTTCGCTCTTGGCGCTCCTACTGAGGTATGACACAAACTGGCCTGTACACTCACAGAACTCTTGAAATTTCGGACTGACGAAGAAGAGGGATTATACTTTCCGTGAAGCGAAAACAAAGATGCTGATATGCTGAGCAGTTACTACACAGCTGATCTGCATCTTTGTTTTTGCATAGGCAAAAATCTGGGTTTCTTATGATGCGGCTCAAATATTACATGTGTTTACTATATTCATTATTTTTTTCATATGAAGAGACTTCAAGAGTTGTATCATGTTCACTTCAGCCCATAACATCGTTTTAAAAGCATGAAGGTTATTCTTTTTGTTTACAAATGTTGGAAAATTATGGCTGTTTGCGAAATTCCAGCCCCTTTTGTTGTTTTCTGACACAACACCTGCATGATGTCTCACCATAAGATCAAAGAATTTGAGTTCCCAAAGTAGGACCAGTTCATTTTCAATACAATCAATTTACCCAAATAGACATTTACCTAGGACAAGTTCAGCTCCGCCCACCTGCCACCACTGAAGTAAGAACTACCTGACCTCTAGTGTTTTGTCACTTGTCAGTGGCTGAATTTATTTCAATATAGTACATGAAGTATGTGTTTTGTGGACAGCTACAAAAGCACATTTAAACAGATAAGAGCAACATTTAATCTTGCAATTTGATCTAATCATAGGAGGACTAAATATACTCAGAGGATAAAGTTTAGTCAGTAACTTTGACCAGCCCGGTAACTATAATGCCCAACTGCTTGCCTTAGGTGTTCCCCTTTATTTAATTTGCCAATTCAGGCTCTTTCCAATTCTGGAAAGAAACTCCACCAGTTGTCAATATTGACAAAGTTATTGGCCTTTTTCGTGAAACATCATTTTTGTAATAACCCGATAAATGACCGAAAGGGTGCTTTGATTAGTAGTGCTCTCTGATAGAGAATGTTGTCAGTGACAAAAATCCGAAAAAATCTTTTAAAAATTTGGCCGCAGTCTCGAGAAATGACAAGTCAAATATTCATTATTTTAAGATTACCTCCCTTTCATTTAAAACAAGAACGAAAATTGGTGTATGCACTGTGGCAAAACCACAAGTGATATTGCAATCGTTTTTGTTGGAAATGTTCGATTTTATTCACAGTGTTATGACTGGTAATTTTAATCCCAATCTATTGAGGGGTTTTGAAGCTATAGCAATTTAAACTGTCCCAATGGGATTTTATATGTTTTTTCACTGACTAAACTTTTGCCGGTGAGCATATTTTGAAGCATGTAAATATTTAATTGATCCTGAGTCAGTGAACTGACCAGCTGTCACACAAATTACATGGGCGGGACTTAGGTTTATCTACCAGCTTGAGTAAACTATAATTGGCTAATTCTTTGCCACTGTCTTGAGGTTGAACTAGTTCACTTTATACTACAAAGGGTTTTCATAATCTTTGAAGTCTGATGTTGAAACATCTTGAGTTTGTCTTTGATTTTGACACATGGAGACACTATTTCACAATTGGCAATAACATGGTTCTGATGGGTTATGGTCAACTCGTACTTTTTCCAACTCATCCCTAGTCAAGTTGTACTTTTCAATTGGTCAACTCGTACTGGCGTAAACTCGTACCTTTAGTCAACTCGTACTTTTTTTTGGTCAACTCGTCCTTTTGAAATAATCTTATATCTTTTATGAATATTTATTTGACAAATATGATATTTTGCATTTTACTGTGCCTTTTCTTGAAAAAAAAAAAAGCACTACATGCATGACGTATTTAAGCTTTAGTTAATTAAATCATTGACCGTGTGAGCAGAATTTATCTGAATCTCAAATTCAGGCTTAGACATGCATGACGTAAATCATCACCTGAGTGATGTCTGAAAAAAGTAGTCTAACCCCCAACAAAGACTCACTGATTGCTCCATAATTGGATACAATTATCTACTCTTGGATACAATTGACAACCCTTATTTTGAAGGTATGGTCAATCAAATTTATCCACCTGAACTTCAGTTGAACAAAGCCAATATCTCAGATACTGAAGCCCCCTTTTTAGATCTACATCTTTCTGTTGCAAATGGATTTGTTTCTTCTAAAATTTATGATAAGCGCGATGACTTTGATTTTGATATAGTAAATTTTCCTTTTTTGGATGGTGACGTTCCTCGTCGTGCTTCTTATGGTGTATACATTTCGCAACTTATTAGGTTTGCTAGAGTCTGCAATCATGTTACTCGAAATAAATGTTTAACGGCCAAACTTCTCCAACAGGGCTATCGGTATCATAAACTTCGAAAAACATTTTCAAAATTTTATCGTAGACACTATGAATTGATTTCCAAATATAATGTTGGGTTAAAGACGCTTTTAAGTGAGGGCCTTTCGGAACCTGAATTTTATGGTGACTTGGTTTACAAATTTAAGAAACTTAAAGGAATTAATGATTTTTCTTTTCAGTTCAGAAAAATCATAACACGTTACAGACGTATAGGTTATAACTTGAATGTTATGCGACAGTCTGCATGCTTAGTTTTTAACCCAATCATGATTGATAACTATGCTGCCTTTTAATTGCACGCCGGTGGGTCGGGCGTCAAGACTCTATGATGGCCCCGACATAAAGCTATTCATTTTAGTTAGTTGGGGCCGGAGCTTCTTGTCTGTTGCTTGGCCCACCGGGGTCCAACTGGTGTTTTTCTTTTGCTTCGGAGTTAGTAGGTTATTCGGCACCCAGGGATCTCCATCGTCGGGCAGCTTACTCAGTCTGTGAGTCCTGGTTTTTGATTCATCAGGATGTTCATCATGATTTATTTGTTTGTTCTTGATGATTCATTGACTAGTTAGAGATTCACCACGAGGACCGAATAACTAACTAAATGTTATGAACCACTGTAGAAGCTGAGGGTGAGGTTATGGCCATGTAAAACCGGTTTAAGCCCGCCAGTAACTTTGTGTTACTGATCGTTCCAAGTCGATACTTCTGTGGTGGTTCTTTTTGTTTTATGTCTTGGTGCTTAAATTTTTTTTTGTGCTGTTGGCGCCTTATGTATGTTTTCATATTTTTAGTTAAGGTAACTGAGTGGCCACCTATTGGGAAAATAGCTGCTCATTCGGTTTACGATATGTTTCATGGTATAAGTACCTGATTGTTAGTTTGGTTTTTTCCCACCTCGGTTTTTGGAGTGGGAATCTTTTTCTGATTGCGCCTTTTCCTGATCTTTGCCTACTTGTACCTTTTTCTAATTAACCTCAAGATAACAAAAGGGGTGCGATTTGGCAAAAGTACGACTTGACCAATTATAAAGTACGAGTTGACCAAAGTAAAAAGTACGAGTTGACTAAGGTAAAATGTGGTACGAGTTTTTTTAGTACGAGTCGACCACAGTACGAGAAAAGAAAAGTACGAGTTGACCAGCACCCGTTCTGACACCCCTTAATGTAAATTACATTATCAGTATGCTTTCCCAGTCTATAAGAGTAAGAAACTAGAATTGTCAGAGAATCTGACTATAGCCCCGCTTCTCAGCTTTTTTGCAGGGTGAAAAAAACAATGACAGGTAACTATCACAAGCTAGATCTCGTCAATATTGATACGCATACAAAATTTGGTCTGATTATGTCAATTCGTTCTCAAGATATTGAGGGGAAACGAAATTCTGACCTCAATAAATGGCCATAACTCCGTCAAAATTTTGCGAATAATGACGGGTAACAATCCCAAGCTAGATCTTGTCAATGATGATGTGCATAAAAAATTTGGTCGGATTCTGTCAATTCGTTCTCAAGATATTGAGCGGAAACAAAATTCTGAAGTCAATCAAGGGCCGTAACTCCATCAAAATTTTGTGAAAAATGACGGGTAACAATCCCAAGCTAGATCTTGTCAATGATGACGTGCATACAAAATTTGGTCGGATTCTGTCAATTCGTTCTCAAGATATTGAGCGGAAACGAAATTCTGATGTCAATCAAGGGCTGTAACTCCGTCAAAATTTTGCAAAAAATGACGGGTAACAATCCCAAGCTAGATCTTGTCAATGATGACGTGCATACAAAATTTGGTTCAATTCTGTCAATTCGTTCTCAAGATATTTAGCGGAAATGAAATTCTGACGTCAATCAAGGGCCGTAACTCCGTCAAAATTTTGCGAAAAATGACGGGTAACAATCCCAAGCTAGATGTTGTCAATGATGACATGCATACAAAATTTGGTCGGATTCTGTCAATTCGTTCTCAAGATATTGAGCGGAAACGAAATTCTGACCTCAATTAAGGGCCGTAACTCCGTCAAAATTTTGCGAATAATGACGGGTAACAATCCCAAGCTAGATCTTGTCAATGATGATGTGCATACAAAATTTGGTCGGATTCTGTCAATTCGTTCTCAAGATATTGAGCGGAAACAAAATTCTGAAGTCAATCAAGGGCCGTAACTCCATCAAAATTTTGTGAAAAATGACGGGTAACAATCCCAAGCTAGATCTTGTCAATGATGACGTGCATACAAAATTTGGTCGGATTCTGTCAATTCGTTCTCAAGATATTGAGCGGAAACAAAATTCTGAAGTCAATCAAGGGCCGTAACTCCATCAAAATTTTGTGAAAAATGACGGGTAACAATCCCAAGCTAGATCTTGTCAATGATGACGTGCATACAAAATTTGGTCGGATTCTGTCAATTCGTTCTCAAGATATTGAGCGGAAACGAAATTCTGATGTCAATCAAGGGCTGTAACTCCGTCAAAATTTTGCAAAAAATGACGGGTAACAATCCCAAGCTAGATCTTGTCAATGATGACGTGCATACAAAATTTGGTTCAATTCTGTCAATTCGTTCTCAAGATATTTAGCGGAAATGAAATTCTTATGGTGTATACATTTCGCAACTTATTAGGTTTGCTAGAGTCTGCAATCATGTTACTCGAAATAAATGTTTAACGGCCAAACTTCTCCAACAGGGCTATCGGTATCATAAACTTCGAAAAACATTTACAAAATTTTATCGTAGACACTATGAATTGATTTCCAAATATAATGTTGGGTTAAAGACGCTTTTAAGTGAGGGCCTTTCGGAACCTGAATTTTATGGTGACTTGGTTTACAAATTTAAGAAACTTAAAGGAATTAATGATTTTTCTTTTCAGTTCAGAAAAATCATAACACGTTACAGACGTATAGGTTATAACTTGAATGTTATGCGACAGTCTGCATGCTTAGTTTTTAACCCAATCATGATTGATAACTATGCTGCCTTTTAATTGCACGCCGGTGGGTCGGGCGTCAAGACTCTATGATGGCCCCGACATAAAGCTATTCATTTTAGTTAGTTGGGGCCGGAGCTTCTTGTCTGTTGCTTGGCCCACCGGGGTCCAACTGGTGTTTTTCTTTTGCTTCGGAGTTAGTAGGTTATTCGGCACCCAGGGATCTCCATCGTCGGGCAGCTTACTCAGTCTGTGAGTCCTGGTTTTTGATTCATCAGGATGTTCATCATGATTTATTTGTTTGTTCTTGATGATTCATTGACTAGTTAGAGATTCACCACGAGGACCGAATAACTAACTAAATGTTATGAACCACTGTAGAAGCTGAGGGTGAGGTTATGGCCATGTAAAACCGGTTTAAGCCCGCCAGTAACTTTGTGTTACTGATCGTTCCAAGTCGATACTTCTGTGGTGGTTCTTTTTGTTTTATGTCTTGGTGCTTAAATTTTTTTTTGTGCTGTTGGCGCCTTATGTATGTTTTCATATTTTTAGTTAAGGTAACTGAGTGGCCACCTATTGGGAAAATAGCTGCTCATTCGGTTTACGATATGTTTCATGGTATAAGTACCTGATTGTTAGTTTGGTTTTTTCCCACCTCGGTTTTTGGAGTGGGAATCTTTTTCTGATTGCGCCTTTTCCTGATCTTTGCCTACTTGTACCTTTTTCTAATTAACCTCAAGATAACAAAAGGGGTGCGATTTGGCAAAAGTACGACTTGACCAATTATAAAGTACGAGTTGACCAAAGTAAAAAGTACGAGTTGACTAAGGTAAAATGTGGTACGAGTTTTTTTAGTACGAGTCGACCACAGTACGAGAAAAGAAAAGTACGAGTTGACCAGCACCCGTTCTGACACCCCTTAATGTAAATTACATTATCAGTATGCTTTCCCAGTCTATAAGAGTAAGAAACTAGAATTGTCAGAGAATCTGACTATAGCCCCGCTTCTCAGCTTTTTTGCAGGGTGAAAAAAACAATGACAGGTAACTATCACAAGCTAGATCTCGTCAATATTGATACGCATACAAAATTTGGTCTGATTATGTCAATTCGTTCTCAAGATATTGAGGGGAAACGAAATTCTGACCTCAATAAATGGCCATAACTCCGTCAAAATTTTGCGAATAATGACGGGTAACAATCCCAAGCTAGATCTTGTCAATGATGATGTGCATAAAAAATTTGGTCGGATTCTGTCAATTCGTTCTCAAGATATTGAGCGGAAACAAAATTCTGAAGTCAATCAAGGGCCGTAACTCCATCAAAATTTTGTGAAAAATGACGGGTAACAATCCCAAGCTAGATCTTGTCAATGATGACGTGCATACAAAATTTGGTCGGATTCTGTCAATTCGTTCTCAAGATATTGAGCGGAAACGAAATTCTGATGTCAATCAAGGGCTGTAACTCCGTCAAAATTTTGCAAAAAATGACGGGTAACAATCCCAAGCTAGATCTTGTCAATGATGACGTGCATACAAAATTTGGTTCAATTCTGTCAATTCGTTCTCAAGATATTTAGCGGAAATGAAATTCTGACGTCAATCAAGGGCCGTAACTCCGTCAAAATTTTGCGAAAAATGACGGGTAACAATCCCAAGCTAGATGTTGTCAATGATGACATGCATACAAAATTTGGTCGGATTCTGTCAATTCGTTCTCAAGATATTGAGCGGAAACGAAATTCTGACCTCAATTAAGGGCCGTAACTCCGTCAAAATTTTGCGAATAATGACGGGTAACAATCCCAAGCTAGATCTTGTCAATGATGATGTGCATACAAAATTTGGTCGGATTCTGTCAATTCGTTCTCAAGATATTGAGCGGAAACAAAATTCTGAAGTCAATCAAGGGCCGTAACTCCATCAAAATTTTGTGAAAAATGACGGGTAACAATCCCAAGCTAGATCTTGTCAATGATGACGTGCATACAAAATTTGGTCGGATTCTGTCAATTCGTTCTCAAGATATTGAGCGGAAACAAAATTCTGAAGTCAATCAAGGGCCGTAACTCCATCAAAATTTTGTGAAAAATGACGGGTAACAATCCCAAGCTAGCTCTTGTCAATGATGACGTGCATACAAAATTTGGTCGGATTCTGTCAATTCGTTCTCAAGATATTGAGCGGAAACGAAATTCTGATGTCAATCAAGGGCTGTAACTCCGTCAAAATTTTGCAAAAAATGACGGGTAACAATCCCAAGCTAGATCTTGTCAATGATGACGTGCATACAAAATTTGGTTCAATTCTGTCAATTCGTTCTCAAGATATTTAGCGGAAATGAAATTCTGACGTCAATCAAGGGCCGTAACTCCGTCAAAATTTTGCAAAAAATGACGGGTAACAATCCCAAGCTAGATGTTGTCAATGATGACATGCATACAAAATTTGGTCGGATTCTGTCAATTCGTTCTCAAGATATTGAGCGGAAACGAAATTCTGACCTCAATTAAGGGCCGTAACTCCGTCAAAATTTTGCGAATAATGACGGGTAACAATCCCAAGCTAGATCTTGTCAATGATGATGTGCATACAAAATTTGGTCGGATTCTGTCAATTCGTTCTCAAGATATTGAGCGGAAACAAAATTCTGAAGTCAATCAAGGGCCGTAACTCCATCAAAATTTTGTGAAAAATGACGGGTAACAATCCCAAGCTAGATCTTGTCAATGATGACGTGCATACAAAATTTGGTCGGATTCTGTCAATTCGTTCTCAAGATATTGAGCGGAAACGAAATTCTGATGTCAATCAAGGGCTGTAACTCCGTCAAAATTTTGCAAAAAATGACGGGTAACAATCCCAAGCTAGATCTTGTCAATGATGACGTGCATACAAAATTTGGTTCAATTCTGTCAATTCGTTCTCAAGATATTTAGCGGAAATGAAATTCTGACGTCAATCAAGGGCCGTAACTCCGTCAAAATTTTGCGAAAAATGACGGGTAACAATCCCAAGCTAGATGTTGTCAATGATGACATGCATACAAAATTTGGTCGGATTCTGTCAATTCGTTCTCAAGATATTGAGCGGAAACGAAATTCTGACCTCAATTAAGGGCCGTAACTCCGTCAAAATTTTGCGAAAAATGACGGTTAACAATCCCAAGCTACTAGATCTTGTCATTGTTGATGTGCACACAAAATTTGGTCTGATTCTGTCAATTTTTCTCAAGATATTGAGCGGAAACGAAATTCTGACATCAATCAAGGGCCGTAACTCTGTCAAAATTTTGCAAAAAATGACGGTTAACAATCCCAAGCTAGATCTTGTCAATGATGACGTGCATACAAAATTTGGTCGGATTCTGTCAATTCGTTCTCAAGATATTGAGCAGAAACGAAATTCTGACGTCAATCAAGGGCTGTAACTCCGTCAAAATTTTGCGAAAAATGACGGGTAACAATCCCAAGCTAGAGCTTGTCAATGATGACGTGCATACAAAATTTGGTTGGATTCTGTCAATTTGTTCTCAAGATATTGAGCGGAAACGAAATTCTGACATCAATCAAGGGCCGTAACTCTGTCAAAATTTTGCAAAAAATGACGGTTAACAATCCCAAGCTAGATCTTGTCAATGATGACGTGCATACAAAATTTGGTCGGATTCTGTCAATTCGTTCTCAAGATATTGAGCAGAAACGAAATTCTGACGTCAATCAAGGGCTGTAACTCCGTCAAAATTTTGCGAAAAATGACGGGTAACAATCCCAAGCTAGAGCTTGTCAATGATGACGTGCATACAAAATTTGGTTGGATTCTGTCAATTTGTTCTCAAGATATTGAGCGGAAACGAAATTCTGACGTCAATTAAGGGCCGTAACTCCGTCAAAATTTTACGAAAAATGACAGGTAACAATCCCAAGCTAGATCTTGTCAATGTTGATGTGCACACAAAATTTGGTCTGATTATGTCAATTCGTTCTCAAGATATTGAGCGGAAACGAAATTCTGACGTCAATTAAAGGCCGTAACTCCGTCAAAATTTTGCGAAAAATGACGGGTAACAATCCCAAGCTAGATCTTGTCAATGTTGATGTGCATACAAAATTTGGTTGGATTCTGTCAATTCGTTCTCAAGATATTGAGCGGAAACGAAATGTTCACGGAATGACGGAATGACGGAATGACGGAATGACAGAATCACGGAATCACGGAATCACGGAACCACGGAAGGACAGGGTGAATCCAGTATAGCCCCACTTTTCCAAAGCGGGGCTATAATTAATGTTGGCATATTCAGATTCAGACTTGCAGCAAGACATGAATTAAAGGAAGAGGGGAAATTCTGCAATTCATTTACACCACTATGAACTGTCATCTGCATTTTCACTTGAGTGTTTAATATTTTCATCTAATATCATTCAGACATATCTTTCATTTAAAGTATGAAAGACAATCAGAAAGCTCATGCACTAAGAGTCTAAGACCATAACTTAATAGTGCTGATAGGTATCAAAATGAGTTTTGTAGTATAATATTTTGAAACAATTCTATTCTCAAAAATTTCATTGAGATATGCAAGTGATGTGCAAGATAATAGAGCCTTCAGCAGCACTTTATGGAAATCTTTGGAGCACTCTTGAACATGCTGCATACTTAGTTTTGCATAATCAATACTAGGTTCATAAAAAGCAACAAAAGACTGATGTGATATTAAATGGCATTTAAAAGTTATGACATAAGCGCACAAACAAATGGTTTGTGCAATTGATTTTACTGCAAAATCATAATTATTTTACTACTTATAAACAGGGTTTGGGGCTTCTAATTCTAAAGACAATAATATTGACCATGGCACTTATAGAAACCTTACTCTAACCTGGTGGTATAAAATGCTAAAGTCGCAAAAACTAATGACATTTCAAAATCGGTCCAAAAGAAGTTTTGCTTTTTTTTTTAATTGTTAATATTTATAATTCAATTGATCTTTAAATGAAAATCGTTAGGTTTTCACAAGATGTTATGACTGTTTAAGAAGTAAATTGTTTCATTGTTGCGGACCAATCAAGTGTAACAAGTTTACACAAAGACATGTTATGAACCCGACTGTGACATTGATCAGTTTTTAGTGGGCGATACTCAGCCCTAAGCCCAAGTTTTCTCGTCCTGGGATGGCAAATTTGGCATCCATGAGATCCCTGAGTAGTATACAAAAATATGAATATTAAGAAATAAAACAGCGTTATCCAGACTGTCATTTATCTATGTTCATAAACTGAGTTGATTCTTTTCTAACTGGTTGGGTCATTCAAGACCACTGTAGTATGGTACATGCATATTACCATCTTAAGAAACCAGGAATGGCTGTGTGTGCAGTTTAAAGAAAACTGTCCTGTAGCCTATTGTGGAGTATGTTAACTGAGAAAGAATAGGTCTCAGTATTGCGATTCTGATCATGAAAGAAAATTTATTAGAACCGCGAAAACCAGTGACAATGACGTTAGTCCAAGATAACCTACTGAATACATGTACTAGGCCGACTTTGAACGATTTTATTTCTGGTACTTTTGCCAATAATTCATCTTGTATGAGATGACATCCTCTTTTCTTTGCAGCAATTGTGATTTCTTTTTGGAACCAAGCCATCAGTAGTTTGTTTTCTTTCATGGGTCGTGTTGTTTGTTCACTAAATTGTACGCCGTTTCAAATGGATTCCGGGTAGTTTCGATCCTATCTTTTAACTTCGATAACTTTTACTGCCTACGCCCTCGCGAGCATTTTTGGCAGGCACTGCGCGTCAGGGTCATGAAAAGAACTAAAAAGTATGGTAGTGAGTCTACAAAATAGGAATAGGTAAAATGAGCTTAATTATTATAAATTAGTTGATGCTAGAAAGAGAGAGAGAGAGAGAAAAAAAAAAACACACACACACACACACTTAAAAACAGTACCCTAGTCGAAAAGGCGGGACAAAACTAAGGAGCCCAGAGATTCTCTACAGCACACCAGGCTATTGTAGAGATCCTGAGCCCCATAAAAGAAAGAAAATGTGTGACTAGTTACTTGTATACATTAAAAACTAAAACCATGATATTGTCTGCTTAATGGATTTTTTTAAAATAACAGACAACAATCAGTGGTAACCAATGGCATTAGCTTTAGCCCCATTCCTGTCTCCTCTGGTGTCACGCAGAGCTCTGTTCTCGGACTAATCCTATTCTAAGCTTACATTAATGACCAGTCACTTTCCAGAACAGGTAAGATGAAGAGTCCGACTCTTGGCAGATGACACAGCTATGTAATTGTGCATCAGTTCCATATCAGGATCTAACATCTTACAAAAAGACATCAGTTCTTGTTCTTGTGTAAATTCCTCATACGAAGGATCACCTCACGTCGTGAGTAGTCGATATCGCCACCATCAAATAATAACATCAGGGAGCTATGTATACTTTTTACAAGGGTTAACCCGGGGAAGATAGGCTGGCATCTAGTGAACAGTTATATGTATAGTGTTCTTTATGTATGTTTCAGTCTCTTTCTATTTATTTGTTTGTTCTTGATGATTCATTTACTAGTTAGAGATTCACCACGAGGACCGAAGAACTATCTAAATGTTATGAACCACTGCGGAAGCTGAGGGTGAGGTTACGGCCGTGTAAAATCGATTTAAACCGGCCAGTAACTTTGTGTTACTGATCGTTCCAAGTCGATGCTTCTGTGTTGGTTCTTTTTGTTTTGTGTCTTGGTGTTTATAATATTTTTGTGCTGTTGGCGCCTTATGTATGTTTGCATATTTTTAGTTAAGTTAAGGTAACTGAGTGGCCACCTATTGGGAAAATAGCTGCTCATTCGGCTTACGAAATGTTTTGATGGTATTAGTACCTGATTGTTAGTTTGGTTTTTTCCCACCTTGGTTTTTGGAAAGGGAGTCTTTTTCTGATTGCGCCTTTTCCTGATCTTTGCCTACTTGTACTTTTTTTTCTCTTGTTTTTGGGATCAGATCTAGCATCTTATATCGGAGTGCATATAACCCATACACCAGCCTTCCACTATGATTCTGCAGCCTTTGCATGCGTTCTGGCTTTCTGTTTCCGTCGCCTGTGTGGGTCAATACAGTACAGTCTACAATCAGCTGCGTGAAGTTCTGCCGGATATCATGGACTGCATCAAGAACGTCTTGCATTATTTGACCCCGTACTTCCTCCAGAGATGGACATTCCAAGAGAAAGTGGAATAGTGTTTCTTCGGTCAACACACAGAGGAGACAGGTTGCATCAGAGGCGCCTTGGCTGAACGCGGCCCGGTTTGTCTGGAGATAGTCAACCAACAGTCGAGCGTGAATCCTACTCGCTTCCCTTGTGGATCCTGTGACGATGTTCAATAGGGGGTGCGACTTTCTTGGAATATAGAGTTGAGTGTTCAGGAACTGCAGGGACTTGTGTCTTCTGGCCTCAGTGGTTATTTTATTGACCCAATAATCGTGTTCAGCATAACGAACTGTCTTCTTCTAGGTAAACATGGTGTAAGCTGAACTGAGCAGATCCAAGGCAGGAGGTAAATTGTATTTCAGCAGGATAGTACGTATCTGGATATACCAACTGCTACTCTGGATGGACTTGATGCTTAATTACCTGTGTGCAAGTTGCTTCTTGACTCCAGTCTCATGTAGTCGGCAAACATTTCCAAATTGCGACATAGCCCGTTTGTGAACAGGTACCCCGCCAGGATGTAGATTGCTGGCGTAGAAGTATTCTTCGGTAGTGTCAGAAGCTGCTTGAGACCTCAGATATATCTCCAGGGTTTCAAGGTTCCTCCCTCGTGACTGGTCGGACACTTCCAATCCAAAGAGCAAGACTGGTTCAACATTAATTCTGAAGACATGGATCGCAGACTGGTGGGTCTAAACCGTTGCAGCCATGTAGTCCGGCCGGCATGAGCCTGTACATTGCCCTCCTTGATTTTTGGATATTGCTATTGATAGCCACTGGAGTCTGTAGGGTGGTTGAACGGTACATACCAATATGGGTGGTATGATCAACAATTGGCATATCTTCGCCATCCAGGGTACATACAAGGTCCACATCAGTTATAATCTTGACTCTAGAAGGTTTGGCTTCCAACACCACATTCTTTACTGGTTGCAGTAGGTAAACCTCCCTCTTGCTATTGTCAACTGCCATGTCCAACATTATCTGTAGCTCTGTCTTTGAATCACTCATAAAGGCAGTGTCATCAGCCACTGTAGGAGCACCGCACCTGATGTTACCAATCTTTGCACCATAACCAGAGTCGCTGACCTTGCATAGTAAGGGATTGTTATAAACCTTGAAGAGATCGGTACTCAGCAGCCCTCCCTGTCGCATCTCCTGCTCGATGTAAAAACTCGGAGAGATAGCGCCACCACACTTAACAGAGCTTCTGGCTCCTTGATGTAGCTGGTGGATCAAACTCCAGCACTGGCCTTCAATGCCTATATCGTAAAGCTTCCGTAACAGGCTCGCATGACTGACTACGTCGAAGGCGGATTTAATACCTAGGAATGCTATATACGCCATCTTCTTTTGATCCTTGAACTCTTGCGTCCTTGTTTGAACCTTTGTTTTTATACACTGGGGTCAATATTCCTTGCTTTAGAGAATCTGGTATATACTCGTGGTCAAAGATTTGCTGGATCACTGCAGCTACCTCTTCCAGAAGCTCCTGGCCCCCATACAGTATATGTTCCACCGTTAAGCCATTTATGTCAGGAGCCTTCCCCTTGTTCAGGCTTCTGACAGCTTTTTTAATTCCGGAAACACTCAGTATAACTCTCTCTTTTTGCTGCCACTTGCAAATGTCAATCATATCACCTAAGTCTTTATCTACTAACCCAATGTACTCCCTGTCAAAGCCTTCTGGATCACTTTTTTCCGCGAGTTTGCATAATGCATTTTCCACCCTTCTAGGATTTCTTCCTCTGTCTTGAATGTTTTCTGACCTACTGTCAGCTCTGTCATAATATTTGTAGATTTCCCTCTCTGGTTACTGACTAGTCTGTGAAAGACTTTAGAATTCCTATCTCTTGAATCTATGATTTCTTGCTTGTAGTCATTCCGTTTAGTAGCAAACTCCCTTCTAAGGACACGCTTCGAACTCTTGACTGCCATGTAAAGCACATTATCTTTCTCCCTTGGTTTCCCTGATTTCTTCCATTCCCAGAAAGCTTGCTTGTTTTTGCACTGGCCTCCTTCATACTTGATGAAGCAATTTTCAACTTTGGGGCACTTCTCTTGGCCTGTCTTGGCGGAACTACCAAATCAGTTGCTGCCTTAATGACTGTATTGATATTGTCTATAATCTCGTCTAATTCGTCGGAGATGAGAAATGGAAAGAAGACTGGGACATGAATTTCAACGCAGCGAAATGTCTGGCCAAGTTGGCAACGGTCAGGAAAAGGCGCAACCAAAAACAGATTTCCTCTCCAAAAAACCGAGGTAAGAAAAAAGCTAAACCAACAATCATGAAAAAATATAGCCCACTATGGTATCCTGTTCGGAGGAACAAATCATGAAACTGTACGATAAAATGCCAACCCACGTCTTGGCAGAATACAAAAGCCAGAGGTGACTACGCAGTGCTTTAAGACATGCTTACCTCATAAAGGAACCCATATGGAATCTTTCTTCTAACAACCGTACAGGTGGAAAATATTTCATGTGGAATAATAATAATAATAATAATAATAATAATAATAATAATAAAAAAATGAAATGCTTAGTTTTATTTTAAAATGGTTTTATGTATATGTGAACAGCAGAGACACACATTAATGAACTCATATGCAGTCATGAGCTAGGGATAATAGTTACATTTTTGGTGAATGGATTATTTGCAGTCCGTGTAGATGGGACATGCTGAGTAGCTTTCCGAGTCTGCAGAATTGTAATAACAAAAACTGCATTCAAATGATTTGCTTTAATGTTTTGACAGCAAGACAATCTGTCATGTAGGACAAACCTAAAAGATTGTTAAGATATGTTGCTGAGATTGCCAAGTATGTCTGGAATGCTGATTTTTTTTTTCAGAGATGAGACGGTACTGGACAGAATGTACATACCGATCGATGCAAACCGACAAATAAACTGGCAGCAGCGATTCCATGTTAAAATATCTAGTACCAGCCAACTGACGTCTAGTCATTTTAACGTAAAATTGCTGCTGCCAGGCACTAGCCATTTTCAATGGAGGGAATTGGCAGAGAAAGCCTTTACAGTGTGTTTAAGAGGCTTTTAGCTTGTGGGGATTTCAATGCAGCTAATTGCATTGCAGTACAAAACAGCGCTTTTATTTGAACAATCGACTCCGTAAGAATGTTTGCTCGAGGAACTTATGTAATAAGAATATATATAATTAATTACGCTGCCTATTGCTAATAGACATTTTTCACTTTTGAACGTAAAGTTTGCTGGCGCTTGCGGTTACGACATTGTGTGTGATGGGCGACGACTCGTGAGGGCATATTTGGGACGAAGGCAAGGGGCGATATGAAGAATTACTTAGTCAAAACTACCAACAGCCCACCGGAGGTGTATTAAATGAGACACGCTAAAAACGAATTGCCCAGGACGCCTAGCTGAATAGTTCAGTAGGTAGAGTGTAAGACATTAAATCGAAAGGTCCTGGGTTCGAGTCCGGGTAGGACAAAAATTATTTTTCCTTTTCTTTGTTTCTTCCTTTTTTCGCACCTGTGACAATCAAGCTTAGAAAATTAAAAAGAAATGAAAAAAAGGAAAAAAGAAAATAATATTTTATCCATTGGCAAATACAAGAATCACAAAATTCACTGCTGCATTTAATACTAAATCGTAAGTTTCTGGACTAAACTGTCTAGTGAGAAGGCAGACCGCATGTATAAGTTTTTTATAGGTCTTGATTTTTCACCCATTGAAGCCGAGAACTCGATCGTCATTTTCGGCAGAAGAACGGATCAGCGATCGATCCTAACGTCAACATTTATTTCCTGACTGGCTGGTACAGATAATGTGGATAGGATAAGCTGACCGCCTCTAATGACTAAAAAAATTACGCAAGCGTCCCCCGTGGCCGAGCAGTTAAGAGCGCTGTTTCATAATCACTTTAATCATCTCACCGTTGTGTCTGGTGTGAGTTCGAGACTCACAATGTCCACATGTGAGACAGGCCAAGTTCTGCTTGCGGGTGTGCCAGGCGGTTTTTCTCGGGGTACTCCCGTTTTCGCCCCACCTACTGTTTGGTGCTTTTCATATGAGCTGAAATAATCTTGAAAGGGACGTAAAACTGAATTTTAACAAATACACAAGACACCAAATCAAACAGTATAGTGTACATGTTCATATATATGTGTATAGATGTAAAACTACAGTTTCACGTGCTATCTCGTGAGCGAACAATGTTTAATTTTTCGATGTGTCGTTTTGAGTCCATTCGACAGTAGGAAGAGCGATGGGGGCAATACCCTACATGTAGCTACAATATGCCTAGCCACACAACTGTTTTTGTCTATTGTAGACTTTCAACAGTATTTCTGCCATATCGAGTGCGATGGTTACGATGTAGAAAATTAATTTGGAAAGACATAAGCTTTCGTTCTGATCCTCATTTATTCTGTGTGATAGTATGCGTGTTGTTTCACCTGGTTGAATTCAAATAAATAAATTAAAATCAAACTAACACAATTATATTATTTTCATGAGTTTCTAAAGTGTTTCCGAAGAGGACGCATAGTGTTTCAGTCGCCCCGTAAAGCGGGTCGCGCGTCACTTCGCCGCAGTTTACTTTTGATGTTCGCCATTTTCACATACACGTAGAAGCAATTTTGGACACTACATATTCTGTCAAAGTGCACAAATTATTAATTTGTTTCACAAATAATGGTGTATACTGTCTTCACATTGACACATGTGTTTTCTTAAGATTATTGCCTCGTGTATTGTCCTTTTTTTTTTTTTTTCAGTTTTACGTCCCTTTCAAGCCTTTTCACTCATATCGAGACGAATCAAACAGAAAGTGGGGCGAAAACCGAAGTACCCGGGGAAAAACCACCTGACACACCCGCAAGCAGAACTTGGCTCGTCCAACATGTGAATTCTGCCCCGTGCGAGGCGCGAACCAACAGAAGTGAGATGATCGAATGATCAAGAGCACTGAAGTCAGCGACCTTAACCACTCGGCCACGGGGGCCGCCTATTGTCCCTTTTAACAGACTAGACGCTGGTCTTGTTTGAAAAGAGCTAGTAATTTTGTTTTTATGCGTGTTGTTAAATTGCTTGTGATGTGTGGGACCGCCATGTCTCTCCCGCCTGTTGTCTATGTTAGGATGGGAAATTTAATTGTATAGATTCTTGGTCATTCTATCGTTACTTGATTACAGATAAGGGTCTGATTGTGCTCATTTCTGATCATAATGATGCGGGTTTTTTTTATACAAGTTTCGGCTCGTTCAAGATTATTTTAGTTCATATGAGACGGGTAAATCAGTAACAGGGGGGAAAGGGGAGAACCCTGAGAAAACGAACTTGCACACCCACAAGCAGAACTTGGTTTGTGTCACCTGTGATTGTAAGACTGATCAATTGGGCAGCAAGGCTACGGCGAAGAGTTCATTGTCTTGGTGTTGGTAGTTGCCAAAGCGATATTGCTGCGCTGAAGGTTGTTTTAATCCATTTTATCACATGTTGTGTGATGTTGCATCAATCTTTGTTGTAAGGACTTTGATTGTATCGCAAGCATACACGATGGTGCTGACACTGATAGACAATACCCGAATACACATATTCATATACATATACAGTATACCACGCAGACATTTCAAGTGTCCATATACCGACCTTTTATATGTAAACAAACGAACCGCCATTCATGATTCTAATATATATACATGTAACAGGGCAACATTTTGTCCTAGGGCCCATCGACAAAACAAAGATCATATCAAGCCGGATCCGTTATCAAACCACATTGCTGCTTGGCAAGCCGAACGCAGTTGATGTTAAGGGCATGCGTTCTTTTGTCCTTTTTTTAACATTTAAAAGTACGATTTCTATCATGATAAAGTTTATACTGAACCTATTAAGCAAGCCTCCCTGGTGCAGTGGTTATTTCACGTGCCAAGTATAAACCAGAGATCGCAGGTTTGATCCGGGTCTTCTTGCGTCTGTCGGATGAGACTATAAACTGAGGTCTCGTTTCCATATGACCTTTGCTGTTGGATTAACGCCCAAATCAACAAACCAATTCAATTTATTATTTATTTAAATTCAGATTGAGTAAGAAGCTTATGTGCTTATATATGCTTGCCCGGACGCAAAGATGGGCCCTAATGAGTAAGGTTAAGAATGATCAAATGTTGTAGATCTGTCGTCAGCATGTGTAATACATGTGCACTAAAACGGTACCCTGTATCATGACGATATCATTACAAAACCTTAACAAGCAAAATACAGTGTGTTTTTTAAGTTGAAAAAGTTTAAGAAAAAAATGAAAATTTTCAGTTCAACAGTTTTGATATTTTCTTATTTGTTCAAAACATAGATTGTGGACACATGATAGAACGAATACTCACAATCTATGTTTTCAGAAGCATAGGCAACCAAGTTGACCTTGTCCTATAATAGGTTAATGTCATCCCTGGGTCATATATAGACTATGTAGATGCTTCATGCCAAGTTTCAAAATCATAGGCCTACTGGTTCTGAAGAAGAACACTTAAAGGTTTTTCAATTCATAGCCATGGCGGCCATTTTGGTCAAGTTACCTTGACCATTAATACAAACTTTCGTTCCCCTTCCACGAAGTTTGGCTTTGATCGGCCATGCGGTTGCAGAGAAGATGTTTAAATATTATAGTCATATACATGTATATATCCCCAGGCAGGAGCAGACAACCACCGGGGTCTTAATGTTTTCATAAAAATAAATCTGTCCATTTGTATTATCAAAGCAAGTTTCCACCCATTTAATTACATTTAACTTATTTCCCCATTTAAATGCACGGGCGACATACATGTAAGTTGATCTTACCGATCTTTGTAGTGCGTTTAATATTGTTTGATGCTTCATGCCAAGTTACAAAACCATAGGCCTTCTGGTTCTGGAGAAGAAAATTTTAGCAGTTTTTGCTATTTATAGCCAAGGCGGCCATCTTGGTCATGTGACCTGGTCCATTTATGCAAATTTCGTTTCCCCTTCCTAAGAATGCTCCGCAAACAGTTTTAACTTTGATTAGCCAAGCTGTTTCAGAGAAGAAGATCATGGAAATTGTTGACAGGGGCATGACCATCCTATAAGCTCACCTTTTGAGCCGAAGGGCTCATGTGAGCTAAACTAGGTATACCCCTGCATACTCAAGTTTTGCTTTATAAAAGCGTTGTTCAATGGGGTAAACATGTCACGGACATGTTATCCTGATGAGGATAACAGACCATGCTCGATATTACTTGAAATGTGTCAAAACGTTGTAAGGCGTAGAATAAAAAGAACTACACATAAAATTAAAGATCAACTAAATGTTTCAAATCGTAAATCTTGCCATGTTTACATGTAAAAAAGTTTCTGTGTGTTCACGAAAAACCCGTGAAATGTAGCCTAACAGAACCAATGTATGTATATACATGTATATGCACCAGTATGTTAAAAGTCACATGGAGATAACAAATAGTTGATAGTTGTTTTCCCACCAACAGTTATCGTCATTTGCAGACGGGATCTCGGTTTATAGTGTAACCATAAAGCCATGGGCAGCTCAGAATTGAACTAGCAATCCCTAGTTATACACACGAGTGTCTAAAAAAATAATATTCTGCACTGGAAGCTCTTTTATTCGCGCCAAGCATTTATAAGGCCGACTCGCATTGAACGCGTAATGTATTTTTATTGGCAAACATGACGGTTGATGATGCGATTTTGTAAACATATCGTGTCAAACTTGAAAGGCCACTTCTGGTTCATTGTTTCATTAAATCAGACAGTTAAACGGGAAGACAACAATAATCATTGTTACCATTGCATATGATAACATTGTTTACGATTTATATGTTTAATTGCTGTCTGGATTTCTTTATTTTTGCATTTTACCAATGCATTTTGGTTTTAAGTTTTTATTTTTTTTTCTGCGAAAAAAGAAAAAAATAATAATAAAAATATTAAAATAATAATTCCAATAAAAATAGGCGTTTCCTACTCGCGCTCAACCTCCTGAGCTAACGAGTCAAATGCTCTTATCAAAATCATTTTTAAGGCTTTATGTCCCAGTCAAAATTTTTTTCAGTCATGACGGGACGGAGCCAACGCTTCCTGGGTTTAACCAGTTAGTAAGGAGTGAATGTGTCTTGCTCAAGGACACAACACGGTGGCGCCTATGGGGATCGAACCCAGGACCTCTCGATTCGGAGTCAGACGCCCTACCACTACGCCACCGTGTTCCCTAAAAATAATTTTGTACCAGTCTTATATCAACTACATGTACGTATTTATTCTCGACATGTGATTTTACGAAGCGACTGACTGAACCACTGCGACATGAAGTAATCTACGGAACGTGCGTGCGTGCGTGCGTGCGCGCGCGTGCGTGCGTGCGTGTGTGTGTGTGTGTGTGTGTGTGTGTGTGTGTGTGTGTGTGTGCTCGCGTAAAGAATATTGTCATCCTGTTTTAGGGTTAAGCAAGGTACGCGGCACGTTATGAAAAAACGAACTGTATGTTTCTTAGTCTATGAGCATTCATTTTCTTGAAAATGATATTGTTTTAGTTTGAAGTTTAATTATAAATATTTATTTGAATTCAACCAGATAAACATCACGCATAATTCAAGAGAATAAATGAGGATCAGAAAGAAAGCCGTTGACTTGGAAAAAAAAACATCCCAAAAATCGTAATTATCGCATTCAAAATGCTGAAATACTGTGGAAGGTCTACAAAACCTCAACTTATTTGTATGGCTATGCAAAATGTAGCTAGGATATCGCACTTATCGTCTAATGGACTCAAAACGAAACATAAACCAAATAATTAACATCAAGATTTCGAGTATCTGTTTGAAATGCATGTATAAACATGCCAAAATAAATTATGTTCTCTCACGAGACAGCACGTGGAACTGTAGGTCTTACACCTAATAAATATACATATATCTTTACATGTACACTATACAGTGTACTATCTATACAGTGTACTATTTGAGTTAGTGCCTACGTCCGCGGAAAACATTCAGTTTAAGTTGTTCAGGGTGGCTAACTTATCCTAGCCACATTATGCCTGTACAAGCCTTCAGTATATTCATATTTTCATGTCACCCAGAAAGAAATATTGACGATCAGATAGATCAGCTCTTATACCAAAAATACGGTCAAGCTCCCAATACAAGAGAAAACATACATGTAGGCTGCCGTCTCAAGCTTCAATTCCTTTACGATTTAAGAATTTAATGTAGTAGGGCATTTCATGATCCTTGTATTTGCCAAAAAATATAATCAGCTGATAATATATGTTTTATTTGCAAAGCTTTTTTGTCACAAGAGAGACAAATAAAGAAAAGAAAAAAAAGTGATCGGTCCGGGACTCGAACCCAGGACCTTTCGCTTTCAACTCCAAGAACGCTACCTACTGAGCTACACAGCTACACGTCCTGACTATTTCACTTTTTTGACTCTCTTATTTAATTCGTCTTCGTCGGGCTATTGGTAGTTTTGACTAAGTAATTCTTCATATCGTCCCTCGTCTTCGTCTCAAATATGCCCTCACGAGTCGTCCCCCATCACACGGAAAGTCATAACCGCAAGCGCCAGCAGCATTTACGTTCAAAAGTGAAAAATGTCTAATATTAACTTGGCAGTGAGCTCGCCATAAGACAAAAATCCTTACTAACAAACACCATTGGTATGATCAAAGATAGATCTGTTCAAATTCAAGTAAAAGACACAGATGCATGAAATAGTGGATCTTACACGAGTGATCATTTCATATGAAATTCATTAAACGAGCCTTCGGCGAGTTTAATAAATTTCATATGAAATGACCACGAGTTTAAGATTCGTTTTATCATATGACTATTAAAATATGATTTTATCGCCTTCAAAGTGGGCATATCTTCAATGAAAATTTACATTGTTGTTACGGACGTCGTCAATGACGTTACGTATTCCCGTAAAAGTGTTAATACACGTGTGGTCATAACACTTTTATTACATGGCGTTATCCACTGGAAAACAGCGACGTCATATGATAAACTACTATGAGGCTACAAAGACAGATTAGGTCTGGTGTTGTTGTGTACCGTCCTATGAAAGATTTCAGCAAAGTCTAACATCTAGTCCAGCAGAAATATGGTGAATTTCCGATGGACCTGGTAATTGGGTATTAAGTTTTTTTTTCTTGATGGATTCATGTAGTATAGGCATTGTCTTTCAAGAGTTTGACTGGTGACTCTTTGTCATCATTGAGGGTTTTGAGAAATCCAAGATGGCATCCAACATGTCTACCAGATATCATTTCATGCTAAAATACTGACTAAAATAAACTCAGCCTGTAAAATCGATTAAAGCACGCCAGTAATTTTATACTACTGATCGTTCCAAGTTGTTTTATGTTTTGGTGTTTAAAATTGTTTGTGCTGTTGGAGCCTTATGTATGTTTTCATATTTTTAGTTAAGTTTAGGTAACGGAGTGGCAACCAATTGGGAAAATAGCCGCTTATTCGGCTTACGATGTTTTTATGGTATAAGTATATGTACCTTATTGTTAATTTAGTTTTTTCCCACCTCGGTTTTCGGAGTGGGAATCTTTTTCTGATTGCGCCTTATCGTTGCTTACGTATACCTTTTCAAAATGACATTTTTGATACTGTTTTCGCACCAAATCAATAAGAAAGTATAATATGTAACACAGCAGTCAATAGTTAAGATTTTGTTTGTCATAATATTTAAGATCATATCCAAGATGGCCACCAAATTGTCAGTTATGGTGTCAAATGGCCCAGGAACTTGAAAAATTGTAACACTATACATGGGGGCAATTGAAATTTAGATTTTCTGTAATTTTTATATTTGGTGTGAAGACAACTTTTCTAATGTTTGGTTTGTGATCTAAAAATACAACAATTATAAGAAATAGCGCGTCGAAGCTTATGCTCTTTACTTATTTGGACAAGGTATGTAAAATACACACTACACTTTTCTTACGTAAGATTAATTCTATGGAAACAACCTTCAACCTAACAGAATAATCAGATTCATGACGTTTCCCTATAAAACAGCCGTGCGCGCTTTGCTTAGTCAGAACTTGGTTTAGTAGTATTAGAGAACTTTTGATTGGGTATAGCTAAAGCAGTGAATAAAGATGTATTATGAACCTGGGTAGACTTAGTACTTAATAAAACTATACGATCGAAGTGGACTTATTATTGGCCTGAGATGAAGTAGTATCACATGTATATCTTCTTTTGGTGCCGTGACCAGGATATTCACCCTTATTGGACACTACTTTGGACATTATGACACTTTGATAACTTCACAATATGGACACGGGAAAAACGGCAATGATAATCGGATATAACACACAGAGGAGCTTAGCCAAGGACACGATGCAAATGACATTCAAGGTAAGGTACTTGCTGGTCATTATCTGCACATCGTGCATGATAAAACAGAGGCTATCAATATCATCTGAGTACATTGCATGTTTGGCTTTTTATTATGTCCATTGAATTGAGCAGGGTTGAATATAATTATGAATATTTGGATACTGCGAAGCTACGTACATTACTGTTCAGACATGATTATTGGCTTAGGTTCCAATGCCTTCTCTTGGGAACCGTATCTTGGTTTTTTATTTGTCTGGCTTTTTGTGTTGGCTTAAGACCATGGTTTTTGAAAGCCGCTTCTTTTTTTGCTGTTATTTGCATTGGGTTATTGGCTAGGTAACCTTGGGCGAATGTTAAACTTTGCAGAGATTTGTAATAGTCTATTCTTGGAATATACATTGGGTTTGTGCCAGTCGTAGGCACAATGGTATCATTAAATAAAGAAACAAACAGGTAAATGATTGTTTTGAGTGTATGAGACTGGTGTTGACAGAATTATTGTCAGAAGTTTAGATAACTTGAGGTTTATTTACCTGCATCAGAAACATGTTATGTATGAGTGATTTGTGTTTTGTTTTTGTCTTTGTGTTTTGGAATGGTAAACTCCTATGTGTTAGTTTGGTGTTAGGTAACAGTTACCGCATCAATTTATGGCTAGCATATAGTAGAGCGAGATTGATTTTAAGACTGGAGTAAAGGACTATATAAATTGTGTCAGCATTAATGTTGGGGCGTTAACTTTCGCTTTTGAGATGTGCTATCTCAGCACTTTTTATGTAAGTACCTTTTGGTTGGCTTTAGGCCATTGGAGGTAGAAAGCTGGTCTTCTGTCTTGTGAGTCCTCCAGTGTACATATGTATGAAAAATATTATGATGTGATCATGCAACAAAGGTTGTTGTACAAGTTTGGCAAAGTATCGCCAGGGCAAAACAAAAGAGGCATATGGGAACATTAAAATGTGCATAACTTGTCCTAAGTGAGTTTTTCAATGTGTTGGCGTTGACTTATCGGGTATATTGTAGATGGTTGGCTTTATGAAACTAGGTATTTTGATGATAAAGATTGGCAGAAACAATGATGATATAAATATAAACTGGGATTTGTGTTGTCAAGGAAACGGCACGTCATTTGTAGATAAAGCACATAAGCTATATTATTGAGAGCCTCGTGTTTTGTTTATGTTTCAATGTGTATGATGTATGTACCAGTCTGCACCAAACTACACTTGTTGTAGCCATAGCGGATCTGAAGACGATCCGGATCAAAATAATTTTCAAAAGAATTTTACAAAAATATAAAACAGGAATTTTTTAAAACGAACTTGGCCACTTGACTCTTGATTCAAACATATTTCATTCCATCGCTCAATGATCGTGGATAATGACGTCAACATCTTGTTCACGTCAATGGTTCCCGGCTCATATACAGAAAAAGCTTTCTTTTACACACGGTTATCAAAGGCGGTTTGCCGAATTTTCCGAAAAACAAAAGGTACCCTGTAAGTTATCTTTTGATATTGGTTGCTAATATTTTCTCCAATCATTTTCTGTTATTTTGGCGAAGTTTCAGTCCTAAAATCGAATATTACGACATATTTAATTAGAAACTTTGAAACGGTGTCATTGTAGTTACTCTGAATCACGTTTAACCGCATACTGTCATTTTATGCTCTCAAAGGACTTGGATTGTCTGTTGTTTGGAACTAAAGGTATACTTTTACATTCTGTGTGTTCATGTTATAAAGTGTAAACAATGAAATAATCTGCGTTTTTAACAAACATCATATGATATTCCGACGTTATTCAAATCACGCATGGAACATTGTGTGTTCGGACGGTGGGGGTGGGGTTGAGCAAACATGGCTATGGGAAAATGCCGCCGAATAAGGCATATGTTTTGGTCCTCGGAATATTTGATAAGGCTCACTGTATCGCTACATGCAAAGAATTTGAAGGATAACCCCATCGGTGGTGATATATAGACCATGATTCGGATTACCTCCAATTGATTCGCTTCGGCTTCAATTATGCATAGACTTTCACGCTCCAGCGGTCACAGTCGCGTGCTTGATCAAAAATAAAAACCATTACAGTTGATGAGGAACAAAATTTGCTTCAAGATAATACTAAGTTTATAATACTCAAATCATTCATATGCGCATGCGCAGCAATTTTCATGAACTTGATCCGGAATGGGTTGAATGATTGTAAGAATGTGTAGCTGGGTGTCGTGGAGTGGGCTAAAGCTCAGGCCCGAACATAAGGGCACTGCTAGAAAAGTTCTAGCGTCACGATGATGTACATGTATAAAGTTAAACTATACATGTGGGTTTTGCATTGCTAGTGGCAATGGGGTCAGCCGGAAGAGTAAATACGGCGATTATGACTATGTTACCGTGATTGGTATCGAGGATCCTAGACATATATGAGTTGAACTGTGTTGCTGTGCACATATATAAAGTCCTATAGTTGCTTGTATAATTCTATAGCGTGTGGACATATATAATCTGTGTGGCATACTTATGGGACATATAACCGACTAATATATAAACTGGGTCATGCAAATGGAAGAATTCGTTTATGAATCATGAATGGGCGGAAAATACAACGTTATCTATGATTGCAGAGAACTGTAGAGATAAGACATCTGGGCTTACTTACATTGGATTTACCTGTGGATTTTCTAGTTGCCAAAAAAAGTTTCCTGAATTTTGGGACATAAAATGATAACGGTTACCGAATATTGATAAAGACAAGACATTCTGTTGATAACGATTTACCTGGAAAAATACACCTTTATGACTATCTTGAAACAATAAGCTAATATTGGACTTAGTATCTACGAGTATGGGATATGAACAACGTTACCGAAGGGACAGTCTTCTATCCTGATATGCTAGCGGAATCAGAGTTTTAGACTGTCGGGGAAGTGGTTACATTTACTATATGGTACAACATGATGATGGCTATTGTTAACTTGTCGAAAGCTATGGTACAGCGGGCAGAAACTTCGAGATTAAATAAAAACTGTCTCCAGTGCTACAAAATGTTAACTGAAAGAACTTGTCTGAGAAAGTTCACCAGTGGTTTTAAATTAAAAATTCACTTTCTATGGATTTAATGCATGTGTTTCAAACAGTTAAATTGTGTTTCTTATACAAAGTAAAAAAAATGAACTTGCAGTATTGAGGAACTGAGTTAAGTTGGTACATGGACTAGTGAGGAAATAATCTAGAACTTTAAAGAAGACATTTAATAAAAAAGTTAACAAATGTAGAGACTCAGTTAGTGCATGATATCTATGGTTTATATTACATGTGTGTTTTATTTATTAACACAGGTTCATAATAACATGGGTACAATACTTAATGGGGAGAAATAAACAGAAATAAAAATTCCATAAAATCCTAAGAGGGAAAGGCTTTTGTAACACTATACATGGGGGCAATTGAAATTTAGATTTTCTGTAATTTTTATATTTGGTGTGAAGACAACTTTTCTAATGTTTGGTTTGTGATCTAAAAATACAACAATTCTAAGAAATAGCGCGTCGAAGCTTATGCTCTTTACCTATTTGGACAAGGTATGTAAAATACACACTACACTTTTCTTACGTAAGATTAATTCTATGGAAACAACCTTCAACCTAACAGAATAATCAGATTCATGACGTTTCCCTATAAAACAGCCGTGCGCGCTTTGCTTAGTCAGAACTTGGTTTAGTAGTATTAGAGAACTTTTGATTGGGTATAGCTAAAGCAGTGAATAAAGATGTATTATGAACCTGGGTAGACTTAGTACTTAATAAAACTATACGATCGAAGTGGACTTATTATTGGCCTGAGATGAAGTAGTATCACAAAATGACTTGGTAGTAAATAAAGATATACGAGTTAGATATATAATTCTTTTTTCTGACTGATTCGCGAATTTCCTTTTCTCTCTTATTCATTGACTCAAAATAATCCCGATCATGTCATCTGGTCATCGATGGTGACCAAGTGTTCTACAATATAACGAATGTATCCACGTTGTTATACAGCTCCTAAATTCATGAAATATGCATTTAACTCCTTTAAATATTGTTAACATCAACATGTATGTATGTAACTACATTATCATGTCTTAAGTAATTAAGATGGCATCCAAGATGGCTTCCAAAAAAGTAAAAATGGATTTTTAATGATTTTGCAATGAAAAGCATAGAACCCTAAATTGTTTAATTTAAATATTTAGCATACGGTTTTTTTTGTTTTTTTTTTTTGATAAGTTGTATCTTTTCTCGACTTTTGCATCAAAGATTGTGTCTAAGATGGCTAGTAGAATATGAATTTTGGTGAATGTAATATATTTTGACAATAAAATGCATATATCAATGTACCAGAGATTTGCAGCCTAGCCAAAGTAATACTTCATGATAGTATTACTGCTGTTAAATGAATTTCCATTTTGATCTTTTATTTCATTCTTATTTGTAAAGTTTTATTAACTCAATGAGTTCAGATCATCCATCAGTAGAAGCCTCCGTGGTGCAGTGGTTATGTCACTCGCCTTGTAAACCAAGGGTCGCAGGTTCGATCCCGGGCTTCTCCAGTCCGTCGGATGGGACTATAAACCGAGGTCAGATCATCCATCAGTAGAAGCCTCCGTGGTGCAGTGGTTATGTCACTCGCCTTGTAAACCAAGGGTCGCAGGTTCGATCCCGGGCTTCTCCAGTCCGTCGGATGGGACTATAAACCGAGGTCCCGTCTCCATATGACCTTAGCTGTTGGTGGGACGTTAAACCCCAATCAACCAACCATCATCCATAAGTCATACATCCATGCGCATGTTTGCAAATGAGACTAGTGTGCTTTATTTTGGAAGTGGACCCATGTTTTGTTGAAAATTTTGTTTAGACAATGGACTGACATTGATTTTCCAACCATGCCACTTTATAATTAATTTTGATATAATTTTGTGTCATGGACATGCTAAACAAGAGACTGTGACCTCATTAGTCACCACAGTTAGTTTTGCATTATATACAGGTCTAATATGTACATAGTTCCTGATCTGTATCCACACTATCTCTGATCTGTACCCATAATATTCGGTTTCTGATCTGTATCCATGTTAACACTGATCTGTACCCACTGTTTGTATGACCTTCGATCCATACCCAACTGCATTGTGTCGGACATCAAATCTGTGCGCTTCTGCACTTTTCAGTTATGTGTGACAACTTTGTTGCCAGATTATTGTCGGATTCTATTACAACAGTTTAATGTGATGCTTTGAGCTTGATAATGATTCAGTAATATAACCAATTCGACAATGTCATTTAAAACTAATAGTACTTCTATCTCATATTCTTGAGCAGCAATTTAACATACCCTTAGTTTGACCACTTAAAAGTTAAAAGAGTTGTTTTAAGTGTATCTTTCAGCACAATCATTTTGATTGGTTTCGATTTTGGATGTGTCAGGCGGTTTCACAGGATTCTCCCGTTTTCGTCCCACCTACTGATTGGTCATATGAGCTGAAATAATATTGAAAAGGTACAAGTAGGCAATGACCAGGAATAGGCGCAATCAAAAAGAAGTTCCCAAATCCAAAAACCAAGATGGGAAAAACTAAATTGACAATTAGGTACTTATACTTCGAAACCATGTCTTAAGCCGAATGAGGAGCTATTTCCCAATAGGCGACCACTCAGTTACCCGAACTTAAATAAAATATGAAAACGTACATAAGCACAAAATTACTGGGAGACGTAAACGCATATTCATAGTGAGTTGATCAAATGTCAGTGCTATGGTCAAGCAAAAATGATACATATTTTGGTTGGTGCCGGAGCTTCTCGTCTGTTGCTTGGCCCACCGGGGTTCAACTGGTGTTTTTCTTTTGCTCCGGGTTTCAGTAAGTTATTCGGCGCCCAGGGATCTCCATCGTCGGGCAGCATACTTAATCTGTTGAGTCCTCGTTTTTGATTCATCAGGGTGGTTATCATTATTTATTCGTTTGTCCTTGATGATTCATTGACTAGTTAGAGATTCACCACGTGGACCGAACAACTATCTAAATGAAATGCTGTGAACCACTGCAGAAGATGAGGGTGAGGTTAGGCGCCTGTAAAACCGGTTTAAGCCCCCCAGTAATTTTATGTTACTGATCGTTCCAAGGCGATACTTCTGTAGTGGTTCTTATTGTTTGTGTTTTGGAGTCGAATTTTTGTGCTGTTTGAGCCTTATGTATGTTTTCATATTTTCAGTTAAGTTCGCGTAACTGAGTGACCGCCTATTGGGGAATAGCTGCTCACTCGGCGTACGATATGTTTTCTTGGTATAAGTACCTGTTACGAGTTGTCTCCCTGGTGGCTCGAGGTTGTTATTGCACCACTTGATGGATCTTGACCAAGAACGTTTGTCTGCCTTGACAGTCAGGCGGTTTGTGCCAGCCTTGGTCGGTCTTGCTAACTGACAGTCGGACTATACTGTTTTATGGACAAAATGTCTAGTTGGTGTAAACCTGGACTTCGCCGATGTTAAATTTGCTTTATTCTAATTGCACGTGTTAGGCTAATTACTTGATTAAAGTAGGAATGAAACGAAGAAAGAAGACTAATTAAGATTTCACAATGTCCATATTTTTAATAAACAATTAGATGCAAATGTGTGTGGTTTGTTCTTTAACTAATGACTAGATACAATTAAAACAAAAGTGGCAAAACACGGGTGAACGAGCGGAATGAAATATAAACGAGCATGTGCTACTGGGTGACGTAAAAAGACTAAGACGTTTCAACGTTCAAATCACAATTAAGAAGACAACATTATGGCTAATTGGGGCTTAAAATTACTAAAGGCGAGTTACAGGAAAGAAATCTGGATATGACACATCAAACGGTTTTTAGAAAATGACAGAATTGGCTTAATTCGCATGTGAAAGCAAAATTTGTCAAAGTTTTATCAAAGTTACAAATTTAGTACTTCAAAGGCAAGAAAATAACAAAATATGAATTACCAATACAAAGCGGTCTAATTCTTGATGATTTTTGTGTATTTAGGCCGAAAAATGGGTTGGCAAACTGCTTTTAAGAATTTCTGAAATAATTTTGATAGCCTTCCCAAGTGCTCAAAACACTGTCAAATTGCGAAGTCCTCGCGTGAATCGTGCGCACGCCTTATATAGTCGCCCAGCATTTGCACACAAAAACACTTGTGTGATGGCTGCACGCAGACCGTTGCCCGGCACCCGTTTGCTCACCAGAAATCTGTGTGTGCAACGTGCGTTCGTAGCAACGGTAAACGTCAGCCACGGCATAAGTCTGAAACAGTCGCTCCGATAAAAACAGTGATGGAGCGAAACGACCTTGCGAATTCTGTAAATTATCAACACGCATCAACAGATAAATGATTGCAGAAAATGACCCTTACCCTTAGAACTTTGAAATTATTTAACAGAGACTGAAAATTGGCTTTAAAGTTGGAAATTTGTGTTTGACAGCCGACAATTGTTGACATTGGCGCCTTAGCAACAACCCACAATGCATCACCTGTCAAACACGCAATATGGCGGCAAGATGCAAACAGCTGATTCGTGTTGATAAAATAAAGAAAACTTTCAATAAGACTGGTGCATTCATACGATCTTGCACACAACAGGAATAAACCTTAAGGTAAACTTGTCGCTCGCATATGACTATCATGCTCCTTTTATATTCATTTACAAAGTACAATGGACCAATAGTGAAAATAATTACAAGTACAGTTTCCGATAGCCCTATTTATTCGGACAGACAAGGCAAGACACCAGAGCATATCACAACCCCCTTCCAAGGACGTTTAAGTTCCATCAAACGTCGTTGAAACAGGCGAGTAATATGCCAGAAGTAAACAGGAGATAAATTGGCTATTGGAGATCACAAATGGAATAATCCTGGTCACGGCACCATTATATTAACATGTAAATGATATGAAATATGTCAGAGTGCTTAATTTGAAACAATGAAAAATTACATGGTACCATAACAACATTTAGAATTTGATTTAAATGAAAAACTCAGACATATTAGATACGAAAAATGTAGCAAGTGTTTCACATCAAGTCAGTAACTGATCAAAATGAATTAAGCTACACTTAGTGAATTTCAAATACTGAAAAATAGCCAGAATGAATATATGTATTCAAGGCTTATGTACAGAATATTATGCTATCTTTTAAACATCAACGCTCACATCATACTACATCAAAATTGGCACCTCATTTGAGCAAATATCAGACAAGAGAGCATCACATAATATTATGACTCAAACTAGAAGGCGTACATATGAAATTCAATTCAATGCTATTACATAACACAGAACTATTGAACAATAAATAACATTAAAGCATCTCTGAGTTTAACATCAAACAATAAATAGAAAACAAATGCGTACATTTCGTCATGAGAACTTTTGACTTAAGCAACAATATTTAATTATTTGACCACCTAGAATTCAGCATTTCTCTATGGCACGTAGTCAAAAGCCCATACATTTTATAACAGTAATTTTTAAAAGTACAAATAGGCATATGACATTAAAATATTCAATATTCAACATTGCTTTCAGACAATTCAACAAACTCATTTAAAATTGTTCTATATTGATTTCATATAGATTACCATGTCAAATAATGCACCAAAGCAACAAAATGCCCTAGCGACAGGCAATAGACAACTTGCAAAAAGGCATAAGTTCAAGTTGAAAGTAAACGG
This sequence comes from Rugalucina vietnamica, assembly GCA_964017185.1. NCBI lineage: Eukaryota > Metazoa > Mollusca > Bivalvia > Lucinida > Lucinidae > Rugalucina > Rugalucina vietnamica. The sequence goes on from OZ024869.1 coordinate 4,802,524, forward strand.
ATTGAGTATGACAATTACAAAAGTCATTACACATGAGCAAAGAAAAAAAAATAAAATGCACTAATTTCACCATACTGTATGGAAACTTAATTAACGTCTGAACACATAAATTTTGAGCTGTAGGAAAGTAAAAAGAAAAAATAGTTAAGGTAAAGTTCTGAGACAATTAATGATCTTTAAAAATATACATGGCCAGGGCTTGACCCTCCATAAAATGAACAAATTTCTATTGAACACATTGATGCTAGGTACATGTTGTAAAAAAATCAATCACATAACCTCTCTCACGCACTCTCTCCCTCATCTCTCTCTGCCTCCCTCTCTTTGCAGTTTCTGGCTGGTCTTTACTTCTCCTCTCTCTTCTTTCTGTTGTCATGCACCTCTCCCAATACTGACTTCAATTTCGGAGACTTCCGTGGCCTGTTCTCCTTTTGCCTCCAAAACCACCGCCGCTGTGCCGCTCTCCTCCTTGCTTCTGCTCTCCTCCTGGCCCCTTCCCTATAGATCTCTTCTTTTTTCTTCCGTTCCTCTTCCGCTGCCTCTGCCAGTTTTCTATCTTCAAGCCTATCTCTTTCTTCCATACGCCAGCACAATCGTGTTACAGCATCTGCCAGTTTACTTTGCATCACCGTGCTATCAACCATCTTTTCTTGATATTCCCTCACAGCTTTATAAGTTTTCTCCAGACTTTCAGTTAATTTGTTTATTGACGCAAGCAGTCCTTTCTCCCCAATTCCTAGAACTCTTTCCTCTTCCGTTTTACTGTCCTCTCCTCTTAATTTCTGAATCTCCTCCCTATCGTTCGCCTCTGTATTTAGCAATTGATCAGTTATATCCTCAACACCTTCATTCATGTCCGAGTCAGCTCCTGTAACATTCGAAGTCTCCGACCCCTTCTCCGTTTCCCTATCTACCTCGCTGTACTTTCCATTACGAATCACCGCCACCAGTCTGCTGTCCTCCTCCCTAATATCCGCATCATACCGCTTACCATCCGTCCTATACGCGTCTAAAGGTGAATGCTGAATAAACTCAGGCATTGGTGGGGATACATTAAGTGGCACAGATCGGGGGATTAGTTTTACTTTGGGGGTTGGGGTATATTCAGGCACTAACGTGGAGGTTACACATAAATCACTGAACTCCTCTGGCATGCACATCTTGACAGCTGCTGGTAACTCGCGCCTTGCAGCCTCTGCTGTTTCGGTTACAGACATAAAGTGCTGGGTACTCTCCTCAGCCGAATACTGTTGATAGTCACTAGGTCCGATCACGTAGGGATTTGGGTTGGTGACTAGGTATGGTGTGTGGTCCAGAATTCCTGAATTCAGTGCCATAGCAGCATGCCTTTTATAACCAGTTACATGTTTAACCAGCTGGTCCCACTTTAAACAACGAAAGAAACACAAACTGCAATAGTACGGCACTTGGTGAAACTGTATATGCTGCCGAAGGATGTGGTCTTCCATTCTTGCCTTGACGTCAACATGCTTTACACCGCTGTTTCTAATGCAATGTAGACACAGATAGGCTCGACCCCTTCTTCTTGACCTATACTCCAAGTCCCCTCCTCCGATCGTAGCTGACCCATCCATCTCACCTGAAGGACATGAAAAGACAACTTTGAGTTTTCTTTGAAGGTTACTGTAACAAGTATTATCAAATGACCTCCCCCTTTTCTTATGTGCTATGTTTGTAAGACTGTGGGACAAAGAGTAATCACCCAGAGCTCATGCTACGCTACGTTTAAACCGTTAAGGTGCGCAATTGTTGACGCGTCTCGCAAACGTCCTCACTTTAGGAACCTGAGGCCTTTCGCATAAACGGGTTCATATTAGAGATCTCAAAACTCTACACGTCAGCAAGAATCTCTTTCGGCATATCTCGTAGGCAGAGCTATACTCATTTGCTTTTCAACTTAGATAAATCACCGTTCTTATTCCTTTCTCTTCTATCCTCAAAACGGCCGATCTACAATCATTTTCCTTGTTAAACCGAACGACAACCCTTTACAAAATTACCGATCTGCATAGCTCCTTCAGCCTCTCTACTGCCATCTTAAGATTCTTCCTGCACCCTCTTCTGTGTATTCTTGAGATCACTTCCCTTTCGGCTAGTGCTTAGCCATGAGCATTCTGAAAAAGACTAGATATATCACTGTCCCCATCTTCCCACATCTTACTTCTTTGGGACAAACAAGAGTAGAGCTGCGTCTTATAACCACGACATCTTCAATCATTCATCATCACATACACACACACACACACGATAAAAATCACTGTAGTTTTTGTCTTCCACTTTTGCTATTTTCTACGGTGAAGAAAGTAGTTTCTTCTTGGCCCTGGCGAGCCACTTCGGTGGACAATCACCACGATATGGTTTCAGCTTGTCATGGTGCCGCATCTTCTCGGTTCCAGATTTGTCCACCTGTAACAGGAAATCTATGTTTCCCAAGTTCTTCTTGATGAGAAATGGCCCCTCATACGCCGGCTCGAGCTTGTGCATTACCCCCAATTTTGTAGCTTCAAGGAGACTCCAGACCAGGTCACCCGGTTGGTACTTGTTTACCAGAACCTTTGCATCATATATCTCTCTGCTTCTCTTTGCAGCAGCGTCCAAATGTTTTCTCGCCACATCATGGGCATGCTGGACTTTGTCTCGCAAGGAGTCAACATATTCACCGTAGGAAGTAACTTTTTCACCCTGATAAGTTCCAATGCTGTTGAAAGCCAACTCCGCTGGAAGCCTAACTTCGCGCCCCATCATCAACAGGTTGGGTGTGAGCTTCGTTGATTCATTTGGCGTGGCCCGATATGCTCCCGCCAAACATCCCAGGTACAAGTCCCACTCTTTTTGTTCTCCACATAGGTAGGCCTTGATCATCCTTATTAGTGTTCGGTTGAACCTCTCCGACTGGCCGTTCCCTTTCGGGTTCCTGGGGCTGGTCCTGCTCTTCTTCACTTCCAGCATGCGACACAGCTCACTAAAAACCTTACTTTCGTAGGTTCTGCCCTGATCACTATGTATAGTGAGAGGGCAACCCCACCGGGAAATGAACTCGTTGAGGATTTTTGCTGCGCAAACTTCCGCAGACATGTCTGGAACTGGCAAAATCTCCACATATTTCGTGAAGTGGTCTGTTACCAGCAGGATATAGCGATTGCCACGATCTGTAACAGGCAGTGGACCTAAGAAGTCTGTAGCAACGAAATCACCTGGTGCACCAGACCTCAGTGACCCTAGAGGAGCCTTCGGTGTCACCGGTGGTCTCTTATTTGCTTCGCAGGTGTCACATTTACGGATGTATAGGTTGATATCTTCCTTGAGGGCATACCAGTAAAATCTCTGGACTGTCTTCTCCTTGGTCTTTTTGCACCCCAGATGCCCTGATATGACTGAGTCATGCATTTGGAACATGATGTCTTTCTTTAATGCTCTTGGAACTATGAATTGTTGGTAATCCCCTGTCCCATCTTTCTTGACAAACTTCTTGAAAAGCAACCCTTGGTGTACTGTGAGCAGATCCCACAGCACCCAATAGTGCCTACAAGCAGGGCTTTTGAACGCAATATCCTTATTGCTGGGCTTCTCTCCTGCTAATTTCGCCTTCAATATGGGACCAATGTCAGAATCCTCCAATTGTAGAGTCTGGAGCTCAGCAGTAGACCAGCCATTTGCCCAAGGTGTGTAGGCATTCTGCCTGGTCGACCGCCTGTCTCCATCTTCTTGCTGTGATGAACCGGACTGTGGTTCACCAACTTCCTTGGCAACCCTAACTGGTTCACCTGCAGCCTCTGTATCTTGGGTAGACCGGCCATCTTTCTCGCCAGAGTTCTCCGAGTGTTCCTTCAAAAACTCCCGATGCACCATGTCCTGTGCCTTCTTTATGCATTTTCTACATGGGCCACATTTGAGAGGCTCGTTCATGTCTTGATTGGGACAGTCACAGTCTTTAGGATTTTCGCACCTAGACAGGGCATCACAGTGGCCTTGCTTGTGTCCTGGTCGGTACTCTATGGAGAAATCATACTGGCTTAAGATTTCAATCCAGCGTGCAATCTTTCCCCGTGGCTCCTTCAGCCTAAACAGCCAGATTAGTGACTGATGATCCGAACGGACCACAAACCTTCTTCCCAAAAGGTACTGTCTGAAATATTCGATGAAGAATCGCACTGCCAGTAGTTCTTTTTCTGTGATGCAGTAGTTCTTCTCTGCCTTGTTTAAAGATCTACTGGCATACGCGATTACTCTTTCCTGACCCTGCTGAATCTGGTGGAGTACTGCTCCGATGCCTAGGTCGGAAGCATCCACGTCTAAAACAAAACTGCCGGCATTGTCAAGTGGATATCCCATGATGTCGCTGCTTACTAGAGCTTTCTTCAGGTCTGTGAAGGCCGCCTCACACTCCTGGCTCCATAGGAATCTTTTACCCTTCTTGGTTAATTCTACCATGGGTCTTACCATAGCAGCGAAGTTCTTGACGTATCGCCTATAGTAAGATCCCATGGCTACCAGCTGTTTTACCTGTCGTGGTGTCTTAGGTCTTGGCCAGTCCACTATCTTGGCGATATTTACAGGGCTCGGGCTCACTCCTTTACCAGACACCACATGTCCTAGGAACACCACTTCTGTTTGCAGGAGATCACATTTGGTCGGCTTCAGTTTTAGGCCTGCTGAACGAATTCGTTCAAGGACCTCTTCGACCCTCGCCAGGTGTTCTTCAAAATCCTTCCCAAAAACAATGATATCGTCGATGTAAATCAAGCAGGTGACCCACTGGAGGCCTTGTAATGCCATTTCCATCGTCCGCTGGAACGTGGAAGCCGAATTATTGAGACCGAAGGGCATTCTAGTCATCTCCAAATGTCCGTATTTACAAACGAACGCACTTTTAGGAATGTCCTCTTCTTTCAAGGGTATTTGGAAATACCCACTGGTCAAGTCAAACGTGCTGAATAGACTTGAACCTGCCACTGCGTCGAGACAGTCTTGAACTCTGGGGAGTGGAAATCCGTCAGGCTTCACCAAAGAATTTACTTTACGGTAGTCCACACATGGCCTAACAGTTCCATCTTTCTTTGAGACTAGAACTATCGGACTCGCCCATGGAGATACACTATCACGTATCACACCTTTTTCTTTCAGCTCCTCTATAGCAGCTTTCTCCTTGTCTGCAAAAGCCAAAGGAACTCTTCTTGGTGGTTGTTTAATGGGTGGACTGTCTCCCGTTTTAATCTCGTGCTCGTTCAGATGCGTAAGGCCAATGTCCCACTCATGTTTTGAAAAACATTCTTGATATCTGCTCAGAAGCTCTGCTACTTTGTTGCTTTCTTCTTGGTTAAGACCTGCTGTTGCTCTCTTATGCAGATCTACCAAGTGATCAGGCAAGTTAATGTCAGCTTCTGTCTTTCTTGCTTTCTCATATGTTGGCTGGGGCTGTAAGCCTGATGTCTGAAAATCTATTCTTCTGATACGCTGGAAGTTTTCTGCTTCCGTGCTGTTTTCTTTCTGTGTCAAAATCTTAGGCTTACCTTCAATAGGCATGGCGTGACCCAGAACTGAATCTTGCTTGATCGACATGGCGGTCGGAAATGGATTCAGGACTCGTACTTTACATGTACATGCATTGTTGATATCCACCAGGGTAGCAGCCATGCTTAGAGGGTACGTTTCTTTGAAATTCTCTGTTGGTTCTATAAGGTAGTCTGTTTCAGATAGAAAGTCATCATACTCCTGTCTTTCTACATAGACATCTATCACAGACTCACACTGTGCAGGGATCACAAAGTGATCAGCTGCGGTAACTTTCCTAGTGGTTGTTCTCATACCAACCTGGATAATAGGTACCTCTTGTTTATTAATGAGTAAAACTCCTTTACTCAACATCAGATCAGAGGGTCCACCTGATGCATTCTGGAGGACATCTACCCCCAACAGGCCATCATCTTCAATATCGGCCACTATAGCCTCTGTTTTAATTTTAACTGGTCCCAGTTTTAATTGAAATAGCCCTTTTCCCATTTCCTGAATCTTTGCTCCACTAGCACCTACCAGTTTTGTAGTACCCTTCAGCTCAGGCTGATCTTGTTTTTCCATTGATTCGAACAGGCGCTTTGAGATTATTGTTCGTGAGGCACCTGTGTCAGTTGTGAATAAGAGAGGATAGCCCTGTGCTGACCCACGAATATAAACCCCATCAGGCAGCTTACGTGTGGCCTTGACGGATTTGATCACGCTACCCTCTTCGTCAGATTTCGATTTATTTTGGTCATTACTGGTGTTACAGGCTTCCCTGCGACCATCAAGGCAAGCCTCCTTTAGTTTAAAGGATTCTGTTTTTTACCCTGCCCCGTTGGCCTATTATTATTTTGACCCTTCTGAACCTTTTCAGGGCAGTCACGGGAAAAATGTCCCTTCAAATGGCATGAATAGCATGTTATCCCGCCTTGGGCTGTCTGTTGCTTCTTTTGCTGGTCTTGAGCGGTTTCACCAGGTTTCTTCAATTCAGCTATCTGACTGACCAATGTCTTCATTAGCTCCTTCGTTTCTGTCAGCACTTTCATTGACTCTGTTTCTGACGTTGATTTCTGTGCTGTAGTCAGCGGTTTAGACTCGAATCTCTGTCCTTGTGCCTTCTTCTTTGGATTTTCATCTCTCGTGACTGGCACGCGTTTTGCTTGCTCGTGATCGTCAGTGTCATACCATGTTTCGGGTAGCTCATCACCTGAGTCATTTTCTTCGCTGGTTCTGCGAGCATACTTCTTAGCCTTCTTGTCCAAGTAGCTTTCACTTCTTCTTTTTGATTGGATATAGTTCACGGCATGATACACAGCTTTGTCAATATCTTCCGGCTCTTTATGAAATTCTATCTCAAATCTTGCTTCTTCATCTCTGAGGCCATCGAGAAATCTTCTAACAAGGTCCTCTTGCCTTGTAGTCGCATCCCTATATTGGTGAGCTTTCGCATATAACCTCTTCAGTTCTGCAGCGTATTCTTCCACTGTCTCTCCAGGCTTCTGTGTACGCTGGCTGAATTTTGCTGCAAATGCCCTCTGTGTCTCCACTACTCTAAATCTGCTGTTTAGTTCTTTAACTAGGTCATCGTAGCTGGAGAGTGTTTCTTGAGACAGCTGACTAAAGACGAATTCTCCCGCCTTACCTTGAAGCCTTGGCAGAAGGTTATCCAATTTGGCTTCATTATTCCATCTTCTTCGGTTTGCTACTGCCTCAAACCTATTCAGCCAAACCTTCCATTCTTCCTTGCCGTTGAAAGGAGGTAACTTCGCTTCCAGAAATGATGTGCTACTAGATTGGCTAGGTCCATGATAATTTTGATGCTGTCCATATCCTGTGGTATCTCTCCAGACTCTATTATCTGTCTGTCTATTTCGCCATGAGTTATCTTCGTTATATGATACCCTGGCGTATTGCTCATAGCCCTCTTGGGACTGACTAGACCGCCTGTACGGTGTGTAATCTTCTGACACCATGTAGTCACCACTTTCATGGTCATCAGGTGCTCTTGAAAAGTCGGCCTGTGACGCTTGCTGCATGTGCTGTCTGTCACCTGATGCTGATGAAAAGGCTGCTTGTGTACCTAAGCTACCCCCTGTATTATTTGAATTACAGTTATTCAATGTCTGTGAATTATTGCGCATTTCTTGCAGCAAAGCAGTTATGTTGCCCAGTGCACTAGAAATGCTCTCTTGCCTAGTGCTCATAATTTGTTGTTGCTGCTGTAAACTGGAAACAACATTGCTCAAGCTTGTAACGGTATTTTGCATACCCGATATATCATGGTGTGCATTATTTGCTGTGTGCACTTGGGATCTGTCATACACCGGTTGGCGGGACTGCATGTTCGTATCTGACCGGTTTTGATAAAACGAGGTATGGTTATAGAAAGCTGTCATATCAGGCACATAGTTTCTATTCTGACCATTTTCAGGCGCCCTAACAGAGTTTCGCTGATGCTCAGCCGCTTGGTTACCTGATTCCTGCAGTTGCACAAGGGCAGCAACTGCTGCTCGGTCTTCTGTGGCGGTTTGGTCAGTATTGTGTCTGCTTAAACCATATTGGTTATCATAATGACCAGGTTGGTCTGGATCAGCCTGTTCTGCATACCTATCTATATCATCTCCATCCTGGTGCGTAGCCATGGTAACTGGGGTCTTAACCAGCAGCTCTGTCACCTCTTATACCAGTTAAAGTTCGTATCACTGGATCCAATGTAGTAATTGAATCCCACTTCTGACACCAAAGATGTTACGAGTTGTCTCCCTGGTGGCTCGAGGTTGTTATTGCACCACTTGATGGATCTTGACCAAGAACGTTTGTCTGCCTTGACAGTCAGGCGGTTTGTGCCAGCCTTGGTCGGTCTTGCTAACTGACAGTCGGACTATACTGTTTTATGGACAAAATGTCTAGTTGGTGTAAACCTGGACTTCGCCGATGTTAAATTTGCTTTATTCTAATTGCACGTGTTAGGCTAATTACTTGATTAAAGTAGGAATGAAACGAAGAAAGAAGACTAATTAAGATTTCACAATGTCCATATTTTTAATAAACAATTAGATGCAAATGTGTGTGGTTTGTTCTTTAACTAATGACTAGATACAATTAAAACAAAAGTGGCAAAACACGGGTGAACGAGCGGAATGAAATATAAACGAGCATGTGCTACTGGGTGACGTAAAAAGACTAAGACGTTTCAACGTTCAAATCACAATTAAGAAGACAACATTATGGCTAATTGGGGCTTAAAATTACTAAAGGCGAGTTACAGGAAAGAAATCTGGATATGACACATCAAACGGTTTTTAGAAAATGACAGAATTGGCTTAATTCGCATGTGAAAGCAAAATTTGTCAAAGTTTTATCAAAGTTACAAATTTAGTACTTCAAAGGCAAGAAAATAACAAAATATGAATTACCAATACAAAGCGGTCTAATTCTTGATGATTTTTGTGTATTTAGGCCGAAAAATGGGTTGGCAAACTGCTTTTAAGAATTTCTGAAATAATTTTGATAGCCTTCCCAAGTGCTCAAAACACTGTCAAATTGCGAAGTCCTCGCGTGAATCGTGCGCACGCCTTATATAGTCGCCCAGCATTTGCACACAAAAACACTTGTGTGATGGCTGCACGCAGACCGTTGCCCGGCACCCGTTTGCTCACCAGAAATCTGTGTGTGCAACGTGCGTTCGTAGCAACGGTAAACGTCAGCCACGGCATAAGTCTGAAACAGTCGCTCCGATAAAAACAGTGATGGAGCGAAACGACCTTGCGAATTCTGTAAATTATCAACACGCATCAACAGATAAATGATTGCAGAAAATGACCCTTACCCTTAGAACTTTGAAATTATTTAACAGAGACTGAAAATTGGCTTTAAAGTTGGAAATTTGTGTTTGACAGCCGACAATTGTTGACATTGGCGCCTTAGCAACAACCCACAATGCATCACCTGTCAAACACGCAATATGGCGGCAAGATGCAAACAGCTGATTCGTGTTGATAAAATAAAGAAAACTTTCAATAAGACTGGTGCATTCATACGATCTTGCACACAACAGGAATAAACCTTAAGGTAAACTTGTCGCTCGCATATGACTATCATGCTCCTTTTATATTCATTTACAAAGTACAATGGACCAATAGTGAAAATAATTACAAGTACAGTTTCCGATAGCCCTATTTATTCGGACAGACAAGGCAAGACACCAGAGCATATCATACCTAATTGTCATTTTGGTTTTTTCCCACCCCTCGGTTTGTGGAGTGGGAATTTCTTTCTGATTGCGCCATTTCCTTATCATTGCCTACTTTTACCTTTTAAATTTATTTACTTGATTAGGTAAAGTTTGTGATCTCTGGTAATGCCCTATATTTCTTGCCTGTTTTTTACATTTTGATTTAAAATTCAATATCTGAAATCAATTTCTTGACCTTCTATTCTTACCTGATACAAGATCATCAAAATAATTTTACCTAAAGACCCTTCACAACTGCCAAATCTGAACAATCTTGTCTGCTTATCAAATAACTATCCCCATAGTATTCTTTGCGTGGAAGCAAAGATGCTGAACAGATTGACCAAGTTGATCAATTCTTACTACAAGTTCACTCTAATTCAATGTTTTTTTTTTTTTTTTTTTTTTTTTTTCAAATTGCCCCTATATCTATTAGATTTTGACATTATCGTTAGTTTGGTCACTTCCTTTCACTAAGAATTGCATCATCTGTGCATGTATTGCCACATATACTGGTGACGATGCATTTATCATACGCCACTTGTGTAAAACCAATACATGTATCTTTAATATCATCTTAGATCATCCTAGTAGGGCTCATATTTGTGAATGCTACATTTCAAGTCAATTTTACATTTCCATCTACAGCTTTCCAAATTAAACACATAATCTAGTGGCCATCGGTGACGCCATCTTGAATATTTTGAAAATGACTTCTTTCCGTGTGACAGATATGTAGCAAAAAATATAGAAAAGCTCTTTAAAATAATATCTTATAGTAATACTGCTGGAATTGTTATCATGTAGACATTGGTGTGCCAGCTTAAATTTCTCATAACCCTCGATGCTGACAATGTGTCATCAGCCAGGGCCCAGTTGTTCAAAATTAACGACATCGTTAGTTTACGATTCGTTAAAATTTGAAATGGCATAAACAACATAGTTTGATGTTCATGATCAAAACTGTCAGAATCATCAAAAGTACATGTTTTTCATGTTTTGACGGCCATCTTTGATGTCATCTTTAAAAGGCAAGTCAAAAAACGACAGCTGCAGTCAGATATGTTGATGAGTAAAGCACTGCATCTTTCTATTAATCTAGGGGTAAAACATTTGACAGTATGTATATTTTCTTTATGTGGTGGACCCCTTGGACACCATCTTGATTTTCTCAAATTCCTCAATGATGACGAGATGCCATCAGTTGGATTCTTCAAAGACAAGGTCTAACCTCTAAGAATCAGCAAAGAAAAAAATAATACATCATTACAGGTCTAATCAATTTCCTGCTGGACTAATCACGCATGTCCGTGTAATGTATACCCCGAATGTCCGCGGTATGGCCCATCCCGTTTCTCATTAATATGCTCACTGCTCTCAAAGGATCTCAGTTTTATTTTTACCCCTTATACATCACTTTTATATAGCAAAACTGGGGTGTGCAGGGGTATACCTATTTGCCTTATTTGTAATCCAAAGCATAGATTGTGGGTACTCGTTAGAACCGCCTTGGCGTGTACCCACATTCTATGTTTTGATCAAAAATATTAAAAATATCATTTTTTTTTTTTTTTTAAATTTTACAACTGAAAAAATCTCTGTATATTGCATGGCCATGGACAGATATGATATATACTCGTACATGCACGTATATATAATATATATATGTGTATCCAAAAGACAATTTGGAATGTTTTTTTTTTCTTCTACCTTATAAAACGTTTAGAATATAGAAAAAAAATCATGTCTCCAGAATGCGTTTTGTTAGAAGATTCACTTTATATGCAAATCTCAAAATCTCTTAGTACCAGATCCACTGGGTGCTTCCTTGGTCCCGATATAAAAAGGTTTTGTTTGACTTTTTGGTTACAACGGATTTTGTTCTACTTTTTAACACAGTAAATCTCCACAAAACAGAGTTGACAATAACATAAATTGCTTGATTTATATCATTTTTAACGAATCTAATTAAATGTTACTATAAAATTGCATTCAAAGCACTATAATATGACTTGAAATTCTTTCAGTGACGTCATAAATTAGAATCAAATCAAATCTTTGACCGAATTCTAGGAATTATTGTAGAAAAAAATCTGGTACCTGAATCAAACAAAACCAAATCCTGTCGGGACCTATAGTAAAAATCAAACAAAACCTTTTTATATCGGAACGAAGGAAGCACCCAGTGAGATCCAATCACTTTGTTTGCCGATTCCATATAAAGTCACTAAGCCATTCAGGCAAATTCCACAGAATCCGGAAAAAGTACTTCGCATCATTCCCAACAGTGTACCTGAAACAAACAAAAAATCAACAATATGGGACAGAATGGATGCATTTGTTTCTCGTATGATTCGCATGTCTACTCGAAGTGCTGTATGGGATCTCTCATTCAAACCTGACCCAGACTCATTGACGTCCGAAACTGTTAACCTTTTTATTTTCGATACACATAAATTAATATGCTCATGTGCAGTCGTATTCAACTGTAGATCTACAGCTTCTTTATATAAGACGCCGAGAGCCGTTTAAGGGGTTGCCTTTTTAATTGTGGTCCACAGTCTTTATTTGAGCCGCCTCGTGAGAAAACCAACAATGTGGTTTCCGAACAGGTTCGACACAAACCGGGCTGTACAGCTACAGAAGCAGGCTAGAAGCTTGAAATTTTAAAGTTAAGTAGAGGAGGAATAGTACTATCCGAGTAGCGAAAACAAAGGCGCTGATCAGCTTCGCGGTTACCGCGAAGCTTATCTGCGTCTTTGTTTTCGCCTATGCAGATTGTTGGTTTTCCCATGGGGCGGCTCATTTTATTGGAGGCGGTTTCTGATTTTTTTTTCGCCTTACGTGTGTCGCAATACATTGTATTATATTATAATCAATAATTCTGTCTTTATAAGTGATATTTGTTGTTTCTCACGTTGGCTATTAAAGCAGAATTTTGGCTACGAATGCGTACCTTCCTGCTTAGTGCTTATAATTAGTTTCCTTTTTCATTGTTTTACCTTGCTTGTGGATATTTGGCTGTTACAGCATGAATATAGGCATCAACAACTTTCTGTATATCCGGACTGGAGTTTTCTACCGTTTTCTTTATATTCTCAATCGCTGAAAATAATTAGTATGATTGTTTTAAAATATATTTTCTTTATACATTTATTTCTTGGCCTATTTATTGATTCATTTACCAACCAGAGGACCAGTGGTCCTGTAAACGCTCACCTTGGATCTGCAGTATATACCAATAAACATGTTTTAATATTATGGAAAATAGCCCCAGTAAAGTGGTGATAGTTCGTCTCTCACTAATGAGAAAGACCATCATTATTTCTTGAATAGTGCTGATGTGTGTTGGTGAGTTCTTTGATGGCTGACTAGGCCAATTCTGGCTCTAAACTGTCGGTTGCAAGTAGAGCAAGTCAATGTCATAGAGTCTGCTGGTGGCACATTTGTTTTGGCTTTGCGCTCTCTTCGCTTTCTTTCAGCTTCACAGATTCTCTTCTTTTCATAGAGAGCTGCTCCTTTGTTGATGAGACCTCGCCACTTTGATCGCTCCTGTGCAGTCTGTTCCCAGGACCCCATTGGTATTTCGAAATCCTTCAGAGAGGCTTTGAGGGTGTCTTTGTAGCGTTTCTTCTGGCCACCTTGAGAGCGCTTTCCCTCCTGTAGTTCTCCATAGAAAACTTTCTTTGGAAGTCGCGCATCAGGCATTCTTATAACATGGCCAGTCCATCTTAGCTGTGCTAGCTTTAAGACTGTATGCATGCTTTGCATCCCTGCTTTCCTCAGGACCTCTGTGTCTGGAATCTTGTCCTGCCACTTGATTTTAACAACTTTCTCAAACAGCTTAAGTGGAAATGGTTAAGTCTCTTTGCATGGCGTTGGTATACTGTCCAGGTCTCACATGCATACAAGAGGGTTGGCAGTACCACAGCCTTGTAGACTTTCAGCTTGGTGTCAATCTTGATTCCATTTCGCTCCCAGACATTTGCACGGAGTCTTCCGAATGCCACACTAGCTTTTGCAATTCTGGCAGTGATCTCATCATCAATATGCACTGCTCTGGAGAGAGTGCTTCCCAGGTAGGTGAACTTGTCAACAACTCTCAGTTTTTGCCCATTCACAGTGATGGTTTGTTCATTATATGGTTTTCCGGGGGCTGGTTGTTGTACAACCTCTGTCTTTTTTGTGCTGATTGTGAGATCATAGTTCTCACATGACTGTGAGACTTGATCCATGGCTCTTTGCATTTTTGCCTCTGTGTTGGCATTCTTATCCATATCATCTGCACAGAGGAGCTCATCTAGCACATCAGTCTGGACCTTAGTTTTGGCTTGCAACCTTCTGAGGTTGAATATGTTGCCATCAAAACGGTACCTGATTGGAAAACCAGTGTCACTGTCCTGAAAAGCATCCATAAGCATGGCAGAAAACATCATGCTGAACAGTGTTGGTGCCAGAACACAGCCTTGTTTGACCCCATTTGTTACTTCAAATGGTTCAGAGAACTCTCCATCATTTTGCACACGTGCCTGCATGCCATCATGAAACTGCCGCACCATAGCTATGAATCTGGGTGGACAGCCAAACTTGGCCATGATTTTCCAGAGTCCATCACGACTAACAGTGTCAAAAGCTTTGGTGAGGTCAACAAACGTCATGTATAGATCTACATTCTGTTCTTGGCATTTCTCCTGAAGCTGTCTTGCTGTGAAGATCATGTCTATTGTCCCTCTGTCTTTTCTGAATCCACATTGACTTTCTGGGATAAGTCCCGTCTGATCAAGATGAGCATTCAGACGATTCAACAGAATTTTTGCAAATATCTTCCCAGCAATTGATAGGAGGGAGATGCCTCTGTGATTGTCACAGACTTGAGGATTTCCTTTCCGCTTGTATAGGTGGATTATGGATGCATCCTTCTTGTGGGATAGCCTCCTTCCTCCACATAAGTGAAACAACTCTGTCAGTTTCTCTGCCATGGGTAGCCCCCCAGCCTTGTAAACTTCGGCAGGAATTGCATCTGCACCTGGGGCTTTGCCAGATGATAGTTGTTGAACTGCTTTTCTTGTTTCCGTAACGGTAGGAAATTCATCTAACAGAACACTGCACTCTATCTGTGGAAGTCTGTCGATTGCATCCTGATTGATGCTTGATGGTCGATTAAGCACACTATTGAAGTGTTCTGCCCACCTTTCCAAGATAGCTTCTTTATCTGTGAGAAGAGTGTTTCCATCTGCACTGAGCAATGTGGTGGCTCCAGAACTCTTTGGACCATAAATGGTTTTCAGTGCATCATGAAATTTCTTCATGTCCTTTCTATCCGCAAAAGACTGAATTTCTTCTGTTTTCTTCCTCAGCCAGGAATCTTGCATGTCCCTAAGCTTGGTCTGGACTGTCTTACAAATGTTGCTGTAGGCTGCTTTCTTTGATACTGAGCTAGTATCATCTTGATGTGCCTTGAGCAAACGGTGCTTTTCTTCAAGAAGCCTCTGAATTTCACCATCATTCTCATCAAACCAGTCTTGATGTTTGCGAGATGGATGGCCTAAGGTGCTTGCAGCTGAAGAAAGAACTGTTTTATGGAAAACTGTCCAGTTTTCTTCGGGGTCCTCTGAACTGAGATTCATTGCATCCAGTTGGTTGCAAATGTCTGTTAAGAAATCTTGTCTCATGCTGTCTTTATTCAGCTTTGAGACATCCAGTCTCTTAGGAGCTTTCTTGCCTTGAGGTCGCCTCGCAGGCTGTATTCTTAGGTTGAGTTTGCTGACAACCAGTCTATGATCTGTCCAGCAGTCTGCACCACACATAGTCTTTGTCACTTTAACATCCTGCCTGTCTGTTCTCCGCACTATGACATAGTCTATGAGATGCCAGTGTTTGGAACGGGGATGCATCCAGGATGTTTTGTTCCTATTAGGTAGACGGAAGACTGTGTTGGTGATTAGAAGATCATGTTCAGCACACTTCCTCAGAAGCAAGAGACCATTGCTGTTGCACTTTCCAACCCTTTCTGGACCTATAACTCCTTCCCAGGTCTGGTGGTCTGTACCCACTCTGGCATTAAAGTCGCCAAGAAGGATAAGCTTGTCTGTGCGGGGTGTTGCAGAAATAACATTGTCTAGGTCATCATAGAACTTGTCCTTGACCTCATCTGGATTGGTCATTGTGGGTGCATAAGCACTGACAATAGTTGCATGTTTATTGCCTGACAGAGGAAGTCTCAATGTCATTAGACGGTCATTAATGCCTTTTGGCAATCCTGACAGCTTACCAACAAGTTCTGTTTTGATGGCAAAGCCAACTCCTGCTTCACGCCTCTCTTCACTTTTGCGTCCACTCCAGAAGAAGGTGTATCCAGCACCAACTTCTTTGATCTCCCCAACATCTGCGAACCGAGTCTCACTCAATGCAGCTATCTGTATATCATACCTCCCAAGTTCTCTGCCCACAAGGGCCGTTCTACGCTGTGGTCTATCTGACCCAGCACTATCCATTAAAGTGCGCACATTCCATGCGCCAATCCGTAAGGGGATTACTCTAGCTTTTTTCTTTGTATTTCGACCGCTTAAGGGGATCCCCGCTGATCGCGGTTAACCAGCCAGGGGGTTTGAAGCAGGCAATTGTTTAGGGCACCTTTTCTAGCCCCTTCCCCATGCTACGGGGGTGAGCAGTGCGGTCCTAAATAGGTCTGCTCAGTCACTCAGCCGACTGCCGAATTCTGCTTACTGCTTCTCCTCACAGAAAACGACCATTAGAACTGAGCCGCCTGTGTGCAGGTCTGCAACTACAGCTCCCAGTGTGTCCTACACCTGCTGCTTCGCCACTCGCCCATCGCCACAGGACTTTGTAGGTATGTGGGTGCAAGTGTGATGAAATTGTGTGTATGCAAGTGCTTGTGTGTTGAGAAATAAGATGACATGCGCTATGAAATTGGATTATAGTGAGGAAGAGGTGCGCAACGTCAACCTCACTCTCTAGTCCTCGCCCAGCTGCGCCCAGAGGCAAGACACAGGTCAAGACGTCTGGAGTTGGGTTTGGATGCAGTGGATGACCGTAACATCTTTAGTGCCTTGTCACGCTCTGCATGTTCCACAACATGTTGCTGTATCGCTTTCTGAACCGTTGAATCAGATGATTTCTTCCGCTCCATCTACCGAAACAGTCTTTGCATATCTGGACTAGGCATATCCAGACACACAGGTTTGATTTTGGAGTTTCCTTCTCCTAGATGAATTGCTGGCCACAGCTGAAGAGCTCCATCTACCCTTTCTTAGGTTTTGTTTAGAGACCTGTAAACTCCTAGGAGGGCTGTCAACCAAGACTAATGAGTTCCCCCTGCCCAGCTAGATTTTTGTGTAGAGAACTAGCTTAACTCCTAGATGAGTTGCCTTCCAAGGCTAACGAGCCCCATCTGCACCGCATGACAACAGGTAGTACTGATTACATGTTACAGTAGCAGTTAAACTGACCTGACAAGTAAAGTGGTATATGAAGCCCTGTGGCCCTTTTTTCTCCAGAATAATCAATATCCTAACTATTTGCCAATTTTTCCCCCTTCAAATGACATTTTAAAAGTTTTACCCATGCATAGGCTACCCCCATGTTGACCTTGCTCTAAAATATGTCAGTGTCATCACATGGTAATGATTTATATATACGGGTCATTATCAAAAAATGGAGCAATCCAGAAAGGCAAAACGAAAAAAATTAATTGCCCATTTTTTCTTTTTAATGGGATAGTTTTATTAACAGGAGCATATAGAATATAGAAATAAAATATGCCGAGTTTAACTGAACAAATAGTGCACCAGCATTAATTAATTGTATGGTACCCTTGAAAAAATATCAGTGCTGTCACGAACAAACTTTCTTGCGTAAAACGCTCATTTGATAAGACTTCCCCAATCTGTAAGTGGGGGCATATATAACTTGTCACGAACAATAGTTCACACAAACCTTAAATACTTTCAATGAATTAACGGGGAAGAGATCTTCAATGAAAATACACATACTGTGATTTGTTCTGTTTCTGAAACGCTTTATTTTTGTAGACATTATCTTGTGGGATTAAACCAAAAATAAGTTCTGCTAAACGTTTACTATTTTAGTATAGTATCATAACATACCAAAAGCAATTACTTTTATATGATGCGTTTTAAGTATGTTAAATAATTATGACCGTGACAGCACTGATATCGTGACAGCACTGATGTTGTCGTGACAGCACTGATAATTATCCGATCTCGCCTTTTTCAATGTGTGCGGAAATGATTAATTTCTGACCATTTACCGATGAGCTTAGGGGCAGTGACTCACTTAAGGTAGCAACCAACGAAGCCTTTGCTGTTGCTCTAACCAGGGACACCTTTTGCGTAGATCCAATGCTCAAAAAAAAAAAAAAAAAAAAAAAAACATGTTCGCTTCACGCAAACCAAACGCGATGTAACACGTAAAGCGCAGTAGAAGCGCTGTTCATCTTAAGCAGCAGCATGAGAAAATGTGTCTTTGGGGCTTTCGCCCAAGTCTGAGACAACCAGGATAGTTCACGACAAAAGACCGCATTAAATTAGGACCCTATCACGGATTTTAGGGAGCTGGGTAGCAGGACCATTTTGTTTGTTTGTGTTTCTGTTTGGGCTTAACGTCCCAGTCAACAATTTTTTAGTCATGTCGGGACGGAGCCAACGTTTCCTGAGTTTAACCAGTACTGTAGGGAATTAATGTGTCTTGCCCAAGGCCACATCACGGTGATGCCTGTGGTGATCGTACCCAGGACCTCTCGATTCGGAGTCCGACGCTATACCACTGCGCCACCGCGCTCCCCACGGCCATATTGTTTTCAGGGAGCTTGGGAAAACTGGAAAACAATTGAAGGGAATTGAGGACTACTAGAAGAGAACACTCTTGGTTTAAGGAAGCTGGGAGCAAGGAAAAGATTTTTAGGGAGCTAGGGAGAAAGGTCATTTTTCTTTTAGTGAGCTTGGATCTAATACCTCCTTGGATGGGCCTCAACTTTAGGTTAACTTGCAGCTGAGCTGCACATTTGCTTTCACATATATCCCATTAAATCCCACGTATACAGGGTAAAATGAGGTATACAATGTTACTGCTTTTTGTTTCTAAAATTTGACAATCAGATATATTTTTTTTCTTAAATTTTTAAAGCTAAAAAAATCTCTGTATATTGCATGGGTAACACATTTTCGTAATGGTATGCAACATACAAACACACTGAAAGACACATGCGTCACGTCAGAAAAGGTTAAAATTTTCGTATTTTCATGTACCATAGACCCCTAGTGTGTATATTACCGGGTCCCTTTTTTTAAGGTGTATGCATTTGGTAGGTTTTACGGCACACCCGTACTTGCATTACCCCGAGTTGCCCCTCCCACCCCTCGAGGAAAGGGATGGCGTTTTAAATAAAAAAGGCGATTTTTCCGTATAAAGTTGGGGCTTAAAATGTCTTTTTTTTTTTTTTTTTTTTTACTGAAAAGGGGTAATCTAATTTGGAATGGACCGCCAAAAAGGGCATTTATCGCGCGACATACACAAACTGTCTAAATATCATTATGGGAGTACCACCCCCGGGGCTATTTGTTTACCGTGGTCGACGAAGCATTTTGAATTTGTAGTTTTGTATCACCCACACACAGTCACACACCTCAAACGATTTTCAAAGCGATATGGATTGGCCACTTCTGGCTGCTTGCTGGCGTTAGTAGCTGAGACCCTCTGGTGAAAGGCGACCTAACTCTTGTCAGCCTAGGAAATTACCTGAATCCACACCTGCTGACAGAAGTCAACTCAGTGCTGTCACATCATTACTGTCACGACCATGACAGCACTGATCCGTGACAGTACTGAGTTTCACACAGAAATTTAATTCTAGTGACTAACAACAGAATGCAGGATGAAAACTTTGCATGTCTATTCTTACTGCTCCTAAGTTGAAATTCAGTCATGGTTTTAAAATGTATGTGATATTTACAATAAGCGGCAAAATGCGCGTGATAGGACTGATGCTTGTAAAATTCCCACTCCAATTCTGACATGTCTTTATGGTATAGCAACGGAGTAATGTGATTTGTTCAAAAGTTTTTTACCGTAACTTCTTCAGCTTGGTGTCGTCTACAAAACGCGATTGTTTTGATCCGGGAAAATGATTTGTAACTCTGGTCAAAATCGATTTTCAATAACTGTGACAGCACTGATACGTTTTCCAGGGACAACACTATATATGTGCCCCCACCCTTAAATAGCACTTTATATATCATAAGATTTTTGAATTTGACTTCAGTAACATTCTATGCAATAGATGGTCACAGAAAATGTGATTTCTGTCAAGCTTCTTTTGCAATGGAAACAAATGAAACTACTTACCCTGACCCAGGGACACGGTAAAAATCGACAAAATAGCACTTCTAGCATCTCTTTTTTGCAAATGACGTACTCGGAAACGTGAAATCGCGTGTTGTTCTAGTAAAGCACCGCGGAAACTAATATTATACATGGTTAAGCAAACCTCGGACATCGCGCTTGCGAGAAAACCATCAAGGACAAGGATTGCTCCATTTTTTGATAATGACCCATACATTGTAGTACTTGAGTAATCAATGCTTCATGTCACGTTTCATTGAAATCGGTCGACCAGTTCCGCAAAATTTTGAAGGATTTTGACCACATATGATATGGTATATGGCCATCTTGGTCATGTGACCTGTATTATTTTTTCACATTGGTTCCCCCTCCTATAGATGCTCCATATAAAATTTGGCTTTGATTGGCCAAGCGGTTTCAAAGGAGAAGATCTTTGAAATCGTGGGCGGACGACGGACGGACGCCGGAGCATGGTTATGCTATAATAAGCTCATCTTGTGAGCCTACCGATTCTTTTATTTTAAGACAATCATACAATTCAATGACACACATGTATAAATTATACTCACCAATTTATGTTACTTGTGAATTAAGCTTTTATACGATATCAAGTGGTTTGGCAAAAGAATCAATTTACTTTAAGTGTAGTATATATCGCATTTTGCCTGGGCATCTCACAGAAAACCACGATGGGTAACATGGGTTACGAATGAGCCGCGACGCGAGAAAATCGGTCTTCGGGGTTTCCAACCAGGTCCAACATAAACAGGTCTGTGCAGTCACAGAAGACGACTAGAATATTGAAGTTTCGGATTTTAGGAAGAAGGGGAATTGTGCTACCCATGTAGCGGAAACAAAGGCGCTGATCAGCTGTGCAGTTACTGCACAGCTGATATCTGCGCCGGCAAAAATTCTGTTTTCTCATACCGCGGCTCATATCGTGTTGGCTGTAAAAAGCATATGCATTAGGAAAACATGTCCGTGCACCCCCTTAAACCCGACTTTTACACACTCGGAAAAACTGGGGTATGCAGGTTTATACCTATTTTTCTTATTTTTGCTCCAGGCCAAAGCGGTTCTAACGAGTGCCCACAATCTATGTTTTGAGCAAAAATAAGAATAATATAAAATAAATCTACTGAAAATTTAAAAATCTCTGTATGTTGCATGGGCATGTTTTCGTAACGGGCGTACTCTTTTCTTGAAATTCCTTGCCGTAACGTTGTTTAACCTCTGCTGGAAGTTGATCGAATCTCTCTTGAAGAAGACGTCGTCCCAACTCTGAAGTGAACCGTGTCACCAGAGTCGTCCCGAAGAATCCAGGCTCCAAAATGTGCACAGTAACTCCCGTGTCATAAAGTTCGTGTCTGAAATCAATCAGCTGCAAAAGCATGTCCATGTAATGTAAACCCCCCACATACCCTTCTTTTATATAATAAAACAGGGGTGTGCAGAAGTATACATTTATTTTTATTTTCGTCAAAATATAGAGTGTGGGTACTTGAAAGAACCGTCTCGATCAATGTTTTGAGCAAAATTCTTTAAAATACCAATTTTTTTTTTTTCAATGAGATTTTCAGTTTTTACAGCTAAAATGTGTTTGTTTTTGTAATGATACTGTCACAGACTGCAAAAATGGTGTTTACTTCGTAGTTTCATGCGTGTTAGCAATAAGTACATGGTGTACAGAATGCTCCAGACTCACAGAGGTAAAGGATACGCATTTGAGCAATACATGTAAGGAAAAAAAAAATGACAACACAAAAGAATCAAACAAGCAAAAAATATTCCATGGCGTGAGAAATTCACAGACACTTACATATTAACGTCCTGGTTAACAATTTTTCAGTAATGTTGGGACGGAGCCAACGCTCCCTGTGTTTTAAGTTAACCAGTACTGTAGGGAGTAAATGTGCCTTGCTCAAAGACACAACACGGCGCCGCCTGTGGAGATCGAACCCAGGACCTCTCGATTCGAAGTCCGATGCACTACCACTACACCACCGCGCTCCCTACATCCAATGTACGAAAAAGAAATATGGCTATGGCCATGACCACTGTTTTCTAACCTGATCGTATCAGAGAACGCTTCAACGCCAAACTTGGAAATAACGTAGGGTGCCGATACACACGGAAACCGCGCAGTAATGCTCGACATATTAACTATGCGGCCTTTCTCACGTATTATTAGTGGAAGAAAGGATTTGGTAACGAATATAACACCATAGAGGTTGACAGCCAATGTCTTGTCATAGTCCTCTCTGTTCAACCACTCAACGGGAAACACACTATGTACTACACCAGCATTATTAACCACAGCCCAAAGACCTACAACAGAATAGAAGTAAGATTAATCCATTTTTGTCAGATGGATCTGGCCATCATTATCAATTGCAAGTTTCCATTGTCATTTTAAGGGGCATTATGAGTGATTTTGAATTATAATTCCATTTTTCGATGAAATGCCTCCAAGCCAACAGAATGGCCCCAGACGGGATGCCGCGTTTTACGGCGTCACATCTGGGGTTATTCTGTTTGCCTTTGTTTCATAATATGTCCAATTATAAGGACGCAAGGCTTATACGAGTTAAGGAACATTTTCATTTAAGTTAAGAAACGTTTTTGTCATATGAAAACATCGGAAACCTAAATCAACCGAGACATGCACGCCTTTGCTATGATGCATAATGAATGTGATAAAATTGTATCAGTCAGCACAGTGACAGAAAGAGATGGCAATCCCGGCGTGGTTCTTAATAACTCCATTGAGTCATTTTCAACAACACGAGATTATTTTTTATTAGTTTTAATATAAATGTTATTCCTACCTTTTCCTTTTGGTAGAATTTTGCTAACTTCCTCAACCGCTTTTGCTATACTCGTCTCTTTCGTAACATCTAAGGAGATAGTCCTCAGTTTGCTCGAGCATGCTTTATTCAGTTCGGTTTCTCCCTTTTCTGTCAGGCAACCAGCTATTACATTAACTCCCATATGGTCCAGCTGCTTCGCCAGTAAATTCCCAAACCCCGAGTCAGTCCCCGTAATGAAGACGTATTTCTCTCCATATCGACCTACTTTAAGTTTGCATAACAGCCGTTGAATTGTAAGGTAACAAACAACAACTATGATTATCCAGAAGTACATTATTTTATTTTTGGTAAAATATGTATTTTTGTATCATGTGGTAGAGAAAACTTTATTTTTCTATTTCCCTTACGCAGTGTTATCATGGAAAATAATAATATTAGTGACTTTTCAATATGCGAAAATACATGCGTCACATATAGGTCATGGGCATTAAGATAATGACTTGGCTATGACAACCCTTAAGTCAATAATGACATTCGGACAGGGTTTATATGTTAATTTGCACCAGTAGGTCGAGGCAAACTTCTGCATGCATATCTTATTGCATAGGACAATAGTGTACGAGGGACGAATCACTCCTAGTCATTCATTGACAAAAATTGGCCCATGCAAAATATAAGCTGTAAAAAAAAAAAAAAAAAAAAAAAAAAAAGCATTGGGAATTTTTTTATGTTTTTAAAATTTATGCTCAAAACATTGATTGTGGGTTCACGTTAGAACGGTTCTAGCGCGTACCCACAATCTATCTTTTGGATTAATAATAAGAAAAAAGGGTTACCCTTGCATACCCCATTTTTTCTATATAAAAGTTGGGTATAAGGGGGAATATATTATCACTGGGTGCTTCCTTCGTCCCGATATAAAAAGGTTTTGTTTGACTTTTACTATAGGTCCCGATAGGATTTGGTTTTGTTTGATTCTGGTATCGGATTTTTTTCTACAATAATTCCTAGAATTTGGTCAATGATTTTATTTGATTCTCATTTATGACGTCATTGAAAGAATTTTAAGTCATAAAATAGTGTTTTGAATGCAATTTTATAGGAAGTTTTTGTTTGATTCGTTAAGAAGTGATATAAATTGTGAAATTAATGTTATTGCCGACTCTGTTTTGTGGAGATTTACTCTGTTACGTAGTAGAAAAAAATCCGGTACCAAAAAGTCAAACAAAACCTTTTTATATCGGGACCAAGGAAGCACCCAGTGATTATGCGGACATGTTATCCTGGAGCCAGTTGTTCAAAACTTCGTTAGCTTAAAACGTCATTAAGACCTCAACTCGTTAAGTAAATGCCGACTACATAAGCAAATACCCTGTTATTTTTTGCTGATAAACAGTGAGAATCCTTTGCATTGCAAAGGATTCTCACATTTTATCAACAAAAATAACAGTGTATTTGTAATACTCATGTTTAAAATTTCAACATATCGTTAATTTTGAACAACTGGGCCCTGATTTGAATGGGTCAAGGCGTTATAGTGTCACTTTCTTTCGTATCTGATTTTGTCCAACAAATTGTTTTAACAACAATGTTATAGTTTTTATTTAAGCCTGTCCTACAATCATTTGTTCGTGGTCAAACCATCTCTTTCCAATTAAAACAAATGAACCTGTGCGTTCGAAAACCAACAATTTTGGTTTCCGACCAGGTCCGACACAAACCAGGCCGTACAGTCACAGAATAAAGCTAGAAGCTTGAAACTTTGGATATAAGTAGAACAGGACAATCCGTGTGGCGAAAACAAAGGCGCTGATCAGCTTCGCAGTTACTGCGAAGCTGATCTGCGCATTTGTTTTCGTCTATGCAGGTTATTAGTTTTCCCATGCGGCGGTTCAAATCATATGCGTCACACTGTACTGTATCATAGTTTTGATTTCGTCGACAGTTTGGCTCTTTCTCTGAGCTGCCTTCTCAATATTTTTCCTGACAAGTTTCTAGGAATGTCATCTGTAAATTCTACCCCACCTCGCAACTTCATGAAAGAAGCAACCCTACCTGAAATACGCAAAATTATGTTTTTATTCCAAAGCTATACCTTTATGCATATACAATTAAACAGATTCAGTTTCGGTTGAGAGCGCTAGGCCAGTGCAACACCAGTTATTTTTTTTCTTTTGACGCCATAAATTTCATAAAGGTCAACAATGGTCTCCTTTGACTGAACTTTAATTGAGACTAACATTATAAATTAGCAGTCGAGCACAAGTATTCTATAAAAGTACTGTAATTATAGTTTAGTAATTCTGCCACTCCCCTCATTTCTACCAATGAGCCTTTGGTGTGGTTGATTTTTCAAGACTGTAGCATTTTAACCCTGGCAATTTGTGTCACAGAGGCAGAATGACCAGGAACGCCTTGTCAATAAAAGAGGAGTTCTGTACAAATGGTTGGATTGCCGACCAAGTTCTATTATAATTTTAGTACAAATAATTTTCACGCACCCGCTACGAAGTCCTGAAGTTCTTTCTCAGTTACATGTTTATCCGGTTTCCTAACAACATAAGCCTTTGGCAGCTCGCCTGCCTCAACATCCGGGACACCAATAACACCCACGTCAGCAACAGCATCGTGACGTAACAATATGTCTTCCAGAGTTGCCGGGGCTACCTGTTCACCTTTAAACTTTATGAGTTCTTTCAGTCGGTCAACTATAAATAGATATCCGTCTGCGTCCACTCTTCCTATATCACCTACAAGAAAAATACTTATGTCGCATATCATGATTATATCACAGTACTTAAGAAATTATACAACTATTTGAGCCGTCTTGTAAGTGGAGACCCAAAAAGCAGATTTTTCTAAAAGCTTGTCTGTGATTTAGTTTTTCGCAAAATATTTGGTGTGGAGGATGACAGGAAAATTATTTTCATAACAAAATCTTGGTCTTTGTTTGTCCTAATAGGACATGGAAAAAAGAAAATGATTCAGTAGAATCACACAAGAATATAGGTATGGCCCATCTTCTTTCTCTTTAATATGCGGATCGCTGTAATTGTTCTATTTTTATTTTATACTAAGTATACTTTACCTACCAGTTCGCACCCAGCCGTCATCGAGAAACATCTCTCTGGTCTGTGTTGGTAAATTGAGGTAACCAGTAGCAACCTGTGGACCCCGTACCCACAACTCCCCTTCCTGATCAACGCCTAAAGTCTTCCCGGTTTCAACATCCACTATCTGATGTCAAATAGTAGTTATAATACATCAGGAATGCATGTCCGTGAAATAAATAACGCCCTTATGGTAGAACGTGGTAAAAATGTTCTGTTCTATTCTCTCCTTCTGTACATTGATAGAAAAAATCTCTGGTGTCAAATAGTAGTAATAATGCATCAGGAATATATGTCCGTGAAATAAATAACGCCCTTCTTAAACCCCTCTTTTATTTAGTTTAAATGGGGTATACATGGGTATGCATTCATTTACTTTTATTATTTTTGATCCCAAATGTAGATTGTGAGTACTCTTTAGAACCGCATTGTGTCCCCATAATCAATATTAAAAATATCATTTTTTCCAATGAAATTTTCAATTTTTACAGATGAAAAAACAAAACAAACTCCTACATGTATACTGCACGGGCAAGATTTCGTAATGATAGAAGACAAGAAGATGAATCTCCTCTACCTTTTGTTCGGTTAGTTCAACGAGTTTCCCCACAGCATTATGGCGGCTGTCCTCTTCAGTATTAACATGTGTAACATTCACTTCTGTCATTCCATAACCTACAAAGAAATTGTTGGAATTTTTTCACACAGGTTTTGCAGACACATTGACCGTTGTATAGCCTATGCGTTCTCCTTAGAATAGCCTGATATAGATGTCGCAAGCTATGTTTTGAGTGTAAATAAGTGAACCATATTGTTAGTTAACGATTCGTTAAAATTTCAAATGGCAATGTTACAAATATACTGTTTTTGTTGAAAAAAATGTGAGAATCAGGATATTTACTTTTTATGAGGTGAATACCAAATATATTTCATCAAGTGAGTTGAAAACATCAAAACTTTCACGAGTGCGTAGCACGAGTGAAAATTAAGATGTTTTCAAGTCACGAGATGAAATATATTTGGTATTTACCGATAAACAGTAAATTTTCTTTTTATTTTATACAATACACGGGCATTTTCCAATTCACAAAGCAGGCGATGAAAATGCAAAAACCAAAAATTTTTGAAAACACAAATAATTTTGGAACCACATTGTTCCTAACGTTCAAACTAAGAAAATGAATACCCACACTTTATGTTTTCGTTCGTAAATAACGGAGTTATAGGCATTTGAATTTCTGAAGTGAGGCACATTTAATGACGTCAAGTGAATGGAAACGTCAGAAGTAATCCAAACTCTACATTGAAAATATCGGCTGATATCAATCACTAGTGAAAATATCAATATCAATTCTGCAGTGAAAATATCACTTTTATCCATTTTTGATATACATTAATTTCACTGCTAAGTATAAAATAAAACAATGTATTTGCTTATGTACAGTCGGCATTTACTTAACAAGTTGATGTCTTAACGATGACGTTTAACTATCGAAGTTTTGAACAACTGGCCCCAGATGTTATCAAACGGTACCTTGTTGTATATCATCCAGCTTCAGCCTCTTCATTACAGCGCCCTCTATTTCCGCGCTCAGAGGAGCAGCTCCACACAGAATTCTTTTTACAGACGACAAATCATATTCTGATACTTTTGGATACTTTGCTAATAGAACCATTACTGGGGGAACTAAGGGTGCGAACTTTGGCTGCAAAAAAAAATCAAGTGCCGGTACTGTAGCAAAACACTGTAAGCTGGCAAACTTCCAGTCTTTTGCAAAGTATGGAAAATACTACTGATGGGAACAGGTCAGGCGTCAAGTTCCAGAATTTACAGAAAGGTAAAAGTAGGAAATGATCAGAAAATGGCGCAATCAGATAGAAATTCCCACTCCAAAAACCGAGGTGGGGAAGAATACTAAATTAAAAATTAGGTACTTATACTAAGAAAACATATCGTAAGTCGAATGAGCAGCAATTTTCTAATAGGCGGCCACTAAATTTCCCAAACATATGAAAACGCACAAAAGGTGCAAACAGCACAAAAATTCAAATCAAAACATAGAACAACTAGAACCAGCACGCTAGGAAACGCTATTGCCAAACTAAAATTTACAAACGTTACCTTGTATTTCTGTAATAGGCCGAGATAATCATCAATGTCAAACTTTGACATAATGACAAGTTTCACTCCTATACTGTGTATCACCGATCCCAGCACAACCAGGCCATAGATGTGAAACATTGGTAGGAACGATATGATTATCTGGCCGGGGTAGTAAATACCAGCGTGACTGAAAATATAACAATATTCAGCGACTGTGTGTATAACATCAAGAAGCGCAGCATGTCCACGATTTGGACAGAAGGGAATCAAATTAACCTACTGGGCGTACACATAGTTTGATGAGTCCAAAAGGTAGATATGTGTTTTAAGATTCTTCTTCTTCTTCTTCTTCTTCTTCTTCTTCTTCTTCTTCTTCTTCTTCTTCTTATTTTTATTTTTTAATCTTATTATGGTAAATACAAGTCAGATATGGTGGGTGTGTTGGCGTATCTGTATCCTCGCTGTACATGAAACCAAAGCTGTTCATTTTGTTAATGTTTTTGACATAACTACTTGTTCGTTCAGCAGTATGTTGAACACATGATTCTTGTTTGAGGTATTAAACATGGCAGAGTCATACATTGTGTACTTGTATTCGACATTAAGTGAGCAAATGTATAGTATAGCATATACCAAATTAAGAAAGATTTGAGATGCAATATTCTTACTCCAATTGAACAGCTGTGGCAATGAGCGAATAATGTGTATGTTTCACAGCCTTAGGGAATCCTGTGGTCCCACTAGAGTAAAGCAGAACAGCTGTGGTCTGTTTCCAATCAGCCAATGATGTGGTGTAGGGTGTGCCCCGGGGTGCTAGGAGAGACTCGAACGATACACAACCACCACACTCGCCAAATACAATGGTCTGTGGGGAGACACGAGTAAAACTAGTCATTATTACAAATCATTGCATAAATAGCCGTGTCACACGATATTAACAGCCGTTTATCAATGAAGAGAAAGCCATGCATTAATACTGCAATTCACGCGCGCACGTGCTGTTAATGCATGCATGGCTTTAACTTATGCTCGTTACCGGGCTTCATGCAAAGCACGTGCTAATAATTATGAGAAAGTGATGTCCGCCCGAAACGAGCATAAAAATGAAAGCTTTTACGCGTATGGAAATGTGACGAGGCTGCAAAATATAGTACACCGTTATTTCTTTCGTTTGTGCAGAATTTATGCAATAATAGCGATCAAAAATGATTTTGTCATTCATTAACATTTGATAGGTCCCTCGGGAGTGTTGAAAACCTCGGGATACGCCCTCGGGTTTCAACACTTCCCTCGGGACCTAGCGGATTTAAATGAATGGAAAATTATGTTTGATCCCTGTATTAGGAAAGACAAATATAGTAAGGAGCACGATGTATAAGAAACTGATGTATTACATTCAAATATACAACATGGCCTACGACAAAACGCGTACGTAATACATCATTTTTATTGCATACACATAAGCTCTGATAACGACCGTTTATGATAAATCAAAGAAAATGAAGTTTGGATAATCAATGAATACCTTTCTCAAATTCCTTGTAAATCATATGCACTTACAAGAATTGTAGACCATTCTTATTCCCTGTCACTGACCACCAACCCAAGCCTCAACAGGCTCTTCAGTACCTATTCAAGAGGCGACTCCTAATGGGTATTTTGGTATACAATTAAATACATTAAGTTTAAGAATAGGGAAACAAACATGCGTGTACCTTTATTTGATGTAATCCTCTTTGGGCATCTTTCACTTTAACAGCCAATGCTGGAACCGTTACTGTATATTTGGTATTGCACTCTTTTAGTACTTTATGTAAATCATCTAAAATGGGAAAATTATGTATCTAAGCAGCGAATATGAACCGTTACAACTGAAAGGCATTACAACAGAATTAAGCTAAGAATTGACAATGCAATTAAATTAACTATATGAAATGACCGTGAACCTCTACGTAATGGTCACAAAATTACATTACACACGAAGTTGTAACAAAGCAATGATCATGAACACAAAGTCACATTACACATGAAGTAGTAACAAAGCAATGATCATGAACACAAAGTCACATTACACATGAAGTAGTAACAAAGCAATGATCATGAAAATAAAGTCATATTACACACGAAGCTGTAACAAAGCAATGATCATGAACACAAAGTCACATTACACATGAAGTAGTAACAAAGCAATGATCATGAACATAAAGTCATATTACACATGAAGTTGTAACAAAGCAATGATCATGAACATAAAGTCATATTACACATGAAGTAGTAACAAAGTAATGATCATGAACATAAAATCACATTACACATGAAGTAGTAAAAAGCAATGATCATGAACATAAAGTCACATTACACATGAAGTAGTAACAAAGTAATGATCATGAACATAAAATCACATTACACATGAAGTAGTAACAAAGTAATGATCATGAACATAAAATCACATTACACATGAAGTAGTAACAAAGTAATGATCATGAACATACAATCACATTACACATGAAGTAGTAACAAAGCAATGATCATAAACATAAAGTCATGTTACACATGAAGTAGTAACAAAGCAATGATCATGAACATAAAGTCATATTACACATTAAGTAGTAGTTAAGTAATGATCATGAACATAAGGCAAAGACATATTACACATGAAGTAGTAACTAAGCATTGGTCATGAACATTAAGTCATATTACATATATATAAAGTACAAGTTACTATGCAATTTATGAACTTTTATGCAATGGTCATAAAGTTGTATTCTTTGACGAAAAAAAAAAAGATAAGTAACGATCATGACCTTAAATGCAATGGTCATAAAGTAACCATATGAAGTATAGTAACTAGGCAGTGATGATGGACATATAAACCATATTTATTGTAGAAACTTAGGAGTAACCATAAACTTTAAATATTTACTAAGTAGAAGCTAATCAATGACACCTGAGCCTGTGCGTAAGAAAACCAACATTTTGGGTTCCGACCGGGTCCGACACAAACCGGGCTGTATAGTCACAGAAGATGGTTAGAGGCTGGAAACTTTGGATTTTAGAAAGTAGAGGAATTGTACTATCCGTGTAGCGAAAACAAATGCTCTTGCTGATCTGCGCCTTTGTTTTCGCATATACAGATTCGGTTGGTTTTCTTGTGCAGCGGCTCACATGCATAGCAGTTTTGAACTAAGAAATGGTCATGAACGTTTACAATAAGAATCTGACTCGCCCTTCAGAAGCTACCGTTTACAAAGCCCAACTGAAATATCTTTTGCGACCAATACTGTAGTGACAGTATGGTCCCAGTATGCGTAGAAAAGTTGCAGTATACATGTGTAGGTACGGCGTGTAAGTATATAAGGAAGCCTTATCTAGCGTGAAAGTTACTTGGATAGCTGGCAGTAGAAATAAGAAAATATTGCATACCTTTTGTGAACAATGGGTTAATGCACTGTAAGACAGCGTTAATGAGGGTTGTTGCGTAAAAGAATGGTAGAAAATCAATGTGATTAGGCGAGAAAATACAGATGACGTCTCCGTCACGTACGCCGTAACGTTGTAGCCCAGCTGCCAGACGCTCCACTCTGTCAATGAGCTGACGGTAGGTATACGTTTTCCCAGAGGTAGCATCAACCTGCAAGTCGAATGTATACAAAACAAATCTTACAGTAAAAACAAGTAGAGTACAACACCAAAACGCCAACATCGAGTCCATAAAATGCATTGATTTTAATATATAAACTGATACATTCTTACTCATCCTCTCTGATCTCACGGTGAGGAAACTAGTGAGGAAACTACATTAGACGGAGCCATTGGCTCTGGAAATCTTGTGTGGGTTTTTTTTTTCCGGTCACGTGCGGCGCCGTCAATCTCGGCTATTTCGGTGGACACGAAAACGTAAGTTTTCCATTTATTGTTAAAATTTGATTTTATACTGAACACTAGCGAGAAAAAGGGAATTGTATGAGAGGCCCATGGCTTTTAACTTACTTCCTTGTCTGTGTCCAAGTCGGCGCGGTTTTGTCCGTGAGCAACGGCAAGGTAAACAAAGGTCATTTTCTATAATGACCACAGGCTTTTTATTGCTCTTTCTGCATGAATATTACTTTAAATCTAAATGTTTAGACCGTCCGAATGTATGAATTGATTATCTAATCCTTCCCCACTCACGAAAAACAAAATTTGAATCAAAATAAAAAAAAAAAAAAAAAAAAAAAATCTGGAAAAAATAAACAATGGCTCCGTCCATATCGGCCGGCTCTGTCTATATCGGCTGGCTCCGCTGTATGAGGGTGAGGATTTCTTTCGCTATCAAAAGTGAGATTTTTTTGAAAGTCATTTTTGGAATGGTGATGCTTTTCTCGAACCATCTATCATTTCAAAAAGGGCGCCCCCGTGGTGAAAGTGGTTGACTTCAGTGCTCTTGATCATTCGACACTCTCTGGCAACGTGGACAAGCCAAGTTCTGCTTGCGGGTGTGTCGGGTGTTTTTCCCGCGATACTCCCGTTTTCGTCCCACTTACCGACCCATTCGTCTCAATACCAGTGAAACAGCTTGGGGGACGCAAAACTGAATAAATCCAACATTTGAGAATAACCTTTGTAAAAGTTTGGCAGGTTTGTCTGAAGTTGACACTCCACACTTGAGTACTTACTGCACGAAGTGCGAAGAGCTATTGTAGTCACCTCGGTCGTCCGCGATCCCGTGCGCGTCCGCGTCCCGTCACACTGATGTATAGACGTCGCGTCAGATGTTGCCGTCATACGGAAAAGTCGACATAACGATTTATGGATGTACGTGTTACATGCTTATTTGTGGAGGCATTCTGCTCAAATTTCAACAAAATACTCCTTTTGAAATGCGCAATCCGATAAATGTTGAATTTATATTTTTCTGCGTCGCATTTTAGCGTGGTACCGATTTTCGCTGCGATTTTGTCTAAAAACCGGACTGTAAACTTGTAACAACGGTCTGCACTACCGAGTATTCAATTTAACATAGCTCGGCAATTATTCCGTCGAATTTAACGCGGAAGCATTCTGCGTTTTTACAAATGATTTCTGGATGTGGCGTACATGTGCCTTCTTAAATGCGTCGACTAGAACGACCTAAGATAAAGCGTTTAACGTATGTCATAACCCGTAAACTTTGCGTTTTTAAGAAAATTTAACTGTGGTAATCTCAGTTTCTATGGCAATCAATTTAGTTTATGTTGCGCACCGCATCATTTTAATTTATAGTAATATAAACAAATATAACTGGAGTTGACTAATATTATTTTTTTAGTTCTTAACTTTATATTTTTCGAAATATGAGCGATTATTTTAAAACGGAAAATATGTCACAATTTTCTAAAACGGGAAATCATATTTGCATACAAGAAACATAATCATTTCTTGCATATTCTGGTGTGTTTGCACACTATTACTACACAGCTCGTATGCATTGGTAAAATGTTTTCTGCATTTTATTAAACTTTCAAGCCAATTGACGTTGGGGAAACTACACATTGCCAGTAGTTTTTGCATTTGATGGATATGTCACAATATTAGAAAGTGACGTTTTTTCTTACTATTTTGATTCTCATACGTGTTTAAAATGCAGAATTGCAAAGGCACTTTAGTTGCTATTATATATCCTCATACACTGATCAAGTGCTAACATAATGACTAACATTTAATCAAATTTTCATTTGATTCTTTGTACATATTACAAAGTAGAGATGCAATGAAAAATCGTATGTTCATTTGTAACAATTTTCAAAAATCGGCATTTTTGTGAAGTATTGAAACTAGCTATGATATTTGCAAACACATTGGCGTAGCTATTGTATGCATATCGAACAATTAAATTGATGACAATAATCCTCACATTCTGAAGCCGTTGTGTATGAAATTTTGTCCTGAAACTGCAACTATTGAATTGTTGGCGAATTTTTATATGTGCGTTTACAGTTTGTAACACAGACGTAAAATGGCGTACTTTTAACGTCGCGTTATATTTGCGTTAAATACTGTCATCGAACATGCTTTCGTAAAGACATGGATCTTCATTTTTATGTGATCTATGTAGAGCAGTTGTTAGTTAACATCTGCAAATGAACACAAAATACTGATAATCTGCCTCGAGTATGCATGCCATAGGATAGTGTGGTTAGCATGACTGAGCTTCCTAACACGACTGGAACCTGCTATTTGTGGAAGTAAAAGCTTTTACTGTCGCTACATATATCACTCTACTTTCCTTTTCTTCCATCGCTGTTACCACGCGCTTCATGTACATACCGTACAATGACGTCTGGTGAGTAACTTGAAGAAATTATGTACTCTTCCGAACAAAACCTTAACATTCACGTTCAAATATGAAACGCCGTAATTTACGTCGATTTTGACGTTACAAACACGAAGGCAATTCCTGACGCGACGTCATAGTTTTTATAAGTCCAGATCATGGCAACAGCTTATCATAGAGGGTCCAAACTTGGATAATAAGTACTCACTAGGGTTGGATTTCATTCTATGATATGGGCCCCTGGGTCTTTGCCCGGGGGTGGGGCTAGTGGTTAAAATCAAGAACAATTAGAAAATTGACTTTTCTGCGGTATAGTTTTCTATAAGTCCAGATCTTGTCCACTACTTATCATAGAGGGTTCAAACTTGGACCATAGGTACTCAGTAGGGTTGGCTTTCATTCCATGACATGGGTCCCTGAGTCTATTTCAATCATATTAGGGCACGCATTCGTGGTTGCGAGTATTTGGCCACTTCATGTAAATGTGAAGTGATTTAAAAAAATAATATTCACAAAATAATAGTGCCTACAGAATGCAAGTTATAATAAAACTCACCCCCATACAGCGGAGCCAGCCGATATAGACAGAGCCGGCCGATATGGATGGAGCCATTGTTTATTTTTTTATTTTCTTATTTTTTATTTATTTATTTTTTTTATTATTATTATTATTATTATTTTGATTCAAATTTTGTTTTTTCGTGAGTGGGGAAGGATTAGATAATCAATTCATACATTCGGACGGTCTAAACATTCATATAAGTAATATTTATGCAGAAAGAGCAATAGAAAGCCTGTGGTCATTATATAAAACTAGTAAAATTAACGTAGCAGTAGCAGTAAGATGATTGCGGCGATGAAGACAAATAAGATACCCACATACACACACACTCACACAATCTCAAATAAGACATACACAGAGGAAAAGAGAAAAAAAATGACAAATTTGACCTTTGACCTCGATGACCTTGACCTTTCAAAAAATGAAACCCTCAAGCTAATATCCGGGGCCGCCCTCCACCTTCCCTCCAAGTTTGGTGAAGATCGGCCCAAGGACCTGGGAGGAACAAACAAAAAAACAACATAAATTTGACCTTTGACCCAATTGGACCCATAAATCTTAATCAGGGATCAACCCGTGTACACTCACCAACTTTCATGCAAATCAGACCAAGGACTGTTGTGTTACAGAAATTTGACCTTTGACCTCGATGACCTTGACCTTTAAAAAATGAACCCCTCGGCTAAAATCCAGGGCCTCCCTCAACCTTCCCACCAAGTTTGGTGAAGATTGGCCCAAGGACCTGGGAGAAACAAACAGAAAAAAAACAACATAAATTTGACCTTTGACCTCGATGACCTTTGTCCCAATTGGACCCATAAATCTTTATCAGGGATCAACCTGTATACACTCACCAAGTTTTATGTAAATCAGACCAAGGACTGCTGAGATATAGAAATTTGACATTTGACCTCTATGACCTTGACCTTTAATAAATGAATCCCTCGAGCTAATATCCGGAAATTCGGTGAAGATCGGCCCAAGGACCTGGGAGAAGTAGGGGAACAAACAGAAAAAGAAACATGACCAACAGAAAAAACCATAAATTTGACCTTTGACCTCGATGACCTTTGACCCAATTGGACCCATAAATCTTAATCAGGGATCAACCTGTATACACTCAGCAAGTTTCATGCAAATCGGACCAAGGACTGCTGAGATACAGAAATTTGACCTTTGACCTCGATGACCTTGTCCTTTTAAATAATTAACCCATCGAGCTAATATCCGGGGCCGCCCTGTATACACTCACCAAGTTTCATGCAAATCGGACTATGGACTGCCGAGATACAGAAATTTGACCTTTGACCTCGATGATATTGACCTTTGTTAAAATGAACCCCTCCAGCTAATATCTTGGGCCGCCCTCAACCTTCCCACCAAGTTTGGTGAAGATTGGCCCAAGGACCTGGGAGGAACAAACAGAAAAAACCCATAAATTTGACCTTTGACCTCGATGACCTTTGACCCAATTGGACCCATAAATCTTAATCAGGGATCAACCTGTACACACTCACCAAGTTTTATGTAAATCGGACCAAGGACTGCTGAGATATAGAAATTTGATCTTTGACCTCGATGACCTTGACCTTTAATAAATGAATCCCTCGAGCTAATATCCGGAAGTTCGTTGAAGATCGGCCCAAGGACCTGGGAGAAGTAGGGGAACAAACAGAAAAAAAACATGACCAACAGAAAAAACCCGATAAATTTGATCTTTGACCTCGATGACCTTTGACGCAATTGGACCCATAAATCTTAATCAGGGATCAACCTGTATACACTCAGCAATTTTCATGCAAATCGGACCAAGGACTGCTGAGATACAGAAATTTGACCTTTGACCTCGATGACCTTGACCTTTTAAATAATTAACCCATCGAGCTAATATCCGGGGCCGCCCTGTATACACTCACCAAGTTTCATGCAAATCGGACCAAGAACTGCCGAGATACAGAAATTTGACCTTTGACCTCGATGACCTTGACCTTTGGAAAAATTAACCCCTCGAGCTAATATCTGGGGCCGCCCTCAACCTTCCCACCAAGTTTGGTGAAGATCGGCCCAAGGACCTGGGAGGAGTAGGGGAACAAACAGAGAAAAAAAAAACAAATTTGACCTTTGACCTTGATGACCTTGACCTTTCAAATAATGAACCCCTCAAGGTCATATCCGGGGCCGCCCTCCACCTTCCCTCCAAGTTTGGTGAAGATCGGCCCAAGGACCTGGGAGGAGTAGGGGAACAAACAAACAAACAAACAGACAAACGTTGCTCAAATTATAGTATGATGACCTTTGTTTACCTCGCCGTGGCTCACGGCAAAAGTGATTCAGACAAAACCGCGCCGACTTGGACCTCGCAAACAGACAAAGAAGTAAGTTGAAAGTCATGGGCCCCTCATACAATTCCCTTTTTCCCGCTAGTGTTCAGTATAATATCAAATTTTGACAATAAATGGATATTAACGTTTTCGTGTCCACCGAAACAGCCGAGATTGACGGCGCCGCACGTGACCGGAAAAATCCACACAAGATTTCCTTAACAGAGCCAATCTAGTGAATGAAAACGAAACACCTTTTAGATGCACAAAACAAAAATCTTTCTGTGCATATTATAATGCGAAATTCTAATTTTATAACACCATCATACAGGCCAGGCAGACTTGTGAAAATGTTTAAAATGAGTGGTAACTACGAAAATGGGGGTAAAACATAATCTCACCACTGCATCCAAATCTTGAAGATTTTTCATCTTATCCAATAAAAATTTTCCAAGATTCATCCTAGGAATGTCCTCTAATGTGAGAGGCCTTTTCTTCGCTGACATTTTAACTTGATTGCCCTATTTTCACGTGTCAATTGTGTTTAGACTTTTGTAGCATTAAGTAAAGTAGAAAAAAAAAAAACGCTGTATGTAGGCTTAACTCAGTGTTTGTGTGTTAACATTCTCGTTTAAACATATAGTAGTTTTCAGAATGGGGTTACTGACCTTTCAGCCTAACCTGTGTAATCAAGACTGATATAGTATAACCTTTTAGCCATCTAGGTGAACTTTTGCCCACATACAAACTACAAATCAATTATCATATAATGTTATTGTTAGAATAACATGAGAATGCTGTATACACCTTAACGTTTTGCATATATATATATATATATATATAAAAGAGAGAGAGAGATGAGAAGTTCTAGACTTAAGTCGACGGCATTTGACCAGTCGGCCGTAGGCCCAAAGTCGAATGCATTCCATAATGTGTCAATAGACTGTATATTAGAATATACATTATTAAAGTATATGTTTTGATACCCCTAATTGATATGTACTTCAAATTAAAGGGCTTTCACAACCATGAATTTTGATATAAAGATGACAAAAATTGAATGAAAAATAAGAAAGTTATAGGCAATTTAACATGCAAAAAAATGACAGTTAAGGCGCCGCCATTTTCTTTTTATTTATTTTGTTAGCTTCATATTTCTAGTAAATTCAAAATAAACACTAAACCGAATTAGAATTAACACTAAAAAAGTTCTTTAAGCATTGTTGGGGCCTGCTAGTTATACATTTTGGAGAAAGAATTTTCAAAATCGTCCTAACAGCAGTTTGAAAATATTCAAAACGCCGCCAGGAGTCTGCTTTTGGTGATGCATGGAATTAAATGATTTTTCTTTTAAATATTTTGCATCAAACTCTTTTGATAGCTGTTTATTAATTTCTAGACGCAAGTAATATTATTAATAGAATTGGCACACATTCTATTGTAAAGGAATCCTTTAATTTTGATGGTATCAATAGAGGGATTCCATGGCAACTTAATCATTCTTTGAATTTGTATATTAAATCTGCCTGTAAACTCGGAAAAAAAAAATAAAAAAATAAAAAATAAATAAATAAGATAGTCATAGAAACGTTGTATATAGGTAGATGGGTATATAGGTATATGGTATGGATATAGGGATTCCATGGCAACTTAAATTAATCATTCTTTGAATTTGTATATTAAATCTACCTGTAAACTCGAAAAAAAAAATAAAAATAAATAAATAAATAAATAAATAAGATAGTCATAGAAACGTTGTATATAAAGGGTGTTAAGAAAGTTCGTTCCGCGCAAAAATTGATTTCCTGGTAGCTTGCACATAAAAAAGGCATAATCCGACTTTAATTTGGTTGAATATGAAAAAATAAAAACAAAGATGTTTTAAATCAGATATCTGATCATGAACAAAATGGCCATCAAACACTGGCACCCATTTTCTAACCCTTAAACTTTTACACAAAAAATGGGGGTATACTTGTAAATATCTTTGCCATGCCGAGACCGATGCATAAGAATCATGTATAATTTAATGAATAAAGCCTAAATACACAACTTCACAGTATGTTAACTTATTACGTAATCAATGTATTTCAATCGGATGTGGATCGTGTGTAAACAATGATTACACATATTCGTTTGTTACATGTTTATGGAAATCTTTATTATTTGAGGTTTCATCTCGGAAAAACTGTGTGACATAATATGGTTTAGCTACGGTCGCCTGAATAGGGTAAGTTAGAAGTATTTTCGTATGTTTTTGTGTTTTAATTCTTTTGTTCAATGATAAACTCACTGCCCAGGCAAACGTCTCGTGGCCGACTGATCGCTTACATGTCGAGTTTTTAAACGTAAAATGCCATATATCTATCTTTATACTGGTGAATGAAATAGGTATTTAAGTTATCTAGAGGTTGTTAAAAGGATTCTATCAGATTCCTCCGAGAAAAGGTTCTAAATTGATTCTAAAAGACACCCACTACAAACCTAAAGTTGTCCCATTTTTTGACTGCAAGGTGTACGACTTAATGATTTTATATGATGCAGTAATGTACCATTTCCTGCAGTTAATGCATCCGTTCTTGCAGTAAATCCATCCTTTTATTGCAGTTTATGTACCCGTTATTTCGGTAACTATGTCTGATACTACTTACTGAACCACTAATAATAACTTTGGTAGCCACTACTACTTTTACGCACTCTTTTGTTACCTTTCTCCATACATGCATGAGTTCCGTTGACCATTAAAATAAGATTTTCATTTTATGTTAAACCAAACCTGAGTAAAGGTATGATTTGGAATATATTATATATGACATATTTATGAACTCTTTCTAAGAAGACCATCTGATTACTGTTAAACTATTTTGGTTTGAGCCTGCCCAGGAAAAGTAGTTAAAGTCACACCATCCATGCATATTATAAAAATAACGGTAAATCGTAGGACCACGATGGCGCGTGGTTTTTGTAAACAAAAATGAAAACTTGTTTTCAAACTTCCCAGGGACGAATAAGACAGTGACAAGATGCAGACATTCACAGAATAACTTAGTTAATGATCGGTGTATAAACTGTGTAAGGAGGAAAATCAGACTCGATATTTGGGCTCAAATTGTTCGGCCTTAAGGACGTGGATTCGCACCCCATATATTCGATACTTGGTTCGGGACACGACCCATCATGTCCTCCTTATTTCCAGACTTTCCTGATCATATTGATCTGGTTGAACATGTTTATGATGAATATAGTGACAGATACATGGTGCACATTAATAACTGTAAATGTGCTAGATCAGTGGGAAAGGCCAGGAAGGCTGCGATCGAATCTATCGATAAATCTTTATACAAAGACAAGTCTACAATGTATTCTTTCAAAATGGCCCCAAATAATGTGTTATTATGGATTGTTGCTTTGGGTTTACGATACCGGGATCAGCCAGGATACGTAACAGAATGGACCAACTATAAATCACAGGATGAAAGCCTAGATACAATAGAAGCAATTTTTCTTCAAGTCAGCAGAAAGGAGCCATTTGAAAAAATGGTGACAATCAAACTATACATCACCACACTAACACTAACAGTACAGGGAAAATACATTAAATGTTGAGCTGATACAGAATTTGGAATTCTAAGGGACTTTGTCTATGCTAATCAGAATGGTAGTCATGAAAACACTGTAAATGGTTATGATAAAGCAGATGAAGCTGCTGAGGTTGCCAAGAATGACTCAATTTTTAGCCCACTAAATTCTGACATTGAATCAGATGATGAAAGTGAAATCATTGAACATTTGCCTATGAAATCAAACCAACTTGAATCTGACCCGGATCAAACATATGTGAAAACAATAGACCCTATTCACAGTGAGGAGTCAACACCGATGGAAAACGAGCATGATACAAATGAACAAACCAAATTAAAACATGTTCAAACTGATAGCAGACCAGTTCAAGATCAAATAGTGCCAATGAATGTCAATCAGAAAAAGATAAGATTCAAGGCTCAAATGTGGGAGAAAAAAACATTGACCTCAGCAAATTTAACGAATCCTTAAAAACGATTCAAATCACAATACATACACTAGAAACACAAGTGACTGAACTGATAACATCATCATCACTGATTCAGGATATGAATAGTAGGCTTAAATCAGTTGAGAGCCAGATAAAAGCAAATAGTGACACTGAAAAAAGGCTGAAGGCAATTGAGGCTAAAACATGTACATGCACTCCACAAGAAGTAATCTTTAACATAGACAGAAAATTGAAAGAAGTTGAAATGAGTTCAAACAGAACACAACAACATGTGTCTTCTTTCGCAAATAAATTACAAGAGATTGAACTTCAAACCACAAATAGATCCCAAATTTTAGAGGATAAAATAAAACTCATGGAGAACTCTTCAGCTAACAAGGAATTTGTGAACTATTTGAAAAAGGAAAATTCGGAACTGAAAATACAAAATTCAGCACTGAAAAAACAAAATGACATGCTCTTGCTTGAAAAGTCAAGCAGGAATGAGAATCCAATATCTCTACAAGAAAATAAAGAAATTTCTAGTATGGAAGATACATATTCAAAGGGAGATAAATCTGTTCTTACCACTGACCTCAATGTACACGAAAATACATATTCAAAGAGAGATAAATCTGTTCCTACCACAGACCTCAATGTACACGAAAATACTAGAGACGAGGTAGTGTATCTTAAAACCTCAAATAGGTTTGATGTGTTAAATGAGTCAGGATCTACTAGTAATAGTAGTTCATTAATGAATAAATCTAGTTCCAAAGACACACTGAATAGATCCAATGCCAACAACACAAGATACTCAGCTGAAAAAAGTGAATCAGAACAAAAATCTAAACTGAATATTATCATAGATAGCCAAGGTAATCTGTTAGATGGAACCAAAATGTACAAAAACATGGAAGTTGAAATCAGTGTGCTTGGCCCAGGTCAAAAAAACATTAAAGGAGCACGTTCTCATATCAGTCAGCAATATTACACACATAATGACCATGTTATTGTTGCTGTAGGTTCAAATGACTTGACAAATAGACATCCCGATTGGTGTATTAATGAGATGGAATATCTCATAAAAGACTTACGCCTCCAGATACCAGAATCCAATATCCACATCTTGTCAGCATTTGAACGACTGAATAATGACCCGTTTAACCAAGATGCTAGTGCGTACAATGAAAAACTTAAGCTATTATGTGCAAAATATGGTATAAAACATATACAAAACAATTCTATCAATACAACAAACTCTCAGTTTGTCAGGGAAGATGATATACACCTTAACATGAAAGGGTGTATTGCTCTTGTGCGCCTAATTAAAACCCACATAAACTCTTGTTTGAACTTGAAGCCATATGAACAATACAAATTTCCAGGTAAACAGAGACAGACACAGAACAGAAGAAGCTCTGGTCCAGCCAAGCAGTCTGGTCAATCTAACCTCCTGGAAAATTTCCTTAAACTGTTGTTGAAAAATAACTAGTTGGGTACATGTAGTATCATATCATTGAGGTGGGTGTTTTGCAGTGGACATCAGGTTTTTTAGTGCAGGTGGCATGAGGCCTTAATATACGCAAGGGGAGACATTGGTGAGACTTTGCTTGTGGGTAATAAGGCCATGTGTTTTCGGTGGATGTATAAAGGGGATACCCTTTGTCCGCTGCTCTGTGCTCGCCTTAAAGAGATAACAAGTTTACAATAAACTGCATAAATACCAAGGCATGATAGATTTTTCACATTTAATATTTATGTGTACATTCTATACATAATATGGGTATGAGGACAAAACATTGCATTTAAACACATTTTAATGTTTTTATTAGTCCTACATTCATCATGCTTACATAATCTTGAGGGTTGGACCCACTGAACCCAAATTAATATAGACTATAGTAAAATATTTGAGATGTAGATCTGATTATCAGGTAAAATGTACCTCATTTATACATGTTATTAATATATGGAAGCTAGTCGGAATCTAGTCACCTTTTTTCGAGGGATATACATTAATTTTGCAGCCCTAGAAAGTAAAAATGAAGCATAACTGCTTGGTTGTGTTTCGGTATTGTAAACATGCAATATTGGAAAGATATGTTATCATTATTGTGAACATTATAATATAGCTAGTCATAGTCATAGTCATAGTTTTTATTGCTCTGGTGAGACATATCATTTTTGCTGTCCTAGAAATACATAACTGCACAAGTGTGTTGCCGTAATGTAAGCATTTAATGCTAGCTGAGATACCTAGTTACACTAAATAGTTTTGTGAGACACTAGTTTTATAATTGTTGAAACTGAATTGTTTCCCTTAGACCCATGTCACCATGACTGGTATAATAAAGGTTTTATGTGTAAGTATTTTCAGCAGGTACATACCATTTATAATAAGTTTTACCAATAAGAAGAATAAGCTTTTAAGGAACAGCAAGGGTGATGATGAGACTGTATGGTAGTGCAGTCTGATCAGTACCATTGGTGTCCTTTGGTGAAAACTTACAGTAATATTACAGAGTAGGGGGATTTACTCCTGTATGGAATTTATGATATTTCATAACTTTATGGCAGTATAGTACAATTTGTAGTAGTGATAAACTAGATTGAATGTAAATATGTTGTTTTTAGTTCTATAAAGTTGTGTTTACCCTTTTAACAGTGATTATTTGTTAAATACATGTACTTGCATTTTTCTAATGTCTAGTCTTGAGATACATGTATTGTGATGCTTAAAGAGTCTCACTTCTAAGGTCACAAGGAAATATGTTTTGATATACAATTTTACAATTGAGAGAGAATTAGAAGTATATGGTCATGTTTAACTCGAGCTACTTCATGCTCCCCTTTGAAGATTCATAAGTTTTTTTTTCTACTCTTTCAGTAAGTAAGTGGTTGTTGACTTACAGTTAAATTCAGACCTGATATTTTTGTGGATGCTGCAAATCTAGACTCAGGGGCTACTCTATAGGTGTGTTTCATTTATTATATAATACACACTGGAAATGCTCTAGATACTTCTAATGAGTGCCTACAATATGCTTGTATTGACTGAGTCATAGTTACTATAAGCTGAGCTGAGTAAATTAGTATCTCTGTATAGCAGATATAGTTATATACCCTGGTGAAGTACTTGAAATATGTTTTTCATTTAAAATGTGAATTTTAATGATGGATGTTATGTTAAAGATTGCTAGTTGGAATGTACGAGGTTTAAGTTCAAAGAAGGTTCAAGATGTTGAGTTTGTAAACATTGTAAATAAGTTTGATGTTCTTAGTTTAGTTGAAACATGGACTCATAAGGATTCTCCAATTGAAATTTCTGGGTATTGTAATTTTCATGTACCAGGAAAAAAATTAAAAAGCGAGGCAGAAGATCTGGAGGAATTATCATTTATTTCAAAGATCACCTTCAAAAAGGTATATATTAGAAAGTGTTTCAG
This sequence comes from Rugalucina vietnamica, assembly GCA_964017185.1. Classification (NCBI taxonomy): domain Eukaryota; kingdom Metazoa; phylum Mollusca; class Bivalvia; order Lucinida; family Lucinidae; genus Rugalucina; species Rugalucina vietnamica. Next base: position 4,847,315 of record OZ024869.1, read on the forward strand.
ACCATATTGTATGGTTTAAGCTAGATAGCTTGTCCTTCAATTTAGAGAAGCCTATATACATATCTTCAATATATATGCCACCAAATAGAGGCTCAACATTTAATATTGAATTCTATTCTAAGCTGTTAGATGATGTCCTCCAATACAGTAATCTGGGTAATATTATCTTAACAGGCGATTTCAATGCGCGGACTGGTACGTTGCTCGATTTTGTATTTCATGATGATGGTTCCATAGACAAAAATTATTGTCAAACTCCAGACAATTACATACATGACCAAGCCAATCTTCGTAATAATATAGACAATATATCGAACGAAAGTGGAAAACTACTTGCCTCATTATGCCTTGAATCAGGTTTGAGAATTTTAAATGGCAGAATTTTTGGAGATTCCTTAGGATTCTTTACTTGTTTTCATGATAATGGTGGAGTTAGTTCTGTTGATTACATTTTAGCGCCTGAACAATTATTCGATAGAATCAGATTCTTTAATGTTCAACCTCCACATTAGTTTTCTGACCTCTGTCCTATATGGATGGGTCTGACATGTAATAATTCATAGGCTGAAGAATCAGTTCCAGTTAGTCAATCGAATGGAACATTTATTTGGTCCGAGTTCTCAAAATCTCATTTTATTCAATCAATTAACAGTAAAAGCTCTATTAAAAGATTGTCTGAATTTATGGCTTCACTAGATGTGCAGGAATTTAGTTGCACAGACGAAGCAGTCAAGAGTTTCAACAAGATTGTACTTGAAACTGCTAAAGAATCAGTTACTTTTAAATGTAAGAAGAAGCATAACGATAATAAACATAGATATAAAAAATCTTTGATGGATCAAGACTGCTTTAGCTTAAGAAGATCATTAAAGAGTTTAGGCAGGAAAGTATTGAATAATCCAAATAATATTGATTTACGTAAAACATTTATTAAAGTAAGAAATGATTATAACAGACTTCGAAAAAAGAAACGCTCGGAATATGTAAAAAAGATCTCAAATCAGTTAGAAGATACACGTAATAAAAATCCAAAACCTTTCTGGAAAACATTAAATGACATGAAAGGTTCTAACAATAAATCTAGTAACGTGAAATCCATATCTGAATGGACACATTATTTTGAGGAACTATATAAACCAAATGATAATGAACTTAATTTTGATGAGGAGATAAATGCTTTTTTGTCTGATAAGTCGACATCACATGATCTTGACTTCCCATTCAATTGCAAGGAAGTCAGAAAGGGACTATCAAACCTTAAGGTAAATAAAAAAGAAGGTATTGATACCATATCAAATGAGATGCTAAAATATGGCTCCTCAGTTCTTACTCTTCCACTTGTAAAGTCGTTTAATTATATACTAAATAATACAGAGTACCCAGACACCTGGAATATGTCCTTAATATCTACTATATATAAGAAAGGAGATAAAAATAAGTGCAATAATTATAGAGGCATAAGTCTATCTAGCTGTCTCAGTAAACTATTTACTAGCCTACTTCAAAATAGGCTTATAACACATTTAGAGTCGCATAATTTTTTCAGTCCTTTTCAAGCTGGTTTCAGACCAGACCATAGAACAACTGATCACATTTTTGCAATTAAAACTATAATAAACAAATATGTGTACAAATTAAAGAAGCCTGTATATGGATACTTCGTTGATTTTGCTAGAGCTTTTGATTCAGTTTCAAGAAATTCTCTGCTTTATAAGCTCACACAAACTAACATTGGGGGCAACTTTTATAAACTTATTAAAAGTATGTATTCAAGCACAAAATTTCGATTTAAAGCAGACAATAAGTTAGGACCAGCAAGATTTTCTTACAGAGGCGTTAAACAAGGTGATGGATTAAGTCCTCTACTTTTTAATGTTTTTATTAATGACCTATGTGATAGTTTTGACGAAGATTGTAAACCAGTTTTAATTGAAGATGTTAATATAAACTGTTTATTATATGCTGACGATTTACTCATTATATCTGAGTCAGAGGAAGGTTTGCAAAATTGTATATCTATTTTAGAACAGTAATGTAACAGATGGAACTTGAACTTGAGGTAAACTTAGATAAAACCAAAGTTATTATATTTAGCAGAAGACGGAAGGTATTCACGGCTGATATGAAATATAAGAACTCTTCGATTGAGCAAGTATACAATTATCAGTATTTAGGTGTCAATATTTCTTTCACAGGCAATCTGAAACAGGCTTCAATAGACTTATCAGCCAAAGCAACAAAGGCCTTATTTAGCCTTATCTCAAAAATTAAAGAATACAGTGATATAAATGTTGAAACTTTATCCAAATTATTTGATACACTTATCCAGCCAATATTAACATATGCTAGTGAAATCTGGATTTCTGATTATAAGATAGATTTAATGGATGATAAATATCCATTTGAGCTTGTCCATTTGAAATCTTGCAGATTCTCTTTAGGAGTGCATAATAAAACTTCTAATTTAGCATCGAGATGTGAACTAGGTCGGTCCCTATATTAATATCAATACTTAAACTTATGCACAGTTACTACTGCAGGCTCATCAAGCTTCCATCTGACAGATTGCTATATAAACTATATCAAACTGACAAACAGCTGTTTCTGCAGGGTAGTAATTCGTGGCTCACAAACATTAGACACTTGGAAAAGCTTCTGAATAAACAAGAACTTAATAGCTTGAGTAAAGGTGCCTTTATTCAGACTTTACAAGTATTTTATAAGAACAAAGTAGAGACTAACTTAGCACATATCAAGGAATCTTCTGATAGTAAACTCGAACTTTTTAGTACCCTTTATAATAGTTTCAGTGTACCATGTTATTTAAACATGAATTTTAGTAAAGCTAAGAGATCTTTAATTACCAAACTTAGGCTTAGTTGTCATATACTTAATCTTGAAACAATGCCTTATTGTAGACCGAAAATTGTTAGACAGAAACGATTCTGTCCCTTCTGTCCGGACACAATAGAATCTGAGGAACATTTCCTTTTAAACTGCAATAAGTATGATTCCAAACGCAAAAACAATAGGTTTATATCAGAAATTGTACATGATTTTGGCAAAGGGATAGACGCAGTTAAACATATTCTTAACCCACAAACTAAACAAAATTGTAAAAGTATTTGTAATTTTATTGGTGACGCTTTACATATTAGAAAGTGTCCACAAAATAAGTAGATGGTATGGCTATTGTTATTTTCTTATAATAGCCGCTACATAGAAACATCTGTTTTTCTGAGAGATTTTGTTACAATGAAGTAGTAACTACTAATATATATGTTTAATATAAATATATACATATAGTCATGTCGTAGGGAACTGAAACATTTTCAATTTTTCAAGTCAGTCTATGTCAATTCACTATAGCTTAGTTCATGTTATGTGTAACTTTTGAAACACATTGATATACTACTTTGGAGATGCCACCTACGTCATGTCATAATCTTGTTATATTACCATCCATATGCTTATCATCCTACATGTATCTATTTTTCATGCGTATTGGATGTCCGATCTGATCGCAATTTTATGGTTGCTGGCAGACACAGCCTAGATCAGGGATGCCATATTAGTATAATTGCTCTGGGCACTGCATCAGCATTCCTCAACATTTGCTTTGCGGTCATCCAGTACTCGCGATAAAATATGTCAAGTTAGTGTATTTGTGTATTTGTATTGAATGTTTTGTAGATGCGCTAAAATGTATTTGGCAATCTGAATAAAGAATTGAATTGAATTGAATTATAAGCCTTTGTGGCTAACTTGGATGGTTATATTTTAAGTACGTGTTGGATGTCATCACATCCTCATTTTGGGTTAAAGTCTCATAAAATGGAGGCAACGTCCCGACATGACTTTTGCTGTTGACTGACATCAATTCCAACAAACAAAAGCATTCTAGGAAGCAATGAGATAATGTAATAGAGTTATTGCACTCATATCGGTGAATATTGTCCCGAGTTGGGATATCGAAGGACGCGAGCTTGCGATATATAGAGGATATTCAAGTTTTTGGAGTGAATATGAGTTTTATTTCATTGAGTGAAGTGAAAATTTTTTATATTTCATGAGTGCCGAAGGCACGAATGAAATATATAATTTTTCACTTCACGAGATGAAATAAAAGTCATATTCACGACAAAAACTTGAATTTTCTTTTTATTATATTGCATGTAGTCATTGTAACGTTGCGCGCTAAAGCATATGACGTCAAAATCTTAAATGACGTCATTACGTCACGTCATTACGTCGCTATTGTGTGTGAACGTTCATTGCGTCAACAATAGCATAGATTATAAAATTTAGTTATGTATAAATTAGAAATAAAACGGTGGAATCGTAATTTGCGTATTCCCAAATCTTATATTTTCACATGTGAAAATATAACTTTTTTTTATATTTTCACATGTGAAAATATAACTTTTTCAAATATTGGTTATATTTAATACATATTTCTCTATATTTCATCACTTGCCATATAATAAAAATATCTGCTTCTCATATTTGATATTTTGTTGAGAGTTAGCGTAAAAAAAAAAATAAAAAAAATATCTACACGAAGATCGCGATAATATCCATAAGTGATATCATTTTTGCACATTTACTTTTCGGAAGCACATTTTAATATTGAATCAATATTGCTGACATTTTCTTTTTTTTCGGCTTAAATTGTTTAAAATTTAATCTGAAAGTGACAAATTTCATCTGACGTTTTGGCCCGGTATGACGTCATTTCCACGCGACGTTAGATGAAGAAGACGCTATTAGAGTTGACGTCCCAACTTTACAGTTTTGCACGATGACCCTCAAGTCAAGAATTTGGCAATGTTTCATAAAAAGAATTTTTTGTGTGCAATATTTCAAGTAAGTGTGCAGATATCGTCTGATATCTGCACACTTGTTACTTAGAGATTATCACATGGGCATTTTGGTTATCGCCCGCAGTATCAACCCGAGACTCCATTATCAAGCCCGAGAGCTTTAGCTCGAGGGCTGATAATGATCGAGGGTTGATACGAAGGGCGATGACCAAAATGCCCATGTTATAATCTGTTTATCACATCTTAAAAATCTTCTATTCAACGAATTTTGATAGAAATGCGAAAAATTGTCGATTAATGTGTAGAAAAAGAAAGCGTCGCCAATAAAATGACGTAACGTCATTTCACTTGACATCACAATATTGTCGCGCGACAACGTCGCATGCGGGCATGATAACCTCTCTCCATTCAAAACGCATGATTTCCGGTTATCAGCCCGCCTGTGCTGATAACCAGAGGGCGGGAAACACATTATCATATATGCAAACATCGCTGGAAATATAGGTCCAAGTAGGCCTATGTGATAATCGGCTTTTATCCCTAAGTTTTAATGATTTGATATTTATAGCTACATAATAAAAAAAAAGTATCATACTGTCACAACCAAGAACCATATTCGTTTCAATTAGCACACATGCTCCAATAAGCGCACACCCTAGTCGTTTCTGTAAACGAGTGCATAAGCTCACGCTGCACCAAAAGTATGTTGATATTTTACAACAATTCCACTCAATGATAACGCATTAGACGCATTAAAACTTAACTGTAACTTTGCAACAATTTCAACACTCAAATGACGCTTATTAGAACGATATTTTCTTACCTCAACTTTTAGTCATTTTGAAAAGTTAAGCGCACTGTGTGATAATTAGAACGAATACGGTATATATGATTTTAAGAATATGCGCCCACATTTATAAATCTTTTCCTACAGTTTTGCTACATGTACGAGTACGTATATACTTGTAATTTGAAATTTAATAGCGTAATTTTTATCTTGTAACGTTTTAGTTCCGAAAGTTTAGGATCTGCAGAGTCCGTCCCTCGACGTTTGCCCATCGTACATCTGTCCAACTTTATAAAGTGCTACAAAGCTAAACGAATCATTTACTATTCCAGTCCCACAAAGTGGGCTAATCCCACAAACAGAACAAATACAAAAAACTGGTCCAAATTCAGTGGGGATTTTCACAAACTGGGCTAATCAAGTAAATATAGGCAAATCTTTTGATGAAGCATTCTTACAACCGACAAACAAACAACGATTTATTACGTAACAAATCTCGCTATAGAGCTTGTCCATTTGCTTTCAACCCCAAAATAAATCGGGACACACCGTGGAAGAACAGGGAACAAGACCGGGGCTACATCGGGATAATACCGTGACTGTGAGAACACAATTAAGTCTGATAGAAACAATTCAACGGGTTATCACGGTATACCGGCTTTTCCTCTCCGCGACTAACCGTGGTACAACCGAGAGAGTGAAAACGGGGCTTTAAATTTAATACAACCGGGGCGACCCGTGAGATGTCGAAAAGATGTTGAAACAGGGGAGACACAGTAACAAACCGTGATAGCACCGGCAATTGACGTGATAAATTTGGACGATCCGGTGCAAACCGTGGGTAACCGGGACGGCACCGGGGTGAACGGGAACGCCACCGGGATGAACCGGGATGCCATAGGGTAAAAACCGGCTTTAAGCCCAGTTCTCAATGTCACGGTTCTACTCGGTTCGCCCCGGTAAAGACAAGCCGTTATGCCGTGATAAACCGGTGAACTGTACATATCGAAATTGATCGTGTTCTCACAGTCACGGTGTTACCCCGGTCTTGGTCCCAGTTCCATCACGGTGCCGTCATGGTGATTTTTTTTTTATTCAGTTTTACGTCCCTTTCAAGATTATTTCAGCTCATATGAGACGGGCCAATCGGTAGGTAAGGCGAAAACCGGAGTACCCGGGGAAAATCCACCTGACACACCCGCAAGCAGAACTTGGCTTGTCCCACATGTGAATTCTGCCCCGAGCGAGGCGCGAACCCACAGCGGTGACCCGTCATGGTGAAGGCCGGTGTCCATGTTTTACAGCGGTTCATATCGATAGCGTCCCGATTCAACCCGATGGCGTCCCGGTTCACCCCGGTGGCGTAACGGTTCACCCCAGTCCCGCCACGGTTATGCCCCATTGTTTGCCGGTATTGAAATGTTAGCAACCGGGGTGAACCGGACTCCACCGGGGTGAATCGGGACTCCACCGGGGTAGAGACCAAAGAAAAGTTTATTTATTGTAAAATACTTTGATCTAAACGCATCTACTGCAGCTTAAAGAATTTTTCATCACTGAAAATGGTACATCGACTCATCATGTAATGGTACACTATTTCCATTAGGAATAACGGAAAATGGGACACTCGAAAATGCAGCAGGCCGTCTATTTGTCGGAAGTTTTCCCTATTATGTAAGATACCACAACCATATCAATTAAACTGATGAAAAAGGGTATTTATGGATTACATTTAAACCATACATCTTTGGAAAAACACACTGTTCTCACAAAGCGGGTCTGTTTTAGCGCAAGTTCTGTCTGTTAAACAATGTCTTTGGAACGAGTTTTACAATTTTATGCTGTTTTAAGATTCAAAAATGTGAAATAGACGTCAACTTTACCTGGGCTGATTCTCCAGACGCCAATCAAGTATAATTTTTAATTTCCAGGTGCGAAACGCTTTGACAAACGTGTAACAAACGACAACTAGATATACACGAATATGTGTAATCATTGTTTACACACGATCCACATCCGATTGTAGTACATTGATTACGTAATAAGTTACCATACTGTGAACTTATTTGCCATTTATAATAGTTTTTTGATGTGTTCAATTATAAACCTGAAAACGATAATCACATGTCAAAATTTCACAAAATTTTCAGGAAATCGAATTGTTCCAGAATTTGTGAAATGTAGTACCCTTAGAAAATATACAAATGTAAAGCAACTCGACATTAGATAGCGTTTCAACTGCTATATTGTATCTGTGAAAACAATAGATTCATGGAAAATGCATCATTTCATTAGTTTTTGCCTCTAAAATACTTTCAAACCATGTGGTAAAGTGCAGAACGATCTTTCTTAACACCCTTTAGGTAGATAGGTATATAGGTATATGATATAAATAGAGGGATTCCATGGCAACTTAAATTAATCATTCTTTGAATTTGTATGTTATATCTACCTGTAAACTCGAAAAAAAAAAAAAAAAAAAAAATAATAAGATAGTGATAAGCCGCAACTTACCATAAAGCCCAGGCTCCAGTTGTCTGTAGAGTCTCGAGGACGTCTGTTCAGTTGTAGAGCTAGGAATCGAATGGCTGTCTTTCAGGGTTTGCACGTGGTCGTCACTCGGGAATCTCCGTCATCCGCCGGAAACATCCAATGTCGCTGTTGTGACAATCTCCTCCTCAGAAGGCACTCCTCGTCAAGCACTCGTTCACAGGCCCATCAATAGTCATAGTCATAACGTTGTATATAGGTTGTAGATTTTCTCGCAACGAAGCCAATTGGCGTCAGCTAGGAGGAAGAAAAAAATAACCATTTTCCATTGTTCCTCATCATTTTTATCTGCCTGATGATCAAGTCGAACTAATGTCATGTCCATGCTTTCAAAGTAACCTTTTGTTTTAAACGTCTAGAAATATGTTTTCATTTGTATTCCTCCTTTCAGGAATTTTGACAAATGACTGAGCTTTGTGTTCTGATTTGTGGACAGTGTTAAGTTTAAATGCTTTAAAATGTGAAGTATACACCCATGCCATAAACAGAAAATTTTTGGGTCGTAAAAATTTTCACTGGGAAAAAAATGATTTTTTTTTCTTATTTTTGCTCAATACATTGATTGTGGGTACAAGTTAGAACCGCCTCGCCGAGGCGGTTCTAACGAGTACCCACAATCTTAAGGGGGTATTTATTGCACGGCATGTGAAAATGTGAAGTGTAACTGGGTGTGTAACTGTGACAGATGCAAGTACCATACCGGAGACATGAATCAGGGACGGTGCTCTGTCAGTGCTTGTAATGTCGATTGTTATTTGAGCCCGGGTGTGGGAAACCAACAATTTGGGTTCCGACCAGGTCCGACACAAACCGGACTGTACAATCACAGAAGATGGTTAGAGGCTGTAAATTTTGGATTTAGAAAGTAGAGGAATTGTACTATCCGTGTAGCGAAAACAAAGGCGCTGATCAGCTTCGCAGTTACTGCGAAGCTGATCTGCGTCTTTGTTTTCACATATATGCAGATTGTTGGTTTTCCCATGCGGCGGCTCATTTATGAGATACTGAATCGAATCGTTAAACGAGGGATTCGAAATCTGGGGCCAGTTGTCGTCAACATTTCGTTAGCTTAATGTCATCGTTAAGACCTAAACTCGTTAAGTAAATGCCGACTACATACATGTACCTAGCCGATTTTAACACGCGATGGACACACGATTATGAAAAGTTTCAATTTTGGCGGGGATCGTGAAGACATCGGGTCATTCGTGAGTGCATCGTTACCCATCGTATGTCCATCGGGAGATTTTTTAAGCCATCGGCATCACCATCGCGAGCGGCACCAAAATCTTTGACATGCCAAAAATTACAGGAAGGACACACGATGTTGTTCAATTTCGTGTTGAATTCGCGAGTGCATCGTGGCCTTCGCAAGGCCGTCGTGAGGCCATCATATGACATCGGGACTACATCGTACTTCTTTCGTGTGGTCATCGGCACCATCGGCTAAGTTTTGCTACACGAAGGCAATACGAAGGAGACGCGATGCTGCCCGATTGTGTTACGAAGGCAACACGACATCGTATAGCCCTCGCAACGCCATCGTATAAGCATCGTATCTAACAATAATTAGAACACGATGGCATCCCGATGGAAACACGATATTAACCAAAACTGCATTTTCTGCGTTTCCAATATATCCCAAGGTAACGTTGACATACAAAAATCAGCATCCACACACACGCGGCTTTTTTCTCAGAAAATCTTAAATTCAGTACTGTTGATTCTATTCTGACAAAAATCATGGTGTACTTCAAAGACAAGACAAACAGGAAGAAGAAGACTGCAGCATTGCTTCTTTACACGCAACTGGAACATGATAAAATCATCTTGCAGGCGCAACACCATCTCTAACACGTATTTGGTTTGTTTATTATTATGTTGTCTTTCAAGCAGCACTCTGTTTTCTTTCTAGTAGAGCAGTACCCACTGCAGTTTTCGACAAACGAGTCTTTTATCTTCATCAACTATAAACACAAGAACAGTTTTGTGTCAGTTTCATGCGAAAGATAGATTGAAATACAACCAATCTGTCAGCGAGAAATTTGAACAGCGTTGTAAAGTAACTGGTAAGAATTTTTACCGTGGACGTCAACAACGAAATCATACAAATGAAATACAACGTACCGTCTCAAAAGAGACCATGTTTGCACACGAATGAAATTGGGCCTCGTTCAATATCCCGCCTACAATATAGACACCGTGTATTTTATGGATTGGAGTTTTTGAGTGGAGTCATGGACTGCAGTATTGGAGTGGAACCTTGGGTGGAGCTGACAGGCGCAATCTTCTTCCCGCGCCCTCTTCCTGGTTTCGGTGGCATTTCCAATTTTATTTTGTAAAGAAAGAAACTGACAAAGCTGATGTTTTCTCAACATTACTTTTTAGTCTCATTAATTGATTTTTACGTAACATCGGGAAGTGTCGTTATGCCTTCGGGACACTTTCGGGAATACATTTTACACCTCACGATGGCTTCACGACATCGTCAAGCCTGAACGCATACCATTCGCATCAACATCGTATGTAAAACTACCACTTCGTGTATCGTTCATGACTGCATCGGGTATAATCGCGTGTCTATCGTGTGTCCATCGTTTGTCCATCGGTAGGCTTCGTACATGCTTCGGCATTTACGAAATTCGTGACGAAAATCGCGCGAAATTGAAAATTTCATATTCGTGTGGCCATCGTGTGTCAAAATCGGCTAGGTATGACGCCCAAATACACTGTTATGTTTGTTGATAAAATGTGAGAATCATTTGCATTGATATGTTTCAATAAACAGGTCTGTATGAGACTACATATATGAACCTACTGGTCTGTGTCTAGACGGAATATTTACATCGGTGTTCCGTTAGACCTCTCCACGGAAGTGGAGCGAGGTCACGAAGTGTATCGGAGTGCAGATTAGCCAGCTGATTTAGTCTGTGTCATATTCGTTTTAACATTTATATATAACTTCCAGGAAGCTGCTGAAATAGGGAATCATAGCACCAATAATGCTTTTAATGACAATTTCACTTGATAAATAACTTTGAGTCTTTGACGTACGTAACATCAGTACACTACAAAAAACAAAAATTGAATTTTACTTTCTAACAAGAATAGTAAAAAACAAAAAAAAAAAAAAAAAAAAAAAAAAAACAAAAAAAAAAAAAACAAAAAACAAAAAACAAAAACAAAAAAAAAAAAAAAAAAAAAAAAAAAAAAACTGAGCATATGTGTATTTAGTCACTCCTAGTACAGCATGTTAACAACACAGTGTACATGCATTCATATTAAGTCTAGATAGTTTGATTATTTGACCAGGGACTGGACGGTGAGGGTGGGTCCTGTGCCATAGGGCCCATGTCAAAGTCCATGGGGGTCTAGGATGGAATGAATTCAGCAGCATCAGGGTCCATTCCACTTTGGCCACCACCTGGAGTATTTAAAACAATAGTCCTTGTCTTGATGATCCAGAAGCAGGTTTCCTTTTGACAGTAACTCTTGGATCAACATATTTTTAACCTTGTGGTCTTTACAAAGTCAACAAATTCATTATCAGATGTAATAAATACTACCTTGTCGGTAAAGAGTTTCAGCACTATACGCACGTCTCTTGAAAATGCATCCTTGATGTGACCCGGTCGCTTTAGAACACGCCCTTTGTACAGCACTGAGTTTCTCGCCTTTGCGAGATCTCCGCGGATGAAGTTTTTTTTTCGGGAATTTCATCATTAGCAGCCTTGAGCTTTTTCATTGGTTCTCTCGAAAGGATTGCTTTTTAGCTCACCTGACTTTTTTTTTTATATTTTCACATGTGAAAATATAACTTTTTCAAATATTGGTTATATTTAATACATATTTCTCTATATTTCATCACTTGCCATATAATAAAAATATCTGCTTCTCATATTTGATATTTTGTTGAGAGTTAGCGTAAAAAAAAAATAAAAAAAATATCTACACGAAGATCGCGATAATATCCATAAGTGATATCATTTTTGCACATTTACTTTTCGGAAGCACATTTTAATATTGAATCAATATTGCTGACATTTTCTTTTTTTTCGGCTTAAATTGTTTAAAATTTAATCTGAAAGTGACAAATTTCATCTGACGTTTTGGCCCGGTATGACGTCATTTCCACGCGACGTTAGATGAAGAAGACGCTATTAGAGTTGACGTCCCAACTTTACAGTTTTGCACGATGACCCTCAAGTCAAGAATTTGGCAATGTTTCATAAAAAGAATTTTTCGTGTGCAATATTTCAAGTAAGTGTGCAGATATCGTCTGATATCTGCACACTTGTTACTTAGAGATTATCACATGGGCATTTTGGTTATCGCCCGCAGTATCAACCCGAGACTCCATTATCAAGCCCGAGAGCTTTAGCTCGAGGGCTGATAATGATCGAGGGTTGATACGAAGGGCGATGACCAAAATGCCCATGTTATAATCTGTTTATCACATCTTAAAAATCTTCTATTCAACGAATTTTGATAGAAATGCGAAAAATTGTCGATTAATGTGTAGAAAAAGAAAGCGTCGCCAATAAAATGACGTAACGTCATTTCACTTGACATCACAATATTGTCGCGCGACAACGTCGCATGCGGGCATGATAACCTCTCTCCATTCAAAACGCATGATTTCCGGTTATCAGCCCGCCTGTGCTGATAACCAGAGGGCGGGAAACACATTATCATATATGCAAACATCGCTGGAAATATAGGTCCAAGTAGGCCTATGTGATAATCGGCTTTTATCCCTAAGTTTTAATGATTTGATATTTATAGCTACATAATAAAAAAAAAGTATCATACTGTCACAACCAAGAACCATATTCGTTTCAATTAGCACACATGCTCCAATAAGCGCACACCCTAGTCGTTTCTGTAAACGAGTGCATAAGCTCACGCTGCACCAAAAGTATGTTGATATTTTACAACAATTCCACTCAATGATAACGCATTAGACGCATTAAAACTTAACTGTAACTTTGCAACAATTTCAACACTCAAATGACGCTTATTAGAACGATATTTTCTTACCTCAACTTTTAGTCATTTTGAAAAGTTAAGCGCACTGTGTGATAATTAGAACGAATACGGTATATATGATTTTAAGAATATGCGCCCACATTTATAAATCTTTTCCTACAGTTTTGCTACATGTACGAGTACGTATATACTTGTAATTTGAAATTTAATAGCGTAATTTTTATCTTGTAACGTTTTAGTTCCGAAAGTTTAGGATCTGCAGAGTCCGTTCCTCGACGTTTGCCCATCGTACATCTGTCCAACTTTATAAAGTGCTACAAAGCTAAACGAATCATTTACTATTCCAGTCCCACAAAGTGGGCTAATCCCACAAACAGAACAAATACAAAAAACTGGTCCAAATTCAGTGGGGATTTTCACAAACTGGGCTAATCAAGTAAATATAGGCAAATCTTTTGATGAAGCATTCTTACAACCGACAAACAAACAACGATTTATTACGTAACAAATCTCGCTATAGAGCTTGTCCATTTGCTTTCAACCCCAAAATAAATCGGGACACACCGTGGAAGAACAGGGAACAAGACCGGGGCTACATCGGGATAATACCGTGACTGTGAGAACACAATTAAGTCTGATAGAAACAATTCAACGGGTTATCACGGTATACCGGCTTTTCCTCTCCGCGACTAACCGTGGTACAACCGAGAGAGTGAAAACGGGGCTTTAAATTTAATACAACCGGGGCGACCCGTGAGATGTCGAAAAGATGTTGAAACAGGGGAGACACAGTAACAAACCGTGATAGCACCGGCAATTGACGTGATAAATTTGGACGATCCGGTGCAAACCGTGGGTAACCGGGACGGCACCGGGGTGAACGGGAACGCCACCGGGATGAACCGGGATGCCATAGGGTAAAAACCGGCTTTAAGCCCAGTTCTCAATGTCACGGTTCTACTCGGTTCGCCCCGGTAAAGACAAGCCGTTATGCCGTGATAAACCGGTGAACTGTACATATCGAAATTGATCGTGTTCTCACAGTCACGGTGTTACCCCGGTCTTGGTCCCAGTTCCATCACGGTGCCGTCATGGTGATTTTTTTTTTTATTCAGTTTTACGTCCCTTTCAAGATTATTTCAGCTCATATGAGACGGGCCAATCGGTAGGTAAGGCGAAAACCGGAGTACCCGGGGAAAATCCACCTGACACACCCGCAAGCAGAACTTGGCTTGTCCCACATGTGAATTCTGCCCCGAGCGAGGCGCGAACCCACAGCGGTGACCCGTCATGGTGAAGGCCGGTGTCCATGTTTTACAGCGGTTCATATCGATAGCGTCCCGATTCAACCCGATGGCGTCCCGGTTCACCCCGGTGGCGTAACGGTTCACCCCAGTCCCGCCACGGTTATGCCCCATTGTTTGCCGGTATTGAAATGTTAGCAACCGGGGTGAACCGGACTCCACCGGGGTGAATCGGGACTCCACCGGGGTAGAGACCAAAGAAAAGTTTATTTATTGTAAAATACTTTGATCTAAACGCATCTACTGCAGCTTAAAGAATTTTTCATCACTGAAAATGGTACATCGACTCATCATGTAATGGTACACTATTTCCATTAGGAATAACGGAAAATGGGACACTCGAAAATGCAGCAGGCCGTCTATTTGTCGGAAGTTTTCCCTATTATGTAAGATACCACAACCATATCAATTAAACTGATGAAAAAGGGTATTTATGGATTACATTTAAACCATACATCTTTGGAAAAACACACTGTTCTCACAAAGCGGGTCTGTTTTAGCGCAAGTTCTGTCTGTTAAACAATGTCTTTGGAACGAGTTTTACAATTTTATGCTGTTTTAAGATTCAAAAATGTGAAATAGACGTCAACTTTACATGGGCTGATTCTCCAGACGCCAATCAAGTATAATTTTTAATTTCCAGGTGCGAAACGCTTTGACAAACGTGTAACAAACGACAACTAGATATACACGAATATGTGTAATCATTGTTTACACACGATCCACATCCGATTGTAGTACATTGATTACGTAATAAGTTACCATACTGTGAACTTATTTGCCATTTATAATAGTTTTTTGATGTGTTCAATTATAAACCTGAAAACGATAATCACATGTCAAAATTTCACAAAATTTTCAGGAAATCGAATTGTTCCAGAATTTGTGAAATGTAGTACCCTTAGAAAATATACAAATGTAAAGCAACTCGACATTAGATAGCGTTTCAACTGCTATATTGTATCTGTGAAAACAATAGATTCATGGAAAATGCATCATTTCATTAGTTTTTGCCTCTAAAATACTTTCAAACCATGTGGTAAAGTGCAGAACGATCTTTCTTAACACCCTTTAGGTAGATAGGTATATAGGTATATGATATAAATAGAGGGATTCCATGGCAACTTAAATTAATCATTCTTTGAATTTGTATGTTATATCTACCTGTAAATTCGAAAAAAAAAAAAAAAAAAAAAATAAGATAGTGATAAGCCGCAACTTACCATAAAGCCCAGGCTCCAGTTGTCTGTAGAGTCTCGAGGACGTCTGTTCAGTTGTAGAGCTAGGAATCGAATGGCTGTCTTTCAGGGTTTGCACGTGGTCGTCACTCGGGAATCTCCGTCATCCGCCGGAAACATCCAATGTCGCTGTTGTGACAATCTCCTCCTCAGAAGGCACTCCTCGTCAAGCACTCGCTCACAGGCCCATCAATAGTCATAGTCATAACGTTGTATATAGGTTGTAGATTTTCTC
The DNA here is from genome assembly GCA_964017185.1 of Rugalucina vietnamica. Classification (NCBI taxonomy): domain Eukaryota; kingdom Metazoa; phylum Mollusca; class Bivalvia; order Lucinida; family Lucinidae; genus Rugalucina; species Rugalucina vietnamica. The sequence continues at coordinate 4,863,241 of OZ024869.1, forward strand.
GCAACGAAGCCAATTGGCGTCAGCTAGGAGGAAGAAAAAATAACCATTTTCCATTGTTCCTCATCATTTTTATCTGCCTGATGATCAAGTCGAACTAATGTCATGTCCATGCTTTCAAAGTAACCTTTTGTTTTAAACGTCTAGAAATATGTTTTCATTTGTATTCCTCCTTTCAGGAATTTTGACAAATGACTGAGCTTTGTGTTCTGATTTGTGGACAGTGTTAAGTTTAAATGCTTTAAAATGTGAAGTATACACCCATGCCATAAACAGAAAATTTTTGGGTCGTAAAAATTTTCACTGGGAAAAAAATGATTTTTTTTTTCTTATTTTTGCTCAATACATTGATTGTGGGTACAAGTTAGAACCGCCTCGCCGAGGCGGTTCTAACGAGTACCCACAATCTTAAGGGGGTATTTATTGCACGGCATGTGAAAATGTGAAGTGTAACTGGGTGTGTAACTGTGACAGATGCAAGTACCATACCGGAGACATGAATCAGGGACGGTGCTCTGTCAGTGCTTGTAATGTCGATTGTTATTTGAGCCCGGGTGTGGGAAACCAACAATTTGGGTTCCGACCAGGTCCGACACAAACCGGACTGTACAATCACAGAAGATGGTTAGAGGCTGTAAATTTTGGATTTAGAAAGTAGAGGAATTGTACTATCCGTGTAGCGAAAACAAAGGCGCTGATCAGCTTCGCAGTTACTGCGAAGCTGATCTGCGTCTTTGTTTTCACATATATGCAGATTGTTGGTTTTCCCATGCGGCGGCTCATTTATGAGATACTGAATCGAATCGTTAAACGAGGGATTCGAAATCTGGGGCCAGTTGTCGTCAACATTTCGTTAGCTTAATGTCATCGTTAAGACCTAAACTCGTTAAGTAAATGCCGACTACATACATGTACCTAGCCGATTTTAACACGCGATGGACACACGATTATGAAAAGTTTCAATTTTGGCGGGGATCGTGAAGACATCGGGTCATTCGTGAGTGCATCGTTACCCATCGTATGTCCATCGGGAGATTTTTTAAGCCATCGGCATCACCATCGCGAGCGGCACCAAAATCTTTGACATGCCAAAAATTACAGGAAGGACACACGATGTTGTTCAATTTCGTGTTGAATTCGCGAGTGCATCGTGGCCTTCGCAAGGCCCTTTGTGAGGCCATCATATGACATCGGGACTACATCGTACTTCTTTCGTGTGGTCATCGGCACCATCGGCTAAGTTTTGCTACACGAAGGCAATACGAAGGAGACGCGATGCTGCCCGATTGTGTTACGAAGGCAACACGACATCGTATAGCCCTCGCAACGCCATCGTATAAGCATCGTATCTAACAATAATTAGAACACGATGGCATCCCGATGGAAACACGATATTAACCAAAACTGCATTTTCTGCGTTTCCAATATATCCCAAGGTAACGTTGACATACAAAAATCAGCATCCACACACACGCGGCTTTTTTCTCAGAAAATCTTAAATTCAGTACTGTTGATTCTATTCTGACAAAAATCATGGTGTACTTCAAAGACAAGACAAACAGGAAGAAGAAGACTGCAGCATTGCTTCTTTACACGCAACTGGAACATGATAAAATCATCTTGCAGGCGCAACACCATCTCTAACACGTATTTGGTTTGTTTATTATTATGTTGTCTTTCAAGCAGCACTCTGTTTTCTTTCTAGTAGAGCAGTACCCACTGCAGTTTTCGACAAACGAGTCTTTTATCTTCATCAACTATAAACACAAGAACAGTTTTGTGTCAGTTTCATGCGAAAGATAGATTGAAATACAACCAATCTGTCAGCGAGAAATTTGAACAGCGTTGTAAAGTAACTGGTAAGAATTTTTACCGTGGACGTCAACAACGAAATCATACAAATGAAATACAACGTACCGTCTCAAAAGAGACCATGTTTGCACACGAATGAAATTGGGTCTCGTTCAATATCCCGCCTACAATATAGACACCGTGTATTTTATGGATTGGAGTTTTTGAGTGGAGTCATGGACTGCAGTATTGGAGTGGAACCTTGGGTGGAGCTGACAGGCGCAATCTTCTTCCCGCGCCCTCTTCCTGGTTTCGGTGGCATTTCCAATTTTATTTTGTAAAGAAAGAAACTGACAAAGCTGATGTTTTCTCAACATTACTTTTTAGTCTCATTAATTGATTTTTACGTAACATCGGGAAGTGTCGTTATGCCTTCGGGACACTTTCGGGAATACATTTTACACCTCACGATGGCTTCACGACATCGTCAAGCCTGAACGCATACCATTCGCATCAACATCGTATGTAAAACTACCACTTCGTGTATCGTTCATGACTGCATCGGGTATAATCGTGTGTCTATCGTGTGTCCATCGTTTGTCCATCGGTAGGCTTCGTACATGCTTCGGCATTTACGAAATTCGTGACGAAAATCGCGCGAAATTGAAAATTTCATATTCGTGTGGCCATCGTGTGTCAAAATCGGCTAGGTATGACGCCCAAATACACTGTTATGTTTGTTGATAAAATGTGAGAATCATTTGCATTGATATGTTTCAATAAACAGGTCTGTATGAGACTACATATATGAACCTACTGGTCTGTGTCTAGACGGAATATTTACATCGGTGTTCCGTTAGACCTCTCCACGGAAGTGGAGCGAGGTCACAAAGTGTATCGGAGTGCAGATTAGCCAGCTGATTTAGTCTGTGTCATATTCGTTTTAACATTTATATATAACTTCCAGGAAGCTGCTGAAATAGGGAATAATAGCACCAATAATGCTTTTAATGACAATTTCACTTGATAAATAACTTTGAGTCTTTGACGTACGTAACATCAGTACACTACAAAAAACAAAAATTGAATTTTACTTTCTAACAAGAATAGTAAAAAACAAAAAAAAAAAAAAAAACAACAAAAAAAAACTGAGCATATGTGTATTTAGTCACTCCTAGTACAGCATGTTAACAACACAGTGTACATGCATTCATATTAAGTCTAGATAGTTTGATTATTTGACCAGGGACTGGACGGTGAGGGTGGGTCCTGTGCCATAGGGCCCATGTCAAAGTCCATGGGGGTCTAGGATGGAATGAATTCAGCAGCATCAGGGTCCATTCCACTTTGGCCACCACCTGGAGTATTTAAAACAATAGTCCTTGTCTTGATGATCCAGAAGCAGGTTTCCTTTTGACAGTAACTCTTGGATCAACATATTTTTAACCTTGTGGTCTTTACAAAGTCAACAAATTCATTATCAGATGTAATAAATACTACCTTGTCGGTAAAGAGTTTCAGCACTATACGCACGTCTCTTGAAAATGCATCCTTGATGTGACCCGGTCGCTTTAGAACACGCCCTTTGTACAGCACTGAGTTTCTCGCCTTTGCGAGATCTCCGCGGATGAAGTTTTTTTTTCGGGAATTTCATCATTAGCAGCCTTGAGCTTTTTCATTGGTTCTCTCGAAAGGATTGCTTTTTAGCTCACCTGATCCGAAGGCTCATAGGTGAGCTTATAGTATACCCATGCTCCGGCGTCCGTCCGTCGTCCGTCCGTCGTCGTTCACAATTTCAAAGATCTTCTTCTCTGAAACCGCTGGGCCGATTGTTCTCATATTACACATATACCATCTACAGGTAGCGGGAAAGAATAATTGTGTTTTTTTTTTTTTGTTTTGATCGGATAAGGACTCTGGTTACTATGGTAACTTATGCTTCCCATAGACTTTTAATGGAAAAAAGTGAAAATTGCCATTTTTTTGCTGTCTTTTTGGAGATATTTGATTTTTGTTTTTGCAGAAATGTTTATTGGGTAGTCCTCTACGTTTCATGTGACTTTTGTCCTAATCCTTTATTTTGATTGGTTGCAGGGGCCCCATATAGGGCAAAATTTCGAAAAACATTCAAAAATCTTCTTCTCAGAAACTGTCAAGGGGATTAAGCCTGTACTTCTTATACATGTTCCTGACAGTGGCCTCTACATAATATGTGTTTTTTATTCCAGGCGGACAAGAACTCTGGTTGCTATGACAACTTAAAGTTTTCATAGACTTATAATGGAAAAAGTGGAAATCGGCTCTTTTTCCGCTAAAATTGCAGACATTTGAATTTTGTTTTTGCAGAAATGTTTATTGAGTAGTGTTTGACGTTTCTTGTGAGTTTTGTTCTAATCCTTTATTGTGATTGGTTGCTGGGGCCCCATAAAGGGCAAAATTTTGAAAAAAAAAAAAAAAATAAAAAAATCAAATTCTTCGCCTCAGAAACTGTCAAGTGGATGAATCCTGTACTTTGTATACATGTTCCTGACAGTAGCCTCTACACAATTTGTGTTTTCTATTCCAGTCGGATAAGAACTCTGGTTGCTATGGTTTCCATAGACTTATAATGAGAAAAGTGGAAATTAGCTATTTTTTTCTGGACCAACTGTAGGTATTTGAATTTTGTCTTTGCAGAAATATTTATTGAGAATATCTATATGTTTCATGTGACTTTTTTCATAATCCTTTATTTTGATTGGTTGCTGGGGCCACATAAAGGGTAAAATTTCGAAAAACATTTAAAAATCTTCTCAGAAATTGTCTACGACATGAAGCCTGTACTTTGTAAACATGTTCCTGACAGAAGTCTCTACATAATTTGTGTTTTTTTTTATTTCAGTCGGATAAGAAATCTGGTTGCTATGGCAACTGAAGGTTTCGATAGACTTAAAACGGGAAAAGTGGAAATTGGATATTTGAATTCTATTTTTGCAGAAATGTTTATAGAGTAGTCCTCTACAGTTTGGTTGACTTTTGTCCTAATCCTTTATTTTGATTGGTTGGTGGGGCCCCATAAAGGGCAATTTTTTTAAATAAATATTTAGTTAATATAGCGGCTCTCAGGTGAGCGTTTACAGGACCGTTGGTCCTCTGGTTTGGACTTGTGGCTGCAGATCGCGCGGCTTCTTGTCATTTCCACCGGCACCAGCATTGGTTCGAGTGATACGATGTTGTATCTATATCACTGTACCTAATAGTGGGCGTCTCAGGATATCATTTGAGCCACCGCATGGGAAAACCAACAATCTGCATAGGCGAAAACAAAGGCGCAGATCAGCTGTGCAGTAACTGCACATCTGATCAGCGCCTTTGCTTTTGCTACATGGATAGTACTTTCTAAATCCAAAATTTCCAGCCTCTAACTGTACAGCCCGGTTTGTGTAGGACCCGGTCGGAACCCTTGTTTGTTTTCTCATGCACATAGTCATTTATAAGAACAAGAACAATATCCTCAGCTGGTATTGTATCGTTTTCCGTAATTCCAGAAATAATGATGTTTCTGCGCGAATACCGCCCCGGTTCTTCGCATTGGTTTCTGGATTTTGTTAGGTCTTCGGCTATTTTTCAACATTATTTGACAGTTTTCGATTGTATTTGTCAAATCATGGGATACAGCACTGGCAGTGTCTTTTACAACATTTTCATTTGGGGTAGAGTTCAAGACTTTTAGGACCTGCGCAACTATCTTATCTTGCAAACTCGGCATTTTGAACAGTTTATCGATAAAGGACAACACCAGATCATCATCCTTGGAGAGACAGGCCAGCAGTGAGTCTGCCACAACGGCAGGGCCAACTTTAGATGCAGAGTCATAATCATCAGAGGCACTGCTTGCACCCCTGTGCCTCTTGGGGGTGGGGGCATCCCTACGACTGCGTCTCCCACCAACGGGACAAGCCCCACCTCTGCCTCGCGCTCTGGACTGTGATGCTGGCTTAGGAGGCATTGTTTGTAACTGGAGTTGTATGATGTTGGAATGGATGGAATCAGTAATGTGACGGATTGTCCAAGCCTTTGTTTACATTTGAAACGGTAACAGAAAGTCCGTTACAGCAACAGTCATATTAATTGAATGCACCACTCAGATAGACAACGAGTGTCCTCCAGATAATCATAACAGTCACATAAACAAACTTTTAAGACAGCGCCAAAAATTTTCAACCCTGCCATGACAGTACCGACAGTACCGAAAGTCCAATCAACGCTGTGTGATATCTTGACCCAACCCTAATCTGACATTTGACAAGTTAGGGAAAAGAAAACCGAAACGTTTAAAGAATAGGTACGGTGATAACCACAAGCACTGATGATGGTAATTAGGTAAATAGTTGAGGAAATTGTTTTCCTAGAAACTCTATTCAAACTTAAAGCTGATGTAGATCTATAACCAACACCCATTGTTTTACCATCGTAATCAGTGTATTTTGTTTCCTGATTCCTTTAGATGCAGATCAGTACATTACGAAAACTTGCCCATTGCAATAAACTGAGATTATTTTAGCTTTAAAAATTGAAAATTTTCTTCTGATTTTTTTTTATATATATATATTTTTCTTATTTTTGCCCAAAACATAGATTGCGGGTACACGTTAGAACCGCCTCGGCGAGGCGGTTCTAACGAGTACCCACAATTTATGTTTTGGAGCAAAAATAAGAAAAATAGGTATACCCCTGTAAACCCGAGTTTTACTATATAAAAGTGGGGTTTATGGGGTATTCATTGCACGGGCATGTATTCCTGATGAAAGAGACAGATGTGTCCATAGAGCGGTACAAACTCTTTTTTCGCATGTTATTAAATGTGCACAAAAGATAACAGCCTTTGGGTTTGTTTTATATACAATGTATATTAACCTTGCCTCTATTTTCTGATTCCTAAATGACACGTATCTTCAAGGTTTCTACAAAGTTAATGTCAAACCGGGTCTGAAACTCCGAATATGGGTTTATTATGACATGCCCTAACTATAAAGAGCCTGTTAACAGATCTTAAAATCACTGTTGCAATAGTTATACCAGACACTGTTGCTGAAGATAGCAATATAACAGAAGGCATCTTAAAGGAATATAGGGACTATAGAAGAATGGTCAGTCCATGTATCATTTTACTTAACATCATCAATAATTTCTTTCTGCTGCTGCTGAATATTCTTCTTTATCTTTATTTCTTTTATTTTAAACATACTGGTAACTAATCAAAGAAATTGCTGAATATATCTTAATTTCTCACGTTTTAAACATACTGGAAATGAATAAAAGAAATACGGATTTCAAATAATGTTTTACATCATCAATAATTTCTTTCTGCTGCTGAATATATATATATATATATATATATATATATATATATATATATATATATATATATATATATATATATATATATATATATATATATATATATATATATATATATATATATATATATATATATATATATATATATATATCTTTTATTTTTAAACAAATTTGAATGCAATTAAAGAGATTGCTGAATATTTTTATATTTCTTTCTTTTATTTTTAAACATGTTGGAAATGAATGAAAGAAATACGAATTCTTAAATACTACTTCAAAGAGGTGGGGTTAATTTTGGTGAAGTTTGAGAGTCATGCTTATGGAAAATATTATAACATTATGATAGTGTGAACTTTTTGAGTGAATTTAATATATTAAAACTATATGGTCAAAAACTCAAAGATAGCAGCTATTTTATATTTTGTAAGTTTGATATTGTAGCGTGTTTCGAACAAAGATCAACAATTCATTGAACTTAAAAAACGTATATATAAATTTTCCGATGGGCTACTTTGCCACCTGATTAGAATACAAATGATTGGATTGATTTCAACTTAAAATAATCACAAAAATAATCAACAAATTTAAATCAAGAAAATACGTTCTGATTAGCTTCAACCACTGCTCAGCACAACCACAGTTCAACACTTGCTCAACCCTATACCGGCTGGAGCTTCCTCTCAGCTTCAACTGCTGAGCTGCTGAACACAAGAAATCTAGTTGGTCTGGACCCGATCTCTGCTGTCTACTACTTGTAAATCCTCTCTTGCAAGCTGAGCTCGCAGGAGAACTCGGATGAACAAGTTCGAGACAGACTCGGCTCAAAGCCCAAAAACCAACAATTTCTTTATTGCTTGTTAAAGGTTTATGAAGTCTAGATACAGAGTATCAAAATACGAAATATCTAAATCGCGCGCCTTATATACCCAGGGTTGACTCTAACACAGTCGTAATATTGACGACTGTCTTGAACGGAATGTCATGTGATAAAACCATCAATTGCCATTGGTTAAAAAATCGATACCGACGGCTGTTCACGGCTGTTCCATTAATCCAATATATTGTACCAGGTAGAAAATCGCCCTGGTAAATATTGGTTTTCTAAAGTCTCTCGTTCTCAAGAACGATAACTTTGAAAGAGTCAATACCCAGGGCAGCTTCGCCTGGTTTCCCGTTACATTTGCCACGAATACAAAGCCACTGAAGCTCCTGCCGGTAACCAATATGATCCCATTGTTTATCATAGCGGTGATTGTGCAAGCGTCTATCAGACGAACTTTCGCCCCATCAAATGCAATTTTCTCTCTTATTTTGCATCAAACCTACGTATTTTCATGAGGCATTGATAGTTTAATATTAAAGGAGTAAATATGTGCTGGGAACATTAATAAAATAACTAATTACTAACCAAACAAGATGAAAATCAGGTCGAAAACAAATACAGGATTCTACTTTCGTTTTGATGAAAAGAATAGAACAGAACAGAATTTCTCATAATCCTGCTTAGGGCAACTTCACTACAATATTTTTGCTACATGTTTTGCTTTATTTGAGCCGCCTCGTGGGAAAACCAACAATGTGGCTTCCGAACAGGTCCGACACAAATCAGGCTGTGCAGTCACAGAAGACAGCTAGAAGCATGAAATTTCGTATTTAGGAAGTAGAGGGATTGTACTATCCGTGTAGCGAAAACAAAGGCGCTGATCAGCTTCGCGGTTACCGCGAAGCTGATATGCGCCTTTGTTTTCGCATATGCAAATTGTTGGTTTTCCCATGAGACGGCTCATTTATCCCTTTGCTGATTGTGTCTTTTTTCATCTAGAATAATCGCGTGGATTGGAACAATTACTCCAAGGTCTAGGTTCTGCCAAATTTGTAGAATCTCAAACACTTGCCATGGATATTTGTGGTCTTTAATGAATACACCTAAGGATTTTCAGGAAGAATGAATTGTTCACTATTCCTTGTTAATTCTCTGCTGTTAATATGAAAAAAAAAACACAAAACCTTTTGCATGTCTTTTTACAGAAATTTTAGCATATTATAGCATTAATCAGGAGTTTACATAAAATGTCTTAAGAAAAGAAAGCACAGACACTGTAAAAGCGAATTTAAAACCACACCTCAGACACCAAATGGGAAAGAATAACAGTACAAACAATCACAAAGATGTTACAACACGCATGAAGAGCAAGATCATGAGATGGATACATGTAGGTCTTCCCAACAAAGTAGCCATCCGTCTAGCATGCATCAACCAAATACCAAAGTGACAAGAAAACATAGTACTTGACTGTTGTAAATTAATCTTCAGAATAAGCTGATTTGGATGATTTAATCTGTATCTGAATAGTTTACCGGTGACAAGCCAAAAGACAATGCTTCACCAGGGAATGCGTCTGGGGACAAATTAGTCCCCGACTCTGACGAGAGATGATGACTTGGGCACACGATCATCTGACATAGCAGCAGAGGGCTCCAGGAGGTCATTCATATTTACATAAGAATTTATTTTATTTCTTTCTAGAACCAATACATACCTATTTCGATGTATCCCCTTATGGAGTAGTCTCTGAAATCTTTCATTGTAGACTTAACGGTTATAAATGAGAATAAAATACATATATTTGACCAATACGGACATGACATTGACTTGTAGCAAACGACAATTGAGCCGCCTCATGGAAAAACCAACAATCTGCATAGGCGAAATCTGTGACGTTAGTCTACGAATGGTGACGTTAGTTAAGAAATAGAGTAGTGAATTGTTGAGTAATATATCACTGTATAGTAATATATCACTGTTTGGAGGTCAGTTGTAAAGCAGAGCAAATCACGAGCGCGCAGCGCAAGTGATTCATCTGCGTACAACTGACCTCCAAACAGTGATAGACACTCAACAATTCACGCGCTAGAGCTGACCTATTTTGATTCTAACACACAATAAACGGAATAAAATCATTTTTAAACCTTCAGTTTCTTTAACTTTTCCACCATTGCACTGAAGAAATCCCGCCAAACTATTGACTGTACCGCAAATGTTTACATATGTTTGTTACGGTTCGAACGCGTTGAAATGACGTTACACCGTCTAACGTTAAGGTTACATGACTTATGTGATAGCTGACGTCATAATTTAATAAAAATGGCGTCAAAACGGCGCAAAGTAACGTCACGCTTATCCGCATAGTGATATATCACTCAGTATATCACTGCACTTTACCATTGGCTTCTATAGGCAGGGTGTGTTAGAATCTACGATTGATCTTTGATCAAGTACTAAAAGTAATTTGAGCCGCGTCATGTGAAAACAAACAATGTGGTTTCCGAATAGATCCTACACAAACCGAGCTGTACGAGCACAAAAGATGGTTTGAGGCTGCATATTTAGGATTTAGAAAGTAGATGAACAGTACTATCCGTTTAGCGAAAACAAAGGCGCCGATCAGCTTCTCATTTACTGCGAAGCTGATCTGCACCTTCGTTTTCGCATAGGCTATGTAAATTATTGGTTTTCTCATGACGCGGCTAGTTTGTATATTTGACGTTTCAGGACAATCGTCTACTATACTTGGCATGTACTTGTCTGATAGTCAAAGTATATATTGTCCAAAGTCAAGTTCCTGATGATCGACGTTCCGGTGAGTGAACCTAATAGGCTCATTATGAGGCGGCTAAAGAGAACGCAGACATTACGAAAACACGCTCAATTTACATGCAGATTTTTCCCAAACTGTAAGAAGTGAATATTTTCAGTACAAAATTTTGGATATTTTTGCTCAAAACATAGATCGTGGGTTCATCGAGGCGGTTCTAACGAGTACCCCGGCACACTCTCTGTTTTGGACCAAACATAAGAAAAATAGGTATACCCCTGCATACCTCCGTTTTGCTATATAAAATCGAAGCATATCAATCCAAGATAAAAGTGGGGTTTAAGGGGGTATCATTTCACGGACATGTTTTCCTGTTTCCAGATTTGTGTATTTAGTTTTCCTTTTTCTGTTATTTGTCGTTTATGATTGAAAACGGCATGAAAAGGCGCAAGCAGGCAACGACCAGGAAAAGGCGCAACTATTGAAGACCACGTGTAAAAGCGGAAGAAAATGTTATTGCCAAACCACCAGAAATACCAGCCCTTGAGTTATAATTGAAATTTATTGAAATTTAAGTTATAATTTGTCGTTTATGATTGAAAACGGCATGAAAAGGCACAAGCAGGCAACGACCAGGGAAAGGCGCAACTATTGAAGACTATTTTCGGTGGACCGCGTGTAAAAGCAGAAGAAAATGTTATTGCCAAACCACCAGAAATACCGACCCTTGAGCTATAAATAGTAAATAACTACCCCGTGACCAAAAATAAACCGATTTATCACGTGAGGATTAGTAAGCAGATGAAAGAGCGAGCTTTCAGCGAGCCCTTTCATCTGCTTACGGTCCGAGCGTGATAAATCGGTTTACTCTTGGTCACGGGGTAGTTATTCACTTTATAATGCAATGTGCGAAAAAAAAAATCACCCGATGTGAGGAGATTTGCTTTCCGCCATTTCGTTTATTTAGTCAACAGCTCAGCAATCGACGCCGCACTACGAGTCACACGATGTCTGATGGTAGTGGTAAGCCACTACCATTGGGTAAGAAACTTCAACTCGTTTTATAGAATTATTTTGGCGCTGCATTTTTCAGGGACATACGAACAATGTATTGGCCATATCAATCAATACTACAACTCATTTCTTCAGGAGAGTGCCCGGGAGAGTGTCGACCCTAGGGAGTATATTTGCCAATCGTAAGTCATTTAGACGATCTGTATACCGAACAAAGTGATTAAATCGGTTGTCATTTGTTTGTATGTTTTCATTATTTAATTTATTTTAGTTTGTTTGCAACGGTTGCTGTTGTATGCGACCAAGTAGGCCTACAAGGCCATATGAATTGATTATAGTCTACTGATGCAAATAATTCTATATGTTGGGTGTAATCTATAAACAATATTAATAAGGGTCACGTCGCATTCACCAATGGCGTCGGCCAAAACCCAAGTTCAAACGGCACGTGAATTTCATGATTTGAACACGGCTATCGACCAATTGAAACCGGCTTCAAACAGCTATGCGCAAAGATATGTATGTAAGAATAGCGTTTTGACGATACGAAAATTTCTTCAGTATCGTGCGATTTGTCTTTCACGATCGGTTTGATTTGCAGAAGTTTTACGTATGAAACGACAAGGCTTGCCTTCTGTATTAGAAGAACAAGCGGTGAGCAACGCTTTTTCGCCGGGAATGGAACAACCATCATCAAAAGTCTGTTCCCGGACCTGAGAGAACCGTATTCTGTACAGGGTGTCATAGACTATATGCCGGAGTACTGTGGAGGTAAACTAAACAATATCCTACTGAAAGATATTGTAAAAGCTCACTTCTGATAATGAATTTTTGGAGATGATATAGACTATCAAAAACTTGAAGTTCCTACTAGTAACAACTGTCGACAATATTTTCATGTAACCATGTGCAGACTATAGTTAACGGAACAGGATGTGCCAAGGTACAGAATTCATATAGAAAATTGCCAGACAATACCTTTCCCTGAAAGAGTTTTTTTCAAAATATAAGGAAATAGTCCGTTTGAACTATCCTTACTGATGGGCATGCGCAGGAATAAATTTGGTCATGGGCCAAAATCTCCATGATACTCACTTTAAGGTAGATATGATGATAGCGACCTTATGCAGCATTACATGTATGCTGCTCTCCCATATACTGAATATCCCTTGCGAATGCTAAAATTTGAAATTCGCGCTGAAGCCGAATATGATGCAAATGGACGGAGTGGTGCTTGTAGAAAACGACGTTAACAATGCTTGCGGATCCATAAAATGTTGCGATTGATTGTCATCCACACTGCCGAATTCTTGAAAATGCCTTCCATAGTGCAGATTATATTTTTTTTTTTTTTTTTGATCCTTTGGGATCAGTGAATATATATGAAGTATTTCAAAATTTGTATATGTTAAGAATCATCTTCTTAACAGTATTTTGATTATTTGGCCCCTTTGGGAATTTGAGTCTTTGATTTAGACTACACAGATGTAAATTCTTGAAATTGCAGCAAAATGTCGGGCTTTCGCTGCCAGTTTTATAAAGGGTCACTGATGAAGGTTCATTACCCGAAATTGTACAATATGGCCCATCTTCTAGCTTTGTATTTTTACTGCTTCCAAAGGATCTAACAATTATTTTTATTACACATGTTACGAACGCTTACATATGTCATTACAAATCATGCGAACGTCTTGCAAACACCTTACGAATGAAGTGACTGTGTAGCGAATGCTTGCCGAATTGTTTTCATTTTTCACTTAGCAAAAAATATCAATGCAAATCGAAATCAACCACAATGCCAAGGAACGTGGAAAAATTATGTCATTCCTGATCCAAGTCGTCTCTCGAAACACACACTACACAATTTTATCGGGCTAACCAAACTATCACGGGGCTTTTTAAAATTTGTCTGTCATAAATTTATGGATAATTCTAACACACCTCGCCTATTATAGCCAATGGTTTAAACGTGTAATAAGTGCATCAGTTTCACTGGGCGAATGAGCGTGACATTACTTTGCGCCGTTTTGACGCAATTTGGATTAAATAATGATGTCAGCTATCCCATAAGTCACGTTACCTTCACGTTAGACGGTGTAACGTCATTTCAACGCGATAAAAACGTAATAAACATATGTAAACATTTGCGGTACAGTCAAACGTTTGGCGGGAATTCTTCAGTGCAATGGTGGAAAGCTTAAATGAAGGTTCAAAATGATTTTTTTCGTTTATTGTGTGTTAGAATCGAAATAGATCAGCTCTAGTGCGTGAATTGTTGAGTAGGCCTAATAATTCACTTTTTGTCGGTCAGCTGTATGCAGATAAATCACTAGCGATTCTTTACGGACATCGAAACGCAATATAGGGATCAAACATGGTTTTCTATGCATTAAAACATCTGCTGGGCCCCGAGGGAGGCGTTGAAACCCGAGCCTGAAAGGCGAGATTTTCAACCCTCACGAGGGGCCCAGCAGATGTTAATGCATCAGAAAGAACATGTTTGATCTTTATTATTGCATTATACAACTATTTCAAGCGAAAATTTGGAGAAATTTTCCAAATTTTGCAAACATTCATGAACCTAAAATGGCGCGGAAAAAAACTGATGACGTTAGCTAACGACGCAAATGATTTTTTCGGGGCAAACTTCAACGTCAGCATAACGTCACAATTTATCAAATGCACGTTACGCGATGATGTCAATTTTTGCGAGAGGCTATGTAACAAGCATAAGTAAAGGCCATGTATTAACAGCACGCGCTCACGAGCATTGTCATATTTATATTTACATTTTTCTAAAACCTCCTTAGATGAACCATTAGATTTTCATCTGTGTTCATACTTCCATGAACAACATTGTGTCACGCGACGTGACGTAATCCAAACTTGACGTCAAAAACCATGAATCTCGCCAATCTGATTGGATGTTGTAAACGTCGACGCCGTTCCGCTGATTGAACACACACTGTGTGTAGATTGTCTGTTTGCTGGTAAATGTGGCCGCCTTGGTGATTTTTCAACAAGCGATAGAGAGAAATGAATGTAAATATAAGCAATGAGTTTAATTTTTCTGTTGTTCATGGAGCTATGAACCGCAGTGGGTCGCTAGCAAAGCTTACATGAACCCCTTCGGGGTTCATTCACTTTGCACGCGACCCACTGCGGTTCATAGCTCCATGAACACCAGAAAAATGAAATTCATTTCTTAAAAATTTACATGGCTTTCTTTTCATTAATATATGGCTGTGAATATCGTCTGACTCGGGTATTAATGCAATAATAGAATTTAACGCTACCGAATCCTTACGAATGCCTTGCAATCGTTACAAATGTCATGCAATCAATTATAATTGTTTGTGATTATTTTACGTATATGTTAAGAATTTGTTTTCCTTCCGAATTTAAGAGCATGCTCTGAATTTTCGCAACAGCTTGAATTTTTTATCGAATGCTTACAAATACGAATTTGCGCAAAAATGGATTCGGAAGGGCATTCACAAGGGAAATTCCGTATAAGGGAGAGCAGTATTAATTTTTCTTATTTTTATTTAGAAGATTTACGCAAGAATTTACGAATTTCTTAAAAAAGTTCTTACGAAAGAACGTAAGTGAAACGTTCTCAGCCTCTTGAAATGTGCGTACGAAAATACGAAAAAGGATTCAACAACGTTGGTGAAACGCTGCCATGGTCCGCAGTCGTATACGTGATCTCGTGTAGACTTTTTGGTACCGGTGTAGAACGATCCAAGATGGCGGTGAGTCAAACAGGGAATTTGTAAGTAGCCTTTCATTTGTAAAAATATCAGTCATTTTCAATGCTAGGGGCCAGTCTCAGACACTATCGCGCTCGAAAAAAAATCAGGGTTCACGATTTTGATATTGCAATTACGCAGTCAGATCACTGTAGCAAGAATTTGGCCGAGATGAGTGGGCATGTAGAGACCAGTATTTTTAGACACAGTGAATTATGAGCATTTAGTAACCGTGTAGACGCAGATTTTGGATACCGTGTACAATCACAATGCTAAAGAGCTTTGTCTGATTTAAGCTATACCCAATATACTGTATTTGGGAAGAGTCTAGTGATCAAACTTGATGAATGCAAGCCACTATGATAAATTGCAGCAATCAGCCCTCTTAATTTATGGGTTCTTTTTTATGTTCTCTCTCTGATATGGTTCTTTGTAGGAGTTTCGAACGAGACAGCATTTGATTTATTTCTAAATCAAGGGCGAATTTTATGCAAATAAAAGTTTCTTTGGAAACGAACCGAACATAAAAACTAAAAAAGGACACTTTTGTGCAACACTGGATACTCTTTATGCACCATGTATGGCTTTAAGACGAAACCCATATGCACGTAATCCTCACAAGGAGATGTTGCAGTGTATGATGGAAGAAAGTAAGTTCTTTTTTACGGCGCACTATATTTTATAAACCAATCAATCTCGCAGATATGCATATATTTTTGTTAGGGAGATAGCTGTACCGGAGTGTATATTGTAAAAGAAGGGGGGAGGGGGTCGCTTTCCGCAGGACTCCAGGTATAGTCACTTAAGTTCGTCTAGCATATCGCAGACGCCACTGATGTTTCATCGTCGCCTGCAGGTTCCCTGGCTGTGCACAGTCCTCTGCACCTTCTCCGTCTCAGAAAACTGAGTGTCATTAGTTAAGTGCCGTTACAAATCATGCGAACGTCTTGCCCATTTTCTGCAAGTTTTGACTGTCAAATGACATTTTGAACAATTTTCCCCCATTCAAATGCATAGGTGACCTATGATGACCTTGCTGTAAAATACATGTAGGTCAAGGTCATCACAGGATCAAAATTTATGCTCACATCGTACGTAGTATTCTAGTCCCCACTTTTACATGTCAAGTTTTAACCGATTTAAACAATTTTTGAAGATCAACAGAAGAAGATTTTTGAAGGGTTTTTACCATATATGGACATGGCGGCCATCCGGGTCATGTGACATGGATTATTTATGTACACATTGGTTCCTCTTTTCTCCAAATGTTTCATATAAAACTTTTCTTTGATTGGCCAAGCTGTTTCAGAGAAAAAAACCTTTGAATATTATGGCTTTTTACATGTATATTGGACGGGGGTGGGGGCAGACCCACCCCTGTGGTCCAATCTTTTTATAGAAACTTAAATCTTCAGTTTGTTTTTCCATTTCCTGCAAGTATTACCCTTCAAATAACATTTAACAATTTTCTCCATTCATATGCATCTGGGCTTCTGTTATACCTTTCTCTTTCATTAGAAAGATTTTGCATTACTGTACGATTAAGTGCATTATTTATTCTATATACAAGATACAAGATACAAGATACAAGATCTTTATTACGAATTTTCGGCCCACATATGGGGCATATACAGACAAGGCATATAATGGCAAGAACAAAACATAATCAAGGAAAGAATTCCAAATGACAGACTACTAATAACAAAAGATTGAGATATGTAAAAAACATAGAACTTTATCAAGGCAAGGCAATGTACCAGCACACTTGCACTAACCACGGTTTCCCAACTCAAGTCTTGAACAATCAGGCAAAAACAAACAAACAAGCAAATATCACGATAAACTTTAAAGGTGCATGTCACCTGCCAATGAAATACATGAACGACATTAAGCCGGAAACAGTGGAAAATGCAAGCATGGTGAATACATGAATAAAATATTGCAATTGTTTGCAAAGGGGGTAGTAATACGGTGATGTTCATTTGTAATCATTTGTCTAAATTCACATGAACAAAATATGCAAGCTTGCGCATTATGGTTACATCTTCACAATTTAACAACCAGAAAAATTTGGTAAAGTCGTCCATTGCAGCAAAATTCCCACATTTCCCATTGGCAAGATTAATTAGAGGCTCTCTGTCGCAATTAAAGGTCGGACATGCTAATAAAAAGTGAATTTCATCACCTAAAACACCAAGGGAACATTTAGTGCAAAGACGATCTGCCCTATCCATTCTTGCATATCTACCAATTTCAATGTTTAATCTGTGAGATGAAATTCGAAATCTAGTGATGTCTCTCCTAAGCGCAAAGTTTTCTGAGTTTAAATATTTCTCAAATCCAAAATTACATTTAATTTTAGTATATGTATCTAGTTTTCCGACAGAGCATTGTTTTCTTAAAGAATACCATTCTTCTAAATATTTTTGTTTAAGTGCCTTGGACAATTTCTTGATAAATGTGGTCCGTTTCATAGTTGAAGAGCATGAAAGAGGTACATTAAGAAGCTCAGAAAATTTTTTAATACAGTTATACCACGAATTATTACCCCCTTCGATAGTTTTTGAACATTCTAATGCATCATATAGTAAGGAATGTTGATCAAGATTTTCAAGACGGTACCAATATTTCAACATGGCTTTAATAATATCTTTATAAAACGGATATCTTCCTAACTCAGACATAACTGCAAAATTTGCACTTTTGCGATGTACTCCAAGAATAAATTTACTAAACTTGATGTGTAATTTTTCTGCCTCTGTATTACTAAAAATCTTATGTAAAGAAATACCATTCCGAAACTTTGAGCTTACAGGATTAAAGACTCCCCAAATTTCACTGCTATATAAAAGTATAGGTTTAATAGTATGATCAAATATATGCATGCTTGTTTTTATAGACGGACGTAAATTCAAAATGTTTTTGCATAATTTAAAGTAACCTTTCAGTCCCTTCTTATATAGCTCAGATTTAGCATAGGAGAATGAACCAGATGCTGAAAAATATAGTCCTAAATAACGATATGATGAGACACAGTCAATAATGATATCATGGAATATAAATTTAGATTTTATGTTACTCCCTGCTTTATTAAAAACTATTATCTTTGTTTTGTCAGTATTAACATTGAGACACCAGTCAGCACAAAATTCTTCTAATTTATTTAATTTTTCTTGTAACCCAGTAGCGGACTCAGACAAAATCACGACATCATCTGCATACATTAAACAATGTAAATCAGTAGTGTTCAATTTCACTGGGTCAGCACAAGACTGAAAATACTTTGGTAAATCATTAATGAAAATATTAAATAGATTCGGACTCAGTACATCTCCTTGTCGTACGCCCATTCCTATTTTAAACTGGTTTGTAAGACCATCAGATAAACGGATACATGCTTGGCTACTCTCATACATACTTTTGATAATATTATAGAATTTTGTTCCAATGCCAAGCTGAAGAAGTTTATATCTTAACCCTTCATGAATCACAGAGTCAAATGCTTTACGAAAGTCCACAAAACAAGCATATAATCTCCCCCCTGTTTTACTGCAATACTTATCAATAAGTGTTTTCAATATAAACATATGGTCTGCTGTTCGTGCATTCTTGGAAAATCCTATCTGACAGTTACTGATAATATTATTATCCATCAAAAATTTATCAAGTCTATTGTTAAGAACAGTGTTAAATAGTTTACCTATTGCACTCATAATTGATATTCCTCTATAATTTGAGGGATCTGATGTATCATTAGATTTGTGTAAAGGAATAATGTAACTATCTGACCACTGTGAAGGGTATTGACCACTTGATAGACAAGCATTATAGAGTTTCAATAAACACGGACCCAAGCAGCTTTGAGCAGCCTTTAGCATCTCATTTAATACAGAATCAAGCCCAGCCGCTTTACTATTTTTCAACTTATTAATAGCTTTGTAAATTTCATCTATTGAAATTACCCTATCTAGGTAGTTAAATACTGGCTGGCATTCAAGCTGTTGGACCAACTGTTGTAGCTGTAATGCTCTATCTTCAAATTTCTTATCAATTTCATCCAAGGACTGAAAGTGTGAAACCCAAGATTCTGGTTTAATATTTTCAGCAGGAGATGTGCTGTATTTTTCTTCTTTTAATAAGTCTATCAAGTTCCAATACTCTTTAGGATTTTCTGAATGCAAATTTTCAATCTGCTCTAACAACTGTTGTTTGTACAATCTCTCTTTATACTTTTTCATCTTATTATATACTCTGTATGATTTAAAATACCTACCCCTTACAATAGGGTCATTATGATACATAGAGTATAATTTACCATTTGAAATAACTTTCTTGCATATTTTTGACAAATCTGAATCATACCATTTCTTGCGCTTTCTTTTCTTTTTATTAGTAATAAATTTGCTTGTATACTTCTTTGTATTGTTATTTATCTTTTTTAAAGATATGTCAGCAGCTTCAGTAAAAATATCTTTGATCTGGCAAGCTGCAGATTGTGTATCTGTAATTGGTATGTTCATATAATTCTTTATTTTATTAGAGAATACTTCAGATTGTAATGTCTGCTGAAATTTTGCTGAGGAACTATTGTCCCAACAATATTTGACTGGCAAGGGATTTATATTTATACCGGTATTATATATAACCGGTATGAGCATTATGATCTAACGGAACACCAATGGAAATATTCCGTCTACGTTAACAAGTAATCAGATGGTCAGTCAGTAGCGAAAAAGCTTTGCCTGGAGGCACAAGCAGCCCATCTATTTCTTAAGGCCCCAATGGGCGGGGTTCATTCAGGTTTATGATTGTATGCGGGAACAATGTGTACTTGTAGACTCTTAGAGCTGTGACCTGCCGGTCTGACTGGTTGTGATTTCACTTTAACGATCTACACAGTATCCCAAAATCTGCGTCTGCACGGTTACTAAATCCTCAAAATTGACCTATGTCTACAAGGTTGCTAGCTAAAATTACTGGTTTATACACATTAGCCTGACCGATATATTCAAGCTCAAGTATTTTCTTCTATGACAGTTTCTCTGGGGTGCCATGGCTAGGGAGAATGTTTGGGGTGGGGGAGGGGTCTAGGCTAATAGACTTTTGTAGAAAATTGGCGATATTTGCTGTTAAAAAGACAAAAGGTCTTGAAAACCTTGTCTGTCTCCGCTTAAATTGAAAATCGAATAAGACAACCGCTTATATCAGCCAAATGCTTGCTTCGGTGATCAGACTGCGTAATGGCAAACTCTGATTTTTTCTAAGCGTTACAGTGTGTGAGACTGGCCTCTGGCATTAAAATGACTGATATTTTTACAAATGAAAGGCTACATACAAATTCCCTATTTGACTCTCCGCAATCTTGGAACGTTCTACACCGGTACCAAAAAGTCTACACGAGATCACGCATACGACTGTTTGGTCGGAAATACAAATTGTTGTTGTTTTGTTCTCAAGCAAAGGCTCATATCATTTGTAGGTATGTATAACCGATGTGTTGCTGAGATTGGCAAGTTGTATGATGCGTATACTTATTACTTCGTGGATGTGGCCACACCTAAGGAATACGTTTGCCGCTCGTAAGTCATAGCGTGTTTGTGTGTGCGTGCTTTCGCTCGTGCGTGATAAATACTTAATTAAAATTTTATATTATACATACAAGGGAGCCAGAACTTTACTTCACATCTTTGTGCATATAATGAGCACGATTACAGAGCAGTTTCTGAATTTTGATGTACAACCAAAGCTTAGAATAATGAACAGCAGTTCTAGAGAAATATGAAACATGGGTGGAAAGACATTTTTCACAAAAGCGTGAAATGGCTGGAATCTTCATGTTAATGTTACATATACATACTGACTGGTGATGTTTCGATCAGTGTAAAAATGGCATGGGTTCATCGAGGAGTGATACAATGTGAATGAATTGATTGGGTTATATAATATGAACGTAATTTTAAGCATACGTACGTGTATATCATACCATCAAAATTTTGCTTATTCTATTACTTTGCCATAATGAAAAGATATTTTAGGTGTTTGTTTATCATGGCAGATATATGAGGTCTGGAGTAGCGAGCCTTTTAGAATGCCAAGAAGTATTAGACAGTTTCAGCGCCGGGATGTTTAAACTGAATGTCATCAAAAATCTGTACCCAGATCTAGAGGAACCCTATACTGCAAAACGTATCCTGGATCATCTACCTGTGTACTGTGGAGGTACAGAAATTCATCTCATTTTATACCTTTTCATTCGGTATTTTAAAGACACTTATATAGGACCGAATTAGACAACTAAAATGTGGTAAAAGCCCAGGACCTGACTCTATAGGTGCTGAATTTTATTTAAACACTGCAACTGAAATTTCACCTATCTTGAAAGATCTTTTTAATAGAATCCTTGACTCGGGTATATTTCCCTCCTCATGGGGACGGAGCATATTGTGTCCAATACATAAAAGTGGCCCGATTTCTGACCCTGGGAATTTTAGGGGAATTTCGCTGATAAATACAATGTACAAATTATTTTCTATTATTCTAAACAAACGCTTATATACATGGGCTGAACAAAATGGCAAGCTCGATGAAGCACAGTCTGGCTTTAGATCTGGCTACTCTGTTGTTGATAATGTATTTTCTCTAAGCGCAATGATTCAGAAATATCTATCACGAAAAGGGGGTCGTTTTTACTGCCTTTATGTCGACTTTCAAAAGGCGTTCGATAAAATACAACACCAAAAATTATTTATAAGCCTTTTACAAAAAGGAATTCATGGAAAATATTTACGCATCCTTAAAGCCATGTACTCAAGTTTAAGTGCAACTGTCCGCACAAGCAGCGGTGAGACGAATGGCTTCCCCTGTAACGTGGGAACCAGGCAAGGGGACGTAAGCAGTCCACTTATATTTGCGTTATTCATTAACGATTTATATACCCTGCTGCGTGAGCAATGTGGAGACGGTATTTTCATAACCCCTGACGTTGAAGATATATTTTGTCTGATGTACGCGGACGACGTGCCGAGACGCGAGTAAGATTACAAAGGCAAATAAATTTGATCGGTGAATTTTGCATTATAAAACAAATGAAAGTTAATATAAATAAAACTGAAATTATAGTTTTCCGTAATGGCGGTCCTCTACGTAATTATGAACGGTGGAATCTTGAAGGAACACCTATTGAACAACTTCAGAATACAAATACATGGGTTTGATATTCACACCAAAACTATCCTGGTCGAAAGCTAAACGAAAGCTCGCAGCTCAAGCAAGGAAAGCAGTATTCTGTATTCGAAACTATCAACGTAAGTTCGGATACTTTAAACATGAAGAATACTTTCGCCTGTTCGATTCAATGGTTAGCCCCATACTCTGTTTAGGCTCAGAGGTATGGGGGTATGAATATTCTAGCGTGATAGAATCCGTGCATAATGATTTCTGCAAAAATTTTCTTGGCGTGAATAGCTCCGTTAATAACGTTGTTACTTTAGGGGAATGTGGGAGACTACGTCTGTGTGTTACATACATAACAAACTGTATCAAATATTGGTGCAGGTTGTTACGTATGGAGGACCACAGATACCCGAAAAACTGTTATAAAATGCTTAAGTCACTTGATGAAGCAGAAAGGCAAAACTGGGTGTCGAAAGTTCGAGAACTTCTTTTTCAATATGGTTTTGGGTACGTGTGGATTGCCCAGGAGTTTGGCGATGAAAAGTTATTCATAAATCAATTTAAAATTCGTATAGCCGACTGCATGAGGCAAAACTGGCACTCAGACATAAACGAGTCTTCGCGATGTGACTCGTACAAGGAGTTTAAGTCCCTCCTCACTGTGGAAAGATATTTGAATCTTGACATGCCTTTTTATTTACGTAAGGCATTTGCAAGATTAAGATCATCTAGCCACAAACTAGCTATTGAGATAGGCCGTCATCACAACATAAATAGAACAGATAGAATCTGTACATTTTGCTTTAATCAATCCAATGACTTACATTTGGAAGACGAATTCCATGTATTTTTCAATTGTTTAAGATTTGATGCTATTCGGCAAAATCTCCTCTCTCCCTGGTATAGACAAGGCAGTAGTAAACAAGACTTTTTCAACTTAATGAAAACAGAAAATTCAGATATTATCCTAAAACTATGTATCTATATTAATGAAATTCTAAAAATTAAAGATAAAGAGTACAATATATTAGCTCCGATAACGTGAATGGGATTTTGTTTAAACACAACTCCATATAGTTGCATTGTAATATGTATGCTTTGTATTGTGGGCCGTTGGCCTTTATTTACTCAATAAAATTCTTGTTCTTGTTCTTGAATCCTAATGAGATTATGAACAAGAGCGAGTTAATGGATCCTCTGTTAAAATTGTGATCTTTGAGAGCTCGCATACATGCAAAAGCCGATTTTCTCCAAATTTCAAATCTGTTATTGCCAACAAAGATACAAGCGAAATGTTAATTTTTAGACAGTCTTTTAAACAATGGTTTACAGAGTTATTATGTCTCCGTCTTTCAGATTCAGCGGACTCTGCAATGGCAGTGAAGATGTCTGGGATGCTCATGGTTACTACCTTGTTCTCCGTTTTCCTCGACAACTAAATGACTTCGCAAAAAGTAATGCCGTCTCTTATTATCGCGATACACTATTATTGTATGAATAATAATTATAATAACTGTATTTTTAAGGAAGGGTCATATTAAAACGCACCAAAAACGCGTTTAAAAGTTAATTATAAAATGGCTAAAAGATCCATTCAGTTCTTAATGAAAGGCTAAAATTATGGGCAGAATTAACAGGAAATAGTTCAGACGCACAGTTCGGATTTAAATCTAATCACAGCACTATCGATGCGGCGTTTATTTTGAAATTTCTCATTGATCGCCAGTTATTGGAAAATAAAAACTTGTACTGTGCCTTTATTGATCGCAGGAAGGCGTTTGACTCCATTTCGAGATTGAGTGTGTGGTACAAAATGATCAAATGTGGAATTGATGGCAAACTTTTCAGCCTAATACAATCTTTATATGCAAATATTAAATTAAGAGTTAAATGTTTTAACTCGCTATCGGATCTGTACACCTGCGATGTCGGGTTATTACAAGGGGAGATAATGTCACCGTTTCTTTTCTCGCTGTTTTTAGATGATATTGAAAGCCATTTACAAGAAGGCATGAACGATGGTATCAGTTTTCAACAATTGCAGCTATATATTCTTCTTTTTGCCGATGACGCGGTTTTGTTCTCTGAAACCCGCGAAGGACTCCAAAATGAGCTAAACAACTTAGAATCTTATCGTAAAAAATGGAATCTCACAGTGAACGTTGAGAAAACCAAAATTGTGGTATTTAGAAAGGGGGGAGTACTTGGTAATAATGACCACTGGTTTTATGCAGGGCATGAAATAGAAATTGTAAGCCAATTTACTTATCTTGGAATTGTGTTCTCTAGCGGTGGTTCATTCATGCAAAATTCTAAAACTCTTGCTGGAAAAGCGCTTAGAGCATTGCATCAGTTATGGCAGCTTCTAAAAGAAGTACAGGCACCTGTGAACATAAGTCTTAATTTGTTTGATTCCCTTGTGGCATCTGTGTTGAATTACGGGTCAGAAATATGGGGGTTCATGCAGGCCGATTACATTGAAAGGGTACATAGAAAATTCTGCAAATACTTGTTAAATGTCAAAACTTCCACGAATAATTATGCAGTATACAATGAACTAGGCCGATATCCTCTTGTTATTGAAAGATATATAAGAATCGTAAAATACTGGTTCTCCTTATTACATAAATGTAGAAGAAATTGTATTCTAAATGCAGTATATATGTCTATGGAAACAGATATGCAAGGAGATGACAGAAATATTTTATGGCTTACAAAGCTCAAAAACCTGTTAGAGCGAAACGGTTTCGCAGACGTGTGGCGTTACCCTTTTTCTGTTGATCAAAAATATTCATACCTTTGTTCAGAAGAAGACTTATAGATAATTTTCTTGTCGAATTAAAAGTTGGTCTAAATACTTATTCATCAATGACTTTGTATAGAGAACTAAAAGATGATTTCGATTTGGCTGAATATCTTAAAACACTTGATAATAAAAAGCACAGAAATGTAATTTCGAAACTTCGTATGTCATCGCATAGACTTGCAATAGAAAAAGGTCGGCATAATGATATTGCAAGGCAAAATAGAAAATGTATATTTTGTACTACAAATGATATTGAGGACGAATATCACTTTGTTTTGATTTGTGCTCGCTACCAAACTTTACGACTACAACACATTAAAAGGTATTATCGTACAAATCCTAGTATGTTGAAATTTATACAGCTTTTAAATTCTACGGAAAAAACCCTTAAAAACCTGGCTGTTTATATATCTAAGGCGTTTGAGGAAAGAAATCTGTTAGTAAATGATGTTATATGAATGAATGCTTAATTGTAAATACCAATATGAATATGATACATGTATCTGTCATAAACACTTTCATAAAGATTGGTCATCTTATTGTTTGTATTATACGGTGATTACATATAAAATTTTCATATGCCGTGTAAAATGGCAAACTGAGACCGGAAGATGGTGTGGATATGGTTTCCACTCTCTTCAGCACTAGTAAATTTACTATATACATGTATCTTAGTTTCAATTGTGCTTAAAACTCATGTTACAGTTTATTTTGTATTGTATGTGAAGACGATGAGCTTGTTATGCTTAAGTCATGAATAAAATTTATTGTATGTTATGTTCCATTCAGTGTTCTAATAAATTCTCATTACGAAAACTTGCCCATGCAATTAACAGAGATTTTATGAGCTTTAAAAATTGGAAATTTTCAGCTGAATTTTTTTTTTTTTTTTACTTATTTCTGCTAAAAACATAGATTGTGGGTACACGTTAGAACCGCCTCGCCTGTTACTTCATACACTCTCCTGTCGTCCTTATAAAGGCTTGTCACACACATCAGGAAAACATGTCCGTGCAATGAATACCCCCTTAAACCCCATTCAAAGTTTTTGTAGTAAAATTGGGGTTTACAAGGGTATACATATTTTTCTTATTTTTGCTCCAAAACATAGATTGTGGGTACTCGTTAGAACCGCCTCACTGAGGCGGTTCTAACGTGTACCCACAATCTATGTTTTGAGTAAAAATAAGAAAAATATAAAAAAAATTATTCTGAAAATTTTCAATTTTTACAACTTAAAAAAATCTCTGTATATTGCATGGGCGTGTTTTCGTAATTTATTGTCATCGTAGACTTGCGTGTAATTGGTAAAATAGCTTTGTTTGATTGATTTATAGCTTAACGTCCCTGTAGATCATGTCTAGACGTTTAATAGCAGTGGAACACACTGATAAATGTAAAAGTACTGGAGATGGTGGCAACGAACTGGTGCAGACTAAATTACGCACTGGAGTAGGATTAAAATGGCAGAAAACGTGACTACTTTGCATTTTCTTTCCCTTATAAACTTGATTGTATTTTATTTGTCATGTCACCTGGCACACACTGCATCAGAAGCGTTGCAGTTTATGATTTTATCATTCAGTATGTGATTTATTTCGTGGGTTAGATGCCAAATCCGACCAGCATGACCGCGGAATGTGTTTTCGTGCCAAATTTGAGGGAAAACATGCATGTCTAAGCCTAGTTTTTACAATATTATCTTATTTCAATGAATTGACATCCAAGAAACACGATTTCCGATCGCCAATTGTTTTCTTGGTATCGAAGCAAACGTCTTATTCTGAGGTACTGTGTGGAAGGAGGCATGACAACAAAGAAATACATGCAAGTTTATAAGGAAATGGTAATAAAATATACCTTTTCTGCCATTTTAATTCTACCGAAGCGAGTAATTTAGTCTGCACTAGTTCCAGTACTTTTTTTTTATATATATTTTCCAGTGTGTGGAAAGAGACGTACAGCAATAAATCAAACAAACACGATTTCCCATTCGCAATAAAACCCAAGTCTACGCAAGTCTGTGTCGCGGGATGTTCGCTAATGAGTGACGAGGCTTATATGGGATTCTTTCACGTCGCCATAAAATTAGGTCATATTTGTTTGTAACAATGCAGAACAATTGTTGTTTCTCACATGAGCTTTTGAATAATCTTTGAAAACTATATTTCAGACAAAGCATAGGATGTACAAGAGCTGGATAGGAAAAAGAAACACAAGAATGACTACGTATATTGCTGTTGACCAAACGCTAGAATTGCTTTCATTCCTATTCACGCTACAGTTATTCCAATGATTCTTGACTGCTTCATGATTTGCTTTGATAAAGATTCATAAAAAAGAAACGGTGACTGAGTCAGTACTTGTTTATTTTACATTATTCAAACGTCGCCGTACAGTCAACTGGCAGCAGCCAAAAAATCCGTTAAAATGCGACTATTACCAGTCAACTGTCAGTAGTAAAAACAAACGATAAAATGACTATTTACAGTCGACTAGCAGCAGCCAAAAAACTTTAAAATGATTTTTACAGTCAACTGGCAGTAGCCTAAAAAGTTTGAATCGGATGTCATTTGCAAAATCTGATATGCATTTAGAGTGTGCAAAAACTTGTGAGACTTCACAATTTAAACCCTAGCAGATTTATGACCACAAATTCCGTAATAAAGTTTTTGTTCTTTTTGTTGTTGCTGTTGTTTTTAAATCAACCCTTTCTGAAACGTACCAAGAAAATCAAAATAATGACGTCCTTTTGCATACAATATGTCTTAAAAAGAACAGTCTCCTTGATATATCATGCGTACATTGCTCTACAATAGTGAATACCAAATACTTTGATAGAAAGAAGAATGATAAAGAGAAGAACAAACAGGACAACAGTCCTTTAGACTAGAGCATAAACAATGGCTTGCAATAGCCACTCCGAAAAATAAATTGAAAGCAGGGTGGGTCTTTAAAACAAATCTGATACAAAGAGAACATATCGAAAGCTGGAAGAGCAGGTATTGTGCTAAAGGTAAACCAGAGGACCAATGGTCCTGTAAACGCTCGCCTGTGATTTGGGATATACGACCTCAGCTGACCTTGCCATAAAATAGGTCAAGGTCATCCGGGGGTCATGATTATACAAGCTTTGTAGAGCCCCATTCACTGATGCTTCAGGCAAAGTTTCAAAATCATAGGTCTTCCGGTTCTGAAGAATAAGATTTATAAAGGTTTTTGCTATTTATAGCCATGGTGGCCATCTTGGTCATGTTACCTTGACCATTTATATCAACTTTCATTCCCCTTTCCTAACCATGCTCCACATAAAGTTTGGCTTTGATTGGCCAAGCGGTTTCAGAGAAGATGTTTGAATATTATGGTCATATACATGTATATAGCCCAGGGGCGGGGGAAGACAACCCCCTGAGGACATTTTTTTCCCCATAAACATAAATTTGCATACTCCCAGCAAGTTTCCCCCCATTTCATTACATTTTACTAATTTGCCCCATTCAAATGCATGGGCAACCTATGTTGGCCTTGCCATGAAATAGGTCAAGGTCATCCCAAGGTCATTATTTATATAAACTTTGAATAGCTCTTCTCCCTGATGCTTCATGCCAAGTTTCAAAATCATAGGCCCTCTGGTTCCGGAGAAGAAATTTTTTTAAGGTTTTTGCTATTTTTATAGCCATGGCGGCCACCTTGGTCATGTGACCTTGACCATTTATATAAACTTTCATTTTCCCTTCCTAAGAATGCTTCACATGACGTGTGACTTTGAGTGGCCAAAAGGTTTCAGAGAAGATCTTTGAATATTATGGTAATATACATGTAAATTGCCCTGGGGTGGGGGCAGACCTACCCCTGGGGTCTATTTCTTTCAGAATCATAAATTTTCTGTCCATTTGCACATTTCCATAAAGTTTTTTTTTTTTATCTTCAAATGACATTTTGACAATTTTCCCCATTCAAATGCATGGACGACCTATGTTGACCTTGCGGTAAAATAGGTCAAGATCATCCCAGGATCACGATTTATATAAACTTTGTAGAGCCTCTCCCCCTGATGCTTCATGCCAAGTTTCAAAATCATAGGCCTTCTGGTTCTGGAGAAGAAGATTTTTAAAGGTTTTTCTTATTTATAGCCATGGTGGCCATCCTGGTCATGTGACCTTGACCATTTTTATAAACTTTTGTTCCTCCATTCCAAGGATACTACATATAAAATTTGGCTTTGATTGGTCAAGTGGTTACTGAGAAAATTAAGTTTAATTTTATTTGTAAATGACCTTTGGCCAAGGTCAAGAAATGACCTTGACTTTTTATACTCACAACACTTCATTAGCTCAACATGTTGTCTGTATCTACCAACTTTCAGGTCACAGGCTACAAAACTTCCTGAAAATTCAATGTTTTCACTTTTTTCCATTCAAAAGCCTATGTAACCAAAATTTAGCTTGCTGTAAAATAGGTCAAGGTCAACCAAAGGCCATGATTTATATAAACTATGATGGACCAGAGTCCCCAATGCTACATACCAAGTTTCGTTGAAATCGGTACACTGGTTCCAGAGAAGAAGATTTTTTATGTTTTTTACCATATATGGGCATGGCGGCCATCTTGGTCCTGTTACCTGGACCATATAAACTATATAAAACTTTCCTAATTCTTCCTAAGGATGCTGCACATGAAGTTTGGCTTTGATTGGCCAAGCGGTTTCAGAGGAGAAGATCTTTGAAATTGTGGACGACGGACGCCGGACGGACGCGGGAGCATGGCCATCCTATAAACTCAGAGCCTAAAAGCTCACCTTGTAGTCCTTCGGCTCAGGTGAGCTAAAAAGCAATCAGAAAAAAAAAATAAAAAAAACAGAGGACCATTGGTCCTGAGAGCGCTCACCTGAAGCCTGATCCTGGAGTATTAAGTCATCATGAAATGACCTTGACCTTGAATACTCAACACACCTTTATTGAATTCATAAGTTGTCTGCATCTGCAAAGTTTCAGGTCTCAGGCTGCAATAGTTTCCAAACGCAGTAATTTATGAGAAACCATAATTTTAATTTTGATATTTAAGGATGTTCGCTGCCAATGAAAAAGTATTCAAACTTTTTTTCTAACCTCTCTTTTCTGATTCCAAAAGATAAAATAAGACATATGAGAACAAAATAAATATAGGGTAGTGTGCATTTTTTCAAGCTACAGGCCTCTGAATGAGACCTCTAAACTACATGTTTGAAAATTAGGAAAATTAATTTAATTTTCAATTCTTTCACATATACCTTCCTGGACAAACAATACATCACGAATGCTTTCAAATCTCATTTTGTTTAAGTAACGCTGTCTATTTTGGACCTAAAACATGCATAAAGTTTCATCTTGAAGTGGATGACAAATTCTTTCGGCTCATTTAACAACCCTACCCCCTAACTTGAAAAGTCGGAAAAAGTCCATATTTGTAAATGTGTCAAATCTATATTTGTAGATTCAAACTTTTTCTTGTATTTTTACACAGCATAGAACTTGTTCATATTTTTCGAAATATAGGGTAGTGTGCATATAAGAGAGAACCAACAACTTGAAAATCGCCATTTTAAGCCTTTTTTCGGCTGTTTTATTTCTTACACCCCATTTCATAAAACCACCCAAAATTTTAAAACTAGCACACCAAAGAAAGAAAAACTGATAAAGAAAACCGTGTATACACCTACTTCTGCTAAAATACACATCAAATTAGTGCAACTAGTTTGAAGTTGTGTACTGTTGAAGCTTTATTTGCCCTACCCCCTAAATTTTGATAATACTTAAAATTTTCTAAAAAGTTGCAGAAAATGGGGTGAAAAAATGAAGTTCCTTAGATTGACAATTTTCATGGCTGGTTCAAAGCATATCATCAATATGTATTCAAATATAAAATATTAGGAAAATATCTGCAACCGTTTACGAGATATTCAACAAAATAAAAACCGGAAGTTCCGAAATGTCAAATGTTGGCAGCGAACATCCTTAAATGACTTTGGGTCAAGGTCAAGAAATGACCTTGGCCTTCATTAATTACTTACCTTAATTGACTCCATTGGTTGTCTGCATCTAGCAACTTCCAGGTCTCAGACTGCAACAGTTTCCAAAATATCCATTGTTTTCGCCTTTTCCCATGTAAAAGCCTATGTTTCCAAAATAGACCTTGCCGTAAAATAGGTCAAGGTCATCCTATGGTCATCATTTGATCAAACTATGATGGGCTGTAGTCCCAAATGCTACATACCAAGTTTCGCGAAAATTGGCCTGCCGGTTCTGGAGAAGAAAATTTTTGAGTGGTTTTTACCATATATGGGCGTGGCGGCCATCTTGGTAATGTGACCTGGATTTCGCGATCAAACTTTCGTCTCCCCTACCCATGGATGCTCCACATAAAATTTCACTTTGATTGGCCCAGCAGTTTCAGAGAAGAAGATCTTTGAACAGTGTGTATGGACGACAGACTGGCCAAGGTCAAGAGATGACCTTGACCTAAATTAATCACATACCTTCATCTACTCCATTAGTTGTTTGCATCTACCACTTTTCAAGCATCAGGCTGCAATAGTTTTAAAAAAATCCATAGTTTTCACTTTTTCCCATGTAAAAGCCTATGTTCCCAAAATTGACCTTGCCGTAAAATATGTCAAGGTCATCCTAGGGTCATCATTTTATCAAACTATGATGGGCTAGAGTCCCAAATGCTACATACTAAGTTTCATGAAAATCGGCCTGCCGGTTCTGGAGAAGAAGATTTTTGAGTGGTTTTTACCATATATGGGCGTGGCAGCCATCTTGGTCATGTGACCTGGATTTCGCGATCAAACTTTCGTCTCCCCTACCCATGGATGCTCCACATAAAATTTCACTTTGATTGGCCCAGCAGTTTCAGAGAAGAAGACCTTTGAAAAGTGTGTATGGACGACAGACTGGCCAAGGTCAAGAGATGACCTCGACCTACATTAATCACATACCTTCATCTACTCCGTTAGTTGTTTGCATCTACCACTTTTCAGGCATCAGGCTGCAATAGTTTTCAAAAAATCCATAGTTTTCACTTTTTCCCATGTAAAAGCCTATATTTCCAAAATTGACCTTGCCGTAAATTAGGTCAAGGTCATCCTAGGGTCATTATTTTATCAAACTATGATGGGCTAAAGTCCCAAATGCTACATACAAAGTTTCATGAAAATCGGCCTGCCGGTTCTGGAGAAGAAGATTTTTGAGTGGTTTTTACCATATATGGGCGTGGCAGCCATCTTGGTCATGTGACCTGGATTTCGCGATCAAACTTTCATCTCCCCTATCCATGGATGCTCCACATAAAATTTCACTTTGATTGGCTTAGCAGTTTCAGAGAAGAAGATCTTTGAAAAGTGTGAATGGACGACAGACTGGCCAAGGTCAAGAGATGACCTTGACCTAAATTAATCACATACCTTCATCTACTCCATTAGTTGTTTGCATCTACCACTTTTCAAGCATCAGGCTGCAATAGTTTTCAAAAAATCCATAGTTTTCACTTTTTCCCATGTAAAAGCCTATATTTCCAAAATTGACCTTGCCGTAAATTAGGTCAAGGTCATCCTAGGGTCATCATTTTATCAAACTATGATGGGCTAAAGTCCCAAATGCTACATACAAAGTTTCATGAAAATCGGCCTGCCGGTTCTGGAGAAGAAGATTTTTGAGTGGTTTTTACCATATATGGGCGTGGCAGCCATCTTGGTCATGTGACCTGGATTTCGCGATCAAACTTTCATCTCCCCTATCCATGGATGCTCCACATAAAATTTCACTTTGATTGGCTCAGCAGTTTCAGAGAAGAAGATCTTTGAAAAGTGTGAATGGACGACAGACTGGCCAAGGTCAAGAGATGACCTTGACCTAAATTAATCACATACCTTCATCTACTCCATTAGTTGTTTGCATCTACCACTTTTCAGGCCTCAGGCTGCAATGGTTTTCAAAAAATCCATAGTTTTCATTCACTTTTTACCATGTAAAAGCCTATGTTTCCAATTTTGACCTTGCCGTAAAATAGGTCAAGGTCATCCAAGGGTCACCATTTTATCAAACTATGATGGGCTGAAGTCCCCGATGCTACATACCAAGTTTCGTGGAAATCGGCCCACCGGTTCTGGAGAAGAAGATTTTTGAAGGGTTTTTACCATATATGGGCGTGGCAGCCATCTTGGTCACGTGACCTGGATTTCGCGATCAAACTTGAAATGCCACTATCCAAGGAGGCTCCACATAAAATTTCAACTAGATTGGCCAAGCGGTTTCAGAGAAGAAGATCTTTGAAATTGTGGACGCCGACGGATGGACGGACGGACGACGGACAACGGACGGACGGACGCCGGATCATGGCCATCCTATAAGCTCACCTTGTGAGCCTTCGGCTCAGGTGAGCTAATAAAAAACCACTACGCTACAATTGGATCCATAACAAAGGTTTCGCTTTAGAACGGTCAAGTACAAAATAGTAGAGGAAAAAATCCAAGAAAAGTCGCTTAGTTTTCGATTCTATGCTCCCCGAGAGTAAAATGGACTTTGATTACACCATTGGTTACAGAAAACATTGAAGTTTATCGTATCACTGGAATTAATTTTCTAACCAGGTACAGTTTTATGATATTTTGGTGAAAAGTTCATTTTTGAGAATAAAATTGCGAATTTCTGAAATTTCTATTTGCTTCAAAATACTAATGCCGCGTAGATTGTTTCGTATCAAACCCACGCCTAAAATATTGCCAACATTGTGTTCTTAGTTTTCAATGTGTTTTCATCCAGCCAAAGTTATTCTGTTTTGGGGAAAATCGTGTTTTTTTATGACAAAAATCACGATTTTTTGAAACTTACCTTAAAAAGTTTTCTGTCTGAAAACTACACAATTGATTTCCAGTAAAATGATATAGTAATCATAGACACCATTATTCGGGCTTTTCATTTTATTTGAAATTGCACTTGTATTGAAAGCCAAAGAAGCTGGGTACCAGAAAATAGCAATTGGGTGTATTTTCAGAAATATATGGCATACGAGGTGTTACTGTGTTTTTCTAGGCAGAAATGCGGCTTATAAAAGTGCATTTGAAACTTAAAATTGTTAAAATCAACTAGATTAGTTTTATAGGTATTTGCAAGATTGACAATGTGTTCTCCAGCGTTCAATTTTGGGGTAAATGATGATGTTCAGCAGAAAAATCACGAATTATTAAAAACCAACATATAAACGTCTCTGCATTAAAACTATACAATTGCTTTCCAGTACATGAAATACAAAGCCAGAGAAGTGTCATTCAAGCTACCCTTTTAGCCCGACAGCAGGAATTGCAATGGCGACAAAAATGTTTTTAGCAGAAAATTGCGAATTATTGCAAACCACCTTATAACACTCTCTGCATGAAAACTCTACAGATGCAACTGAACTAGCTTTCTATTTTTTTGCAATATTGATAATTTAATGTGCTTTCTAGAGTTCAAGTTTTGGGTAAATGATGGGGGAATTGTCGCGTTAGGTTTTGGGCAAGAACAAAACTCTGCTTTGCATGACAACATATAGTTTCCATGACAACATATAGCTCCCCTAGATTACTAGATTAAAAATGGGAAAACATAAAAAAAATCTTCTTCTCCGAAACCACAAGACCCAGATGTTTAATATTGTGTGTGTAGCAATGTATATTACTCTATAAATCCAACCAACCATGCACCTAGGGTCCATACAGACTCCACCCCAGGGCGTCATTATCTGTTATTATGGGAAATAAACTCTGAAACTACAAAATAAGTAGTATTTTTGTATGTATGGGAAATAAACTCTGAAACTACAAAACCAAAAGCTTCAATATTTAGTATGCAGCATTGTAATGTGGAGCTTAGTGTAAATCATGCAAAGCATGCCCCTGGGGCCAAGAAGGGCCCCAGGAGTTCATTAGCCACCTTAGCATTACAATCGGAAAAAAAACCACAAAAGCAATCTTTTCTGAAATCACAAGGGCCAGAGCATTTACATTTTATGTGTAGCTATGTATAGTGACCCTCTTTGCAAATTCTGCCACCAGTGCTCCTGGGGCTCGTACAGACCACACTCCGAGGTGTGGTTATCTGCCATAGGCTTAAAATGGGAAAATGTTCTTCTCTAAAACCACAATGCCCAAATCTTGTATGTTTGTATGCAGCAATATTATAATTAGGTATACGTAAATCCTGTCATTCATGCCCCTGGGATGAAAGATGGCCCCTCCCCGGGGTCATTAGTTCTCATAGACTTTGAATAAGAAAAACATAAAAAAATTCTTCTTCTATGAAAGGCCCAGCACGTTTATAATTTGTGTGTAGCAATGAATGGCAATCTTCGTTATAAATCATATCAACCATACATCTGCGCCCCATACATTATCTGCCAAAGGCTTAAGTCCAATTCGCATGCGCAAAAAATACACGCGTGTAAAACTACTCGGGTGTGCAAATCAACCTGTGAGTAGGTTTAAATTGCGTTCGCATGGGTTGTATCACCAGCAGTATTTTTGTATGTAAATAAATCATTTCTGGATTAAAACCAGTTCATTTAAGTTTTCTGTATTTGCAAAGCAAGAAGACAAGAAGAGGCTGCTTTAAGGTGTTCTTGTAGGACTGTGGCAGCAGAGGAGAATCTTATAATGGTCAGGCTTAACCTTTGTAGCAGTTATACAATTCTCTAGTATCATCCTTACACAAGGAATTACTATTAAAATGCCCCAAGAATCCTCACCAAGAGTGATCAAGAAATAGTGTGGCTGTTTGCCCTCCATATGATCTAAAATGTTTTGAATGGCAAATAACTCTTATGTAGCAACAATGTCAACAGTTTCAGAAACTATCATATAATCAGTTAAGAACAAAAAAAATTTAGAAAATTCATTATCTAAAAGCCGAATATTGACCTGATGGGTGAATTTTACTTGGCGTTCGAATGGGACAGAAGAGTAAATTTACACGTGTGTATTTGTAAAAATAAAATTTGCATCTGGTCAGACCCAGGAGTAAATTTACCCATATGTAAATATACTCTGGTGTGTATTTGCGTTTGCATGCGCCATTTGCTTACCCCGTGTAAAATTTGCACACCGGAGCATATTTACACGCGTGTATTTTTGGTGCAAGCGAATTGGACTTAACATTGGGAAATACGTGTCTGCATTACTTTTTGGACCACCCACGTATATCACTACGTAATTTTACTCTTCGGTAGCATAGAATCGAAATTGAACGACTTGTCGTGGATTTTTATCATCAATTTGAAATATG
This sequence comes from Rugalucina vietnamica, assembly GCA_964017185.1. Taxonomy (NCBI): domain Eukaryota; kingdom Metazoa; phylum Mollusca; class Bivalvia; order Lucinida; family Lucinidae; genus Rugalucina; species Rugalucina vietnamica. The sequence goes on from OZ024869.1 coordinate 4,900,007, forward strand.
GTTTTCAAACATCAACTCCAGTGCATTTTTGTTTTATTTTTCTCTCTAAATCTTATCTGTAAAATACCTGAAGTCGTAGAATTCTTGCAATTTTTTCACTCATTAGTAATACGCATAATGATATTATAAATATTCTTTTCGGAAAATAATACTTTGGGAATGTGTCTTACCTTTATTTCTGAAAATACACACGACTGTTAATTTCTGGTGCCAACTCGACTTGTAACCCAAAGCATCATGCTCATATATCGCTTTGCCTTTACTGAACTATCAAATTAGGTCACAGTGACCTATAACTACTGTTGGATGAAAGTTCTGGTCAAACTCCCTCATAATTTGAAAGGAGTATGCTCATACACTATGGTCAAAGGTCTGGTCAAATTGACTCATATGGTGTAAAAAGTATGCTCATATACTAATTGAGTGTCAAGATATAAGGCAAAATCTCTGGACTATGGACATTAGGTCAACCCAGCCTTAACTTCGTGACACACTTGTCAGTGTCACAAATTAAAGGATGACCGACTGACCATCTTCCTTAGTTGTTCTTATTTAGAAATAAAAAGAAACACAATATTTTAAGGTGTTCTAGATTTTGAACTCTAGCCCAAGCCCTGGCTCGGACCCAGTGGTCCGATGTCGTGGAGCATAAAGTGCATGAAGTATGAATGCTTTATGATAAGTTGATGTCAAGATATAGTCTCTTTGTAAAAGCTACACACCAATGCATCCAATTTTAAAGTGTTCTAGCTTTTAACCTCTAGCCCCATCCCAGGCATGGACCAAGTGATCCGATGCCATGAACTGAAATGCAACCAACCCTACAGGGTTCGTACCAACATCCCTACCATGAATGCTTCATTATAATTCGTTTTCAATGTATAGATTTCTAGACAACTTTAACACAGATAGGACAATCTTCGCCACACCCCAGCAAAGACTCAGGGCTTTGATGTCATGAAGTAAAAACCAACACTTCCGGGCACCAACGGTTCATGTATCAATACTTTCTGATAAGGGTTTGTCAATATTTAAACTTCTAGAAAACTTTAACAGAGAAAAAGCAATTTCGAAGGTTTTCTAGATTTTAACCTCTAGACCCACCCCGGGGCATGGACCCATGGACCCGATGCCATGAAAAGAAATCCAACTCTACAGGGTAACTATGGTCCAAGTATGAATGCTTTCAGGTCAGTATCTGTCAAGTTATGGACTTCTAAAATCTTCAACGCAAGTGTGACACGCATGGGTGGGGGAACGCAAATGCGCACGAGAACATGGGCGACCGAGGTGTCTAGAATAGCTCTATGTACTTCATGCAGTCGTACTGAAAATAAGAAGTCGTTTGGCTCAGTATTTCATTTTTCTAGAAAGCAATAGTATATAAAGAAAACGTAATGTGGTGGTTTACAAAAATTCGCGATTTTCTGCTAAAATTTCACCATTTACCCCAAAATTGAACACAGGAAAACACAATGTCAATCTTGTTAACACCTACAAATTAATTTAAGTTGCTTTTACAACCCATCTAAGTTTTTTTAAAAAAAACTTTTGACGCCCAATTATGCCTCGCACTCGTATGTCATATGTTTCTGAAAATATACCCCCGTGCTAATTTCTGGTACCCAGCTTCATTGGAACTCGATAGAAGTGCAATTTCAAATAAAATGAAAAGCCTGAATAATGATGTCTATAATTACTATACCATTTTACTGAAAAGCGATTGTATAATTTTCAGACAGAAAACTTTTTAAGGTGAATTTCTACAAAACACGATTTTTGTCTTAAAAACCATGATTTTCCCCAAAACTGAATGGCTTTGGCTGGATGAAAACACATTGAAAACAAAGAACACAGCGTTGGCAATATTTTAGGCGTGGGTTTGATAAGAAAAAATCTACGTGGCATTAGTATTTTGAAGCAAATAGAAATTTCAGAAATTCGCAATTTTACCCTAAAAATTAAATTTTCACCAAAATATCATAAAAATGTACCCGGTTAGAAAATTAATTCCAGTGATACGATAAACTTCAATGTTTTCTGTAACCAATGGTGTAATCAAAGTCCATTTTACTCTCGGGGAGCATAGAACTCTCTGATTTCGCCAAATTTTCCTCAGGTAAAATCACTTGGGGCTAAAACCGGTTTTACGGGACGAGCCTCGTCCTCATTTTCTGCAGTGAATCAAAGGTAATTAAGATCAGTGAACATATTTACGAGAAAAGGGATGGGCCATAACGCGGTTTCGGCTACTGACCCTATAGATTTGGCAACAAAGAGAATTATTGTAATTTTGTATCTTTCAACGGGGTAGTCGATACAAAGACTATAGGCCTATACTATGATCCAAATTGGGCGTTTGTTAAAAATGAATCTAAGCCGATAATCATTTTCTGATTGCTCAGAGTATTCTCGCTGATCTCAAAGGACCGAAGGAGTATATAATCTGCACTATGGATGATATACGGGGAGACTGCTTCAGGACGCCACACAGCACAACATCAGCGGCCGTAATAGCAAATTAAAATAAAACTGAAAAGGGATGGACCGTTGTGCATAATGAATGTATCTTTCGGCTGCATGCTCTTAGACAGAAATACTACTGGTAAAAGTAATTGTCATTATACAATGAAAACTTTATTTTTTGTACTGATAAAAATTAAGACTCCCTTCGTCTTCCCAGGAACTTAAGTTTTTACCAAATAATGACAAAATATGCAAACACGTATCGCTCCATAAGACATGGAAGAAATCAATCGGAAATATAACGGTCAGATTATCAACAAAAAGGTACAAGTAGGCAAAGATCAGGAAAAGGCGCAATCAGCAAAAGATTTCCACTCCAAAAACCGAGGTGGGGAAAAACCAAACTAACAATCAGGTACCTATACCATGAAAACATTTCGTAAGCCGAATGAGCAGCTATTTTCCCAATAGGTGGCCAATCAGTTACCTTAACTTAACTAAAAATATGATTACATACATAAAGCGCCAACAGCACAAATATATTAAACACCAAGACATAAAACAAAAAGAACCACCACAGAAGTATCGACTTGGAACGATCAGTAAGTTACTGGCGGGCTTAAATCGATTTTACACGGCCGTAACCTCACCCTCAGCTTCTGCAGTGGTTCATAACATTTAGTTAGTTCTTCGGTCCTCGTGGTGAATCTCTAACTAGTCAATGAATCATCAAGAACAAACAAATAAATCATGATTAACATCCTGATGAATCAAAAACCAGGACTCACAGATTCAGTAAGCTGCCCGACGATGGAGATCCCTGGGCGCCGAATAACTTACTAACTCCGGAGCAAAAGGACCCCGGTGGGCCAAACAACAGACAAGAAGCTCCGGCCCCAACCAACTAAAATTAGCTTTAAGTCGGGGCCATCATAGAGTCTTACGCCCGACCCACCGGCGTGCAATTAAAGAAGGCAGCGTACTTATCAACCATGATTGGGTTAAAAACTAAGCATGCAGGCTGTCGCATAACATTCAAGTTATAACCTATACGTCTGTAACGTGTTATGATTTTTCTAAACTGAAAAGAAAAATCATTACTTCCTATAAGTTTCTTAAATTTGTAAACCAAGTCACCATAAAATTCTGGTTCCGAAAGGCCCTCATTTAAAAGCGTCTTTAACCCAGCATTATATTTGGAAATCAATTCATAGTGTCTACGATAAAATTTAGAAAAAAGGTTTTTCGAAGTTTATGATACCGATAGCCTTGTTGGAGAAGTTTGGCCGTTAAACATTCATTTCGAAAGTTGAAGTCTGTAACATGATTGCAGACTCTAGCAAACCTAATAAGTTGCGAAATGTATACGTCATAAGAAGCACGGCGAGGAACGTCACCATCCAAAAACGGAAAGTTTACTATATCAAAATCTAAATCATCGCGCTTATCATAAATTTTAGAAGAAACAAATCCATTTGCAACAGAAAGATGTAGATCTAAAAAGGTGGCTTCGGTGTCCGAGATATTGGCTTTGTTCAACTGTAGTTCAGGTGGATAAAGTTGATTGACCATACCTTCAAAATAAGGGTTGTCAATGTTCAGAAGGTCATCCAGGTACCTAGAAGTGGAATTAAAAGCCTCGATAACGTCAGCTTGATTATCATGGTTAAGAGAATCCATGAAATCTCTTTCATAGCAGTATAAAAATAAATCAGCTACGAGAGGTGCGCAATTTGTACCCATCGGAATTCCAACAATTTGCCTGTATAACTTGGTCCCAAATCTAATATAAATATTATCCAGGAGATAGGATAATGCGTCGCACACATTCTGACATGACCAAAGTGTATATCTACTTTGGTCAGAGGAAGTGAAAAAAGCCTTTCTGTCATTACATGCCAAATAAAGTGAACCATAGTTTTTTAATGCCCTTTTGAAGGTCCACTCAATCAAATCCAGAAGTTTTTCTTTAATTAAATTATGTGGTAATGTTGTATACAGAGTAGAAAAATCATATGTGGACAAGCTCGTCGCACGGAACCCTCGACACTTCAATTTACTGAGCACCTCACCAGAATTTTTATTGACCAAAACCAATTTTTATTTGAAGTTTCATACACTGTCTCACAGTATCTTATAACATGAGATTTGATAGCAGTAAGACAGGAAGTTAATAATTTAGAAAGTTCAGTAGTAGTACAAGAGCTAGAATTTGCAATAAATCTAGCTTTGTATGGTCTTTTGTGAAGCTTAGGTAACCAGTACATCGTAGGAAGTTTGTCTTGGCCTTCATTGACACAAACAGAAAACTTAACAGGTAAATCGTTTAAGTGGGCATTAACTACAGACATTTCATCAGTATCTGTCTCCAGATAAGCCCTGGTGCCATCAAGCTCCTGTTTTAACGTGTTAACGTAGTGTAGCCTACAAACGACGACAACATTGTTTGCGGCTTTGTCTGCCGGAACCAAGACATACTTTCTGTGAAATTCTTGGATACCCTGCTTCAAATGCCTAAATGACGATTTGGGCTTAGGTGGTAAAAGATTAGTATTTTGTGAATAAAACTGTATACGTTTATCCACGATAGTGAAGATACTTCTTTTCCATTCTTTAAGAGCATTATCCTCAACACCCTCTCGTTTACACCATCGATTACCGAAATCATTCAATGCAGATGCAATCTCCTCTCTACATTTGTCGAAATTAATGTAGGAAGGGAATCTATATTTCGGACCTTTAGAAATAATTTTGCGAATTCTAGAATCCGAAATTATTTTTAAATTTCCAGTAACTATATGTCCGGCTGGTTGATAAACAAATTTTGAATCTTTACAATCTCAAGACATAGGAGTATTCGCATGGATATCAAGATCAGAAACAAGTTTATTGAAATTAAAAATAGTATTTCTGATTGGTTTGTTATATTTGTAACAAATAATAGGAGGTTCTGAATTTTGGAAGTACGTAGGTATAGACTGTATCACTGATTTATCCTGGAATATGCTTGGTAAATCAATAAAGTCAATTCCTTTATTAATGAAAGGAATTTTAATAAAACTTCTAATGTGATTAGATGCGGAATCGATAAATGGACGGAGAGCATGCTGAGTATAATATCTTGTTAACAGTGCAGCGTCATACTTTATGTTTGATATCGAAAACACGCCCATTCAATATTATCAAATGCAAACTTCTTTGGCAAACCAGGTGGCCAGAAAACAAAAGCGGTCCTACTTGGAAGTGGCCTATCTAGTTAAAAAATCAATCACCAAAGAGACCAAGTTAGATGACTGACATATTCTAAAACATAACAGTAAATGTAGTATTTGGTAACTGATTGGCCGCCTATTGGGAAATAGCTGCTAACTTGGCTTACGATATGTTCTATAAGTAAAAGTACCTAATCGTTTTTTTCCCACCCGGTTTTTGGAGTCGGAATTTCATTCTGATTGCGCCTTTCCTGATCGTTGCCCACTTGTACCTTTTTGATCTTATCATAAATGTTGTCAAAGGAAATATTGATTTTTTAAGGGGAATCTTCATCAAATAGGTAAGAAATACTGAAATCTATTGTGAAAATTATTATTTTATTTTTTGTTGTTGTTGTTGTTGTTGTTGTTGTTGTTGTTGTTGATGATGATGATGATGATGATGATGATGATGATGATGATGATTGCAATGATAATGGTGATGATAATTATTGTCTGGTTCATTCACACAAGCTCATAAACTAGTCTCTTCTAAAATGTCAATCGTTTCTTTGAAAGTATTTACGGAAATAGTATAGGCGAGCTCAAAGACTACCTTTACTATTATTCAAAGGACCTGTCAATCTCAAAAAGCTACTACTTTCTTTCCTGTCCAGTTCTTTTTAGTATTAAACGCGGCTGGTAATTTCGCTAGGGGCAACCGGAAAGTGATGCAAAGCGAATCTTCGCGGGAACTTCCTAACATGATTTACGGGATCAGACAAAATGTCAACAACCAAGTTAGTTTTCACGAATTGTATTTTTCACAGTATTGCAGATTTATATATTATACAAAAGGGGGAATACCATTCTATTTAGTATTTATGTCTGCATCTAAAACGAATGAATCGGGCACACAACGTCAATAGATTACTTTCGATTTACGTACTTTCTTCTGTGTTTTTTTTTTCGGTGTAATTAGATTTCGTGGTTGCAAGTGAGGGGGTTCGGTACAATAAATGTTTTAAATACACTTTTGCTACATATAACCGTATTCTAATCCATTTTGTTTTGCAAACAAACGTTGTCAAGATTTATTGTCAAGTGTCACTTGTGTAGAAGCTGAGCTTTTCGTTTATGTTGCCCCTATCGACATGGATTGCCCCTATCAGCACAATTGCACCTAACGAGACGAATTCCTGCTATTGCAGCAAAGTCCTATTTGAAGATCATTTTATAATAAAGCAACAACCCGAAAACGGAAATTTACTGAAATATCGACGATTTTATTCCAGTAACTGATTGAATCGCGGTATACTTCAGTGGTAAGAATAAAAATAATTGTTAGATCCTTTGGAAGCAGTAAAAATACAAAGCTAGAAGATGGGCCATATTGTACAATTTCGGGTAATGAACCTTCATCAGTGACCCTTTATAAAACTGGCGGCGAAAGCCAAACATTTTGCTGCAATTTCAAGAATTTATATCTGTGTAGTCTAAATCAAAGACTCAAATTCCCAAAGGGGCCAAATAATCAAAATACTGTTAAGAAGATGATTCTTAACATATAAAAAACACTGGCCTCTGGTACTAGAGGTCCTAGGTTAGATCTGCGCCGGTGGTAAAAAAAATTGGTGTCCGTACACCCTTCTCTTTGTGTCATTTGCGGAGACGACGTGAGTACAATGGGATTGTTGCGCCTGTGGTACGAATCACACTCCAAAACATCCATTAAACCCCTAAAACCTGGCCATTTTATGTATATTATAGCTTGAAAATGCTTTTTCCCACAGCAACACACGTTGTGTGACCGGTTTAATCCTTTTCAAGTTGAATTTGTGCATGATCGCACAGGGTATTGCTCTTGTTCTGGTTTTTAAGAATAGTTTCACCCAAGTGATATCGTGCTGGATTGGTGGCCTTGTTATAGGAATGAATTTTATTTTTGTTGATTTTATCGATGTGTAAACTCAGGCGAACCACTCACTAACTGAATCAAGCCCGATTAGGTAAAATAAGCAACTATTTTGCATCCGTTATCCGGCAAATCGAGACATATACCAAGTGCTGGACAACCAAATCCTGATAGTCAATATACCTCCTCAAACCCCACTTTTATAAAGCTGCGTTAAGTTATTAATATAACCCTGTAACATTCGGAAATAAATTGACAAATTTTCTTGTTTTTGAATAATCGTCATCGGCGAGTTTTGGACAAGGAGGATTTTTTTTTTTTTTATAAATTTTGTTAAGTATGAGGGTAAGGATTAACTGTATAAAAAACTGACGTTGTATGCCTAAATTGATTACATAATACATGTATATGGAGCCCAACTTTTTAACAAAAAAAATCGCAGAATTCGATTTTTCAAAGATTCCACAAGGAACCATGGTAAATGGTTTGTAATTCAGTTTTACGTCCCTTTCAAGATTATTTCAGCTCATATGAGACGGGCCAATCAGTAGGTTGGGCGAAAACGGGAGAACCCCGAGAAAAACCACCTGACACACGCGCAAAGAAGGGGCATATCAATTTGTATATCAGTTAGTCTTCCACATCTTAACGTACAGACGCCCGTCTGTGCTAGGTGCACTTATAAACGGTTTATAAATGATAACTCGTCGATGCCCTATGACCAAAGTGATCTAAATTTTGACACAAATCATTTGTACGTTCTGCTTTACAGCTTATCTGCAGGTCGTGTTTGCCCCAAATGGATCATTCAGATCATCATAGTGTCATTTTTCGCTGAACTCTTGCGCAGTTAACACCATTCATTTTAATCGAACAGTAAGCAACATATAGATAGCAACTAACATCTAACAACGAACGATTCACAACAAATAGTAAAACAGTGAACATAGAACAACAAACAGCGAAACAGTGAACAGTTATAATGTCTTCCATGGATGAAGATATCAACAGCAGGCAGTGGTGCCAAAAATGTTTTAAGAAGAGAACGTCAAAACAGTTGGACAAAAACTTGCCAGACGTAAGTGTTTTTTTTCTAATGTATAAATTTATAGTTTTCACAGACATTATATACCAATAAACAGTGGATCACAGTTGTTATCCTTTAGGGGCCTCACTATTGCCCCCTGTAGAGATTAAGTAATCACCTCATTATGACAGTCCTTTTGATCTCCGGACCCTATTGGACCAATAGGGGTCATTAACCGAATAAAATGTGGTACCAATATAGCTCCTTCAGAACTTTTTGGCAACGTGGTTGAGGTAGCTAACTAATCACAAACGTAAGAAGTATGATTTTAAATGCAATTATTCAATTTATTATATGGCAAGTGATGAAATATAGAGAAATATGTATTAAATATAACCAATATTTGAAAAAGTTATATTTTCACATGTATTTGAAAAAGTTATATTTTCACATGTGAAAATATAAAAAAGTTATATTTTCACATGTGAAAATATAAGTTCTAACACACCTCGCCTATATAGGCAATGGTAAAAAACGTGTTATATTGTGCAACAATTTCACTGGGCGAATAAGCGTGACGTTACTTTGCGGCATTTGTGACGTCAGCTATCCCACAAAGCAGCGTTAGACGGTGAAACGTCGTTTTAGCACACAACAAATGTAATAAGGGTGTGTAAATACCAGCATTACAGTCAAATATTTGGCGGGATATCTGCAATGCAATGGCGGAAAGCTGAACGATATCGATGGTTTCAGCAACATTTATTCCGTTTATTGTGTGTTAGAATCGAAATAGATCAGCTCAAGTGCGTGAATTGTTGAGTAATAATTCACTGTTTGTCGGTCAGTTGTAAGAAGATAAATCACTCGCGCTACGCGCTCGTGATTTGATCTTCTTTACAACTGACCTCCAAACAGTGAATTATTACTCAACAATTCACTGCTAGAGCTGATCTATTTCTTAAATTTGGGAATACGCAAATTACGATTCCACCGTTTCATTTCTAATTTATACATAACTAAGTTTTATAATCTATGCTATTGTTGACGCAATGAACGTTCACACACAATAGCAACGTAATGACGTGACGTAATGACGTCATTTAAGATTTCGACGTCATATGCTTTAGCGCGCAACGTTACAACGACTACATGCAATATAAGAAAAAGAAAATTCAAGTTTTTGTCGTGAATATGAGTTTTATTTCATCTCGTGAAGTGAAAAATTATATATTTCATTCGTGCCTTCGGCACTCATGAAATATAAAATTTTGTCACTTCACTCAATGAAATAAAACTCATATTCACTCCAAAAACTTGAATATCCTCTATGTATTCGAGGTATCATTATTATTTAATGGATTTTATAAGCAATAACTAGGGTTATACATATACGTTTGTGTAATTGGTCCTTAGAACGCTCACCAAATATTTCAATTACCTTGGGCCCAGGTCAAGAAATGACCTTGAGCTGAAATAATCACATATCTTCATTAGTTGTCTACTTCTGCCAACTTTCAGGCCTTAAGCTGCAAAAGCTACCAAAATATCCATTGTTTTCCATTTTCCATTAAATTATCCCACCAGTTCTGGAGAAGATTTTTCAAGGGTTTTACCATATATGTGCGTAGCGGCCATCTTGGTCATGTGACCAAGATATGGCGAACTTTCAATGCCACTACCCAATGAGGCTTCACGTTAAATTTCAATTCGATCGGCCAATAGGTTTCAGAGAAGAAGACCTTTGAAATTGTGGACGACGACGGACGGACGACGGACGGACGGACGCCGGATCATGGGAATCCTATAAGCTCACCTTGTGAGCCTTCAGCTCAGGTGACCTAAAAATGCTTTCATGCATTTAGCAAATGCTGCGGTGTCAACTTGTATTTCATTTAATAGCCTTCATACTACTATGATTTGCTTTGTGTTGTCTGTTTCTCTTGCCTGCTTCTCATCGACATCTTTTGTATTTGTTCATGGAAGCAGGATGGATACCTTGCTGGGAGGGTGCTCTAGTCAGCTTGCTTTCTGGCATGCTGTTCGGTCTATATTTCATGCTATGTCTAGCTTGTGTTGTACTTTCCTTCCCGTCTGGTGTCAGGGTTTGGTTGTTAAATTTCATCAGGAAGAATACCGCTTTGAACCCCACTTTTATCAAGCAAAACTGTGGTATGTAGGTGTATACCTGTTTTTTCTTATTTTTGGCTCCCAAAAACAGATTGTGGGTACTCGCCGAGGTGGTTCTAACGTGTACCTTCAATCTATATTTTGAACAAAAATTAGGCAAACATCAAAATTTTTCAATTTTTACAAAGCAAAACCTGTGTATTGCATGAACGTGTTTTCGTAATGATTAAATCGATACCTTGAATTTCCATTCCTTCTTGATATTAAACCTTGTGATCTGCAAGGCCAGATAAACCGAGAGAAAAAAAAAACAATCAGACGATTTGACCTACATGTACGTACTAGATTATGATTTATTTAGTGTGTTACGACATACATTGATCTAATGACTAAGGTGATTGTACGACTTTCATCTTAATTAAAGTGAGAAGTTTGTTATTCATCTTTGCCAAAATATTCAATCAAACACATCCGTCGTCTACAGATGACTTAAAAACATATAACATGCATTTCACGACTATGAAACTGGATGCATTTGGTGGCGAGCATTTCTTTCCCTCCTGTAAAGGGGCCTTGGCCCTTTCAAATCTATAACCTTATATATATTTTCTGCTTTGCTTGTCTCAAGAACACTAGTTCTAGTATTGCCCTCAACAAGTAGTTAAAATACTAATAATAATATCATCAATGTAATAATAATAATAATAATAATAATAATAATAATAATAACAATACGAACAACAACAACACGACATACTCAGAATATTGAACTCCCCATTGTGCTAAGATTTAAACCACAACAAACTTAGTTGAGGTCAAAGGATGATCAGGTGTAAATTTCAATGGCCATATTTGGGGTGACCTGTGACTGATATGATAGACCCACACGGACATCACGTCACCAAAAACTGAATGATAATAGATGTCACGCTGACCTAGTTGGCAAAGGCCAGTACTGACCCGGGAAGTTGATAAATAAATAAATAAATAAATAAATAATGTGCCAGATTTCAAAATAATGACTTACGGCAATCAAAGATTATGCCTTTTAATCCATGTGCACTTCCTAAATCAGTGTGCACTTCCTAAATCAGTGTGCACTTCATAAATCAATCTGTATTTCTTTTTGTACATACAAAAATATTCATATACCAACAATAGCATGCTATAGAATACAAAATTGGTCTGATAGTGATGCATAGACCTAGCAATTAAAGCTTAATACCTATTATTCAAATCGTTGAATTTGCTTATTCACGAAAACTATAAAACATACAAGAAATCGGTGAAAAATCGTAAAAATAGGGGGTATACATACACTATCTCCTGCACCAGAGCTGTTAACAAAGCCAGGATGCTGAAAGAAATATCAAATGAATGCTATGGTAATGTAGTATGACCCTAAAGTCTCATATAAGAATGATCTGATTTTCAATGTCATGAATTTTAATGGAAACTGCATAAATAGGAATAAAAAAGTGGGAACAAATAACGGGTTAACCTACAAAATGACTTGTATCTCGACAACCAAAACACTGGCCACAGAACATTGTCCCAGCAATGATTTGATACCAATTATAGCTCTCTAAGTCTATCAGTAGCCAAGATACATGTGATTTTCTATGTATACCGCTTTAGTTCTTCCGTAATTTTCCTTTTAATTCGAAAGGTTTTGTTAATATTCATAAAACAAAAAATCAAATGACTGATATATTGTAGTACAGGATGGCATAATATTGCCCTGGCATTTTCAGCATTTTAGGGCTTTTGATTTCCAAGATACAAGTCATTTTGTAGGTTTATCCGCTTATTTATTTATTTATTTATTTATTTATAGTGCAAATAAAGTTATCTTTAAGGACAAAACTTTTTAGGCGGCCCTAAAAAGTCTCCCCGTACATCATCCATAGTGTTTGTTATATTTTCTTTTTGGTCCTTTGAGATCAGCGAGGATGTTCTGAGAAATCAGAAATTTATTTTCGGTTAAGATTCATTTTCTAACTAATGTTTAACATATTTGGTCCCATTAGCTAATACTAGTCTTTGTATCGACTACCCTGTTGCAAAATTTCTGTAATTTTCTTTGGCTCCATGTTGCCAAATCTAATGGGGCAATAGTCGAAACCGCGGTATGGCCCATCCCCTTTCTCATTAATGTGTTCACTGCTCTTAAAGGATCTCAGTTTTGATTTTTATTTGCTATTACTGCAGCTGGTGTTGTGCCGTGTGGCGGCCATAAAAAGTCTCCCCGTACATCATCCATAGTGCAGTTTATATTTTCTTTTTGGTCCTTTGAGATCAGCGAGGATATTCTGAGAAATCAGAAATTTATTTTCGGCTACGATTCATTTTCTTACCAATGTTTAACATATTTGGTCCCATTTAGATAATACTAGTCTTTGTATCGACTACCCTGTTGAATGTTGCAAAATTTCAGTAATTTTCTTTGGCTCCTTGTTGCCAAATCTGATGGGTCACTGACGAGACTTTAATAGTCGAAACCACGGTATGGCCCATCCCCGTTCATTGCTGTTAAAAGATCTGTTTTAATTTTATTTGCATTTCTGGGGTCCCACTGAACTGTTTGTTATCCATATGCTCCTTGGGGTTCAAGGTAGGTCAAATTAGCCCCTTCGGCTACTCAAGCCTTAGATTTGGCAACATGATGCCAAAAAGAATTACTGTTATTTTTCAACTTTTAAGAGGGTAGTCAACACAAAGACTAGTATTATCCAAAAGGGGCCAAATACATTAAAAGTTGGTTAGAAAATGAATCTAAACCGATAAATTTCTGATTTCTCAGAATACCTTCGCTGATTTCAAAGGACCAAAAAGAAAAATATAATCTGCAATATGGATGATGTACGGGGTGACTTTTAAAGGCCGCCACACGGCACAACAAATAAAAAATAAAACTTAGATCGTTAAAGAGCAGTGAATATATTAATGAAGCATGTTGAAACATTTACCAATCACACCATTGGCCTCTGATATAGATAAATCGTCATGATGCCCTTTACTATTGTATTGTATGACCTGGATACTTTATATTATCTTTTTAAGTCGTCTTCATTAAACCTAGGTCACTGTGTTATGTCATGATATGTGATATTTCCGCACTAATACAATGGACTTAGGTTATAACTTGAATGTTATACGACAGTCTGCATGCTTAGTTTTTAACCCAATCATGGTTGATAACTATGCTGTCTTCTTTAATTGCACGCCGGCGGGTCGGGTTTCAGACTCTTTGATGGCCCCGACAAAGCTATTCATTTCAGTTGGTTGGGGCCGGAGCTTCTTGTCTTTTGCTTGGCCCACCGGGATCCAACTGGTGTTTTTCTTTTGTTCCGGAGTTAGTAAGTTATTCGGCGCCAAGGGATCTCCATCGTCGGGCAGCTTACTGAATCTGTTGAGTCCTCGTTTTTGATTCCTCAGGATGTTTATCGTGATTTATCTGTTTGTTCTTGATGATTCATTGACTAGTTAGAGATTCACCACGAGGACCGAAGAACTAACTAAATGTTATGAACCACCGCAGAAGCTGAGGGTGAGTTATGGCCATGTAATATCGATTTAAGCCCGCCAGTTATTTTTATATTACTGACCCTTCCAAGGCGATACCTCTGTGGTGTTTCTTTCGTTTTATGTCTTGGTGTTTTGTTTTTTTTTAAAATGTGCTGTTGGCACCTTATGTATGTCTTCATATTTTTAGTTAAGTTTAGGTAACTGAGTGGCCACCTATTGGGAAAATAGCTACCCATCTCGGTTTTTGGAGTGGAAATCTTTTTCTGATTGCGCCTTTTCCTGATCTTTGCCTACTTGTACCTTTTTAGCATTATGAAAACACGCCCATGTAATATACAGACATTTTTTAGTTGTAAAAAATAAATTTTGATATTTTTACTTATTTTTGCTCACAACATAGATCGTGGGTACACTTTAGAACCGCCTCAGCCCCTATTACACGGAAATGTCCTGATGAAGGATCCAGGGCACATGTATGTCTTATACCTATACTAAAGTTCGTGTTCATTTGTTGACATTGATGCAACACGTCTACTCTTCCCTTAATACCCATGTCTAATTAACTTTGCTTGAATTTACGTAAGCACATACTTACTATAAGTGGTCCATCTCTAAATGCCTCGGACGTGGAGCCCATAACTTCTACTCCTATTACGAGATGGCAAACGTTTAGGTATACAACAGCTACTCACTGTAAAATCGAATAGATATTTAATGAACTATTTTCAGGATCATCCGAAGAACTTGATACCAGAGTTATGCCACTTGTTTTATGACCATCGCTGGGTTACCGGAACAGGCGGAGGAATATCTATAAGGCATGGGTATGTTTTACTCAGGGCAATGTTAGAAAGATAAAGTATATACAAGAAAATGCACCCACTATGAAAAAAAAATATTGGCAAAAAATAAAGGTCCTTTAAACATCAGTTTTCAAGCAATATTTTAATGACATTACGAAAACTTGCCCATGCGATACACATAGATTTTTTGACATTTTTTTTTATTTTTGCTCAAAACATAGATTGTGGGTACACGTTAGAACCGCTTCGCCGAGGCGGTTCTAACGAGTACCTACAATCTATGTTTTGAGCAAAAATAAGAAGAAAAAAAATCCGACAAAATTTTCAATTTTTACAGCTGAAAAAATTCTCTGTATATTGCATGGGCAAGTTTTCGTAATGTAAAGGTCATTTGAACATTTATTTTTTTCATAGTGGGTGCATTTTCTTATTGCTGTCCCCACTTAAATATTTCATATTTTGTATTATGTTTGTCGCTAGCGGTCGCTGGGCATAGTCTAGCTGACCGCGAACATAGGGCTGAGTGATTCATCGGAGGTTTTCGGCAGCAACGACCTAGGTAGGGAAACCACCCAGCCAGACAGTTTGCTATCGCATGCCATCGATGGGTCTTTCAATTCTATTTATATGTATCTGAAATGCAACAGGACAGCCTTCTATGCTTGAGGACACTCAATAAGAAAGAAAGTAAAAATGGATCAAACATCTCTCGTTCTCTTTGAGAAGTCATATTTAAAACTTCAAATTTGTAATGATATCATTTCTGAGTGTCCTTAAGGTACATTTTCATCTCAGTTTCATGTCTCATAACACTACTGTAATTGTACATGATTATGTTTGATAGGTCTCCCAGACATCTTGTTTTGTACATATGTATATAACTATAGATATGTTTAACTCTTAAGAGGACCATGTGTGAGATTGGTCTATGTACTAAATATGTCATCCTCTTTAAATAAAGACATTATTATTATATTATTATTTTCAAGCAATATTCTAATGAACCAGTTGAAAATTGGACAAAGAGCATCAATCATAATAACAAATAGATTTAGAAAAGCAATATGAAAAATGAAAGAAGTTTCCAAACCATCACCAAAAGTGATGTCGTCCACCTTTGTCCCAGAAGCAAAATCGTTTTATTTTCACGTGGCATAATATAACAGTTATTTCATCTGGAACTACAAACGTTGCATGTATATATTTCTACCAGTGGGATATACTCGATGACATCTGGTCCTAATTTCATGACACATGATTTTATGATTTTTCTTTTCATTTGCATTGAATATGTGAAATTTGTTGCAGAAACAAGATTTACATAGCTCCATCCGGGGTACAGAAAGAAAGAATACAGGTGAGATATCAGGAAATGTCCATGAAATGTATACCCCCTTAAACCCCACTTTTATATAGTGATCTGGGGTTTGTATATCTTTATTCCAAAACAGAGATTCTGGGTACTCGTTTAAACCCCCTATCAATGTTTTGAGCTATATATATATATATATATATATATATATATATATATATATATATATATATATATATATATATATATATATATATATATATATATATATATATATATCGAAAAAATAATGACATCTGAATTTTTACATTATTTATATAATTTATTTAATTACCGCGACCGGTTTCGTTATAATCATCAGGCGGATTTAACATAGTAACATAGCAACGTTAGTAACGTTTACACATAATAACGCGACGTAAAACGTCGCAACGTTCATCACATCATCAAGTTCTGTTAAGTTTAGGGTTGAATATATTTAAGAAATATTTTTCTTTCGACAACCTAGCTGAAACATCATTGACGTGAAATTTATAGAAAGGAAAAATAGAATATTTAGGATCAGTAGAACAACAACGATCTACATGTGCAGAGACGGGTAGTTGTCTTGTTGAAGGGATTCTAATTTGCTGGTCGTGAACTGTCCGTCTATTTCGCAGTTTGTCGCCCGTCTGTCCGATGTAAAATTCTTTGCAGCCATTGCAGATTAAAACATAAAGAACATTTTGCACTGCACAGTATATATATATATATATATATATATATATATATATATATATATATATATATATATATATATATATATA
The DNA here is from genome assembly GCA_964017185.1 of Rugalucina vietnamica. Classification (NCBI taxonomy): domain Eukaryota; kingdom Metazoa; phylum Mollusca; class Bivalvia; order Lucinida; family Lucinidae; genus Rugalucina; species Rugalucina vietnamica. The sequence continues at coordinate 4,917,185 of OZ024869.1, forward strand.
TATATATATATATATATATATATATATATATATATATATAATGTTTCCAGTCAAATTTTCAAATATTGCATGGGCGTGTTTTCGTAATAATATCAGAATGTGGGAACATGACTTGTCTTAGACAACAATATGAAATTTAGTGAATTGGTAAATCATTGCTTCCCGTTCAATTACAATCTATATCCATATCGGCGAGGAAAATCTACATATTTTAAAATGTTTTGTTTCTGCCGCAGCCTGAGGATTTGTTTGTACAGACCATCGACAATGTGGACGTTGAAGCTCCTCCCCCGGAGAAAAAGCTTAAGAAAAGTGAATGCACACCACTGTTTATGGCGGCTTATAAACATGCAGGTGCAGTTATATTCGTAGTATAAGAACAGACCAGAATATTTTGGATACTCAACACCATATTCAACATTGACATTGAAAATTTAACGTACAATAAAGCAACTTCTACCTTGCATACACAAAAATAGGGGCCCCGCCCACTAGGTCATAAATAATAGACGGACTGCATGTGCCTCCAGGCAAAGCTTATACCAGCTGATTACTGGTAAACCGCTTAGGTCTGAGCCTACTCATGAAAAGTGGTTTCAAGTCAAGCCATCCTACATAAGCCTTTTTTTTTGGTTTACTTTGGTTGTTATTTTTCAAGCACATTTTGCGTGTCATGACATCCTAATTTGGGGTAAAAGTCATATTAAATGGCGGCAACGTCCCGACATGACCATAGCTGTTGACTGGGACGTTTAATTTTATTAGTTTGAATTGTTCGTAGATGCCGGTGCCGTGATACATACACATTCCAAACACGCTGTTCTGGCCTCCCTCTTTTACACGGGAACAGAGTTTAGAATTTCACACCAAGAGATGATAAAAGGCATAAGAAAGGGTTGCTTAAAAGGTGAGTTTTGGTTTTACATTAACACCAACATGCAACTTCTCATTTTACTATTAGACTTTTGAATAAATTAATGGAGAACACCTTTAATTGCACTGTCTTTAAGAAAGAAATATATTGAGTACATGTGCACGTTATGCCTTGCATCAGTTTTTATCTCACCTGAGCCGTAGGCTCACAAGGTATGGTAGTCGAGCCGGCGTCCGTGCGTCGTCGTCCATCGTCGTCCGTCGTCGTCGTCAACATATTTCACATATAGCATCTACAGGTGGGGGGAACGAATATTTGTGTTTTTTATTTCGATCGGATAAGAACTCTGGTTGCTATGGCAACTTGAAGTTTCCATTGACTTGTATGGACAAAAGTGGAAATTGGCATTTTCCATTGTCAGGCTGGGGATATTTGAATTTTGTTTTTACATAAATGTTTATTGAGTAGTCATTCACGTTTTATAAAGGCAACTTTTGTAAAAATCACTTTATTCGCTTGGTTGCTTTAGCAACATAAAGGGTAAATTTTCGAAAAAAAAAATCAAAAATCTTCTTCTCAGAAGCCGTATGGGGGATGAAGCTGAATTTATCATACATGCTTATGACATTAGCCTGTACAAAGATTGTGTTTTTTATTGTCTTTGTCCAACTACTTTGGTTGCTATGGTAACTTGAAGTTTCCATTGACTTATAAGGCAAAAAGTGGAAATTTGCAATTTCTGCCGTTTGATTGAGGATATTGAAATTTTGTTTTTACATAAATGTTTATTGAGTAGTCCTCCCCGTTTTAGGCAACTTTTGTCAAATCACTTCATTCGTTTGGTTGCTATAGCAACGTAACGAGTAAATTTTCGAAAAAATATTCAAAAATTTTCTTCTCAGAAGCTGTAAGGCGGATGAAGCTGAAACTTTGCATACATGTTTATGATATTAGCCTCTAAAAAATTTATGTTTTTATTGTCCTTGTCCCACCACTTTGGTTGCTATGGCAACTTAAAGTTTCCATTGACTTATAAGACGAAAAGCGGAAAATTGCAATTTCTGCCATTTCGCCATTTGAGTTTTGTTTTTACATAAATGTTTGTTGACTAGTCCTCCACAATTTTGGCAATTTTTGTCATAATTGCGTAATTATTTTGGTTGCTATAGCAACGTAAGGGTGAATTTATGCGTCTGTGCGTGCATTCACACTTCTTTAAGACAACAAGGCCAATCGCAATCAAATTTTATCTGAAGCATCATTGAGGAGGGGGAAAGGTTGCATTAGGTTTTGGGCCAGGTCGGATCAGAACTCTGGTTTCCATGGCAACAGATAGCTCCCATTGAGTTATAATGGGGAAAATGTTGTGGCCACTCTAGCAACTTCATTTTTGATTGGATCTTCTTCATTCTTGGGAATAACAAGAACAACCATAACATCTCGGATGAGTTCGAATTTCGGCTAGGTTCTACCTCAGATTGCGGAATTAGCTGCCCTTGAGCGTCTGGAAAAATCCCCATAGACTTATAATGGGAAAAATGTTGTGGCCACTGTAGCGCCATTATTTTTCAGTGGATCTTCTTCATTCTTGCAGGTAACAAGGACAACTATAATATCTCGGATGGGTTCGAATTTCAGCTTGATCCGACCTCTGACTGTGGAGTTAGCTGCCCTTGAGTGTTTGAAAAATCATTATTTTGTGTTGTGGCCACTCTGGCACCTTCAATGTAACAATGTTGCCATAATATCTCGGATGAGTTCGAATTTCAGCCAGATCCGACCCTTGACTGCAGAGTTATCTGCCCCTGACTGTGTGAAAAGTCAATATTTAGTGTTGTGGCCTCTCTAGTGCCTTCATTTTTATTCGGATCTTCTTTATTCTTGGAAGTAACGAGGACATCCATAACATCTCGGATGAGTTCGAATTTCGACCAGATCCGACCTCTGACTGCGGAGTTATCTGCCCTTGAGTGTTTGAAAAATCAATATTTTGTGTTGTGGCCACTCTAGCATCTTTGTTTTTCAGTAGATCTTCTTCATTCTTGCAGGTAACAAGGATAACTACAATATCTCGGATGAGTTCGAATTGAGGCCAGATCCGACCTTTGACTGCGGAGTTAGCTGCCCTTAGTGTTTGCAAAATCAATATTTTGTATTGTGGCCACTCTAGCGCCTTCAGTTTTGATAGGATCTTCTTCATTCTTGGAAGTAATAAGGATAACCATATCATCTTGGATTAGTTCGAATTGGAGCCAGATTCGACCCTGGACTGCGGAGTTAGCTGCCCTTGAATGTTTAAAAAAATCAATTTTTAGTGTTGTGGCCACTCAAGCGTCTTTAATTTTGATCAGATCTTCAAAAAAAAAGAAATAAATAAATAAACACACACAAAAAAAAAACCCAAAAAACAACCACTTTGTCCAGTGACTGTACTTGTTGACTCTCAGGTGAGCGATCGTTGCCCTTGGGCTACTTGTTTTCTTTCCTCTCAACAAACGCCAATAATTGCTGCGTCCGAAACGTAAAATCTATGTGCATACCTATCATAAGCGACGTGACTGCGTCAAGCATTCAGGGTGCGAATATATCAACCCCTTTTGCCTAAATTGTTGATGCGTTACTTTTTTTTATAATGCATCAAATTTAACATCGTAAATCCTCTTACTTCAGGACTAAAACTAAGATATTCATTTAATTAAATAGTCTTGGGGCCAGCTCATCAAAACTTCGTTAACTTAACGCTGTCGTTAAGCCCTCACTTTGTTAACTACATGTATATATTGGCTTCTAGAGCAAATACACTGTTATTTTTTTTTTGTTGAAAAAAATGTGACTATCATTTGCAATGCAAAGGATTCTCACATTTTTTTCAACAAAAAATAATAGCGTATTTGTAATATAACCTTTTGAAATTTTAACGAATCGTTAACTAACGACCTCATTAATTTTGAACAACTGACCCTTGCTTTTTACATAATTACAGCTGAAAATCATAGATATGATGACGAGCTGGTAGTGCCTATCATCGAGAATACTCCACACGAGAGAGACCTCAAAGTAAGCTTTTTTGAAAAGTATCTTAGAGTCATGGATGTAACTCCAAGTCTTATAATGGAACAAAGCGAGCTATAAATCTTAGGACTGATAGTGTGCATGTATCCAAGTTTTATACATGTATGATTCTAAAGTCCGGGAATGGGGACACAACTGATAAAGTAGCCTACCTGGTAGATAGAAAGAAACATCCACGAAAAGAAACAAGAAGAAGCCATAAATTATGTACTAAATTTAAGTGCAACAACTCACTGTTGTTCATACTAGAGACAATTTAATGCAATTAAGCTTATGCCTTTCAATGAAATAAAAAACAAAGTTAGCACTACAAAAAAGTACGCAAAACACACTGGAAATTACATCGAGTAAGATTAATTGACCTTTGAATGGTCATTGCAAGCAATTGTGGGTGGGCTGAGTATTTTCCGTTTCTTTTCACGTTATAAAACTATATGCAAAATACATTTTCACAAAACTAGAATTTATCATCATTTTTTTTTTTTTTTTTTTTTTTTTTTTTTGTTTTGTTTTTTTTTTGTTTGTTTTTTTTGTTTGTTTTTTTTTTTCGAGCATTTTATATATGAAATAACTGCGTGAGTCATTTTATGATATAGTTTTGTTCTCGATTTTTATAAGTATTTCTAATCTATAATCATTTCTCAGAATCGTATGATAGCTGCTATGGAGGATTACCCAGAAACCTGTGCTGTATTAGTCCGAAGACATGGTGTCTATGTGTGGGGTCCTTCGTGGGAGAAGGCCAAAACTATGTAAGTATTGCCAGATATATTGTTTTCTTCCATGAGCTTTGGATCGTTAATGTTCACATTTACTATATGTTAAGAAGAACGTGTAGTATATTGCACGAAATGGGAATATGCACATTGACTACCATCTCAAAGTCAGTGCGAGTAAAGGATAAAACAAACTAAATTAGTAAGTAAGATAATCGTACGTACATCGAAACCAGTTTACGAGATAAGTTGAAAAATATAACCAAGTCTCCAGCCTATGTTTTTTTTTCCCACATTTCAGGTGTGAATGCTATGATTACCTGTTTGAAATCGGCGTAGAAATGAAGAAGGCGGGAATGGATCCCTGTAGAACACCAGAACCACCGAAAGGGGCCTATCTTCAATAAACATTGTCCATATTTTTTTTTCATAAGAGGTGTTTTACGTATCCATGACACGAATTCATACTGGACATTTTACTGGCTAATATGCTACAAACTCGTAACGAGATGTTTTAACTACTGGCTAACATGGCACAAACTCATAACCGATATCTTACTGGCTAACATGTTACAAATTCATAACGAGATTTTATATTGGCTAACATGACACGAACTCATAACCGATATTTTTCTGGCTAACATGTTATAAATTCATAACGAGATGTTATATTGGCTAACATGACACGAACTCATAACCGATATTTTTCTGGGCCCTGTTGCATGAACTTAAGCTGTCATTAAACCCTAAGCTGCCATTAAGTTCAAGCTCTCTTTTAGTAAAGATGGCATTAATTTTCTGCTGCATAAAACAAATTTAAAGTACCTCTGGAGCTACATTAGCTAATGTCAGTTTTAAGAATACACTAGGGTTGGTTTTCATAGACACAAATGCAACAGGAATAAAGCTGCCGTTAAGTTAACTGGGACTTTAACCTGCAATTAAGAGTTAATAGAGTTTTATGCAACAGGGCTGTTAACATGTTATAAATTCATAACAAGATGTTTTATTGGCTAACATGACACGAACTCATAATGGATATTTTACTGGGTAACATGGTACAAACTCATAACGAGATGTCTTATTGGCTAATCGGACATGAGTTCGTAACGAGGTGCTCCACTGGCTAAAATGACACTTACTCATAACCAAAGATGTTTTTGTCTAATTTGACACAAACACAGTGAAATGTTTTCATTTGCTTACAGGACACGAACTTATTATAAAACGATTTTTATTGGATATCATGTCACGATCTCGTATCCAGACGTTTATATATGTCTCTCTATAGAAAGGGTCAAGATTCTTAACCATATGTAAATTTCGTTTTGTTTTTTCTATATCAGAACATGCTACACTAATAAGTTGTCTTATTGGTTTGACTAGTAAAACATGTCAGTTCTCAACTTATGCTATAAGTACGATGTTGCTAATTAGCATTTTAAAGGTCATAATAAATCGCTAGTTTTCCCAAAGATGTTCCCATTATTTTCTTTATAATTGTCGATGAATTTTGTTTGCTTGTTAGTTCGATATCATGCTTTACGTCCCAGTCAAGAGCTATGGTTATGTCGGGACGTAGCCTCAATCTTATAAGACTTCTTCCCAACATAGGGATGTCACGACATCCGAAATGTTCTGTTGATATATATTACTATCTAAGTAAACATTTACTGCTTATATGTATGGATGGATTTACTAAACCACTTTTCCTGGGGAGGTTCTGACCTTCTATGCGGTTAAACAATAATCGGGTTGTCGGTCCATGAATCATTAGACTTGCCTGGAAGCACAAACGCTCTAAATGTTTTTTTTTTTTTTTTTTTTTTTTTTTTTTTTTTTTTTTTTCAATTCGATATTATTTGGTAGATGACAAAAATGTGTTTGCAATATTAAAGGGATAGCTTTTGAAGATGATTTGTAAAGTGGTACCACTGTTTCTTCCATTTATGACCCCTGCTAGTGCAATAAGATCCAGAGATCAAAATAACTGTCATAACGAGGTAATTCTTTCATTTTTGCAAGAGTAATTAAGAGGTACCAAAAGGATAATACCTGTGGTACCACTGTTTATTGGTTTTTTATGGTCCCTGATAACGTGCAGTAAAACTGTCCCCCCATGCAATCAATATTGACTTTTCTTTTTGGAACCCATACCAGTATTCAGTGGCAGACCCAGGGCACCAGCGTTTCGAGTGTACTGTTCCTTGTCAGTTAACGCCTAATGACTCTCGATAATTATTACGGTGACCTATCAAATCACTCAAAAGAATACAGAATACTTTATTCAGCATTACACATCATACAATGCTTATAGCCTACAACAGTTAAGTAAGATGTACAGAAGGAAGACATGATTAACAACGAAAGATCTATGATCCTATGAACTGTCCATCTTGTAACTACTTTTGCAAGTTAATTGACAAATTCAATAAACTCGTCAAACCAACACATAATTGGTTTAAACTTTTATTTTCTGTATATGCATGTACATATAACAAGGCAAACAAAGCATTTCATCCAACAAATATCGTAACAAATATTTAAATGTAAAGAGTCAACGTCTTTTCTTGTAAAGTTCTATATGTGCCGCCTCATGGGAAAACCAACAATTTGCATATGCGAAAACAACGGCGCAGATTAGCTTCGCAGTAACTGCTAAGCTGATCAGCGCCTTTGTTTTCGCTACACGGGTAGTACTTTTCCTCTACTTTCTAAATCCGAAATTTACAGGCTCTAGCCTTCTTCTGTGCTTGTAAGCCTGGTTAATGTTGGACCTGTTCAAAACAACATCGTGTTGATTTTCTCATGAGGCGGCTCATAAAGAATGCTTATAATCAAGGCCACAGCGCAATGCTCATGTTAGTTGTTGGGCAGGTACACATATATTTTCTGATGGCCTCGTCCCAAGCGTCGGCTCTAGATCTCTGTTCATCGTTTGTGGTCTCAAGATAGTAGGATATCACGAAAGACGTGGCATTTTGATAGTTCACTCCTGTAATTATATAAACCTGGGTATTATCTTCATTCATAACCGATTTCATTTCTTTCATTTGACAAACATGTATTTTCGAAAAAGCTACTATGAATTTTAATAGTAAAATTTTCGAGTCAAACTGTGTCTGCTTAATTATGGATCTAGTAGGTCGAGTTTAACTTTAGGAAACAATGTTGTATTGCATGTCCATGCAATATATAAATATTCATTGCAACTGGTAAAAAAATGAAACCTTTCATTAGATTAATATTAATATTTGTTTTGTTCAAAATATTGAGTCTGGCTACACGTTAGAACCGCCTCACCTGTACCCACAATCTATGTTTTGGAGCAAAAATAAGAAAAAAAGTTCAGCCATGTAAACTCCAATTTCACTATATAAAAATTGGGTATAAATGGGTATACATTTCATGGACATGGTATTCTGATAAACTCTGGGCTTCGGTGAAATGCAGAATACAATTATACTGACCATCAAAACCGTTGAGAACATTCATTGGTTTCATAGCTTCTCCGTAGTCGGCTCTACAAGACATGTTGAGTTTCGTTGCATCCAAAATACCATATGGATTACTGAAACATTATTCAAAACTATAATCAGGATAACGTGTCTGTGAAATGTATACCTCTTACACTTTAAACTGAGATGTACGAGTGTATATTTTTTCTATTTTTTGCCTCCAACACATAGATTCTGTACCTACAATCTATATGTTTTGGGCATTAAAAGAAACATATCAAAACTTTTCAAATGCAATAATTCTATTTGTGTATTTGAAAACAATGCACCACAAGCACATTGCGTATACATATATGCATGTTTTTTGTGCATCGGTTCTTTATATACTGAACAAAAAAGAAACGCAACAATTATATTCCACTGAATTTTGAGAAAACTATGATACAATCAGAAATCATTGCATTTTCTACTTATGCATGAGATATCAGGCTTCCCATTGCAAGAAACCGATTTTAATTTTGATGAGTATTTACGGAGTTATTCGATTCCGGCCATAATCATGCTGAAAGAAGAAAATCACACAGTGCGCATGCGCAAGCATTAAAATTATGGTACGATTTAAATCCGCTATAAACCCCCATTCAAAATCACAATGTACCACTCAGCAGATAACTCACATGTTAAAGAAATAAAACAAATAAAATTGAAATTATCCCCCTTTCAATTAAACATATAGGGAATTTGATGGTTTTAATTAGGGGCTTATGTGTCGTGGAACTTTACTTCTTTTTCGTGAATCTTAATTTGGGAGCAGCTGACATTGTTTCTTGACGATTTGGAGTTCAAAAGTGTGCGCATGCGCAGAGCAAATATTTCCCGATTTGCATTATTTAAGACGACAAAAAATTCTCATTCATTTTTTATCGAAAGGAAAATCAGTTTTTTGCATGGTATACCCTAATATCCCATGAATGGGTATCATACAGCAAAAGACCTGAAATTATCAACGTTTTACCATTAAACTCGAAAATTTTCGGTGGCCTATTGTTGCGTTTCTTTTTTTGTTCAGTATATTTGAATTTGTTTGTTTGATTTGATGTTTTACGTCCCATGAAAACATCTAAGGTTTCCTCCATTTTATGGGACTTTTACCCAAAAAGAGGATGTCATGACATCCAACAAGTACTTGAAATATAACCATCCAAGGGACAAAAGGCTTATACGCATGGATGGTTTAAATTGAACCACATTTCCTGTAATCAGATGGTCAGTCAGTAGTGTATAAGCTGTGATAGAATGTTAATATATTCTAACATAACGCATTAGTTCCAACGAATTACGGAACAAAGCGGCTGTCGAATCAATACACTTACATAACAAACTTAAGACCAGCATAACACACATGATGTTTCGAAAGCAAAACAATTTGTTTAATCAGATATAAGAGAAAAATAAAAAAAACTGAGCCCAAGAATTGTAATCCTTAGACCAGCTTTCCGCGACAGGCACTGGCATCTCGATATATAAGACAAGCTTACCTTAGCTAATTCCGTCACGTTCGCGCCACTCCGTGATATAAATGCATCAACTTACTTGGTGCATCTCAGGAAATGATCCAGATAGTCAGCGAGTTCAAAAAAATGATATTCATCCCAAGCAACTTTGTCTAAGTTTGTTGCATTATTCTGCCAATACTGCAACACACTTTCCAGAGCACAGCTCTGGCTCAGGGGAGCAGATGGTTTCATACAGATATCTTGGAAGGTGAAGGTCGTTTCATTGTATGACGCTGGGATAGAGCTAAGGTTTCGTTGAAAGTCTAGAACCTGAAGTAAGAACAGAAGGTAAATAAATCGACAAAATAACCTAAAACCTTAGTTTCTGAGTCTTAGAGTTTCCGTTTTTGGATGGTGACGTTCCTCGTCGTGCTTCTTATGGTGTATACATTTCGCAACTTATTAGGTTTGTTAGAGTCTGCAATCATGTTACAGATTTCAACGCTCGAAGTAAATGTTTAACGGCCAAACTTCTCCAACAGGGCTATCGGTATCATAAACTTCGAAAAACATTTTCTAAATTTTATCGTAGACACTATGAATTGATTTCCAAATACAATGTTGGGTTAAAGACGCTTTTAAATGAGGGCCTTTCGGAACCAGAATTTTATGGTGACTTGGTTTACAAATTTAAGAAACTTATAGGAAGTAGTGATTTTTCTTTTCAGTTTAGAAAAATCATAACACGTTACAGACGTATAGGTTATAACTTGAATGTTATGCGACAGTCTGCATGCTTAGTTTTTAACCCAATCACGGTTGAAAACTATGCTGCCTTCTTTAATTGCACGCCGGTGGGTCGGGCGTCAGACTCTTTGATGGCCCCGACTTAAAGCTATTCATTTTAGTTGGTTGGGGCCGGAGCTTCTTGTCTGTTGTTTGGCCCACAGGGGTCCAACTGATGTTTTTCGTTTGCTCCGGAGTTAGTAAGTTATTCGGCGCCCAGGGATCTCCATCGTCGGGCAGCTTACTGAATCTGTGAGTCCTGGTTTTTGATTCATCAGGATGTTTATCATGATTTATTTGCTTGTTCTTGATGATTCATTGACTAGTTAGAGATTCACCACGAGGACCGAAGAACTAACTAAATGTTATGAACCACTGCAGTAGCTGAGGGTGAGGTTATGGCCATGTAAAATCGATTTAAACCCACCAGTAACTTTGTGTTACTGATCGTTCCAAGTCGATACTTCTGTGGTGGTTCTTTTTGTTTTATGTCTTGGTGTTTAAAATATTTTTGTGCTGTTGGCGCCTTATGTATGTTTTCATGTTTTTAGTTAAGTTAAGATAACTGAGTGGCCACCTATTGGGAAAATAGCTGCTCTTTCGGCTTACGAAATGTTTTCATGGTATAAGTACCTGATTGTTAGTTTGGTTTTTTCCCACCTCGGTTTTTGGAGTGGGACTCTTTTTCTGATTGCGCCTTTTCCTGATCTTTGCCTACTTGTACCTTTTCTTAGTTATAATCACTAAAAAAACGCTTATGTCTAGAGTAAAATCAGCAAGTTTATCCTCTAATTAGAGTAGCGTAAAACTTGACGACGGTTGTTAGCAGATGCTGTCACACAGTACATTATGGACTTGAAGGAGAAGTCGCAAAGCACAGAAATTACCTGGTGCATGAAGTGTAGATCAAACAGAGCTGTAAAATTTAGGTAGTCTGTTAAAGGGGGTGGGTACGAGTGGCGTACTTTCGAATCATTCCTAGGTCGAGATATAACTATCTGAGATCTCCGGAAAGAAGGTCTGTAAATAGATAGATATTTTAGTGAAGCAGATTCATTCGAAATTTTCATAACATCAGTACCCCATTAAAAGATGTTTGAAGATACTGGAATGGCCTAGAAATAACGAATTTCGACTATTTTATTCACTCATTTTTATCGGTATGTAAACTTCAACGGAATAATATCTGCATAACGTATGTCTTTTAACAGACAAAAGTCAGGATCCGTGAATGGAGGGTTTAGAAGGGAAGACTGCGAGTAAGCTGACACTGTCAATTATTGGTCACGTGACGAAAGGTTAGCTGAAGCATGGATGGCAACTAAGAGGGATATGAAAGGAAGGGTGAAGCCAATATGTAGAAAATGATATAAGTCGGTGGCGGCACATAAGGCAGGTGTTGATGTGGTTACCCAGACCGTACAGAAGCTAGTGATTAGATATGAATGAGGAGTTGAAAGTGGTGAAACCTAAGAAATTCTAAGGAGTGACACACAGATAATGCAAAATTTCCATGAACAGATGCATGAGAGGTTGAAGTCAGTGTGTAGAGCTCTGAAAAATGTTGAATGTTTGTTCGATGTCATAAAAATTGTCCTCAGTCAACTTATCTTTGGTTGGTACAATGTTCTGGTACTGTCGGTTACATGTAATTATTATGAAGCGGCAGTGGCAGTAACTACTTCTTTTGGGTAATCAAAGAGATGGATCAAATTTCAAAGGGTACCAATAGATTTACACTTGAAGATGATGAAAGCTCAGGGGGGATTGGACGAATTAGACCTAAACATGATGATGATCATGGCGAGTTATAGGTTGGCAAATGAAGAGAAAGTGAACGAACTGTTTATATTAACCACAAAATTTTAGCCTGGCCAGTGGGGATGTTCACTGACGGATTAGCCCTAGGGAACCCCGGAATAACAGGTGTTGGTGGTAGCACCAGTACTTTTGAGAAAAAAAGTTAGTTCGTAGAGCAACAATTTCAGTGGAAATGGATACGCGTCATTGCTAGAATCAGTCACAAAGAAATAGAGATATAAAATATACGTACTTTCACGGACTGTCAATGAGCCATTGTATCTGCATTTGGTGACCAGATTCCATCAAATAAAATATACAGAATTTCATCAATCAAACAGCATATTACTCAGATAAGTGTGAAGGGTGACAAACATGTAAACCCGACATCTGGACACAAAGACATGAGCCGCATCGTGAGAAAACCGGATTTTTGCCTAGGCGAAAACAAAGGCGCAGATCAGCTTCGCGGTAACCGCGAAGCTGATCAGCGCCTTTGTTTTCGCTACTCGGATAGTACAATTCCTCTTCTACTTAAATCCGAAATTTCAAGCTTCTAGCTCTTTTCTGAGCCTGTACAGGCCGGTTTGTGTCGGACCTGGTCGGAAACCCCGAAGACCGGTTTTCTCGCGTCGAGGCTCAGTCATGCTAGGTAGTGACCTTGCAGGCATGGACCCAAGTGATGTAAGGTACTATGCAGCTGTAGAACAGGTTCGGATGGCTATGGATAAGAGTGAAGCTAATGCAGAGATCAAAAGGCACATTGCTGAGAAATTGAAGCTAAATTGCGCATTTCCCTGACCATTGCCTACTTGTACCTTTTATCGACTTGTAAAAACAAAATGGGGAGGCTACAGGCACCATTCGAGGATTTGGGGAAAATGTACTTGAGAGAAAAACAAATTTGAACAAGGTTGTATGTGGACATTCAAAATGTAATAATCATGAAGTTAAAATCAACTAAAATCAGAAAGATGAGTGCTCCAAGTAAAAAGTACCAGAAACTTTGGTGCTTTATGACTGTGACTTGTATACAGAGGAGAGAGGGGAGCTAGAAGAGGTAGCTGAAGGTGTAATGGCAAAGGGAAGGCGTAAATACCAGCATCATAGACATCAAAGTTTTGTGAGGAAATATTGAAGGGATCAGTAAGGAGGCACGGTCGCAACTGGTTGGTGCACGATTCAACTTCTTCAAGTCTGCCAATCGCTTTCATTGAATTTAGCTACGTATGCACATAGAGAGCAAATGGAGAAAAACATATATCAGAAATTGCACAGAAAATACCATAGCACCTGAGGTCATTGGCAAGAGATAATGCCATAACAGATATACAACAGCATAAACAACTACAACAAAAATAAAAACTACAACCTGCGAACCACTGACCAGCGTCATGATAATGGCTCGAACCAAAAATTGGATCTGAGATAATGGTTAACAGTGATTGATGTTGTACTATTTTTACTACTACGGTGTGTGTTTTAACGGTTCACGTGCAAAGAATACCTACTTAAACTGTGAATGGAAATAATCATGATGGTCCTTAGGGTCAAACTGAAAATACGGGTCTTGCCCCTGGCAACAGCTGGCCGCGCAGTCTTGACAGGAACAGACACGGCAACTCTTGCTGGAGTTCGATGTTGCATTGCACGGTCTGTTCTTCCCGACGAGCGGACTGAGTGTGGTGTTATCCGGCATCGTCATATTGTGGTCTTGTATGACATATTTGAAGGGAATAGACGTTCTGCCGTTGCCAGTGTTCCCGAGGTAGTAGAAAAGTTTCGACGCCGTGCAGTGTTTCGCAGCTGTACCACATAATACAGAGATTGCTTTATCATTGGCAGCCGGCAGACTGACGTCCTTGCAGGAGTTGAACAATCCCTCAGTGTACTCACGCGTGAGTAAAACAGTCACCGCTGGGATACCCTTGGGTGTGTAGTGGTATCCCGGTGGATACATGGCTCCCATGTCCGGCCACATGAAGTCAGCTTGGTTTAGACCACATGTAGTTTGACAGAAGAAGTTGAAAAAGTTTTCCATACAACTCGGACATCTTGACAGCAGTTGCTTAGGTAGCACAAATGACGATTCTAAGTCAATCAGCTGACGTTCAGAACAACAGGTCCTGGTGTTGTCGTCGCCTAGGAATAGATAAAAACGCAGGACATGCAATACTTAAATTTATCCAGAGTGTCGCTGAAGTAAACTGGTATGAAAATTCCTTCACCAAAGTCTTCACCAAAGCGACATCCTGTATACTAGCTAAAAGTTCTAACCGATCACCTATTACATTCAAAATTAACAATAATCTGAAAATTCTGTTTATACTTCTAATAAGGCAGACCCTTCATCAACTAAAAGCAGTGAAAAGCCAGTTTACAAAATTCATAGCATGCAGGGTGCCCAACTGAATATCGGTATTTCGCAAATTTCATTTTTTTGTGAAATACGACATCTGGAAATGTTCAAACATTTTTGTTTCTAAAGATAAACTGTCATTGAACATATTCACACACAAAAAAAAGAAGTTCCCTGGCATAACGTTCGTCGCTTATGGACAAAATGTAACTGAAAATTACCACACTACCTAATGCGAATTCTTGTCATTTTTTTTTAGCTCGCCTGCACCTCGGTCGTCCGCGTTAACGTTTACGTTTACGTGTACGTCCGCGTCACACTTTCGGTTAAAGTTTTTTAGAAGTCTATATCTCTTGAACATGTAGATGTATCAAGTTGATACTTTGCATATTGGTAGATATTGGTCTGAAGTTTTATGCAGTACCATCATGACCCATCCTGGGTGACCTTGAGGTCAAGGTCACAGACTTAGATTTTTTTTGTTAAAGTTTTTCATAAAAGGTTTTAGAAGTCTATATCAGTCTCTTGAATATGTTGATGGATCAAATTGATACTTTGCATGTTGGTAGATATTGGTCTGAAGTTTTATGCAGTACCATCATGGTCCACCCTGGGTGACCTTGAGGTCAAGGTCACGAGAAATTTTATGTTAAAGTTTTTCATTAAAAATTTAAGAAGTCTATATCTCTTGAACATATTGATGGATCAAGTTGATACTTTGCATGTTTGAAGATATTTGTCTGAAGTTTTATGGAGTACCATCATGACCCACCCTGGGTGACCGTGAGGTCAAGGTCACACATTAGAAATTTTTTGTTGAAGTTTTTCGTTAAAGTTGTTAGAAGTCTATATCTCTTGAACATGTTGATGGATCAAGTTGATACTTTGCATGTTTGTAGATATTGGTCTGAAATTTTATGTTTTTACGGCCCACCTGAGCGACCTTAAGGTCAAGGTTATGGGTCATAGATTTTGATAAATTTAGTGGCAAAGCACAAGTCAGGCGAGCTACGCTGTCCTGCGACAACTCTTATTTGAATTGATGCTACTTGTGTTTAGAAAGTGTTTCGTGGCTATTTTTGTATATTCAATGAAGCATAAATAATTTATCACGTATAACGCTCTTGGCTTCGAAGAAAAGCGATAAAAACCTTGGTGGCCAGTTAGGAATTCTGACTAGTATCAAAGGCGTCCTATTTGCTAGTAAAAGGCTTGGCACATGTAGTATACGATTGTAAACATCTGTATACACCGAAAACAAACCGTCATGACAATATGGGGAGTTTATGCCTACTGGTTTGCTATAAACAAGATCAAATCAGTTACTGGCGACTGTTCATTTGCCAACTTTGTAACTTTGTATTTTATGCTGTTGTATATATGTAAACATTTGTTATTTCCAGAGGGCCACAAGGTAGAATAGCTGATAAGCTAATTCTTGTTACCCTCTTTAAACATTGTATAAACAAACAAACAATAAATATTAAGCATGCATATACATTTTGTTTTATGAAAAAAAAATGGGTGACACTATTTTATAACCCCGGTATGTTTGATTAGGTATACCTCGATAGATATTTGGACAGTACTGTTTCAGAATCTTCAGACCGTGAGCACTTTTCATCAACGGAGCGTCCCGTGTTGCGTTGGTGGCTGGACAGTTAAGATGGGTCCCTTTGTTGAATCCCGGACCACACTGGCCGTACCAAATACAGCGCCCGGGATTGTTCTTGACGGGACCCGTGAGAAAACCACTGCATGTTTGCTGCAATTGAAGGGATGTTACTTATAAATTCCTGATAAAATGGTTTCCGCTCTGCCTACTGTGAAAAAACGTATCCGTCTAAAGAGATTGGTCATACTCAACAATTTGAAACTCCCACAACTTGTCATTGGCATAAATCGCATTGCACAACAAGTTTATACAAATGCTGAGAACTGCAAGGCATACTGAATGTGATGCCATTTTAAATAACGAACACAACCCGCGATAAATAAGCTTACAATATCAATAGAATTCACACAAGCAACATTTTAGCTCATCTGAGCCGAAGGCTCATAGGTGAGCTTATAGTATACCCATGCTCCGGCGTCCGTCCGTCGTCCGTCCGTCCGTCCGTCGTCCACAATTTCAAAGATCTTCTTCTCTGAAACCACTGGGTCGATTGTTCTCATATTACACATACACCATCAACAGGTAAGGGGAAAGAATAATTGTGTTTTTTTTTTGTTTTGATCGGATAAGAACTCCGGTTGCTATGGCAACTTATGCTTCCCATAGACTTATAATGGAAAAAAGTGAAAATTGCCAGTTTTTGCTGTCTTGTTGGAGATATTTGAATTTTGTTTTTGCAGAAATGTTTATTGAGTAGTCCTCTACGTTTCATGTGACTTTTGTCCTAATCCTTTATTTTGATTGGTTGCAGGGGCCCCATATAGGGCAAAATTTTGAAAAACATTCAAAAATCTTCTTCTCAGAAACTGTAAAGGGGATTAAGCCTGTACTTTGTATACATGTTCCTGACAGTGGCCTCTACATAATTTGTGGTTTTTTTTTTTTATTCCAGGCGGATAAGAACTCTGGTTGCTATGGCAACTTAAAGTTTTCATAGACTTATACTGGGAAAAGTGGAAATCGGCTATTTTTCCGCTAAAATTGCAGACATTTGAATTTTGTTTTTGCAGAAATGTTTATTGAGTAGTGTTTGACGTTTCTTGTGAGTTTTGTCCTATTCCTTTATTTTGATTGGTTGCTGGGGCCCCATTAAGGGCAAAATTTTGAAAAAAAAAAAAAATCAAAAATCTTCTCCTCAGAAACTGTTAAGTGGATGAATCCTGTACTTTGTATACATGTTCCTGACTGTAGCCTCTACATAATTTGTGTTTTTTATTCCAGTCGGATAAGAACTCTGGTTGCTATGGTTTCCATAGACTTATAATGGGAAAAGTGGAAATTAGCTATTTTTTTCTGGACCAATTGTAGGTATTTGAATTTTGTCTTCGCAGAAATATTTATTGAGTATATCTCTATGTTTCATGAGCCCGCCCGTTTTTTTAAGCCCGCCAGTAACTTTGTGTTACTGATCGTTCCAAGGCGATACTTCTGTGGTGGTTCTTTTTGTTTTATGTCTTGGTGTTTGGATTTTTTTGTGCTGTTGGCGCCTTATGTATGTTTTCATATTTTTAATTAAGTTAAGGTAACTGAGTGGCCACCTATTGGGAAAATAGCTGCTCATTCGGCTTACGAGATGTTTCATGGTATAAGTGCCTGATTGTTGGTTTGGTTTTTTCCCACCTCGGTTTTTGGAGTGGGAATCTCTTTCTGATTGCGCCTTTTCCTGATCTTTGCCTACTTGTACCTCTCTATGTTTCATGTGACTTTTTTTCCTTTATTTTGATTGGTTGCTGGGGCCACATAAAGGGTAAAATTTCGAAAAACATTTTAAAATCTTCTTCTCGGAAATTGTCTATGGCATGAAGCCTGTACTTTGTATACATGTTCCTGACAGTAGTCTCTACATAATTTGTGTTTTTTATTCAAGTCGGATAAGAAATCTGGTTGCTATGGCAACTTAAAGTTTCGATTGACTTAAAACGGGAAAAGTGGAAATTGGCTATTTTTTCTGGTCCAATCGCAGATATTTGAATTCTATTTTTGCAAAAATGTTTATAGAGTAGTCCTCTACAGTTTGGTTGACTTTTGTCCTAATCCTTTATTTTGATTGGTTGGTGGGGCCCCATAAAGGGCAAATGTTTTAAATAAATATTTGGTTATTATAGCAGATCTCAGGTGAGCGTTTACAGGACCGTTGGTCCTCTGGTTAAGCTTGTACAAATAATCATCCCATCAACTTTCCATGAATCAAATCCAAGCAAACAATTGACCCATGGACCCACACAGGTAGTCAGGTAGTCTATAAATCACTTACCGATACAAACAAGAGCACTATGATGACTCGCATTGTTTTTGTAACTTTCGCGTTATTTCTCCGTTTCAAATGCTATTCTTTTCGATTTACAATGAAGGATATTTATACTGTTGTTGCTGATAAAAGCAATTCAAACCACAGATAAAGACAACAGGATATTGGACACAAGTTGACGCATGCGATATTAGGCAGCTACACGTCCTTGAGCATTCGCATGAGAAAACCAACAGTATAGGTTTCCGACCAGGTCCGACACAAACCGGTCTGTACAGCCACAGAAGCAGGCTAGAAGCTTGAAATTTCTGATTTAAGAAGGAGAATGATTGTGCTGTCTGTGTAGCGAAACCAAAGGCGCAGATCAGCTTCGCAGTAATTGCGAAGCTGATCTGCGCCTTTGATTTCGCACATGCAGATTGTTGGTTTTCAGACACGACGGCTTTTGTGAGAATTGTAACCTCATTTTTACAATTCTCTAAATATATACTGTACGATTACATTTATATTTAAAGATGATATTCGAAACATGACGATGACGAAGACAGCAACAACACAGCTGAGAAACCCGTGGTACGTAATGGGTGACGCACAATGAAATTATGTCCGAAGTTGAGATGAGAATGATTCGAGTTTTCTCCAATAGCGTTTACTCTATTGTCTGATAGATAGGTGCAGTCAATGCAGAAATTGATTGAACATTTATTGAATGAAAGTAACGTAAGGAATTCAGGTTACGTTTTCACAAACACTTCCGCCATAAAAACGAAATAACCGGGATTTCTTATGTTACTTTCTTTCTATAAATGTTCAATTTCTGCTTGACGGACCTTGACCTATGATTAGTTGAAAGTAAGGTCTTTAGAGGCGAAAAATTGTTGTAAAATCATTTCATGGGGAAAAAAGGTTTTTATATTTTGATTAATATCTTTATCGGAAATAGGCACCTGAAAAGAAAATAGCATAATTAATTAGTATATAAATTTGCCACAGAGGGTGGTTTGCCCTAATCCTGTAGCCATCATTTTTCAACATCTGCTTTTCTGATACTAATGGCTAGTCAAAGTCAGACCACATTTGAAGCCCCCATATGGAGGAGCACATTTTAATGAGTATGATCACACAATCAACTTGGTGGCCATACTGTTATAAAGTCAATTATTTCCAATCCTATTTTAAATTACCAGAACTTGCAACCATTACGATTCAAGGCCTTCAAGAAGTATACAAATGAGGATCTTGTTATTCAGTTATTATATCATGTTTTCTGTAAATGCGGACAAATGTTTTGATAGTAAAATCCTGTTAGACATAACCACAAGGCGGATATAGTATTTGTATGAATCATAGAGGGGTTGTCGTAGACAGAATGTACGCGTTGGTGTTCCGTAATATCTCTCCACACCGCTGTCACGTAAGTGGAACGAGGTCACGAAGTGCAACGAGTTGGGTTACCTGGCCATGCACTGGGACTGTATACGTACCGCATATGAAGGAATTTGACGATGCACCGGTTACATCTGAACATATACATTTGGTCCGAAATATAATTAATATAACTATTTTATTGCCCATATGGGATAAGCTTTGAACTTTCCATACAACACATCATCATGATATGATAACAGTAAAAGTACATGTAAGCAATGATCCTGAACTGTTGCAATCAGAACCAAAGTACAACCCTATAAACACAAATAGAAAAACCGAACTGACAATTGCATACTGATACAAATAAAACTAAATTCAAGCTGAGTGAGTAGATATATTTCCCTATAGGGGGCCACTCAGTGACCTGAACTTAACTTGATATATCTTAAACTTGATATATCTTAAAATTTATACGCCTTTTAAAGTCGCAAACAGTATAAAATCGACATGAAACATGGACAAATGAAACCAGACGATCCTTGGTGCAAAACCTTTGATGTACATGTGATATAGCTTTTCCATTTCTAAAGGTATGTAATATAATGCAGAGACGTGTAGTAAGTAATGACGCGTATTTCTTTATTTGTTCAGATTGTATCAATGACTGACACCACTTTCATCTTGCAGTCCTATAGTCTACAATTCGTTCATTATCACAGTTTTGATTTTGTGGTCTTGGCAATGTCTCGCAGTGATCTACGGAGTATTTTTCCTGACATAGTTCTAGGAATCTGCTCCACAAACTCAACGCCACCACGTAGTTTCATGTATGGCGCTACCTGTCCTGAAAATATGAATTTAAATACTAATTTTCTAGTATATAAGTTTGCACATTTATGTTTAGATAATTCTTCTACACCTACAGTATGTTTAGCCTAAACAAAGTTAAGAGGAAGAAAAGGAATAAAAGGTATAAATCAGACATTTCTTTTGAACTGTATTTCTTTTTCAAAGCACAAAACAAAATATGTACCTGCTACAAAATCTTGTAATTCCTTTTCAGATATTGACTTTCCCTGCTTTTTGACAACGTAAGCTTTTGGCAGCTCGCCAGCCTCAACATCCGGGACACCAATTACACCTACGTCAGCGACTGCCTCGTGACGTAACAAGATGTCTTCCAGAGATGCCGGTGCTACTTGAAAGGCTTTATATTTGATCAATTCTTTGAGTCTGTCGACTATGTAAAGGAACCCGTCTGCATCCTGTTTTCCAATATCACCTGAATATAACAATTTTTATAAAACAACATATAGTCATGTGATTCCTCTTATTTCCGATTATGTTACTGATCGCTTATCTGACAGTAAAATGGTACATGTAACACAGATAGTAATTATGTCATTGTTATAGTTTCTATGCCACAATTTGACGATCCTCTTACCCGCTATTATGTTGTATGTACAAACAGAGTGAAATAAAGGCCATGTTTTGTCATGTATTGCTTATTTGACAATGTACAAATTCGAGGACATGAGAACAATAAAACAATTTGCCTGGAAAATGGTTTTGAACTTATAATTTACTTTATAGGTTACATGCAATCACAAAAAAGAGGAAGATCAATAAGTGTCAGGGCTTAATGAATGGCCCATGTTTGCTGAAAATTGAAGTTGAGTAGACAGTGACGCCGATATAATTCGAGTAAATCTAGTTCGACAGTGTTTAGTGTTTTGAAAGGGAAAGCCTTTCACTGTTACCTAATCCTCTGACGCCAGTACCTGTTCTTATCCACCCATCGTTCATAAACATGTCTTTAGTTTGGGCTGGTAGATTGAGATAACCGTGAGACGCCTGTGGTCCTCGAACCCAGATCTCACCCGCCTCGTCAACTCCCAACGTTTTACCAGTTTCTACATCCACAATCTGTAGATATTTTTAATGATTTTGGGGGTTTCCTATACCTCCTACTCTTTTATAAATCCACACAAATTGTGTGGATACCACCTAATACAATTTTTCAGTGATTATTTAAACACATGCTAAAATGTTACTGATTTATTGCGTCCTATTGGGTTTCACCCATTATCGTAATGTAATTTTTCATATCCTGGACGTGATAGCTTAAACTGGAACATTTATTCCTTTCCCTTACTGTGGAGTTTACATAAATAGGATATAACTTATAGTCTATAAATGTTATGCGACAGTATATATGCTTCGTTTTTAATCCAATCATCGTTGATAACTATGCTGACTTCTTTCATTGCACGCCGATGGGCCGGGCGTCAGACTCTATGATGGCCCCGACTTAAAGCTATTCATTTTAGTTGTTTGGGGCCTAAGCTTCTTGTCAGTTACTTGGTTCACCGGGATTCAACTGGTGGTTTTGTAGTAAGTTATATGGCACCCAGGGATCTCCATCGTCGGGCAGCTTACTGAATCTGTGAGTCCTCGTTTTTTATTCATCATGGTGGTTGTCATGATTTATTTGTTTGTCGATTCATTGGCTAGTTAGAGATTCACCACGAGGACCGAACAACTAACTAAATGTTGTGAAACACTGCAGAAGCTGAGGGTAAGGTTAGGTGCCTGTAAAATCGGTTTAAGCCCGCCAATTTTATATTACTGATCGTTCAAAGGCGATACTTCTGTGGAGGTTCTTATTGTTTTTATGTCTTGGTGTTAAAATTTTGTGCTGTTTGCACCTTGTGTATGTTTTCATATTTATAGTTACGCTTGGGTAACTGAGTGGCCACCTATTGGGAAAAAGCTGCTCATTCGGCTTACGATGTGTTTTCTTGGTATAAGTACCTGCTTGTTAATTTATCTTTTTCCCACCTCGGTATTTGGTGTGGGGATCTTTTTCTGATTGCGCCTTTTCCTGATCGCTGCCTATTTGTACCTTTTAATAGGCGGCTCCATCTCCTTACATTCCACCTCAAAGCTATATTGATACACAATATTTTATCTTCACTGATTTGATATGCAAATACCTTCATTTCAGTGAGTTCCATTAGTTTGCCGACAGAATATCTGCGGGTTGTTTCTGCTGTGTGCATGTGAGTGAAGCCTACTTCTGTCATACCATAACCTATATAGATATGCGTACTTTTATGTATGAGATTACAATAATTGTTTTAAGTTCTACATAATGCTGACGAGTGGATTTATATTTAAATATAAATATTTCAAAAAGCACGTGTACGAATTTATTCACAGAACTTAACAAACAACTGACCATTAACTATGTTCATTTCTTAGTTAAATTCGACAAGTAAGTTTGTGTAATCATTTTATTTTTAAACAATCCAATGCATAACATACGTTTTACGAAAGTGAGCTTGGGATTAAAATCAGCAAAGTATTTATCACTCGCTACGAAACATTCGTGTTACTTAAACAACTCATTTGCTACTTCTTGAGTTTTTAAAAGCACGTCTCCTAATCTTATTCCGTTTATATCTATAACCATTTTCCTGGCTTAACTCTAACCTTGTTGGATCTGTTGAACACTAGGTAGTCTCTTCATAACAGCATCTTCTACTTCTCCACTGAGTGGAGCAGCCGCACACATGATTCTTTTAACTGATGATAAATCATAATCGGGTACCTTCGGGTGTTTTGCCAGTAGGACCATAATTGGAGGAACAACTTGCAAATTCACAGGCTGAAATGGATAACAGTCATAAAAAAGATACAAGTTGGCAAAGATCAGGAAAAGGCGCAATCAGGTACTTATACCATGAAAACATATCGTAAGCCGAATAAGCAGCTATTTTCCCAATGGGTGGCCACTCAGTTACCTAAACTTAACTAAAAATATGAAAACATACATAAGGCGCCAACAGCACAAAAAATTAAACATCAAGCCTAAAACAAAAAGAACCACCACAGAAGTATCGCCTTGGAACGATAAGTAATATAAAACTTACTGGCGGGCTTAAATTTATTTTACATGGCCATAACCTCACCCTCAGCTTCTGCAGTGGTTCATAACATTCAGTTCTTCGGTCCTCGTGGTGAATCTCTAACTAGTCAATGAATCATCAAGAACAAACAAATAAATCATAATAAACATCCTGATGAATCAAAAACGAGGACCAACAGATTGGGTAAGCTACCCGACGATGGAGATCCCTGGGTGCCAAATAGCTTACTAACTCCGGAGCAAAAGAAAAACACCAGTTGGACCCGGTGGGCCAAGCAACAGACAAGAAGCTCCGGCCCCAACCAAATAAAATGAATAGCGTTAAGTAGGGGCCATCATAGAGTCTGACGCCCGACCCACCGGCGTGCAATTAAAGAAGGCAGCATAGTTATCAACCATGATTGGGTTAAAAACTAAGCATGCAGACTGTCGCATAACATATAATTTTCATGTTTTAAGTAAGAAATGATGAGGAACTTTCATAATGAAAACTAAATTCCTGCTCTAGAAATTGAAAATAACTAAAACAAATAAAAGATTGTATGGGGCACGGTGATATGATGGTAAACCATGGAGCCGGAGAAAAGGGACTGGAAACCTAATGCTGCATTATATACATGTTGTGCACTTTGACAAGCCTCTAATATAAGCTCCTAGAGAACTGGTTTAGTACTCAGAAACCATTAGCCCCATCCCGGCATGACTGAAAAATGACAATTGGGATGTAAAACACTTACACAAAAAACAGTTTTAATGATATAAGTAATAATAAAAACAATAATGTTCATTTCTTCCATAATGTATAAAAAATAAGATTTTATGTTTGTGACTTTTTTTCCTACCCAGATCTGTGACTTTTTCCGTGACTTATTTTTCCTGTGACTTTTATTCTTACATTCAATAATGTATACTGTGGATATGAATATTGGCGATTGCCAGAATTCTAAAAGAGAAAGAGTAGTTTTCCAAACAATTAAATGGATATGGAAAAGAGACCCCCCCCCCAAACAACCTTTCAAGATCTGGGTTGTGATTTCAGTGGGTATCCACAAGGGGTAAACGACAAAAAAAACACGTTGGTGTAGTTTGATTCAAACACTTACCTTGTACTTACCTTCTATCAGTCCAAGATACTTGTCAATATCAAATCTGGACATAACAACTAGTCTACAGCCTAAGCAATGGGCTATCAAACTCATGAGCATCCCGTATGCGTGAAACATTGGCAGAAACATAACCATAGATTGACCGCTACTGTAAATACCAACCGAACCATGCCTGCAAATAAATCGAATGCGCCTTGTCATGAGAATACCAACAATATGGTTTCCGAACACGTAGGATACAAACTGGTCTGTGTAGTCAAAGAAGATGGTTAGAGGCTGGTTTGGGATTTACAAAGTAGAGAAATGTACTATCCGTATAGCGAAAACAAAGGCGCTGATCAGCTTCGCGGTAAATGATCTGCGTCTGTATTTCCGCATATACAGTTTGTTGGTTTTCTGATGACGCGGCTCAAATGTGGATCAGACAAAACTCATTCAGCGTAGACACAATTTTGTCACCGAATTGCCATTTCAAAGAATTAAATACCTTTATTTTATTCTTAACAGTGAAATCAATGTGTATCAAAAATGAACAATTATTTGATATCTTCACCGCAGAATTGATATTGATATTTCTCCATAGTGATTGATATTAGCCGATTTTTTTCAGTGTATATTTTGTTTCCATTCTCTTGATGTCGTTTAATGTGATTCGCTTCAGAAATTCGAACGCCTATAACTCCCTTATTTATGAACTAAAACATAAATTCATTTTCTTAGTTAGGAAGTAAGGAACATTTATTTATCATTTTTTATTCAGTTTAACGTCCCTTTCAAGATTACAAGATTATTTAAGCTCATATGAGACGGGCCAATCAGTAGGTGTGCGAAAACGGGACAGTCCCGAGAAAAACCACCTGACACACCGGCAAGCAGATTTTGGTTTGTCTCACATGTGCCCCGTGTGGGACTCGAACTCACACCAGACACAGCGGTGAAAAGGGAACAAATTTGTACCGACAATATTTGCGTTTTCGGTGAATAACAAATATATTTCATCTCGTGAGTTGAAAACATCTATATTTGGAAAATTCTGCATATATTTCATTTTCACGTGAAACAAGTAAATACCCTTGAAATGTATTTGTCCCGTAAATTCGTTGAATTAAATAGCAACTTGTGTCAAGCTATGTGGCTCTATGCTGAACGAATTGTGATTGAACGAGATGTATCACACTGGTCATCAGGAAAACATGTCCGTGGAATGAATACCCACTTAAACCCCACTTTTATATAGTAAACTGGGGTATGCAGGGAAAACCTATTTTTCTTATTTTTGCTCCAAAACATAGATTGTGGGTACTCGTTAGAACCGCCTCGCTATATCGATTTTTTCAGCTGAAAATTTTCATTTTTTTAAGCTGAAACGACTCTCTGTATATTGTTCAAGTTTTCGTAATGGTACCTTAGAAAATACAAACATTTACCCTGACGTTTAACCTATTCAGACCCAAGTCATAACTCTTTTCATGTACTACTAATAGAAGTCTCATTTTTGTTCAAAACATCATACTTCGCTTCATTTTTCAGCCTTTAGAAACTACTCCTCGTTTTTGATTCAACATAGTGTTTATTTCAATTTAATTGTCTGTCTGTCCGTGATGATTCATTAACTCTAGAAACAGATCCATCATAAGGACCGAACAACTAACTAAATATTGTAAACCACTGCAGAAGCAGACAGTGAGGTTAGGTACCTGTGAAATCCCAGTTATCTATATTGTTGACCGTTATGTACGTTTTCAAATTCGCCGGGTGGCATCAAATGTGCCCCTTTAAGTCCGTGTAACTGAGTTGCCACTTATTGGAAAATAGCTGCTCATTCGGCTTAGGATATGTTGTCTTTGTGTTAGTACCTGATTGTCAATTTAGTTTTTCCCCATCTTGGATTTTTGAGTGGGAATTTCTTTCTGATTGTGCCATTTCCTGATCAATGCTTACTTTTTACCTTTTCACTTACTTTGTCAATACTGCATTGGTAATCACAGAGTGGTGTGTATGTTTCACAGCTTTAGGGAATCCCGTTGTCCCACTGGAGTACAATAACATGGCAGCGGTATTCTTCCAGTCAAGTTCATGTGTAGTGTATGGTGTACCCCGGGGAGCAATCAGTGAGTCGAATAAAGTACAGCCATCACATTCGCCGAATGAAATAATCTGTGAATTATATATTATATTTTTACATCATATAATGCAAGCATAATTTTTATAAGCACCATTGTTACAAGAAAGTACATTACGTTTTATTCATTTTTAACCCCATTTATAAATTATGCAGAATGGTTAGGGGTTTTCAATTAATCACGAGAATCGTATTACCACTTACGGACAGTCATGTCGTCAATATCTAATGTCTATTGTATTTTTTGTGAAACTTTAACTTTTCAGATGAATATATTACATGATATTCCGATGCAAAAAAAAAAAAAAAAAAAAAAAAAAAAAAAAAAAAAAAAAAAAAAAAAAAAAAAAAATTAACATTAAATGGCGAAATAAATTAAGCCCCAGATCAGTTTTATTGTCCAAGTTTTAAAAGTAATTCATTTCATAAATGCCTAAAATAATATTCAGAAGTGATTGCAAATTTTCAATATAAATCTACTGACTGTCTTTCGATATGCGCTTAATTTTCAGAAAATTTCAAGAATAATGCCAAATTTTCTGTAGAAAGGATATGGAACGATTCTGGATAGTTACTAAAACGTCTGGCGCTCAACAGAAGACCTATTTATGCAAATGGAAGCAAGCCCATGTTTAGAAGTCATTGCTTCTTCAACGCTGAAAACTGCATGCAGTATTGTTTATTCAGTAAATAGGTGTAAAAAAAAGTCGAAACCTTAAGGAAAATGTAGCTGGGGCTCAATTTATTTTGACCAGTTTACATGCCTTGATACTATCTAGGTCTTGTTTCGCTGCTTTCACTGTTGGAACGAGGTCTGGTGCAGTTATAATAAACTTTGTGCTGCAGTCTTTCATAACTTTGTGCAAGTCATCTACAATAAAAAAAAGTACAAGTAGTCAATGATGAGTATCATGATTTATTTGTTTATCCTTGATGATTCATTGACTAGTTAGAGATTCACCACGACCGAACAACAACTATATGTTTAGGACCACTGCAGAAGCTGAGGGTGAGGTTATGGCCATGTAAACTAGTTTAAGCCCGCCAGTAATTTTACATTACTTATCGTTCTAAGGCGATACTTCTGTTGTGGTTCTTATGTTTTATGTCTTGGTGTTGAATTTTTGTGCTGTTTGCACCTAATTTGCGTTTTCATATTTTAGTTAGGTTTAGGTAACTGAGTGGCCGCCTATTGGGAAATAGTTGATCACTCGGCTTACAATATGTTTTCTTAGTACAAGTATCTAATTGTCAATTTATTTTTCCCACTTCGGTTTTTGGAGTGGGAATTTCTTTCTGATTGCGCCTTTTCCTGATCATTGCCCTACCTGTGCCTTTTGACAATTTCAGAAAATTCTATATATTGAATGGGCATGTTTTCCCGCATGATCGTAATAGACTCACGTCACAGATATGAATGAAACATCTGTTCCTATTGGCCAGATGGCCAGACTATTAGATTAATTTCCAACCGTCATGGAAACAAGAAAAGCAGTTCAAAAGCTGACATTTGGCAAAGTTCCAGGTGCAGATGCAATTTCTGCCGAGGTCTATAAAGTCTATAAGGTTGGGAGACTACCCATGACAGAGAAACCGACAGAGATGGAGGAAGGAGGCTATCCCACAAAACTTAAGGATGCATCCATAATCCACCTATACAAGCGGAAAGCAAATACTCAAGTCTGTGACAACCACAGAGGCTCTGCTGGGAAGATGCTGGCAAAAATTCATTTGAATCGCCTGAATGTTCATCGTGATCAAACGGAACTTATCCCAGAAAGTCAATGTGGATTCAGAAAAGACAGCGGGACAATAGGCATGACAGCTTCAGCTTCAGCAAGACAGCTTCAGGAGAAATGCCGAGGACAGAATGTAGATCTATACATGACGTTTGTCGACCTCGCCAAAGCTTTTGTCACAGATTGTCGTGATGGACTCTCGAAAATCATGGCCAAGTTTGGCTGTCCACCCAGATTCAAAGCAATGGTGCGGCAATTTCATGATGGCATGCAGGCACGTGTGCAAAATGATGGAGAATTCTCTGAATCCTTTGAGGCAACAAATGGGGTCAAACAGGGCTGTGTTATGGCACCTACACTGTTCGGCATGATGTTTTCTGTCATGCTTATGGATGCTTTTTCAGGACAGTAACACGGGTTTCCCAGTCAGGTACCGGTTTGATGGTAACATACTAGTATTCAACCTCAGAAGGTCGCAAGCCAAATTAAGGTGCAGACTGATGTGCTACATGAGCTCCTCTATGCAGATGATATGGATAGATTGGATTATTAATATCAGAAATTTCCTGAGTGAGTGTTACATACTTTTTCCGATACTTAGAACAATAGATGTTTCAATAACAAGATATAGTATTCATAAAGGCCATACTAACTCGCCCTGAGGCCATTTATTACTATTACTGTGCGAACATCTCACTCTTAAGACGGGTCACGTCGATTGATTATCGGAAAAAGGGACGAAACTCTGTGTCTGACGCTCTGAAGTATACCAACAACTGCAAACATCGTTTGCGCATATCGAATGCTTGAAATATGGGCCTTGATTCAAAGCTGTTGCAGTATGAGGATTCGCTCAAAGAGAAACATCTAAGCATCCTCAGTAAGCAGGCTATAGAGGAGCTGAAAAAATTCAAGAAACACGAGTATAAGAAGACGATCATGAACGAGCTGGGTGGCTTACTTCCTGACTGTCAGAAACAGCAGTATGATCAAACTGCCCTATGTATAGTGAATTTCCTTCAAAGTGAAGTAAAAAATCTAGTGCGAAATAAACCTTCCTCTCCGCTACCAGGGTCCAGTTCAAACTTGTTATCAGAGACTGTGCTACATGATCTTGACTCAACCATGCAACTTACAACTGACGAAACCGACTGCGAGGTAGAAGTAAATGGTCAACCAGATGCTGAAATCAACACTGTCGGTGGCTCTGAAAGTTTGTGTGGAACAGCAAGTGAAAATACACAGAACTTAGACGATAGCATAACGGTTCTTAAAGAAACGGTTAATGCAGATACCAATTCCCAACAGCTAGCTGGAACTAAGGAAAAACCTGCATCCGCAAACTCGAATAAAACTATTAAATGCTGCGAGTCGTGCAAAGTGAAACCCACAGCTAAAAAGAAATATGACCAAATCCAGTGTATTTTCTGTATGTGCTGGTATCATGAAATGTGTGTCGGCATCAAAAAAGATGACCCGATCGGGATATGGTTCTGTTCTACATGCAGAAAGGTTCCATCAGATCTACAAAATGATATTAACTCTCTAAAAACTGAAGTTAATGAAATAAAAACGTGCACAAGATCTGTACTTAAGGCAATCGAAGGGCTGTCTATGAACTTTGCCAACACGTTCGGCTCAATAAAAGACCAAATGACATCCCTATCCAGACAAATAAACAGTAAAGAACTCTGTATATCAGAATCCATTGAAAACTTACAAACAACTACAAACAATCTTAAAACGTCAATGGACCAAAAAACCTGCCAGCTGATAAACAAAACGACAGCAGTCTATGACAAAGTCAAAGCACATACAGACAATTCAAAAACAGTTCCACACAATTCTCAAAAACAATTAAATGAAGAGTCAAGCGAACCCCTAAAACGTCCTAACGTACCAGCAGTCAAAACAAACAAATCGAAAGGTACTGGAAGATACCAGAAGCCGACAAATAAACAACAACTACCCAAGGGTCGAGCAATATCCGAACAACAAAGGCAACATCAACAGGGTCCTGAAGTTGCTGAAGCTTCACATACAAGGGACGATTCCGTGATCGATCTGGTTGAACGAAAACGTATCCAGCAGCAAACGTTGTTGGTTGGTAGCTCGATACTGAAGGGTGTAAGAAACAACCAACTCAAACCTAATACCACAGTCAGGTCTTTCCCGGGGGCGACTACAGTGACACTTAAAGAAAAACTACGTGCTTACAATCTCGAACAGTGCAAAACAATAATCGTACATGTCGGGGGAAATGATGCTGATGATGGTAAAGACTTAGACACTTTCTGTGATGACTACATCTCCCTCTTAGACAGCCTAAGCAATGATGACCGTCGCATAATTGTGTCCGGTCTTTTACCTAGAAAGGGCATAAACCTTGAACCCTATAATGAACAGCTGAAAGCTATATGCGAAGAGAATAACATTGAATTTATAAACAATTTTGACGATTTCTTGTATGCTTCTGGTGAGCTACCTGCAACATATTTCCACAAAGACAAACTGCACTTGAATTTTAATGGTACCAAGAAACTGCTTTCTAATGTGGACAAAACGTGTAAGGTTTCTCGACCTGATACACTGCAAGGTTATGACGCACCAGCCCCTAGAATGCCTCGGTACTCTGGTTTCGGGCGTGGTCACCAGACCGGTAGGAGACCTCGTTCAAATCCCAAATACTGTCACATTTGCTCTAAACAGGGTCACAGTACACAGGATTGTTATTTTAACGGACGTATGAA
This sequence comes from Rugalucina vietnamica, assembly GCA_964017185.1. NCBI lineage: Eukaryota > Metazoa > Mollusca > Bivalvia > Lucinida > Lucinidae > Rugalucina > Rugalucina vietnamica. Next base: position 4,948,688 of record OZ024869.1, read on the forward strand.
CGAGACTTCGCGATATTTCTCCGAATAGGAAGTCACAGGGCGTATGAAACTGATGTCCCCAGAGCAAACTTGAGTGCTCGAAGGCTACGGGTCTTGATGGAATCGGACCTAGAATAATTAAAACAGCAGCCTCTGTTGTTTCGCCTTCCATTGCTATGCTAATAAACAAAAGTATTGCGACTGGAACATTCCCAGATCAACTGAAACAAGCAAAAGTCTTTCCTATTTTTAAAAGTGGCAGTAAATCAGATCCATCCAATTATAGACCCATTTCCATTTTGCCTACTGTTTCGAAAATTTTTGAAAAACATATTAATAAACACCTTATGGGATATTTAAATAAACATAAACTGCTGCATGAAAGCCAATCGGGCTTCCGTCACAAACACAGCTGCCAAACTGCACTGACAAAATTAATCGACAATTGGTCCGAGTGTATCGACAAGGGTGACATGATTGGTGCTTTATTCATAGACTTCCGCAAAGCTTTTGATTTGGTTGACCATTCGATTTTGATGCAAAAACTCGCTATCTATAAATTCAGCCCATTAACTCTGCAGTGGTTTGGTTCATATTTAAGCCATCGTCAGCAAGCTATTGAAAGTGATAAAGGACTTACCGACTTTTCACTCATACGCACGGGTGTTCCTCAGGGGTCCATTTTAGGACCAACACTATTCCTTATTTTTATAAACGATCTACCCTTATGTTTCGAACACTGCTTTTCCGACCTATATGCCGACGATGCAACAGTTCATGACAATGACAGTGACATAAACAATATAGAAAACCACTTGATATGTGACTTTAATAATGCTATTTCCTGGAGTATACCTAATAAAATGAAAATCCATTACGGTAAAACCACATGCATGTTAGCTGGAACTAGACAACGATTAAATTTAACCCGCAAATTAGATATTAATATCGATAATACGCACATCAAGAACGTATCGGAACAAAAATTACTAGGAGTTTATATCGACGAAAACCTATCTTGGTCAACACACATAGATTATTTATGCTTAGTCATAGCTTCTAAGATATCTCTTCTTCGGCAGATATCAGAATACGTCCCAGTTGATGTTCAAAAAACGTTCTACCAAGGGTACATCTTACCTTATATAGATTACGGATCCGTGACTTGGGGCTCAGCTTCAACAATACATATAGAACGTCTGTCTAAACTGCAGAAACGTGCAGCGAGGATAATATTGCGCGCCGAATTTGACACTCCTTCAGAATACATGTTCAATGAGTTATGTTGGCTCTCCGTAACAGACAGACTTAAATACAATAAAGCTGTACTTACCTATAGGGCTGTGAATAATCTCACCCCAGAATATATATCAAAACTCTTGAAACCAGTATCACACGTGCATAACCTCAATTTGAGGTCATCAGTCAACGGAACCCTTTTTGTTCCTAAAACTCATACCACGCTTCGTGATGGGTCATTTTCTTGCTCAGCTCCTAGGCTTTGGAATGCTCTTCCTCAGACAATCAGAGAAACAAATTCTTTAAATGCTTTTAAACGTAGCCTCAAAGCGCACTTGCAGACTAATAAAAAGTAAGCCTTAATTTTAACTTAGCAAACAAATATTCAAGTTTTAATTTACCTTCGCTACAATGTCGGGTTTTTAACAGCAATAATGTAACTGTGTGTGAGGAGTTTGTGGTATCCGCCACATGCACTCTGCTCGACAGTTCATTCCTCAGTATTGAATAGTTACTGTTTTATTGAAATAGTATGCATGTACAAATATAAAAATGTATATATTTTATAAAACCTTCTTATGGTTGCTCTATTTCAAATATTTTCTAGATATATTCTTATGTTTTATACGCCCATGGATCATTTAATAAAATTACTGTCTTCGTCATAAGGACCAAAATTTTAAAGCATACCATTTTTATTGTTCTTTTTACGACGAAAGACTATTTATTATTTTAGTGCATAAATGGATATGTTGATAATACTGTGATTACCATTTTATCACTTGTGCCAACTTTGTATTTTATGCTGTTGTATATATATGTAAATATTTGTTATTTCCAGAGGGCCACAAGGTAGAATAGCTGATAAGCTAATTAGTGTTACCCTCTTTAAACATTGTATATAAATAAAAAAAAAATAGGAATGCCAGCCCAGAGGCAAAAATGCAAAGAGCAAAGGATCAAGTCTCATAGTCGTGATAACTATGATCTCACAATGAGCACAAAGTACATGTAGACAGTAGCATCACTGAGTGGACAAAAACTGAAGGTTGTTTTTTTTTTTTTTTTTTTTTTTTTTTTTTTTCTTTTTTTTTTTTTTTTTGGTCGGCTCCTCCTCCCCTTAACCGACCCCATGTTTTTTACACATCATTTTAAAGAATATATACAATGAATTTATTTACACTAAATACAAGCATTTAATTTTGAAATTTATGCTTTATGCTTTTCACGTGAATAATTCTGCACATATTGTATTGTGACTTTCTTTTGTAATAAATATTGACATATATTGGAGCGTAATATTTTAGTAGGTAGCTTGAAATATGCAAATTATATATTGATTATTGAAACACACACGCATATACACACACACACACATGTGCACACATACTCATCCATACATACACACATATACATACATGTACACATACATATATATACACATATACATATATATACACATATACACACACATACACACATATACATACATACATATACATATATATATTAGTACAATCGTGAAACTAAGTATGTCGCTATGGCAAATTGTAATTGTTTTTGGACAGTTGTTCGATCCTAAATTGGGATATTAAATACTTATCGGGCTAGCAAGGGATAATTAAGGTATGTTGAATGTATTTGGATGTCAAATTAAAAAATCTGATACCGATCTTCAGTTAATTATTCCCTATGCCATGTATGTGAGTTGAGTGGCTGAAGTGAGAGTGGGGGTAGTTCGGCATGGGCCATTTAATGAATTATGCTGGACATCATGCTTAATTCAGGGATATTGATGGGTTATTTCAGACATAAACAGGTTAAATTTAGGGCTAAATTAAGGTATTCAAAACTCATTAATTAATTAATTATGTACAGAGCCGTTCACGCGATTTATATGTATACATTGAATCAAAAGCCAAAAAAACTTCCAGGAAATGTTATGCTTGAAACTTTACGGATTCGATAAGAAATAATGATGTGTTTGAAAAACTGAAGGTTGTTGATAAATTCACATACCTGGTGCACATCGATGATGAGGTCACTGCAAGAATTCTAGTTTTGTATGGGGAAGAAAATGAGGGAAAGCGCTCTCAAGATGGCCAGGAGAAACGCTACAGAGACATCCTTAAAGCCTCTCTGAAGGATTTCGACATACCAATGGGGTCTTGGGAACAGACTACACAGGAGCGATTGAAGTGGCGAGGTCTCATCAACAAAGGAGCAGCTCTCTATAAGAAGGAAAGAGAATCTGTGAAGCTGAAATAAAGCACAGACAACGCAAAGACAAGACCAACAAGCCACCAGCAGACTCCATGGCACTGACTTGCTCTACTTGCAACCGACAGTTTAGAGTCAGAATTGGCCTAGTCAGCCATCAATAAAACACACACGAACCTATTCAAGAAATAATGATGGTATTTCTCATAAGTGAGAGACGAACGACCATTGGCCAAACACATTCATTTCAGACATATGTATAACGATAAATCTGTTACGTGATGCCAGGATCTATATATAATATAGTTACAGTGATGTACCTTTTGTAAACAATGGATTGACGAATTGCACCACGCCGTTTATAAGGAGAGAGCCGTAACAAACTGTCATATAATCTATGTGGTTGGGAGAAAATATACAGATGATATCCCCACTTCGTACACCAAACTGTTGAAGAACCGCTGCTAAACCCTCAGACTTTCTTATCAGGTCAGTATATGTGTATGTTTTCCTCGAAGATGCGTCGACCTGCAATCAATAATTAATTCATTCAATAAACATTATGATAAAGAACAGTGCCCAGTTTTTCAAAATTAACGAAGCCGTTAGTTAACGGTTCGTTAAAATTTCAAACGGCAATATTACAAATACACTGTTATTTTTACAGTGTATTTGCTTTAAAAGCCGATTAATATGTTCAGGGCTTAACGACAGCGTTAAACTAACGATGTTTTGAACAACTGGGCCTAGACCTGCTTTCAAACAAACAGATAAAAGTGAGTTGAAATCGCCCATAAGGTTGTAGGAATTCCAATTACTTACGGAACAGGAAGACACAGCGTAGAAAAAACGTTTTCTGCACATATAAAAATGGATCCAATATTTAGAGGCTTTAAAACTTCAGCTTTGTTAGCTGTAAAATTGTGATGGATGGTAACTGTTACTTCAATATTGGATGTTGCATTCTTGGTATTTAATATAAGCTCTGTCTGTGCTCACCATCTTTGTTTTGTAAAAATTTACTAACTTCGTAACAAGCGCGAATACCAAGTTTAAATTTGAAACTATTAATGATATCGTGATCAAGCATTTGACTCACATACATGTAAGTCTGGGGTTCGTTTAGAGGCATGTCATCGGAAAAAAAAATAAAATCACTTCAGATGACCCCAAAATGAAAGTGGAAAGTGGTCATAATGGGTAATTAATAATCATGTGACTTACCACAGCTTCTTGGTTCTTATATGCCTTTATTTTCTCCAAAACGTATTTTCCACAATTCATTACCGGTATGTCTTCATATCGCAGGGCACGTTCTTTGACAGGCATATTGAAACGCAAAATATCTTCAGTTTTTATATGTTTTAATGACGACCCGTGTTTGATTGCTTCACAAACAATCACGTTATGAAAAGCTTTTTAAATATTTGCGAAAAGGTCATAATTAGACTTCGATTACCGACACTGAACATCGGGATAACATGTCCATGACACGTTCACCCCCATTAAACCCCATTTGGTAAAAAGATAAGTTGGAGATTATAGGGGTATACATTTTTTTCTTGTTTCTGATTCAAAACATGGATTGTGGTTACTCTTTAGGGCTCGTCGAAACGGTTCTAACGTGTACCCACAATCAACGTTTTGAGCAAAATTATTAAAAATATCAAAACTTTTCTTATGAAATTTTCAAATATTTTACAGCTGTATTTTTTGGTTTATATTTCATGGGTAAGTTTTCGTAATGTTGAACTCTGGCCAGGTCGATGACCTAAAATAACATTTTTATCATTTCTCCACTTGTCGTTACCTCAAGGTCTTAATTTTAGACACACAAGACTATTTTTTTTAATATGAACTATTAAGTCGTCTCAGGCTGGTTGGTTCTTCCTCTCTCACTAATGAGGAAGACCATCATTATTTCTTGAATAGGTTCGTGTGTGTTAGTGAGTTCTTTGATGGCTGACTAGGCCAATTCTAGCTCTAACTTGAACTGTTGATTGCAAGTGTAGAGCAAGTCAATGCCATGGGATCAGCTGTTGGCCCACTGGTATTGGCTTTGCGTTCTCTGCGCACCCAGGATTACCTGTTACAGCGAACTCGGAGGTTCGGGGAACTCGGAGGTAAACAATGGAAGGCGCCTTAGACTAGGGTCAGTATAATATCATTTTTAATATCACATAACGGTAAAATCAGAACTTATTGGTGTTTTGGGCTAAGAGTTATTATAATAAGCAAACAATTTATGAACAGTGTAGCCGCCTATGTCCTCACATTAACATGCTAAAGTATTTCGAACTCAGAATTATGCTCACGCAACAAGAAAATTTGTATCATGTAAATAGTGGACGACCAATAACATTTGTCAACAAACTGGCAGCTACATTTCAAAATTTAGGCTTTCTCCTCGAGATTTAAAGCATCCTTACACATGATTACAAAAGGATAAACTCCACAGGCTTAAAAACATTAAGATGGTGTCGCATCTTTTGATACGGGAATTCTCGGAGTAATTTTGAAATGTAATATTGGGAACTCGGAGGGACGGTTTTGGAGATTCGGAGGTATTTCAACATTTAAAGAGCTGTTTTTCCTCTCTCTTTTTCTTGATAATGCTTATCTGAGAGTATATTTGTTTGAATATCACTTCCATTTGCCTACGAATTAAGGAAAGGTAAGAACAAAACGTTTATTTTGATTGTTGTGACACGGTAAGTATGCGCACATGCGTATTGGGGAGGGGGTGTTTGATGTATACCAGGAAAGGAGATGACCAACAAGCAAGCTACCGTCTATGGAATCTAAACCCCTTACATCCCATCTTGTGTGCATTATTTATTTTATTCACATTATCGACTGTGGGTACTCGGTAGAATCTTTCAATGATGCACATGAAAAAATGTCATTTTACAGCTTATAAAACGGCTGCCATGATGCTAAATTTTCTTGGCCAACTTTCGATTGGGAGAAATACGGAGAGGGGAGGATATTTTTGTCAGTGCTCTCGTCTGCGTTTGAACTTGATCGACCTGAAAAATCTTGTGCACACGTTTTTACTTGAACATACAGAATACGGGTTTTCTTTCAAGAGCTGATGATACTTTATGTTCGTTTTCATAATTTTAGATTAAGTTATGGTAACTGAGTGGCCGCCTATTGGGCAATAGCTGCTCACTCGGCTTACGATATGTTCTCTCAGTATAAGTACCTAATTGTCAATTTGGTTTTTTCCTGCCTCGGTCTCGTTGGGGTCGGAATTTCTTTCTGAATGCTCCTTTTCCTGATCATTGCCAACTTGTACCTTTTTATATCAAGATCTCCCTTTTTGACACTTTGAATTATGAGATTATAACAGATTAACAGATTTTGGCAAACTGTTTCAGACGAGTTAAGCTATTGTGGGACGGTTTTCTGATGCGGTCGCTCAATTTTTATTATTATTGTCTGATGTCCCTTTCACCTTGTTTCAGACATATCGAGACGACTCCATCAATAGGTTGGGCGAACACGGGAGAACCCCAGAATAAATTCCTGACACACGCGTAAGCAGAACTTGGCTTGCTCCACTTGTTACCCTGAGAGTGGATTGAACACATGCGGTTAGTGATTGAATGATTAAGAGTGCTTAAATGAAATCGACAACATAATAATCATGCCAAATAATTATACTCTTAAATATGTTAAGAATAAGTTCATGCCATACATTTAGGTTAGAGTTACATACATGTAGGTTAGAGTGACATATTAATGTATACTTGGTACTTTACATATTAACTGGACTGTATGTCATAAACTGAAAGTGTAGTTTGCTCCAGAAGCAAAATCATGAGTCATTTTCAATGAACTGACCCTCCGATTTCCCTGTATCCTAAATTTGACGTTACTCCGAGTTATCCAGATCATACCTCCGATAATTACCGTACCCAAAACTGTGATACCTCCTACATTTACCTGGGTAAAAACACTGGATATTTTGCATATATGAGGCTAAAATGATGCACATTTAGACACTGTATTTTTAGAAACCAGCCGCAGTTTAATGCGAAAATATCTTAAATACTCAAAATTAAGTGGTCCGAATTGAAAGTGCTTTACAATCATGCAATTTCCAGTTTATATTATTTATTTTTGATTGAAAATTGACGTGCCAGCTTAAACTGATGCTGCATGCAGGGGCTTCCTCTTCTAAACTTTGTATGTGCGATATGTTAAAATTTCTAAAGTGGACGTAAGTTGAAAATAAAATAGGATAAATACTGCCCCTTGTCGGATTTGCCTTCCATTGTTTACCTCCGAGTTCCCCGAACCTCCGAGTTCCCTGTAACAGGTAATCCTGGGTGCTGCGCTTTCTTTCAGCTTCACAGATTCTCTTTTTTTTTCAAAGAGCGCTGCTCCTTTGTTGATGAGATCTCGCCACTTTGACCGCTCCTGTGCAGTTTGTTCCCAAGACCCAACTGGTATGTCGAAATCCTTCACAGAACCTTTGAGGGTGTCTTTGTAGCGTTTCTTCTGGCCACCTTAAGAGCGCTTTCCCTCTTATAGTTTTCCATAGAAGACTTTCTTTGGAAGTCGCTCATCAGGCATTCTTATAACATGACCAGTCCGCTTTAGCTGTGCTAACTTTAAGACAGTATGCATGCTTTGCATCCCTGCTTTCTTCAGGACTTCCGTGTCTGGAATCTTGTCTTGCTACTTGATTTTTAACAGCTTTCTCAAACAGCTTAAGTGGAAATGGTTAAATCTCTTTGCATGACGCTGGTATACTGTCTAGGTATCACATACATACAAGATGGTTGGCAGTACCACAGCCTTGAAGACTTTCAGCTTGGTGTCAAGCTTGATTCCATTTTGCTCCCAGACATTTGGACGGAGTCTTCCGAATGCCACACTGGCTTTTGCAATTCTGGCAGTGACCTCGTCATCAATGTGCACTACTCTGGAAAGAGTGCTTCCCAGGTAGGTGAATTTATCAACCACTTTCGGTTTTTGTCCATTCACAGTGCTGGTTGGTTCATGGTGCTGGTTGGTGTACAGCCTATGTTTTTGTGCTGATTGTGAGATAATAGTTATCACATGCCGGTTATAGGGTTATCGGCGACACAGTTTCAACAATTACAATGCCAGCTGAGAAAGGAATTTAGTATATTCTAACTCCTCCAATCAGATAAAAAAAATAAAAGAAACTAGAAAAGAAATAAAATAAAATGAAATAAAGTAAATACGAATGTTTGTGTTGGAATATAAATAGAGTGAGTGGGTTGGTATATTTTAAAAAAAATCATTTGTATCAGATCCTACTGTTTTACTCTAAATGTCATACCACTGCCCAGAGTGGAAGAAAAGATGCACAATGTTTGCAAATACTAAAACGCACGTTCTTGGTCACAGGGGCGGCAAGCAACCAAAACAGAATTGACCAAACAAAGTATTGAAAAAAAATACAGCTTTTAGAACTAGCATTTCTACCCCGTTTGGTTCATTTATGTCGGGAACATTTTCAAATCTCAAGCAAGGGGACTTCAGCTTCATCTTAGCTAGTTACGAGATTTGTACATATACTGACGTCAATAAAAGCGCCTCACCGAAAATGTTGCATAACTTGGCCAATATATATACAATATGAACGAAATTTGAATTTTCCTCATTTTTACGTTCTGATGGTATAGCATAAATCGATTTGATTAAGGTTTGCACTTTTCTCAAAACTAGCATGGGTGCACCATTTTTAAAAATGCATATTGACGTCATTATATAAAAAAAAATCTGGCGAGGTGCTCAGTAAATTGAAGTGTAGAGGGTTCCGTGCGAGAGACCTGTCGCCCTTCCTAAACAGCGGTTAAATATAAGCAAGAGACCATTTTTGAGGAATTTCACCTGTGAACTTGTCCACATACGATTTTTCTAATCTGTATACCACATTGCCACATAATCTGATTAAAGAAAAACTACTCGATTTGATAGAGTCACCGCGTCCAATCGAAACGCCGGACGAACGGTCGAAACGCCGGATCTGTGTTGTTTTAACTCCGGATTGCGGTAGTTTCCGCTGGATTCGCCGCCATTTTCGATGGAAATTTTTTCGACCAGGTAACAAAAACGTTTATTATAAATATGAAAAGAGTTTATGTCAACGTAAGCACTAGCCTGTTCGGATCTACATACATGTCTCTAACCGCCGATTATTCTGCTGATGCATAAGCTCCGCTAGGATATGCAAACATTCGAGGAGATTTTTGTTTTCCATATTCGGCCATACGCTAAAATAGTGTTCGCCCGAAAAAGTTTCGTACTATTGTCATTTTCTTCAAAGTATTGACACACTGCTGGTTGATTTTGCATTTGTACATGAGTCTATATCGTAAGAAGCCAGTTGCTCGTGATTTTTGCCCGAACACGCGTGCGTTTCAATAAAATACCGCAAAATCAAAGTAACGCCGGATAATACGGCAATCTGAGTTTTCAAACAAGTATTTGCATAGATTAATGTCTTGCAAAGTCTAGTACGCAAGAGGAATGCTCAGTTTTGAGCAGAATCACTTATTTGTACGTGTATGAAAGCTTGGCTTATTAATATTTACAACAAATTAATAACAAGAGATAACATCGATGTTCATTCATTGTTCTAAGCTAGAGCTTTGGGTCTTGCAATAATAAATCAGATACGGTTTAAGTAGATCAAACATGTTAGAACATCTTCTGTTCTCTCTGATATGACTCATGACCAAGATGGTCACATGACCAAGATGGCCGCCGTGCCTATATATGGTAAAACCCTTTAAATCTTCTTCTCCAGAACTGGTTGACCGATTTCAATGAAACTTGGCATGAAGCATAGACGACGTAAGAACTACAAAATAAATCATGACACTATGATGACCTTGACCTATTTTATGGTGAGGTCAACATAGGTCGCCTATCAATATGAATGGGAAAACTGTTAAAATGACTTTTAAAGGAAAACCTTGCGTGAAATGGGAAGTAGGACTGAATATCAATGAGTCAGTAAACAATTGGAACCCAGGGGCTCATCTGTCCCCACCCCAGGGCTATATGCATGTATATTGTCACAATATTTAAACTTATTCTCCTCTGAAACAGTTTGGCCAATCAAAGCCAAATCTTATATGAAGCATCTATAGGAAGGTGGATCAATACATGTACAAGTATTAAAAATCCACTTCTTCTGACCAAGATGACCATCATGCCCATATTATATAAAAACCCCAACTATTGTTCTTTTGTCCAGTGACTGTACTTCCTTACTCTCATGTGAGCGATCGCTCCCCTTGGGCTACAAGCAGTATTAAAAGAGAAATGAATTCTTTGTTTCTTTGTTTTAATATGCTTTACGTCCCAGTCAACAGCTAAGGTCATCTCGTGACGTTTCCTCTACTTTATGGGACTCTTACCCAAAACGAGGATGTCATGACATCCAACGAATTCGTCATTCGGTTTCACCATCTGACATTCCAGGTTTTTGTGTAATTCCTCTGAAAGTTCTCAATGCTTCCAAATGGCATAACCTTTATAATTTCATTTGCTGTTCAGGGGCCTTAGGCTGTCAATATTTACACAGAAAAACACCATAGTATGCACTCAGATTGGTCAAATTCTAAGACGAAATTGCTGCTAGAAGCATATTTTTATTGATATGCAAATATTAGAGAGTGGGGAAAACATAAAAAATAAATGATTTTAAATCTTACTTTTTTCACTTTCCAGATAAATACGGTCGGTCGGGTTTGTAGATCAATAAACAGAAAAAAATCTAGCCTAAATGCATTTGACCTATATATGTGTATACCAACGTTTTCGGTCATATGGTAACTAATAGCGCTTAATTCACTTGACTGGACAAATATAGGCATTTTTGTCATATTTCTGACGGTAAATTTGTTGTAGGGGTACTATGAAAGAGACCGACCTAAACATAAATATCTTTCCATAATCGATCGAAGTATTGAGGAAACCTGATTTGTGGTCACTGCATACTTCCAAAACACGCTCCAGTATCTTGCCTCTTTAACTCAGACTTAAAACCTATCGACCACTTTTATCTCACATGGCTTATCTTGACTGAGAAGCAACAAGTCAAAGACCATCAATCCTCAATGACGACAACCGAACGTCGAACTAATTTCTGGAGGTCATAGTCAGAAAGCAAAATTTTCACTTCCAAGAAAGTGATGCTGCACAAAAATGAGCATTCCACTTGTGTACTATACCATACAAGACATTAATCTATGCAAATACTTGCCAAGTTTGAAAACTCAGATTGCCGTATTATCCGGCGTTACTTTGATTTTGCGGTAATTTATTGAAACTTACGCTTGTTCGGGCAAAAAAATCACGAGCAATTGGCTTCTTACAATATAGACTCATGTACAAATGCAAAATCAACCAGCAGTTTGTCAATACTTTGAAGAAAATGGCAATAGTACGAAACTTTTTTGGGCGAACACTATTTTAGCGTATGGCCGAACATGGAAAACAAAAATCTCCTCGAATGTTTGAAGATACTAGCGGAGCTTATGCATCAGCATAATAAGCGGCGGTTAGAGACATGTATGTAGATCCGAACAGGCTAGTGCTTACGTTGACATGAACTCTTTTAATATTTATAATAAACGTTTTTGTTACATGGTCGAAATAAATTCCTTCGAAAATGGCGGCGAATCCAGCGGAAACTACCGCAATCCGGAGTTAAAACAACGCAGATCCGGCGTTTCGACCGTTCGTCCGGCATTCCGATTGGACGCGGTGAGAGTGGACATTCAAAAGAGCATTAAAAACTATGGTTCACTTTATTTGGCCTGTAATGACAGGAAAGCTTTTTTCACTTCCTCTGACCAAAGTCGATATACACTTTGGTCATGCCAGAATGTATGCGATGCCTTATCCTATCTCCTGGACAATACTTATATTAGATTTGGAACCAAGTTATCCATCTACAAATTGTTGGAAACCCGATGGGAACAAATTGCGCCCTCTCGTAGCTGATCTATTTTTATACTGCTACGAAAAAGATTTCATGGATTCTCTTAACCTTGACAATCAAGCTGATGTTATCGAGGCTTTTAATTCGACTTCTAGGTACCTCGATGACCTTTTGAACATTGACAATCCTTATTTTGAAGGCATGGTCAAACAAATCTATCCCCCTGAACTACACAACAACAGCTACCGAATCCCCATTTTTAGACTTACATCTTTCTATTGCAAATTGATTCGTTTCTTCTAAAATTTATGATAAACGCGATGAGTTTGATATTGATATAGTAAATTTTCCGTTTGTGGATGGTGACGTTCCTCGCCGTGCATCTTATGGCGTATACATTTAACAACTTATTATGTTTGCTAGAGTCTGCAATCATGTTGCGGACTCCAATGCGCGAAATAAATGTTTAACAGCAAACTTCTTCAGCAGGGCTATTGGTATCATAAACTTTAAAAAAACCTTCGCAGACATGAGTTGATTTCTAAATTTAATGTTGGGCTAAAGACGCTTTTACATGAGGGCCTTTCGGAACCAGAATTTTATGGTGACTTGGTTTACACATTTAAGAAACTTAAAGGACGGAATGATTTATCTTTCCAGTTCAGAAAAATCATAAGTTACAAACGTAAAGGTTATAAAGTGATTGTTATGCGACAGTCGGCATGCTTAGTTTTTAACCCTATTATGGTTGATAACTTTGCTGCCTTCTTTAATTGCACGCCGGTGACTCTATGATGGCCCCGACATTTAGCTATTCATTTTAGTTGGTTGGGGCCGGAGCTTCTTGTGTGTTGCTTGGGCCACCGGGGTCCAACTGGTGTTTTTTTTTGCTCCGGAGTTAGCAAGTTATTGGGCGCCCAGGGATCTCCATCGTCGGGCAGATTACTCAATCTGTGAGTCCTCGTTTTTTATTCATCATGGAGTTTATCATGATTTATTTGTTTGTCCATGATATGATTCATTAACTAGCTAGAGATTCACCACGAGGACCGAACAACTAACCAAATGTTGTGAACGACTGCAGAAGCTGAGGGTGAGGTTAGGTAACTGTAAAACCGGTTTAAGCCCGCCAGTAATTGTATATTACTGATCGTTCCAAGGCGATACCTTCTGTGGTGGTTCTTATCTTTTTTTCATTTTGTGTGTGTGTGTGTGTGTGTGTGTGTGTGTGTGTGTGTGTGTGCTGTTGGCGCCTTATGTATGTTATCATATTTTCAGTCAAGTTTAGGTAACTGAGTGGTCACCTATTGGGAAAATAGCTGCTCATTCGGCTTACGATATGTTTTCATGGTATAGGTGCCCGATTGTTGGTTTAGTTTTTCCCCACCTCGGTTTTTGGAGTGGGAATCTTTTTCTGATTGCGCCTTGTTCTGATCGTTGCCTACTTGTACCTTTTCAGTAACTGAAAGAAGCCGCGGATGCCTGATAGACCGGTTCATGAACAGAATATGGATTTTGCGAGGGTTGTATGTTTTCAACAGCATGTCATTTTTCAAGCTGTTGTCTGAATAATTCCATTTCAGCATTTCCGAATGCGTAAAAGCTTATATACGACCAATATTTAAAATAATTAAATTTGTAAAGCTTGGCAGTATGAGGTGTGTGTCAAAGTTGACTGAGGCGTCTTTCGTTGACGTCAGTATATGAAACTTGTCTCAGTTTATGTCTATATTTATGAAGATTAAAATCCACATGTCAACATCGAGGTTAGGTTTTTTTTTTTTTTTTTTTTTTTTTTTTTGTCAAAACGCTTTCCTCAACTGGTTGAATGCGGGTAGTTGTGTTTCTCACGTTGATGTCGACTAGTAATGTTTTATTATAAGTACGTAATTATATCTGTTGGATGACGTTAGCTGAATGGTCATGACGTTAGCTGAATGGTCACCTTTAGGGGAATAGCTACATTGTCGCCATATAAGCATATGCCATTGAATGTAACTTCTCATTTTGGTTTCGAGATTATGGTTGTGCCTCTTCTTGACCACTGCTTCATTGTTACTTTTATTCGTTTGGCTTCGCCCATCGGGGATTTAAGAAATTGATGGACTGCATAATAATTACAAGACGAAATCTAATCACATATCGCCTGAAGTTAAAAGAATGTATGATGGGGTTGAGGCCGAGACAACGAAATCTCAGGTAAGTTTTCTGATTATTCAAGTCTCATCCGAGGCTCTGCCGAGGATGAGACTCGAATAATCTGAAAACGAGTCTGAGATTTTCTTTTTGAGGCCTCGACACCATCATTGATTATTTTTCTCTGAATAGGCTTCATGTGCTGTTTTTGTTTTTACACGAAACAATATGCAAATTAACCAGTGAAAAAAATTAAAAAAAAAATAATAATAATTTTGTATATACACTAACCTTACAAAAATATTCAATCAGCATTTTGTTTTGTTCATACAATTCTCAGCAAAATTAATTTGTGACATTTTTATCAAGCAGCAGACTACAATTACTCCTGTAAACTTCCTGAAATTAACATCTCCAAGTTTATTTTTGTCACTGACAGTTGACTCCTGGTTTATCATTTCCTTATATGGAAGTAAACATGAAGATGTACATTTCTATTGGCTAAATACAGAAATGACTGGCATTTTGAGACAGCTAAAATATACTAGTACTGAGACTAAAAGAATTCATGATGGGGTTGTGGCCGAGACAAGGAAATCTCAGGCAAGTTTTCAGATTATTCAAGTCTCATCCGAGGCTCTGCCGAGGATGAGACTCGAATAATCTGAAAACAAGCCTGAGATTTCCTTGTTGAGGCTTCTACAACATAACTGATTATTTTTCTCACCCACCTTTTAAAACATTTTGACTCTGAATAGGCTTCAAGTTCTGTTCAGGCAGCCATTTTGTTTGGACATAAAACAATATGCAAATTAGCTAGTGAAACAAATAAAAATAATTTTGTATTTTCACTCACCTTACGCAAATATTAAATCATCATTTTGTTTTCTTCACAAAATTCCCGGCAAAATTAAATTTTTAGATTTTTATGAGAGCAGCAGACTACAATTACTCTTGATATCTTCCTGAAATTAACACCTGCTAGGCTATTTTTGTCTCTGACAGTTGACACGTAGCTCATCACTTCCTTATATGGAAGTAAGCATGAGGTGTACATTTCAATTAGCTAAATACAGAAATGATTGACATTTTGAGACAGCTAAAATTGTACTAGTACTGAGACAGAAATATCTCAGACAGGCACACAATGGGACTAAAGGAATCTATGATGGGGTTGAGGCCGAGACAAGGAAATCTCAGGCAAGTTTTCAGATTATTCAAGTCTCATCCGAGGCTCTGCCGAGGATGAGACTCGAATAATCTGAAAACGAGCCTGAGATTTCCTTGTTGAGGCTTCAACACCATCATTATTTTTCTCACCCACCTTTTAATACATTTTGACTCTGAATAGGCTTCAAGTTCTGTTCAGGCAGCCATTTTGTTCGTACATAAAAAAAATATGCAAATTAGCCAGTGAAACAAACAAAAATAGTTTTGTATTTGCACTCACCTTACAAAAATATTAAATCATCATTTTGTTTCATTCACAAAATTCCCGGCAAAAGTATTTTTTGAGATATTTATGGGAGCAGCAGACTACAATTAACACCTGATTTTTGTCTCTGACAGTTGACACCTAGCTCATCACTTCCTTATATGGAAGTAAGCATGAGGTGTACATTTCTATTAGATAAATACAGAAATGATTGACATTTTGAGACAGCTAAAATTGTACTAGTACTGAGACAGAAATATCCCAGACAGGCACACAAAGGGATATGCTTGTCTGGTGGGTGAGAATGAAAGAATCTATGATGGGGTTGAGGCCGAGACAAGAAAATCTCAGGCAAGTTTTGAGATTATTCAAGTCTCATCCGAGGCTCTGCCGAGGATGAGACTTGAATTATCTGAATACAAGCCTGAGATTTCCTTTTTGAGGCCTAAACACCATCATTGATTATTTTTCTCACCCATCAATTTATACCATGGCTTCAAATGCAGTTCAGGCAGCCGTTTTGTTTTTACATGAAACAATATGCAAATTAACCAGTGAAAAAAATAGAAATAATTTTGTATAAGCACTTACCTTACAAAAAATATTCAATCAGCTTTTTGTTTTGTGCAGAAAATCCTCAACAAAATCAAATTTTGAGATTTTTATCAAAGCAGCAGACTACAATTACTCTTGTAAACTTCCTGAAATTAACACCTGCATGATTATTTTTGTCACTGACAGTTGACACCTAGCTCATCATTTCCTTATATGGAAGTACACATAAAGATGTACATTTCTATTGGCTAACTGCAGAAATGATTGGCATTTTGAGACAGCTAAAATCTACTAGTACAGAGACAGAAATATCTCAGACAGGCACACAAAGGGATATGCTTATCTGATAGGTGAGAAAGAAATATCTCGAACACTGTGCGTGAGAAAGACGCTTCGCGGAGTCTAGTAAAATGTTCGAGTTAAATCATCTATAAGCATGTAAGCCTTTCAGGTAGATGTTCTGCACTAAGTATCATTATGTACTGCACTGGGTTGCCATTCACCAAAGTGCCTGGTGGACGTCCTACGTAAACAGGTGCGACGTCCCGAAGATCACGCGTTTACCAAATGGTATTTTTGTTATTGTTGCTCGCACCAAGGCAAAATTGACGTCTATCTATCTATCTATCTATCTATCTATCTATCTATCTATCTATCTATCTATCTATCTATCTATCTATCTATCTATCTATGATCACTACCATTATTTTAACTATTATCATCATAACACAATATTTCACTCATAATCACAATTTTGATATTGTGCTTTTTGCTCTTTCTCTCAAAACACGGCGTAGTATTTTTCCTGACATAGTTCTAGGAATCTGCTCCACAAACTCAACACCACCACGTAGCTTCATGAATGGTGCCACCTGGCCTGAAAAGGTAACCAAATTTACATATAGTACATGACATTACTGTTTCTGGTGTAAGATTTGAATTTTTATTTTTAGTTATACATTATTTAAAGAGGAGCACATTTAGCTGAAATAAGCTAGTCTACCATGTGTCCCTCTAAAACATATATACATATATTTACAAACATGCAAAGTAAAACAATAAAAATATTACAGGTATGTTTAAAATATTAAAAAAAAAATACAAGGAGACGTTTTAAAGGCACAAAAAGGCATATGTCAGCACATTTAAAACATGATTATACCAAAGCACATAAAATATGATGTTATGCTATTGCACCATAGAATATCCAAGCAATGTTTGTTATAAAATAAAAATTAAAAGCATATACAGTTTAAACATAAGACTTGATGTTTCTTTTAAAAGCATTAAGTGACGTTGATTTTCTAACTGATTCAGGCAATTGGTTCCAAAGCTTAGGTGCTGTTGAGGAAAATGAACGGTCGAATATCGTCGTTTTCGATCTTGGTATCGATAATGTGCCATTTGAAGATGATCGTAAAGTACGAGTATGAGTCTGCGATACAGGAATTAGTAGGTCAGATATGTAGGACAGAGTAAGGTTATTTAGAGCTTTATAAGTAAGTACCGCTTTGTTATAATTATGGCGTTTTTTATGGGTGCACAGCCTAGTTCCTAAAACATGTCAGCGGATGCCGTATCGAAATTAGCGTTCAGAATAATACGCGCTGCTCTCTTATGTAGTTTTAATATACGATCTAAGTTATTTTTTATGTCGCACTCCATGTACAGGAGCCGTAATCAATTAACGGAAGAAAGTAACCCTAGTAATATACTTTTTGAGCTTCAACTGAGATGTAATTCGAGAGCTGTTTCAGAAGCGAGATTTTAGATGATAGGGTTGTACACAAATAATCTATATGGTCTGTCCAAAGTAAATTTTATGTATATATTATTCCTAGAAGTTTTTGTTTTCGGACGTTTTTTATATTATTACCATCAATGCATATATCCATATCTTGAGAAATTTTAGTTTGAGATCGTGTTCAAAGTAATATGCATGTCGTTTTGTCATAGTGTACTTTCATTTTACTTTTGATACCCCAATTTTTCGAATTATTACCCTCGTTTTGCAGCTTTTAAATTTACCACTTGCATGAGCTGTTGCGTCATCTGCATAGAGATCGCAATCACATCCATCCATATGTAAATGTAGATCATTAATAAATATAAGAAATAGTGTCGGTCCCAAAATTGAGCCCTGGGGCACACCTGATTTAATTGTAGCTGGTTGTGTGAGGCCTTTACCAGTGTCCATAACTTGTTGACGGTTGTTGATGTATGAAAAGAACAGTATAAGAACACTGTCATCGAATTTATATCTGGAGAGTTTCGTTAATAAAATATCGTGATTTACTAGATCGAAAGCTTTTCGAAAGTCCAGAAACAATGCTCCTACTATATCACCATTATCTATGCAAATCATCCATTTATCAACTCTTTATCAACGCATACAGCCGCGGTGGTGTAATGGATAAAGTATTCGCTTAGCAATCTAGAGGTTGCGGGTTCGAAACCCGGCTGGTACATATGCCTGTCATGTTGGTGACAAATGTTCACCCTGACGTAATAAAGGCAAACCGCCCATAGGGGTGTAACATTTTTTTTTTTCAACTAGTTTTATTAAAGCGGTCTGGCAACTATGTTGCGATCGAAATCCAGATTGATTTTCGTGTAATATACTATAAGACTTAAGTTTAGCATTTTTTTTTTATCCATCATTATTTTCAAAATCAAAAATTTGAAAACTGTCGATACGCTTGTGCATCAAGTGATGGTCAAATTCATGTATCGAGACGAGTTTGTGTGTTTTTCTTACGTCCACTAGTTGCTACGTTACGTTTAAAAATCGTGCAAAACACGTGCCCAGCATTCCACACGCATCACATGTTATCAATTTTTGCCTAGTTTGACTGGTTAAAGTGTCATAAAGAATAAACCGGAATGACATTTGAAAAATTCCATCAGGGGACGCCGTTATGGCCTGACGTTAAACCAACGTAACACGAAGATCAATGTGCTCGGTGCAAACATGAAGAATAAGAAAGACAGTTGAATCTTTTGAGCTTGCGATAGTACGATAAATCTCCAAGAGCCCTGTTTCATCAGCTGACAGCGCCAAAAACCGAGATCATGACGCCAGACAACGTAAGGCTACCATGATATAAGGCAATGACATTTTGACGTCATAGTGACGTAATCGATTTCTAGGCAACCTACGAATTTCAGGCTTGATAACTAACGGCATGGAAAGAGGGATTTGTATCGAAATAGCTGACTGCAAACAACCTGCGTGGTGCGAACACCGTGAATATCGCCGATAGGTTTCCGTTCCTGTAAACGTTAAACGTTAACTTGCAAGCCTAGACATGAACACATCAAACCGTCTAGGCCTACTAAGCGAAAGTTTTCTCGTACAAAGAGCGAATTCGCACGTCATTTCAGCCAATACACACTTATGGTATCATTTCGGGAGAAAGGCAACGGAACAATACGACGTCAGTTACGTCATACACCAGTTCAGAATGTAACCAAATCTCTACGATCATGGTACAGTACTCTTTTGGTGTTCAATGACTGTTTTGGGAATAAACCTTTAACTTTTCAGATGCCGAGAAACAATGTGAATTTTGTGTTGACACCCCTGTAAACTCGCAACGTAATAGCATCAGGAAAAGATGGCTTTCCGGCTAAAAGTGTACACTGTGGTTCCTTTAGGTTTAAATATTGATGGGTTAAAAAGTTTCTTTTAGTTCAACTTCATATCAATTTACAACTTGGAAATTAAGTGAAAATTTCTAAACTTAAGTCTCATAGTATATATTGTACTTAGTTAAGAAGCCCATCAAATGTTTGTTAATGTGTTTGTATAGATATAGGTATCGGTTTTACTTCCGCTTTTGTATATTGGGTGTATCTTTGCAACATTAAGATTTGATGGAAATGTTGAGGTTTCTATGCTTTTATTTATAAGAGATGCAATAGAAGGTGCCAAAATATCTGAGGCCATTTTTAAAATTCTAGGCCCGAGACCATCTAGACCGGTAGCTTTTGCTGGGTCAAGTGAATGTATGAATTCAGACACTTGCTGTATTGTTATATGCGGAACAGTAAAATAGACATAAGATGGTATTTTAGATTGGATATAGTCTTCGAGTTTCGTGTAATCAGGCCTCTCCGATGGTTCACTGTCAGCTTTTAATTGTTCACAGACGAAGGCAAAAAATTCATTAAGCTTGACAGCAATGTCTTCCGAATCTGTGTATAAAACGTTGTTAATGTAAGTTCGTGAGGCAGAGAGCTGAGGTGGTTCTAACGTGTAACCACAATCTATGTTTCGTAGCAAAACTAAGAAAAATTAGGTATAACCCAAATTAGGTATAACCCAGCAAACCCAAGTTTTTTCTATATAAAAGTGGGGTTCAAGGGGCTATACTTTTCATGGACGTTTTCCTGATGGAACTATTCCTGTGAGGACTAAACTCTCATCGACGGTAATGAACATGGGTGTTCCTGAAAGTCGTGCTTGTAGTCTATTTAATAAACTCTTCGTGCGTGTGTTGTTTATAGTTCAAGATACATGGTTTGGGTTTGGTGTGTGTGTTAGAATGTGTATTCATAGGCCCGCTTTATCAAGCTCATTAAACTGCTATTTAACCTAAAAGATTCACAAAAAATCATTGTAGATTAAAAGGTCTGATAACCTAATATTACCAGCGACAAAATCTTGAAGTTCTCTTTCTGTGACGGATCTACCCTGTTTCTTTACAATGTAAGCTTTTGGCAACTCGCCAGCCTCAACATCCGGGACACCAATGACACCTACGTCAGCAACTGTATCGTGACGTAACAAAATGTCTTCGAGCGATGCAGGAGCTACTTGGTTGGCTTTATACTTGATAAGATCTTTGAGTCTATCGACTATGTAAAGAAACCCATCTGCATCTTGTTTTCCAATATCACCTACAGTATAATTAGAAACAAACACACTCCAGTGTCTGTAAAAAGAAATAAAGATCAACATATTGTGAAAATAGCTTCTTGTCTGGTGGTTCAACTGGTGTTTTCTTTTGCTTAGGATTTCAGTGAGTTATTCGGCGCCCAGGGATTCCCATTGTCGGACAGCTTACTGAATCTTGAGTCCTCGTTTTTGAGGTCAGGGTGGTTATCGTGTGTAGCCCGAGATCCAAAATCCAGGAGATGTCAAAATTTTGGTTTACCCTACACGATCTTGGCCTTAAGGTTTGATGGCTTTTTTTGAAAGATATATGATAGTAGTCTATGAAACAGGTCCGTGTATAAAAATTTAGGCCGGCGAAAGTCTTCAAAATGGCCGCCATCCAAGATGGCCGCCAAAATTAGGAATTGTACAGGTTTGTGTAATAAACTTTTTCATTTTAGATTTTGTTACATTTAACTGCATTCAGTGTTGGTTTTCATTAAATCAACATATGTTGAAGCATATTAAGTTTATTTAACACAGTTTGGATGTTCTCATGTGTTACATACATTACTTTTTAACGCTATCTGCCATTAAATGATAGATTGGCTGTTATTGTTTCTTTGAGTGGTATCATTTAAAGGTTTAAGTGTGTCTTTGTATTTAGTGCAGTGAAAGACATAAGGAACATCTATATAAAGCAATTTCAGATACATAATCTTAACACTTAAGTCAACAATGGGTCTTTGAACGCTTAAATCCGGGTTCACACTTGATCACTAAAATATCATAAATTCACATATTTTGGGTTTGAATACATTAATTGAACAGCTACTTATGTTTTATCAATAAAACATAAAATAGTAATTTGCATTTTTAAATTAATTTGATTTAGGACGATTTTGATGTTCTCACATGTTACATACGTTACACCATTAATGTTACATGCTACAAAATCATAATATCCATTGTTACTGTATATTTTAGTGTTATTCTTTAAAGTTTTTGTGTATTTTTGCATTAATATTTTTACAAAACATGAGGGTTGTCTTGCTATAGCCATTTTTGGTTTTTTTTTTTTGTTTTTTTTTTGCTTTAGTTGGTCAGCATTTGAAGGCATAAATAAAGGTTCAACTCGATGACTGAATACTGATACATTTGGGTTCTTAACACACAAAATTTCAACAGCTGCTGAATTTTTATGAATTATAATACAAATGTCGTAGCACATTTACCTCCAATTATATTTGAATGTTCTCTATGTTCTCAAGATGTTGATAACTGTTACATATGTTACTTGTCATAGGATATCCCATAATCCCATATAAAATCATTATTTGCCTAATCTTGTTTGTTTAATGGTCCCGATTTCTGTTAATGAAAGCCTATCTTGTATTTTCTTTATAAAAGATTGTGATAATTTTAATCAAAGTAAATTTGTGAAGTTTTGAAGACCATGTTGGTGTAGTATTATAGCAACACACTCCTAAACGAGTGCCTCTTGTTTTGAACCATGCTGGCACGGAGTTACATTTCCATAACCCATATTTGACGAATGCATTTTCCCGTCTTTATCATTCTGGTGAGTATTCAGTTCTTAGGGGCATCAGGTGTAATTTTTAAATTCTATTTAACTTTCGATGAAAATTCTTTATGCAAACAGAATAGTCCCAGATGGGATGCAGCGTTCTGCAATGTCACATCTTGGGCTATTCTGTTTGCCTATGTCCCATAAAAGGGACGCCAGGCTTATATGTGTTAAGCTAGTTAAGCTAAAGGTATCTGGTTAAATGTCTCTGTCAACACAATACTCAAACATTATTTGACTGGCATGTTAACCTACAACACAAATAAAACATTTGGGTGATCAAACTGGTTTTGTTTTCATTAACTTTTGTTTAAAAACAAACATTCCCCTTTACTTGAGGCTACTAGTTGTATTAAACACATATAATCTTTGGTCTGAACTATTTACATTACATGTACATATTGTTGTTTTATATATATTTACATGTATATATATAATGTCACGTGTTAGAATATTTTTCTTTATTAACACAGTGTAGATGTTCTTAACTGTTACATATGTTACTCTTATTGGTATATCCCCATAAAATCAAGAGTTTGACCATTTTTGTTCATTTTTAAACTGTTTATAGTAATTTTATGATTTATTATTTTTATGATTGAATTTGTACACATGTATTAATTTTGCAAAAGATTTATAACATTATCAGATTATTAACTTTTAAGTTAAACGTTAAATGTCTCTCAGCTAGTTCGCTATGCTAGAGCCTGTTGTAACTACGAAGACTTTGTTGATAGGGGGAAGTTACTCACCACCAAATTGTTGTCAGGGGTATATCGCAGGACCAAGCTTGTGTCAACTCTTTTAAAAAGTTCTATGGGAGACACCATGACCTTGTTGATCCCTACAGCGTGGCTGCGTCTAAACTTGTGACTGACCTTATGCCAATTGGCAACAATTAATAAGGCTTTCAATTACTGGACATTCGTTTCTTACCAGATATTAATTTTCTTGGCTTTGTAAGCAGTCATAAGGACAGGGCGGGTGCATTATAATGGGCAGGTGATGTTCACCCTTCGCAAACACCTGATCACACCTCCTGTTATTGGGGGATCCATGCCTGTATGGCTACATATCTCGTATTTGTCAATGTTATTATGGATTTTTACGAGCTAGGATTACGATTTCGGTACCTTGACCCCTTTACTTTATATTCTTTGGAAGTGGCATAAACAATTAAAAGGAGAAGTGTGGGTACAATTTATACAATTTCTGGCAATGAATAAAACATTGGAAACAGTGAACACCCTCAAAGGGGTGAAGTAATGGGCCATACTGCGCAATTTCAGGTAATGAACCCTCATTAGTGACCCTTTATAAATTGTATACGATAGCCAGATAAATACACTGCAAGTTCAAAAAATTACACAAAGGAAGTTTAAATTTAAGACACATGCATAAATTGGGTCAGAGTTTAGAATATGGCTCTCAATGTACATACTATGGATGATGTCATATTTAGACATTTTATTTTTTTATTCATCATCATCTGCTGTTTGGATATACATTTCAGACAATACCACTCAAAAAGAAAGTGACATGGTGGGTTAAGCATATCAAAATTTAAATGATTGAATCAGATAGGTAACAAAAAGACACTCATGGGAGACAAACCCCTTTTCCCGTAAAATCTGATCCAGTAAGTCATATATGTATTAATAAATTGTTCCCATTTTTAGGATTTTCCCAGTCTATAGTTCTATACACAGTCCTCCTCAACTAAAAATAAAATTGAGATTCTTTAAGAGCAGTTAACATATTATTGAAAAAGGGGATGCTTGGCTACTTAAGCCTCCTCAGTGACCCTATGGAGCTTTTGTATAGAATATTATAGAAAAGTAATGTATGTAACAGTTGAGTACACGTAGAGAACATTAAAATTATGTACTTGTATATTAAGTTTAAGATTCTTATAAATATATTTATGTGTTCCGACCCGAACTATTTGAGTTTACAATATGTAAGTGATCTAGTTTACCACGAATTTATATGTTTAAAGGCCCATTGCTGACGTTCAAAGCAAATATCGCATCCAAAATGTCTTTATCAAAATGTTTCCCATGTCTTTTAATGCAATCAATATAATACCAATTCAAAAACCTAAGAGCATATAAACGCCATTTACAACAGTTGTCAATATATTGATTCTGTAGGATATATCATTTAAGAAAAGTGATGAATGTAACAGTTGTCAACATCTTCAGAACATGGAAATAATGTTAATCGTGTTAAAGGCTCCTTAGAAAAGTAACGTATGTAACAGCTGGGTACATCTTGACTCTAAAACATTTGAGTTAAAATTCTATTACATATGTTCAATCTATAAAACCCCATCAGCTGTTTTATCAATGTGTTTGACCCCAAATATGTGAGTGTATAATATTTTAGGGGTCAAGTTTAAACCTGGATTTATGTGTTTAAAGACCCATCGCTGATGGATGGAGCAAATAAAGCACACAAACTAACTTAATAAAGATATTTTTTCATGTCTTTTAATGCATTAAATACAAAAAAAAATAAAAAACTTTAGAGAATAACATTAAAATAAACAAGAATAGTCAATATATTAATTTTGTAGGAAATATTATAAAAAGGTAACATATGTAACAGTTAGGAACGTCTTGAGGGTATCAAAATTATAAAATGGAGTTAGCGGTTCTAATCCATATAATTTATTAACAAATCATCAACAGCTGTTGATTGTATGTATGATCAGACCCAAAATATGTGAGTTTACCCAAAATATGTGAGTTTACAATATTAAGTGATCAAGAGTGAACCTTGATTTATGTGATAAAAGACCTGAGGCTGACCACCAAATGCAGATAAACGACCCAAAGAAGCTTTATCAAGACGCTACTCAAGTCTTTTAAGGAACACTTTGCATAAACACTTCAAAAACTTTGAAGAATGGCACTAAGATAAACACTAATAGTCAATATTTTCATTTCTCGCAAGTAACATTAATATAGTAACGTATGTAACGCATGAGAACATCAAAACTGGGTTAATTCAACTTAATATGCTAAAGCATAATGTTGAGTTTATAGAAAATCTACACTGAAAGCACTTAAATGTAACAAAATCTAAAATGAAAACGCTTTTTACTCAAGCCTGTATAAATCCTAATTTTGGCGGCCATCTTGGATGGCGGCCATTTTGAAGACTTTCGCCGGCCTAAATTTTTATACACGGACCTGTTTCATAGACTACTATCATATATCTTTCAAAAAAAGCCATCAAACCTTAAGGCCAAGATCGTGTAGGGTTAACCAAAAATTTGGGCCTTGGATCTCGGACTAGTGGTTATCGGGTGGTTATCGTGATTTATTCAACACGAGGACCGAACAACTAACTATAAATATTATAAACCACTGCGGAAGATGAGGATGAGGTTAGGCGCCTGTAAAACTGGTTTAAGCCCCACAGTTATTTTAAATTACTGATTGTTCCAATGCGATACTTCTGTGTTGGTTCTAATTGTTTTATATTATGGAGTCGAATTTTTGTGCTGTTTGAGCCTTATGTACGTTTTCATATTTTAGTTAAGTTCGGGTAACTGAGTGGCCGCCTATTGGGGAATAGCTGCTCACTCGGCTTACGATAGATATTCTTGGTATATGTACCTAAGTGTCAGTTAAGTTTTCCCCACCCCTCGGTTTGTGGAGTGTGAATTTCTTTCTGATTGCGCCATTTCCTGTTGATTGCCTACTTCTACCTTTTTTCCCTAGGATACCCATTTGTCCCTTTTGTGCCGTAACTAATACTACGTTTTACATACATTCGAAATTAAGCGTTCATTTATATGTATAAATACGCATGGAAATAAGTTAGGGAACACCTGGACTACCAACTTGAGACTGTATATATCCTTCGAAGAATGTTTCAGTGACACTTTCCAAGAATCTGCAGTATCAAAAGTTGATTCTAAGTGAAAATGGTTAGCATCAAACATAAACTGCGGCGGACAGCAGCCATCTATGATTCAGAACGTTTAGCAAGATTTAAGAAACGCGCTGATATTCGATGCTATAACTTCATTCTATGAACTCGCATTGTCGTATTTTTTTATTTTTTTTTTCGTAAGCATCAAGCTGAGACATGACTTGTTGAACTTTAAATGATCATCAATTCTTTATTCTCATACCGACAGTCGGCGGTAGATCCATACTTTTCCGGGTGAAGGTTTCATGGTCATGCTTTGTTCTTTGGCTATACATTTTGCAGGTTGTAAATGTTGGGCCAGATATATTCGATATGACCCTTTAGGAATTTAAACATGCACGTTCTGGTCAATAAGACAGCGCAATTATTCTTTTGCGACTTTATTTGCAAAAGTTACAAGAATTTTGCTTTCTATAGAAATCAATGCAAACTGCAGATCTTGTATGATTAGTTGGTTTGGAGATGAAACGTGAAGTTTTGGATTCGAAGTCGTTTATTCTGTAACGAACAGCGGAGCCAAGCCACAGCAAACTCCGTCGGTGGAAAAGAATGCTCATCCACCAAGGGTGGTTTACTGCGCTCTATACTCAACACTTACTCAATTCACAAAGTTTCGAGTTTGAAATTTGCATATTACAAGCACTCAATATGCCGCTAATACGTTTTCCAAGGGAGGCTATCCCGTCACAATTCATTGTGAACGATCATATTCAACATTTTGTTCCCGTTTCGCTTTCAAAAATTGAGTTCTGCGGATTGCAGAAGCAAAAAGGCAAACTTGTATTCAGTAAAGTGTATTTCTTTATATTTCCATAAATTGGCCTGTAGCTGGCCAAGGTGTGAAATATATGTGAAGAAAATTTCAGTATCGCCAGAAAAATAGAAAATGGATTTTTTCAAACTTTTCCGAAGAGCGAAGAGTGTTCGATTCCTTAACTTATTTCCATGTGTATATATGATTATATACTTGTGTGACTATATAAAATATGCATTAGTGTATGCATCAGTACCTGTTCTAACCCATCCATCGTCCATAAACATTGCCTTGGTCTGGTCCGGCAGGTTGAGATAACCGTGGGATGCCTGTGGTCCTCGAACCCAGATCTCGCCCGCCTCGTTCACACCACACGTTCTACCAGTTTTTACATCTACAATCTGTAGATACTGACATGTATGAAATGGATCCGAGCTTACCTTGGGATACATTTTGAAGTTGACACAGAAGTTTGACACATTAAACAGCATGAGTTTAGCAGTTCTGTACCTTTCAGATCAGCGGGGATATTCTGAGAAATCAGAAACTTATTATCGGTCAAGATTCATTTTCTAACCAATGTTTAATATATTTGGCCCCATTTGGATAATACCAGTCTTTGTATCGACTACCCTCTTGAAAGTTGCAAAATTTCAGCAATTTTCTTTGGCTCCATATTGCCAAGTCTAAAGGGTCACTGACGAGACTTCAATAGTCGAAACCGCGGTATGGCCCATCCCCGTTCTCATTAATGTGTTCACCTCAGTTTAAATTTTTATTTGCTATTACTGCAGCTGGTGTTGTGCCGTGTGGCGGCCCTAAAAAGTCTCCCCGTACATTATCCATAGTGAAGGTTATGTTTTCGTTTTGGTCCTTTCAGATCAGCGAGGATATTCAGAGAAATCAGAAACTTATTATCGGTCAAGATTCATTTTCTAACCAATGTTTAATATATTTGGCCACATTTAGATAATACTAGTCTTTGTATCGACTACCCTGTTGAAAGTTGCAAAATTTCAGTAATTCTCTTTGGCTCCATATTGCCAAGTCTAAAGGGTCACTGACGAGACTTCAATAGTCGAAAAACCGCAGTATGGCCCATCCCCTTTCTCATTAATGTGTTCACTGCTCTTGAAGGATCTCAGTTTATTTTTGTTTTTTTTTTTCTGTTTACCCACACAATATTCACACAAGTTCAATATTTTGTCAGTTGGGTCACAGTTTACGTAAACATAGTGCAAGATAAGAGTTGGTTTTCAGTGTTGTCAAAACTGATTTCGTGTCAACTCTTAAAATGCTCTATGGGAACAATCTCGATGTCTACCAAGTACACGTGTCAATAACCAGACTTTATTTTACCAATTATATTGACATCGCGGGTTTATCCCAATAGGCTGGAGATGTGTTTCCTACTCGCCTTCAACGGGTCACGCTTCCATTTTGGGTGGTCCAAGTTTGTATTGCTATACTCGGATTCGTTTTTGTTAGTTATAGATTTAATAATTTTGGACTTACTCAGTTTATTTACCCAATCACGAACTTCAGGCCTAGAATTCACAGGAACCTACTCGTCTTGTGGCGAGTGGTCTTAGTGTTCTACTCGTCCTTAATATAGACGCATTCATCCATTTGCTAAAACTATTCAAATGTGTCCACCTTGGTGCCACGCCACTTCTCCGTCATTTCTTTTAAACTTGCACTTGTGTTATAATTTGATTGTAGTAAAAAGTATATGGAAAGCCGTTCTTTTATATATATTTTAATTCACAATTAGCTAAAGTATGAAAAAGTACCCAGTCAATAGTTGGCTTGATTTTGTTAAAGCAAGAATTTACCGAAATTAAATCAGTACCAAAGTTGAACATGAGACTATTTTACGATATGTATTTGGTAAATCAAAGTTGTGTGACAACCCTCCTACATATACCTTCATTTCAGTGAGTTCCATAACTTTACCGACAGAGTGTCTCCTAGTCTCTTCTACTGTGTGATAATGTGTGAAACCCACTTCTGTCATTCCATAACCTATTAACGAATTAATTTTTATTTCAGAAGATAAACACTGTGCCCATATGTATTGAAGTTTCCAATCAATTGTTGCGGTTCTCTTGATATAAGTACCTGATTGTCAATTTAGTTTTCCCCACCTCAGTTTTTTGGAGTGGAAATTTCTAACTGATTGCGCCATTTCATGATCATTGTCTACTTTTACCTTTTTAAATATTGATTATGTTTATGGAAGTTTATGGCATTTTTGTTTCTATTCAATTGACAAACCTTGTTGAACCTGTTGAATACTCGTAAGTCTCTCTATAACGGCATCTTCTACCTCTGCACTGAGTGGTGCACCCGCACATATAATCCTCTTCACAGAGGATAAGTCATAGTCCGGTACCTTCGGATACTTTGCCAAGAGGACCATTATCGGAGGAACTACTTGTAAATTAACGGGCTGGAAGAGATGACGTCGGAATGTAATATTATGGTTCTTGCCTTGTTCTGCCTCAAATCTTTGGGTAGAGTTGAATTAGTATTTTTTGTTTCTAATTTATATGAATAATAATATTTTCTGATACATGTTTAACTGCTCTTAATCGACCACTGTCTGCTTGGTACCATCAGCTGTTGGCATGTCAACGCTTACTGTAAAAGGGATCGTGATCGATTACTGGTCTATCAGATTATCGATCTAACAAATTGAAATACTTAAAGCGTAGTTTCGTTGCATTCCCCGGAAGCATGCTCAATATGAACGGTAGATACCTACCTTGTACTTTTCAATAAGTCCAAGATACTTGTCTGCATCAAATCTGGACATGACAACTAGCCTGCAACCTAAGCAATGGCCAACAATACACATGAGCATCCCGTATGCGTGAAACATTGGTAGAAACATAACCAAAGATTGCCCAGTGCCGTAGACACTCTTTGAACCTCGCCTGAAAATAAATGAGCCGCCTCGTGGGAAAACCAACAATTTGGTTTTTGAACAGGTCTGACACAAACTGGGCTGTACAGCCACAGAAGACAGCTGGAAGCTTGAAATTTTGGATTTAAGAAGAAGAGGAAGTGTACTGCACCTTGTTTTCGCCCAAGCATTTTGTTGGTTTTCCCATGCGGCAGCTCAAGTGGTGGAGCGATAGACACAGCTTTATTATATGGTCGAGAAGCCACAGATTCTAATAAGGTGCACCATAAATCAATGGCTATCTGTGTGTTTAGCATAATGAGGCAATTTCTGGTGTCTTTATTATTTCTAGCAACTGGTAAGGTATAACATACTCGTATGTCGGGGAATAATGAGACGCGTGATTATGACACTCAGCGCAGGTACTCCACAGTTATATAGAGCATAACTTTTTGAAGCTGGAAACCCAGTACGTTTCCTTGTGTTTGTTTTACGAGGGGCATCACAAAACATGTCGTCCCATTTGAGTACCATAACTTGGATGAGGTTCTAAAAGATATCAGGTGTGCTGTATGGGGTATCTGGGGAAGCGATGACAGAATCAAAAGTTAATTCTTGGTCAAACTCGTGATATTTTCAACATACTCGATGAAATAAAGGAGAAAATATTCTCTGTTTATCCATTAAGTATAAAAATGTTGTCAAAGCAAGACGCATGCATATTCGCGTCTGGAAGATCAAAAGCAAACACATTATGTGTACTCACATGTTCAATACAACATTTGTAATCAAAGAGCAATGTGTATGTTTCACAGCTTTAGGGAATCCCGTCGTTCCACTGGAGTACCATAATGTGGATGTGGCCCTCGTCCAGTCGACCTCAGGTGTAGTGTAAGGAGTGTCTGAGGAAGCGATGAGAGAATCAAGAGATGTACAGCCAGCACAATGTCCAAAAGTTATTATCTGTAAAATACGATGGCGATACTCGTAAACATCTAAATGGTATGTCTGTCTGTCTTATACTTTATATTGAAATAATTATATGATGTCCAGGGAATGCCACAGTAAAAACTGCAGTACTTTTTCAAGTATCCATAGGAGGAAGATCTTACATTATTGAGTTTCTTGATATGCTTTTTAAAGATAAAAAGTTTATAAGGCTGGACTATCAGCAACAGTTCAGGCAATGGAAGACGGTAGTTAATGACGAATATGTGATAGTTTTACCTTTCACCTTTAAAGGTCAAAGCAGAAACTGTCCCATATTTGCTGTATTTACTACTAATTGAAAAACATTTACATCAAACAAAAGTAAGAATTCATTATTACGAAACTTTGTGTACTTAAACATTTTGAGTTCCTTCATATACCTGAATCCTGTATTTTGAATGACAGTTGTTTTCCATTTTTACGGAGTAAGACGCACCCCATCTATTAAAACACTCCTGTGAGTTATACACGGAACTTTTCACACTTGTAAAAATTGTAATTGCTCATTTGAGTCTTTTATATTTTCATCATTTTTACTCAAAACATTGATTGTGGATACACGTTAGAATCGCCTAGCCAAGGCGGTTCTACAGAGTACCCATAATCTGTGTCTTGGATCAAAAATAAGAAATAAATGCCTCTATATCAGTTTAGCTACATAAATTTTAGGTGCAATGGGATATACATTTCACAGACAGGTTAACGTGATGGAAACTGTATGAGTGGATATAAGGATTTCATAATACATGCCTTTATACCAGCTAGATCGTGTATTGCTCCTTTCACAGTGGGAACGAGATCTGGTATCGTTATTATAAACTTGGTGTTGCCGTCCTTCATCATCTTGTGCAAGTCGTCTACAAAATGAGCCGCCTCATGGGAAAACCAACAATTTGCATATGCGAAAACAAAGGCGCAGATAAGCTTCGCGGTAACCGCGAAGCTGATCAGTTTTCGCTACTCGGATAGTACAATTCCTCTTCTACTTAAATCCGAAATTTCAAGCTTCTAGCCTGCTTCTGTGACTGTGCAGCCTGATTTGTGTCAGACCTGTTGGAAAACCACATTGTTTGGTTTTCCCACGAGACGGCTCAAATATTAACCCATTAGTGAGGAATGGACTTTCCCATTGCTATCATTTGGACGAGTCCACTTTCATTTTTAGGTGAATCAGGAGTGATTTTCAATTTTTATATTCATTTTTTGGATGAAATTCCTAAGCAAACAGTATAGCCCCTGATGGAACGTCGCGTTCTGTTGTTTGTCAATGTCCCATAAAAAGGCTAATCAAAACAGTTCTTTTACGTGTTTAGTAGTTAGTAGGTTATTCGGCGACCAGGGATCTCCATCGTCGGGCAGCTTACTCAGTCTGTGAGTCCTCGGTTTTGATTCATCGGGATGTTGATCTTGATTTATATGTTTGTTCTTGATGATTCATTGACTAGTTAGAGATTCACCACGAGGACCGAACAACTAACTAAATGTTATGAACCACTGCAGAAGCTGAGGGTGAGGTTAGGCGCCTGTAAAACCGGTTTAAGCCCGCCAGTAACTTTGTGTTACTGATCGTTCCAAGGCGATACTTCTGTGGTGGTTCTTTTTGTTTTATGTCTTGGTGTTTAAAAAATTTTTGTGCTGTTGGCGCCTTATGTGTGTTTTCATAGTTTTAGTTAAGTTAACTGAGTGGCCACCTATTGGGAAAATAGCTGCTCATTCGGCTTTTTGCGATATGTTTCATGGTATAAGTACCTGATTGTTAGTTTGGTTTTTTCCCACCTCGGTTTTTGGAGTGGGAATCTTTTTCTGATTGCGCCCTCTCCTGATCTTTGCCTACTTGTACCTTTTTAATGAAAGTATATAAATATTAAATTGCGTTTATTTCTAATGCAATGTAGTACTTGAGTCTCTTTCGCCCACCAGACAAAATGGGCAATGTAGCAAATCGCTAACCGGAGAGTACTCAACATATCATAGTAATGCCGTCGAATAATTTTCCCTCGGCAACTGTCGACACTATTCTTGTGGTTATCGAAAACGATTTTTTATTCACAAAGGTGGGTGGTGTTCGCGGTTGCGGTTACTTGATGTGCTATCAGTCTAATAATGTATCTTAAATCTGTGCATACAATGCATATAAAATAATCATTTTGGTGTCATGTTTTCATACAATTCCACCTGTATATTTACCTTTCGTCAACAGGGAGTTGATGCATTGTAATACCCCACCGGCTAGAGCGGTGGCGTAACATACTGTCATATAGTCTATGTGGTTGGGAGAAAATATACAGATGATGTCCCCACTTCGTACACCAAACTGTTGAAGACCCACTGCTAGACCCTCAGACCTTCTGATAAGACAGTTGAATGTATATGTTCTCCCTGACGAAGCATCAACCTGTAAGCAAATGAAATATATGAGCCTATGCGTGAGAAAACCAAGAATTTGGGTTCCGACCAGGTCTTACACAAACCGGCCTGTACAGTCACAGAAGATGATTAGAGGCTTGAAATTTTGTATTTAAGTACGAGAGGGATTTTTCTGTCCGTGCAGCGAAAACAAAGGTGCTGATCAGCACAGCTGTTTTCGCCTATGCAAA
Source organism: Rugalucina vietnamica (assembly GCA_964017185.1). Lineage (NCBI taxonomy): Eukaryota > Metazoa > Mollusca > Bivalvia > Lucinida > Lucinidae > Rugalucina > Rugalucina vietnamica. Next base: position 4,982,851 of record OZ024869.1, read on the forward strand.
TTTTTGGTTTTCTCTTACACAGGCTCATATGAACAGAACTGTAGAACCAGAAAGTTAATGCAACAAGTTATTGTTAAGGATGTCTTAAAATCATAAGAGAAGAAACTTAGTCCACTGCCTTATGCATTGTGTGTGTGTGTGTGTGTGTGTGTGTGTGTGTGTGTGTGTCGCTGAAATTGTCAATTTTGGTACTCTGTACCGAAAAGGATACTAGTAAATAAATACTTACTACGGCCTCCAGATTCATGTGTGCCTTTATTTTCTCCAGAACAAATTTTCCCAAGTTCATTACCGGTAAGTCTTCGCGGCGTAGAGGTCTCTTTCTGTCTGTCATTGTGAACTTTTGAAATCTACGGCTATTAAGTAATTCAGGTCGTTCGATTCTTGCACAAGTCTGTCATAACCTACATTGATGGAGAAGTTATTTATAAAATGAAATATAGAAACGCAGTGATACATTAAAATTCTCTACTATTTTACATCTAGATCGTTCCAAGACTGTTGTGATTTATCTTCATGTTTTATTCAGTCAGCCTCTCTGTTGTTCTCGTCACCTTCATTACGAAAACTTGCCCATGCAATATACTGAGCATTTTTTTCAGCATAAAAATTGAATATTTCATTGGAAAAATTTGGTTAATTTTAATATGTTTGCTCAAAACATAGATCGTGGGTACATGTTAGAACCGCCTCGTCGAGGTGGTTCTAACAAGTACCCACAATCTATGTTTTGGAACAAAAATAAAAAAAAATAGGTATACCCCTGTAAACCCCAGTTTTGCTAAATAAAAGTGGGGTATGAGGGGTATACTTTTCATGGACATGTTGTGTTGATGCTAGCCGGATGGTTAGCTTGTTAGGAAAGATATTGTTATTCATGTGTGTTGTAATATGTTTTCATGTGTGTTGTAATATGTTAAGTGTTGTTTGTTTGTTTGTATTGAGGCTTAACGTCCCAGTCAACAATTTTTCAGTCATGTCGGGTAGGGACGGAGCCAACGCTTCCTGGGTTTAACCAATACTATAGGGAGTTAATGTGTCTTACTCAAGGACACGACACGGTGACGCCTGTGGGGATCGAACCCAGGGCCTCTCGATTCGGAGTCCACTACCACTACGTCACCGCGCTCCCTGTTAAGTGTTGTGCTGTCATTACTTTCCCATCTCATATCTGTGTTGGGATTTTGTTATTACTTTCTATATTCACAGTAATTAATATTGATTTGCATCACCGTAGATATTGCATTTAATTACATCGTCGGAGAACGAACACATTTGTTTTGAGTCGCTGATGCTTCCTTTTCTTTTTAGGTCCATTCTTTTTATAGCAAATACGTACACATTTCAGTTGTCACAATAAGCCTGGTCATTTTTTTTTTTTTTTTTTTTTTTTTATTCAGTTTTACGTCCCTTTCAAGCTTTTTCACTCATATCGAGACGGATCAATCGGTAGGTGGGGCGAAAACCGGAGTACCCGGGGAAAAACCACCTGACACACCCGCAAGCAGAACTTGGCTTATCCCACATGTGACTCTTGCCCCGAGCGAGGCGCGAACCCACATCGGTGAGATGATCGAATGATCAAGAGCACTGAAGTCAGCGACCTTAACCACTCGGCCACGGGGGCCGCCCCTGGTCATCTGTGTACCTAAACTGTGAGAGGTATACGTTGCCATAAACAGCAATCATGCTTAATCTACTGGGACACACTTGACGTAACGATCACGACAGTTGTCATTCAGCATACAGACGTTAAATTATATCGTTGGTAACGTTTTGCACGTTAAATTTTTATGCACGTCGTTAAACCTGCTGAGAAATATTTACCTTTGACCAGAGATTTTTCTTTTCATACCGTCTTTCTGAAACACAACGCGGCAGCGGTAGGTTTCGCACACCTGACCCCAAATTATCTACATATGAGCTATGCAAAACTTACTTATTATAAGTAGGTATATATCATGCTGCATTAGAATTTTGGTAAGATTTATCTGTTGCAAAACAAAGTGTCAATGTCAGAACACATAATAAATGAGCATGCTCTTAGATGATAATGATAGTTTGTAAAATGTCTGATTTAAACCCCATTAAATACCACCGGTGATATGAAAAATATCAAAGAAATGATCTGACCTTAACCGGCGTGAGTTTTCCTATCTAATATGCAGTGTATTAGCATTTTACAGGCATAAGTTGTACTTTTATTCAAGGTTAAATTCGATTAAGTTGTGTATTGCCATTTCAGCATATTAAGAGCAAAATGGCAAGTAAATCGAAATAATAATAATAGTAATTTAATAATAATAATAATAATAATAATAATAATGATAACTCTTAACAGTATGTTCAGCCTGGTGGCACCTAATAACCAAATAAGACCCAGGTACGAAATCATCGGCAAGAGACTGAGAAGATTCTGAGAATCTTGTCAAATCGCGGCAAAAGGAAAACTCGACTTCTTTAATGGACCAATGAAATGGCACGTTACTATTTGCGACTAATTGTTTGGCAGTTCTGATGATGAATTGTATATGATAATAATTTCTTTAAGCTGGTTGTTCACTCTATTGCATTTCGCTCTGCTATGCTATCCGCTCACTAAGTGGCGAAAATTATTTAAACACATGACCAAACTACAAGAAGGAGTTATTATGGATCATGAAACAGTTCTGTGAGTCGCAGGAGCACAGTAAAACTCAATTCAGTAGTTTGTTTCACTTGAACTGAAAGAACTAGTTTGAATGTTAAAAATGCTCGTATTTCAACTTTTACTCGCATGCAAAGGTATACATGGGTCATCATAAAAAATGGAGCAATCCTTGTCCCTGATGATTTTCTCGCAATGTCCGAGGTTTGCTTTCTCCAAGAACCACACGCAATTTCACGTTTTCGAGTATGTTATTTGAAAAAAGGTGATGCGCAAAGTGCTATTTTATCATTTTTACCGTGTCCCCGGGTCAGGGTAAGTAGTTTTATTGTCCCCCGCCTTTTCGAAGAAAAGCGGAGGGACATGGTTTTTGGCTTTCCGTCATTCCGTCCGTCCGTCCTTCCGTCCCCCTATAGGAGTATGTATCTTGTGTAAGCAACTCCTCCTACAGTTTTATTCTTAATTTTTGATACTTTTTTCGCATTTTGAACAGTCATTTTTTCTGACATTTTGACAATGAAAGTGAATGGACGGTGGGTACCTTGTGTAAGCAACTCCTACAGTTTTATTCCGATTCTTTTGAAACTTTACAGATGTCTTGACCATGCTTTGAAGATGTGCATGTAGTTTGGATATAATCCTCAGATAATCCTCAGATTAATTCTTAATACTTTTTTCGCATTTTGAACTTAGTCATTTTTTCTGGCATTTTGACAATGAAAGTGAATGGACGGTGGGTACCTTGTGTAAGCAACTCCTCCTACATTTTTATTCTGATTCTTTTGAAACTTTACAGATGTCTTGGCCATGCTTTGAAGATGTGCAAGTGGTTTGGATATAATCCTGAGATATTAATTTTTGACACTTTTTTCGCAATTTGAACTTAGTCATTTTTTCTGACATTTTGACAATGAAAGTGAATTTAAGGTGGGTACCTTGTGTAAGCAACTCCTCCTACAGTTATATTCATATTCTTTTGAAACTTTACAGATGTCTTGACCATGCTTTGAAGATGTGCATGTGGTTTGGATATAATCCTCAGATTAATTTTTGACACTTTTTTGCAATTTGAACTTAGTCATTTTTTCTGACATTTTGATAATGAAAGTGAATGGACAGCGAGTACTTTGTGCAAGCAACTATTCCTACAGTTATATTCCGATTCTTTTAAAACTTTACAGATGTCTTGACCATGCTTTGAAGATGTGCATGTGATTTGGATATAATCCTCAGATTATTTTTTGATTCTTTTCTTTGCTATTTGAACTTAGTCATTTTTTCGACATTTTGACAATGAAAGTGAATGGACAGTGGGTACCTTGTGCAAGCAACTCCTCCTACACTTATATTCATATTCTTTTGAAACTTTACAGATATCTTGACCATACTTTAAAGATACGCATGTGGTTTGGATATAATCCTCACTTTAATTTTCATCACTTTTTTGAAATTTGAACTTAACTGTTTTTCAGGCATTTACACTGAGAAAGTGCATGTGGTTTCGAAATATGTTATTCTAAGATTATATTTGTTTAACTTAACTATCAAGGCGGGGGACATAAATTCTCTGAATTTGCTTGTTTGTTTTCATTGCAAAAGAAGCTTGCTAATTATCACATTTTCTGTTACCACCCAATGCATATAATGTTATTGAAGTCAAATTCTTTTTTTTTTTTTTTTTTTTTTTTTTTTCAGGTTTTGTTTGATTTTATTCCCCCGCAATTTACGAGGAAGGGGTCGGGGTTCCCCTTCACCCGTTTACAAAGCATGCACTGTAAGATAAAAAGAGAAATTAGCTCTCTCACACTCATAGTTACATGTACAATTGAACGAAAATAATGTTTTAATCAAGAGACTTAAATGCTTATTTTTCAACAAAATATCTATAAAACTTTGTAAAGAAAGTATTTTCATCCTTTTTATATTTATAATCTTCGTCTATCTTTTTAAGCTCTAACTTAACATAAAATAAAATATCAATATTTTTACTCCTGTTTTCGCTAATGCAATACGCCTTGAAGATAGCATATCCAATGAAAGAGAGGATCAGATTTATCTCTTTATACCCCCCGCAAAACGAAGTTTTAGGGGGGTATACTGTTTTCAGCCTGTCCGTCATTCCGTGATTCCGTGATTCCGTGACTCCGTGATTCCGTCATTCCGTCATTCCGTCAACATTTTGACATCTTTGCTGAATAACTTGAGTACCTTTTGCCCGATTGGCTTCAAATTTTCACCGCACTTGCACCATCAGACAATACATGTGTGGTATGAATTTAGGGGCCAAAGGATCAGTATTGCAAGAGTTATGGGACTTTTTAAGTCTTCATATAACGTTTGCCTCAATGCTGAAACTACATATTTTGTGAAATCAACTCCTCTTACAGCTGTCAATGCTTCCTTTAAATATTTTGCTGATATGTTTCAGATATATTGCAGATGTGCATGAAGAATTATCATGCTGAAAAAATCATTTTTTACAAATTTACAGCATTTTTAACTTAGCAAATTTTCTATACTTGCTTATATTCAATAATGTTTGGTAGTGCATACTTTGTGAAATCAACTCCTCCTAGGGCTTTCAGTATTTCTTTTTAGTTCTTTGCAGACATGTTACAGACATATTGAAGATGTGCATGAAGATTTATAATGCTGAAAAATTAATTTTTGACAAATTTACAGCATTTTCTAACTTTGCCATTTTTCGACGTTACAGCAACATTTTGACATCTTTGCTGAATAACTTTAGTAGCTTTTGTCTGATTTGTTTTAAATTTTCACCACACTTGCACCATCAGACAATACATGTGTGGTATAAATTTAGGGGCCAAAGGATCAGTATTGCAAGAGTTATGGGACTTTTTAAGTCTTCATATAACATGTTTGCCATAATACTGAAACTACATACTTTGTGAAATCAACTCCTCTTACAGCTTTCAGTGTTTCCTTTTAATATTTTGCTGATATGTTTCAGATATATTGCAGATGTGCATGAAGAATTATCATGCTGAAAAAATGAGAATTACCAAACAGAAAATTACATTAAATCAACACATATATCTAGACGTAATAGAAGTGCATTGGCGAAGTTTCGTACAGGAGTAGCTCCTCTAAGGGTAGAGACTGGAAGATATGAATCACTACAGCTGGGTCAAAGAGTATGTTTTAATTGTAAAAACTCTGTTGAAGAATAACTTTAGTAGCTTTTGCCTGATTTGTTTCAAATTTTCACCACACTTGCACCATCAGACAATACATGTGTGATATGAATTTGGGGGCCAAAGGGTTAGTATTGCAAGAGTTATTGGACTTTTTAAGTCTTCATCAAACATGTTTGCCATAGTACTGAAACTACATACTTTGTGAAATCAACTCCTCTTACAGCTTTCAGTATTTCCTTTTAATATTTTGATGATATGTTTCAGATATATTGCAGATGTGCATGAACAATTATCATGTCAAAAATCATTTTTGACAAATTTACAGCATTTTTAACTTTGCAAATTTTCTAGAATTGCTTATATTCAATAATGGCTGGTAGTGCATACTTTGTGGAATCAACTCAATTCCTTAAATTCAATAACAGTTGTAGTAAATGTACATACTTTGTGAAATCAACTCCTCCTAGGGCTTTCTATATTTCTTTTCAGTATTTTACAGACAAATTGCAGATGTGCATGAAGAATCGATAAGTCCTTAATTTATTCCCACCGTTATTGTTAACAATACTTCTATTTGACAATAGTTTAGAGTTCCATTCTGTCTGAAAGTCTACAAACATTCTACTTTGTAATTCGTTTATAATACATTTTCTACCATGTATACTATAATTAGTATCCTTTATAGGCATAATTGTTAAACTGTTTGACACTTTAAACTGGTTCTCAACCTGAAAACACCAGTTTTTATTTCTCTGTTTTAACGAAAATGACCAGTTAAATACTTTTTTATTTATACGATTGTCATCCATGGCATTTAATCTAAACCAATGTCCTAGTACATTCTTCCATTGCTTCACAACTGCTGGTACCCAGCCCATCTCACCACCAACCGCTACGTTCGGGGTATACCTCCCGACACCCAGGAAAAACCTAATCGCCCTGTTCTGCACCGCGTTGATAGCTGAAAATTCTTTAGTTCCCCAAATAGCAGCGCCGTAGCTTATAGTGGACCAGACCATATTATCGTATAGTCCTGTGAAAACTTCATAAGGCATGCCTCCCAACACTTTGAATTTAGATATAAGTAATCCAAGCGCTCTTGTTGCTGACTGAGCTATATATTTTGCCGTCACCGAATAATCTAAGAATTCATCTAGGACTAAGCCTAAATATTTATAAAACTGAGAATATTCTATATTATTGTTTCCACATTTGAAGACATAATTAGATCTTTGTACCGCATTGTTTCTGTAATGTATAACCTTAGTTTTATCAGTATTTATTTGCATCATGTTTCTGTCACACCATATAGATAAAATATCGAAAAGTTGCTGTAGGTCTTCTTCTGTTTCCGCAATTAATATTAAATCATCAGCATAGAATAAACAACTTAATGTCATGTTACCGAGCGATACACCTTTACCGGAATGTTCTAACATCGTTCCAAGATCATCGATGAATAGATTGAACATCAGAGGTGATAAAATGCACCCTTGTTTCAGGCCGGAATTTACGTCAAACCAGTCTGTCATATGACCATTGATACGTACACTGCATTTAACGTTATTATATAATGATTTAATCGCTGTCATCATTTTCCCGCTTATACCAGCTGAAACTAATTTAGACCACAATAAGTCCCTGTTTATAGTATCATAGGCCTTCCGGAAGTCAACAAATCCAACAAAAGTTGACTTTCTTTGACGTTTCCGGTTTTCAATTATTGACGTTAATGTTGAGAGATGGTCCATTGTGCTCCGTTGCTTCCTAAAACCGTTTTGATTGTCGATGACTTTATTATTCTGCTCAGCCCAATCAGAAAGTCTACTGTTTAATATACTACAATATGCTTTGTAAACGGCAGATGTTATTGTTATTCCACGATAATTTCCCGGTTCTCGCGGATCTGACGTAGCACACTTCTGAATAGGATTTATTATTCCGTATGACCATTTTTGTGGCATTTTGCCTGTCTCAAAACAGACGCAAAACAGCCTGTGAAGGAAAAATATACATGCGTCCGACCGTAAAACATCCCCCGGAATCATATCATGGCCTGTAGCACGATTTCTATTCAACGAACAAACAGCTTTCTTAACTTCCATAATTGATATTCCTTCGTTAAGCTGCTGCGCCGATTCACTGGGCCCTCCATCAGCAGCATTCTGTGTGGTTGGTCTGTTTTGCGAGCTCTGCTGGTTATATAACTTTTCAAATTCCTCTTTCCATGAATTTAAAACGTCATTTACGTCATTGCTCACTGAGCCATTATCAAGTTTAACTTCCATTGGTATGTTTTTTGACCTATCTGTCCCCACACCTACTTTCCCGATTTTTTTCCAAAATTCATTTGGGTCTGATTTGCACGAGCTAAGCAGGTCGTCCTGTACCTCTCTCCAATACGCTCTTTTACGTTGCTGTACTGCACGGTCAAATAACTTTCTTTTATTGACAAATATATGTTTTAAATTGGATTTCGTCGAGATGTCGGATTTAAGCCACTGTTTTTCACTTGTACATACATCGTTCCAAAGTGCGGATAATTCTTCCGTCCACCACGGCTTTTTTGTTCTACGCTTTTTATTGCTTCTGCCGTTCAGGATCACCCGTTTGTGATATAAATGAGTGTCCATCTGTGATTTAACACCAATGCAAAAACTATCGTATATATTATCCAAACACTGTTGTTCCTGTTGGTTGGATTCCAGCTCGTGAACAAGAGATTCCAAGCTTTGGATAAATTCGTTATCGCCCATAAAACCATGTGGAATATTTGAACAGTCGTACTTCACATATGACTGCGGAGTCCCTTGTTTATCTTGTTGCTTTTCAATATATGTGTTAATACATAGTTTCCATGTAAGTATTGCATGGTCCGGTATAACAATGTTTTCCAAAGACTGAATATTTAAACAACGTTCAATTAGGTCTCTACTACGAATAACTTCGAAATCACAATACGTATCTAGCTTTTCATATGGTACAAGACAATAATCTACGACTGAAGAACCTTTATGTGAAATGCTCGTAAAGTCGTTGTTTTTACAATTCCGTCCATTTAGAATGCATAAGTTCGTACTTATGAGGAAATTTATGAACGTGTCACAGTACTGATTGATTTGATAGTCTTTAATATCTCTTTCTGGAATAAAATCTACCCCGGGAATAAAATCCAGATTATCTCCAATCCTCGTATTAAAGTCTCCGAATATTGTGACCTGTCCAACAGACTGATATTCGTACATTTGGGACATAAGAACGTCAAAATATTCCTGTGCATTTACAGCTCTGGTTGAATTTGCTGGCGGTAAGTAGCAAATACAAAAGTTAAGGCATTCCTTTGTAACTTTATGTTTTAATGATATCCACAGGATTCCTTCTGTTTCACTGTCTAATACCTCCACATTGAATTGTTCAAACAGGGTATTCTTTACAAAAATTCCAACCCCACCACTTCCTTTTGGAGCCCGTCTATGAATTTGTTTCCTGTTATTGCCATACCATTTGAACCCTTCTATGTTTATGTAATTGTTTTTTAACAAATGAGTTTCTGCTATTCCTATTATATCAAGTTCAAGAGCCTCTAGACATTCTTTACGTATCATATAATTTTCCGACTCCTTTTCTTTGCTAAATCCATTTGGGTTCCAAAGCCCGCATTTAACCTAATATCTAAGGCGATCGTCTCTGCGTTCCCGTGTGTATTCATATTCTCTGGAATTCTGTCTCGTGTAGCGACTATCACGACCGTACCCGTGTTCATTTCTATATTCTCGCTCCTCTCTATCACTATTTCTTGACCTTCTTCTGTCAGCATCATGTGGCTGCCAGTCAGACCTTTCGCCTCTATATGGTCTCCTGTTTTCCTGTTCTGAGCTACTGTCTTCTCTATTTCTTCTTGTCTGACTTCTGTTATTTCGTCCTCCGTCGTATGACCTACTTGAACGGGAACGTCCATGGGGATTTAATTCAGTATCATTTTCAGTATTTGAGAATATTCTACTCCCCCGCACTGTAACCTTATCTCTACCTAATATCTTTGCAATTGTTCTCAGATTTGACGCAGTTTTCCTTTCTCCTACAGATTTATCGTTTTCAATGAAAACTTTGTTGTATCTTCTATTGTCTTTCAGACTGGCCTTTGCCTTCATTACAGTTTCTTTATCTTCTCTGTCTTTACACGAAGCTATGATAACACCATTCTCCGTCGATTTACTTTCCTTTCTTACAGCCTTGGTGACTGAGACATTTTGAATTTTCAAACCCTCCTTAATCAACGCAGCGCAGTAACTGGATAACTGCAGGGCGTCCGCGTGATTCCAGTAACACTTTCTATAAAGAATACAAAGACGCTAAACGGGTGTTTCGACGCTTACACCGGCAAACTGTAGACTCGTATTGTGTTCAGATGCATGAGGATATTGATAAATTAGCTGACGTTGACAGCGGTCTGTTTTGGCGCGAAATTAATAAACGTAGGAAAAAAATCATCATCAGATCCTGGGATTGAGATTAACTTTAACGGGAATAATGTTCGAGAGCCTCAGTTAATTGCAACTGAATGGGGCAATTATTTTCAAGAATTATACACTCCGGATGAAAACAATAACCGTGATTTACCATTTGAAAACGAGATGCGAAATGAACTGCAACTTGCACTTAATTCTTCGTCCAGTGACGATTGTACTGATAATAATATATCATCAGACGAAATTAATGAAGCATTGCGTGAGTGTAAAAAGGGTAAGGCGTGTGGTGAAGATTTGATATTTTATGAACATGTCATATATGGTGGACATTATATACGAGAAGCACTGGCTGTTTTGTACTCAGCAATGTATTCATTAACGTATGCACCTGTTGAAATGAAACGAGGTACTATAATTACTCTACATAAGGGGGGACGGAAACGTAAAGACGATCCCAATAATTATCGAGCTATAACGTTGTCATCTGTGTTACTTAAAATATATGAAAGAATTCTGTTACATAGGTTAGAATCTAATTTACATCTTACAGAACGACTGGATAAATTACAAGGTGGTTTTCAAAAGCACATCGGATGTTTGATGACATCATTTAGCGTCAAAGAGGCCATATCATTTTGTAAAGAAAATAATAGCAAATTATATGCCTGTTTCCTCGATGTGCGTAAAGCTTTCGATACTGTGTGGCATTTGGGAATGTTCTACAAATTACTAAAATTCAATGTAAGGGGATTGATGTTAAAAGCTATTATTAATCTTTATGACAAAATGGAAAGTCGTGTTAAATTTAAAGGCTTCACCTCTGACTGGTTCCCGGTTTTGCAGGGTACCAGGCAGGGTGGGGTTTTATCTCCAGTCTTATATCTTGTAACCATAAATGACCTGATACTAGAGTTGAAGGCCTCAATGGAAGGTTTAACAGTTTATAATATGATCTTAAGTAGTCCGACAGTTGCCGATGATATGCTTCTTTTATCTTTGACGAAAATTGGATTATCCATTATGATGCAAATATGTCATAGATATTCACTGAAGTGGCACTTTGGATATCAGGCTGTAAAATGTTTTATTGTGGTCTACAATGAATCTGAAGCAGAATACAAGAGGTGTCATGTTAATAGAGAGTGGTTTCTCGGTACGGAAAAGGTTCAAGAGGCAACCGAGTATAAGCATTTAGGTGTCATACTAGATAAACACATGTCTCTTTCTGCAAATGTTAAGGAGTCTTCTTCTAAACTGAAAACAACACTTTTAAGCCTAGTAAATAGCGGCATTAACGAAACCGGTTTCCATCCGATTACTTCCTTACATTTATATAAGTCTGTCGTTTTACCAAAAGGACTATATGGTGCTGAACTTTGGAATTCCTTAACTCCAAGCCAAGAAGAGGCTCTGGAGCGTGCTCATAGGTTTTGTGTTAAATTTATTCAGGGCTTACCTAAGCAGACACGGTCTGATATAGCGCTAGGTATATTAGGTGCAAATCCTATCATGGCTGAAATTGACAAAAAGAAATTAATATTTTTCGGACAGTTGTGTCGTTTGTCTCCTGAAGTTATTCACAACCAAATATTAAACCATAGACTTTTTAGTGTATTCCAAACCCCGGGGCCCAAATATGGCTTTGTACCCGATATATTAAGGATATTAGATAAATATTCTTTGAGTTATGTCTTAGATGAGTATATGCAAACTGGAAGGTTTATGACTAAATTTTCGTGGAATCGCCTCGTTAGAACTACAATCGATGAAAAGGTTAAAGATTTATGGAAGCATAGAATTACATCTGATATTACACTTCAGCCCTTCTTAGGAATACATGATAAATTTGAACCATGTGCTATTTGGGTTATGTGTAAGAACAATTACAAATACAAGAAGTTTTGCCAGGCTGCTTTGAAGATTTTAAGCTTATTATTTCATAGGGGTGGTATAATATTTTGTAAAGTATGTGGCCAGTGTTATAGCTGTTCCCCGTCTGAGCATATAGTATTATATTGTAAAAATAATGAAAATATACGCATGAAGTTATGGAAAGATCTTTCCGAAAGATTTGGTTGTAATTTCTATCTGTGGTTTATATCTCTTAGTCCTTTTAATCAGGTCATTGCTTTATTGTCGTCTTTTGAAAATACGCTTGTTGATGAAAATGACAAACTTAGTGCTATGAGAATTGTCATATTCAGCTTATTCAAAATGTTATATAACTGTTGAAGTTTCTTGCACTTCGAGCTTGTGGAATGAGTATTATTTTGTGTTTCGTTTCGGCAAGATTGCTTAAACCATGGTCGATGATGCCTCTGTGCCGCTCCGGGTCCCTGTTGATTTCTTACAAAATATATGTAAGATGTTTCATTGGGAGACTGAAGCGGAGTTATGGTATAAAGTAGAAGAAAACAAAAACCAAGGTCATTGTCATTTTATTTGTCACTCTTGACTAAAATGCGTGAAATAAATAAAACTGGTAATGAATTCATTTTTACAAGATTCATATACACAGATGACTTTCATGCAATATGTTTATATCGTTCTAAAATGTATGAAAGTTTTTCTTTTCATCGCTCTGTCTCTCTTATATATTGTATTTCTATTGTATGTATTGCTGCTTTATTGTATTTTGTATGTTGTATGTTTTGTATGCTCTCCTAAATTGGAGGAAATAAAAGAATCAATCAATCAATCAATCAGTCTTTCAGACTGGCCTTTGCCTTCATTACAGTTTCTTTATCTTCTCTGTCTTTACACGAAGCTATGATAACACCATTCTCCGTCGATTTACTTTCCTTTCTTACAGCCTTGGTGACTGAGACATTTTGAATTTTCAAACCCTCCTTAATCAACGTATTGACTTTATCAGTTGTATTCTCATTTCTCGTTTCCGGTAAGTTCCTGACAACTATATTCAATGTTCTATTGATTTCTACCGTTTCGTTTGTAGCTGATGTGGATTGTCTTTGCGCGGAGCTTTGGAATTCTTGTCTCATTTGACGGATCTTACTGTTAAAATCATCTTTTATTTTCTCAATCTCTGGTGCCATTATGTTGAGAACTTGTTTCTTTATAGTCTCCGTAATTGTTGCCTCAAAGTCACTCATTCTTTGTGATAATTCACCCATGCCTAGACGCATTTGGTCCGCAAGTTTATTTATGGCTTCTACCACGCACTTTTCTTCCGTAGTTTCCTTAGTTTTGTCACTATCTTTTGTCTCTTTCACTTTGTTTTCATTTTTCAAATGTTTCTTTCTTTTAGTTTTTAGTTCCGTATCTGAATCTGATTCTGAGCTATCTTTATTATTAGCTGATCGTCTCCTTTTTACTGATTTTGTTTCTTTAGGTTTAGCTCCTCTGCTACCCTTATTTACTCTAGTTTGTCTTTTATTTACTTTAGGGGATACAGAACTACCCTTAGAAATCACCTCCTGAGATTTCTCCTGTGATTGTGCTTGTTCTTGGGACTCTGTTAGTATATTTAATGGAGTTTGTGACGGGCGTACATCATGCTGCGTCAGTTCATCATTTTGCTTTGCCTGACTTGGGTTTTTCTCAACCGTATCCGCCCTCTCCTTATATCCGTCCAGTAATGATTGTGATTCAGGAATCGCATCGTTATCTGAATCCATGTTTAAATTTAATTTTTGTCGATCGTAAGCCCCGGATAAGCGAATCCTTTCACGGGTTTTGGGGTAACTTCAAAACCCAGTATCCGATTTTCCCAAAATTCTCCTCAAATCTATCGTAAGACCCGGATAAGCGCCGCCTCGTCTCGGGTTTTGGGGTAACTTCAAAACCCTATATCCGATTCTCCGTGATGATCTTAAGCCCCGTATTAGCGGAGCCTGGTTCTCCCTGTCGATCTCAAGCCCCGGATTAGCGGAGCCTGGTATGGGTTTTGGGGTAACTTCAAAACCCTTTATCCTCCTTGATGTTCTTGGGCCTCTAACTACTGAAGCCCGTGTTGGTAATATTGTTGATAAACGATGCCCTCCGTAGGTTTTGGGGTAACATCAAAACCTATCCTGGTTTAGCGGTCAGGTGAGCCACTAAGTCCGTTTGAATCCCGTATGAATAAACACCTCCTGTGCTCTCAACCGCGGAGCGCGTTGGTCAGGCGTAACACCAATATGCGAAATCGATTTCTATATTTATACAGGTAATCCAGGTAACACAATGGAATTTAAATAACAATGGGCACAATATGGCTACTCCTTCACGATAACGATAACACAGAGCAAAGAAAACGACACTGAAAAAGCCGAAAGAATGCACTGGATTTTTAGGCCTGACTATGCACTTTTCACTATAAAAGATATATAATTAAAACCACAGTACCTTCATAAAACATATATCCATAAAATTTCCGATCGAATATCACTAAAACACTTTTAAAACTCAGAAAAAGCTCTCCCGATGTGAAAGTGGCTACCTCGGGACCAAGTCACGTGACCTTATTCATGATAATGATTTTGATCATGACAATGGCAACCTCTTGACCATTTAGGCTTATTTTTCACACAGAAAAAGGATTAAAATAAATTTGACACCTTTCAGTTTAAGTTATATACATTTTGGTAATGCATTGTAAAAAAGAGAGTCTCCTTTATTGTTGCACAATTTGGTGTAGTAGTGAAAGCTCGCATATTCTTTTGTGAAAAATTGGTTCCTTATTCTGCTGATACTGGATAAAGTCCAACAAATATTGCTTGTGAGGCCTAATAAATTAGCCATTTGATAAAGATTGACACAAATAATCATATGCATTATAATCAATTGTTTAGTTTAAGCATGCAACTGAGCTCTGGCATAGATATGTTTTATTTTTCAGGAGTGCAGCTCCAGATGCTCAGTACAAGCTACAGGAAGAGATGGATGACTCCCCATCAGAATGCATTGGCCAAGACAAACAGTTATCTCCTGAACAAAGTACAGCATCATGTGTTCAAGATGGGAACAAAGTGAATAGTAACAATCTAGGTTTTCTGAAACTGGATGCAGTTTATGACACTGAAGTCTCTGACTTTGAAGCTACTCTTTTTAACTCCCATGAACTTCAAGAGACAAATGAAAGTGTTGATAAAATGAAAGAAAGTCTGAATGAGGACGATGATGGATCAGTGTATCAAGACTTTATCAAAACCAGAGAAACTAACACCTGTTATCAGGCTGATGTTGATACAGTACCAATTAATGTGAATCAGTATAATCAAAATATAGACAATGATTTTGTGAAAAACACTAATCGCAGAAAAGAATCTGCAAATCATATACTAAGCAGTCATGAATGTAAAGAAACTGGAGATTTAAATCATGATTACAGAAGGCAAACAAGTGATTTTGTTGAAAACACTCATTGCACCCAGAGATATGGGTTTTTAGACCTGGATATTTCATGTTGTGACTATAATAATGCAGAGGACTTTGAAAACATTATAGTTTCTGCTCTTAAACAGCAGATATTAAGCAAACATTTGCTATCAGATGAAACTTTGACATATGCTGGCACAGATAAAGATGGTTCTTCCAGTAGCATTGATACATGTACAGTGATGTTTAATAATGAGGAAAGAAGTGTTTCAATGGAAGAGTGTTTAATGAAGCATGAAGCTCAAATAACTGTAGGTCAAGATGAAACTAAAAACTGTTCTGTTGTAATACCTACAAATCAGACATACATGCATTATGAAAGTAAACCAATTAGTAAATCAAATGATGGAAGTATGATGCATTCAAGTGAGTTAATTGTTGATAAGAAAAATGAAACTATAATGAATCATCATAGTGTTAGATTAGATAAAGATTGTCCAAAAGAAGTCAAATTTATTGAAAAGTGTTTTTTGCCGAGTGTTACATCTACAGATATGCATGCGTGTTTGAACCCTAATAAGACAGTTGGTAATACTGAAAGCAATTATAACCTAGTGCAGTCAACTGATGATGCAGCAGTTAGGAAGGAAGTGGATGATTCATCTGAAGTGCATGGGAATGTCACTTGCTCTGATCAAATACTGCATAATAACAATCAAGAACACTTCATTCTATCAAATTATGAAGACACAAAGTTAAGTTGTACTGAGAACGAAGAATGTGTTGAGCTTGATGTTACTTCTAGTATAAAAAAGAGCAAGATATTTAGTGAAAAGTCAGAAGAAAAGCCATATGAAACGAATAATACAATGTCCTCTTTAAACAGTGATACATGGAAGTCAAATAATGAGCCAAAGGATGCTTTGATTGAAGAGGAGATTTTTTTTTAAAAAGGAGACATTGGTGTAGAAGGTATATATACAAATCAAGACACTGGGAGTTTAGAGGAAGAACAGACTTTAAATAAAGATAAACAGTGGTTAGTAACAAGACTCCCAGGTCTTTCTAATAGCTCAGGCCTTAATGTTTTTCGATTGAAGAGTGGGTGTTACAGATTCGAAAGAAAAGTTCAGAACAGTATTTCTGAAAGTGAACAAAGTTTAAGAAATACAGAAGATAGTAAAGCTTCAAACTTGTTAATTAATAATAATAGGAAGCAATTAGATATTGGTAGCAAGTTACATAAACAATACAAAACAGATGATTTGATGAAAGAAATGGACTTAAATAAAGTAAAGAGTCTTGATAGAATTGTAAGTGTCATGGATACTGTTGATATGAATGAAGACAGTTATAAACCCAGTTGTCAATTATCTCCTACAGGTAACTATAAAGAAATTAATGAATCGCAAAGCCAAACTGTCAAACAAATGCATTCTGCATTCAAAGATAAATCGGACAGAGGTTTAAAGGAAGAGAAAGCTCAGACCAAAGATGTATTTACAAAAGTGACTTTTAAAGATGTGCCACAGAGAAAAACAGAAGTTCATGGAAAATTTGTGTATGATGAAGTTAAACAGACAAACAGTATTAAAAACCAAATAGATGTTGAAAGTTACAAGACTGAGGCTCACAGTAGAATGAAAATAAGTAAGCAACTGGAATGCAACAAAGAATTTGATAGCAGTTTGAACATTGCCGTTGAAAGAAGGCATCATAATAATAATCACAGTACTGACAGAACTTGTACAAATAAAGGTAAAGATACTACTGATGTATTAATGAACACATATTTCAAAAGACAGAAATATATGCAGTTGCGAAAAAAGCATCAATCAAGCATCACAGGAAAGCGCAAATGTGAAAATGATATTTCTGAGGATCAAATGAATGTGAAAAAAAGAAAGATAAATCAAACTACTAAAAGAACAGAGTCATTCCAAGAGAAACAAAGTATACAGCGTATAAGTGAAAGTGAAAATTATTGGCAAAGCATCAAACAACAGACCCAAGAGACTATGTTTAAGAAGGAGAGCTCAAAAAATGGAGTAAATGCTAGGAGGCGAAAACAAACCTACATTTTGTCACAAAGAAAACAGAGATTCCAGAAATCTAAGCTGCAAAGAGCTTTAGACAAACAAAAAGATGCATATCGTAAAAAAGTAGCTTTAAGTAAAGAAATGCCAGATGAAGCTGCAGAAAGAAGACACAGAAACAAACTGTCACAAGAACGCCACAGAAGTAGGAAAACATTGCAACAGAAGGCAAGAGAGAAACAAACTGACATTCTTCGTAAGAAGGAGGCTTTCAACAAAGAAACCCCAGAGGAAGTTACAGATAGAAACTCAGAAACAAATTGTCACAAGAAGGCCATCGAAAACAGAAAACACCTCAACAGAAGGCAAGAGAGAAACAAACTGACATTCTTCGTAAGAAGGAGGCTCTGAACAAAGAAACCCCAATGGAAGCTACAGAGAGAAAGCTCAGACACAAACTATCACAAGAAGGCCATCGAAAACAGAAAACACCTCAACAGAAGGCAAGAGAGAAACAAACTGACATTCTTTGTAAGAAGGAGGCTCTGAACAAAGAAACCCCAATGGAAGCTACAGAGAGAAAGCTCAGACACAAACTATCACAAGAAGGCCATCGAAAACAGAAAACACCTCAACAGAAGGCAAGAGAGAAACAAACTGACATTCTTCGTAAGAAGGAGGCTCTGAACAAAGAAACCCCAATGGAAGCTACAGAGAGAAAGCTCAGACACAAACTATCACAAGAAGGCCATCGAAAACAGAAAACACCTCAACAGAAGGCAAGAGAGAAACAAACTGACATTCTTCGTAAGAAGGAGGCTCTGAACAAAGAAACCCCAATGGAAGCTACAGAGAGAAAACTCAGACACAAACTATCACAAGAAGGCCATCGAAAACAGAAAACGCCTCAACAGAAGGCAAAAGAGAAACAAACTGACATTCTTCGTAAGAAGGAGGCTCTGAACAAAGAAACCCCAGAGAAAGCTACAGATAGACAACTCAGAAACAAACTGTCACAAGAAGGCCATCGAAAACAGAAAACACCACAACTGAAAAGTAAAGATAAAACCAAGGACTTGGAAAGAAAGGAGCAGCAAAGGCAGCTTCCACACACAGTAGAAATGGCTATCAAATTATTCAAAGCAGTTATACAAGAGGGTCCTACATATATCTGTACATCTTGTAATAGACTTTTATTTCGAGGAACTGTGACACGGTTTTCTGAAGATGAGTTCAAAGATGACCAAAAGGTGTTTGTGAATAAATGTAGAACTTTGAAACTGTCACATGATGATCTTGAATATATATGTCATACATGCAGAAATGCACTACGGAAAGGCAGTATGCCAAGTATTGCAGTTGCGAATTGTTTGAAGCTTGATGAAATACCATTGCCATTGAAAGATCTCTCTTCTCTTGAAGTTGTGTTTATATCTAGGAGAATACCATTTATGAAGCTTCTAGGACTGCCTCGTGGTAAACAAAAGGCCATTCATGGATGTGTCGTCAATATCCCTGTTGAGCCAGAGCAGACGCTATCCGTATTACCCAGGGCGCCAACACCCGATTCTGTGGTCGCTGTAAAGCTAAAGAGAAAGTTACAGTACAGAGGGCATGTAGTCATGCAAAATATACAGCCATATAAAATCAAGCAAGCTTTGCAATTATTAAAGCATGGGTTACAGAATCCATTCTACAAGGATGTGTTAATAGATGAGAATTGGGAAGACACAAATGCAAGACAACATCCAGAACTCTGGGCATCTCTCACAGCTGATACAGGTACAGATCAAGATAATGCTGAAGCAGAGGCACCTGATGAAGCTGAAGATGAACTGCAGAAGCAAGAGGATCATGATGAAGCAGAGGAAGATGAAGACAGGACTGGCCTTAGTGGACTGCCTTATGATTCATGTCTCCAGCCAAAGGCAGCTATGGAGAAGTCAGATGTTCTGCTCAACATTGCTCCAGGGGAAGGGAAAAGGCCACAGCCATTTGAAGCAGACGAACATGCGGAAGAATTGAGCTTCCCTCATCTCTTCCCAACTGGAAAATTTGGATTCTCCATGAATAGGGAAACTAAACTATTATTGAAGAAATACTTTCAAGCACGAATCTTAAACTGTGATGGTAGATTTAGTAAAAGCATTGAATATATTTTTTACGCTCAGTACCGATCAGAAGCAAAAGAAGTAGCTGATAATTTGTCAATTGCATTAAGAAAAGGCAAACAAGTAGATGTTACAGCTGGCGACTTGAAACAGAAAGTTTCCTCATTTATTCACAATGAATTGGGGATACATTTCCTTCAAAATATTCGTGGCTCACCGGCATTTTATAACAAAATGCTCTATGATCTCCTGGGTATGATTCGCCAACTAGGTGCGTGTACATGGTTTTTAACACTGTCAGCAGCTGACCTGAAGTGGACAGACACGATAAGGATAATTGCCCAGCAACAAGGAATCATCCTAACAGAAGAAGCTATTGCTAACTTATCGTGGGAGGAAAGATGTCATTGGCTGAGGACTAACCCTGTTACAGCAGCAAGACACTTTGATGACAGGGTTCAGAAGTTCATGAAGCACATTCTCTTGAACAAAAATCTGAACCCTTTGGGTAAAATTATTGACTATAAATACAGGATTGAATTTCAGCAAAGGGGATCTCCACATTTACACATGCTTGCATGGTGCAAAGATGCCCCTTCATTTGACACCAATACTGAAGAGGAAATTGCTCAGTATGTAGATCAACATGTAGCATGTAGTCTACCTAAAGACGATGACAGTTTGAAAGATCTACTGCTGCTTGTTCAGAAGCATACTCATTCAGGATCTTGTAGGAAACATGGAAAAGCCTGCAGATTTCACTTTCCTCACCTGCCTGTGAAAACAACAACTGTCTTCAAGCCTCCAGAAGAAGATGTACCAACTGCTAAGCAGGAGTATTATAAGGAGATCTTAGCAAATGTCCATGAGGAGCTAGACAAACTAGATGGTGACTCAGAAGTCACAATTGACACTTTGCTAGATAGAGTTAACATAGATGAAGAGAGCTATATGGAAGCACTTAAGTGGTTCAAAACCAAAAAGGGTCAACCAGCTATTATGTTGAAAAGAGAAACATCTGAAATATTCATTAACAACTACAACCAAGTTTTGATGAAAGCCTGGGAAGCAAACCTGGATGTGCAATTTGTAACATCTGTGCTGACCTGTGTTTTTTATGTTGCTTCATATGTTTCCAAGCCAGAAAAGACATTAGGGGATCTCCTTAAGGCAGTGAGTAAATCTGGCCAACATCTAGGTGCTAAAGCATCAATGAAAAGTGTTGCTAAGAAGTTTCTATCTCATAGGGAAGTTTGTGCACAAGAGGCAGTATACCGTCTCCTATCTTTGCCCCTCACACAAGGATCAAGACAAGTGCTCTTCATTCCTACTGATCTTCCTGAAAATAGGACAAGATTATTCAAACCAATGAAGGTACTCAAACAGCTAGAAGATGACGATCCAGATGTGTTTCAGACCAACATCTTGGATAGGTATGCCGCAAGACCAAACAGACTAGAGGGTATGTGCCTAGCTGCTTTTGCTGCTAACTATGGTTATAAAACCTCTGCCAGGAACAAAGACAACCTCCAAGGAGACAATTCCAGTCAAGATGATAGTGATGATGAAGTAGCTGAAGATAATTTGCCAAAACAGATAGTGCTTAAAAGGGATCTTGGACATATGGTTAAAAGGAAAACAGAGGCAATAATACGATCACATCAGTTTTCTGTTCATCAAGACCCTGAAAAGTATCACCATTCCCAGTTACTTTTGTATCTGCCATGGCGTGATGAGGCCTCAGACTTACTACAAACATCATACAAAACCTGTTATACAGATAACACAGTTGTCATTCGAGAGAATAAATCCAGATTTGAACATCATGCTGAGGATGTAGCTGTAGCAATGGACAACTTGGAAGAGTTTGGTGTGCCAGAAGATAGCTGGGGTGACATTGCAGCTCAGAATGAACAAGCAAGAGGTGATGAACGAGAAGAGGGAAACCATCAAGATGAGCGGAGTTTATACAATGCCCTTGACGTTTCAGAAGATCAACAAGTGAGAGGTGATCTTGGGCTTATACCACATAGCTATGAGCTGCAGACAGAAAAAATGACTTCTCAAGAGTACAATGACCTGGTGCTGTCCCTAAATGATCTGCAGTCAGATGTGCACAGCTACATTTTGGACTGGTGTACAAAGATGGTGTTGACTCATCAGATTGAAAAGCCACCAGCCTTTCATATATTCCTAACAGGTGGTGCTGGGGTTGGAAAAAGCCATTTAGTTCGAGCTATTGTTCAGACAGCTACAAGAATGTTCACAAGGAATAACCAGATAGACAGTAGACATGTGCTTGTATGTGCACCTACAGGGACTGCTGCATACAATGTATCAGGATATACAATTCATAGTGCATTACTCATACCGATTGAACAAACAAAATTTGATGACTACATACCTCTGTCAAATGAAAAGTTAGCATCCCTTAAAGAAAGTCTAGGAGATGTCAAGATCCTGATTATTGATGAAATTTCTATGGTAGGGTGTGACATGCTGCTAACGATACACAGACGCCTCTGTGACATCATGGGGAATGAAGAACCTTTTGGTGGAATTTCAGTGTTGGCAGTTGGTGACTTGCTGCAGCTCCCTCCTGTGGGTCAGTTTCCAGTGTTTGACCCACCATCAGATGAGCTTGCAGCAATATATGGCTCTCTGTGGACTACCCATTTTAAAATTGTAGAACTGACACAAATTGTTCGTCAACAAGATGATGAAAAGTTCTCCGCACTACTCAACAGAATCAGGATTGGCCAGCACACAACTGCTGATATAGAAGTGCTAAAAGAAAGGGAGACGACAGAAGACAATGACAATTATCCTACAGTGGCTCCACATGTATTTGCATATAATGATAGAGTCAATGCCCACAACAAGAAGATGTTGGACACTTTATCAACTCCAAAATACACATTTGTTGCAACAGATTCAACAAGAGACTCCCAAACAGGAAGAGTGGATGTAGCTTCTTTTGGAGCAGAAAAATGTGGATTGGCCAAAGAAGTTACACTGGCTGTGGGTGCCAGGATAATCCTGACAAAAAACATAGATGTTTCTGATGGACTGGTAAATTGTGCTGCTGGTGTAGTGAAAGGTTTTCTACCACCACCACCAGATAATGAGCAAGACCTACAGAATTACATTCCAAAATACATTCTTGTTAAATTTGATGAAAATAGAGTAGGAAGAAACTGCAGAAGAATCTTTAGGGGCACTCTTCCGAACCCAGACTGGACACCAATACCCCGTGTGGAAATATGTAAACGACTAGGGCGATATTCAAAGGTAACAGCCAAGCGGATTCAGTTTCCAATAAAGTTAGCATGGGCTCTAACTATCCATAAAGAACAGGGTAAAACTGAAGATGAACTAGTACTGTCTTGTGAGGGGCCATTCAGATCTGGCCAGTTTTATACTGGCATTAGCAGGACCAAATCACTACATGGTTTATTTATACTAGGAAAAATGGACACGAGAAAGATCAAAGTCAACGTTAAATCCCAGAAGGAAATAGTGCGGATGAAAAGAGATGCTATCTTGAAAGTTCCCATACCAGTTTCTGTAAGAGCAAGTTCAGACTTCTGCTTAAGAGTCCGCTTTTTAAATGTAAACTCCCTGCTACCACATGCAAGACAAATGGAAACAGACAAGAATGTCACATCAGGAGACATCATTTGCCTCGCTGAAACTTGGCTAAAGCATGCTGATGATTGTCCAGATTTGCAAAACAAGCAGGTCCTTCGACATGACAATGTTTCTCGACAGCACAGAAGTGGAGGCCTGTTAATGTACATCAGCCTGGACTACCATATGATGAAACAGTACTCCATCCCTAATCTGAACACAGAACATCTGATTATTCTGCTGTCACCGAGACAGGCACCACAATTGAGGTTTTGTGTGGCAGTAATTTACAAGAACCCAAGATTCACAGACAGGGACTTTCTCAGAGAACTGGAATGTTTGATATCTGAGATGCCAATAAGAGCTGTTCCTACCATCATAACTGGGGATTTCAATATTGACATGCTTTCAACACAAACCAGTGCTGAAAAACTCAAAAGACTAATGATGTACTACAGTTTCACTCAGTATATTGCCAGCCCAACTCATAGGAAAGGTGGACTTCTTGATCATTTCTATGCCAACTTCATCAATGAAGATGTTCAAGTAGATACAATCCCTGTATATTACAGTGACCATTTAATGGTCTCAGCTGCAGTGCCATACTACAATCTTCAATAATAAGATACACAGAAAGAATCCCTCAGCAGATTATTTAATGATGTCTTTGAAGGTGAGCAGAACACATTCATAAGTCAATCACTCATAGCAATGTACAATGCAATTACAGATTGGATTGGAGAGCTTTGTGGTCTAGGGTAATAGTACAGTTTTCCAGAGCAAGAGGCCCCTTGTTTGATTCCTATCGCCTCTATTGTCCTTGAGCAAGACTGTATGCTTACCAAAGTACTGGTAAACACCCAGGATACAGTGGTTCCATCCTGATATGACTGAATAAAAGTTGATTGGGATGCTAAGCAACAACCAAACCAAAACAGATTGTCACATATTGATATTTACTTTGTTCAGTAGGTTAGGTGTTAATGTTGCGGGGGGTATACTGAAAGCCTTGCTTGCAGCCAATTTCTAGTTATATTTGTTTAACCCTGGTTTGTACCCTGTAACAATATATTGTAATTTATTCATTGGTCTGCTAATGTGACATTTCGTAAAAGCATCATTGACTTTTGCCCACAATTCATTTACGATCGGACAATTAATAAACAGGTGTTCGTAATTTTCTGTAATTTTGCATGCTTCACATAAATCATTTCTTGTTATACGCCATTTAAACAGTTTTTCTTTACAGGGTAATATGGCGTTTACGAGCTTATATCTAAATTGCCTCACTTCATTTCGGTTTATGTCATGAATGGATCGGTAGACTGAAGGCCATAGTTCGGCATAAGTGATCAAATTTAGGTCCTTTTCCCATGACTTTTCCATAATCGGTCTTGTTTTATTTTTTTGCAATAAGTAATTATATATTAATTTATTATTAATTAAAGTAGATGTCGATAATGTAATTGAACGTTTCATTTCTACACTATGCAATGTAAATTGTGCTTGCGTCTTAACTTTCGTTGAAATCGAATTTGCGGATTTAAGTGATATTTTCCAATGATTTGGAATTGCTTCTTTTAGGGTTTGCAGTTCACTTATCCAGTTTTGCTGATTTGTCAGTTTGCTTAAAATAAGATTAACATCAATATCACCGTTTCGGTTTAGCAGATCATTTATGTAAATAATGTTGTCATTCATCCAGTGTTTGTAGAATAAGCATCGGTTGTTGTGCTGGATGAATTTATTGCCCCAGATTACCTGGTTTCTTATATCTGCAAATGTTTTTGGTGTGTCACGTGACCCACCGCCATTACTAACCCATGTTTCAACCATATTTAGGTAAAAATGTGGCAAAGCTACCTGTCGTAAGTTGCGCGTGTGACCTAAGTTCATTTTGAAGAGTAATAAATTTATACCATATTTATCAGTATAATATCTTGGTATAATTTTCCAAGTTGCGTTTTCGCCCGTTATTAGCCTGTTTATCCATTTTATTTGAAATGTCTCAAGCTGGGTTTTTATATCAATCATTTTTATCCCACCTTTATCGTATTGTTGGATCATTTGTTTTCGCTTTATTTTATCGTTTTTATCGTTCCATAAAAATTTATACATTATGCTTTCAATTTTGTTTAAAATTTCTTTTGTTACTGTGATTGTTTGTAATAAATAGTTACACTTAGACATTATCAACGTTTTCAATATAGTTACTCTTCCGAATAGTGTGAGTTTTCTTCGCTTCCAAGAATTAAGCAAATTTTGTATATCACCGATTAATTTGTCCCAGTTTAATCTTAAGCATTCTTGCATGTTTCTACTAAAGTATATTCCTAAAGACTTTATAGTTGATTTAGAGAAATCTATTCCGCATATATTGTTCTTCCGCGCTATGTTATTGCCGACCCATAAACCCTGCGTTTTGAGCATATTCAGGTTTAAACCGGATACCTTTGAAAATCGTTTTATTTCGTGAAGTAAGACTGGTACGTCTTGTTCCGTTTTAAGAAATGCTGTCGTATCATCAGCTAGTTGTGCTAATTTAATTTCGTGATTACGTCCAATTTGGATGTCATTTATGTTATGATTATTTCGAATGTTCTCCGCCATGATTTCCGCTGCTATTATAAACAAAAGAGCTGATATCGGGCAGCCCTGTCTAATGCCACGTGATATTTTAAAACTTTCCGAGATCCAGCCATTATTTATAACTCTGTTATCTATATCTTGGTATAGAATGCGAATCCATTTTCTAAAGTTTAAACCAAAACCAAATTTTTCTAAAGCGAGGTTAATGAACTGCCATTCTATGCAATCGAATGCTTTCTGAAAATCTAAGAATAAAATAATTCCACTGATTTTATTGTCTTCCGCGTAATCTATAATATCTTGTATTTGTCTAATGTTGAATCCGATAAATCTGTTTTTAATGTAACCATTTTGGTCTGTACTAATAATTTTTGGCATTATGTTTTTGTCTAATGTTGAATCCGATAAATCTGTTTTTAATGTAACCATTTTGGTCTGTACTAATAAATTATGTTTTGTAGTCTTTGTGCAAGTGCTCGTGCTATTATTTTATAATCTACGTTAAGGAGTGTAATAGGACGCCAGTTACTTAGATTTGCAGGATCGCCTGCTTTAAATATTAGTGACAAGATACCTTGTCTTTGTGTCGTCGACATTTTACCATCGCTGTATGTTTCTTGTAGTGCATCATAAAACGGAGTTTTCAAATGATCCCAAAACGTTTGATAAAACTCAACGGATAGCCCGTCAGAGCCAGGGCTTTTTTGCAGTCATTTATTGTAATTGGTTTCTCGCAATCTTCTCGATCTGTTTGCGTTAACGTTTTCGTTAGTTCCGTCGTATTAAGGTAACTTTGCATTTCTGTGTTGTTAATATTTTTTGATGAGTATAAATCTCTATAAAAGTTAACTTCTTCTTGCAGTATATCGCGCGTTTGATTTAGAGTTCTACCATCACTTGTGGTTAAATTTTGGATATTTTTCTTCATTTGTTGGCTTTTCTCAAGGCCGAGAAAGTATTTTGAATTTTTTTCGCCTTTTTCAGTCCATTCGACTCGCGCCCGTATTTGTGCTCCTTTAGCTCTGTATGTATATATATCTTCTAGCCTATTTTCGATATTCAAAATTTGGGTTTTTAAGGTTTCGCTAACCACCTGATTCTCGTCTTGATATTTGTGTAATTGTGCGAGTTCTCGTTCTAACGCAATACAGGTATTGTTAATCCGTTGTGCTTTTTGTCGTGTGTAATTTTGGGTTGCTTCCCTTATATTACTTTTAATGTTTTCCCAAATTACTCCTAAGTGTTCGCGTGATGCCTCATCTCTACAGTGTTTAATTGTTGTATAAATTAATGATTTATATTCTGCGTCCTGTAATACACTATTATTTATTTTCCATACTCCTCTTCCCCTGTTTGAATCATCTAATTTTATTTTTAATGAGACAGCCTGGTGCGTGGTTTTACCGATCTGTGCCGGTCTTATATCGCAAGATTTAATTTGCGCTGATAAAATTGTGTGTGTTAAAAAGTAATCTATTCTGCTTGCTTCGTTGAGTGTTTGCCTTTTCCATGTAAACTGTGTTTTGTTCTTGTTTCTATAACGCCAAATATCAATTAATTCGTGATTTTTGCATAATTTAACAATCGAGCTTGCTGCTTTCGACTTTTTGGGTACATTCCGAGCCCTAGAGCGCCTATCAAGTGACATGTTTAAGACCTCATTGAAATCGCCCCCAACAATGATAGATCCGACTGCGCACTGTGATAGTCTGTCGTTTAAATGTTTAAAAAATATGTTTCTTTCTTTTTGATCATTTGGTGCATAAATATTTACGAATGTATAACATTCTTTATCTGTCTCAATATTTGCAATAATAAATCTTCCGTTATCATCATGGACAAAACTTAACAGTTTGTGCTGAAATGATGAGTGCAAAAGTACAGCTACGCCTCTACTGTTAGAGGTACCCGGACTATGTAGCACCGTCAAGTCAAATTCAAAAATCATATGATATATAAAGTGCTATTCTTGCATAGATATCTATGCGCATAGCTGTTTGAAGCCGTTTTTGATTGGTCGAAGGCCGTGTTCAAACCCATGTTCAAATCATGAAATTCACGTGCCGTTTGAACATGGGTTTTGGCCGACGTCATTGGTCAAAGTGACGTGACGTCATGTATTTCATAGAAACAAAATGGCCGACGTTGAAGAAGCTCCGCGGTTTTCGGTGCGTTTTTACTTTGTTAATGTTATTTTCAAGAGATTTTAAGTGGATTGGAGTGAAAATGCAAGAATAGCGATCAACCATGGTTTGTTTCAGTGTTCAAACATTCGCTGGATCACTCGGAAGGTGTTTGAACACGCGGCCTGCGGCCTTGTGTTCAAACACCTTCCTCGTGATCCATCGAATGTTTGAACACTGAAAACCATGGTTGATCCCTATATTTAAGAGCGGCGGCACATATATAGTGTTGTTCCTGGAAAACGGATCAGTGCTATCACAGTTATTAAAACTCTGTTTCGACCAGAGTTATGAATCATTTTCTCAGATCAAAACAATCGCATTTTGTACACGACACCAAGCTCAAGAAGTAAGCCCCGTTTACACATTCACGATTTTCTCTACGATTCACCACGATTCACCCCGATTTCTCATGGTCAGAAAAATCGGGGTGGATCGGGATGAATCGTGGCGAAATGTGGAAATATTCAGTTTCACTACGATTCTAGTAAGAATGTCAACGATATTAGTACGGTGTCTGTAAGGTATCGCTACGAATCAATGACGATTCATGGCGGCAACGATACGATCAATTAGGATTAACCACGGTGGCACAACGAATGCTCACGGTGCTTGTACGGTTCGATACGGTACTAGTACTTCTCGGCGGTAGCCGTCGTGACCAATCGTGGAGCTCCGCAGCGAAACCGTGGATGATTCGTAGGACAACCGTACACAATTCGTGGTAAATCGTGAGAGTTCGTGGTGTCAAAGATTCCACGGTTTCGCTACGGAGCTCCACGATTGGCTACGAACTCTCACGAATAGCCGCGAATATAGCTACGGTGTCAGTATGAATAAGCACGATTCCGCTACGGTTGTGCTACGAATTAGGCCACGCCCAATAACCACCACGATTCGCCACGATACGCCACGAATGTTTTAAACAGTTTAAAACTTCCGTAGCGCTACCGTGGGGTATCCCGAATCATCACGATTCATCAAGATTCACCACGATTCACCACGGTTCTACTACGAATCACCACGGTACACCACGGTACACGATTTTACAAATCCTGGCGAATCGCAGCGGCACCGTAGCCAAAAATCGTGAATGTGTAAAGCCCCGTTTACACATTCACGATTTTTGGCTACGGTGCCGCTACGATTCGCCACGATTTGAAGAATCGTCGTGTACCGTGGTGTACCGTGGTCATTCGTAGTAGAACCGTAGTGAATCGTGGTGAATCTTGATGAATCGTGATGATTCGGGAAACTCTACGGCAGCGCTACGGAAGTTTTAAACTGTTTAAAACATTCGTGGCGTACCGTGGCGAATCGTGGTGGTAATGGGCGTGGCCTAATTCGTAGCGCAACCGTAGCGGAATCTTGCTTATTCGTACTGACACCGTAGCTATATTCGCGGCTATTCGTGAGAGATCGTAGCCAATCGTGGAGCTCCGTAGCGAAACCGTGGAATCTTTTACACCACGAACTCTCACGATTCACCACGAATTGTGTACGGTTGTCCTACGAATCAACCACGGTTTCGCTACGGAGCTCCACGATTGGCCACGACGGCTACCGCCGTGAATCGTACTAATACCGTATCGAACCGTACAAGCACCGTGAGCATTCGTTGTGCCACCGTGGTTAATCCTCATTGACCGTAGCGTTGCCGTCATGAATCGTCATTGATTCGTAGCGATACCTTACAGACACCGTACTAAGATCGTGGACATTCTTACTAGAATCGTAGAGATACTGAATATTTCCACTTTTCACCACGATTCACCACGATCCATCCCGATTTTTCTGACCATGAGAAATCGGGGTGAATCGTGGTGAATCGTAGAGAAAATCGTGAATGTGTAAACGGGGCTTAAAGGCCTTACAAATTAGGGAAGTCTTTTCAAATGAGCGTTTTTACGCAAAAAAGTTTGTTCGTGACAGCATTGATATTTCATACAATAAATTAATGCTGGTGCACTATTTGTTCAGTTAAACTCGGTATATCTTATTTCTATATTCTATATGCTCTAGTTACTAAAATCATTCCATTAAAAAGAAAAACTGGACAATTATTTTTTTTTCGTTTTGCCTTTTTGGTTTGCTCCATTTTTGATAATGACCCACATATATGCTTGAAAAGTCGCGGTAATAAGCCAAACCAAAATAGGCGTAAACATAAAACGAATACAGAACAAAATCATATATACACACTTTTATTTTTTTCATAACTAATCTACTTTTCTTAAAATTGTCTCATAGCGCAATGAAAACTTTCTTGCAGTACATATAAAACGCCAGAATGGTGAAAATAGCAGTATCCCAAACTGCCTTTAGTAGCAATTTCCAGTGTACGTGGTCAATCTGCCAGTTTACGGGAAAGAAGCGGTAAAATACACTGTGACATATGTACACTACCAGAGGATTCATACCTGGAAATGAAAAAGCATATAGTAATGTTGAAAAGAATAATACTGGGTATATCGTTTTTTTACCACCACTGTATTGCTAGTTGTGTATTCGGTCAAAATGAACAGGCGCATCTCCGAATTTGTATTTACCAATTATTTTAATTTGTTTGGTTAATTTCTTATTTGCTGTCAATCGAAAAATAAAACGATACAAATTTCTAAGGTGTAGGTTTATATTGTTGATTAATAAACCAGGCCCCCTTGGTTATAAAACTTTTTTTTTTTTCATGCTCAACTCAGCTGAGCATGAAATGAATAGTTTGTAAATACAAATAACTTAAAATAAGTTGAAAATTCTGGTATGATCCAATAAGATGGTTATTTATCCTGCTGGTAAATGTTAAAATGCCAGCAAATGTTGGCATTTTAATATTTATCAGCAGGATAAATTTTAGTTTCAGCTGAGCATGAAAAAAAGTAACATCAGACCATCGTAGCATAAGCATTATTGTGTATGCACATGTACCCTACGAGGAAGAAAGTAAATCAAATTTCTTAACCACAATAACTGGCAAAAACGCAAGGTGCAATAGCTTCCGGTTGATAATTAATTCTTCTTTACCGGGAAATATGAACGGTTCTCCACCCCAGATTCTCAAAACATCAATGAGAACATAGAGTGCACTGAGCAAGATGTATCCGAAGGAAGCTGTCACCAATATAAATGACACAGACCTGAAACATTACGAAAACAAACACATGCATTACGCAGTAATTGCTGCATCTGTGAAAAATGATAACTTTACATTGAAAAATTTAGATATTCACTTATTTTTAATTCAAAAGATTGATTGTGGGAACACGTTAGATCCGCATGAGCAAGGCGGTTCTAACGAGTACCCACAAATTATTTTTGGGTTAAAAATAAGTAAAATTATATAACTGTGTACAACAGCAGTTTTATATTATTTTTAGGGAATATGAAGTGTCCATTATTTATCGTGTTATCGTTTGCTTGTTTTAGCGTGATTATGAATTAACGGTTTCATGTAGAAGCGGTATCTGTAAAGTACCACATCATGTATTTAATTGTGACACATCCATAGTTTTTCACATATTTGTGCATAGTCAATTTAGAAATTCAATTCTTTAATATAAAATTATTGTTGACAGTTTAAAAAGTGAGTAAGCTCACCAGAGATTTTTATTGAGAGGAATAACGCCCTCATTCTGAGAACATTCACACAGTCCAGCTCCTATGGCACCCTGAAATTGATCGTGATTTATGTCTTTATTTATAGGCAATCTGCACGTTTGCATTTTATCAATCAATTAAATATAGTAGTAAATAGCGAACTCGTATATGAGGCAATGGACATAGGAGTGCGACTTCAAGGGTCAATTAAATGTCATTTTTATGTATGTGAGTGTAATATAACATTAGCGCATGAACAATCTACGAAGATATAAAGTCAAAGTTTACCAGTATTATAGCCCAGAAGAGCAATCTGGCAATCCTATCTTTATGTTCCTTGTAAGTAATGAAGATGCGGCCAGCCTATAGAAGAAATAGTTCATTTATACAACAAATATACACATTTCCATCCATTTGTACGTTAGGTAAGTGTCGGCAGGACATAATGATATTTGTCTAATCGCTCAACAGAATTCTTGTTTAGAAGTTGGACACCCTGACGCATTAAATCAGCTGTCTCAGCTTCCGCGTGTATATCTATTTTCAGACGGATTTACAATGACACCAGTAACTCTGTCGCGTTTTCTTTGGCAAAGAAGTAAGTGAGGGTACTTTAATTCCCGATGTAAAGGTTTCTCCCTAAAAAAAATCATGTACTGGCTGCATTCGAACTTTATGAGTAAGCCATTTCATAATTATTCCAAATACCGCCAACAACTCCTGCCAATTTTTCACAATAGCACTTGCCAAGGAAAAATATTACTTCAGCCGTTTACCTCGGCAAAAAACAGACAGGCAGACAGATAGTTTTATTGACTTAAACAAAATGTTTCTCGTCCTACAAATACACATTATCAATAATAGATACTGTCTTGGTGAAATACTATGTATCAGTCATATCATATATACAAGAGAGTATATTGTACATGTAATTGCAGTTCGTGGCTTTCATCTCACTGGGGATGAACATATTAAGTAATATGTTCTTAAGTAGGATTAAACAAGGATTTTCTCAAGTCCAATGCTTCGGATATAAATTTAGAAAGTTTTACGAGTACTTTTTTCCTATCAGTACCCATCAGTTCATTAAATTTGGGTTTCTAATATACGCGATACTTATATATTTCCTTCGAATATCATTACATGTTGGGCATTTTATGACGAAATGATATTCGTCTTCAATGTCAGAGTTACACAGAATACACAGTCGTTGATTTCTGTCTATTCCAGCCCGTCCATACCGACCAGTTTCTATACGTAAACAATGAGCTGAAAGTCTTAGTTTACTCAAAGGAACACGTAATCGTTCTGGTAATAAATTAAGATATTTTTCAAAGACAAACTCGGTCTTAAAATATTTATGTGTTGTTAGAGCTTGGTTTAACTGTATGTCATTATTCCATGTCTGTATGAAACAGTCAATAAGTCTTTGCTTAAATTGGTTACAAAAAGCATTAATATTGATATTATCAGGGTTTTGCTAAATGTTTCCAAAACCAAAATCAAAAAGCGGTTTTTTAACTCTGGACACCAAGTTATCCAAGCCTAACTCACAGTCTTTCAACATATCCTTATATACCGTTGTCATAATAATATCATTCGTTGCAAGTATATTACACCAGTATCTTATAATACGTGTGTATCTAATAATGTTCATTGGATATCGTCCTAATTCTCCATAGGCACCAGCGTTACTCGTAGAAGACTTAACGTGAAGTATACGTTTACAGAATTTGAGGTGGACGCGTTCTATAGCCTTCGACTTGGAGAACCCCCAGGTTTCACATCCATATGAGAGTATTGACCCAACGAAAGCGTCGAATTGGCTGTAGTTTATACGCTCTCAGTTTTGATAAAAGTGAGACCTTTACCCGATAGAGTTTGTTGGTTTAACATATGTGAAATATATATAATATGAGCCGCGTCATGAGAAATCAAACAAAGGCATAGATCAGCGTCGCAGTAACAGCAGTAAGCGCCTTTATTTTCGCTACACGGATAGTACAATTCCTCTACTTTCTAAATTCAAAATTTCCAGCCTCTAGCCATATTCACTGCTTAAACAGCTCAGTTTGTGTCAGACCTATTCGGAAACCTCATTGTTGGTTTTCTCATGACATGGCTCATATATATAATTAATTGCCAATTAATAACCGGTGTACCTGTAGTCCAAGGAAGCAGAGGAAAATGGATGACAGAGTTCCCAGGATACCTTCGGGGTCATAGGGTACAACAGTCTGGTAGATTTTCTGAAAAATAAATAAAATTCTAAAGGTATGGTCATACAAACATTTTTTAAAGGAAACTTTACATGTCTCAGTCGTGCTGAGTTGATAGTGATATTACAATACATCTTTTATAATATTTATTCTTATGGTGACTATATATACTTTGTGGTATCAACAAACCTTTGGTGTTGGGTTTCCATATATATGATTGTCCCCTAGAACTAGCCGGTCAATGTATCCAGCCGCCCCTCCGGTACAATTTTCATACTTTTTCCCGTCATGTAAACCCCCAGGGCCGATATATCCGCTAAAAGTAAAACAAATCAAACGGATTTGGTCATTTACAGAGTTGAACATGAACACATTATTATCAAAAAATTGTGTAGTTTTTATTGTTGACATTTTTCACAAAGCCCCTAATGACATTCTGTATTAGCTACGAATTTATGAAACTACAGTAACTGTGTGTAAAACTTCGTCGTTCAATGTATCTGTCCATCCCGATTTTACGTATGTGTGTTGTTTCCAAAATTTATGTGTCTTCTGTATTATATATCGTGTAAATGAATAATAACAATAAATGAATAAATAAATTGTTGCCTCCGTTTGGGAAAGACTGGCTTACTGGCTCAACCAATTGTTACGATTTCTCTTTGTAATTTGGTCGCTTTCCGCCTTTGTAAATAGTCAGCTTATGCAGGACATTTGAAAATATCTTTTTTATATTCAATTGATGAGTGTGAACATACTTACGTGGGACATCCAGGAACAGGCAGGGCAAAGGTCAGGGCCAGGTAGGCTGCGAGGATGCCTAAACTGAGGATCCATTCTGGGAGTAGTACTACAACATCCCGTAACAACGACCAAGACTTCTCCTGTGTGCCATAGGGTGCGCAAATAAGTAATTTTAATTATTTATTTATTTACTTTATTATTATTATTATTATTATTATTATTATTATTATTATTATTTAAACGAGGTGCAATGAATACGAGCACTCTAGAAATGGTGATGAAGAAATTCAACCACCATAAAATACAAAGTTTGGCATGCGTTGTTGTCACACAGATTATTATGTTGTTTAAATATAAGTAAAATCAATAAAATGAAACAAAATAAATACGAAGTCATACTTATAACAAGATATAATTACCTGAAATTTGTCCTTTCCTCTTGCAAAAACAGTCTCCATGAGGGCAACTATCAGATAGCTGAGACTGAGTCTTTGTAACACACCTGGTATCCGCAATTTCTCTAGGTCCACAGCTGAAAATGATGGTAAGTTATCCGGGCTTCTTTTATACAATATGAGTTCCTGTTTTAGTTACGACGCCTTTGAAGTTCTTTTTTTTTTTTTTTTTTTTTTTTCCTGGGCGGCTCAACCGGGAGATTGGTTTTTGGATCGAACCTGCGACCCATGGTTTACAAGGCGGGTGACTTATCCACTGCACCACGGAGGCTTCGTACCTGCGTTCTTCACTGTGTGTATGTATAAGTTACAATGAAACTTTTGTTGAACAATGAAACTTTTGTTGAACAAAAGTTTTTTTTTTTTTTGTTTTTTTTTCATCTAAAGTAGTTAAAATTAGCTTACCACATCGGTATTAGACGTCGAGTGAAATATATTCGCGCAGATTTTAATGACACATATCATATCACTGGATTGACTTTCGGTTCAATGATAGTACAATCTCTCTTCTTTTTATTAGCATTATTCTGTGACAGGACCGGTCGATTTGTGCCGGACCTGGTCGAAAATTTCGAAAACATGTTTGGTTTTGTCATGATGTGGATCAAATTTCGTAAAGTTACGTACGCCCCCAATTCGTGTTGAGAATAATTCCGAAGGCGAACAGCAATGCCGCTCTTCTAATGACCTTCCAGAGGATCCAGGGACGAGATTTCCCTCTCTTCAACATGCTGCGGAACGAGTAGTTCATAGAAGTGCCCATTATAAAGACAAACCTAGAAAATGAAATAATGTACATGTGGATTTTAAATTTCTATCACCCGTGACAACTTTGGTGGGGTAGGAAAGCCCATGCCGAGCCGAGCTGCCGGTATGAAAGCCCCTGCCGAGCCAAGTTTTTGACTAATCATTGCTAAAAGCTCGATGTCTTCATGGGCATTGATATACAGAATGATATTTTATAGCTTTTGAAATTATTTTATATTATTGCAAACAGTAAATACATAAACTCAGTTATGCTAATTTGCCAAATGTTTTGGATTTGATAGAACATCTCAGCTTTTGTACCAGTCAAATTGAAAAATGCCATCAACGTTTTTGTTTTCAAATTAATCATGACGAATAATATCTTTAACACCTGTGCGATTTTATCTATTTCAACGTATGAAACCATTCATTTTTGGATTTTTTTAGTTAAATTGGCGATAACAAGTCAAAAACCTGCCTCGGCAGGTTCTTTCATACAGCTCGGCTCGGCAGGAGCTTTCATGTCCCACCAACAGCTTTCCGAGGGATAGAACAGGTAAAGGTTTGTTAAAATGAATTGTTTGTCACCAAAAATTTACTTTATTACGAATTGTTCGAACATGGACAACACTAGATTTTTTTTCTTATTGCATCCAAAGGTGTTTTCAAAAATAAAACATGCCGGACAGTAACCATAACATCAGGATGACATGTCCATGAAATGTATACTTCTCATACCCCACTTTTATATACATAGTAAAACTGTAGTTTACAGGGGTATACTTTTCTTAATTTTTATCCAAAACATAGAGGCGGTTCTAACGTGTACCACTACAATTTATGTTTTGAGAAAAATGAGAGAAATATATATATATGAGCGCGGATCTGATAAAATGGGTCTTCGGGCATTCAAGTATATGTTTTGCTATATATCATTTTAAAAAACACCTAAATTTGAGATTTTTTGCATGCTCTGATATCTATGTCGAACTGCTTTAATATTGTAACACAATACAATACACATACATTTCTTATGAAACAAAGTTATTTGTATCAGGTATGTTGCCATGGCAACCATTGCGCCACAAGGACTACCCTTATTTAAAAATCCAGGTACACCCTTTGCTATGCATGTTTTATCAAACGGCGTGTGAATGTGTACCTATTGCATAGTCTGTTCAGTGGTATAGATGTTAAACTTCGAGAAAAACATAGAATTTTGAAAATTTTAGTCCTAGATTCTTTTATTTACAGTGATTAACACTGAAAACCATGGCTGATCCCTATATTAACAATTTTTATGACGTCATTGGAAGAATGCATCAACTATACACATTTCAACGCTTATAATCTCTAAGTTAAAATTGTCAAAAAATGTTCAGGGAAATTTGGTTTTCACATGATATAAATATCATAATTTTGAATTTTCGACCTTAAGACCCCTTTTGTCAGATCTTGGTCCATATGTATATATATATATAAAAAAAAAAAACTACTGTTTTTTTTTTTTTTTTTTTTTTTTTTTTTTTTTTTTTTTTTTTTTTTTTTTTTACAACTTAAGAAAAAACTGTATATTACATGGGCGTATTTACGTTTTATGAGTTGGCTATCGATGAATATTTGGGAAGATACTAACCATGGAAACACAAGATCTGCAACTGTTATGCCGTTCCAAGGAGGGTGCTCAAAAAACCAGTAACCACCACCGCCAAAATTGACGAATATCATTAACATCAAACTTAATCTGAAATAATAAAAGAAACAGACAAAATTTTAATAATGCGCTACATTTTATTTATGCTGAAAGAAAATGCAATTTTTAACAGGTGGCACAAATCATTTATGTGTTTGTTGCTAACTGGGGTTCAACTGGTGTTTTCTTTCGCTCCAGATTTTCAGTGATGTTGTTTGGCTTTCCAGGGATCTCCAGCTGCCGGGCAGCTTATTGTATCTGTGAGTTTTCGTTTTTGATTCATCATGGTGTTTGTTTCAATTTATTGATTCTTTGACTAGTTAGGGATTCACCACGAGGACCAAACTACTAACTAAATGCCACATGCAGAAGCAGTGGGTGATGTTATGTACCTGTAAAATCGGTTTGAGCCACCACCACCACCACCCCTCCCCCAGTAATTTATAATACTTGCCGTTCCAAGGCAATACTTCTGTTGTCGTTCTAATTGTTTGATTAGTTACATGTTTTGGTATTGAAATAGTGTACTGCTTGCATTTTATGCACTTTTTCATATATTTAGTTAAGTCTGTATAACTGAGTGGCCTACTGGCCTACTATTGGGAAATAGTTGCTCACTCGGCTTATGGTATGTTCTATTTGTGCTAGTACCTGATTGTCAATTTAGTTTTTCCCCACCTTGGTTTTTGGAGTGGGAACTTCAGGCTGATTGCGCCACTTACTTTTTACCTTTTAAATATGTAATGGTCGCCTATGATTATTCGGAACAGATATGACAGACCTACCCTTTATCTTATTGGTTCTGTTCAAACTAAAACATGGCTAGTGTAGTACATTATTTTCTGATATTAACAAATTTTAGTTTCAATGTACGTGCTCACACATTTCTACAACGTTCACGAGTAGTATGTGGGGCGCTTTAGCGACACCCTGCCTAAATTCTTCAACCAAGTATTATTATATTTTCCACAGACCTAGTTTTCATAAAGTCTAAAATTATTACATTTGATACATTTGTCTACGGCGCCAATGAACAGGAGTGATTTATCTATTGTTTGCATTTGAACGTCAAACATATTACATTGTACATTCAGGTAGACAGTAAACCAAAAACAATACCCTCTGAATGTATCTAGTGACTTCAATCGCTGTCGTTTGCTGTGAGTTGTGATTTTTTCGTTGGAATCGACTCCTGGTGTTGGCAGCTGAAATCATTTACAAAATAATTAGGTTTAATTATTTTATGACTGAAAAGAAATTCATCCAATTTCTCTTCCTACACAAATATTTACACAAATCGCTTTTTAACAGTTTAGTAATATATTAGTACAGGCCGCACAGGATCAAAGTGGCGCTGTCTCATCAACAAAGGAGCATCTCATTATCAAGAAAAGAGATTCTCTGATGCTGAAAGAAAGCAAAGAGAAAGCAAAGCCAAGACCAACGGGCCACCATCAGATTCAATTGACACTGATCGCTCTACTTGCAACCACAGTTTAAAGCAAGAATTGGCTTAGTCAGTCATGAAAGAACTCACCAACACACATGGACATCAAATACTCAAGAAATAAGGATGGTCTTTCTCATTACTGATAGACGAACGGCCAATATATTAGTGCAAATGAATGCAACCTTTTGTTTCTGCTTAGAGTTACGTGGTCTACCCATAGTAGTTTCGAAGCTCTGGTTTTCGCGACAAAACTCATTCTCTATTCCTACCGTGCTCATCTCAGCTCCACCATTTGTGTCAGCACCATACTTAGTCAACTCCATCTTTGCTTTGGGACTCTTGAATTTCCTTAAAAAAATCATCATTATTATAACTGAATTCCAAATATGTTTTAATGTAGCACATTTAGAGCGATATAGTGCTATGTATGGGTTACTGTATGGGTGACACCTCACGAATGAAGTTCGTATATCAAGACTACGTTTGGCTTGACATAGTTAAAAGCTTTTTAAACGTATAGAGCGACACCTCACGAATGAAGTTATTATATCAAGACTACGTTTGACTTGACATAAGTAAAAGCTAAACGTATAGAGCTAAAAGACTCAACTCACATGTTAAAACTGTTATAAGATGAATGAAATACAAGTCTTCATAATTCAATGAATTGCACAAAATACGGGTAGCTGATTTCTAACTGTAAACATGTGACGGTGGTCTACGCTACCTGAATTCGCATTTTCTATGACTCGGTTCAACTTTTCCTATGACTCCCCCCCCCCCCCCCCAATCATGGACAAGATTGCTTAGATATGAATATTTACCTGTAAATAACTAACTCACCTGTAAATAACTAACTCACCTATAAATAACAGCTATGATCTTTATCAAAACGCCGAGCACCAAAAGACCAATCACAACATACAGAATCGCTGAAAAGAAATGCACCGTCCAGTATACAACTTTTATACCCATCTAACAAAGGTAATCGAATATACGAAGAAAAAAAGTTGTTGCGCAAACTCAGCGGGTAATTTTAATTGCCAATAAAGAATCTAAGTTCATTATTCTACAAAAATTCAGTTTATATGTTTTACGTTAATTGGAGCTAAAGATATTAAGATATCATTGGGCTGAATTTAAATATTCAAACCTACGCAATTCTGAATTCATTGGATCGTTGGCTATCACAATGTCACATGACTTGGTTCCATTGGATTCTTGTCCAAGAAAAAGCCAATAATCTCCATGCTCTAGAAACTTTGCTGATACTCTGGAAGAGGGAAAACTACGATTTTCGAATAAATATACATACATTTGAAGCGCTGAGAACAATTATTAAACCTTAAATAGCAATTGTATAAAACTTGTGGTTTTATAGTTTTCATGTGGCAAATCAAATTTTATATTTGTATGATATTTTGACATTTTTGCAACACGTGGAAAGCTTACTACCTGGGCATGTCAGGTTTCTGTAATATAGTCTAGAGCTGTACCATTTTCACCTAAACGATTACCATTACGAAAACTTATCCATGTAATGTATGGAGAATTTTTGTCAGTAGCAAAAATTGAAAATTTCATCAGAAAATTTTTGATATTTTTCTTATTTTTGCTCAAAACATAGATTGTGGGTACACGTTAGAACCGCCTCGCCGAGGCGGATCTAACGAGTACCCACAATCTATGTTTTGGAGCAAAAATAAGAAAAATTGGTATACCCCCAAAATACCCCATTTTTTCTATATAAATGTGGGGTTTAAGGGGGTATTCATTGCACGGACATGTTTTCCTGACGGGCACTGACTTGACAGAGCTCTATAGACAACACTCGACATACCGTAGGTAATTATGTTACAATTCTATTCATTACGAAAACTTGCTCATGCAATACTAAGAGATTTTTTCAGCTGTAGCAATTGAACATCTCATTCGATTTTTTATAGTTTCATATATGTGACGTTCTCTGAGATTTTCGGTCTTATGGAGGTACGATGTTGACGTCACAAAACGTGAACTAAAGTTGAAGTCACAAAACTGCATGCGACGTTAATTGGATTTTTGCGCACTCAGTCATTTATTTTGAAACGCCGCCTAATAAGACAGGTTGGATATTTCTAGCAAGACCTTCGCAATTTCCGATTAATATTTAGACAACATTCACTGTGCAGGACAACAGAACAGGATACTTTAACACTGTGTTACAAAAGATTTTCCAAGGCAATTAATTTCTTTACCAATTAAGAACCCTAAGATGCAAACTGTGGGTGGTGCGTACTTTCTCTATTTTTCTTATAAATCGTTAGCGCTACTTATTTTTGAGCATTTGGATATGGATTATTAACATAATAAAAATGGTAAAAATGTCAAAAACTAAATTTCCGATCTTGACTCCACAAGACCCAAAATGTCAGATATTGTCACATATTTGCTCAAACCATTGATTGAGGCGGTTCTAACGAGTAACCACAATCTATGTATTGAATAAAAGAATGCGAAAAATTGTATATTCCTTTACACCCCAGTTTTACTACATAAAAGTGGGGTTTAAGGGGTTAAACATTTCTTGAACACACTAACCTGATGGTAAGAGTCTATATTATTTTACTAATATATGATATATTTAATTGGCAATATCAGCATATTACAGCTTTTGACCACAACACTTTTATAAGCAAACATGACATACACACACTAAATATAATCCTATACCTGTATATACAAAAACAAACTATTGCTGTAATATAGTGTTCCAATGAATTAACATAAACTATTAAAAGGTACAAGAAGGCAAAGATCAGGAAAAGGCGCAATCAGAAAAAGATTCCCACTCCAAAAACCGAGGTGGGAAAAAACCAAACTAACAATCAGGTACTTTATACCATGAAACAAAGCGTAAGCCGAATGAGCAGCTATTTTCCCAATAGGTGGCCACTCAGTTACCTTAACTTAACTAAAAATAAGAAAACATACATAAGGCGCCAACAGCACAAAAAAATTTAAATACCAAGACATAAAACAAAAAGAACCACTACAGAAGTATCGACTTGGAAAGATCAGTAACACAAAGTTACTGGTGGGCTTAAACCGGTTTTACAGGTACCTAACCTCAATCTTTAGGAATCGTCACTAATAACTATAATTTACTCAGTTACTGTAACATTAAATTTGTGTACTCGTATAGATAGACTTCTTTTATGTGGTTGTATCTGCATTCTTTTAAGATTTATAGAGTTTAAACCTTATTTTATAAATCTAAGTCTCTCATAATGCCATATAAGAATATAAGAATGGTTCATCTTTATAGCTTCTATGTATGTTTTATAGGTGTATACAAGTAGCACTTGGTGTATATTATATATATATATAAACTGTGGAAGTGAGACTTGAATAAAATAAAAATTGTATATACATCTACCATGATTTACAGTATAAGCAAAAACAAAATGCCACTATTAAGATTTAGTGAACAAACCTGCATAGTATTTGGTCACTGTCTTTCCGTCTTAATTCGATATCTGTGCCAAACGTGGCGTTTGCCACAA
This sequence comes from Rugalucina vietnamica, assembly GCA_964017185.1. Lineage (NCBI taxonomy): Eukaryota > Metazoa > Mollusca > Bivalvia > Lucinida > Lucinidae > Rugalucina > Rugalucina vietnamica. The sequence goes on from OZ024869.1 coordinate 5,025,443, forward strand.
TAGTTTTTGTAGTGGAGATTTTGATTGTGTCAAAATACAACATCTCACACTGAAATATATATATCGTATTAAATGACATACAGCTTAAACACAAGTAATCTCCACACTGAGAAACAACTGCATGCACGTAAGTAGTCAAAACTAACAGCGAGTCATATAAGTGTCTTCCAAAAACAATAAATGTTCTGCTGAGAGTTGAATGCATATTATGGAATGACACTTTTACAAGATACTTGAAGAAAACGCTGCTTGTAAGGCTCACAGCTCTGCTGACTACACACGTATAAATAGCAAAACACAAAATAGCTGTGTATTTAACGCAGTGTCGATGCAAACTCTTTTTTCCACATGAGCCAAACCTATGGAAGGCCGTGGCGAGATGCTGAATGCTATTTGCTAAATGCTATTTGCTAAATGCTATTTGCTAAATGCTAATTGCTGAATGCTTATTGCAATATGTTAAATGGTAAAAAAGAATTTTGAATAGGGTCGATAGAAGGTATTGAGAATATTCATGGTTCACACAAATTTTGTTCAATTCGCATTTAGCAAAAGACAAAAAGCATTTAGCAAATAGCATTAAGCAAATAGCAATTAGATGCCATTAAATGGACAATATTATAGTCTATATTACCAAGTAACACTCATGGTTCTGTACAAACAAGTCAAGGTCAATGGTCAAGTTGTTATTCAAGGTCATCCAGGCTTCGTCAAGGCCGAGTTGAGGTTTGATATCCTTGTTGACTTCATTGTAGACATCAATAAAAGCTTTCTCTTCTCGAGTAACATCTCTCGAAGACACTGAAATAAAGAATAAAACATTATGCTAAATTTTAGTCATGTTTATATCTATATGGCGTGTGTTCGGGATTCTCCCAATGGCACGGCATTGGTTGGTGACATTTGTACCATTGGCACCAATGGCATTACCATTTTTACCATTTGCACCAATTTCTTTACCAATGGTACCATTGGTAATTAAATTGGTAAAAATGGTAAAAAAAAAGTTACCAACCAATGGTACCATAGGAGAACCCCGAACACGCGCATAGTTGAAGCTAAACTGATAATTAACCACCGAGAGCTCTCTGAGAAGCTTTTTGAGTGCCTCGCAAAATTACGTGAAGCTGAATGACTGATGTCGACTTTCTTCCTGCCTTTCATGATATTGCTAAATTTCTGTGCATGATAAACTTGTATCAATGAGCACACGAATTCGTACGTGTCACTTTGGGATTCATTGTAAATGAAACTCTACATACCGCTTTGCGTCAGAATGAATACCACTGCGATCTGTAAAACCATTTGTAAAATTATTCTGTGCTTCCCCATTCTGTTAAAATTTCCATCTACTGTGCACAAAACTAAAAGTTTCAAAATGAAAGAGTTTCGTATACAAACATACAATATCTTACCAAAAGTAAACAGAAAATATATCAAACCATGCCTAACATACGCCATTATCTTTTGTTTTTCTTACATGTTGAATACGCTTATTTACATCAGACGATAATATGTCATCATTTATTTCGCTTGTCATTTTACTATTTAGCATATTTCACCTCGTTCGCTTGTCGGTTTAGAAAATATTAATGAACCGAAGAAAAATGCAATATATTGTTTTGTGTTATTTTTTCCCCGCAAGTATGCAGTCTCATCACACACTTTAGTTATGAGCCGCCGCATGGGAAAACCAACAATCTGCAAAGGCGAAAACAAAGGAGCAGATCAGCTTCGCAGTAACTGCGAAGCTGATCAGCGCCCTTGTTTTCGCTACACAGATAGTACAATTCCTCTACGTTCTAGATCCAAAATTTCCAGCCTCTAACCATCTTCTGTGAGTCAGAACCCAAATTGTTAGTTTTCTCATGCAAAGGCTCTTGTCTCAGTTTGAAATGCTTGATAACATATCTGCCCAGTTTAGCGCATTTTTGCGACTTGCTTCAGCATGTTTCACGCCAGCCTTTCGGCAGGCATGTGACGTCTATGACCTGTTTGAAAGTTTGCAAAATTTACTACGAGAGGAGCTGCGTACGGCACACAACACGTGCGAAATCGCACGGTCGAAAATCGCAAGGCTGATGAGAAAAATGCTTCAAATTTGTTCAAATATGCAAACGGCTTTCGTTATTTCCTTCATGCATCCTGATGATATTCTACGACCAGGTAAGAGGAGGCACTTTAAAACTATCAAGACATCGCATTAAACACATATAGCAAACGACCCGTATGTGTTTGTGCACATAATTTTCGAGAAAACATATTCAGTTGAAATACAGATTTAGAATGAGTGTCGTTTATGTTATTTAACGAATAAAAATAAGAGAAAAAAGAAAGAAACTATTTATTTCAAAATATAATCAAATATTGAAGGAATAATTGCTGTATCTTTCTATTCTTCTTTTCCAGTAAGTAGAAGTGGAACCTGGCCGCGAATGGTAATTATCTTAACGTGTCGAAAAGTTGGCGTTGGAATTCTAAAAAATACGTTTGTTGTTTTATGTTGTGTTGTTGATCTTTTGTGCTGTTTAATTTGCATCTTAATATACATGTACATTTTCATCTATTTAGTTAAGTCCGGGTAACTGAGTGGTCGCCTATAGGGAAACAGCTACTCACTCTGCTCACGATATGTTCTCTTTGTATTAATACGTGGGTTACAAATATATTTTAGAAATAACACTGTTTTTGTAATCTTTGAACACAGAGAAACCGATTAAATCAGTTTTAAAACGTATTTATTTTCAATATTTGGAGTTATTCGCCCTTGTTCTATCCTACAATATACTTAGTTTCCTATAAATATTGTCAAACGGTAACATAGTCACAAAATAGACAAAACAATTATTTTGACATATTGCATATAATGATGATAGGTTCGGGTCAAAGCTGAAGCAACTTTAAGCAAATGCACCGAGTTTTGTATGCAAGATACACTCACATGCAGAAATGCATTTCGCAATTTTGACGTTTGTTTCAGAGAATGACGTTTGTCGGGCCCAAACAGTAAATATCTCATATCTTACATGATAACTTGAATAATCCGGTCTAATAAAGACCACTAGATTGTACATTCAAAGTAAAATTGTAAAATTGTACATTCAAAGCAAAATACCTACCTTCCTACCTACCCACCCACCCATCCATCTACCTTCCTGCCTGCCTACCTGCCTACCTACCTACCTACCTACCTACCATTATCATTACGATAACACGCCCATGCAATTTTTCTATCATTACGCCCATGCAATATGCCTGCCTGCACCTACCTATCTACCTACCGACCGACCCACCCACCTACCTACCTACATAAACAGTGTGTGACATTGAAAACAGATCAGCCAGTTTTACTTATATCAGCATACATGCCATGTAAAGGAGTCACCGACAACTTCGACAACTTTCAAGAGTGTCTGGACCAAATACATGAAATTATCTCAAAATATAACAGCTCACACAGTATCTTCATTGGAGGGGATTTCAATGAAGATTATGAATCTGGATCTACAAGAAGATCCTCAAGTTTAAAGGATTTCCTGTCTGATCATTGCCTGGCAGTTTTTACAGACAAGACATTTATACATCCTAATGGTGTTGATTCAACGACAGTCGACCATTTCTTTTTCTCCAAGTCATTCTCCAACAAAGTTATACAGGTTAAATGGCTTGATATTCCAGAAAACAACTCTGATCACTATCCAGTCACCTGTACCTTGAGCCTACACCTAGATAAGACAAAGAAGAAAGCTGACAGAACAATAACATCAAAGATAAACTGGAAGAAGACGGACCTCGATGGTTATCGTCGCAACCTTGTCGAGCTTCTGGCAGAGTTTGAGGTCACAGCGGCCTCGGCTAGTGGACTGGACAACAGTGTAGTCAAATTCAATAACATATTACAGAAAACCGCCAGTCTAGCAGGGCCACCACAAGTTTGACGGATGAGAAAGCCAAATCTAGTAGACTGGAACCCACAAATACAGAAAGTTCTGAAAGAAAAGAAGTCTGCATTTACTGCTTGGAAATATGGGGGCTGTCCAAACAACCCAAGTCATCCGCTATTAATTGTCAAACGTGAGACCAGACAAGCTCTAAGGCGTGCATGTAGAAACCAGAACATGGTCAAGCTCAACGAAGAGAGGCAAGAAATACTCGATGCCAAGCCACACGATGTTCAGCTATTCCATAAACTAATACGAAAACAAAGAGGAAGGCTAACCAGTTACATAGATGAACTACATGTGTCCGGTGAGGTGTACAAGGGAGAGGGTGTTATGTCTGGCTGGTTCGAACACTTTGGTAAACTATCGGCAACTTCAATAGATCCTTCTTTTGATGAAGATTACCATAACCTTGTACTACAGGATTTACCAGAAATAGAAGGGTCAGGGTCAGCTTACTTCTCCAGTAACAATTGATGAACTCAAAAAAGCTGTCAAAAATCTCAATAGGGGAAAAGCTGCAGACGTTATGGGTATAACTGCGGAACATCTGTTGTTTGCTGAGGACTCTATCCTGGATGATCTATGTCTCCTCGTTAACAAATTTGAGTCCGGGCAAGTGACCGAATCAACGAAGTTAGGACTGATAACGCCAGTCTTCAAGAAGAAAGGCAGTAACACAGACTCTAAGAATTACAGGGGAATAACAGTTATCCCAATCCTCACCAAATTAATAGAAACAGTCATCAGGCCAAGAATAAAGCCTCTAATACTTGAATCCCAAAACGGACTACAACGCGGCTTTACTGAGAATTCCTCACCCATGAACACAGCGTTGATTTTAGAAGAGTACATCCGTGACAGGCGAGATATCGGAGCTCCAGCCTATATTGCATTCTTAATGCAAAGGCAGCCTTTGATGTAGTTTCTCATCAGAGCCTAATGCTAAAACTTTTCAACATTGGAGTCGAGGGCAACTTGTGGACGCTCGTCAATAGCCTACATCAGGATGCGAAATCAGCAGTGAAGTGGCAGGGAGACATCTCAAAGAAGTTTCAAGTGGAGCCGGGTGTCCGTCAAGGAGGAATTCTCAGTACAGACCTGTACAAAGTCTACTCCAATAGCCTGCTAGATCGCTTATCTACCAATAAAGATGCCACAAGAATTGGGCCAGTAATATACGTTGCACCAGCATGTGCTGACGATGTAGCCATTGGAGCCGACAGTCCTGATATTATGCAGTCTCTACTGGATATTGGTGTTGACAATAGCAAGATGGAAAGATTTATCTTACAACCCGTCAAAAGTGTCATACTCGAGATCCTTTATAAGGTTAAGCGCTCTGCTTCACACCACTCTGAAGGTTGGGATCTAGACGGGGTGAAAATGCCAACGGTCAACAAAACAATGCATGTGGGGATTTGTCGCTCATCAGATACAGACGAAAAGCGCAGTTGTAGAGAACATAAAGAAAGCTAGGCGAACTATAGGTATACAGTGTAGTCTGATGTCGGCAGGACTACATGGAGAAAATGGTTTAGATCCAGAAACCTCTATACATTTGTACCAGATATATGTTCTACCTATCCTTCTATATGGCATGGAAGTGATTCTGCCTCGTCAAAAGTATACAGACATGCTGGACAAGATCAATAAGAAAAATCTCAAACAACTATTGTCCCTTCCCACAACTGCAGCTGACCCGGCATTATACATACTCTCAGGAACACTCCCGGCTGAAGCAATGATGCATCAAAGAGCTCTTACTTTCTTTTGCAATATTGCTCGACTATCGGATACATCTGTGGAGAGACAGTTGGCATTGCGGCAGCTTTCAGTGAAATCCATGAGCAGCTCCAGTTGGTTTATCGCCATAAAGAAACTATGTATACTGTATGACCTTCCAGAATGTACAGAGATTCTACACAATACCCCAACTAAGGCAAAGTGGAGATCTACAGTACACAAAGCAGTAAGGAAATACTGGTCTGAGAGGATTCAAGCTGTGGTTCCATTATACCCGTCTCAAATGGTTAGAGTATTCTCCTGGACAGTGTGCAAATAACCATCCACTGATAGTGTCATCTGGCAGTCTTCGGGATGTCGCGCATATAGCTGTTCACCTGAAGATAGTCACCGGAACATACATTCTTCAAACGAATCGGGTAGCTTTTAATCAGAACCAGATTGATCCAACGTGTATGCTGTGTAAGTCTGGTGAAGAGACTCTTAGACATTTCCTGCTGGAGTGTGAAACCTTAAACTGTGTCAGACACCCAATACTTCGAGACTTGAAGTATTTCCTTAAAGACAGTAACATAAACCTCAGTGACAAAGATACATTAATACAAATCATAACAGACTGTACTACAGTAGTTGATCCCAAGATTATTGGTGAAGTTATCGCCCTTGGCAGAAGACTATGTTATGCACTACATATAGAGAGATATAAGAGACTGTCAATTATTCCCAGAAGAAAACGCAAAAAGAAGTCAGTATAGACTTCACTAGTACGAAGGCCGGGTGGGGTATGAAAGCCCCTGCCGAGCCGAGCTTTAAGAAAGACCCTGCCGAGCCAGGTTTTTGACTTGTAATCGCCAATTTAACTCAAAATACCAAAAATGAATGATTCCATGTATTGAAACAGATTAAGTCGCACATATGTTAAAAATATTGTTCGCCATGATTCATTTGAAATCAAAATATGATGACATTTTTCAATTCGACTGATACAAAGCTTAGATTTTCTATCAAATCCAATAAATTTGGCGAATTAGCATAATTGAGTTTATGTAAACTTGTTTGCAATCATACAAAATCATTTCAAATGCTATAAAATACCATCCTATATATTATTCTCCATGAAGATATCGAGCTTTTAGCAATAATTAGTCAAAAACCTGGCTCGGCATACTGAGCTCGGCAGCTCGGCTCGGCAGGGGCTTTCATACCCCACCCGAAGGCCGTGGTGCACCCAAGCTAATGCAGACTTTTTAGATTTTTTTAAGTTGTAAATACGGTGATGGTGAATCGTTTTTACCCTGGTTGTAAAGAAAGATAAACATTAAGTCACAACACATAAAGACGGTGCAGTGTACATAACGATTACTCAAGAAGAGGTGCGTCTATCTTCTGATACTGAGTCGATCAATTTCTGATCATCACCTCAGGTGTGGGGTGGGTGGCTAAATTTAGAATTTAGTCAAGGGAAAAGAAAACATTTGGGGTGGACCATTAAAACTATTTACAAGATATAGATGAGAGGCATACTAAAACGCATGCCTCTGGGCTAATGAATTAAATAGAAGCCTTAAATTCCTCAATGGTCTTAGATAGGACCACTGAAGAAGGGAGACTATTCCAAACCGGAATAGTTCTGGGGAAAAAGGAATTTTTCAGGGCATCACTATAGGCAAATGGTCTTGTGTATTGTGATTCGTGTGATGCCCGAGTATGCCTTAGATTGGGTGCCGGGGTCAGGTATTTGTCTTTATCAAGAGACACTGTACCGGAGTGTATCTTGTAGAAGAAGGTTAAGGAGGACCGCTCCCTGCGAGACTCCAGGGATGGCCACTCAAGTTCGTCTAGCATTTCACCGACGCTACTGGTGTTCCTCCATCGCCTGCAGGTCCACCGGGCAGCAGTCCTCTGCACCTTCTCCAACTTCTCAATCTGAGTTTCATGATAGGGATGCCAAATAGGAGCTGCATACTCAAGTTGAGGCCGAACCAATGTTTTGTATGCAACTTCCTTAGTATGTCTAGGTGCCAGTGCCAAATTGCGCCGAAGAAAACCCAAAGTCTTAGTTGCCTTGCATGTAATTTCAGAAATGTGTTGACCCCAATATGAGATAAAGATACATCATTCATCTTTATCTCAGCCCCAATCAAGATCATCTGTGATAGTTAAACCGAGGTATTTAGCGGACTGAACCTGTTCTAATGTTTGCTGATGCAGTGTGTAATTGAAATCTATATGCCTGCTTGGATGTAGCCGCGTCACCCGTCGAACACGGCGGAAGATATACCAACCAACTAACCAACTGTAACTGTAACTGTATACTGTAAATTCCGCCTTCGAAGACGCACCTCCTTTTGGAGTAAGGGCACTAAAAATTCTTGATAACAAACATAAGACGACCCGTGGATACTACCGATTCTTCGTTTGTTTTTTCCTCTTACATTTAGGAACAAGTCCCAGTAACTTAAATCGTTGGCAGTGTAGAGAGTAACACAGACGTGCACTGTGAAACTGTATTTCTTGTAGAGATGAAATTTCAACTTCAGGGTATACGTTGAGCACAGAACTGGTATCAATGATCAGTTTGACCAGCTCGACGCCTAATGTACTGGTACCGAGTGTCGCACATAGTGAATTACAAGCGAGTTCTATTTCTGTGATAATTGGTTGTCTACATGATTGTAAAGTCTCGCATTCCAGTAAGAAATGGGTTAAAGTTTCATCTGATTTGCCACATAGGTTACATGTAGCATCACTCTCGAACTGGTTATAGCTGGCTCTGTTACACTGTAGAATATACGTTCCTGTAGCAATCCTCAACCGCACAGGTATTCTGCTTGCTTCGTGGGCGTTACCGGATAGGTTGATCATTAATGGGTGGCATCTTCCAGGAATCATAGTTGAACAGTTCATGTTCTTCAGAGTGGTATATAGACCGGCTTCATATGTTAACCTTTCAACCCAGTATGAATTTACAGCTTTTGCTACTATGTGCCTCCATTTTGGTTTACTTAATTTTGATTCCAACAGGGAAAACGGTGAGTCCAGGTGGTATTTCATCAGAAGTTCTTTGACAATTATGAACCAGCTGTGACTACTGTAGGATTTAACTGATATCTGACGTCGACACAGTCTTTTCTCCACTGAATCCTCGTTCAATCGACAAATACTACCAAACAGCGCAAGTATCCTTTTATGAACCATAGCTTCGACGGGTAATATACCGGTAAGTATATGTACTACTGGCGAGGCTGTACTTGTTGGTAGAGATAAAATCTGCTTCAGGGAGGTTCTGAGAAACTTTTCCAATGTATCTAAATTGGACTTGGATGGTACAGCAACCTCTAAACCATACAGCAACACAGGGAGCACATAAATCTGGAACACATGCACTGCCGTCTGAGGATCCAGTCCATTCTCGCCGTGAAGTCCCGCAGGCATCAGACTGTACATGGCTCTTCTAGCTTTTTGTATATTAACTGTGACTTCCTCAGGACTAAATTTCACTGATGATCGTGGTATCCCCATATGAGTAGTAGATGTGACCCGAGGCATAGGAGCGCCTCCTAAATTCCATTCTCTGTCAGAGTTATATTGTTTCCTTTTATTTGGTTCAGCCACCACAATGACACTTTTAACTGGTTGAAGCAGGTAGTTTTCCATACTGCTGTAGTCAAACCCCATATCTAGCATAAGCTGCAGCTCATCAGGATCATCCGATATAAACAGCATATCATCTGCGCAAGTCGGTGCACCACAGAATACTGTACCAATCGAAGCGCCATAACCAGATCTTTCAACTCGAAGCAAGGCATTGTTGGCATACAGTTTATAAAAATCAGCACTTAAAATCCCTCCTTGCCTAACCCCCTGACCGATTTTGAACTGGTCCGAGAGTAATCCATTCCATTTGACTGAGCTAACGGCGTCCTGGTATAAACTATGAATCAGAGACCAGTTTTTCCCTTCAATACCGATATTGAACAGTTTACGTAACATGCTGTCGTGGGACACAACATCGAATGCAGCCTTAGCATCTAAGAAGGCCACATATGCTGTTTTATTCAGATCTTTGCATTCTCTCAGATATTCTTCCAAAATCAATGCACAGCTCATACAGGATGACCCTTCTGTGAAGCCCCTCTGTAGATCACTCTGAACTTTATCAATAGCCGGCCGGACACATTTCCGAAGTAATAATTCAAGAATCTTTGACAGTACTGGAGTAACCGTGATACCGCGATAGTTTTTGCTATCCTTATTTGAGCCTTTATTCTTGAATACAGGTGAAATTAAACCATTTTTTAGACAGTCTGGTACTTTTCCCAACTGAATTATAGACTGCAGAATATTATGCAGAACAGACAGCAGACTATCACCACCATATAAGAAATGTTCTGCTGCTAATCCATATACATCAGGAGACTTTCCTCTGTTCAATTCACATATTATTTCATATAAGTCTGATTTAGTGAGTTGAGTGTTAAAGTCAGATGACTCATTACAAAGTTCAATAATTTCACTGAGATCTTTTTGAACAAGCTTCATATATTCCGTATCAGAGTGTCCGTATGCTTGAGCTGCTGCTAGATTACTAAAATGTTTATGCCAGCCTTTCAAAATTGAATCATCAGATTTAAAAGTCTCTCCATCAACATTCAATTCAGAGATACAGTTCACAAGTCTGCCTTTCTGTTTACTAAGAAGTTTATGAAACATGCTGCTATCCCGGCTTTTTGTGTCGAGAATCTGCTGTCTATACTCCTGTTTCTGTTTTGCCATTTCTATCCTACATACTTTCCGTAAATTCGTTTTCGACAGTTTCATCTCTTTAAACAGAGGGTTATTAACATCCTTTGGTTTACCCGCGTCTTTCCATTGACGAAATGACTTCTTATTAATGGAAAGGTACAAGTAGGCAAAGATCAGGAAAAGGCGCAATCAGAAAAAGATTCCCACTCCAAAAACCGAGGCGGGAAAAAACCAAACCAACAATCAGGTACTTATACCATGAAACATATCGTAAGCCGAATGAGCAGCTATTTTCCCAATAGGTGGCCACTCAGTTACCTTAACTTAACTAAAAATATGAAAACATACATAAGGCGCCAACAGCACAAAATTTTTTTCGAACACCAAGACATAAAACGAAAAGAACCACCACAGAAGTATCGACTTGGAACGATCAGTAACACAAAGTTACTGGCGGGCTTAAACCGATTTTACATGGCCATAACCTCACCCTCAGCTTCCGCAGTGGTTCAGTGATATACAAGAAATAAGAAAAATCATATTAAGAAAATACTAAACATAGATACCAACGTTTAACATGAATAACGGAAAGCAGAGTGAGCAGCTATTGAAGGTATTAGGTGGTCACAGTGCTAGCTTGGACAGAACAAGTAAAATGCAGAGGGCTAAGTGAACAGCCAAATTAAATTCGGGTGGCCACAAAGCCATGCAACATGAAACTCGTAATCGGAATAACTTTGATAAGTGTGAACCACAACAGTAGTACCGCCTTGGAACGGTCAGTTATAAATAACTGGGGGGCTTAAACCGGTTTTACATGGCCATAACCTCACCCTCAGCTTCTGCAGTGGTTCATAACATTTAGTTAGTTATTCGGTCCTCGTGGTGAATCTCTAACTAGTCAATGAATCATCAAGAACAAACAAATAAATCATGATAAACATCCTGATGAATCAAAAACCAGGACTCACAGACTGAGTAAGCTGCCCGACGATGGAGATCCCTGGGCGCCGAATAACCTACTAACTCCGGAGCAAAAGAAAAACACCAGTTGGACCCCGGTGGGCCAAGCAACAGACAAGAAGCTCCGGCCCCAACCAACTAAAATGAATAGCTTTATGTCGGGGCCATCATAGAGTCTGACGCCCGACCCACCGGCGTGCAATTAAAGAAGGCAGCATAGTTATCAACCATGATTGGGTTAAAAACTAAGCATGCAGACTGTCGCATAACATTCAAGTTATAACCTATACGTCTGTAACGTGTTATGATTTTTCTGAACTGAAAAGAAAAATCATTAATTCCTTTAAGTTTCTTAAATTTGTAAACCAAGTCACCATAAAATTCAGGTTCCGAAAGGCCCTCACTTAAAAGCGTCTTTAACCCAACATTATATTTGGAAATCAATTCATAGTGTCTACGATAAAATTTAGAAAATGTTTTTCGAAGTTTATGATACCGATAGCCCTGTTGGAGAAGTTTTGCCGTTAAACATTTATTTCGAGCGTTGAAATCTGTAACATGATTGCAGACTCTAGCAAACCTAATAAGTTGCGAAATGTATACACCATAAGAAGCACGACGAGGAACGTCACCATCCAAAAAAGGAAAATTTACTATATCAAAATCAAAGTCATCGCGCTTGTCATAAATTTTAGAAGAAACAAATCCATTTGCAACAGAAAGATGTAGATCTAAAAAGGGGGCTTCAGTATCTGAGATATTGGCTTTGTTCAACTGAAGTTCAGGAGGATAAATTTGATTGACCATACCTTCAAAATAAGGGTTGTCAATGTTCAAAAGGTCATCGAGGTACCTAGATGTGGAATTGAAAGCCTCGATAACATCAGCTTGATTATCATGGTTAAGAGAATCCATGAAATCTCTTTCGTAGCAGTATAAAAATAAATCAGCTACGAGAGGTGCGCAATTTGTACCCATCGGAATTCCAACAATTTGTCTGTATAACTTGGTCCCAAATCTAATATAAATATTATCAAGGAGATAGGATAAGGCGTCGCATACATTCTGACATGACCAAAGTGTATACCGACTTTGGTCAGAGGAAGTGAAAAAAGCCTTTCTGTCATTACATGCCAAATAAAGTGAACCATAGTTTTTTAATGCCCTTTTGAAGGTCCACTCTATCAAATCCAGAAGTTTTTCTTTAATTAGATTATGTGGTAATGTTGTATACAGAGTAGAAAAATCATATGTAGACAAGCTTGTCGCACGGAACCCTCTACACTTCAATTTACTGAGCACCTCACCAGAATTTTTAATTGACCAAAACCAATTTTTATTTGAAGTTTCATACACTGTCTCACAGTATCTTATAACATGAGATATCTTATAACAGTATCTTATAACATGAAGGAGCTTGCTACCTTCATTTTATCAGAGGTAACTTTCAGTTTAGGGGCAACTCTTTTCTTAGAATTTTGTGGAGCAAATTGATCAGCTGTTTCTACTACTGCTTCACTAAGTCTATTGATCACAGAATTGATCTCCCCAACAGACATCATACTTTCCGGAAACTCAATAGATTTAAGTTTATCTGTTACCTTACATGCATATTCTTGTAGGTTAATTTTATTCCATTTAACTTTAGGTTTAGGTATCTGCCTTTGAGTAACTGATTTTGCTTCAATGTCAACATTCAGGCTACACAGAATAGGGTAATGATCTGACACCATAACAGCACACGTGTCTAACTTCACAAGTTTTCGAATATGGGGTTTCAGGTGTAAATTGTAGATAAAATAGTCTATAGCAGATGTTTCAACTCCAGCAGTGTTGATAAATGTCTTCCCTAACATACTATGTTCAAAGTTATTGTTTTGTAAAAAGTTACGGAAAGCACTATTCCTTTGAGTGCCTGTATCTATGGATATGTTTTCATTCATATCTCCGCCAATTACCACATTGTGAGTAGGAGAGAACCTTTCATGGATAGCATGTAACTGTTCCAAGCATTCCATAAATTCCGACATTTTACTAACCCCACTGTTATTACAAGGAATATAAACCGATACAATCAGTAATGGTCGCGGTGATATATTAAGTTCCACAATTTGAATACGTTCACTATAGTCAGTACCAACCAACCGCATGGCAATAGTAGCCTGGTTCTCGAGCTTTTCTTCTTTTCTCTGAAGAAAGATCTATATTTAGAGACGTTAGAGGACCAGTCGACTCAGTATCAGAAGATAGATAGATAGATCAGTGGCGGATTTAGAGGGGGTTCAGGGGGTTTGCTCGAACCCCCCTCTGGGACAAAATTATTTCAATTTCATGGGAAAATTTACGAAAAATTAGGTAAAATGTAGTAAACGAACCCCCCTTGAAGGGTTTGAACCCCCCTTTAAGAAATGCTGGATCCGCCCCTGTAGATAGATAGTCTATGGCAATAGCTGAGAATTTTAAAAAGTTTGCGTCCGTTGCGACACAATAAAGTTGAGTTGAGTTGAGTAGACTGGTCCTCTAACGTCTCTAAATATAGAGACAGGCAGTGGCTAATTTTACCTTGACATTGGACTCGTTTTGAGGGTGCATACTAATTGCCGGGAATGTCCGGGAAGATATGGTCAGGATGTATAGGGTATTGGTGGTTCGGGCTTTGTTTCTCCTTTAATCTTTAGCAGAATTTAATGATTTTGGTATCACAATAAAAGTATTGTTTCAATCTAAACGTATATGTAAAGAAATTTTGTAAAAAGTTATTTTAAAATGTTGTTTTTAGGGTTTGAAATTTCCGGGAAGATCCGGGAAGATTCGCCGGGAAACTGGAGTAGTGGTGCTTTGGGCTCTGTATCTCATCTAATAATCATCCGATTTTAAAAATGTTGGGATCAAAGTAAAAGTATTGTTATACTCTACCTGAAAATCGAAGAAAATGTTTAATGAAACCGCTCCTTAATGTTTTATTTGGGTTTGAAATTTCCGGGAAGATCAGTAATTCTCCGCCGGGAAAATTTGTAAGTCAACACTAATCCGTGACTGAAGTAGTGTTGCGTCAGTATTAATATCTCAAGTATAAATGATCAGTTTTCCATGATTTTGTACCATATTAAGGGTAGTGCATCACTCTAACATATGATATAAAATTAAAATTAAATATATGAACATTTATTATGGTATATTTACGTTTGAAAATTGAAATTTATGAGATCCGCTGTGGTTGCAGCCGGATTTCGATAGGGAAGTTATATCTAATTTTGAAATAACTGCTATTTAGATGTTTCAGATTAACATATTTAGATGATCATATACATATATCTTACATTTATGTTTTAGAATAACGAATAACTATGATCTGGCTAGAGTTCATCTTTTCTAATATAGAAAGACGTGCAAAGAATTAGCATTTTCGTCTTTCAAAACGCGTGTGCATATGTTTCGTATATTTATTAAACTATTGACTAACAAATATTCTGTGTTCTGTGTTTTTTGAATTTTGACATCATATCTTTTTAAAATTCCAAGCGTTCTGAAAGCCCAACATCTAATCAATTCGACGATCACTATAAGTACTGTAATACACGTATATGCTCTGAATACTTAAAGTTGAATAAGCGCAAACATTTACGGGTCGTTAATTCTCAATTGATAGTTAATGATCCGTGATCGGGACTAATGCGTTTGTTTAACTCGTGAAGTGAGGCACAAATTATCTATCTGTTCAAAAGAAATTTATATCGGCATAAGTTCTAAGTTAGCCGTAGTAACAAATACATGTTATTCGCATCCAGAACATTTAAAGGGTTCTGATAAATTCCTGCGCCTGCAGTTTTACTGGCAAACACACAAGAGCATAAATCACATTTGCAAAGTCTAAATTTGTAAACAAACAAAAATGTCATCACTGAAGCGCACATGTAATACAATCATGAACAGAATAGAACAGAACAGAATTTTATCCAGAACTCCGAAAGGCTATAAAGCCGACGAGGATACAACATATTACATAATAGATGGCATATGTGACAGTGTTTTATGCAATACATAAAGAGCAAATTAATAATACATGTATATCAATTTTACAGGACCCTAACATCACCCTCATCTTTTGTACTGATTTACATATTTTAGTTAGTTGTTCGGTCCTCGTGGTGAATCTCTAACTAGTTAATGAATCATCAAGGACAAACAAATAAATCATGATAACCACCCCGATGAATCATAAACGAGGACTCACATATTCCCTAAGCTGCCCGACGATGGATATCAATGGGCGCCGAATAACTTGCTGAAATCTGGTTCAAAAGAAAAACACCAGTTGAACCCCGGTGGGTCAAGCAACAGACACTCAACAGACAAGAAGCTCCGGCCCCAGCCAACTAAAATGAATGACTTTATGTCGGCGCCATCATAGAGTCCGACCCACCGGCGTGCAATTAACGAAGGCAGCAATACGCATATAACGTGTACTGATTTTTCGGAACTGAAAGAATATCATTCCTTCCAAGAAGTTTCTTAAAGTGAACCAAATCACCATAAAATTCTGGTTCGGAAAGGCCCTCACGTAAAAGCGTCTTTAGCCCAGCATTAAATTTGGAAATCAACTCAAAATTTAGAAAAATAAATAAAGCTTATTTTCAATGTTTGCTAATGCCGATATTTAACTACTTTAATTTTTGCCACACTACCCGAGCTAAACAAACTAATTACATGTAGTCCCGATCACGGATCATTAACATTGAATTGCAAATTAATGACCCGTAAATAATTGCACATGATCAACTTTCAGTATTCAGTGAGCATACATGTACATATTAGTGTTGACATATTTTTTCACTGATCTTCCCGGAAATTTCAAACCCGAATAAAAACATTAAAAACTACTTTTTTAAAACATTTTGTTCGATTTTCAGATAGATTAGAACAATGCTTTTATTTTGATACAAACAATTTTAAATTCGAATGATTATTATATGGGATACGGAGCCCAAAGCACCACTACTCCAGTTTCCCGGCGAATCTTCCCGGATCTTCCCGGAAATTTCAAATCCTAAAAACGGCATCTGAAACTAATTTATTACCAGATTTCTTTATATAGATGTTTAGATTGGGACAATACTTTTATTTTGATATCAAAATAATTAAATTCTGGTTAGCATAAGATGAGATACAGAGTCGAAAGTATTATTACCCCAATTTTCCGACGGCCCTTCCCGGATCTTCCCGGAAATTTCAAACCATAAAAATGGCATTTAGAAACAAAACTTTACGAAATTTGATTATATCATCATTGAGATTACAACAATACTTTTATGTTGATAGCAAAATCATTAAATTCTGATAGATATTAAATGAGATACAAAGCGTATGCGCCGAATCCCGCCCGTTTTGAGGTCGCGAATGTAAACAAAGATGGCGGCCAAAGTTGCTACGAAGTTCAAGAGAAAAATAAAAATTCTGTCATTTGAGTTTAAAATAGAGCTTAAAAGTCTACGTACTTTGCATGGAAAATGTGGGAAAAAATGCTTTTATTTAGACTATGTGCAGCTGATTTATTGTAGAAGTGTGTCAATGGGATTTTTACAGCGTGTTTTTTTTTTTTTTTTTTTTTTTTTTTTTTCAGTCAACGAGCCATGTAAGCTCGGATCCATTGAACACTTATCTTGGGTTTGAGAGGTAAATGATATCATTTAACTGTTTTTACAAGTCTAGCCAGAATTCGGGTAGTCGTTTCTGCCAATTTGATTTTGATGGTGGGTTGTTTCGGCCCTGGTAGTGGTAGGTGGATTGTTTCGGCCAATTTTCTAGGTGAGTCAATTCGGCCCTGTGTCGTCTCGGCCAATTGTTGTTGTTGTATCGTAAAGCTCCGCCGTTGACTTATCGGCGCACCCGGTAAAACCGGTAAAAGGGGGGATTTTTTTGGATAAAAGTTTTGCACTAGACAAAGTCACTATCTTGGTGAAGTCTATCTAAAACGTGAATAAAGTAACTGTGTTCCAGTGAATAAAATTTTGTGATGTCTACTAAAACAAGGTGCTCCGGTGAATAAAAGTCTGAAAATTAAAAGTTTATCTACAGGCACTCTTCCACACGGGGCAGTGTTCTGATAGCTTTACACAGCTGTTTGTGAGATGGCCAATCTTCTGCTTGGCACTTCTTCGAACAGTATCTCACATATCTGCAAGCAGAACACTTTTGGAAGTTCCCTTCTGCCAGGCAATTCGAACAGCTGTTACGCGATTCAATGTCTTGTTCAACTTCAGGTATCCGATTTAACAAACACTTTTCGAACTGGGAATCGTCACTATCAAGAATCACTGATTTGTCTGTTTCCACCTCCTCGGCAGACAGTTCGTTTAATAGATCCGATTGAATGCTGGTTTGTTTTTCAATGGTTAAACGACTGTGAGACTCTGAAACTAAGGGTGTACGATCCAAGCACCCAGATTCCTCTGAATGTCTGACCACTGGTGACTGCGGACTGGCAATCCTCCTCGATTCCGGGGAGTTACGATCCACGCGGCACTTGGAATTCTCCGAGTGACTGACCGCAGGAGATTGTGGACTGGCAACCTTCCTTGTTTCATGTAGCCTGGCGTAGTGGGCAGCAAGGTTCTCAGCTCTAAGCTGTCTGGCAACTTTCATTCGTTTCCAGAACTCCCTGCGCCGTCTCCGATCCCTGGCCACACGAGATGGGGTTTTCTTCTTCTTTGGCTTTGGATGGTCAGCTGGTCGAACATCGGAAGAAGCTATTTTCTTGTCCTTATGTTTACACGCTAACACTCCAAAAGCTTGTTTCTTCAATGGCGGCTGATTCCCTTGACCCTGTCCTTTGTCTGTTTTGGCGGGAAAGTTAATTATCAAAGTAAAGCTGGCTGCATTCCTGACCAGCTTCCATTTGTGCCGTGTTTCGCCGCTCTCGATGACGTTGAGAATCTTTTGGAGGTGTTCTGGAATAAAACTGGCAGAAGAATTTTCCTCTGAGTCCATATTTTATTAAATCCAAAATCCCCCCTAAAAAAGTGCGTCCGCCATCTTCAAAGATCACTCAAGTCTTAATGTATATGGAAACTCATCAGACTCATCAGATAAGAATTAAGATATATAAATCTTCTTGGGTACACACATCTTTGTGGACACTGGACAGACATAAATGATGTATGCATGTGAGCGGTTTTCACAGTATCATCTATCTCCATATACTACCATATGCCCTCATGGACATTCTAGGCAGATGATCATAGTCACAGTTCCAGCCTCACAATCATATTCTTAGCGTCTCAGAAAAAAGTTCCCAATAATATTCAATGGTTAGTAACACTGCTGATAGAAAGAAGGATAGAGTAGTGGGAATGAATAAATTAAGATAGATTTATAGAAGTCACGGTAAATTGCTGGTGAAAAATTTTCAAGTATGCCCCTGTGGGTGATCTAATTATACAGGGGATTATCGATGTGTGAAAACTTGTGACTCTAATCAGAAATGCCTGTTCATCATCTAGAAATCATCATCTTCAGTAATTGCCTCCCTTAGTACTTGAGTATTCTCGCAATTCCTTTGCATACCAGCAGATCACAGCTCTGAGAGACATTCTTCCCACGGACAATAATACACTGGAATGCCCTACCTCCACATATCCCTGCCCTCCCTACTCTGGCACAGTTTAGTATAGCAATCTGCCAGATAGCTCACAAAACTCCTTAAATACCAGCATATCTGTGTTTAACTATACTAACACCTTTGTTTACACTGTACAAAGTCCTATCACCCACTTTTCTTTGCTTTTATTTCAACTAACCCCCTTCAACTTTTGGTATACTGGAACACTTTTTGAAGTCCTCTTTGGAGGTTAAGAGTAATCATTGTAGTAGCGCTAGGTATAATACACACTTGTATCGCCTTGCGGTACAAGCAGGCTTTTACAGTGACACAATAGTGTTGGATTAGCAAGCAGGAGACCCTGGTTCGATCCTCGGCCGGGGGAAAATGGTGATTAGCATCTGTATCACCAGTTACATTATGACAAAAATATTGGAAATAAATTCAAGTAAATGATTGAATCATGGATCATGAAGAAAAGAATATCATCAAACCATTTGGAAAGACAGCTCTATGAACTGGTGCTTTGCCAGTAGCCAGCATGGCACCTGGAAATTTACAGCATTATTTAGACAGATGAAGAAAGAACAAGCAGTGCAAATGTGTACTTTGGGAATGTCTGTTCTGTATATTTTTTATCAGACAGCATTATCATTTTGCACATGAAGTCTAACAGCAAATAAAAAGGGCAGAAGAAATTACCACATCAGAAAGAAGGAAGAACAAGCAGCGCAAATGTGTACTTTGGTAATGTCTGGTTTGTAACGTTTTATCAGACAGCATTATCATTTTGCACATGAAAATTATTTAACAACAACA
This sequence comes from Rugalucina vietnamica, assembly GCA_964017185.1. Taxonomy (NCBI): domain Eukaryota; kingdom Metazoa; phylum Mollusca; class Bivalvia; order Lucinida; family Lucinidae; genus Rugalucina; species Rugalucina vietnamica. Next base: position 5,045,255 of record OZ024869.1, read on the forward strand.
GATCAGAAGAAATCAGAGCAAATAGAACAAATATATACATGTACTGTACTATGGAAAAGTATGTACCAGGCAAAGTAAGTAACACAATGGTAAGATTTTCCTGTTAAATTCTTCATTAATTTACTGTATACTAATGTCCAAAAACATACCACCTACAAATATGTAAAAGTTTTGTTTCTGACTAAACATTTCAGTTTCTTATCTTATATTTCAATGCTTGGACAATCTGTAACAAGAGGACTAATGGTCCTGAAAACGCTAAACTGAGATCTGAGATATATACAAATAAACTTGTTTGATAATTATGGTCATATACATGTATATAGGCCCAGGGCAGGGATAGATGGACCTCTAATGTCAATTTTATTTCCAAAGTCTTGAAAATTCTGTCCATTTGCCCATTTCCTTGAAACTTTTTCTCCTTCAATGACATTTTAACAGTTTACTGCATATGCAATCTAAGCTGACCTTGCTGTAAAATAGGTCATGGTTATCACAAGTGTACACATTTTAGTTCTCTAGCGCTTGATGCTACATGCCAAGTTTTGTTGAAATCAGTCCACCGGTTTCAGAGAAGATTTTTGAAGGGTTTTTACCATATATATGGACATGGCGGCCATCCGTTGGTCACATGACCTGGATTATTTATGTATACATTGGTTACCCCTTCATATAGATGCTTCATGTAAAATTTGGCTTTTATTGGCCAGGCAGTTTCAGAGAAGAAGAGTTTTGTTTTATTTTAATTGGTGCTTTACATCCCAGTCAACAGCTAAGGTCATGTCAGGATGTTTTATGGGACTTTATGAGGGTGTCATGACATCCAACAATTGCTTGAAATATATATTATAACCATCCAACTAAGCCACAAAAGTCTTAACTATATGAATGGTTTGTCTTGAAAATTTTTGAATGTCATGGTAAATTGGTAATAAGCATGTTTATTACCTAATTACACCAAAAATTGCATAGAAATGGCTATTTGTTATTTTCATCTATTCCAGTAACTATTGTTAATACTTTGAAATAGAACCAGGCAATAGAAAATTCTATTGCCTGGCCAGTGATCAGTCTATTGCCTTGTCATGTGATATGCCACATGACTGCAATGTAACACGGTAACAACATAAAATAGTACCAGGCAATAGCAAATTCTATTGCCTAGCCAGCTGTCTATTACCTGGTCACATGATAAGCCACATGACTATATATGTAATTAGGTAATGAAACAGTTATTTCAAGCTTAAACAGGCTTGAAATAACTGTTTCAAGTACAAAACATTCTGCCATCAAATGACATTTTCCTTTCTTTCCCCATTCAAATGCATGGGCGGCCTAAGTTGCCGTAAGATAGGTCAAGATCATCCCAGGGTCATGATTTATACAAACTTTGTAGATCTCCATTCCCAGATGCTTCATACCAAGTTTCAAAATCATAGGCCTTCCGGTTCTGAAGAAGATTTTTACAGGTTTTTGCTATTTATAGCTATGGCGGCCATCTTGGTCATGTGACCTTGACCATTCATACAAACTTTCATTCCCTCTTACTAAGGATGCTCCTCATAAATAAAAATAATTGTTAGATCCTTTGGAAGCAGTAAAAAATTCAAAGCGAGAAGATGGGCCATATTGTACAATTTCGGGTAACGAACCTTCATCAGTGACCCTTTACAAAACTGGCATCGAAAGCCATACATTTTGCTGAAAATTCAAGAATTTACATTGTGTGGTCTAAATCAAAGACTTATATTCCCAAAGGGGCCAAATAATCAAAATACTGTTAAGAAGATATTCTTAACGTACAATATTTTTGAAATACTCCAAATATATTCACTGATCCCAAAGGATCAAAAGAAAAATATAATCTGCACTATGGATGATGTACGGGGAGACTTTTTAGGGCCGCCACATGGCACAACACCAGCTGCAGTAATAGCAAATAAAAATAATTGTTAGATCCTTTTGAAGCAGTAAAAAATTCAAAGCCAGAAGATGGGCCATATTGTACAATTTCGGGTAACGAACCTTCATCAGTGACCCTTTACAAAACTGGCATCGAAAGCCATACATTTTGCTGAAAATTCAAGAATTTACATTGTGTGGTCTAAATCAAAGACTTATATTCCCAAAGGGGCCAAATAATCAAAATACTGTTAAGAAGATATTCTTAACGTACAATATTTTTGAAATACTCCAAATATATTCACTGATCCCAAAGGATCAAAAGAAAAATATAATCTGCACTATGGATGATGTACGGGGAGACTTTTTAGGGCCGCCACACGGCACAACACCAGCTGCAGTAATAGCAAATAAAAATAATTGTTAGATCCTTTGGAAGCAGTAAAAAATTCAAAGCGAGAAGATGGGCCATATTGTACAATTTCGGGTAACGAACCTTCATCAGTGACCCTTTACAAAACTGGCATCGAAAGCCATACATTTTGCTGAAAATTCATATTAAAGTTTGGCTTTGATTAGCCAAGCAGTTTCCGAGAAGAAGATGTTTGAATATTTTGGTCATATACATGTATATAGCCCCAGGGCAGGGGCAGACAACCCCCTGGGGGCAAAATTATTTCATTAACAAAAATATTCTGTCCATTTGCCCATTTCCTGCAAGTTTTACCCTTCAAATCATATTTCAACAATTTTCCCCATTCGCATGGGCGACCTATGTTGACCTTGCCGTAAAATAGGTCAAGGTCATCCCAGGGTCATGATTTATACAAACTTTGTAGAGCTCCATTGCCTGATGCTTCATATTAAGTTTCAAAATCATAGGCCTTCTGGTTCTGGAGAAGAAGATTTTTAAATGTTTTTGCTATTTATAGCCATGGCGGCCATCTTGGTCATGTGACCTGGGCCATTTATACAAACTTTCGTTCCCCCACCCTAAGGATGCTCCACATGAAGTTTGGCTTTGATTGGCCAAGTGGTTTCAGAGGAGAAGATGTTTGAAAAGTGTGGACAATGACGACGACAACGACGACGACTGACGACGGAGCATGGGTATCCTATAAGCTCACCTGTGAGCCTTCGGCTCAGGTGAGCTAATTATATGGGGGAAAACTTGCAAGGAGTTGCATATGCAAATGGACAGAAAATAAATGTTTATGAAAAAATGTCCCCAGGGGGTTTTCTGCCTCTGCCCGTGGCTATATACATTACCCCGTGAGCTAATTTGACCTACCTTGCACACCCCCCCCCCCCCAGACAATTTTTCATGGGTGCCAAATCGTTCATTGGGACCCCAGAAATGCAAAGAATTTTTGTCCTCAAAGATAAACTCAATTGCACTATGAAACCAGAGGACCAATGGTCCTGTAAACGCTCACCTGAGATCTGCTGTATATACAAATGTTATAGAAAATAGTCCCAGTATAGGGGCAGATGAAGCCCTTGGGCCATTTTTTCTTTTCAGAATAATCAATATACTGTCCATACAAGTTTTTCCCTTCAAATGACATTTTAACAGTTTACCCATTCAAATACATAGGCAACCCATGTTGACCTTAAAAAAGGTCAAGGTCACCACAGGGTCATGATTTATACATACATTGTAGTACTTGAGTCATCGATGCTTCATGCCAAGTTTCTTTGAAATTGGTCCACCGGTTCCGGAGAAGAAGATTTTTGAAGGGTTTATACCATATATGGGCATGGCAGCCATCTTGGTCATGTGACCTTGATTATTTATATACACATTGATTCCACCATTCTATAGATGCTTCACATGAAATTTGGCTTTGATTGGCCAAGCGGCTTCAGAGGAGAAGATGTTTGAATATTATGGTAATATACATGTATAATGCCCCGGGGCTGGGGTAAATGAGCCCCTGGGGTCCAGTTTTTTGTCAGAATCATTAATATTCAGTCCTACTGCCCATTTTCTGCAAGACTTTCACTATAAATGAAATTTTAAAAGTTTTCCCCATTCAAATTCATTGGCGACCTATGTTGACCTTGCTGTAAAATAGGTCAAGGTCATCCACAAGGTCATAATTTATAAACACATTGTAGTACTTCAGTCCCGAATGCTTCATGCCAAGTTTTGTTGAAATCGGTCCATTGGTTCAGGAGAAGAAGAATTTTAAAGGGTTTTTACCATATATGGGCATGGCGGCCATCTTGGTCATGTGACCTGGATTATTTTTAAACACATTGATTCTTCCTTCCCATAGATGCTTCCTGTAAAATTGGGCTTTGATTGGCCAAGTGGTTTCAGAGAAGAAGATCTCTGAATATTTCTGTAATATACATGTATATTGCCCCGGGGTGGGGGCAGACCAACCCCTGGGGTCCAATTTTTTTCAGAATTACCTACCTTCAGTCCATTTGCCCATTTCCTGCAAGATTTGCCTTTCAAATGACATTTTAACAATTTTTCCCATTCAAATGCATGGGCGACCTATGTTGACCTTGCCGTAAAATAGGTCAAGGTCATCCAAAGGTCATAATTTATAAACACATTGTAGTACTCTAGTCCCCGATGCTTCATGCCAAGTTTCGTTGAAATCTGTCCAGTGGTTCCGGAGAAGAAGAATTTTGAATGGTTTTCATCATATATGGGTGTGGTGCCCATCTTGGTCATGTGACCTGGATTATTTATAAACACATTGGTTCCCCCTTCCTATAGATGCTTCATATAAAATTTGGCTTTGATTGGCCAAGCGGTTTCAGAGAAGAAGATCTTTGAAAATGGTGGACGACGGAGGACGGACGACGGACGGACGCCGGATCATGGCCATCCTATAAGCTCACCTTGTGAGCCTAACGGCTCAGGTGAGCTAAAAATGCATGGTTTCCATGGCAACCATTTACACGATTCTTGAGCATGGGGGTGGTCATAGAAAATTGACAATATCCAAACTGTTACTTATCCTAGACCACTGAAATTGATCTCATTTTAAAGCTTAGACATAGCCCTTTTATCCTACAGTAAGTAATGCAAGTTTTCAAATTGGCATATTCATGAATTTTAATGAAAACATTAAAAATGACAGAAAAATCGTTAAAAATCCATAAATAAACTAATTTTAGACCCAAACTGTCATTCTGACACTTTGTCATTGAACCAGCAATATCATATGGGAAATTTATTGATGACCTGGGCCTATATGAACATTATCTCATTTGCATATTCATGAATATTAATGAAATTGATAGAAATTGATGAAAAACGAGGGAAAAATATATCTATTGCAAGGTATTGGACAGGTTATAAGGTCTATCTTTCATCCCTGGGACAAATTCTGCAGACTGCAAGTGTGGTCAGAGGAACCACCTTAATGCCATAAAATATTGTCCTCAATGATAAACATGTTGCATGATGTAAAATGACATAGTATTCATAGTGACATAGTGTGATTCTTTATTGTACATAAGATATCTTTTTTAATAAATAAGATATCTACTTTATTTTATTAGATATCTATTATCAAGAAGATATCTTATATAGCAAATAAGATATCTGTTTTGTTATATTAGATATCTAAATTGTCAATTAAGATATCTTATATAGTATATAAGATATCTTTTTAACTAATAAGATATCTTATTTGTTAATGTAGATATCTAAATTAACAAATAAGATATCTTGACTGATATATTAGATATCTTATTTGTAAAAATATATAAGATATCTTAATTATTAATATAGATATCTGATATAGCATTTAAGATATCTTATTTGTTAATTAAGATATCTTGTTTAACAATTTAGATATATAATATGATAAATTAGATATCTATAATGTTTTTTTCTAAATAAGATATCTTAATTTACATATAAGATATCTAAAATAGTATATTAGATATCTATTTTATCATATAAGATATCTTATTTGTCAAATAAGATATCTTCTTCAACATATAAGATATCTCAATTACATTCACAAATAAGATATCTACCATGCTAAAAAAGATATCTTATTTGACAAATAAGATATTTTATATACAAAATAGATATCTTATATCCTATATTAGATATCTTATTTAGGTTTAACAAATCAGATATCTTATTTAGTATATATAACTTATTTGTTTTACCCAATCACAATTGGTTTCTGATACTTATATAAGATATCTACTACACAAATACAGATATCATATTTATAGCCTTAATAAAGATATCTTATTTGATAATTTAGATATCTAATATACTAAATAAGATATCATATATATTAAATAAGATATCTATTATACCTAAATAAGATATCTTATTTACCACTGTAAATAAGATATCTTAATTACCAATTTAGATATCTTATTTGCTATATAAGATATCTTATTTACTAATGAAGATATCTAGTTTAGCAATGAAGATATCTTATTTACCAAAGTAGATATCTTATTTCATCTTGTAAAGAAGATATCTTAATTAGGTATAGTAGATATCTTATTTAGTATATAAGATATCTTATTTAGTATATTAGATATCTAAATTATCAAATAAGATATCTAATATGCTATATAAGATATCTTAATTGTGGGATCAAATAATATCTTATTTACTAATGAAGATATCTAGTTTAGCAATGAAGATATCTTATTTACCAAAGTAGATATCTTAATTAAACTTGTAAAGAAGATATCTTAATTAGGTATAGTAGATATCTTATTTAGTATATAAGATATCTTATTTAGCATATTAGATATCTTCTTTACTATATAAGATATCTAATTCAGGATATAAGATATCTTTTTTGATAAAGAAGATATCTTTATTGCTAAATAGTAAATCGGCTTGCCATATTTATTATGTACAAGCACATTTATTATCTGGGAAGTCACGTTGTATTTGACCAGCCACCACGATATTCTGGGCTATCAGGCTAATAATAACATTAATTATCTATATATATTATATATAATATTATCCATATAATATTAACCATATGAGCCTGTGCGTGAGAAAACCAACAATTTGGGTTCCGACCAGGTTCAACATAAAAGATCTAGAAAGTAGAGGAACTGATGATGTACTATCCATGTAGCGAAAACAAAGGCGCTGATCAGCTTCGCAGTAACCGAGAAGTTGATTGTAACTGCGCCTTTGTTTTCGCCTATGCAGATTGTTGGTTTTCTCATGCGGCGGCTCTTATTCTATTCTGCCTTAAAAGTACCCCAAGACACATACGAGTGTCCATTAATTATAGGCACATTCCGGTCCATTTCAATAAACGCATCGGAAACCGTGTATATTCTGCTGCGCATGTATCAAGTCTGACCGTGCCGTGCAGTTTATCTGTAGTTTTACTTCAAACATACACAGCGGATTTCAAGTAGATTTTCGCGAAAACTATAGTGACCATAGTTAAACACATGAACTCAGCCCATGCAAGCCTATAAATAATTTGAGGGATCTATCATTTTTTCTCAGCAAAGGAAGGCCTAAAAGTTTTTTTGATATCACAAAATCGAATACTCTACATTTTTATATCAAAAAATCGAATTATTGATATCAAAAATTGGATTTTGTGATATCAAAATATCGTAGTTATTTTTTGATATCAGAAATTCGATTTTCTGATATCAGAAATTCAATTTTTTGATATCAAAATATCGAATTTGTGATATAAAAAGATCAGGGTTATTTTTGATATCAAAAAATCAAATTTCTGATATCAAAAAATCGAATTTCTGATATAAAAAATTCGAATTTCCGATATCAAAAAATTGTAGTTAATTTTTGATATCAGAAATTCGATTTATCAAAATATCGAATTTGTGATATAAAAAGATCAGGGTTATTTTTGATATCAGAAAATCAAATTTCTGATATCAAAAAATCGAATTTCTGATATCAAAAAATAATTTCTGATATCAAAAATTTGAATTTCTGATATCAAAAAATCGGGATTTTATAGGAAAACAGCACCCCATAGATAACAACCCTGGACATAGGCCTACTTGGATGTTTGATCAGGACACGATGATGACAGCACAAGACATAACAATGTTAGACCATGACATGATGATGACAGCCCATGGTTTAACAATGTTTAATCAGGGCATATTGATGTTTGACCATGACATAATGACAATAGCCCAGAACATAATGATGTTTGCCTGTGACATAATGGTGTTTATTCATGAAATAATAGTAAGTGCATCCAACACGATGATGAAAGCACATGATAAAATTGTGTTGGCCTCTGATATAATGGTGGGTATGCACTCGCCCGATACTTTAAAACAGACCCTATTCATATATCTGGTAATCGAAAAAAGGGACCTATTCATATATCATGCCTTCGAAAAAAGCGAATGTAATGGTTTATGTACATAATATAATATCAACTTTAATGATGAAAGCAAAGGATATAATGTCATTTGCCTATAATACAATGGTGTAAAGGCATCATATAATGTCAGTCACATCCAAAATACTGACAGGAGCAGAGGATACAATGGCTATTGTCTCGAATATAACGTTTTATACACATAATAACCTACCGACACTACCCAATATAATGATGAAAGCCCAGAATATAATACAGTGTGGACACAATATCAAGAAAGCAGTCACTAAGAGGCAGTAAAGGCGTTCCATAGCCTGGTGTGTGTACATGTATAACTATGACTGTTGATCAAGTTCTTGCATCATGCTTCCAATCTTTCCGAGTGAACAAAATGAATCCTGAACAACAAACGGTTGTCCTGTAATTGCTAGGTGTGATGTTAAATGTGTCATTACCTCACCATACATAGAGGGAAATCAGAGTTAAAATACCTGATCCCACATATGTAGGGCAGAAATCATGACTTGGATCATTCAGTCTCCATTCTGTAATCTGTTGCGAATCAAATGGCATAATTACATGGTTAATTGCTTCACTGGGCAGTTTTTATGATGGTTCAGGTTGTGTTCATGTTTTCCATCCCACTCAACAGCTAGAGAAGAGACTTCAAATGGTTTAATATGCAATTGAAAAGACTGGAGAAGCTGACCTTGTGTGTTGTCTGCATCACAGCATTGTGACTTCATGTTTGTTTGCTTTTTTCAGATCAGATGGCATTTTAAAAATGGGTCCAGGATCCCATTTATGATTAAAATGAGGAAGTTTTATTTGTCTGGAATTGGGAATTTTCATTTAGCTGACCACTCACATTGGAAAATTTGACACACTGAAAACTGAATTTCAATTTCAAAACATGCATTTGATGAATATATAAATATAATAGCTGTGCTAGGATCTATAAACAGGGACATATATACCTGCTATTTGCAATATTTTTCTCCTCAAAATTCCAAAATTCAATTTTTTACAAACACGAGGCCGAAATCAGCCTTTAAATCCTTCAGGCCTTTTTATACCGATAAAATTGGAAAAAATAGCATGATTTTGGGAAAAAATAGCATGATTTTGGGAAAAAAATAGCATGATTTTAGATAAAAATAGCATGATTTTGGAAAAATAGCATGATTTTGGAAAAATAGCATGATTTTGGAGAAAAAAAATGTGCAATTGGGAAAGTACACCTTTTAAATTTGGTTGGGAATGATTCAGCCAATTGGGAAAAAATTTGGTATCAGCAACGGACCCAGTTTTGTATAGAGAGAAAGCCCGCCATTAAAATGAGGAAGTTTTATTTGTCTGGAATTTGGAAATTTCATTTAGCTGACAACTCACATTGGAAAATTTTACACACTGCAAATTGAGTTCCAGTCAGGTTTATATTAATTGTGAAAATCTGAACATGCATTTCTGAAAAGTTCATTGATGAAATCTTAAAATAGAGTTCGTTTATAAGAAAACATTTTTATTTTGATAAAATTTTGTTCTATATGAAGATAGGAAATCAAGTGTGCCCCTTTGAAGGAAGGCTATATAAGGCTGACCAGTGACCAATGGTCAAAGGGAGATCTTAAATCCACCTGGTTGTAATTACTCATTACCTGCACTGAACATTTGGCTTTGCATTATGCTTCATTTACTTGTTTTATTATATCCTAAAAATAAATAAAAAATTCAGTGGGCGTCGCCATATTGGCTTCTATAGTCATTTAAATGGCATGACTAAAATCCGGAACCACTTAATCAGGACTGAACAGAACATTTTTTTCAACCATGTTTTTTTTTCTCTTAATTTAGGAAAACTGGAGTGCTATAAATTGTACTGGCAATGCCACAGGTCTTACATTCAGCCCCGAATTGGCCTAAGGAAAAACCCTATACACATTGACTGAAAAAAAGCTGGGAATAAATTGACTCAATTATGAAAGACCATGCCCTGTCAAGCTGTACCTCAAAACTGTTTAACGCCTTAAATTTGAAAACAGACCACACATTTGTTTATCTATGTGCACTACTAGCATGTCATGGCCCACTTTAAAACTTGCATCCTTTTTGTTTGTCCCTGTGCACTGAAAGTGCCCTTTTCATGAGTACTTAAACATGCCTTTTCTTCAGGGTTAGGGGGAAACACTATACATAATTTGCACAAAATTCTCACACAGAATCTGCTGTGAAACATTTCATTATAAAGCTGCACACTTTTGTAAGCAACTTTGGCTAGGGATGTTGTTGCAAGTTTGGCATAGCTGTCCTCAAAATAAATAATATCAAGTACACTTCAATACCTCAATTGAGGTATGTAGTGTTTCCCCCAGCCCTAAAAAAGGGCATGGTAAAGTTGGTAAAAAAGGGCATTTTGAGCGCACGGAAACGTATGTCAAAAGGGCACTTTCCGCGCGCGACAATAAGCAAAAGAGCACATGTCATACTAGTACTTTAAATTTAATACTGTTGTTATATTCTCTCTGTAATTTGCTTTTCAGCTTAAAATTGCTCTTTCCTAAATTTCCATATTTCAGGATTCACATTTACCAGAGACAACTTAGAAAATTTCGCATTACTTTAATACCATGCTTGTCAAAAGAAAGGGATAATCACACTCAAGATTTATTTTGAAAAGTATACTTGAAACTAACTAACTGGCACAATTATATTACTAAGTAGGACATTCAATTTTCACACCTTTTTGATTTAAAAACAGCTCATTTGGTGTCATATTGGGTAATTGTCATTGAATAATCAACATTTGCCACTGCAATTACTGAGTGACAATAAACAATCAACAACTGTGAGAGTCATGATCATAAAATTTTGCCACATTTGTTTCTGAAGTCTTCAATAAAAAATGTAACTTTCTTATTTTTTGCCCGATTTTGACAATTTTTTTTACCGATGGAATGTAGATTCAGAAAAATGGCATGGCGCTGGACAAAAAGGGCATGGCGCGGCGCCATAGTAAAAGTGGCTAGGGGAAACACCCCAGGGGGGGTACTCTGAAATTTTCTGTATACATAGGCGAGGCTGACTTTTTTGGGGTCAAAATTTTGAATTTCCGTATTTTTTGGGGTTTTCAGAAAAACTAGTTATTTTTTAGGGTAGTGAGCTTTTTATGGATATTTTTTTGGGGTCATGCCTTTTCTGAATTATTTTTTTGGGGTCAGCTATAATTTTTTGGGTTTTGCTCATTTCTTGGGAAATCTCTTTATTTCTATAAAGATAAGAGTGGCTTACACTTATGTCTTACAAGGCCTTAAGATTCAATTTTGTTTGCGACCATGCCTTATGACTGGTCTCGGTGAAATTTTGGAAGCTTGATCATTATGATGTTGTTTGGATTGCAAATCAAATGGAATCAAAACCATCATAAGACTTACACTTTGAGAATAAATAAAATCTTTAAATTTTATCCAACTTGGTAAATTTACTTCCTAGTTCCTACATATACTAACTGTATTGTGATGTATTCTGTTGGTTGGTTGATTTGGGATTTAACGTCCCACCAACAGCTTAGATCATATGGATGTGATAAAATTTTATCAATAGGCATGAAAAAGATGAATACATGTACTTTTTTGGGGTAAGGTAAAAGTTCAAGTATTTTTTTGGGTATGCCTGATAGGACTGGTATTTTTTTGGGGTGGTCAGCAAATCTCAGTAATTTTTTGGGTTTGGGGGTAGAAGCTGGGGCCTCGCCTATGTATCCACAAAAAATGAGAGTACCTCCGCTGGGGAAAACACTAGGTATGTTACATGTACAAACCTCCATCTGTATCTGCCAAGTACTCCAAACACCTCTATTGACTTGAGTATTACACATGGGAGTCCATTGATGTACATGTAAACTACCTAAAAACTGACTTGTCCCGAGCCTGGCCAAGCTTTGGGCCTTATTCAGTTTTGTGATTCGCCGCCAGAATTTACACATCAATGTCACCAACAAAAATAAAAAAAATCACAGCTATGGTATAAATTTCCAAAGCCCCTCGGTCCTCACAGACATTTAGATGGCATCTATCTTCATATACTGAGTCGATCAATTTCTGATCATCATCTCAGGCATGCAAATTAACAGGACTTAACTTTGAATAAATGCTTCGTGAACAAAAGATATCATTTCCTATATTATTGGTCGCAAGAAATTATTTTATATCTATCATTTTATATAAAGAAAACAAATCTTAAGCAACTGTGATTGAAAAACCAGGCTCAGCAACAAAAGCATGGCAGCTCGACTTGGCTTGGTTTTCTTACCTGTCCATTTTGATCAAAGGTACATGCTTCAAGCCGTCTTTTCATGGAAACGAAATTGATATCATATTAATCCTTCATATATAAACTATCTTAATTTGCATATGTACCAGTTTTAAGTCAATCCATAAATCTAAAATTTGTTGACAAATAATAGAAATGGGGGTGGGGTAAAAAAAGCACTACTTTCATATAAAATCATATTACAACAAAGAAAACATGATTATACTAGAATATTTAGCACCTAACTGTTGAATGAGGACGTGGCCTTAGTACAGGATTGTATAAGTAACAACTGAACATAAAATCTACATGAAATTCGATGAAATCAGTGAATTTTTTTGATGAAAAATTGCAATTTTAAAACGATTTCGAACATTCAATTGAAGGTACATACTTCAAAATCTCAATTTTGAAAAACAAAATTTGAATCATATCATTCTTTAACATGTTATTAATCTAATTTTAAGTATGTACCTCATTAATGCGCAAGGACAGCATGTAAATTCTATAAAATTCAGCAAGTCGTCGACAATCTTTTGGCCGCCATCTTCAATGCCGGGAGCCAATCAATGCTATTGACTCGGATTCCATTTGGCGTGCGCTTGGACAATGACATTGGGAGACTTCCAGTTAACTTGTTTCCAGTTTACTCCAGCATACAGGGAACAGCAATTGACCAACAACTTATGGCTCACGTACCACACTTTTGCAGTGTTTCTATTCTAAGGGCTAGTCTCAGGTTTAAAGATCACCGCTCTGGTAAGCTCATTCATTTATACATTTTTACTCTTCTGATAAGTAACTCCTGGGACACCGAAACAAATCCTGGTCCAGAATCCCTTATTGACAACTCTCACTTTCCGTGTGGACTGTGTGATGTCAGTGTTGGATGGGATGACCGCGGGATTTGTTGCGACTCATGCAACATCTGGTACCATATAGACTGTCAAGGCATGACTTCAACTATGTATGGGATTTACAATAAATCACTTAGCAAAAGTATAGCATGGGAATGCATACGTTGTGGAATGCCAAACTTTTCCACTTCGTTGTTTGACACTACAGCTTCTCTCGAGATATCCAACAGATTTGAGTCCCTTTCGTCCCTGTCCGAGCCTGACAGTCCGATACCAGACAATATTGGCCCCCCCAATGCAGCTTCTTCGCCTATTGTGCAAACAAAAGAAGCAAAACCCAGGACCAAAAGGGCGGTCCTGAACCATCCCTTGAGAATTTTGATCATGAATTGTCAGTCAATTAAAAATAAAAAGGCTGAAATTCACACTGTCATAGAATCGGCTAAACCTGACATCATATTGGGGAATGAGTCATGGTTAACCCCAGACATTAAAAACTCAGAGATTTTTCCAGATTCCTTTGATGCTATCCGGAAAGACAGAGCTAGTGACGCGCATGGTGGTGTCTTCATTGCTTTTAGGCGTGATCTTCTCTGTACTGAAGCTCCGGAATTGGACACCAAGTGCGAAATAATTTGGTGTAAGTTGAACATTATTGGATGTAGGACTTTGTACCTTGGATCATTCTATCGTCCCCCTAGGTTCCCAACTCAGGAGCTTGAACTGAAATATCTTGAGGATTTTAATACTTCACTTTCTCGGATTATGTCAAATAAAAATGCCCATGTTCTTGTAGGCGGTGACTTCAATTGTGGTGATATTGAGTGGAGCACAATGCAGGTACCCGAGGGGGTCAAAAAGAGGCCAGTTCAGACTAAACTTGTGGACATAATACAGGATCACTGCCTCTCCCAAATGGTAAATATACACACCCGAGAAGACAAGACCCTTGATTTACTCTTCACTAACTCGCCATCCCCAATTAACCGTGTTAAAGGGATGCCCCCGATCGGCAAAGCAGATCATGACATTGTCTATATTGAATATGACATAAAGGCTAAACGGATTCAGCAGGCCCCGCGTAAGATTTTCCTATATAAACGAGCGGATATGGACGGTCTCCATGACCATCTAGCGCGCTATAGGGATTCGTTCCTTTCAACTGACCATAGTCAGGTGTCAGTCAATGACATGTGGGTCAGTTTTAAGTCGGTGGTTCTCTCGGCTATTGAAAGGTTTATTCCATCAAAAATGACCAAGACAAAATATAGCTTACCATGGATCGATAGCTCGATCAAACGCTTGATAAGGAAACGTGATAAACTTTACTTTCGTGCTCGCAAGTCAAGCAGCCCTGACATTAAGGACCATTACAAACGGTTCAGAGCACATGTTCAAAAGAGCATTAGAGATGCATATTGGAAGCATATTACCAATATCTTCTCCTTTGAAAATGATAACCCTGATCCCGATTGTCCCCGAAAAAATGAAAAGGCAAAAAAGTTTTGGTCATTTGTCAAGTCCCTTAAGAAAGACGCGTCTGGGATCAATACTCTTAGAGAAAATGGTATCTTGAAGACTGACACTTTGGATAAGGCTAATATTTGTAATAGGCAGTTTCAGTCAGCCTTCACTCGCGAATCAGATGATGAAATCCCCTCCAAAGGCACAAGTCCTTTCACCGCTATGGGTGAAATTACAGTTGACCCCAATGGGGTCATTAAACTGTTGAATAATTTGAATATACATAAGGCACCTGGGCCAGATGGCCTGAGTGCTAGGGTGTTGAAGGAATGTAGTTCTGAAATTGCTCCTGTACTGACCTATATCTTCAATGAGTCGCTTGCTCAGGGTGCTGTACCAGACGATTGGCGACAGGCAAATGTAGCCCCGGTATTTAAGAAAGGTGAGAAATACGATGCAGCTAATTATCGACCGGTGTCGCTTACTTGTATCTGTTGCAAAACTCTAGAGCATATAATAGTCAGCAACATAAACAAACACTTGGCTCTTGAAAACATTCTTGCTGACTGTCAGCATGGGTTCCGAAGTCAAAGGTCTTGCGAAACCCAGTTAGTTCAGTTTTATCATGATTTGGTTAGTAATCTGGACCGAGCAGTGGGTCGTGGCCACAGGCAGACGGATGTGATTGTCATGGATTTCGCTAAGGCCTTTGACAAGGTCCCACATAAAAGGTTATTATACAAACTTGACTTCTACGGGATTAGAGGATCTACACATAAGTGGATCGACTCGTGGCTCTCTGAGCGCTCTCAAAAAGTGGTATTAGATGGCCGTGCCTCAGATCCAGTCCCGGTTCTTTCTGGTGTCCCACAAGGATCGGTCTTAGGACCGGTCCTATTTCTTATTTTCATTAATGATCTTCCTGACAACATCAGGTCATCTGTTCGGCTATTTGCTGATGATTGTGTTTTATACAGAAATGTCAAGTCACCATTGGATTGTCAAATTTTACAAGATGACCTGAATAGCTTGGCCAAATGGGAAATGGATTGGCAAATGAAATTCAATGTTAGCAAATGTCATTCAATGAGGGTGACGCGGCTACATCCAAGCAGGCATATAGATTTCAATTACACACTGCATCAGCAAACATTAGAACAGGTTCAGTCCGCTAAATACCTCGGTTTAACTATCACAGATGATCTTGATTGGGGTCAACACATTTCTGAAATTACATGCAAGGCAACTAAGACTTTGGGTTTTCTTCGGCGCAATTTGGCACTGGCACCTAGGCATACTAAGGAAGTTGCATACAAAACATTGGTTCGGCCTCAACTTGAGTATGCAGCTCCTATTTGGCATCCCTATCATGAAACTCAGATTGAGATGGTGGAGAAGGTGCAGAGGACTGCTGCCCGGTGGACCTGCAGGCGATGGAGGAACACCAGTAGCGTCGGTGAAATGCTAGACGAACTTGAGTGGCCATCCCTGGAGTCTCGCAGGGAGCGGTCCTCCTTAACCTTCTTCTACAAGATACACTCCGGTACAGTGTCTCTTGATAAAGACAAATACCTGACCCCGGCACCCAATCTAAGGCATACTCGGGCATCACATGAATCACAATACACAAGACCATTTGCCTATAGTGATGCCCTGAAAAATTCCTTTTTTCCCCAGAACTATTCCGGTTTGGAATAGTCTCCCTTCTTCAGTGGTCCTATCTAAGACCATTGAGGAATTTAAGGCTTCTATTTAAATCATTAGCCCAGAGGCATGCGTTTTAGTATGCCTCTCATCTATATCTTGTAAATAGTTTTAATGGTCCACCCCAAATGTTTTATTTTCCCTTGACTAAATTCTAAATTTAGCCACCCACCCCACACCTGAGGTGATGATCAGAAATTGATCGACTCAGTATCAGAAGATAGCTTGCAGAATGAGGCAACCAATGGAAACAAAATGGAAGCTAATACCGGGCTCTTTCTTCAGAGAAAGGAAGAAAAGGGGGCACCACACGGTTTCCAATGGCCGGCCAAAGTTTTTACGACGGCTACTCAATAAATTACCCCTTGCAACAAGACAAAACATTAATAGCCCTTCATATATACTCACAGTCAATTACAAATAGACCAGCAATTAATCTTAAAGTAACAGAAACAGTTTCTGCTTACTGGAACCATCTCTGTGCAAATGTAAACATTACCCCACCCCCCTTACTAAAAGGGCAATTTTTGCACCAAAAGACACATTTTCCTTGAAGTGCGACATGCCACTGGCACATGCAATGACCATAAACTGCATACCCATGTGTAGATACACCCTAATGCTTAATTTCTATGCACATTTGAATACCTGCCAGCCGTTGACTTATCATAGTAAATTCCACTTCAAAAAAAGAGCCATTTTTGAACAGCTGATTTCCGGGGTTGAGGGTAAAATCCAGCAAGTTAGTTCTGCACTAATAAAAAAATACAGTGGGTAAAAACTGTTAGCTGCACCCAAAGCTCGAGAACCAGGCTATGAGTTGAGTTGAGTCAATGCTGTTCGTTTCGGACCATTGTAGAGTTACGTCCCTTCGCCCGCTGTTTACAAAAGCCGCTCTTCTGTTTCTTTCTACAATCTAGTAGTCTTTATCATACCAAGATTAGAGAATGAGTAAAAACAAAGATGCACAAGGTCATTATTTTATCATCATATTTAAACTTCAAGCTGCTTGCTGCCAGTTGTTGTTGTTGTTGTTGTATCGTTGAGCTCCCCCTGTATCTGTATCTGTTGAGTACTGGAAATGGACTCATTTGCTGAGCATAAATTATCCGCTTGTTTCTTCGAGGCACAAGTCTATTGACTTTACAGTTTGGGGCTAGGTGTTCAATTTTACGTTCAAAGCTGGTGAATGTTTATATTTACATGTGCTCTTTAACTTATTTACACAAGCTGTTGTTGTAAACCGACTTTATCTATCTATCTATCTTCTGATACTGAGTCGATCAATTTCTGATCATCACATGAATTTTATGAATATACTCCCTAGTGCACAGTTCGAGCGACCCCAACCCTTCCGAATCACATTCCTCTAAGCCTGATATAACTGTCGCATCTAATGTTAGCTGTGTGAGAAATTATGGGTTACGTAGACTCTGGATATACTGATCCGAAAGAATCGGGCTCGTCTCCAGTTTCTCTATGTAGATCTTCAACTCTTCTTTAAAGAAAGCACACTCCCCCACAAAATGCTGTCTCGTCTCTGGAGCTATATTGCACAGTTTACAGGTTGGATTTACAGCGTATTGGTTGAAGGCTGCCCTATTTGCTTGGAGTATATATGTGCCCGTCAAAAATTTACACTTAATTTGTGCTCTTCTACTGTCATGAATATTATTCCTTACAGCTGACCATATATGGTGACTGCTGCCCACACTCAATACATTTGGGTTTAAGTATTTTGTGGAAGACTTGCTTTCAATATCAGACCTCCAGAACTTTTGTACCATATCATTTATTTTGTGGTTAAGTGTACATTTCCAGGCCTCCTTGGTTGGTGGGCTATTTAAAAGGTCAAAAACTGAAGGCAAATCATACCTATCTAAAATGCTTTAAATATGAGTGAAGATACTCACGGGGCGTATCTTTTATTACCAGTTGCCTCTTGGCTATTTCATATTCTACTGAGTTTTCATTTCTAATCATGTTTACAAACATGTTTAGCAGATTCTGGTGTAACAATGCCTCAATAGGCAAAACGCCAAGGAGAGTTAAACAAGCTGTATTTGAGGTATTGTCGGGTAAACCTTGTATTTGATTGAGACATTTTCTTTGAAACTTTTACAAACTTTCTATGTCTGAACTTTTTAAAATTTGGACTTCAAGGCCGTAGAGAAAACGTGGAATGACAAAGGTAGACCAGATGTGCCCAACATCTACTAGACATCTACTAGATCTACTACATGGACCTATATACCGGAACCGGAAAAGCGCGTTTATAAGTATAGACGGAGTCTACAAGCAACTCACGAAGCTTACATTACTCCTAAAACAAGAAACAAGAAACAGTAACCTCTTTTTTAGCTCACCTGAGCCGTTAGGCTCACAAGGTGAGCTTATAGGATGGCCATGATCCGGCGTCCGTCCGTCGTCCGTCCGTCCACAATTTCAAAGATCTCTGAAACTGCTTGGCCAACCAAAGCCAAATTTTATATGAAGCATCTATAGGAAGGGGGAACCAATGTGTATATAAGAAATCCAGGTCACATGACCAAGATGGCCGCCATGCCCATATATGGTAAAAACCCTTCAAAAATCTTCTTCTCCAGAACCGGTGGACTGATTTCAACAAAATTTGGCATGAAGCATTGATGGCTCAAGCACTACAATGTGTATATAAATCAGGGTTCGCGCTAGCGGTCGCCATCGTCGCCATTTGCGAAGATTTTTATTTTTTGGCTCCTAAAATTTGACTTTGGCGAAAATAAATGGCGAATATATAGAGCCACTTTGTCCAGCCAAAAAGCCATTGTTTTCCACTGAAAACCATCATTTGATTACCTGTATATTCGCACCTACAATAGAGATAATCCTATTCTTTATCGGTGTTTATTCAAGTGTTGCAGTGTATTGCTAAAGCATTCAATTGACAGGTGTCATTTCTTTCTGACCTTGTGTATTCAGGCGTGTACTGCATAACATGCTTGGCGCACGTGGTCCGGTAACGTTATAGACTGTCAACAGCGTGTTAGTGTTGAAATAATGTTTGAGTGCTGATGAGTGGGAAATGTCAATATATACCATTTAAAAATGAAACAGATTCTTTTTAGAATCAGCAACTCAACTTTACCCATGCATTTATTTTATAGCTTTAACTCTTGATTTTGTAGAGTGTCATTTATTTTTTTTCTATTAAAGTATATGAATTTTAATATTTCAATCTGTCTACTAATCTTAAAAGTTTGTTTCTTGATTTTGTACAAGCATAAACTAATAATTTTAGTAGTTGTTCCCCTTGTTTACAAATACAAGAACAAGCTTTATAAAACATATTTTCTATATGTATAGGGATCTCAGTCTACACCTGCCCTTCAAATCAGTTGGAAATTCATAATAACATTACCTGGATCTACTGTTGAAATATAACTTAGTACATGTAGCATGTATGGGACTTGAGTGAGCAGGGCAATATGTATTTTTAGGGAACTGGAGAGACCAAGTTAAAAAGGGCAAACAAAATATTTTGGGGATTAAGTGAGCAAGGAGCTGAGTGAGATGTGTCCTCTTGGCGAAAAAATGGCCAAGATTTGGCTCAAACTTCAAGAAAATGGCGAAAAAAAATCTCAAATGGCGAAAGTGATGGCGAAAGAAAAATATATCCTAGCGCGAACCCTGTAAATCATGACCCCGTGATGACCTTGACTTATTTTATGGCAAGGTCAACATAGGTCGCCAATGCATTTGAATGGGGAAAACTTTTAAAATGTCATATAAAGTCATTTAAAGTGAAAGTCTTGCAGGAAATGGGCAGTAGGACTGAATATTAATGATTCTGAAAAAAATTGGACCCCAGGGGCTCATATGCCCCCACCCCGGGGCAATATACATGTATATTACCATAATATTCAAACATCATCTCCTTTGAAACCGCTTGGCCAATCAAAGCCAAATTTTATGTGAAGCATCAATAGGAAGGGGTAATCAATGTGTATATAAATAATCCAGGTCACATGACCAAGATGGCCGCGATGCCCATATATGGTAAAAACTCTTCAAAAATCTTCTTCTCCAGAACAGGTGGATCGATTTCAAAGTTGGCATGAAGCATCGATGGCTCAAGCACTACAATGTGTATATAAATCATGACCCTGTGATGACCTTGACTTATTTTACGGCAAGGACAACATAGGTCGCCAATGCATTTGAATGGGGAAAACTTTTAAAATGTCATTTAAAGTCATTTAAGGTGAAATGGGCAGTAGGACTGAATATTAATGATTCTGAAAAAAATTGGACCCCAGGGGCTCATATGCCCCCACCCCGGGGCAATATACATGTATATTACCATAATATTTAAACATCATCTCCTTTGAAACCGCTTGGCCAATCAAAGCCAAATTTTATGTGAAGCATCAATAGGAAGGGGTAATCAATGTGTATATAAATAATCCAGGTCACATGACCAAGATGGCCGCGATGCCCATATATGGTAAAAACCCTTCAAAAATCTTCTTCTCCAGAACAGGTGGATCGATTTCAAAGAAACTTGGCATGAAGCATTGATGGCTGAAGTACTACAATGTGCATATAAATCATGACCCTGTGATGACCTTGACCTTTTTTTACGGCAAGGTCAACATAGGTCGCCAATGCATTTGAATAGGGAAAACTTTTAAAATGTCATTTAAAGTGAAAGTCTTGCAGGAAATGGGCAGTAGGACTGAATATTAATGATTCTGAAAAAAATTGGACCCCAGGGGCTCATCTGCTCCCACCCCGGGGCAATATACATGTATATTACCATAATATTCAAACATCTTCTCCTCTGAAACCACTTGGCGAATCAAAGCCAAATTGTATGTGAAGCATCTACGGAAGGGGGAATTAATGTATATGCGACCAGGTGGGGTGTTGGCCGTCAACTGTTGGGTAGTAGATCGGCACTCACTGTTTGTCGTTGATGTACCAGTTTTGCGTTAAGGGGAATTAACTCTGGTTGACATGCCCCGTAGATGGTCGCATTAAAGGGGTCCTGGCTAGCTAGCTCCTTTACGTTGCTCGCTAGACGTAATTCCAAACTTAGAAACAAGTCGGAAAGTTATTTAAAGTTTTTGAATTTATTTATTTCCTTTTATTTAAACTGTATCAAATGTCAATATTCGGCTAAAACACAATCAGGGTGGACATTTCACAAAATACATGTTATACGCCATTATTTTGCCCTGATGCACTCCTAGAATGATGTTATTGTCATAGCTCAATAGGAAACTTCTCAAGCTTTCCAGTGATATATAATATGTGTGGGTTATTAGTAGCAGAACAGTTTACTGCCTAGTCAAAAGGCTAAAATTTGGCCATTTTTGAGTGTTATAAAGTTTCACTTCAAAATTTCTATTATTTTACAAGACTCCAGCTATTATAATTTCATCTTTAGCCAATAAGTTTATGTCAGAAATTCAAAAGGAATACCTTAACTCTTATCTGAGGTGATTAATACATTGGTACATGCCTTTGCATTAATTCCTAAGAGCTTTTCTTAAAAGTAGCCCTTTGTTATACATTTTGGCTTTTTTAATATCCCCAAATCAGGGGCTTCCAAACTTAATAAACTGCAAAATATATAATCACAAATGCCATATTAAGCATAAGATACTTTTTGAATTTCGATGGAAAAGCCCTAATTGAATAGAAAGTGATTATGGAATCTGCCAGATGCAGTTTTGTAACATCATGTAAAATGTCGTGTCCGTAGCCCCCTATTTTCAAGCCCCTGTTAAAGTATGTTATCAATGCTTTATATAAACATGACCTTCACTTTCCGTTGCGGGTCCAGGGATTTAACGTTTTATAAGAAATATTTTGTGGCTAGCTAAATGGTTTCATCAGATATCGCGGTAACTATGCTGTCCGTAGCCCTGTCGTGTCCGTAGCCCCCCATTTTTGTTGTTTGCTTAAAATGATCATTTTAAGCTTATCTCATTTTGTTGGGGTTTTAAACAAACAAGAACACCATTAAAAGTCATAAATGTACCAGTAGATATGAATATTACAATTTAATACTTATGACAAAACTGTATCAAAACAGATAGGGCTACGGACACGACACATTTTCATATTTGTCCATATGTTGAAAATTTTCAAAGATTTTTCAGATTAAATCTGTTATCTAACACCAAAAAGTGCCCTAAAAGTAAAAATTATCAATACAAGATAAATTGCATTAGCCAAAATGCATGTTATATTTTCAAATATTTGGGCCCGTAGGCCCTAAAGGCATAGGTATGATGAAATTTTTGAAAGCCTGTAAACAAAATGAAAATTTCTGCATTTTCGCACCTACAAGATGTCTCTGAAAACAAAAATGCCATCTGAATATGCCCCACTGAAAATTCATTTTTTGACAAAAGTGAAACCCAAATGTCCACCCTGATTGTGTTTTAGCCGATTATTTCCAATGTTCAATATTAATTTTTCACAAATTCACATACATGTAATATAGTTCCAACAATACAAAGTTCTTGAATATCAAAGAAGTTTGTTAACATCAAATACTTTTGTCTTCTTCTGTACTTTCTAAGTTTATAATAATTCTTTATTTAACTTTAGTGTAATTTTAAGTTCTTACAATTTAACACTTAATTTTGTACTTTTCTTTAAATAAGTTATTTACTAGCATTTCCACTTTTATTGTTATTAATAAGTTTCCAGTTAGGTTCCTTTAAGTTTCCAGTTTATAGTTTCCACAATCCAACATAAGCACAAGTTCCAATTTAAAGTCATTCCAACATGCAAACGTGTTGAAGCGAATGACTGAGTCTGAGACTGATGTTTGCAGTATGAAGTTCAAGACTAGACTGATGAACCAAAGTTTAGGTCCACCTTAAATATGATTTGAGTCAAAAAGTGACAGATTAATTGAAGGAAGTTATCATATGGCAAATCTCTAAAGAACAATTGAATTTGAAAGGTAAGATGCAATAAAGGAAGTAAAAGCGGCAACTTTCACTATTAATCAGATCAATCTCAAAATTAAAGATAATTTAGAAGTTCAAAATCAGTTAAGACTCAATGTGTCAATGAGTACTTCCTGAAATCTACTGATGCAAATCAACATGTCTGAGTAAATATTGATGACAATGATAAATTGAAAAATATGATTTTGAAACCCAAAATTTAGAAAAGTTTACAAAAATATATTTATAATATATGAAAATTAATGTTTAGCATTAATGATATTTAAATATTCATGCTAAGCTTTTACCTTATTTTAAATTTAATTGTTATTTTTATTTTTACATATTTTTTTGTATTTTTATTTTATTTTTATTATTATATATTGGGAAGGAATTGTCACTTGGTGACATATATATAAATTATCTAGTTCACATAACCAAGATGGCTGCCATGCCCATATATGGTAAAAACCCTTCAAAAATCTTCTCCGAATTTTGAGGACCGATTTCAAAGAAACTTGGTATGAAGCACCAATGGCTGAAGTACTACAATGTATATATAAATCATGACCCTGTGGTGACCTTGACCTATCTTACGGCAAGGTCAACATGGGTTGCCTATGCATTTGAATGGGGAAAACTTTTAAAAAGTCATTTGAGGTGAAAATCTTGCAGGAAATGGGTAGTAGGACTAAATATTAATGATTCTGAAAAAAAATGGACCTAAGGGCTCATATGTCCACACCCCGGGGCAATATGCATGTATATTACCATAATATTCAAACATCTTCTCCTCTAAAACCACTTGGCCAATTGAAGCCAAATTTTATGTGAAGCATCTATAGGATGGGGGAACCAATGTGTATATTAATAATCTAAGTCACATGACCAAGATGGCCACCATGCCCATATATGGTAAAAACCCTTCAAATATATTCTTCTCTGAAACCAATAGATTGATTTTAATGAAACTTGGCGTGAAGCATCAAAAAAAGAAAACAGCCCAAGGGCTTCATTTGCCCCTGCACTGGGGTTAAATACCATAATATTCAAACATGTTTATTGGTATATGCAGCAGACTCAGGTGAGCGTTTACAGGACCATTGGTCCTCTGGTTTTTTTTTCTTAACTCGACCACTGATAGACCTAGACCTTCATATATGTTGTTTACAATCTCCATGTATGTATACACATACAATGTTATTTTTATGGGTCCATTTTTATATCATTTGGAATTCCTCGCCTAATCAAAAATCAATGACAATTGGAACGCCGGAAGAACAGTCGAAACGCCGGGTGGGCATTGTTTTGACTCTGGATTGCCGTAGTTTCCGTTGGATTTGCTGCCATTTTTGGAGGAAATTATTATACCCCCGGCATTTATGCCGATGGGTATATAGTTTACGCTTTTCCGTTCGTATGTATGCCGACGGGTATATAGTTTACGCTTTTCCGTTTGTATGTTCGTTACTTCGTTCGTTATTCCGGAACGTTCGTGGAATTTATGTCAAAGTTTTTGTTAAAGTTTCTCTGGTGGTGTACAGTCAAACCTCTATAAAAGCGCCACCTTTGGGAGTGAGCTAAGCTGGCTGTTATACACAGGTGGCTGTCTTATCAAGGTTCAGTCAGAGCAGTTGTCATGTAGAAAATATTCTTACTGTCACAAGAAAAATCCTTTCTAAGGAAGGACTACCTGTATGTGTTTCATAAGTTGACATCATTTCATGCTTCGTTACACAAAAATATATACAAAGCCTCATGGGTATTAACTTAATTGATTTTTTCTGCTAATTAACTGTTTTAAATATAATAATGAATAATAATTGTCCAATTAACAGCTTGTAAATGGGAAATTTGACTTTAGGCAAGTATGATGTGGCTGTCTTATAGAGAGTTATAAGCATTTTGGGATTGATTTTACTGGCTGCTGGTTGTCATATGGCAAATCTCTAAAGAACAATTGAATTTGAAAGGTAAGATGCAATAAAGGAAGTAAAAGTGGCAACTTTCACTATTAATCAGATCAATCTCAAAATTAAAGATAATTTAGAAGTTCAAAATCAGTTAAGACTCAATGTGTCAATGAGTACTTCCTGAAATCTACTGATGCAAATCAACATGTCTGAGTAAATATTGATGACAATGATAAATTGAAAAATATGATTTTGAAACCCAAAATTTAGAAAAGTTTACAAAAATATATTTATAATATATGAAAATTAATGTTTAGCATTAATGATATTTAAATATTCATGCTAAGCTTTTACCTTATTTTAAATTTAATTGTTATTTTTATTTTTACATATTTTTTTTGTATTTTTATTTTATTTTTATTATTATATATTGGGAAGGAATTGTCACTTGGTGACAGGTTCCCCCTCCTTAAGGAAGTTCGTCCCGAACGTAAAACATACTATATACACAAAAGATACATACAAGTTAAATACATGGACATACAAATTTATCATATTTACAAAATTTTATCAACTATGAATGCTGTATAAACTGACCATCAGTAAATAGATTTTAGAGCACAACTTCAGAACTGCATGACATAATTCTTTAGACCTCTTACACAAGTATGACCAATGATTCAAGTGAATGATGTTCTACATGAAAAGGCACTTTGTTAGAAATATAATTGCTGCAACCTAATGATTATTAAAATATAGAACTTATAATTTTTTTTCTGTTTTAATTAATTTGTTTTATTTAGATTTAGAAATATCAATGTTTAGAAAGTTTATAATGTCTGACATTGCAAGTGAAGGCATGCTAATGCGAGGGGCCAACTCACTCTAGTCATACCATAGCACATTTAGACACTTAATATTGAAATTAAGTAAGGTTATCTTACAATATCAAAGATTATTCAACAATTTTGTCATAATTAGGGTTGTCATGTATACACTCGGGTTAGTTGAATTCAATAATTATTTTTCATAGGAATATGGGTTTTCCAACATATGTTTTATGTTCATCTTCAATGAATCTAGCAAGCCTGTAATACATTTCAGTAGGTAGGCAGTGCAAACCGAGCCATGTTGCTGTAAGCTCTGGCTTGGTAAAGCTTACTAGACATTCCCAATTGCCAGATTCAGTGTGTAGTTTCATTTCATGAATTGGGTTTAATTCAAACCATTCAGATGGGAACTTTTGGACCTCTGTGTCTTGTCGATTGTGTATATTTGGTAGTGTTTCCCAGACATCCATGAGCAAGTCAGAGCCTAGTTGATTGATAATGTCTGTAACCAAGTCAGTGGGTAGTGTATGTGCCTCGGTAATAGGCAGCCAACGCTGGGTGTCACCAGAATCCTCATAGTAATAAGATCTGTTATTGAGTATTTTGAATCCAATGAGTTTAGGCCTATGATGAAAGTGGGTTCTAGTCTTTTTAGTAGCTAGATTAACTTGAGCTTCATCAGCTTCTTTAAAGAATTTGTGTTGCTTTTCCTTTAGAGGCTTTTTCCTCTTTTTGCCGGACATTGTTCGGTTGGTGTGAAATTGTCTGATTAAATGAGAGGGAATTTTGCAAGGAAAGAACCAGTTTGTAGTATTGTTTTGAAGTTTAACCTTATAGTATATAGCCTTATTACTTCTGTTTGAGGCAAGGATGCTTTTGAATTCAGTTTCCAGAAATGGTTTACATTTGTTTGCTTTGCAGTCTTTACAGGATGGTACTTTATTGGTCTTACCTTGTTGCTGTGTTTCCTTAGCTGGATCATTACTACTTGTATGTTTAGCACTTCGTTTTTCCTTAACTGATGGCGTTTTAGTATTAGTTGTTGTGTCTTCATTTGGTTTTGGTTTTTGCTGCTGCATTTGTTTGTTTTGTTCTGATTTGGGAGGTTCCTTTGATTTTGTTGCCTTGTGTTTTTGCTCTGTTTGCAAATTAGTGTTTTTGTTCTTATTAGCTAGCTTGCTCTTTGACGTCATTTGATTTTGTTTTGTTTGATTTGTTTGGACTGGGTTTTCAGGCTGTTTTGGAGTTTTGGGAGTTTTAATCTTGTTCTGAGCATTTGTCGGCCTTTTTGACTGATTGGCATTGTCTGCATTATTACTATTACCATTTGAAGAGATATTACCTTTTTGAATTGGTTCGTTTGAATTGTTTTGGTGTTGGGGCTGGTCATTAGGTAGTTCAATCTGTTCAGGGTCTAGCTCTGCCTCATGATCTGCAAGATCCTCTGGTGGGTTCGTTGGGCGATCTGCTGGGTCAAAATATGGCTTTAACCTGGCAGCATTGACCAAAGATTTCACCTCAAGGTTTGTTTGTGCATTTCTGAGACGGAAAGTATGGTTTGGGCCTATCATGGTTATATAATAGGGGCCAACCCATTTCCTATGCAATTTGGGTGCTTTGCCTTGAGGGACTTTTGTGCAGTAAAGCCATACCCTTTGAGCTGGTCTGTATTTCGGCAGCTGTGAATACTTATCATGCTGGTATTTGTATTTTTCTTGGGCAGCCTTGATGTTTTCTCCAGCAAGCTTCCTGCAAATTTCGAGATTTTGAAGGACCCTACCTAGGTGGACTTTGTAATCCTGGTTAAGGTGGTCCTTGGGCTGAAGAACAGTGTCAATTGGCAGGCGCATTTCTCTGCCATAGAGAAGAAAGAAGGGACTGAAGTCAGTAGACTGAGTGGCTGGTGTAGAAAGGTATGCCATCATGATGCCGGGCAATAGTTCTGGCCAATCATCTTGCTGACCCTTGCAGTATGCTCGTAAAGCCTGGAGAATGAATGAGTTCTTTGACTCGACCAGTCCGTTTGTCATTGGGTGATAAGCACTTGTCAGCGTTCGCTTTATCTCGAAGAGTTCTGACAGTGCTTTCACGAGATTGCTCATAAAGTTTTTCCCTCTATCGCTGACGAGGACTCGGGGAGCACCATAACGAGAAATGATTTCTCTGAAGAGCACTGATGCGACTTCTGTAGCCTCTTGTGTTCTTAAAGGAATGCACTCACACCATTTAGAATAGCTGTCAACAACAAGAAGTACATGTTTGTACTTCTCTTTTGTTGTTGGCAAACCACTCAGTATGTCCATGTGCCACCTACTGAACACATCATCAACTGGCTGTGGCTGAAGAGGAGGGGGTTTGGCATTGAAAGCTCTTTTTGATTGCTGACATATTTCACAAGTTTTGACATACTGTCTGACATCCTCGTACATACAGGGCCAAAAGTATTTGTTGCGAATAGCAGCATAAGTTCTTTCAAAACCTTGATGCCCGCCTCCCGCCAAGCAGTCATGATAGGACTTAAGAATGTCGTCTCTGAGGATGACAGGAATTGCTGTTTGTTTGACCAGTCTTTCCTCAGCAGGAACATTTCTACTTCTTTTCGAGTAGAAGTGTTTAAGAATTCCATCCTCCAGCTCATAATTGTATGCTTCTGCTACAATTACTCTGGCTAGGAGTGGGTCATCTGGAACTTGACGAGACTCAATGTAGCCGTAGAGGTGCTTGAAATCAGGACATTCTTTCTGCTTTGTTGACAAATTCTCAATTGAGATGTCAGCAGGAAGCATGACTGATTCACTGGCAGCAGCCACCACAGCTTCATTCTCATCAGAGTAAATCAGAGTGACTTCAGTGAACTCCTTAGAAGATTGGATGGAACCGACATGATCAGCTAGATCACTTGACTCTGCAGATGCTGTATTTGTGTATGTTTGTCTGGACAAGTAGTCTGCTGTATGATTTTTGGAACCAGGTTTATGCTTAATTTCAAAATGGTAGCCTTGAAGGAGTATGCTCCAGCGTCCTAGGCGTCCCTGACAGTCTTTTATGTTCTGCAGGTATTTTACAGAGACATTGTCTGTGAATACTGTAAACTTGACATTTGCCAGGTAATGCCGGAAGTGCTGGATTCCTTCGACTAGGGCGTCCTTCCTTGTCTGTAATGTGCCACTTCAGTTCATTGTTCCGAAGTGCTCGGCCACCATAACAGACAGGAAGTTCTTTTCCATCATGCATTTGGCTAAGTACATAGCCTATGGAAAAGTCTGAACTATCCGTTGACAAGATGAATTCTTTGTCAAACTGAGGATAGGTTAAGATAGGAGCAGTGACAAGTTTGTGTTTCAGCTCTTTGAAGGCATTTTCACATTCATCTGTCCACTGAAATTTCCTATCTTTCTTCAGAAGGTCATGAAGAGGAGCAGCTATCTTGGCATAGTTTCTGATGAACTTGGGATAGTATCCCATCATGCCTAGGACTTGCTTTACTTGCTTTGGATTGGTTGGACGTTTTGCATTTTTAATTTTCTCAGTGTTTTCTGGATTAACTAGCATGCCATCTTTGGAAACTATATGCCCTAAATATTTTACATGTGTAGTTGCAAATTTGCATTTACGAGGGGGGTTCAAAAAGTTCGAGGAAAAGTGCTGCCAAATTTGTAATTGTCTTCGGAAATTTACGTTCTCTTTGCATTTTGTAAATTAACATATAGTTAACATTTGCACAAAATTTGAATAAAATCGGATGAAAATTAGGCATAAAATCACGTGCGTTTCTAAGGTAACAACAGTTAAACCGGCCCAACGTAACAACAACGTCATGCTACACGCATTCATGCCGCTGTTGGCTAGCTCTTAAGCATTTTCGGAATAAACCTGGAAAATGGGCGTCTAAGTGTTTGTTCTGTGTGTGTAATGCGGTAAATGTGCCGAAATTACAATTCGATATATTGTGTATTTCACGAATTGTAGTCTTTTCTATCACGACGATCATTTTTGACAGTATGACGTTATTTGACGTTACACTGCACGAGTCGACATGGACCATTTCTGGTCGTGTAGAAATCATGCATACTACTTCTTGATTGCCGTTTTCTTAATTTTCTTGTTGCCATATGCGCTTTCTGCTCTTAGCAGCGTTTCTTTCATTTATAGTCCGTTCCAAACACACAATTTATCGAATAACGTTGTTCCCTTCGCATTTTAGGCATACCCACTAAACAATATGGGCGCTTAACGCCTAAATGACGTCACACACTTAAATGACGTAATGTGCTAATCGCAAACATATTGAACTTTGCTCATACAATGTTTGGTGATAAAAGCATGGTTAATTATCAATTGCACTCTCATCATTAGACATCGACTTTTTGCAAAAATTAACAAAAGTGGGCCGGTAATCGTGATGTACGGTTTCCATAGCAACCACTGTTAGCATTGTGTTCATGCCAGAGCAGCAAAATTTGCTGTATAAGTACAAATCATGTTGGTTTATATAACTGTATTAGTTTAATTCACCTGATTTACAAAATAAGAATATGATGGCACTTTTCCGCGAACTTTTTGAAACCCCCTCGTAGAAGGATGTAGTTTTAAGTTTGCTTTTCTCAGGTTTGTAAAGACTAGATCAAGATGGTGAAGATGCTGGTCAAAATCCTTTGAAAAGACAAGCACGTCATCGATGTACACGAGAGCTATCTTGAAATTCAGGGTTTTTAGCACCTTGGTCATGAGAGACTGGAACGTCATTGGCGCATTGACCATTCCAAAGGCTAATCTGTTGAATTCGTAGACACCACTGTGTGTAATGAATGCACTTTTCATTTTTGTGGATTTGTCCAGTGGAACTTGCCAAAAACCACTTCGCAGGTCAAGGGTCGAGAACACCTCTGCCTTGGACTCAGCAAGTGTGTCAAAGACATCAGACATATGAGGAATGGGGAAAGACATGATTTCTGTGACTGCATTTAGCTTACGGTAGTCCACACAAAACCGCCATTCATTGTTAGGCTTTCTGACCATAACAACTGGTGAATGCCACGGTGATGTGCTTTCTTCAATAATGCCATTTTCTTTCATTTCCTCTAGCTGTCGGTCAAGTTCTGCCCTCATTTTAGGAGTTTGCCTATATGGTGGGGTACTGACAGGTTTCGCTTGCCCTGTATGTATTGTATGAGTGTGCAAGTTTGTTTCACCTATCTCTGAAATGTCTTTAGCAAATATATCTTTGTTTCGTACAAGGAAGTTTGTGAGTTTTTGTTTTTGATCTTTAGTTAAGTGTTCACAGTTTAAGTTTATTCCTAGTTCTTTTAGAATTTCTTCATAGTTTGATGATTGTTTATTTTTCTGTGATGAAAGATTGAAAACATTTGCCTCATTTTCAGTATTAAAGTCATGTATTGCTTCAGTATCCACTAAACTTGCTTTGGCTATTCTATGATTTGTCTTTAGAAATACTGGATAATTGGTTGGGTTCATAAGACGGTATACACATTTTCCATTTTGAAAAACTGTTATGCATTTGCTTCCAGCCAGGCTATTATCACTCAACCTTAAGATAGGCTCAATTAAGATTGTGGATTGGTTTGGAAATCCAGAGACTTTGGTGGGAATTATGACCTCACTGTGTGGGGGCACAATTACCTCTGCTTGTGGATAAACAATGCCGGTCTGGGCGCTAGTTACTGTTGTAGTGGCTATTCTTACTGTAGATCCTGAGGACATTCTACCATCAACTGGAATTTCCACCTCACCAAACCTTACTGTGACATTGTTTCTTTGCAAAAAGTCAATACCTACTATCATTTTAGCATGAAGATGTTGAAAGACATGAAATGACTGTGTGAATGTGAGACCTTGGCATTCGAAGCTGAGGTCAACCATACCTAATACACTATGGCGTTCACCACAGACACCTACAATTGCTGTTAGATCTGATGGCTTAAGTGGTTCTGAAGGGGCTACTTGTTTCAATATGTGGTGACTAATTGCACAGATTTCTGCTCCGGAATCTAAAAGACAGTCCACAGTGTGACTCCCTACATTGATTTTCAGAAGATTCTTGTTCAGCTTAGGTGTAAATGCCATTACAGGTTTTTCCGAAATAGTTTCCTCCTTAGATTTACAAGCCTTAGCTGAGCACATCCATTGTTTCTTTTGATTACGCCTTGGAGCCATTGTTTATTTTTAAGAGATTTCGTTAAATGCAGAAGTTTAACTAAATGATGAACTATTTATTTACTATTCAAGATAAAGTTTAATTTATATTGCATAAACTATGTTGATAACTATGTTTATAAACTATGAAAAACTAAGTTAAAATTTAGTATTGCAGATATGACTTAATTAATTTGCAGTTGTAGTTGTAGAAAATTCTTAAAATTTATCAAGCATTTATATTATTGTCAGTCAACAAATATGTTTATTGTATCTTTATTTGATTGAAAATGAATATTTATTTTAGCTTCAGTTTGCAACTTAAGTCTCACTTATTGTTTGAATTGAACTTGATATTAGATTTTAAATTAAATACACATGTACATAGATTTCTATTTTGAATCATTCACAGCTGGTCACAATTGAGTAAGAGCATACAATGTCATACAATGTCATGCAACAGTAATGAAGCTGTACTCACCAATCTGTTGACTGTTTTCTGTCAAGTCCCTGTTCAATACACTATACTGGATAAGTCTCTTATTGTCTTTTGTCACTAAAACTTCTTGAGTCCACAGAATAAAGATTAAACTATTAATAATTCCAAAATAACACACAATTGATAACACTATTAACTAGCACAAAAATGTTTAATGTTTAACTTTCGAAAATGATGATCACTAGATGAGTCGATGAATTTGATGATGATGTTTCCGTTGAATGATTTAAAGTCTTGATACACTGATAAGGTTGATCACTGTAGAAGTACCCGGATGCTCCACCACTCTGCGACCAGGTGGGGTGTTGGCCGTCAACTGTTGGGTAGTAGATCGGCACTCGCTGTTTGTCGTTGATGTACCAGTTTTGCGTTAAGGGGAATTAACTCTGGTTGACATGCCCCGTAGATGGTCGCATTAAAGGGGTCCTGGCTAGCTAGCTCCTTTACGTTGCTCGCTAGACGTAATTCCAAACTTAGAAACAAGTCGGAAAGTTATTTAAAGTTTTTGAATTTATTTATTTCCTTTTATTTAAACTGTATCAAATGTCAATATTATTTCCAATGTTCAATATTAATTTTTCACAAATTCACATACATGTAATATAGTTCCAACAATACAAAGTTCTTGAATATCAAATAAGTTTGTTAACATCAAACACTTTTGTCTTCTTCTGTACTTTCTAAGTTTATAATAATTCTTTATTTAACTTTAGTGTAATTTTAAGTTCTTACAATTTAACACTTAATTTTGTACTTTTCTTTAAATAAGTTATTTACTAGCATTTCCACTTTTATTGTTATTAATAAGTTTCCAGTTAGGTTCCTTTAAGTTTCCAGTTTATAGTTTCCACAATCCAACATAAGCACAAGTTCCAATTTAAAGTCATTCCAACATGCAAACGTGTTGAAGCGAATGACTGAGTCTGAGACTGATGTTTGCAGTATGAAGTTCAAGACTAGACTGATGAACCAAAGTTTAGGTCCACCTTAAATATGATTTGAGTCAAAAAGTGACAGATTAATTGAAGGAAGTTATCATATGGCAAATCTCTAAAGAACAATTGAATTTGAAAGGTAAGATGCAATAAAGGAAGTAAAAGTGGCAACTTTCACTATTAATCAGATCAATCTCAAAATTAAAGATAATTTAGAAGTTCAAAATCAGTTAAGACTCAATGTGTCAATGAGTACTTCCTGAAATCTACTGATGCAAATCAACATGTCTGAGTAAATATTGATGACAATGATAAATTGAAAAATATGATTTTGAAACCCAAAATTTAGAAAAGTTTACAAAAATATATTTATAATATATGAAAATTAATGTTTAGCATTAATGATATTTAAATATTCATGCTAAGCTTTTACCTTATTTTAAATTTAATTGTTATTTTTATTTTTACATATTTTTTTGTATTTTTATTTTATTTTTATTATTATATATTGGGAAGGAATTGTCACTTGGTGACATATATATAAATTATCTAGTTCACATAACCAAGATGGCTGCCATGCCCATATATGGTAAAAACCCTTCAAAAATCTTCTCCGAATTTTGAGGACCGATTTCAAAGAAACTTGGTATGAAGCACCAATGGCTGAAGTACTACAATGTATATATAAATCATGACCCTGTGGTGACCTTGACCTATCTTACGGCAAGGTCAACATGGGTTGCCTATGCATTTGAATGGGGAAAACTTTTAAAAAGTCATTTGAGGTGAAAATCTTGCAGGAAATGGGTAGTAGGACTAAATATTAATGATTCTGAAAAAAAATGGACCTAAGGGCTCATATGTCCACACCCCGGGGCAATATGCATGTATATTACCATAATATTCAAACATCTTCTCCTCTAAAACCACTTGGCCAATTGAAGCCAAATTTTATGTGAAGCATCTATAGGATGGGGGAACCAATGTGTATATTAATAATCTAAGTCACATGACCAAGATGGCCACCATGCCCATATATGGTAAAAACCCTTCAAATATATTCTTCTCTGAAACCAATAGATTGATTTTAATGAAACTTGGCGTGAAGCATCAAAAAAAGAAAACAGCCCAAGGGCTTCATTTGCCCCTGCACTGGGGTTAAATACCATAATATTCAAACATGTTTATTGGTATATGCAGCAGACTCAGGTGAGCGTTTACAGGACCATTGGTCCTCTGGTTTTTTTTCTTAACTCGACCACTGATAGACCTAGACCTTCATTTATGTTGTTTACAATCTCCATGTATGTATACAGTATACACATACAATGTTATTTTTATGGGTCCATTTTTATATCATTTGGAATTCCTCGCCTAATCAAAAATCAATGACAATTGGAACGCCGGAAGAACAGTCGAAACGCCGGGTGGGCATTGTTTTGACTCTGGATTGCCGTAGTTTCCGTTGGATTTGCTGCCATTTTTGGAGGAAATTATTATACCCCCGGCATTTATGCCGATGGGTATATAGTTTACGCTTTTCCGTTCGTATGTATGCCGACGGGTATATAGTTTACGCTTTTCCGTTTGTATGTTCGTTACTTCGTTCGTTATTCCGGAACGTTCGTGGAATTTATGTCAAAGTTTTTGTTAAAGTTTCTCTGGTGGTGTACAGTCAAACCTCTATAAAAGCGCCACCTTTGGGAGTGAGCTAAGCTGGCTGTTATACACAGGTGGCTGTCTTATCAAGGTTCAGTCAGAGCAGTTGTCATGTAGAAAATATTCTTACTGTCACAAGAAAAATCCTTTCTAAGGAAGGACTACCTGTATGTGTTTCATAAGTTGACATCATTTCATGCTTCGTTACACAAAAATATATACAAAGCCTCATGGGTATTAACTTAATTGATTTTTTCTGCTAATTAACTGTTTTAAATATAATAATGAATAATAATTGTCCAATTAACAGCTTGTAAATGGGAAATTTGACTTTAGGCAAGTATGATGTGGCTGTCTTATAGAGAGTTATAAGCATTTTGGGATTGATTTTACTGGCTGCTGGTTGTCTTATGGAGGTGGCTGTCTTATGCAGAGATAAAATATAGTGAAAATGATTGGGAATGTTTCAGACTGGCTCTCTTATGCAGGTGGAGCTCTTATAAAGGTGGCTGATTCAGCAGGTTCAACTGTATATCTCATGAACTAATGATCAGAAACCGTTCATATTTTAACCATTGGTACCCTATAGGGTTTGCTTTGTTTCTGTGAGTTTGGACCCTGGGTCCATGCCGGGGGGTGGGGCTAGAGGTCAAAATCTAGGTCACCTTTACTTTGGGTCAAAGTTTTGATTTAAGTTTCTCTGGTGGTGTATATCTCATGAACCAATGGGTATCCGGACAAAATCCCCCCCGGACATAATCCCCCCCACTCTTTTTTGTTGACTAGGACAGAATCCCCCCCAGTATATCTTGCAAATAGGACAGAATCCCCCCCCTCACTCCCAGACAGAATCTACTTCAATAATTGAGCAATCTTTTTATATTTAGATATTATTTAGTAGACTATAATAAGTGGTGATTATAGAAAATTAAATACGACAATTTGGTTATTTTTCCATACCTTTTACTATAACTTAGTTAATTACTCAATACATAGATGTTTGTCTCACCTCATTATCACTATTAGCAGTAATTATAACATATTAAGATGCAGCTTTCTTTAAAAAATAAAAATCAAACAACATAATTATCCGGTCATAAGCAAACAATGAAAAAAACAACAAAACTTTTTGATGCAAAAATAGTTGATATATAGTTGTAAAATGTAACAATATGATTATGGAGATTCTGACTGGGAGTGGGGGGATTCTGTCCTAGTTGCAAGATATACTGGGGGGGATTCTGTCCTCGTCAACAAAAAAGAGTGGGGGGGATTATGTCCGGGGGGGATTTTGTCCTACACTCGAACCAATGATCAGAAACCATTCATATTTTAACCATAGGTACCCTATAGGGTTTGCTTTTTTTCTGTCAGTTTGGACCCTGGGTCCATGCCCGGGGGTGGGGCTAGAGTTCAAAATCTAGGTCACCTTGAAAATGTGCTATTTACATAGTGTTTTTTCATCTCTAAGTTCATATCATAACAAATACTTATAGGAATGTATTCCTGTTTGGATCATAGATACCTTTAGGGTTGAATTAAATTCCATAGCACCAAACTCTAGGGGTGGGGCTGGAGGTCAAAATCTACGGTGCACGACACTTTGCCGAAAACCACTTCGCCGAAAAGACATTTCGCCGAAACGACACAATGCCGAAAATTCTTCTCCGGTGCGACACTTCGCCGAAAGTTTTAAATGATTAACAATGGGTCATGCTTGAGGGAAACTAACGTTATTAGATGGGCCTTAATTGTCTTAATGGGGACTTAATATCAGTTCCTTATAATTACGTTTTATGTTTGTTTTACCTTGTTTGTTTATTTATGAAGTAAAATGTGTTCATGCCAATAATAATACGATTAATTAATTACGTTTATCGCCATGTTTTGAATTGGTCATATATTAATAAGTTTGATCGCCATAATTGGTCATTGACGTACCTAATCATTTCTTAATTACTCAAGAATTTAGAATGCCTCTTTTTATAGATTTATACAAATTTAATCGTTAAAATCGTTATAATGTTGTGGATTTAAGTAAAAGTTATGAAAAATCACTTTGTATGAAATACTCTTAAAAACATCTTTTTCGGCATTTTTGCCGAATTTCGGCAATATTTCGGCGAAGTGTCGCATTCGGCAAAGTGTCGTTTCGGCGAAGTGTCTTTTCGGCAAAGTGGTTTTCGGCGAAGTGTCACGGACCCAAAATCTAGGACACATAAAATACAATAGTTACCAAGATTAATATTCTGTGTGTCTATATCTTGACAACCATGTATTAGAAAGCGTTCATGCTTACAACACAACATAGGTACCACATAAGGGCTAGACCCAAGGGTCCATGCATGGGGGTGGGGGTGGGACCTGAGGTCAAGATCTAGGACTTTTTTTTTTTTTTTAAGAATGACATTCTACTTTCATTTCAATCTAGGACTGAGGACCTGACCCAAAATGTCGGCGCTTATGTCCTAGATTGGGTATACACGTCAGCTCTGTATACCGCTCTAAAATGGATATGTCATTCTAAAACTACACTTCCCCATGTTTGTATGTAAAGTACTTTACTTTGCTTATTTCAAAAATGTACTTAATGAGGGTACTGTCTTTCGTTGGTGATGTGAGGTTCAATGTCAGGGGTGAGCATGTGCCGGGTTGTTTAGGTAGGGGGTAGGGAAGGGGGCTTGGTGGCTACCAGCCGGGGGTATACGTGCCTCTCAAGGCACTTTTTCTAGTTTTGAACAAAAACATTATAAAAAGAGTTTAAGTGAATGTAAGCACTAAGCACTACATACATGCCTCTAACCGCTGCTTGTTCTGCTGAAGCATAAGCTCCGCTAGGACCTGCAAACATTCGAGGAAATTTTTGTTTTGAATGTTCGGCCATACGCTAAAATAGTTTTCGTACTATTGTTTTTTACGTCAAAGTATTGACAAACTGCTGGTTGATTTTGCATTTGTACATGAGAATATACCTTAAGAAGCCGATTGCCCGTGGTTGTTTGCCCTTAGAAACAAAGGTTTCAATGAAATACCACAAAATCAAAATAAAGCCGGATAATATGGAACCTAAGCTGTCAAACTTTGAAAGTATTAGCATAGTCTAGAGATAATGTAATTTAAGGTCCAGTATGCAACAGTACGTAAACAGACTGTTTACTGCGGTTTGTGCAGCCTTAGTTTCTTCGAAGTGAAGAACGTCATGATTTTGCCGAACTTTGCTTTGTGACACTTCTAGAAGTAAGTTCAATGTTCAGCTGGCATCAGTGAAAGAGGGTGACCTTTGACTTGCTTGAAAATTTCGTTAGAAAAGTTTTGATATTTTTGCTTAAAACATAGGTGGTTCTAACGAGTACCCACAGTCTATGTTTTGGAGCAAATGTAAAAAATATATATAGGTATACCCCTGCATACCCCAGTTTTTCTTTATAAAAATGGGGTATATATTACACAGACATGTTATCCTGATGAAATGAGATTAGTCTGTGCAGATGTATATGAGCCGTGCCATGAGAAAACTGGATTTTTGCATAGGCGAAAACAAAGGCGCAGATCAGCTCCGCAGTATTAAACGAGCCCTGATGCGAGAAATCTGTCTCCGAGGTTTCCACCCCGGTTAGACACAAACGAGCCAGTACAGTCATAGAAGAAGGCTAGGGGATAACTGTATTCAAATTTTTCATTTTGGGCAGTATATCGCCGGATATACGGTCGGAAACTTTGTTTGACGGCGACGCATAAGCGGAGCCATAAAACATAATTCCTACCATATGTACGACAATATTATTTAGTGAATATACCGTGCCAATTGAAAAATTTTAATACTAATGTACTTTTTAACAATAAGTATCAGGCATGCATTGTTTTTCACGAAACATAATCATAACTAGCAACATTTCATTCACAACGTTGACCAATCAAAAGCGATGTTGCTCATAACGTTGGGTTTCCGATGGTATATGGCAGATGTACTGTTGCAAATTTTTGACATCCAATCAGACGTCACGTTACATTCTCAAGTGCTTTAGAATGTACTTTCTATGTAGTGAAAGAAGGCAGTTACTGCACAGCTGATCTGCGTTTTCGCATTGGCAAAATTATGTTTTTTAAGTAAAACTTGTTGTTTGGGTCAAATATTATTTTTTTGTGTGTGTTATAATAGATAGCCAAATGAATTGAACATTGATATATTTTCAGCATTCAAGGCAGTGTTAGACTACTTGAACAAAACAAACAGACCGTACAGCGCCATAGACATATTTAACAATCTGCACAAGGAGTATGGAAAAACAGTAAGTTGTTACTTCTCTTGTATGCATTTTAAATAATGAAGCAATTTTGTGCTTTGGGATATCAGGCATCTAGGGATTTAATGTGGGTCCATATGAGCTGCGACATGAGAAAACAGATCTTTTGGGTTTCCGACCAGGCTTGACACAAATCGGCCTTTACAGTCACAGAAGAAGGCTAGAAGCTTGGAATTTGTCTTTAAAAAATAGAGGGACTGTACTATCCATGTAGTGAATACAAAGACACTGATCAGCGT
Source organism: Rugalucina vietnamica (assembly GCA_964017185.1). Lineage (NCBI taxonomy): Eukaryota > Metazoa > Mollusca > Bivalvia > Lucinida > Lucinidae > Rugalucina > Rugalucina vietnamica. The sequence goes on from OZ024869.1 coordinate 5,085,316, forward strand.
CTTTGATTTTGCATATTCAAAAAGCTGTTTCTCATGATGTGGCTCATTATAGTGTCTATTGCGCTCCCAACACTGTTAACATAGAGTAGGGCTGTAGTAACAAAGAACTTGCTTAGGATTGAGGCATGATATTTTGATGTATTAAGAAGCCACATCCAGGGTTCAAACTAGCCAAGAAATTTAGGGAGAAGTTTTGTCTCTCCCCAAGAAAATTTTGGAGAAACTTTTACTTGAGTTTCAGATTTGCCTATATATTCTATACATTTTCACTTGTCCCTCAGCTGAAAATATGGAGAAGTTTGTTCATTTAGGGAGACTATTTCTTCCTAGTCGCCCTGTACACTATTCCCTGACGTCATACCATAGGCAAAACTAAAGGTAGAGATTGGCAGCACAGTTTCCTTGCAGATTTCTTCTTCTTCGCCATTTGCATAAAGCAAGTTTTCTGAGAGTAATGCAACACTGAGAAAAGCAATTTGCCCACACAGTTTGCCAGCAGATATTCTTTTGAAGCATACCTGTTTGTTTCGACTTATGTGATGTAATATTTGCAAATAAGCAGTAAGCTTGATTATACCCCCGGCATTTATGCCGACGGGTATATAGTTTTCGCTTTTCCGTTTGTCCATTTGTATGTTCGTTAGTTCGTTTGTTCGTTCGTTTGTTCGTTCGTTCGTTAGTTCAGTAGAATTTGCGTCAAAGTTTTGGTTAAAGTTTCTCTAGTGGTGTATATCTCATGCAGTTAAAGTCAGAAACCATTCATATTTGGACCATAGGTACCCTATAGGGTTTGCCTTGTTTCCATGAGTTCGGACCCCAGGGTCCATGCCCGGGGGTGGGGCTAGAGATCAAAATCTAGGTCACCTTTAATTTGCGACAAAGTTTTGGTTAAAGTTTCTCTAGTGGTGTATATCTCAAGAACCATTTATCAGAAATCATTCATATTTGGACTTTAGGTACCCTATAGGGTTAGCTTTGATTCCAAGAGTTCGGACCCCAGGGTCCATGCCTGGGGGTGGGGCTAGAGTTCAAAATCTAGGTCACCTTTAATTTGCGTCAAAGTTTTGGTTAAAGTTTCTCTAATGGTGTATATCTCATGAGCCAATTTTCAGAAATCATTCATATTTGGACTTTAGGTACCCTATAAGGTTTGCTTTGTTTCCGTGAGTTCAGACCTGAGGGTCCATGCTCGGGGGGTGGGGCTAGAGTTCAAAATCTAGGTCACCTTGAAAATGTGCTATTTACATAGTGTTTTTTTCTTCTCTAAGTTCATATATTAACACTTATAGGAATACAAACTTATAGGAATGTATTCCTATTTGGATCATAGATACCCTTTAGGGTTGAATTAAATTTTATGGCACCAAACTCTAGGGGTGGGGCTGGATGTCAAAATCTAGGACACATTTATAAGATACAATAGTTACCTAGATTAATATTCTGTAGGTCTATATCTTGACAACCATTTGTCAGAAAGCATTCATGCTTACACCATAGGTACCACATAAGGGTTAGACCCAAGGGTCCATGCATGGGGGTGGGGGTGGGATGGACCCAAGGGTCTATGCATGGGGTGGGGGTGGGACTTGAGGTCAAGGTGTGGGGCATTTTTTTTTTTTAAGAATGACACTCTATTTTCATTCCAATCTAGGACTGAAGACCTGACCCACAATGTCAGTGGATTATATCCTAGATTGAGTATACACGTCAGCTCTGTATACTGCTCTAAAATAGATCTGTCATTCTAAAACACCACTTCCCCATGTTTGTATGCAATATGCTGTACAGTGCTTATTTCTAAAGTATACTTGATAAGGGTACTGTCTTTCATTGGGGATTTGAGGTTCAATGTCAGGGGTGAGCATGTGCAGGGTTGTATAGGTAGGAGGTAGGGAGGGGGCTTTGTGGCTACCAGCCGGGGGTATACGTGCCTCTCAAGGCACTTTTTCTAGTTAAATCATATAAACATAAGAGTATACAGCCAATTCCGACTTGGTTAAAGACAGTTTGGGTCTTTTTTTCTGTAGGCCATTGTTAAAGCATGTGAGGGGCTGGCAGCTAAAGGTGAAATCCGAGAGAAGGTTTACGGTAAACAGAAGGTGTATGTTGCGGACCAGTCACAGTTTCCGGAGGTTGATGATTCTGAGATAAAGACCATGGACAGCAATATCTCCGAGCTCACTCAGCAAGTACATTCAACAATGGAAGATGTGAAAAGATTGGAAAGTGGTAACTACGGTTGTGACGAGTCTTGTTGTTAATGTTATTTAGTGCTATTTTAGCCGTTAGTTCATATAAATCAAGATGATGACCTTGGGGTGACCTTGACCTATTTTGTGGCAAGATCGCCTTTGGTCACCTATGCATTTACGTGGGGAATGCTATTTCAAAGTCATTAATACAGCTTTGGAAAACCCTATTATGTGGGCAAAAAGAGAATGTATTTGTTAATTTGTTTGCATATTTATCAGATCTCAGATGAGCATTTATCAGATCTCAGATGAGCATTTATCAGATCTCAGATGAGCATTTATCAGATCTCATTGGTCCTGGTCCTCTGCTTTTCTACATCAAAACATCTGGGCCCAGTTGTTCAAAACTAACGACGTCGTTAGTTAACGTTTCGTTAAAATTTCAAACGTTAATATTACAAATACACTGTTATTTTTTGTTGAAAAAATGTGAGAATCCTTTGCACTGCAAAGGATTCTCACATTTTTTCAACAAAAAATAACAGTGTATTTGTTACTTTAGCTGATATTTGCTTAACAAATTTATGTCTTAACGATATCGTTAAGCTAACGATGCTTTGAACAACTGGGTCCTGATGAAACTGACCACAGAAGCATAAAGTCATGATATAGTTGAACTATATGAGTCGCGTCGTGAGAAAACCGGGTTTATTGCCTATGCGAAAACAAAGGCGTAGATCAGCTGTGCAGTAACGTCGCAGATCAGCTGTGCAGTAATGACGCAGATCAGCTGTTCATTGAATGCACAGTTGATCAGGGCCTTTGTTTTTGCTACACAGATTGTACAATCCTTCTTCTTGTTAAATCCAAAATTTCAAGCGTCTAGGCTTTTTTTGTCACTGCACAGGCTGGTTTGTGTCAGACCTGGTCTGAAACCCTGAAGACTTTTTTTTGTGTCACGCCTCATATGATGGGGATGAGTGAATCCCTTAAGTCACTATGTAATGCTCTCATATATTTGTTCAGAATTGAAGACCCTGAACAGCTGTCTAACTACAGAAGAAGCTCAGAAACAGTTATCAGAAGTCTTTACACAGGTACAGTTATAATACAAATGAGCCGCCTCATGGGAAAAGCAACAATCTGCATTGGCGAAAACAAAGACGCAGATCAGCTTCGCGGTAACCACAAAGCTGATCAGCGCCTTTGTTTTCACTACTCGGATAGTACAATTACTCTTCTACTTAAATCCAAAATTTCAAGCTTCTAGCTCTTTTCTGTGCTTGTACAGGCCGGTTTGTATCGGACCTGTTCGGAAACCAAATTGTTGGTTTTCCCACGAGGTGGCTCAAATAAAGTGGGATGTCATTGTTATGTCTCATTTATATCTCCCTTCATTTTGAGACTATCTGGTTTGTATGGCATATCACATAATTGTTTAAACATTATTTACTTAACTTCAATACAGTGAAAGCTCAACGAATGTCCTTGAAGGTACAAATTTTTGGCGTTGTGTTGTCATAAGTTGTGGCGGAAAACAGTAAAAGTGGGGTGGGGGGATCACAGACATTGGAAGTGGAACCACTACCCAGCAACAAGCCTTGGCAGTGCTTTGAACCCCAATGCCAGAGATGAGAAGCAAAGGTGTTAATCACTATGCTATCCAGTGCCTCACATGATTTAGATTATTGCTACATATGAGCCGCCCCATGGGAAAACCAACAATGTGGTGTCTGAACAGGTCCAATACAAACTAGCCTGTGCAGTCACAGGCACAGGCTAGAAGCTTGAAATTTTGGATTTAAGAAGAAGAGGAAGTGTACTATCCATGTAGCGAAAACAAAGGCGCTGATCAGCTTCGCGGTTACCGCGAAGCTGATCTGCGTCTTTGTTTTCGCATATGCAGATTGTTGGTTTTCTCATGAGGCGGCTCATATATTCATTTTCAGTGTTCCCATTTTGCGGCAAAGTTATCCAAGATAAAAGAAGGTGGTAATGTCATATCTCCTGAAGAGAAAGAAAAGGTATTACATTTTCTCCTAAAAATTTGGAATAGGAGGTTTGAACAAGCCTATAGAATTCCGATGAGTGGCAAGTGAAATTGTAACTGGCCAGTGAGCATGACAAAAAGCTTAAATACTTAAAACTGTTTTAATGAAAACCTTCACTTTTACAATCCCTACCATCATGTCCATTGACTCACCAGCAATTTTATGGAGTGTGGTGGCCTAGTGGTTAATGTGTCAGATTCTGGATCAAGAAATTGGGGGTTACTTATCAAGGAGGGCTTCTTCCCAACATGACTGAAAAATTGTTGATAGGTATGTTAAAACCACATGACAAATCAACAGCGATTTTTCAACGAAATAACTGTTGATTGTTTAACCACATGTTTCATTGTACAATGAGCCTTCGCATGAGAAAAACAGCAATCTTGGTTTCTAATTAGGGCCGACACAAACCAGGCTGTACAGCCTCAAAAAATAGTTGTAAGCTTGAAATTTCAATTTTTAAAGAAGTGGTATTGTACTATCTGTGTGGCGAAAACACAAACTATCTTTCAGAATTTTTTTTTTTTCAAAATCAACATTTTCTTGAGGTGTTTCATAAATGTTGGTTTCTAAAAAATGAGCCGCCTCATGGGAAAAACCAACAATCTGCATAGGCGAAAACAAAGACGCAGATCAGCTTCGCGGTAACCGCGAAGCTGATCAGCGCCTTTGTTTTCGCTACTCGGATAGTACAGTTCCTCTTCTACTTAAATCCGAAATTTCAAGGTTCTAGCTGTTTTCTGTGCTTGTACAAGCCGGTTTGTATCGGACCTGTTCGGAAACCACATTGTTGGTTTTCCCACGAGGCGGCTCAAATGGTACATAACCCTTTGCATACTTCATGTTTATGTTTTCGCCACTGACAGGTATATGGTACAAGATTAAAGTATGTCAAAGAGTGGAGAAAGAGAAAAAGAATTGTAAGTAAACTGAGACTTCTAAAGAAATTCTTGGCCCAGTTGTTCAAAATTAACGACATCGTCAGTTAAGATTCATTGAAATTTCAAACATGAATATTATAAATACACTGTTATTTTCTAGAGTGGGGTTTGAGGGGTTATTCATTGCACGGACATGTTTTCCTGATAATAAACTCCCACCTAATTATAACCCGCCTCATTATAATGCGGTTTTCAATATAACACAGCCATGTCATGGCTCCCAAATTGATTATTTTGCTATATATCTATAGTAAGTAACCTCATTATAACATGGTTCACTATTACACAGTCTACATCTATGGACCCCAAAGATAGCATTTTACTGAGATTGACCTGGAGTCTAAAATGCTATAGAACCCCTTCCCCTGGATGATTCAGAAATGGTGTTTGTAGGGCATTTGTGGCTATTTTATTTTGCACATTAAACATTCAGTGTCCTACGCTCTATTACAGACCAATGATATTCTAAATGCTATACTGGAAGGCTATCCTAAACCAAAGAAACAGTTATATGTAAGTATAATTCATGAAACTGACCATGAAATCTTTTTGAGCTTCAATAAACCAAAAATGATTTGAGCCGCATCGTGAGAAAACCAGATTTTTAGCTCGACTGCACGAAGAGCTATTGTAGTCACCTCGGTCGTCCGCGTTCCCGTCACACTGCGTCAAAGTTTTCTAGAAGTGCACAGCTTGGCAACTACTTATGATAGAGGGTTCAAACTTGGACCATAGGTACCTTGGAGGGTTGGCTTTCATTACATATTATCGGACCCCTGGGTCCATGCCCGGGGGTGGGGCTGGGGGTTAATATCTAGAACACTGTAAAAAATTGTCTGTACTGCGTCAAAGTTTTCTAGCAGTCCAGATCTTGGCAACTACTTATCAAAGAGAGTTCAAACTTAGACCATAGGTACCTTGGAAGGTTGGCTTTCATTCCATTGCATCGGATCCCCGGGTTCATGCCAGGGGGCGGGGCTAGAGGTTAAAATCTAGAACATTATGAATAATAGCTTTTCTGTGGTATAGTATTCTAGAAGTCTATATCTTGAAAACCTTTTATCTGAGGGCTTTCGTACTTGGACCATAGGTACCATGTAGGATTGAGTTTTATTTCATGGCATCGGATCCCTAGGTCCATGCCTAGGGGTGGGGCTAGAGTTTAAAATCTAGAACACTGTAAAAAATGGATGTACTGCTGTGTAACTTTTACAAAGAGTGTATATCTTGACAACAATTTATCATAAAGCATCCATACTTCATACACTTTAGGTTGGATGACATCGGACCTCTGGGTCCGAGTCAGGGGGGTGGGGCTAGAGGTCAAAATCTAGAACTCTCTGAAAATATTTTTTATTTCTTTTTATTTCTAAATATAGAAACAACTTAGGAAGATGCTTGGTCATTCATCTTTTAACTTAGTGACACTAACTTAGTGTCATGACGGTTACTGTTGGTTGACCTACTTTCCATGGTCCAGTGATTTTTGCCTTATATCTTGACACTCAATTAGTATATTTTCATACTTCAGATTATGATTGGGTATGACCAGACCTTTGACCCCAATAAACTTATAGGTCACTGTGACCTAATTTCACGGTTCAGTGATTTTGCCTTATATCTTGACACTCAATTAGTATATTTTTAGCTCACCTGAGCCGTTAGGCTCACAAGGTGAGCTTATAGGATGGCCATGATCCGGCGTCGTCCAGCGTTGTCCACCATTTTCAAAGATCTTCTTCTCTGAAACCGCTTGGCCAATTAAAGCCAAATTTTATATGAAGCATCTATGGGAAGGGGGAACCAATGTGTTTATAAATAATCCAGGTCACATGACCAAGATGGCCGCCATGCCCATATATGGTAAATACCCTTCGAAAATCTTCTCCTCTGGAACCGGTGGACCGATTTCAACGAAACTTGGCATGAAGCATCGGGGACTAGAGTACTACAACGTCTTTATAAATTATGACCTTTGGATGACCTTGACCTATTTTACGGCAAGGTCAACATAGGTCGCCCATGCATTTGAAAGGGGAAAATTGTTAAAATGTCATTTGAAAGGCAAATCTTGCAGGAAATGGGCAAATAAACTGAAGGTAGGTAATTCTGAAAAAAATTTGGACCCCAGGGTTGGTCTGCCCCCACCCCGGGGCAGTATACATGTATATTACAAAAATATTCAAAGATCTTCTTCTCTAAAACCACTTGGCCAATCAAAGCCAAATTTTATATGAAGCATCTGTAGGAAGGGGGAATCAATGTGTTTATAAATAATCCAGGTCACTTGACCAAGATGGCTGCCATGCCCATATATGATAAAAACCCTTCAAAATTCTTCTTCTCCGGAACCATTGGACCGATTTCAACGAAACTTGGCATGAAGCATCGGGGACTAGAGTACTACAATGTGTTTATAAATTATGACCTTTGGATGACTTTGACCTATTTTACGGCAAGGTCAACATAGGTCGCCCATGCATTTGAAAGGGAAAAATTGTTAAAATGTCATTTGAAAGGCAAATCTTGCAGGAAATGGGCAAATGGACTGAAGGTAGGTAATTCTGAAAAAAAATTGGACCCCAGGGTTGGTCTGCCCCCACCCCGGGGCAATATACATGTATATTACAAAAATATTCAAAGATCTTCTTCTCTAAAACCACTTGGCCAATCAAAGCCAAATTTTATATGAAGCATCTGTAGGAAGGGGGAATCAATGTGTTTATAAATAATCCAGGTCACTTGACCAAGATGGCTGCCATGCCCATATATGATAAAAACCCTTCAAAATTCTTCTTCTCCGGAACCATTGGACCGATTTCAACGAAACTTGGCATGAAGCATCGGGGACTAGAGTACTACAATGTGTTTATAAATTATGACCTTTGGATGACCTTGACCTATTTTATGGCAAGGTCAACATGGGTCGCCCATGCATTTGAATGGGAAAAATTGTTAAAATGTCATTTGAAAGGCAAATCTTGCAGGAAATGGGCAAATGGACTGAAGGAAGGTAATTCTGAAAAAAAATGGACCCTAGGGGTTGGTCTGCCCCCACCCTGGGGCAATATACATGTATATTAAAAATATTCAAAGGTCTTCTTCTCTAAAACCACTTGGCCAATCAAAGCCAAATTTTATATGAAGCATCTATAGGAAGGGGGAATCAATGTGTTTATAAATAATCCAGGTCATATGACCAAGATGGCCACCATGCCCATATATGGTAAAAACCCTTCAAAATTCTTCTTCTCCGGAACCACTGGACTGATTTCAACGAAACTTGGCATGAAGCATCAAGGATTAGAGTACTACAATGTGTTTATAAATTATGACCTTTGGATGACCTTGACCTATTTTACGGCAAGGTCAACATAGGTCGCCCATTCATTTGAATGGGGAAAATTGTTAAAATGTCATTTGAAAGGCAAATCTTGCAGGAAATGGGCAAATGGACTGAAGGTAGGTAATTCTGAAAAAAATGGACCCTAGGGGTTGGTCTGCCCCCACCCTGGGGCAGTATACATGTATATTACAAAAATATTCAAAGATCTCCTTCTCTGTAACCACTTGGCCAATCAAAGCCAAATTTTATATGAAGCATCTATAGGAAGGGGAAACCAATTTGTTTATTAATAATCCAGGTCACATGACCAAGATGGCCACCATGCCCTTATATGGTAAAACCCCTTCAAAATTTTTCTTCTCCGGAACCACTGGACCGATTTCAACGAAACTTGGCATGAAGCATCAGGGACTAGAGTACTGCAATGTGTTTATAAATTATGACCTTTGGATGACCCTGACATATTTTACGGCAAGGTCAACATAGGTCGCCCATGCATTTGAATGGGAAAAATTGTTAAAATGTCATTTGAAAGGCAAATCTTGCAGGAAAAGGGCAAATGGACTGAAGGTAGGTAATTCTGAAAAAAATTTGGACCCTAGGGGTTGGTCTGCCCCCACCCTGGGGCAATATACATGTATATTACAAAAATATTCAAAGATCTTCTTCTCTAAAACCACTTGGCCAATCAAAGCCAAATTTTATATGAAGCATCTATAGGAAGGGGGAACCAATTTGTTTCTTAATAATCCAGGTCATATGACCAAGATGGCCACCATGCCCTTATATGGTAAAAACCCTTCCAAATTCTTCTTCTCCGGAAACACTGGACCGATTTCAACCAAACTTGGCATGAAGCATCGGGGACTAGAGTACTACAATGTGTTTATAAATTATGACCTTTGGATGACATTGACATATTTTACGGCAAGGTCAACATAGGTTGCCAATGCATTTGAATGGGGAAAACTTTTAAAATGTCATTTTAAGTGAAAGTCTTGCAGGAAATGGGCAGTAGGACTGAATATTAATGATTCTGAAAAAAATTGGACCCCAGGGACTCATTTGCCCCAGCCCCGGGGCATTATACATGTATATTACCATAATATTCAAACATCCTTTCCTCTGAAACCCCTTGGCCAATCAAAGCCAAATTTCATATGAAGCATCTATAGAATGGGGGTATCAATGTGTATATAAATAATCCAGGTCACATGACCAAGATGGCCGCTATGCCCATATATGGTATAAACCCTTCAAAAATCTTTTTCTCCGGAACCGGTGGACCGATTTCGAAGAAACTTGGCATGAAGCATCGATGACTCAAGTACTACAATCTATGTATAAATCATTACCCTGTGATGACCTTGACCTATTTTAAGGCAAGGTCAACATGGGTTGCCTATGTATTTGAATGGGTAAACTGTTAAAATGTCATTTGAAGGGAAAAACTTGCATGGACAGTATATTGATTATTCTGAAAAAAAATGGACCAAGGGCTTGATCTGCCCCTATACTGGGACTATTTTCTATATCATTCGTATATACAGCAGATCTCAGGTGAGCGTTTACAGGACCATTGGTCCTCTTGTTAGTTCACCTGAGCCGAAGGCTCACAAGGTGAGCTTATAGGATGGCCATGCTCCGGCGTCCGTCTGTCGGCGTTGTCATCCGTCCACAATTTCAAAGATCTTCTCCTCTGAAACCGCTGGGCCAATCAAAGCCAAACTTCATGTGGAGCATCCTTAGGAAGGGGGAACGAACGTTTATATAAATGGCCCAGGTCACATTACCAAGATGGCCGCCATGGCTATAAATAGCAAAAACCTTTAAAAATCTTCTTCTCCAGAACCAGTGGGCCGATTCCCACGAAACTTGGTATGTAGCATCGAGGACGCGGGCCTATCATAGTTTATATAAATCATGACCCTAGGATGACCTTGACCTATTTTACGGCAAGGTCAACTTAGGTTGCCAATGCATTTGAATGGGAAAAAAAAGGTAAATTGCTATTTAATGGGTGAAACTTACTGGGAATAGGCAAATGGACAGAAGATTAATGTTAATGGAAAATTTTAGCCCCTGGGGGGTTGTCTGCCCCTTCCCCGGGGCTATATACATGTATATTTCCATAATAATGAAACATCTTCTCCCCTGAAACCGCTTGGCCAATCAAAGCCAAACTTCATATGGAGCATCCTTGGGAAGGGGGAAAGAAAGTTTGTATAAATGGTCAAGGTCACATGACCAAGATGGCTGCCATGGCTATAAATAGAAAAAAACCTTTAAAAATCTTCTTCTCCAGAACCAGAAGGCCAATAATTTTGAAACTTGGCGTGAAGCATCAGTGACTGGAGCTCTACAAAGTTTGTATAAATCATGACCCTGGGATGACCTTGACCTATTTTACGGCAAGGTCAACATAGGTCGCTCATGCATTTGAATGGGGAAAAGTGTTAAAATGTCATTTGTAGGGAAAAACTTGCAGGAAATGGGCAAATGGACTTAAGATTGATGATTCGGAAAAAATTTGGACCTCAGGGGTCTGTCTGCCTCCACCCCGGGGCAATATACATGTATATTACAGTGATAATCAAAGATCTTCTTCTCTGAAACCGCTTGGCCAATCAAAGCCAAACTTTGTGTGGTAGATTATTAAGAAGGGGCAATGAAAGTTTATATAAATGGTCATGGTCACATGACCAAGATGGCTGCCATGGCTATAAATGGCAAAAACTTTTAAAAATCTTCTTCTCCAGAACCAGAAGGCCTATGATTTTGAAACTTGGCATGAAGCATCAGGCAATGGAGTTCTACAAAATTTGTATAAATCATGACCCTTGGATGGCCTTGACCTATTTTATGGCAAGGTCAACTTAGGACGCCCATGCATTTGAATGTGGAAAATTGTTAAAATGTCATTTGAAGGGCAAAACTTGCAGTAAATTGGCAAATGGACTGAAGTTTTATGATTTGAAAAAGAAATTGACTCCAGGGGTTGCTCTGACCCGGCCCTGGGGTTGTATACATGTATATTACCATTCTAGTCAAACAAGTTTATTGGTATATATCTCAGGTGAGCGTTTACAGGACCATTGGTCCTCTTGTCATACTTCTTTCAGATTATGAGTGAGGATGACCAGAGCTTTGACCCCAATATACTTGTAGGTCACTGTGACCTAATTTCACGGTTCAGTTATTTTACCTGATATCTTTACACTCAGTTAGTATATTTTTGTACTTCTTTCAGATTATGAGTTAGGGCTATTCCAGTTGAACATAGGTACCCCGGGAAGACGGCACTTTAATAAACTTCTATCGTAGGGTCCTTCGTTGGTTAAAATACTTCTGTACGTAGTGGGAGTTGGAGAAAAATTGCTTCTATAGGAGGTGGGGTATTTTTTCGTGTTGAAAATCGGTTCTAAGGTGTAAAATTCAATGCAATGCATAGAAGCAAATTAAACAGACTAAAAACCTTTTGTTTGCCGGATGCGACTTCGATTTTTTTCTGTGAGAGTGCATTGTCGCTGACAGGTAGCTCTACGCACTGACCTGTCGCAGTTGGCCAATGGGATCTGGGAAATTCATGCGGGATGCCCCAGCTTTGTTCGTGTGTCGTCTGTAGCCAAAATCGACTATATCCCACAATTCAAAGCGTCAAATGCGAGAGATCAAGATGAGGTATCGTCTGATCTCGCGAGAATAGTGAGAGTGCTCTCTATAACGTTTGCGCTGGTGACGTGTGCAAAAAAACTGAATCAGGAAATTGTCAGCGATTGAGGTTGTTTTTTGGCATTTTAAGCCTAGAAAAGGCATTTGAACCGGGATTTTGGTCAGAAATCACAATTACAGACCTGTTGAAAGCTAAAATGGCGGCTCATTGATGAATTTAATGATGTTTAGACACAAAACGTAGCGATATACGAACTTGTATCGCTCTCCCAAAGCAAGTATTAGCTTTTTGGAAAATGCAACATAGTGTTTTTTGAAGCCTGAAAAGTGGCGAAAAAGCGATTTTTTGCACACAAAAAAAACTCAGTGGCACACGTTATTGGAAAAAAATGAATCTCAGCATGATAACGGTTAAGAGTGACGTTACACATAATTATAATTAATTGGATATAGCCCATTGTTGAAAATAGGCACAATAATCATGAAAGCTGATGAGATTCAAACACGCTTCCTTGTCCACATGGCTTGCTGATCAGGATGATAAAATGAAGATATATTTTCTTCAATCTTTATTATTATAATGAGAACATTATTTTAATGACTTTTGACAAAAATCACACAATACAGTTCCGTAAAACAGCAATACAAAAATTTACTTCTGTTCCTAAAAATTCCCTCTTAATTTACTTCTATCCGTAATAAATTTTGCTTCTGTAGGAGGGTGTTTTATTGAAATGAACGGTTCTGTAGGTGGCTCAGTCGAGATGAAATTCGCTTCTATAGGTGGAGGGTCAAAATTCAAAGTGCCTTCTTCCCCCTGTACTTATGTTTTACTGGAATAGCCCTTAGTATGACTAGACCTTTGACCCCAATATACTTATAGGTCAGTGTGGCCTAATTTCATGCTTCAGTGATTTTGCCTTACATCTTGACACTCAATTATTATATTTTCATGCTTCCTTCAGATTATGAGTGAGTATGAACAGACCTTTGACCACAATATACTATATTATAGGTCACTGTGACCTAATTTCATGGTTCAGTGATTTTGCCTTATATCTTTGCACTTAATTGGTTTATGAACATAATTCTTTCACACTATGTGTATGACGAGACCTTTGACCCTAAAGTAGTCCTAGGTCAGTGTGACCTGATTACATGGTTCAGTGATTTTGCCTTTCATCTCGGTTTTCTTTTGGTATATGAACATATTTCTTTCACATTATGTTTGCGTATGACAAGACCTTTGACCCTAAAGTATTCCTTTGTCACTGTGACCTAATTTCATGCTTCAGTGACTTTGCCTTATATCTTGACTCTCAGTTGGTATATTTTCATACGTCTTTATTATTATGAGTAAGTATGATAAGACCTTTGACCCTAAAGTACTTATAGGTCAGTGTGAGCTTATTTCACGGTTCAGTGATTTTGCCTTGTATCTCGGCACTCAGTTGGTGTATTAACATACTTCATGTACAATATGATTGAGACGTTTAAACCTTCAGTAGTTATAAGTTATAGTTAACTGTCATGGTTCAGTGATTTTGTGCTGTATAACATGAAGGCAAAAAGATGTATGAGCATAATGCTTTGGGTTACAGGTCGAGTTTGGCCCTATGTTTGACAAAGGTCAGAAGCAGTCGAGCATGCTGTCCTGTGACAGCTCTTATTGCCTATGCGAAAACAAAGGCGCAGATCAGCTTCGCAGTAACTGAGAAGGGGATCAGTACCTTTGTTTTCGCTAAACGGATAGTACAATTTGGCTTCTTCTTAAATCCGAAATTTGAAGCCTCTTACTTTCTTCTGTGGCTGTACAGGTCCGTTTGTGTCAGACCTGGTTGGAAACCTGGAAGACCGGTTTTCTCGCGTTGTAGCTTATTTGATGCATTAGACTTGAAGCAAACTGGACAACCTCCAGTTTTGATCAGATTCTTTGCACTATTCATGCAACTGATGCTATGGTTGTAAAACATCTTTCATGCTCAACTCAGCTGAGAATGATGATGTTTATCCTGCTCATAAATGTTAAATTACCACCAGTGGTTGGCATTTTAACATTAAAAAGCAGAATAAATGAATGGCTTGTGATATCATCTTGGAATTGGGCCCCTGCCCATTGGGGCCCTGAAAAATAGATGGGCTGCTTGTGCCTCCAGGCAAAGCCTATAGAGTAATGAATAACCTTCTGATTTTCTGGTTAACTGCTCATAAGGTTTTAACCTGCCCAGGAAAAGTGGTTCAAGTCAAACTATCCATACATCTAAGCCTTTTTGGTTTATTTTGGTTATTTTTTTCAAGCACATTTTGGGTCTTACCGGCCTCGGTAGCTCAGTAGGTAGAGTGTCCGCACCGAGATCGGGAGGTACTGGGTTCGATCCCGAGCAGCGACATACCAAAGTCGTTAACAAAGGTACTAGTTGCTCCTCGCTTGGCACTCGGATTTTCGGGGTAGGGCTAGAACTGGTCGCTCCAGTGTCAGTATAATGTGACTGGAGGTGGTATCAGGTAAAAGTGTCTGGGATCTGATACCACAGTGAGGCAGCACTATAAAAGTGAGTATTGAGCTCCCTGTCACAACCAGACACCGTCATGATATGACAGATAATGTTGAAAGCGACGTTAAACCCGAACAAACAAACAAACATTTTGGGTGTCATGACATCATATAGATCCATAAATGGAGGAAACATATGAGCCGCATCGTGAGAAAACCGGATTTTTGCCTAGGCGAAAACAAAGGCGCAGATCAGCTTCGCGGTAACCGCGAAGCTGATCAGCGCCTTTGTTTTCGCTACTCGGATAGTACAATTCCTCTTCTACTTAAATCCGAAATTTCAAGCTTCTAGCACTTTTCTGAGCTTGTACAGGCCGGTTTGTGTTGGACCTGGTCGGAAACCCCGAAGACCGGTTTTCTCGCGTCGAGGCTCATATAACCATAGCTGTAGACTGGGAGGTTAAGCTACAACTCCAACAAACTGACAAACACTCATCTTGAAATTTTTACATACTTTGGCAATTGCAGTATTTATGAGCAGTTTAGATATGAGCCGGGTCACGAAAAAAACAGATTTTTGCCTAGGCGAAACCATGCTCAGATCAGCTTCGCAGTAACTGCGAAGCTGATCAGTGCCTTTGTTTTTGCTACTCGAATAGTACACCTTTTCTTCCTACATCGCAATTTTCAAGCTTCTAGCTATCTTCTGTGGCTGTACATGCTGGTTCTTGGCAGGCCTGGTCGAAATACTCGAAAACCTGTTTTCACACGTCTCGGTTCATATTGTGCTCAACTGATATGAGCATTGAAAAAAGTTTAAACACAAGTAGCTTGAATTATTTATTATGCAAAAACAGGAGTTGTTGCATCTTATTTTCCATTTGAGGCGCATCATGAGAAAACCATCATTGTGCATATGCGAAAACTAAGAGGCAGATCAGCTTCACAAAGCTGATCAGCTGCTTTGTTTTCGCTACATGGACAGTACAATTCCGCTCGGAATCCAAAATTTCTAGCCTCTATCCATCTTCCATGGCTGTACAGCCTGATTTGTGTCAGACCTGCTCGAAAACCACATTGTTGATTTTTTCATGATGGGGCTTATTTTTGCATCAGTTCCTTAAATTTTGAAATTGACACATACTACAGGATTAAACAACATAAATTGCGATCTTAAAGGAGAATTAATGGAGTCTAAGATACAGACTGTTCTTTTTTCCATTTTAATGGTGCCCCCAAGAGGAATCTGTGTATCCTATTCCATTTTGAAATTAGTCATATTATAAATTTTTGAAAAAAATGTCGGTATATTATACCAAGGAGGAAATATGTTGATATTTCTAGAGAAAAAAAAATGTTATTTATAGAAAAAGATATATGTTGATACTTCTTGAACATTTTCCTTTTTATCTCTTCATATATAAGCCGCATCATGAGAAAAGCGGATTTTTGCTTATGCGAAAACAAAGGCGGATTTTTGCTTATGCGAAAACAAAGGCGGATTTTTGCTTATGCGAAAACAAAGGTGCAGATCAGCTGTGCAGTATCTCCACAGCTGATCAGCGACTTTGTTTTCGCTACTCGGATAGTACAATCCCCTCTGCTATTTATATCCAAAATTTCAATCATCTAGCATTCTTCTGTGCTTATACAGCTCGTGTTGTGTCGGACCTGATCACAAACCATGTTGTTTTTAGCTCGACTGCACGAAGCTATTGCAGTCACCCCGGTCGTCCACGTTCCCGTTCCCGTTCCCGTGCGCGTTCCCGTGCGCGTGCGCGTCACACTTGCGTTAAAGTTTTCTAGAAGTCCATATCTTGACAACCACTCATGAGAAAGCATTCATACTTGGACCATAGATACCCTGTAGGGTTAGCTTTCATTCCATGGCATCGGGCCCTGGGTCCAGGCCAGGGGGTGGGGCTGGAGGTTAAAATCTAGAACACCTTCAAAAATGGCAATTCTTATGTTAAAGTTTTCTAGAAGTCCATATCTTGACAACCACTCAGCAGAAAGCATTGATACTTGGGCCATTGACACCCTGTAGGGTCGGCTTTCATTCCATGGCATCAGATCCCTGGGTCCATGCCAGGGGGTGGGGCTAGAGGTTAAAATCTAGAACACCATTAATAGTAATGGCTTTTCTGTGATATAGTATTCTAGAAGTCTATATCTTGAAAACTTTTTATCAGAGGGCTTTCATACTCGGACCATAGGTACCCTGTAGGGTTGAGTTTCATTCCATGGCATCGGGCCCCTGGGTCCATGCCTGTGGGGTGGGGCTGGAGGTTAAAAACTAGAACACTAAAAAATAGATGTACTGCTGTGTAACTTTTACAAGGAGGCATATCTTGACAACAACTTAACATAAAGCATTCATACTTCATACACTTTAGGTTCCATGACATCGGACCTCTGGGTCGGAGTCAGGGGGCGGGGCTAGAGGTCAAAATCTAGAACTCCTCGATTTTTTTTTCTTTTTATTTCTTAATAGAAACAACTTAGGAGGATGGTTGGTCATTCATCTTTTGATTTTGTGACACTGACTTGTGTGTCATGACGGTAAGGGTCGGTTGACCTACTTTCCATGGTTCAGTGATTTTGCCTTATATCTTGACACTCAATTAGTATATTTTCTTACTTCTTTCAGATTATGAGTTAGTACGACCAGGCCTTTGACCCCAATATACTTATAGGTCACTGTGACCTAATTTCACGGTTCAGTGATTTTGCCTTATATCTTGACACTCAATTAGTATATTTTCATACTTTTTTCAGATTATGAGTGAATATGACCAGACCTTTGACCCCAATATACTTATAGGTCACTGTGACCTAATTTCACGGTTCAGTGATTTTGCCTTATATCTCGGTACTCAAATGGTTTATGAACAAACTTCTTTCAAAGTATGTTTGCGTATGACAAGACCTTTGACCCTGAAGTAGTCCTAGGTCACTGTGACCTAATTTCACGGTTCAGTGATTTTGCCTTATATCTTGACACTCGATTAGTATATTTTCATACTTTTTTCAGATTATGAGTGAGTATGACCAGACCTTTGACCCCAATATACTTACCGGTCACTGTGACCTAATTTCACGCTTCAGTGATTTTTGCCTTATATCTCGGTACTCAAATGGTTTATGAACAAACTTCTTTCAAAGTATGAATGCATATGACAAGACCTTTGACCCTGAAGTAGTCCTAGGTCACTGTGACCTAATTTCACGGTTCAGTGATTTTGCCTTATATCTTGACACTCAATTAGTATATTTTCATACTTTTTTCAGATTATGAGTGAGTATGACCAGACCTTTGACCCCAATATACTTATAGGTCACTGTGACCTAATTTCACGGTTCAGTGACTTTGCCTTATATCTCGGCACTCAAGTGGTTTATGAACAAACTTCTTTCACACTATGTTTGCGTATGACAAGACCTTTGACCCTAAAGTAGTCCTAGGTCAATATGACCTAATTTCACGGTTCAGTGATTTTCCTTTATATCTCTGCACTCAATTGGTATATGAACATACTTCTTTCACGATATGTATGAGTATGACAAGACCTTTGACCATAAAGTAGTCCTGGGTCACTGTGACCTAATTTCATGGTTCAGTGATTTCGCCTTATATCTCAACACTCAGTTGGTATTTTTTCATACTTCTTTCTGATTATGAATGAGTATGACCACACCTTTAACCCAAACATACTTATAGGTCAATATGACCTAATTTCATGGTTCAGTGATTTTGCTTTATATCTCAACACTGAATGGGTATATGATCATTTTTCTTTCACATTATGAGTAAGTATCACTTGACCTTTGACCCTGCAATACTTATAGGTCAGTGTGACCTTTTTTCACGGTTCAGTGATTTTGCCTTGTGTCTTGGCACTCAGTTGGTATATGAACACACTTCTTTCACAATATGAGTGAGACCTTTAAATCTTAGGTAGTTATAGTTAACTTTCATGGTTGTGATTTTGCCTTATTGCATCAAGGCAAAAAGATGTGAGCATAATGCTTTGGGTTACTGGTCGGGTTTGGCCTTATGCTTGACAAAGGTCAGAAGCAGTCGAGCACGCTGTCCTGCGACAGCTCTTATTATGAGATGGCTCATATATGAGCAAAGTCAAGGGTCATAGATTTTAATAGATTTAGTGGCAAAGCACAAGTCAGGCGAGCTACTCTGTCTTGCAACAGGTCTTATTATCTCTTCATATGATCAGGAACTTACATTGTTCTTCATTCTACAGGAAGACATTGGAATTGAAACAGATGAAGAATACAGTGTCAAGCCTCCTGATATTTGAGTGGGACAGATCTGCTCTTACCCTTGTAAAATTTCTTGTTATTTATTGGAATAAAATTGACCAAAGTGCCAAAAGTTTGTTTTATATTGATCGGAAGTAACCTCAAGACCAATTAGCCATGTCATGAGAAAACCAAAGTCTTGCATATGTGAAAACAAAGATGCAGATTAGCTACAGCTGATCAGTGTCTATGTTTACAGTATTAAAGGCAGATTTTCTATGGTAATAAGGTTAGAAATGGGTAGGGTTTTGGAAGGCCAGACCAGTCTAGTGACACTTCCATGCTTTGGGACACAGTGTAGGAGACACCATGGTGTAGTGTTAAAGATGCTCCCTTTGGAATTGGCGACATAGGTTTGATCTAGGGCTTCTCCAGCACTTTGCCTTACATTTTCAGAATGTTCACAAGCTGTGAGTGGATGTAAAACCTTGACGCAACAATAATTGAGCCATGTCACAAGAGAACCGGTCTACAGGGTTTCCGGCCAGCTCAGGCACAAACTGGCCTGAAATTTTGGAAAATAGACAAAGGATTGTACTATCCATGTAGCGAAAACAAAGGCGTCTTTGTTTTCGCATAGGCAAAAACACTCTCAGGATGCAGCTTAATTCCAGTTTTAAGTTGGGGATAGAGCAGTTAAGGGTATGCGCATATCAAGAAAATTGATTTGATTTGAAAGTATGCATAATGCGAACAAGTTTTACAGTGATTACAATTAAGGATTGAAATTCAGAGTTTAGCTTTCACTGGATGATAAAAAACATTGGGCTGTTGTAATGTCTGTGAAGCCCGAAGGGCTTCTCGGAGACATTAAAACAGCTAATGTTTTTCATCATCCAGTGAAAGCTAAAATCTGAATTTCAATACTTATATTTACATTTTATATTATCAATCAAGTATCAAATTTTTAATTGCGCATATCACCGCTCATTTTCATGTTATTTGACATTAAATCTGACTTAACGTAATTTTGGAACAGCCAAAACGTCAAATTTTCGTGCCTAACGTCATGGCGATACACGACCAACGTCAGGACTACAAGAGTAAACAAACAACGTCACTGGCTGGTTTTGACGAGCCCCGCCCATAGGCATGGCCTCTAGATCATGTGACTTAATGTTTTTCATTGGGAAATGGAGAACTTCAAGAAAGATACTTTATCTAGGGAGAGTGCAATAAAAATGTAAATATTTCTTGTTGACCAGATTAACTTTGAAGAAGACATGTCTAATTGTTTGTAATTTTTTGTGGGTAAAAAGAACAATGAAAGCTTTTTCCGATTGCCCAGATAACTTTATTCACTTTTGACGATATCACCTTTGATTACAACAACTAACATAGTATTGATAAAACAAGTCCTAGATCTTGTATGGAACTTATTGGATGTATTAGAATAAAAAAATAAAACAAATAATTTTACTTCATGATATTTTTCCAAAGTCTTAAAAAATAATTGTTTTAGTTTTTTCAGAAGAAATTCTGTCTCATAAATATGCCAAAACCAATGACACGCTTATAGTCTGATCAGTGCCTTTTTACCCCACATCTAAATATCTGGAATTGTAACGAGGCGAAAGTCATTCTAATTTCTTAGTGTCGAGTATACTACTTGCAATGTTTATTGCCATGTCAAATGTGACTTTTGATTCAATGTTTAACAATAAAACAGGACTGTGCAGGTCACATGTAAATGACAATGAACAGTGCAGGTACTATACCGCTCTAGATGGACAGAGTAACTAGTGAAAACACTGATAAGCCTGCCCTTAAAATGTCTGCACCCTACCGTCTGAAAACTAGGATCATTCTGGCATTGTAGGAAAAAAATGCTGATCTGATTTCCCTTTTCACCAAATCTGAACCACGACATGAGAAAACCAACAATGTGGCTTCGAACCAGATCCGACACAAACCGGCCTGTACGATCACAGAAGCAGACTAGAAGCTTGAAATTTCGGATTTAAGAAGAAGAGCAATTGTATTGTCTATGTAGCAAAAACAAAGGCGCTGATCAGCTGTGCATTTACTGCACAGCTGATATGTGCCTTTGTTTTCGCATATGCAGATTGTTGGTTTTCTTTTGATGCAGCTCATCTGTTATTGGCATATTTGTTAAAACGAATTTTCTATGACTGAACTCTTCAATTTGCCATAAAACAAAAAGATCTAAAACATGGTCTAAATGTGTCAAATCAGACAAAACATCATCATTTATACCCTCAGATACTTCACAGTAATGCACTTGTCTTTGTAAACACGGCCCCCAGGGATAACCACGGCCCCCAGGGATAACCACGGCCCCCAGGGATAGCTGGGACTTTGTTTTTTCATTGAGCAAACCCCTGCTTAACTTCTGCATTGGGAGGACAATCGTTTGGTAAGAACCCTGCTAATTTCCCCCGCAGTCTGTTGAGTTTTCATTGACCTGCTGTTTTTGTGTGTTACAGTATATAGAGCAAACCCATTGGTTATTCCCCCTCACTGTTTTAGTTGGGACAAAAAGATGGTAAAACCCACACATTTCAATGGCTATCCCTACCTTCCTGTGGAGCGTGGTTACAAATGATCGGTGCATAAGCCATTTTTAGTGATACTTTGTAGTTACTGTGTTTTTGGTAAGAGATTTGCTCATAGCCTATTATGCTTGCATAAAACTTATGTCAGATGCTCTTACGATTATAAAACTCATCAACAAGGCAATTTAAATGAACACAACTTTTTTTTTATCCCTTGCTACTTTGCAGGGTACACATAAAGAACACTTTAATAGCTCTTTTCTTGTTTTTTTTTCAAGTCCCAATATATGTTATACTACAGCAATGCTGGCATTTTTTTATTCAACCAAGAAATTGTTAAAAACAAATGTATACTGTAAACAAATAAACAAAAAACAGTGATAGATCATTGTAAGTAAATTAGTAAATGAAAAAAAATATACTGAACAAAAAGTGAAAAAGCTACACATAAGACCTTTAACTTCATTCTTACAATAATGTTTGCCCCTAAATTCATTTCATTGCAAAACTTATGCCTTAGGCTTTCATTATTTGGTAAAACTTAAACTTTGATTCATTTATGTTGAAGCAAAAATGGACAACAACATTTTAAAAAGAAAGGGGTGGGACTAAAGACCATACCAATACTGTAGCTTACAGAGATGAGTGTATGAAATCTGCCGTGGTTGGTATCAAGAACTGCCAGTGCCATGTGCTTATTTTGAGGAGTCTGGTTTCACACTTGATTGAATTGAAAGTCTTTTTAGATCCCCTACTTGTAAAATTGCATGTAGCATGGCTCTGTTTGCTTTCACAGTAACGTATCAAAGTGCAAGTTATGGCCAAAGACAAATTTTTTAAGATACAGAAATTCAAGTCGGTGCATAATTTTTTCACTTTTGATCAGTTTGAAACATGTATATTCTCTTTTATATTGATATGTTAAGGTCTTTTGAAATGTACGTATCAAAATAATAAATGTAATGATATTAAGCAAAATAAATATGGATAAAGAGGTATTTTGTAAATTTTAGCCATCTATTTTGGTACTTGAAACATTCATTGAATCTTTAATATTAAGTGTTTGGGTATCATAATAAATTAGTTAAATTCTCCTGACATTGCTCATATCATTTTACTTGATTTTCTGGAAATGAAAAAATTCATTCTAAGATCATTATTGGATGGCAAAACTTGTAGATATAACAATAAAAGTGTAAAATGACTAGAATAAAGCACAGTAAGTGTTTTCTAATGAAAATAATAGGAGCCGCATCATAAGAACCTGTCTTCCGAGTAACCATCCAGATCAGACACCAACCGACCTGCACAGTCACAGCAGAAGGCTAAATGTATTTAAGTACAATCCCTCTTGTACTGTCAACCTAGTGAAAACAAAGGCACTGATCAGCTGTACAGCACTGCACAGTGGTCAGCAGCTTCTGTTTTCGTATATGTAAAAAGCAGGTTTTCCTCATGATGCAACTCAATGAAAACTATGAGCCACGACATGAGAAAAACTTATCTTGCCTATGCGAAAACAAAGGCGCAGATCAGCTGTGCAGTAGCTGCACAGCTGATCAGCAACTTTTGTTTTTGCTACGCATATAGTAAAATCACTCCTTTTCCTAAATCCGAAATTTCAATCATCTTGCCTTTTTCTGAGAATGTACAGGTCAGTTTGTGTTGGGCCTGGTCGTAAACCCAAAGACCAGTTTTCTCATGACGGGGCTTAAATGAAAACAATAGAGTAACATATGGCCACAATGAAAGAGAAAATATTAAAAGTCTCAAGTTCCAGTGAAAATGGTAGTATAAAATTGCACTAAACTTTTACCTTTTTGAATTTATGACATTTTGATTTTTTTATATCCTTAATAGGTGGTCATATCCATATGTCACCGATAAAAAAAAACCCAGAGGACCAATGGTCCTGTAAACGCTCACCTGAGATCTGTTGTACGTATATACCAATAAACATGTTTGCATATTATGGAAAAAAGCCCCAGTAAAGGGGCAGATGATTCCCTGGTGTCCATTATTTTTCTTCATAATAATCAATATCCTGTCCATTTGCCAATTGCCTGCAAGTCTTTCCCTTCAACCGACAAATAACAGTTATCCCCATTCAAAGGCATAGGCAACCTATGTTGACCTTGTCGTAAAATAGGTCAAGGTCATCACAGGGTCATGATTTATATATACATTGTAGTCCTTAAGCCATTGATGTTTCATGCCAAGTTTTGTTGAAATCGGTCCACCGGTTCCAGAGAAGAAGATTTTGGAAGGGTTTTTACCATATATTAGCATGGCGGCCATCTTGGTCATGTGACCTGGATCATTTATATACACATTGGTTCCCTCATTCTATAAATGCTTCACATAAAATTTGGCTTTGATTGGCCAAGTGGTTTCAGAGAAGAAGATGTTTGAATATTTTGGTAATATACATGTATATTGCCCCGGGGTAGGGGCATATGAGCCCCATGGGTCCATTTTTTTCTTCAGAATCATTAATATTCAGTCAAACTACCCATTCCTGCAAGATTTTCACCTCAAATTACTTTTTAAAAGTTTTCCCCATTCAAATGCATAGGTGACCTATGTTGACCTTGCCATAAAAAAGGTCAAGGTCATCACAGGGTCATGATTTATATACACATTGTAGTACTTGAGCCATCAATGCTCCATGCCAAGTTTCTTTGAAATCAGTGTACCGGTTCCGGAAGAGAAGATTTTGGAAGGGTTTTTACCATATATGGGCATGGCGGCCATCTTGGTTATGTGACCTTAATTATTTATATACACATTGGTTACCCCTTCCTATTGATGCTTCACATAAAATTTGGCTTTAATTAGCCAAGCGGTTTCAGAGGAGATGATGTTTGAATATTATGATAATATACATGTATATTGCCCCGGGGTGGGGGCATATGAGCCCCTGGGGTGCAAATTTTTTCAGAAACATTAATATTCAGTCCTACTGCCCATTTCCTGCAAGACTTTTACTTAAAATGACATTTTAAAAGCTTTCCCCATTCAAATGCATTGACGACCTATGTTGACCTTGCTGTAAAATAGGTCAAGGTCATCACAGGGCCATGATTTATATACACATTGAAGTGCTTGAGCCATCGATGCTTCATGCCAAGTTTCGTTGAAATCAATCCACCGGTTCTGGAGAAGAAGATTTTTGAAGGGTTTTTACCAAATATGGGCATGGCGGCCATCTTGGTCATGTGACCTGGATTTCTTATATACACATTGGTTCCCCTTTCCTATAGATGCTTCATATAAAATTTGGCTTTGATTGGCCAAGTGGTTTCAGAGGAGAAGATCTTTGAAATTGTGGACGGACGACGGACGGACGCCGGATCATGGCCATCCTATAAGCTCACCTTGTGAGCCTAACGGCTCAGGTGAGCTAAAAACAAATAATCGCAAATGAAATTTTTTTTCATGTATGCAGAACATAAGAAAATTTACCTGTTGCATGTTTTAACATGAAAAATTGAAAAAAAATTTAACTTTTGTTCATGTGCACTCTAGCCCAGAATCGCGAAATCTCTATCTGTAGAAAGATTTGTTTTTAATAAAAACTTTGTTACAGTCGGGGCAAGTGTTTTAAAAACTGAAATTGTCTCCATTTCTATAAATTACATTCGACAGATTTCAGAGTTATTTATATAACAATTGCAAAAAAGTACCCTGTTTAAACCTGTACTCTCAGGCACGTGCACACACACACACACACATACACACAAATGGTCAATTTCACATGATAAAGCTGAGAATGTGGATGTTTTTTTGACAACAGGGTCAAAGGACTATATAAGGAGTGCTCTAGGAATATTTAAATGGCATCTTAGCCGGGTCATGACAAAACCAACAATGTGGTTTCTCACCAGGTCAGACACAAACCGAGCTATACAAGCATAGAAGATTGCTAGAGACTGGAAATTTTGGATTTAGAAAGTGGAGGAATTGTACCATCTGTGTAGCGAAAACAAAGGCGCTGATCAGCTTCGCAGTTACTGCGAAGCTGATCTGCATCTTTGTTTTCGCATGTACAAATTGTTGGTTTTCTCATGCAGCAGCTCATAATTCTTCATTAAAGACTATGTTGTGGTGGCTCGGACCGGCTCCTCATTAATACCTGTGTGGGGATTTCAGTGAGCATCCACAAAACATATAAATGAAAAATTAACAGTCATAGTAAATATGTATGCACATTTTCTGTTATGCCAAATAAAATTTGTATGAAATTGACAGAAATTTATATGATAATTCTTATGTAAATGTCCTTAGTATATCTATAGTTTTGAATGTAAAGAAGATTCCATTCATACTGCTCCTAAGGTTTGGTTTGCATTGTTTGACAATAAAGGTATATGAGAAACTATCTGGTCATTATGATTAAATAAATAATAATAACAATAAATGGTCCCTAAACATTCTCAATAATTACACTGAAACACTGGACAGAAACCAAGATGTGAACTTTTACATATATACTGGACAAATAAAGTTAGGGATCAAACTTTTAACGCACAATTTCTACAAGATTTCGAACTGCTGGTGAAATGAAACATTTCTATCATCAAGGTAATTCATTTTGTAAGCTTTTTACACTTGAGGGTCGAAACAATAGTCTTTGTATTCAACAAGACCAGGCTTTAAGTCAGACTACCCTTAAAATGAAAGTGGCAGGAAATTCCCATAGAGGACTGATGGTGTGTAAGTTTGTTCGCGCAAAACTTTTGAAATGGCTGAAATTTCCAATCTTTTTTACCTGGCTGACCTTAGAAATGATGAATCTTGATGACTATCATGCAAATTCGCAAAATTTTCATGAATTTGCAAAATTGATTATTTTTTTTGTGGAATCAGTTTTAATGCACTTTTTATCACTTTGGTTTTTAGGGTAGTGTGCTTTAAAGAAGTGTGCGTAAGTCTGATGATGCACAATTTCAAAATTGGTGGCATATGAAAGTGCGATAAAACTGCTAATCCACCATATAAATAAAAAAAATTGAATAATTATCGATTGACCCAAAATGCATCCTTAAAAGTTTGATCCCTAACTTATTTTGACCAGTATACATGTGCATTACCTATTCTATGACATCAAGTTAGCTACCCAACCATGCTGTATGTATAGTTTTAAGAAATCAATCTGGGGAAGGGTGCCCACAGTATCCCATGTCAATCTTACAGTGTCCCAGATGACAAAAATGTTTATTAGAAAACTTTTATATCTACACTTTGGATAGCCCACACAAGCATTAATAATGAACTTGAATGAAAAAAAAAAAGTCTTTTATAACTACATGAACTTATAAATTCTCATGTTCACTGTTTCAGTGTAAAAATTGTCAAAATCCAGATGAAAAAAAATCTTAAAATGTTATATATATATTATATACAATAACAATAAAAGCGAGAAGAAAAATAAAATTTAGATATTTTAAATTTATTCACATGGTATAGATCACATAACAAATACAACAAACATTTCAAACAGAATGTATGATATCTAAAAGCCTGATAAGTAGGTCAAGCCTGATAAGTAGGTCACATTCAAGGAAAAGTAGGTCATGAATTTATTCTCCTGTCTTAAATTACTTGAATTGTACAGAAATGGTCCCTACAGTACCGTATTCACATGCGTATAACACGCAGTTTTTTTGCCCAGATTGTGGTGTACAAAATTTGGTGCGCGTTTTGTATAAGAACACCAAATTTCAGACTTTTTTCGTAGGTCACGAAAACTCATGACAATAGCTAAAATGATTGATAATGGGCTTCAAACTGCATACAAATGCCAATCGATGTGAGAACACGTAAAGATCGGTTGATTTCCAAGGTTTCTACTGATTTTTATTGTGTAAAATCATTGTTTTTGTATATTTTGCATGTGTCGCGATGTTTTATGGAAGATTGACCGCCATTTTGGTAAGAAAGATAACTGCGAATTGTTGTTGTTTATAGAATAGAATAGAATAGAATAGAGCTCCGCCGTTGACTTTTAGGTGCAACCGGACTTGAATCACTTTTGCTTGTGGTGTTATACCTTTACAATAACGATACCGTATTTACAATGCGCCGTTCTCAAGCGCGAAAGAAGAAGTACATTATCGAAAATGGTAGATTAATACAAGATTTAGGTGTCCCAATTTTTGGACTTCAGTAATCACTGAACGAAAACACCGAGCAACGTTGCGTAACATGTGTCATTAATAGCCTTCAGCAACCTTTGTTTATGGTCACGTTACGGTCTATCGATAATCCCCTAGCGGGTAATTGTGCATCGCTTGCCTTACTTTCACAGCTTTTATCACTAATCTTAAGAAAACAATGTGTGTCATTCACGCTTTGCTAGCATTATACTGTGTTGTCTAAAAATGACAATTATCACTTGTGAATACACAAGCTATTTAGGCAGCCGACACGGTTCATACACGCATGATGCTTTCTATTAGAAAAGATGATTTTTAAGTTTTTACTGCCGGAAGATGAGTTATATTACTTTCTCATAGTACCATGAAGAGATACTGAAAGACAACTGCACCTTGGCGAATGCCTAGAAAACGATTTTTTTCTTTCTTTCTTTCTTTTTTTTTCTTTTTTTTTTTTTTTTTTTCCTTTTTTTTTTCTCAAAGTACCATAAAGAGATACTTAAAAAAAAACTGCACCTTGGCGAATGCCTAGAAAACGATTTTTTTTTCTTGATTTTTTTCTTCTTTTCTTTTTAATTTTCTTTTTTTTTTCAATTCATCATTGATGAGATGCCAGTGTCGTATACTACGATGGGTGATTGAAATTGGAGAGGAAGGTTTATATGAACTTACAATGCTCAGTGTAGTACAGCTTCGATCTGTGGTCCAAATCTGCCGCGTGTTATGTATAGGAACATGACTTTTTTCACCAGATTTGACCCCTAAAAATTGAGTGCGTGTTATGCACGAGTGCGCATAATACATCGCGAAGTACGGTAAATGCATTTTAAAATTGAACTCACAAAAAATAAGAACACACCTCATTAGCAAATGAAGTAACTTTTGTTGAGGTCTCTTTAATGGCCTCCCTTTGTAAAGCTAGTCAATGTACATTGTAGATACTTTACATTGAAATGTTCAACACTTATGAGTATGAAAATAATCATACTTCTTTATAGTACTTAAGCTGGGGAAAGCAAAATTATTTGACTGATAGCCAAATCTGTAAAAGTTTACAATGAATGGGCTCAACCCCTAGAAACAATTAATTTTAACATGATATAATATAGTTAACATGAAAATATGACATCCATAAAATAACGCTGTATGATTCAATCAAAGTCACAGTATATATTGTTCTCACAAGACTGTCCAAGTACCCACAGACGTCACTGTTCACATGATTCGGTGGGAACTAAAGTTGGTAGGTGGGGAGTGTGTTACGGTGGGCAATCTTTACTGTGGCAAAGCCTTCAAGATAGCATGGACCTCCTCGGCAACAGCTGCTAGGGCAAACTGGAACTGCTCCTGAAGTGGATAAACAACATTTTGGATGATTACGCATGAAATGAATCGCAACATAATTTAGCCACCTCGTGGGAAAACCAACAATGTGGTTTCCGAACAGGTCCGACACAAACCGGTCTGTACAAGCACAGAAGAGAGCTAGAAGCTTGAAATTTCGGATTTAAGTAGAAGAGGAATTGTACTATCCGTGTAGCAAAAACAAAGGCCCTGATACGCTTCGCATTTACCGCGAAGCTGATCTGCGTCTTTGTTTTCGCCTATGCAGATTGTTGGTTTTCCCACGGGGCGGCTCATATCTTTGTGGCGTTCTGACCCAATCCAACACAAACTGGCCGGTACAATCACAGAATAAAGCTAGACGCTTGAAATTTTCAATAAAAGTAGGAGGTATTGTACTATCCATTTAGCGGAAACAAAGGCGCTGATCAGCTTTGCAATTACTGCTAATTTATTTTTGTTAATTTATTAAAATCCCACTCAATAAGTTTTCAGTTGCGTCATGACAGAGCCCCTTACATCCTGGGTATTAACCAGTAATATGGGGAGTTCACTGTGTATTACTCAAGCACACAATGTTGCACCAGTTGCATGGGTTCAATCCCAGGACCTCTGAATTCCAGTTCAGATGCTCTAGCTATAGGCCACTGTACTCCCTTTTGTATAATTATTCAGATAGCATCAAACTTATTAAACCTGTTGAGTTGCTCCATGACAAGCAAAACCTTGTTTCTTTTTTCCCCCCTCTACATTTTTTAATTTATTAATTTAATCATACATGAGCCCTCAATAGATTGCGAACACGCCTACATGACCGAGATTTATACACGCTCAAAAGTTGACTGTTAGGAGGGACCTGCATTATTTTTTTCCTCTTGCAACAAAGATATTCATTACAAGTGATTCAATGATGTGATCCTGCGATTTCTGAACAAAAACAACACCTGTTGTCCTAAAATTGAAGTGCAAGAGCATAATGTGAGCCACATCATAAGAAAACCGGATTTTGCATTGGCAAAAACAAAGGCGCCATCAGCTGGGCAGTGACTGCACAGCTGATCAGCGTCTTTGTTTTTGCTACACAGATAGTACAATCCCTCTTTTTCTTGCATCCGAAATTTCGAGCTTCTAGCCTCCTTCTGTAACTGGTTTGTCGGACCTGACCAGGAAACCCAAATTGTCGGTTTTCTCACGCAAAAGTTCATAATATTTCACTATCTACTCACCTTAGTTTTCACGGTGTTCATTCTCTGGTCACGGATGTGCTCCAGGGTGGCGGCTATATCAATCTCTTTGGCGCCTGAAAATAAATTTCAAACAAATACATAAGTGATTTATTTCACATTTTCATTCAATTAGACAATTTCAAATTAAGAGAAGAGACTTTATTATATTCCCTAGAGTTTTGCTTCAGTAGACCTCTAGCTACCTCTGCATTTTTCTGCTTTTTTCTTCATATGACTTGAGTGCTTGTAGAGTCAGCAATTGCATACTGGAAATAAACCTTACAGTGAAAAGCCTAATTTAAACTACCAGCATCAATTGCATACTGGAAATAAACCCTAATTTAAACTACCAGTGTCAATTGCATACTGGAAATAAACCTTACAGTGAAAAGCCTAATTTAAACTACCAGTATTTCGAAAGGCAAAGTAGCATAAGGAAACGTCACAGATTATGCAAAAATAATCTTTTTGAACCTTATAATTTTAAAAACAAAATCAACATATCTTGAGGAAAGTACCTTTGAATTACTTTAGGCAATGCTGTTTATATATATATAGGATTCATGCATGAACTTAACTAGAAAATGTTACCTTTTTTGTTTCTTTTTTGCGCGTATCTTTGATCTGGTTTGAAATGTCGACACATCAAGATGGGATTTGATATGCTTCTTATGATAAATTTGCAACTGCAGTATGACACATTCCCTTTCTCATCAATATGTTCACCACTCTTAAAGGATCTTAGTTTTAATTTTTATTTCTTACCTTTTGCCATTCTGTTAAGAACCATGTCGATAAGACAATAGGTTCCTGTGCGACCACAACCATCACTGAAAACAGAACCAAACATTCTCATAAATAAAAATATTTGGTTGTGATGATCATATGTTTCATCAAAGAATGAAAGATTTTACAAGTTTTCAAACTGTATTAGATTGAGATTTTGTCTTTGCATGGTCTATCCAGGTCAACTTGAATTACACACAAGTGTGTGAAAACCTGAAATTGCATGAGACACAGGTTAATCACAGGACTGCAATTTCCCTCTTTGAATTAGTGGAAGTGTGATTATTTTTTATTATACTGAACATTGTGCTATATTCTTTGGTGGTAACTGCAAAAACATATGTAATATTTTGTATTTCTCCTTACCTGCAGTGTACTACAATAGGACAGGATCGTCCACGGTACGACTTGTTCACCTTCCTGAAAATATACAAGATAGAGATTCACACAAAATCAAATCTTGTTGATGCAACTCTCATCTTGGGCGAAGTTGACAATCACACTGCTCCAACTTCTAAGAGTCATAACTCTTGTTAGTACTGTCCGCAGTGGATTATGTCTGCCTACAATAAATGAGCCACCTCATGAGAAAACCAACAATGTGGTTTCCAAACGGGTCTGACACAAACCAAGCTGTACAAGCACAGAAGATGGCTAGAGGCTGGAAATTTTGCATTTAGAAAGTACAGGAATTGTACTATCGTGTAGTGAAAACAAAAGTGCTGATCAGCTTTGCAGTAACTGC
Source organism: Rugalucina vietnamica (assembly GCA_964017185.1). Classification (NCBI taxonomy): domain Eukaryota; kingdom Metazoa; phylum Mollusca; class Bivalvia; order Lucinida; family Lucinidae; genus Rugalucina; species Rugalucina vietnamica. The sequence goes on from OZ024869.1 coordinate 5,117,107, forward strand.
GAAGCTGATGTGCGCCTTTGTTTTTCACATATGCAGATTGTTGGTTTTCTCATGACGAGGCTCATATTTTGTTTGTTTTGTAGATTTATTATGTCCTAGTCAACGATTTTTCAGTCATGTTACAACAGAGCCACTGCTTTCTATGGGAACCAGTAGCATCTGGCTCCAGTGGGGTCCTAACCCTGGACCTCTCCATTTACAGTCTGACACTCTACCACCAGGCCACTGTTCTCCCAAACTTTGTTAGATTTGTGACTGTAAGCATCCCAGTCAACAGCAATGGTCATGTCAGGACATTGTCACCATTTTATGGGACTTCTACTCTAGGATGTAGGATGTGACACTAGGATGTCATAAAACCCAAAATACGCTTGAGAATATAACCACCCGCTAAGTATAAACAACAGTCACTAAGGCGGTTTGACTTGAACTGCTTTTCCTGGGCAGACTCAGACCTTCTGAGTGTTTAACCATGATCAAACATTTATTATATCTGGAGACACAAGCAACCAATACATTTCTCACAGCCCTAATGGGTGGGGATCCTGCCATACTTAGGGGTGCTGGCATTTCACACCATTGCTGTAGGCATGCTGTCAATAGCTTGGCCAGCATTCAAGATAACTATGGTACATTGATCAGACTTCCATTGAATGAAACAAACAATGTACAATCATGCATAAAAGCAAACCAATAAAAACACATAAAACTAGCCTTTGAACAAATGACATATGCATGCAAATGAGCCTTGGATTGGAAAACTATTGAATTAAAATGAGCCACCGCATAAGAAAACCAACAAAATGCTTAGGTAGTATATGCACAGCTGATCAGCACCTTTGTTTTCGCTCCATAGATAATATGAAGCCTCCACTTTCTACATCTGAAATTTCAAACTTCTAGCTTGCTTGTGTGGCTATACAGGCCAGTTTGTGTCGGACATGGTCGGAAACCCAATTTGTTGGTCTTCTCATGCAGCAGCTCAAATGCTGATTATACAGCAAAGACACTTCCAATAGGCATTTTTTTCATCTCCAGAGGAAAAGAACAGTCTTCTACTATTAAACTCCCAAGTATGTCGCTGTCCATTCAACTGTGTCACCGCTGAGGCACTTTGCATCCTCGTCGAGACCATCAACAATTCTGCTGGGTTTGTCTAGCTGTGGCTCATGACATATGAGACATCAAATTCTGTATAGCGGCTGTCATTGTTAAGACTCTCATCATCCATGTTTTCTTGTCCGTCGCTCCATCCAAAATCCATGATTCTAGTTTTGCAAGAGTTACAATTTCAAGAACCTAGTCGATTACCCTATTTGTTAAAAAACTCTTGTTTTTTTTTTTTGTTTTTTTTTTTTTTGTTTTTTTTTTTATTCAGTTTTACGTCCCTTTCAAGCTTTTTCACTCATATCGAGACGAATCAATCGGTAGGTGGGGCGAAAACCGGAGTACCCGGGGAAAAACCAACTGACACACCCGCAAGCAGAACATGGCTTGTCTCACATATGAATTCGTGCCCCGTGCGAGGCGCGAACCCACATAGGTGTGATGATCGAATGATCAAGAGCACTGAAGTCAGCGACCTTAACCACTCGGCCACGGGGGCCGCCAAAAAAAAAAAAAAAATAAAAAAAAAACTCTTGTGACATGCTAAAAGTTTACACAATTCCAAGCTGTTCTTACTGGATATGGTTTAATTCTGGTTATGGCTTAACATCTCAGTCAATAATTTTTCAGTCATGTCAGGATGAGGACACTGCTTCCTGAGTGTTGACCAGTACTCTGGGGGAGCTTTAAGTGTCTTGCTCAAGAATACTACATGGCGGAGGCAGATATTAAATTCAGGACCTCATGCTTTGGAGTCCTATACTCTACCACTGGGCCACATGCTCCACAAATAATTATTTTTAATGTTGGTTTAGTTCCCCTTCAATTCTAAAGTTACATTTTTGAACAACAACATACAATTCCAAACAGATTTATATTTTTGTTCTTGTTTTAAAAATAACATGTGATTCATCAGTGAAATGATTATTAGTGATACGTTAGAGATCATCTTGAAGTGTTATTAAATGCAAATGATCAATGTTAAGTGAGTGAATCGTGCAGTATTAGTGGTCATACTGGACATCAGATCACTTTTGTGACTATGCAATTTGTTTATGGCACAATCGCATAAACCACAAAAGCTCTCTGACACGCAGTTAGTGAGTAAGCCAGGGCAAGCAATCATTCTTGTGCTTAGAATTCATCTGCCATCATTTTTCCTCAAAATCATGCCTTTGTCTCTTCCCTAGTTCTTTTTGTTTTTCTTTTGTAAAAATCGAAAGCTTTTAACTAATGACAAAGAAATGAAAACACAACATCTAGTTAACAGCGAAAAAGATTTTGGGATATAAGAGTAAAAGAAAACTACAATCTTAAGTATTCTTTTCAACAAAAAATTCTGGGATTCATGAAAGAGACAAACATCTTCACTATAACTATCGATAAATTTATATTAAAGCTGACACAAGACATAATTTTCATACCAGTCTTAAAGCTGGCTTGTCATAAGTCTGCTTTCTTAATAAAATTTCATGCAAAATAATATTTTCCATAATAGAGAAGAAAAAATAAAGTCTAAGCACAAGAACACATGCAACCACAAGCAAACTCACAAACAACATTTATCATTCATGCATGCTAAGATTTGATAGAGAAATGAACTTTGTAATGAACTGCAGAGTCACACATATTATGTGAACCATAATCACAAAGCGTGTATACATAGCTCTTGTGATACTCAGTGTAACTGCTTATAATTTGTCGTAAACTTGGCTAATATACTGCAGCATACTCCAATAGCCTATAACTGAAGTATACTTTATTGCCTGTAAACTGCAGCATAATACAGTAAGCTATACTTATAACTGTAAACCAAGGTAAACTTTGCTTGTAGAATACTGTTCTTTATAATACAATACACTACTCTGTAACTGTTATTTACTTTGCCTGTATATATACTACAGTATAATGCAATAACTATTCTCTATAACAATAAACCAAGGTAAACTTTGCTTGTAGCATACTGTTCTTTATAATACAATACACTACTCTGTAACTGTTATTTACTTTGCCTGTATACTACAGTATAATGCAATAACTATTCTCTATAACAATAAACCAAGGTAAACTTTGCTTGTAGCATACTGTTCTTTATAATGCAATACACTACTCTGTAACTGTTATTTACTTTGCCTGTATACTACAGCATAATGCAATAAACTATTCTCTATCACTTACATTGGTTGTATACTACAGCATACTTTGCTTTATAGAGCAATACACTGGAACTGTAGTACACCTTGCCCTGTATACTGTAGTACAATGCGCTGTGTATCGCATTACACAATGGAAAGCACAATTAAAGTAAGGTGCCTTAATCTGCCGTCCAAATATTCTAAAATTCAACCCTCACAGTTCTACAACAGTAATGTGCCTTTGTGAACAGGTTATAATTAACATGTATCGTATGCTTTTAATGCAGCGTTCAACAGATTTGTCAACAACATTCCCCTTTAATTCTAAATAAGTGGCTTAATAAACTCAGAACAAGGCCTCCCCCTTAACCACCCCTTCAAAGGTGTAGACAGTATAGCAAATAGTAGCAACATGTATTAGCCTGTTGTCTAGAAGCAAGCTAATCCATACATGTCTCACACTCCTTAGTTGGTCCTTAAAATTGTACAAAAACGTAGAAAAATGATGGTAGTCCCCTGGCTAAATCCATTCCTGATACAAAATCCAAAGATTTTTCTCTGATCAATTAAGCTGCTGTATGAGAAAAACAACTATTTGGGTTTCCACCCAGGACCGACACAAACCTGCCTGTACAAGCACAGAAGATGGCTACAGGCTGGAAATTTCGAATTTAGAAAGCAGAGGAACTGTACCATCCGTGCAGTGAAAACAAAGGCGTTGATCAGCTTTGCAGTTACTGCGAAGCTGATCTGTGCCTTTGTTTTCGCATACGCAAAATGCTGATTCTCTGATCAATTTCCCAGTAATGAACTCTGCAGAATCTGTCGTTGATGATCAATTCAGATTAGGAAACTGCATACGAGTTGTGTTGCCGTAATAATTGTAAGCTTTCACAACTATATGACTGAACAATATGAGCCGCGACGCGAGAAAACCGGTCTTCGGGATTTCCGACCAGGTCCGACACAAACCGGGCTGTACAGTCTCAGAAGCAGGCTAGAAGCTTGAAATTTCGGATATAAGAAGAAGAGGAAATATACTATCCGTGTAGCGAAAACAAAGGCGCTGATCAGCTTCGCGGTTACCGCGAAGCTGATCTGCGCCTTAGTTTTCGCCTAGACAAAAATCCGGTTTTCTCATGATGCGGCTCATATAGGTCCAACATAACATACCATGTAGTACTATGTGTTTAACATAATTTTCTACAATGCTTTTGTCATATGCAAGAAAAAATAACTTTTTCAGAAAAATCAAAGACAAAATGATTCATCTAGCCTTTAAGGTAAACCATACTGTTTTTATTTTGCAACCAAAAGAAAATGTGTTTATGAAACACTATGCCCCCAACTGGTAAGTCACTTTCAAGATGTAAAAATGTCCAAAAAATGACTAAGTTCAAATTGTAAAAAAAAGTGACAAAAATAAATCTGAGGAGTATACCCCTACCACATGCATATCTTCAAAGCATGGTCACAATGTCTGCAAAATTTCAAAAGTATCGGTATTAAATTGTAGGAGGAGTTGCGCACACAATGTACCCTCTATCCATTCACTAAAATGCCCGAAAAAATGATTAAGTTCAAATTGTGAAAAAAAATGACAAAAAATAATCCAAGGATTATATCCAAACCACATGCGTATCTTCAGACCATGCCCATAACACATGTAAAGTTTTAAATGAATTGGCATGAAACTGTAGGAGGAGTTCAAATTGCGAAAAAAGTGACAAAAATTAATCTGAGGATTATATCCAAACCACATGCATATCTTCAAAGCATGGTCACAATATCTGTAAAGTTTCAAGAGAATCGGAATAAAACTGTAGGAGGAGTTGTGCACACAAGGTTGAATTTACCTGAAAGAAAAAATATGGGTCCTCTTAATTTTCATATACAAACTACATACCAAATTTCAAGATCCTAGCTCTAACAGTTCCTGACCGAGTGCTCATGCATCACAGACAGACAGACAGACAGACAGACAGACAGACAGACAGACAGACTGACTGACTGACTGACTGCACGGACAGACCCAAACTAATATGCCCCCTCAACTTCTTCGAAGTTGGGGGCATAAAAAGCAAAAGATAATCCTAGACCATAGACAGTTCATTATCCTTTAGTGCTTGCATAGCATACTGCTCATATTTCCAATTAAAGATCAAAATCAATTTAAATGTCTTTAGTCACTGTCTACAACATTAATTTTTGAAGGATCATGTTCCACAGAAAATGTAGGGTACTATTATTTTCCTAAAGTTTCAGCCAGCTAGGCAAAAACCAAATCCGAAAGCCTGCATGGCTAGGGTTTGTAAAATTTACCCATCCATCTGCACACTTTGTTCTTTTCAATAATCAAGATAAAGACACTTTGGGCATTATTGAAAGGCCTCCATAGCAACATTTCAATGCAATTAATTTTCACTGGCGAACTGACTGATGAAACAACAGAACATTAAATTAACCCATATTTGACAAATTTATTTTCCCATCATTATCATTTCGGTGAGTCCACTTTCATTTTTAGGGGCTTCAGGAAGGGTTTTCAGATTTTATTCCATTTTTCGATGAAATTCCTCTAAGCAAACAGAATAGCACCAGATGTGATGCCGCATTCTGCGGCGTCACATCTGGGGCTATTCTATTTGCCTATGTCCCATAAAAGGGACAACAGGCTTATATGAATTAAAGTGCTTAAATACTTGGATGTGGATGCTTGTAATTTCTTGTATAATGTCAGTTTTGTTGGCAAAAATATAACACTTTCTAAAACCCTTTAAAATGTGACACAATTTTTTCAAACAATTTCATTTCACCATCCTAGTGACCTTAGAATATCTGTTAAAATAACAATCATGTGTGTTTTAGAATTTTTCTTTTTAATAATAAAAGAGAAAGATTAATTCTAAATTTCAATTTCAAAATGTCTGCGAAGAAATAATGAAAACCAATATAGTCTTCTTTCAGAAAATATTATTTTATACCTTTTGCAGACATGAAAATTTCCTCCAGACGTTGTATTAATAGACTACTCCATTAATCGTACATTTCAAACTCGAATGCTTCATCCATTTCCTAATGCACCAGGGAAGCACCGTAATGACGAATTCATCTCAGCTTCTTCTATGCACTTCCTTAGTAACTATGAAGCTAGGGTAATAATAGCACTGGGGATCTGTTGTTGACAACTCGATTGCCATGGCAACAGATTTTTCTGACAAGCAATTAATGATAAAATAAATCAATGGGGAGGAGATAAAGACATATTGGAAATCTGGGGTGTAAAATTTCCAATAGAAGTGTGGTCAGGAGCAAATTAATTTGGGCTACATTCTATTCTTTGTATATGAATATTGATAACTAATATACAAGGACGATGTAACATAGCAATGCTAGGGAACATCGCCACATCCAATCATATTTGAATCAGACCGACTGGTTGCACTGATTGTTGCATAGGTAACAGAAGTCAAAGAGAGAGAAAAATAAGAAAATTAATATCAAAATATTAAAGATGCATTAATAAAGCAAGGCTTATACATGTATAACATAAAACATCTATTTGAAGTCTAAGCATTTCCCATGATGATCAGGTTCTTCACTGATTTTGATGCATTTGTTATACTGTAGTTTATGTTAGATTAAATGCTGATTATAACTGTAAGCTTTAAGCCAAACAAGAAAATTTTAATGACCTTTGCAATTGTGTCAATTTTTTTGGCTTCTAGCTCTGTCTAAGAAGTAAGAAATGTTTGGTCATGTACAAGAAAATTCAGGGGTATTTTGCATATTCTAGCCCAGCATACTAATGCCATTTTGATTGCCAACCCAGGTTGGAAACCTACATGCAAGTTTATTTGCTATGTGTCAAGTATTAGCATTACCATAATCCAAATGCTCTGTTTTAATATAATTAATGATCTTTGCGTTTTTTTTTAAAAGCTGCAAACATCAGCTACATTGTAAATGAACAGCTGATCAGCACTTTAAATTTCACTAAAATCATAAGACAATACTCATCAACTTCAACACTGCTGCTTGTAGCCAGCCTAAATATATACAAGAAATGTTTAATCAACGAATTTTGGATGATACAATGCCACTTTTAAGATCTACAATGTCTTCTTACTTTATTCCTCCTAGGCCGAAAAAAGAAATATTTAAACAAAGCATCATTTATTCGGGACCTTTAGTATGGAACTCATTACCAACTAATTTAAAAAATCTAAGCTCATTAAGCTCATTCCATAATAATTTTGTAAAGTGGTTAAAACAGTAAACAATGTTCATGTACTCTGTTGTATATAACATGTAAATTCATCTGTATATAATGCCTTATTTTTAATTACTTTATGTTTAGGTTTAGTAGTGTGAATGTGAGTTTGAGTGTAACATTAATGTTTCATTTTGTTTCAATTGTTCCTTCATTTGATACATGTATATTTGTTAAGTTTTGTGTAAATTTGTAATTGTGTTTTTCATGTTTGTAGATTAGTGAGGGCCACATGGAAGATTAGTTTGTACTAAATGTGTTTACCCTCGTTAAATAAAGTCGATTATTATTATTATTATTATTATTAACTTCTGTGACTGTAAAGCCTGGTTATCAGACAACATATCTCCTGCTGGAGTTCAATCAAGGATCATACTATTAGAGTTACCACACAAGAAAATCAATCCACGAGACTTCAGACCAGTTCCAGCACAAATCGGCTGGACGCTTGAAAGTTCGATTATAAAAAGAAGGAGGATTGTACTACTGTATGTGTAGCAAAAACAAAGGCGCTGATCAGCTGTGCAGTTACTGCACAGCTGATCTGCGTCTTTGTTTTCGCATTATTAGGCAAAATGCGTTTCTCTCAATCAAGGATCATATTAATGATTATTAAGTAAACAAGTGACATCTGGTCACTGGAGATCAGTAATCATGAGAATTCATTATTGTCATTGCCAGGATTTCCTAGGAAACATACTCAAAATCTCGGGAAGTACATCGTTTAATTTGAGGTCTATGACATTGCCAGGCATGCATTAATGATTGTCATTCTGAGCGATTTACATGTATAAAATGAGTCTTAATGTCAGAACACGTCTTTCGGGTTTTTTTTTTTTTTAAGTCACCTGGACCATTTTGAAAAAACGAGAATGAAAAAGGACAAACATACATGAGAGGTTGGGCACAAAAATTGCAGGTTTTTTGTAATGCTGTTGTGTTGCAGTTTTTACACAAAGCAAATCTGGGTTGGTACATGAAGGGTATATGTATTTAAAAGTAATGTTTGCTTTGAATATATTCCCATGAAATCCAAAATTTTGAGAAAACCAAAGTCATGGGGTTGTCATAGCAGGGCTTCTTTCACAGACTTATTATTGCACTATGCTATAATCAGCAATATTAGGTTCACACCATTGTCAGCTGCAATGCTGTTCTGTCATTAAATTGCCACTATACTGATCACAAGCGTGACAAAGTGAGCCACATCATATGATATTCCGCCTTGCCACATGTGGTCCAACACAAGCGAGACTGTACAACCAGATAAGCTGGCGAGGTTCTACATTTCAGATTTAGGAAGCAGCTGGTTAGTACCATCTAAGTAGCGAAAACAAAGGTGCTGATCAGCTGCACAGTGAATGTGCAACTGATCTGCACCTTTTGTTTTTGCATGAGCTAAATGATTGCTTTTCCCTGACGTGGCTCAAGTGTCATTATCAGACTGATCCTGGCCTTTCAACACCAAACTGTAAATGACATTGATCAGTCTCAATTGAGCATCATCATGAGCTAACCTACTTTTTACATACGTTAGAACAATGACACAGATCAGCTGAGCATGAACAGCACATCTGATAAGAGCCTTTGTTTTCGCTTGGAGAATAGTACAATTCCTCTTCTGCTTACGTCTGAAATTTCTAACTGTAAGCCTTTTTATGTTATTGTACAGGCTGGTTTGTGTCAGACCTGGTTGGGGAAAAAAACACAAAGACACAGCTCCAATGATGATTTATTGGTCATGTCTGCAGTTGTAACACTAAGCTTGAATAAGTGAGCCGCCTCGTGGGAAAACCAACAATGTGGTTTCCGAACAGGTCTGACACAAACCGGGCTGTACAGTCACAGAAGCAGACTAGAAGCTTGAAATTTTGGAGTTAAGTAGAGGAGGAATTGTACTATCCGAGTAGCGAAAACAAAGGCGCTGATCAGCTTCGCGGTTACCGCGAAGCTGATCTGCGCCTTTGTTTTCGCCAATGCAGATTGTTGGTTTTCCCATGGGGCGGCTCAAGTGTAAGTATTGGTCACACAGATGCTGCAGACACGTTTCAATATGTTGACACGTTCTATGATGTCAGCTGACTGCTGACAGTGCCGCAACTCTATGACACCTTTGATTTTTCGTCATTAAAATACCTTGAAACTTACTATAATCCTAGTCATTTTTATCTTGCTAACCTCTGTTCTTTTCATAGAGATATAGCTTAAAACTTGATGTCCAGTTCTTAGAACCAAATGTCTCTTCATGCAGATTATAAGGGCTTAGAACTCCACTGCTCTTCAAGTGGACAGGACTTAGAACCCAAGTCCAAGGCTTAGAACCAACCCAATGTTTCTTTATACATCATGCAGACTGGGCTTAGAACTCAACATCCCTTCAAGCAGACAGGGCTTAGAACTCAACATCTCTTCCTGCAGACAGGGCTTAAACTCAACATCTCTTCCTGCCGATAGGACAGAAGTCAACATCCCTTCAAGCAGACAGGGCTTAAAACTCAACATCTCTTCGTGCAGACAGGGCTTAGAACTCAACATCTCTTCCTGCAGACAGGGCTTAGAACTCAACATCTCTTCCTCCAGATAGGGCTTAGAACTCAACATCTCTTGCAGACATGGCTTAGAACTCAACATTTCCTGCAGATAGGACTTAGAACTCGACATCTCTTCCTGCAGACAGGACTTAAAAGTCAACATCTCTTCCTGCAGACAGGGCTTAGAACTCAACATCTCTTCCTGCGGATAGGACTTAGAACTCAATGTCCCTTCAAACAGACAGGGCTTAGAACTTAATGTTTCTTGATGCATACAGGGCTTTGAACCAATGTCCAAACATGATTAATACTATATTATACCCTATCTCTTCCTGCAGACAAGGCTTAGAACTCAACATCTCTTCCTGCAGACAGGGCTTAGAACTCAACATCTCTTCCTCCAGATAGGGCTTAGAACTCAACATCTCTTGCAGACAGGGCTTAGAACTCAACATTTCCTGCAGACAGGACTTAGAACTCGACATCTCTTCCTGCAGACATGACTTAGAAGTCAACATCTCTTCCTGCAGACAGGGCTTAGAACTCAACATCTCTTCCTGCAGACAAGGCTTAGAACTCAACATCTCTTCCTGCAGACAGGGCTTAGAACTCAACATCTCTCCCTGCAGATAGGGCTTAGAACTCAACATTTCTTCCTGCAGACAGGACTTAGAAGTCAACATCCCTTCAAGCAGACAGGGCTTAGAACCAATGACCAGACACTATTAATACCATTGCTCCAGCTCTCATTAAAATACAGGACAAACAAAGTTTAAACATTCGTTTTACATGGGATTTACTGTAACATGTACTCAAAAGCCACATGTTGGTATAAATTTGAGTGATTGGTGGTGTTTAGTCAAATATCTCTCCATGAAGACAGGACTTAAAACCCAGTGTTTTTCACACAGTAAGGGCTTAGAACTTAACTTTTCTTCACACAGACCGGACTTTGACCCCAATCCGATGTTTCTTTGTGCAGAGTTAAGAAGTTTTTATGTACACAGTAAAGCCTGAACAGAGGCATTAAATTTTCGTTTTTCTTATTTGTCTTTTTCTTTTCTACTAACTAGTATTATTGAAGTAAATTATGAAAATGTTTTCAATTCGATGAATTTCTGTTAGCAACATGTATAACCAGACAGACAGAACAACAAAATAACACGTTGGACCTGAGCATTGGGTCAACTTCAACCTGTCAAAAGTCCCAACTTTCGTCTGTAGCTTTTGCCTTCACAGCTCAGTTGAAATAACCTGCATGTACTTATGGAGATTCTAAGGACCAGTTGCATTTTATCATTGAAACATTGCAATTAAATTCAAAACCAAGGGCTTTACACATGAACCTCTACATTAGCGATTTTTCATTAAGAAACTGGAAACTCATTTTCAACTTTCTATCTACCCTATACAAACCAGGTTTAGATTGCTTAGTTTTATTGAATTCAATGTGTTTGATGATGTAAATTTCATTGTCTAAGCAGCCACTTTGATTGAATTTCTGTCTCACCTAATCGTTGGATCAAATTAGAGCATGTCCCAGTTTGAATAGAAGCCAGATTAAGTTTTTATAGTGAAGAAATTTAAATGGATTTCCTGACTCAGTAGCTATACCATGACACATCTATCACTGGCATACATGTCAGTGAAATAACAGCAGTTATTCAAGGAGATAACATTTAAAATACTGAGACCAATTTCATATTTGTGACAATAAAATTTCACCATTTTGCCTTGATGTGTATATTCTTGGTGGTTTCACATCAGCAATGTGATAGTTCGTCTCTCACTAATGAGAAAGACCATCATTATTTCTTGAATAGTGCTGATGTGTGTTGGTGAGTTCTTTGATGGCTGACTAGGCCAATTCTGGCTCTAAACTGTCGGTTGCAAGTAGAGCAAGTCAATGTCATAGAGTCTGATGGTGGCACATTTGTTTTGGCTTTGCGCTCTCTTCGCTTTCTTTCAGCTTCACAGATTCTCTTCTTTTCATAAAGAGCTGCTCCTTTGTTGATGAGACCTCGCCACTTTGATCGCTCCTGTGCAGTCTGTTCCCAGGACCCCATTGGTATTTCGAAATCCTTCAGAGAGGCTTTGAGGGTGTCTTTGTAGCGTTTCTTCTGGCCACCTTGAGAGCGCTTTCCCTCCTGTAGTTCTCCATAGAAAACTTTCTTTGGAAGTCGCGCATCAGGCATTCTTATAACATGGCCAGTCCATCTTAGCTGTGCTAGCTTTAAGACTGTATGCATGCTTTGCATCCCTGCTTTCGTCAGGACCTCTGTGTCTGGAATCTTGTCCTGCCACTTGATTTTTAACAACTTTCTCAAACAGCTTAAGTGGAAATGGTTAAGTCTTTTTGCATGGCGTTGGTATACTGTCCAGGTCTCACATGCATACAAGAGGATTGGCAGTACCACAGCCTTGTAGACTTTCAGCTTGGTGTCAAGCTTGATTCCATTTCGCTCCCAGACATTTGCACGGAGTCGTCCGAATGCCACACTAGCCTTTGCAATTCTGGCAGTGATCTCATCATCAATATGCACTGCTCTGGAGAGAGTGCTTCCCAGGTAGGTGAACTTGTCAACAACTTTAAGTTTTTGCCCATTCACAGTGATGGTTGGTTCATTATATGGCTTTCCGGGCGCTGGTTGGTGTACAACCTCTGTCTTTTTTGTGCTGATTGTGAGATCATAGTTATCACATGACTGTGAGACTTGATCCATGGCTCTTTGCATTTTTGCCTCTGTGCTGGCATTCTTATCCATATCATCTGCATAGAGGAGCTCATCTAGCACATCAGTCTGGACCTTAGTTTTGGCTTGCAACCTTCTGAGGTTGAATATGTTGCCATCAAAACGGTACCTGATTGGAAAACCAGTGTCACTGTCCTGAAAAGCATCCATAAGCATGGCAGAAAACATCATGCTGAACAGTGTTGGTGCCAGAACACAGCCTTGTTTGACCCCATTTGTTACTTCAAATGGTTCAGAGAACTCTCCATCATTTTGCACACGTGCCTGCATGCCATCATGAAACTGCCGCACCATTGCTATGAATCTGGGTGGACAGCCAAACTTGGCCATGATTTTCCAGAGTCCATCACGACTAACAGTGTCAAAAGCTTTGGTGAGGTCAACAAACGTCATGTATAGATCTACATTCTGTTCTTGGCATTTCTCCTGAAGCTGTCTTGCTGTGAAGATCATGTCTATTGTCCCTCTGTCTTTTCTGAATCCACATTGACTTTCTGGGATAAGTCCCGTCTGATCAAGATGAACATTCAGACGATTCAACAGAATTTTTGCAAGTATCTTCCCAGCAATTGATAGGAGGGAGATGCCTCTGTGATTGTCACAGACTTGAGGATTTCCTTTCCGCTTGTATAGGTGGATTATGGATGCATCCTTAAATTCTTGTGGGATAGCCTCCTTTCTCCACATACAGTGAAACAACTCTGTCAGTTTCTCTGCCATGGGTAGCCCCCCAGCCTTGTAAACTTCGGCAGGAATTGCATCTGCACCTGGGGCTTTGCCAGATGATAGTTGTTGAACTGCTTTTCTTGTTTCCGTAACGGTAGGAAATTCATCTAACAGAACATTGCACTCTATCTGTGGAAGTCTGTCGATTGCATCCTCATTGATGCTTGATGGTCGATTAAGCACACTATTGAAGTGTTCTGCCCACCTTTCCAAGATAGCTTCTTTATCTGTGAGAAGAGTGTTACCATCTGCACTGAGCAATGTGGTGGCTCCAGAACTCTTTGGACCATAAATGGTTTTCAGTGCATCATGAAATTTCTTCATGTCCTTTCTATCCGCAAAAGACTGAATTTCTTCTGTTTTCTTCCTCAGCCAGGAATCTTGCATGTCCCTAAGCTTGGTCTGGACTGTCTTACAAATGTTGCTGTAGGCTGCTTTCTTTGATACTGAGCTAGTATCATCTTGATGTGCCTTGTGCAATCGGTGCTTTTCTTCAAGAAGCCTCTGAATTTCGTCATCATTCTCATCAAACCAGTCTTGATGTTTGCGAGATGGATGGCCTAAGGTGCTTGCAGCTGAAGAAAGAACTGTTTTATGGAAAACTGTCCAGTTTTCTTCGGGGTCCTCTGAACTGAGATTCATTGCATCCAGTTGGTTGCAAACGTCTGTTAAGAAATCTTGTCTCATGCTGTCTTTATTCAGCTTTGAGACATCCAGTCTCTTAGGAGCTTTCTTGCCTTGAGGTCGCCTCGCAGGCTGTATTCTTAGGTTGAGTTTGCTGACAACCAGTCTATGATCTGTCCAGCAGTCTGCACCACACATAGTCTTTGTCACTTTAACATCCTGCCTGTCTGTTCTCCGCACTATGACATAGTCTATGAGATGCCAGTGTGTATCCAGCACCAACTTCTTTGATCTCCCCAACATCTGCGAACCGAGTCTCACTCAATGCAGCTATCTGTATATCATACCTCCCAAGTTCTCTGCCCACAAGGGCCGTTCTACGCTGTGGTCTATCTGACCCAGCATTGTCCATTAAAGTACGCACATTCCATGCGCCAATCCGTAAGGGGATTACTCTAGCTTTTTTCTTTGTATTTCGACCGCTTAAGGGGATCCCCGCTGATCGCGGTTAACCAGCCAGGGGGTTTGAAGCAGGCAATTGTTTAGGGCACCTTTTCTAGCCCCTTCCCCATGCTACGGGGGTGAGCAGTGCGGTCCTAAATAGGTCTGCTCAGTCGCTCAGCCGACTGCCGAATTCTGCTTACTGCTTCTCCTCACAGAAAACGACCATTAGAACTGAGCCGCCTGTGTGCAGGTCTGCAACTACAGCTCCCAGTGTGTCCTACACCTGCTGCTTCGCCACTTGCCCATCGCCACAGGACTTTGTAGGTATGTGGGTGCAAGTGTGATGAAATTGTTGTGTATGCAAGTGCTTGTGTGTTGAGAAATAAGATGACATGCGCTATGAAATTAGATTATAGTGAGGAAGAGGTGCGCAACGTCAACCTCACTCTCTAGTCCTCGCCCAGCTGCGCCCAGAGGCAAGACACAGGTCAAGACGTCTGGAGTTGGGTTTAGATGCAGTGGATGACCGTAACATCTTTAGTGCCTTGTCACGCTCTGCATGTTCCACAACATGTTGCTGTATCGCTTTCTGAACCGTTGAATCAGGTGATTTCTTCCGCTCCATCTACCGAAACAGTCTTTGCATATCTGGACTAGGCATATCCAGACACACAGGTTTGATTTTGAGTTTCCTTCTCCTAGATGAATTGCTGGCCACAGCTGAAGAGCTCCATCTACCCTTTCTTAGGTTTTGTTTAGAGACCTGTAAACTCCTAGGAGGACTGTCAACCAAGACTAATGAGTTCCCCCTGCCCAGCTAGATTTTTGTGTAGAGAACTAGCTTAACTCCTAGATGAGTTGCCTTCCAAGGCTAACGAGCCCCATCTGCACCGCATGACAACAGGTAGTACTGATTACATGTTACAGTAGCAGTTAAACTGACCTGACCTGAATCAGCAATGTATACCCCCTTCAACCCCGCTTTTATAAATCAAAACTGGGGTATGCAGGGATATACCTGTTTTTCTTATTTTTGCTCCAAAACATACTATGTTAGAGGTGGCTCTAACGTGTACCCACAATCTATCTTTTGGGCAGAAATAAGTAAAATATCAAAAAATTTCTACTGAAAGTTTTCCATATTTACAACTTAAGCAAAAACTGTATATTGCATGGGCAAGTTTTTGTAATGTTTTTGCAGACTCGACTTGGCCTATACAGAATGTCAAAATGGACATATTCTTAGCAACTTATTTTTGCCAATTCTTCTTTCTTGCGAAAATAAATCGCTTGCGAAAATAGATTGGTTTACAGTATGTCTTAAATGTATTGATAAATGCAGACCCTGTATACAAATTAACTCCATGTCCTATCCTACAAGAAGAAAAGGTGACAAATACAAATTTTCAGTCTCCTCTCAGCCTGGGTCTACACTGGCTAAAATAATTGAGCCACCTCGTGGGAAAACCAACAATGTGGTTTAGGAACAGGTCCGACACAAACCGGTCTGTGCATGCACAGAAGATGGCTAGAGACTGGAAATTTTGGATTTAGAAAGTAGAGGAATTGTACTATCCGTGTGGCAAAAACAAAGACGCTGATCAGCTTCGCGGTTACCGCAAAGCTGATCTGCGTCTTTGTTTTCGCCTATGCAGATTGTTGGTTTTCTCATGAGGCGGCTCATATGGTGACAGAATAGCCACACTCAATTCACAAGCCTTGATACACAGTTTCAGTAAAACAAATGGGGTACATCTCTGAGGATAATTTTACTGATTTCACCATAAAAACTATTGGAACAGTTGCTGACATCTCACTGAGGCAGTTCTAATGTAGCTTTTATGTGGACAACACATCAAAATTATTTTCCACTACCATCAGAATGTAAACCTTACCTGCATCATGAAAACATGTCCATTTAATGTATGGGGTATACATAGTAAAACGGATATACAGGGGTACACCTATTTATCTTATTTTCAATCCAAAACAAACCGGTAGATTGTGGGTACTCGTTAGAACCGACCTGTCGAGGCGGTCCTAATGTGTACCCACAATCAATGTTTTGAGCAAAAATATTAAAAATATCAAAATTTTTTAACGAAAGTTTTCAATTTTTACAGTTAAAGAAAATATTGCATGGGCACGTTTTTGTAATGTGTTCCTATGACACTACAGTAGACAATAGCCTACGCTAACATTACGAAAACTTGCCCATGCAAGATATAGAGAAATTTTTCAGTAGCAAAAATTGAAAATTTCATCATAAAATTTTTGATACTTTTCAAAGTTTAGCTCAAAACATAGATTGTGTGTACACGTTAGAACCGCCTCGCTGAGGCGGTTCTAACGTGTACCCACAATCTATGTTTTGGAGCAAAAAAAAGAAAAATAGGTATACCCATGCATACCCCAGTTTCGCTATATGAAAGTGGGGTTCAAGGGGGTATACATTATACGGACATGTTTTCATGATGAACACATGATACAACACCACACCAACCCACCTTCTGAAGTCCAGTAGAGCCTTGATGGAGCTGGGTATCCCCAGGTCGGGCCAGGTCAGGAAATGGAACTGGGTCACTGTACGTGTCTCGTTGGTCTGCAGGTTCTTCAGGTAGAAGCTACGGACCAGGTAGTCATCACACCAGATGTGCTCAGAGACAAGGTGAACCTGTGAGAACAAAAAGTTTTAACAGTTAAACCATTAAATTATGACCAATAGTATTCTCCTTTTTTAACGTTTGGAACAGTCCACTTTCATTTGTAGGGGAAACAGGAGTGATTTTTTCTTCAATTTTTATTTCTTCAATTTTTAAAGCCCGTCAGATGGGAGCTATTCTGTTTGCCAATGTATTCTGTTTGCCTGTGTCCCATAAAAAGGATGCCAGGCTTATACAAGTTAATGGTAAAGCTGTAAACTTTGGAAACTGTTTGATGCATCTTTGAATAATTAGAGCAGCTACTATGGTTGAAAATTCTTGATAGATCTGCTATTACAAAGACTTTCTTCATCATTTTCGCATGGATTTTTAAAAATATTTATGTATCACATTAAATAGTAGATTAGGTTTTTTCAAAAACCCTGACAGTTTGCTGATACAGGCTGTTAAAGTTTCAAGAGAAACAAACATACTGAAGCATAAATAATTTGAAGTTAACTTTCAGTCTTTGAAAAGTTGAACTACAATTAAAATCAGTTTGACTATATTGATTATTTCTGTGTTATATACAAAAAGTGTAACCCCTCCACCAAGGATGGAATCTAAATAAATTATTTCATCCACTAAAGTTCCTAACCAACAGGACTCTTAAGGACAAAGGAACCACTTCATACTAAAACCTGTTTAGGTTTGTAACATGGCCAGGTATGAAGTTTCTTGGTAATAAAATCATGCACCAAACATGATAAATGTTTATATATGAGCCGTCTCGTGGGAAAACCAACAATGTGGTTTCCGAACAGGTCCGACACAAACTGGTCTGTACAGTTATAGAGGCAGGCTAGAAGCTTGAAATTTTGGAGTTAAGTAGAGGAGGAATTGTACTATCCGAGTAGCGAAAACAAAGGCGCTGATCAGCTTCACGGTTACCGCGAAGCTGATCTGCGTCTTTGTTTTCGCCTATGCAGATTGTTGGTTTTTCCACGAAAATCATGCATCAAACATGATAAATGTTTATATATGAGCCGCCTCGTGGGAAAACCAACAATGTGGTTTCCGAACAGGTCCGACACAAACCGACCTGTACAAGCACAGAAAAGAGCTAGAAGCTTGAAATTTCGGATTTAAGAAGAAGAGGAAATGTACTATCAGAGGAGCGAAAACAAAGGCGCTGATCAGCTTCGCGGTTACCGCGAAGCTGATCTGCGTCTTTGTTTTCGCCTATGCAGATTGTTGGTTTTCCCATGAGGCGGCTCATATGTTCAGCATGTTTCATTGTTAATGTGGAGTGTTTGATTTTACCAAACACTTTTTCAAAATCTAAGACTACCATGCAATAAATGGAGTGAATAAATGGTATTTTCATAAAATATAAAAGCATTATACATGTATGATTTAATATTTGCTAATTGCTTTATTTGCCTTAATACAGTTTGACATGTTTATTTTGAAACAAAGAAGCACCACAGCAATAGAAGTTCTACTGATAAAGAAGCATGTAATGTATCTCATGTATCATTTTGTATCATAAAGACTTTCATCACCTTGCCAAACCATATTCTGTAAGTTCGGAAATTTTTCGCAAGACCTTAACTTTTGCTGATTTTCGCGAATTTTGTCACCTCGCGGATTCAAAGTCCTCGCAAATAAATACTTACAATAATCTTTACAGACTGCAAGAGTACACGCTCGCGAATTCAAGAACTTGCTAACAATTCGGAAATGGAAAATTCGAGAATTAAAAGTCACACGAAAATTTCTGAGAATACAGTATCAATTTTCAAAAATACTCATCATTCAAAAACCTTGCTATACAATTGTAAGTCTTTAACCATCACACCATGCCAATTTTCCAAAACCTTGCAATACCATCCATGCAAATCATCCAAAGTCTTGATGAACCATGCCAATTTCCAAAAACTTTGCCATACCTTGTCAAATTTCAAAAACCTTGCCAAATGTGTAGTTCTAAGTTAGTACTCTACTTACAAGCTGTTTTCTTACCAACTTGCAAAATATTCCTATGGGAGTAAAATGTCAAACTAAAAACTGAATGTCAAGCATCACATATGCTACCTGTATTACATAAATGTATAAACTGTTACTACACAATGATTCAGTGGTGAAGACTAAAAAGATTTACTTGATTGCCAAATGCTGATGATGTGGGTGTCTAGTCGTTAAGTTGTATCAATTTAATTTGCTAATTTTTGCATCAATTAATTTTGCTTGGTTGTGGTTGCTTATTAGAATCTTAATTTTATTTTTCTTATATTTATTTTGTCAGTTTTTACACTTCTAAAAACCTCTGTATATTACAAGGGCATGTTTTTGATTATGGAAAATTACCTCATATATGTGGTATAGGTCGCTCCCCTCCTCTGGCCAGTAGCGGTGACACATGGCCTCACCGTTCTCCGTCAACTTGGTCAACATCACGATCACCACACTACCTTGCTCCCAAACCATCTAAAATCAAACAAATCTTCTGTAAAACTAGTTGTATTAACAACAAATGAGCCGCCTCATGAGAAAAACCGACAATGTGGTTTTTGACCAGGTCCGACACAAACTGGGCTGTACAGCCACAGAAGACAGCTTGGAGCTTGAAATTTCAGATTTAAGAAGAAGAGGAATTGTACTTTCCAAGTAGCGAAAACAAAGGCGTGATCAGCTTCGCAGTTAACGCGAAGCTGATCTGCGTCATGCAAATTGTTAGATTTCTCATGAAGCCGCTCAAATGTTCTTTCCCCAACTGCATATATATACCATATATATGCATTCTGGGTAAGTTTGAACATTATTTTTGCCATAGTTTCAAAAATAAATAGCATTCAAATATGTCAAGGAATCACACTATGTCAAGGAATCACACAATGTCAAGGAATCACACTATGTCAAGGAATCACACAATGTCGAGGAATCACACAATGTCAAGGAATCACACTATGTCAAGGAATCACGCAATGTCAAGGAATCACACTATGTCAAGGAATCACACTATGCCAAGGAATCACACTATGTCAAGGAATCACACAATGTCAAGGAATCACACAATGTCAAGGAATCACACTACGTCAAGGAATCACACTATGTCAAGGAATCACACAGTGTCAAGGAATCACACTATGTCAAGGAATAACACTAAGTCAAGGAATCACACAATGTCAAGGAATCACACTATGTCAAGGAATCACACAATGGCAAGGAATCACACTATGTCAAGGAATCACACAATGTCAAGGAATCACACTGTGTCAAAGAATCACACAATGTCAAGGAATCACACTGGAGTTTGTGTGGATTAAGATCAGACAGTGTTTCTGTCAGGTTCAAAATGTTTGCACTTTTTTATAGATTAGACATGAAAAACAGAGTGGAGGGAAAACCACATAGCAAAATCTAAGGGCGTGTCATCGCCCATTACCACATATTGAGCTGTGACACAAGAAAAAACGGTCTTCGGGGTTCCAACCTGGTCCAGCACAAACTGGACTATACAGCCACAGAAAATAGCAAGAAGCTTGAAATTTCATGTTTAGAAAGTAGACCCATCATACTATCTATAGAGCGAAAACACAGGTGCTGATCAGTTACTATACAGCTGATCTGCGTCTTTGTTTTTGCATATGTAGACTGTTGGTTTTCTGATGGGATGTCTGTTAGTGCCTGTGTACATCATCAGAAATTATGGTCATTACCTGCCAGAAGTCAGCTACGGTGTGGGGCAGTGGCCCCTGGGTGGCAACATACGCTGGGTTACGTGGGTCGTGGTCAGTCTGAAATATAACATTTTTATCTTTATCAAAAAGAGAACATTGTTATAATTTCTCATCTTTTTTAGTCTTTACTACTTGGAATAATGATTACTGTTAAACACAAATTTATTTGTGTTTACATGTTTGTGTTTACATGTTTACAAATTTATTTATTTATTTGGTCTACTGTCATAATGTAAGGACAATATATAAAGTCAATGTTGCAAAATAATATCTGAGAGATTAATCTCATCCATCAGACTAATCTCAGCTGTGTGGCTTTTTTCATCCATTATCATCTGTGAGACTCTCAATTTGAGACACGACGCGAGAAAACTGGTCTTCTGGGTCTCCATCCAGACCTAACACAAACCGACCTGTACAGTCACAGAAGCAGGCTAGAAGCTTGAAATTTCGGATTTAAGAAGAAGAGAAATTATACTATCCGTGTAGCGAAAACAAAGGCGCTGATCAACTTCGCAGTTACTGCGAAGCTGATCTGCGCCTTTGTTTTCGCACAGGCAAAAATCCCGATTTCTCACGATGTGGCCCATTTGTGAGACTTAAACTGAGAGAAAACATCAAACACTGTGTGCTTACTATAGTGCTTGCATTGATGAAGTCCGACCCTGAGACGTTGGTTGACGGTGACAGAACAACACGGGAGTGGTCATCTGGAAAATATAATGTAGGACAACAATGAATTTAGCCAAAAACGTGCGAAGGATATGGCCTCATCTTTACACCACAAGCGTGGAATCAGTATACATACATTTGAGCCGCCTCTTGGGAAAACCAACAATGTGGTTTCCGAACAGGTCTGACACAAATCAGGCTGCACAGTCACAGAAGCAGGCTAGAAATTTGAAATTTTGGATTTAAGAAGAAGAGGACGTGTACTATCCGTGTAGCGAAAACAAAGGCGCTGATCAGCTTCGCGGTTACCGCGAAGCTGATCTGCGTCTTTGTTTTCGCATAGGCAGATTGTTGGTTTTCTCTCACGAGGTGGCTCATTTTTTACTTTTTTCATTAAAAACATCATTTTGCACAAAAAATAGAGAGTATGTAAAGTGTGTTTACCTTTTTGCATCATCAAATCCTTCACCATGTATCAATCATATTGATGTTACTATATGCAACCGCAACCGTGGAGAAGTATTTGATAGTTTGGTAGGCATGATTTATGGTAGATCTAAACTCGTCTATTATGTCACAAAAAATTTAATTAGCTGATGCAAGGTCCATCTTATCACACGAAGACAGGAGACGAGGGGTTTACCAGAGCTTGCCTTATAATGCTGAGCGCAAAGCAAAGATATTATAACCTACTGATACCAATTTTTAACACTTTTGTAAGGTGCTACCAGTCCATGAACCCACAACCTATCTTCTGACGTGAAACCAATAGAATGCTCTACATTTAAGTTCTGTAGTTCTAGATTTATGAGTTTCATGATGAGAGCTGAAGTGAGCCTTTGCATAAGAAAACCAACAATCTCTGTTTCTGACCAGGTCCGACACAGACCGGCCTGTACATTCACAGAGGCAGGCTAGAAGCTTGAAATTTCGGATTTACGGATTGTACAGTACTATCTGTGTAGCAAAAATAAAGGTGCTGTAACTGCACAACTGATCTGCACCTTTATTTTCGCATAAGCAAATTGTATGTTTTCTGATGCGGCTCAATTATTCAAATTTCTCATGGAAACTGAAGTTTGAAAGAAAGAGACTTATATTCTAATACAATTGATTTTTTCTTTTAAATTTGAGTCATCAAGAATAATACCAGCATTTTCATGAGATGAGCCTGATCATGGAATAAAATCTGTTTTATTTTTTATTTTTTATTAGTTTGCAAAAACAAAAGCATAGTACAGCTACAGTTCAACCTCATTATAACGCTTCCCATCATAAGGCTGTTTTCTATACATATATAACACGGCCCAAGTCATGGTTCCCAAAATGATTTGTTTTGCTATATGTCTATAGTAAATAACCTTATTATGACACGGTTCACTTATAACAAGGTCTGTCTCCATGGAGCTAAAGATAGCATTATAATGAGGACCTCATTATGACACGGTTCACTTATAACAAGGTATGTCTCCATGGATGCCAAACATAGCATTATAATGAGGTTGACCTGTATTTGGAAAAAATGCAGATAATCTAGCATGTGCTATCCAGACATCAATAGACAAACCCTAAAATCTGGGCCAAGTTGTTAAAAATTAACAACATCATTAGTTAATGATTCGTTAAAATTTCAAACATGAATATTACCCAGTGGGCATTATCTACTCTGCATTAACTTAACAAGTTGAGGTCTTAACGATGACTTTATGCTAACAAAGTTTTGAACAAGTGGACCCTGATTTTTTAGTAAACAGCGATTTCCTGTTATGTATGAGTTGGTCTAAGTAACACAATTCTGAGGCAGGTTTTCTTGTGGCACAGCTCAGATTACTAAGCAATCTGGGGCCAGTTGTTCAAAACTAGCGACGTCGTTAGTTAACGTTTCGTTAAAATTTCAAACATTAATATAACAAATACACTGTTATTTTTTGTTGAAAAAATGTGAGAATCCTTTGCAGTGCAAAGGATTCTCACATTTTTTCAACAAAAAATAACAGTGTATTTGTTACTTTAGCTGATATTTGCGTAACAAATTTATGTCTTAACGTTATCGTTAAGCTAACGATGCTTTGAACAACTGGCCCCTGATGTAGATGCTGAGGCCGACTGAAATGCAAAAACTTAAGATCTTTACGGTATCATTTGAGCCGCATCGTGAGAAAACCGGATTTTTGCCTAGGCGAAAACAAAGGCGCAGATCAGCTTCGCGGTAACCGCGAAGCTGATCAGCGCCTTTGTTTTCGCTACTCTGATAGTACAATTCCTCTTCTACTTAAATCCGAAATTTCAAGCTTCTAGCTCTTTTCTGAGCTTGTACAGGCCGGTTTGTGTCGGACCTGGTCGGAAACCCCGAAGACCGGTTTTCTCGCGTCGCGGCTCATTTAAAGTTGATTAAAACTTATTGTCTAAAAATAATGGCAAACTCCACATGCCATAGTGAAATATGAAGCCAAATTCCAGGAATTTTAGATTTTTCAAAATAACAAATGAAAAACTGCACACAACATCTTAACAAAGGACAATAGAAATATCTGATGAATGAAGCTGAATTATAGCTGTACAGACTTGCCGTAGCAATGATTTTTGGTATGGTTACTGCTTAACATCCAGGTTGACAAACTTTCAGTCATGTCGGGATGGAGCCATTGCTTTCTGAGTACTAATCAGCACTAAATGACTTAAAGTGTTTTCACAAAGACACTACTTGGCAGTTTGCATGAGGACACTACATGGCAGAGGTAGATATCAAACACACTACCACTAGGCCACTAGGCCCCCATCCTCCACTCAGAACAGTTTGTTTGGAACTCAGTCAATGTCATCAAAAGATTCTTTTCACTTGTAACCAGGTTGGGACATTTTCGTCAGTGTTGGTAACTTGGTAGGGTGTAATAGGGAGCATGCTTGTCTAAAATACTCCAAAATCTGACTGCTCCAGCTTTCACAGTGACTGCGAAGCTTACATGTATCTACGCCTTTGTTTTCGCATTATGCAAATGTTGTTTTTCTCATGGTGTGGCTCTTCTATTCTAATTTCTAGGGATTCTTATGGTTGTCACATTCAGAAAACTTAGAAATGAGCCGCCTCATGGGAAAACCAACAATCTGCATAGGCGAAAACAAAGACGCAGATCAGCTTCGCGGTAACCGCGAAGCTGATTAGCGTCTTTGTTTTCGCTACCCGGATAGTACATTTCCTCTTCGACTTAAATCCGAAATTCCAAGCTTCTAGCTCTTTTCTATGCTTGTACAGCCTGGTCTGTGTCTAACCTGTTCGGAAACCACATTGTTGGTTTTCCCACAAGGCGGCTCAAATCTTTACAGAGTCACAACTTCTTTATTATCAAATCTTTTCAGGATTACAAGATGCCCCCAACAAGAAATCTAGCCTCATGATACGTGAGACCATCCCAGATACAAATGGACCTGCTTCACTATGCAAGCAAGCTTAAATTTCAGTTATGAATCTAAATGTTTAATACTATTATTTAAAATGTAAATACAGGACCATGCTCAGACTGCACAAATGGTTAAGATAATCTGCAATTTAAAGCCATTTTATTTAATATGACATGAGCCGCCACATGGGAAAACCAACAATCTGCATGGGAGAAAACAAAGGTGCAGATCAGCTTCGCAGTAACTGCGAAGCTGATCAGCGCCTTTGTTTTCGCTACTCGGATAGTACAATTCCTCTTCTACTTAAATCCTAAATTTCAAGCTTCTAGCTCTTTCCTGTGCTTGTACAAGTCGATTTGTGTCGGACCTGTTCGGAAACCACATTGTTGTTTTTTCCATGAGGTGGCTCACATTGTGCTCATCAAAGGCAGTCATCTAGACTGTTCTCATCAAACCAAAAGCACCATATACTTGTAGCTGTCTAAGCATTAAATCTTGTCAGTAGCATTTCATACATGTGATGAGTTTGGGACAGGAATCAGGGAGATTTTTCTTCAATTTCAGGGAGATTTTTGAAAAATGTATAGAATATATAGGAAAATTCCTGATTCATTTCAGGGAGATTTTGAATTTTTGTTAAAAAGTGGTACTTTTTAGAAGATTTTTTGCCAATTTTAAGGCTTATTTCCTGGAGTCTCCCTGATGATGAGGGAGGTATCACATGTATGGCATTTCAAACCAGCTCAGACACAGACAAGCTAGACAGGCTTAGAAGATGATTATAATCCATGAAAATTATGATAGGCCAAAGATGCTATTATACTATATATGGAGCAACAACTTTGTGAGCATGCTTTATCAGGAATTGTCATGACCCAGCTCAGATGGAATCGGTATTCAGCAAATTATAACAAGAGCCGAGAATTAAAGTAAGCCAATCAAAAACAAAATGTAGTATGTCTATTTTCCATTTGTAACCAGGACAACTAATACCAAATCAAGGCTTATAACGTAAGCTTTTCATTTCTGTTAACAAGATTTTAGCCGGATGCTATATAGAACTTTGATCCATGCAATGTTTTTATGGTAATGTATAAATGAGTCATAAAAATCCATGCAATAATGTTATATGGACAAATCAACAGTAGTATAGGGGTCACTTTAATGCCAAAAATGCCACAGAAGTCACACAATGCCTCCCTTCTCAGACCCTCTCGAGTCTACCACAGATGATCAGACGATGTGATCATCTTATGGTGCAAGGCATTGACTAAAGACCTGTTTACACATTCACCATTTTCTCTACGATCCACCACGATTCACCCCGATTTCTCATGGTCAGAAAAATCGGGATGAATCGTGGCGAAAAGTGGAATATTCAGTGTCACTACGATTCCATTAAGAATTTCAACAATATTTCTACGGTGTCTGTAAGGTCTCACTACGAATCAATGACGATTCATGACGGCAATGCTACGGTCAATGAGGATTGACCACGGTGGCACAACGAACGCTCACGGTTCGATACGGTACTAGTACGATTCACGGCGGTAGCTCCGTAGCGAAACCGTGGATGATTCGTAGGACAACTGTACACAATTCATGGTGAATCGTGGGAATTTGCGGTGTCAAAGATTCCACGACCGGCTATGATCTCTCACGAATAGCCACAATATAGCTACGGTGTCAGTACGAATACGCATGATTCTGCTACAGTTGCGCTACGAATTAGGCCATGCCCAATAACCACCACAATTCGCCATGAATGCTTTAAACAGTTTAAAACTTCCGTAGCGCTACCATGGAGTTTCCCAAATCATCATGATTCATCAAGATTCACCATGATTCACCACTGTTCTACTACGAATCACCACGGTACACAGCGATTTTACAAATTGAGTAGCAGCCATCTTGGATATCCAAAACATCAATGACATAAAGTGACCTTATTTTATTTATCAAAGGATAAATTGTGAATTTACTGTTAAAGTTTATGAAATTAGGGAAGTTTATATATTTTTACACAGAAAAAAATGATTATGTTTTCAAAAACAAAAATGAACCTAATTTGCTTGTGTGGTTAACAAATTGACCTCTGACATTTTTAGGCTTAACAGTGATTAGAGTACAACCCCAGCCAATTTTCTAAATTTTACACCATTATTTATACATGATCCTATTTGGTATGGGTAAAAACATTTCTACACTTTACAAAGCTAAAGCACAGGAAGCCAGGAGGATTATGCTTCCTGTGTAGTAATGGCTTCCATATAAGCTTAATTTATCAATTAAAGTTAAGGTCCTATGGCTTAATTCAAGCTGTATTCTTATATTACAAGCTTGTACTAAACCACTGTCATTTACGTTCAATGTCTCCAGTAAAAGCAAGTTTTTAGTTTTATTTATAGAAAATAATTATAACAAAATGTGATTATGAAGAACTTTATGGTCTTAAACTGCTTGAAACTAATGGCATGAAAAGATTTTGTTTCATTCAGGGAATCTTACTCTATAAAATGATGGCGTTATTACACACTAACATTAACTAAATAGAAACAATGTTGGCATCAAATTTTAAGGTTCCTGCAGTTTAATGCTGACTCAGTTAGTGAACACACTGGGGACAAATTTGGTTTAAGCATGACATCCCAAAGGGCCAAGAAGAGGGCTCCTTTCAGAATTTCCTAGCAGAAATTAAATGAGCCGCAACAAGAGAAAACCGGCCTTTAGTTGGTTGATTGAGGTTTAACGTCCCACCAACCGCTAAGATCATATGGAGATGGGACCTCGGTTTATAGTCCCATCCGACAGACTGGAGAAGCACGAGATCGAACCTGCAACCCCTTGTTTACAAGGCGAGTGACATAACCACTGCACCACGGACTCCAGGAGGCTTCTACTGGTCTTTGGGGTTTCCAACCAGGACTGACATAAACCGGTCTGTGCAGTCACAGAACAAAGCAAGAATCTTGAAATTTTGGGTATAGGTCCTAAGAGGAAGCATTGTACTATCCTTGTAGCGAAAACAAAGGCGCTGATCAGCTGTGCAGATACTGCACAGCTGCTGATCTGCGCCTTTGTTTTCGCATAGGCAAAAATGCGGTTTTCTCATGAAGCGGCTCAAGTACAAGCTCAGACGCATGAAAGAATCACAACACTGTAAGCAACAAGCAGCAAAGACACTGACAAAACTGTGTGGCTGCAAAGGCTGATTTGAACTTTTTATTTGAAGTGGCATTAAGCAAACAAGACATGGCAATATCCTGAAAGTTTATAAATTTGCTATAATACAAATATATTTCTTGCTTCACAAATTAGAAGCTCTCACTAGTATTGACTTACTTAAAGCTTTAAAAAGTATAAGAAAAGGTAGAAGTAAGCAATGATCAGGAAACGGCACAATCCGAAAGAAATTCTCACAAAAAAACAGCAGAAAAAAAATATACTGACAATCAGGTACACAAAACATATCATACGCTGCGTTAGCAGCTATTTCCCCATTGGTGGCCACCAATACTTTCTACTCTAGTACACTGAATCACAAATAAAGTTCTTACAGGGCAGTATATCTCCGTATCTGTTTTTCCGGGTATTAGACTGGTCTTCAGCGACAGTCGTGTTGCTCGGATCAGCCTCGTAAGCACAGAGGGCTTCCCACTCTCGTTCTAGACGGTCTTTGTTCTTCAGGTGGTCTTCCATATATGACTAAAATATATGAGCATTGTCTTCATAAACTTATCTCTAGTTTCTGATAAGGTCTATATCATACTGAGCTATACCATCGCCGAAGATTGTTGAAAGGCTTGAAACTTGAAAATTCAGATTTAGCAAGTACTGTGACAGCCCTAGTAATGTTGCGAGATCAAAGTGGTTGATTCAAAGATAACTTTTTAGGCAAGCGTAAAGCTTCTACCACAGTTTTACTTCAAATTAGCAAGAGGAATTGTCATTTCAGTTGAACATATTTACTATGAATTCTCTAACTTATAAGTAAACAAGTAGCCCAAGGGCAACGATCGCTCACCTGAGAGTCAACAAGTACAGTCACTGGACAAAGTTTTTTTGTTTGTTTTTTTATGTTATTGTTATTTTCGTTACTTCCAAGAATGAAAAAGATCCGATCAAAATTGAAGGTGCTAGAGTGCCCACAACACTAAATATTGATTTTTCAGACACTCAAGGGCAGCTAACTTCGCAGTCATAGATTGGATCTGGGAAATTCAAACTCATCCGAGATGTTATGAAAGTTCTTGTTACTTACACGAATGAAGAAGATCCAATCAAAATTGAATGTGCTACAGTGGCCAAAACACTAAATACCGGTATTAATTTTTCAAACACTCAAGAGCAGCTAACTCCGCAGTCAAGGGTTGGATCTGGCTGAAATACAACTCATCCAAGATGCTATAGTTATCCTTGTTACTACCAAGAATGAAGAAGATCTGATCAAAATTGAAGACGCTGGAGTGGCCACAACACTAAAAATTGATTTTTCAAACATTCAAGGGCAGCTAACTCCGCAGTCCAGGTTCGAATCTGGCTCAAATTCGAACTCGTCCAAGATGTTATGGTTATCCTTGTTACTTTCAAGACTGAAGAAGATTCAATCAAAATTGAAGGCGCTAGAGTGGCCAAAATACAAAATATTGATTTTTCAAACACTCAAGGGCAGCTAACTCCGCAGTCAGAAGTCGCATCTGGCCGAAATTCGAACTCATCTGAGATATTGTAGTTATCCTTGTTACCTGCAAGAATGAAGAAGATAAGATGCTAGAGTGGCCACAACACAAAATATTGATTTTTCAAGCACTCAAGGGCAGATAACTCCGTAGTTAGAGGTCGGATCAGGTCGAAATTCGAAATCATCCGAGATGTTATGGCTATCCTTATTACTTCCAAGAATAAAGAACCGAATAAAAATGAAGGCGCTAGCGTGGATACAACACTATATTAATTTTTCAAACACTCAAGAGCAGATAACTCCGTGGTCAGAGGTCGGATCTTCGAAATTCGATCTCATCCGAGATGTTACAAATGTCCTTGTTACGTCCAAGAGTAAAGAAGATCCGAATAAAAATGAAGGCACTAGAATGGCCACAACACTAAATATTGATTTTTCACACAGTCAAGGGCAGATAACTCTGCAGTCAAGGGTCAGATCTGGCTGAAATTCGAACTCATCCATGGTGTTATGGCTATCCTTGTTAATTCCAATTATGAAGAAGATCCGATCAAAATTGAAGGAGGTAGAGAGGCCACAACACAAAACATTGATTTTTCAAACGCTCAAGGGCAGCTAAAATTCAAACCCATCCTAGATATTATAGTTGTCCTTGTTACCTGCAAGAATGAAGAAGATCCACTGAAAAAATAATGGCGCTAGAGTGGCCACAACATTTTTCCCATTATAAGTCTATGGGGATTTTTCCAGACGCTCAAGGGCAGCTAACTCCGCAATCTGAGGTTGAACCCAGCCGAAATTCGAACTCATCCGAGATGTTATGGTTGTCCTTGTTAATCCCAAGAATGAAGAAGATCCAATCAAAAATGAAGTTGCTAGAGTGGCCACAACATAATCCCCATTATAACTCAAAGGGAGCTTTCTGTTGCACTGAAAACCAGAGTTCTGATTCGTCCTGGCCCAAAACCTAATGCAACCTTCCCCCCTCCTCAATGATGTTTTAGATAAAATTTGATCACAATTGGCCGAGTTGTCTTAGAGATATTTAAGTATGAAAATGTGGACGGAGGATTGTAGACGGACGGACAGACAGACGCAGGCTCTACTACTATACTATAAACTCACCTTGTGAGGCTTCGGCTCAGGTGAGCTAATAAACTGGGATAGACTTCTTATACACCAGGAAAACATGTGCATGTAACGTATACCCCCTTGAACCCACTTTTATATAGAAAAGAAGGGGTATGCAGGGGTATACCCTATTTTTCTTATTTTTGCTCCAAAACATAGATTGTGGGTGCTGGTTAGAAACGCCTTGGCAAGGGGGTTCTAACGTGTACCCACAATCTATGTTTTGAGCAAAAATAAGAAAAATATTAACAATTTTCAGCTGAAAATCTTCAAATTTTAAAGCTTAAAAAATCTCTGTTTATTGCATGAGCAAGTTTTCGTACTGTAAAATGATTAAGTAGAGTAGAACTATGTCAGCATGTTACTCACCAGAACAATATGTCCTGTAGAGATGTCCATGTTGGAGTTGACTGGTTCCTCGCTCCTGAAAACATACAAACAAATATATTTGAACATGTAAAAACAGTAAATATATATGAACTATGAGTAAACATGAGCCTGTGCGTGAGAAAATCAACCATTTGGGTTCCGACCAGGTCCGACACAAACGGAAAAGTACAGTAGAGGCTGGAAATTTTGGATTTACGTAGAAAGTAGAGGAATTGTACTAACCGTGGGCTAATAGCCCTTAAAATGACATCCTCAGACAAAGGATCAAGACATTGCTGTAGAAACAAGACCTAAGATGGAAAATCCTTTGATATAAGATCATTCTTATGAAGCAAACTAGAATTATCCAAAACATAATAAATGAGTGAAAATGGAGTAGAAAGATATCAGCCTGTGCAAATGAAACCCATATAAACAATTTGTATGCCCTATCTGATCTGCACAACTGTTTTTATTTTAAATGACAGAGATAGAAATGCTCATTGGATCATCCCCCCCCCCCCCCACCTCAAGGCCTCAACCCACCTTGCAATGACAACTTTGTCCCTTGACATTTGTACCATCCTGTGCCTATTCAATATGACCCAGTCAATCAAATTTTGCAATATAAGATCATAATATGTTTTCATAGGTAGATTGCAATTCTTTGGAATTTAATGGCAACAAGAATCAGAATCCAGGAAATCATAAATTCATTCAGACAGTCTAGCTTCTGCAGGCAACTTTCACAAATGAGTCTTTCCATGTAAAACAATGTGGTTAGAGAACCCTCAGAACAGCCTGGGTTATACATGCAGTCTTACACGTGTCTTCACCGCAAGGCATTGCATTCATTACAATCAAGTGAAGGCCCAGGGATCACACTCCGATCAGACTGAGCAGATGTCAAACTGATCAGTTAACCATGGGTGTATAGCCATATTGTTGGCCGTGAGATGGCGTGGCTCTGATATTAACAGTGATATTGAACATATGAGCCACGTCATGAGAAAACCAGATTTTTGCCTATGCGAAAACAAAGGCGCAGATCAGCTGTGCAGTAACTGCACAGCTGATCAGAGCCTTTGGTTTTGCTTATCACATAGTACAATTCCTCTTCTTCTTAAATTCGAAATTTCAAGCTTCCAGCTCTTTTCTGTGACTGTATAGGCCGGTTTATGTCGGAACCCCGAAGACCGGTTTTCTCGTGACAATGCTCATATAAGTACGACAATTCGTGACATCAGTAAATCAATCAAACCTGGCACTCTAGGGCTGATCTCTCAGAGAAAACACGACTCATGATGCATCAAACAATGCAAATATTACATCTGTCTGTGGATCCATCAAATGAATCAATTTTGAGTTTCATATGTTATGTAACCAAAGTCAACGCCATCACTACTAAATAAGAATGTTTTTATATCAGCGTAGTTCAAATTTGGTGTTTTTCACCAAAATGTCCAATTATCTAGAGTCTAGAAGGCCATCAGTAGGCTGATCATAGACATTTGAGTCGCCTCACGACAAAACCAAAAAGGTGGTTTCCAAACATGTCTGATACAAACCCAGCTGTACAAGTACAGAAGATGGCTAGACGCTGGAAATTTTGGATTTAGAAAGAACAGGAATTGTACTATCCGTGTAGCCAAAACAAAGGCGCTGTTACTGTGAAGCTGATCTGTGTCTTTGTTTTTGCCTATGCAGATTGTTGGTTTTCCCATGATGGGGCTCATTTCTTATCACATTTCCCACAATTCTCGGAGGTGACGAACATCTGTAATATCCTTGTTTCAATCGTCTAGTGACCAGAGGCTTCTGGATTAGAATAGTTATGGGCCCTTGTCGACAATAACAAAATGCATTTTTACATAATAATTGAAATATGCCCATTACCAAGAAAATGCTGACGGTTATGAAAACTTTTATTGCTGTCACATTTGAGCCATGTCATGGGAAAACAAACATTTTGCATATGCGAAAACCAAGGTGCAGATCAGCTTCGCAGTAACTGCAAAGCTGATCAGCGCCTTTGTTTTGGCTACAAAGATAGTATAACCACCTATAGGACTTACGGCTTATCAGTTACTAGCATCTAGTAAAAATACAACATGAAGTATAGGGAAAATCCCGCCCACTTTTGCAAACTCTTGGCGTGAGTCTCTATGGTATAACCGCAAAGCTGATCAGCGCCTTTGTTTTGGCTACACAGATAGTACAATTCATCTACTTTCTAAATCCAGAATTTCCAGCCTCTAGCCATCTCCTGTGCTTGTACAGTTCGATTTGTGTCAGACTTATTTGAAAACCACATTGTTGGTTTTCTCACGTTGTGGCTCATTTTATGAGTTCTACCACCACCGATTAGTTTGTATAGCAGGATGTATCACATGTTATGCACCAGTCATTTGTAACCACTGCTCCCCCACCTACCGGGAAGGGCAAGGATTATGACTTTTCAGCTTTCAGTGCTCTGCTATGAGCCCCACCCCCGGGGGGGCAAACTGAAAGTCAAAACTTTGCTCTTTGCCCCGCCCTTCGCAATAGAAAATCTCCCTGGAGTAAGAACGCCCTTATTTCCCCTGCACTGCGGGGACACTTGAAAAGTAATTGCCCCACACTTTAGCCCGACTATTCCCCACCCTTACCCATAGGCGGTGGGGGGGAGGGGGGTGCACTGGTTACAAATGACTGGTGCATTACATGTACATTTAAGCATTTGCTTGAGAAAACCAACAATTTAAGTTTCTGAGCAGGTCTGACACAAACCAGGCTGTACAGCCACACAAAATAGCTTAAATATTTAAATTTCAGATTTAGAGAGAAGAGGTATTGTACTATCTATGGAGCGAAAACAAAGGCACTGCTCAGTATTAAACTGACCAAAACAATTTTCATCCTTTTATATGTCCAGAAACCTAAAGAAAACATCAAAAAAATTCTGCATAGCCTTATGACCAGTTATTCAATCTGCACCTTTTGCATCCTTTGAAAAGGTATCTCAGCCTGAGTTTTAAGAACTTAAATGAAAGTGTATGAGGGTTTCCAAACATTTAGGAAATTTACGACCATTTCCCATGTGACCACAATGAGTATGACAGTCATGAGCCTGACATGCAATCTGGTGATAATGTAGGACCTTTGAAAACTGGTCTTCGGGATTTCCGACCAGGTGTGACATAAACCAGTCTGTACAGTCGTTGAAAATAGTTAGAACCTTAAAAAGAGGAGGAATTGTACTATCCATCTAGCGAAAACAAAGGCGCTGATCAGCTGTGCAGTTACTGTGCTTTGTTTTCGCATAGGCAAAAATCTGGTTTTCTCATGCCGTGGCTCATTTGGTGATAATGTATGACCTTTGAGAAGCTGGGGATAATTTACAAGTCAAATTGTCACCAATGTTTCTCAACCTATACAATGTATCATTTAGTACAAGTTTATCTGCCCAGATTTTTTTCCTCAAAAGATTCTAATGAAGAGTGGAACATGGGGGCCAACTGGCTGAGCCTCTAATTCCATATAGAAAAAGTGGGGGTTCCAACCCTAGCAACTAAAGTTTGTGTCCCTGAGCAAAACATATTGGCTCTTAATTGTATAGTTAATGCACAAGAAGCAATGGCCCTTCCCAACATGACTGCAAAATTTTGACCAGGATGACACCACAACCACCAGAACACAAATTCAAGCAAGGCTTTTAAAATATCCTGCCAAAGTCAGAAGAAATAACTTAGATCAACTTGGCAGTTTTCTATGCAGCTGATCAATTCTTTAATTTTTTCTATCCTCTAATCACTTTCTGTGGCTGTACAGACTGGTTTGTGTCAGACCTGGTCAGAAACCACAGTCATCTTTACTCGCAACTAAGCTCAAAATGGTCTTACAATCATGGTGAAAGTTAAGCCATATGTGACGATTGAACTTTCCCTCAGGACTGATTTAAAAATTTTATTCCTTTTTGTGATGAAATTCCTCTAAGCAAACAGAATAGCCCCAGATGGGACGCCGCAGTTTGCGGCGTCACATCTGCGGCTATACTGTTTGCCTATGTCCCATAAAAGGGACGCCAGGCTTATACTTGAATGAGTTAATGTGACTGTACTGTGAATCTTACCTAAAACTTGTGACAACTTCCGTACTTTTGGCATTCAGTTTCATGATCCTCCATATGACATTCAACAAACACTCAATAACTGTTTTAAAATGTTTTTCAGCACTTAAACCAGTTTGCTATAGTTTGTTTAAAGTTTCTTTATAATTCATGCATTCAGAAATCTTTAAATTGTAACATGACATTCATGCATGCATGAAAGTAATCACCGTAAGTTGCTGATATTTCAGTGTGTTTAACAAATATGACATTAGACAGTAAAGTCTTTCTCATATGACCTTTTTAAACTCCTAAAAAATGGACAAAATGCATTCATTGTCGAGTACTGGTCCCATACATGCAAGTCATGATATTTCAAAGAGCTATGTTATGTCTGGCCATACACATTATTAATTTACTGCATATTATCCCTACACTGATTTTTTCATAAACTTTTCAAAAATATTTAATGCATGTTCACAGTTGAAACTTGCTAAGTAATGCCAGTTTACGAAAAGAAAAAAAATATTCAATTTCGAAACAAGTTTATAGATATGATCAACAGTCTGCTATTCCGAAATTCCATATAAAGCAATTCTCCCATTTGTCACATTGGAGTAGTAATCCGCAAGCACCTTTCTTATTGAATTGATAACATTTACTGCAACAATAGGTTGAAATGGCAGGATTACCAACATCCCAGTACGCCTACAATCTTTCTATTTCTTGCCAGTTTCTTACCATAATCATTCTGAGAATTTACTGGATAATTTTCCTGGACAAAAATACAAGTCATTGTGCTCTTGTTAACATTGCCTTGTGAAAACATACAAAAACTATGTGAGTCACGGCATGGAGAAAACGGGCTTCAAGATTTCTGACCAGGTCTGACACAAACCAACCTAAATAGTCACAGAAGTAGGCTAGAATTTTGCAAGTAGTGGAGGAATTGTACTAACTTTGTAGCGAAAACAAAGACGCTGATCAGCAAAGCTGATCTGCGCCTATGTTTTCGCATAGGCAAAAATCTGTTGTTTTTTTAATGGCGCTGCTCATGTATACATGTGATGTGATAATGATGCAGTGATTATCAATCTCACATATGTGAGACCACACGTGAGAAAACTTTTCAACCCCTATAAAGCACAATGCCAAAGGAGCTTCTTAAAGCTTTGGACCCTAAACAACATTTATGGCAAAGCTTGTATGTCAAAAGAATCATAGAACAAGTGGAGACTTAAAACTGGGACAATTTAGTCCCTTTTAAATGATAGTTGGTAAAAAAATTCCCAAAGTGCAAAACATTTTTTCTTCAATTCCTTCAATGTTTGTAATAGGGGTACATGTACTTTGCAGAACATTTTTTTGTTCACGACTAAATCCTGAATTTAACAGGACCTGTTTCCAATAACAGCTATTAGTACATTGGTTTAGCAAACTTGCATTTTACAAACATTTCATGAAAGCAAACATTTTCCAATATTTAGAGCATCTATGTCATGTCCTCAAGACTTCCTCAAGACCTTTTTCAACGATGTCGTGACTGAATTTCCAATGACACCCAATGGGACAGGAGATGACCAGATTTGAATCGTTCCATACCAGTCGCAGTGGGAGGAAACCTGGTTTTTGATATGAGCCGCCTCGTGGGAAAACCAACAATGTGGTTTTTGAACAGGTCCGACACAAACCGGCCTGTACAGTCACAGAAAAGAGCTAGAAGCTTGAAATTTCAGATTTAAGTAGAAGAGGAATTGTACTATCCGAGTAGCGAAAACAAAGGCGCTGATCAGCTTCGCGGTTACCGCGAAGCTGATCTGCGTCTTTGTTTTCGCCCATGCTGATTGTTGGTTTTCCTACGAGGCGGCTCATATGTGCAAAAACAAAGACGCAGATGTGTCAGTCGCAGTCACTACACAGCTGATCAGCATTTTTTTCCGCTTCACAGTTGGTACAATCTCTCTTATTCTTTAATCGAAAATTTCAACGGCTAACTTGTGTTGTTCCTGGTTCAGAACCCAAAGAGCGGCTAAATCATAGCCGCATCATGGGAAAACAAACATTCAAAGGCGCACATCTGATCAGTGTCTTTGCTTTTGCTACACGGATAGTGAAATTCCTCTTCTATCTAAATTCAAAATTTCCAGTCTCTAGCCATCTTCTGTGCTTGTACAGCTCCGTTTGTGTCAAACCTGTTAAAAAACCACATCATTGTTTTTATCATGACAAGGTGGGGGGGGGGGGGGGGGGGGGGGTTCAATCATATCACAGCGAAGACTGAGATCATCCATTCCTTCTTCATGAGAAAAAACTATCTTCTGTGTTTCCAACCAGGTCAGATCCCAATGTGCTGCACAGCCACCAAATAATAATATTGCAATTATAAATTGTTTTTTAATCACTGACTTCATATACCGCATGAAAAAAATGTTCTGCCATAATTGCTCATGAAAATTCATCATTTGGTGTTTAAGGAAATGCTGTCATTTTCTTTGAAATCAAAAAGTTTAACATTATCTATTTTACTTCATTTACACAGAAAACTCATTGACTTGTCCTAATAACCCATATTTGACGGATTTTCCCATCACTATCATTTGGGTGAGTCCACTTTCATTTTTTCATTTTAAGGGGCATCAGGAGTGATTTTTAAATTTCATTCAATTTTTTGATGAAAATTCTCTAAGCAAACATGAGTTAATGTCAAAGATCTTGGCATTTTTGTGGTGTCTTACATGGTGAGGGAAATTGGAGAATTTTATGAAATTATTGACCTTGGGTGGGCAAGTAGAACCCTCCCACATACCTTATTGTTAATGTTATACTATTTTATTTCGAAGTTATTTATATGTGATTCATATCCTACTATGTGGTGGCCCATAATTGGAATTAAATTTCATTCTATTCTATTCTATACTAAGGTACAAGTAGACAAAGATCAGGAAAAGGCGCAATCAGAAAAAGATTCCCACTCCAAAAACCGAGATGGGAAAAAACTAAATTAACAATCAGGTACTTATACCATGAAAACATATCGTAAGCCGAATGGGCAGCTATTTTCCCAGTAGGTGGCCACTCAGTTACCTAAACTTAACTAAAAATATGAAAACATACATAAGGCGCCAACAGCACAAAAATTTTAAACACCAAGACATAAAACGAAAGAACCACCACAGAAGTATCGCCTTGGAACCATCAGTAATATAAAATTACTGGCGGGCTTAAATCCCTAACTAGTCAATGAATCATCAAGAACAAACAGATAAATCATGATAAACATACTGACAAATCAAAAACGAGGACTCAACAGATTCAGTAAGCTGCCCGACGATAGAGATCCCTGGGCGCCGAATAACTTACTGACTCCGGAGCAAAACACAGTTTTGGTAGTCTACATCTACCAAAGTTTGAACACTAAAGATGCAGCAGGTACTAAAAAGTCAGTTTTAGCATTATCTTCATAAACCATGTGCGAAATGGCAAAAATGTTTACTAAAAAATGAGAAGATCATGAGAACAAAAAAGGAATAAGCGCAGTTAAATGAAATGAATACCACCCAAGTGTGTTTCTATAAAACAAGTGTTGTTTTTATGTCTGTTTTCACTGTTTCATTTTGTAGCAGTGGATTCGAATTTCAGGCTGAAACTACAGGCTAGGAAACTTTTATGCTTTCAATTGTTAAATCGGCACCTGAGCCTTCATTAAAACTGAGAGACAATATTAACGACAAAACACACACATTTATACCGTATGTGTGCATTCCAAGAGAACTGATCTCAGGGAGAGATCTTTTTGAGACACGTCACGAGAAAATCAGTCTACCAGATTTCCAACCAGGTTCGACACAAACTGGCCTGTATACCAGAATCTTGAAATTTTGGGTATATGTAGAGGAGATATTGCATTATTCGTGTAGCAAAAACAAAGGCGCTGATCAGCTGTGCAGTTACTGCATAGGCAAAAATCTGGTTTTCTCATGACGCTGCTCATTTTATACCGACAAAAAAAAAGAAACGCAATGGTGATTTTCCCATTTAGTTTACCTTTTGTAGCATGTTTTAAAAATATCCGTAAATTTGCAATTCTAGTTGAATCTTGTTGAAATTTTGACATGGCATAGAAGCCGACGGTATGTTATCTGCTGGTCAAAATCTTACAAATCGTCGCTAGACTGTTAAACGTTAATTCTGCTAAAAAATTAGTCATCTGAGACGTCGTTTCCAACTGACATGCAATGTGAATGTTACGCCTCGATCAGGACGTCCTAGAAGTTTGTCAAATGCTGACTATCATTACATTTGGCATCGTTTCGTTTTTTTTTTTTTTTTTTTTTTTTTTTTTTTTTTTTTTTTTCCGAAAGAAAATTTATTTTTCATTAAAAAACATAATTCAACATTCATTCTACTTGAACATAAGCCTGGTAGAAAATCCAACTGAATACATTTCATATCTCTTCCCTTGACAGATATAAGGGCATACTAGATCTTTCATTGCTTATTGTTTCATTCTTTGTTATGGATGGCCAAAAAACCTCAATGCAGGAAAGGATATTATTTAACGAGACATACAGATCAATTAATACATTAGTTTTTAAACTATCTTTTGGATTTAGAAATTCACCAGCTTCATTTCGAAAGTTTGTGGAGCAAGGGTTGTATCAAGTGAATATAAATTTAATGTTTAAATGGCCTAGCCCCAGAGAACTTCCTAAATTATAATAAAAACAAACTTTAGAACAAAATAAATTCCATATGCCATGATGAGCATAGACAAAAACCAGAGGACCAATGGTCCTGTAAACGCTCACCTGAGATCTGCTTCATATACCAATAAACATATTTGAATATTATGGTATTTAACCCAAGTGCAGGGGCAGATGAAGCCCTTGGGCCATTTTCTTTTTTCAAAATAATCAATATTCTGTCCATTTGCCAATTTCCTGCTGGTTCCTCTTCAAATAACATTTTAAAAGCAGATGAGCCCCTGAGGTCCATTTTTTTTTTCAGAATCATTAATATTCAGTCCTACTGCCAATTTCCTGCAAGACTTTCACTTTAAATGACATTTTAAAAGTTTTCCCCATTCAAATGCATTGACGACCTATGTTGACCTTGCCATAAAATAGGTCAAGGTCACCACAGGGTCATGATTTATATATACATTGTAATACTTGAGTCATCCATACTTCATGCCAAGTTTCGTTGAAATCAGTTCACCGGTTCTGGAGAAGATATTTTAAGGGTTTTTACCATATATGGACATGGCGGCCATCTTGGTCATGTGACCTGAATTATTTATATACACAATGGTTCCCACTTCATATAGATGCTTCATATAAAATTTGGCTTTGATTGGCCAAGTGGTTTCAGAGAAAAAAATCTTTGAAAAGTGTGTATGGACGACAGACAGGCCAAGGTCAAGAGATGACCTTGACCTAAATTAATCATATACTTTCATCTAATCCATTAGTTGTTTGCATCTACCACTTTTCAGATCTCAGGCTGCAATAGTTTTCAAAAAATAGCTAATTTCCACTTTTCCCATTATAAGTCTATGGAAACTTAAAGTTACCATAGCAACCAGAGTTCTTATCCGACTGGAATAAAAAACATAAATTATGTAGAGGCTACTGTCAGGAACATGTATACAAAGTACAGGATTCATCCACTTGACAGTTTCTGAGGAGAAGATTTTTGAATGTTTTTTTCAAAATTTTGCCCTTTATGGGGCCCCAGCAACCTATCAAAATAAAGGATTAGGACAAAACTCACAAGAAACGTCAAACACTACTCAATAAACATTTCTGCAAAAACAAAATTCAAATGTCTGCAATTTTAGCGGAAAAATAGCCAATTTCCACTTTTCCCATTATAAGTCTATGGAAACTTTAAGTTGCCATAGCAACCAGAGTTCTTATCCACCTGGAATAAAAAACACAAATTATGTAGAGGCCACTGTCAGGAACATGTATACAAAGTACAGGCTTAATCCCCTTGACAGTTTTTGAGAAGAAGATTTTTGAATGTTTTTCAAAATTTTGCCCTATATGGGGCCCCTGCAACCAATCAAAATAAAGGATTAGGACAAAAGTCACATGAAACGTAGAGGACTACTCAATAAACATTTCTGCAAAAACAAAATTCAAATGTCTGCAATTTTAGCAGAAAAATAGCCAATTTCCACTTTTCGCATTATAAGTCTATGGAAACTTTAAGTTGCCATAGCAACCAGAGTTCTTATCCGCCTGGAATAAAAAACACAAATTATGTAGAGGCCACTGTCAGGAACATGTATACAAAGTACAGGCTTAATCCCTTTGACAGTTTCTGAGAAGAAGATTTTTGAATGATTTTCGAAATTTTGCCCTATATGGGGCCCCTGCAACCAATCAAAATAAAGGATTAGGACAAAAGTCACATGAAGCGTAGAGGACTACTCAATAAACATTTCTGCAAAAACAAAATTCAAATATCTGCAACAAGACAACAAAAACTTTCAATTTTCACTTTTTTCCATTATAAGTCTATGGGAAGCATAAGTTGCCATAGCAACCAGAGTTCTTATCCGATCAAAACAAAAAACACAATTATTATTTCCCCCTACCTGTAGATGGTGTATGTGTAATATGAGAACAATCGGCCCAGCGGTTTCAGAGAAGAAGATCTTTGAAATTGTGAACGACGGACGGACGGACGGACGGACGGACGCCGGAGCATGGGTATACTATAAGCTCACCTATGAGCCTTCGGCTCAGGTGAGCTAACAATGGATTTTTAACTTAAGAGTAGACTGCCTTTTCTTATGGCCACCCATGATGAGGCTAAGAGATTCTTACAACGTAACTCTTGCAGCAGCCCTAGTATCATCAAGGATAGAAATATATAATCATATTCTTTGTTTATATTAACATATAAGACTACAAACTTAGGTTAACCTATTTCTATACATTTCTATATTACATATAATATATAATGGTCTTTATAATAAGAAATGACAGGGCATTCAGGCATCTAAATGAGAAAGGAAACATCACAAAATCATTCTTAGATGAACTGCCAAAGAAAACAATCAAGCACATGATTCAAGTCTAATGTGTTCTCTTCATTTTTGTCCATTTATTGAAATAAATGCACTTTTATCAAACATTCAACTTACTATACCGGCCTTTACATTGTCAAAAAGTTCCAAGTATGACCTCCTAACAAGACATTAATAAGTCAAACTTTTAACCCTGTATTGCCAATATGTAACTCTGATAATATCATCAGGTCCACAACCTTTCATTACTTCTCAATACTAAATACACTTTGGGTGTGGCTTTTAGAATGCAACTCTGTTGGCCAAATGTTTTTGTCGCAATAAGTTACAATAATCAATAATATTAGTTAAGAAAAGATGTCATGTGTTTTCCAAATCGTGGTATATTTTGTAACATCATTTTTTTTAAAATCATAAGCCATACACAAACTGATAAAGGTAAGAACATATTGTCATTGTATTTTGCATCGTTTCGTGATCGTTTCTGATCAGCAACGTCAATAGCCAGTGACATTAACAGAACTCGAAATGTCAATGTAACTGCCAAAACGGTTAAAGTCCAGATTTGGTCCCAATACGAATTGGGGCGTAACGTAAGAAAACACCATCATGTCGCTATATGGCAGCTAATGATGGCTGCATTACGCCAAGAATCATCATCATCATCATCATCATCATCATCATCATCATCATCATATCCGTTTTATAGTCCGTTGTCCTCTACTGAGGGTTGGACTTGTTTGACAAGTCTCCTTCTTAGACGACCTTTCCACTCTGAGCGATTCTGAGGATCAGCAGTATCCATTCCTAGCTTTTTCTTGTCGTCTAACAACACTTCATCCCATGATTTCCTTGGCTTGCCAGATCTTTTCTGTGCAACTATGTTTAGCTTGCGTATTTGAGCAATCCAGCCTTTGCTGCGCTCTACGTGTCCATACCATCTGATTCTGCTGGAGCGAAGCACCACATCTATATCCTGGAGTCCAAGCTTTGAGAGAAGGGAGTCTGAGCTTACTTCATCATTCGCCTTGACATTACAGATCCAGCGGATCATAGCACGGTCACTGCGCCGAAGGCGGTTAAGT
Organism: Rugalucina vietnamica; assembly: GCA_964017185.1. Lineage (NCBI taxonomy): Eukaryota > Metazoa > Mollusca > Bivalvia > Lucinida > Lucinidae > Rugalucina > Rugalucina vietnamica. Next base: position 5,160,548 of record OZ024869.1, read on the forward strand.
GTAGCCACAGTCATGGCCCATGTTTCTGCCGCAAGCATTACACTTCTCACACAAGTTGAATACACTCGACCTCTGGTCAAAAGCGGCAGATTGCGGTTGGTGAGGAGGGGGAGTAGCTGTCGGAACTTGCCCCAAGCGGATTTGCAACGCGTAACTGCAGCCAGTTCACAACCATCACCAGCAGAAAGCATGTCTCCTAGATAACAGAACTCTGGAACAGCCTCAACTGTTTCGTCATCAACCTGAACCTCCTTCACTAATCTTCCATCTATTGGACGGGCCTTTCCCAGACAGCGAGCACATCTGAAATCAGGATCAGGGCGTAAGGGGCCTTTGATTCCACTGCATTTCTTGTGGATCCAGGACAAGCAGCCACCACAGAAGATAGCATTTCTTCCTACACCTGTCTGACAGACGCCACAGGGATCCTTTCCAGATTTTTTCAGAAGGTCCAGATTGGGGCCAGAGACCATGATCTTTGTCTTCCCCATGTTCACTCGAAGGCCTTTCCTCTCCATCTCTGCTTTCCATGTCTTCAGCTTAACCAGTAGTTCCTCCATGGACTCAGCACTTATCATCAAGTCATCTGCATACAGCAGCTCCCAAGGGCAGCCTGTTCGGAACTCCCTGGATAAAGCCTCTAGGACAATGATGAAGAGTAGCGGACTTAGGACAGATCCCTGATGAACACCTACTTTGACACCAAACTCCTCACTGTATCCACTGCCAACTCTTACCCTACTTCTCACGTCTTTATACATGGACTGAACAAGGCGCACTAGCCACTCGTCGATTCCTAGTTTTCGCATTGCCCACCAGATGACATCTCGTGGGACCCGATCGAATGCTTTCTCCAGATCAACGAAGGCCATGTAGAGCAGCTTGTTAGCAGCTAAGTGCTTCTCTTGTAGTTGACGGACAATGAAAATCGCATCTGTAGTGCCACGACCTGACATAAAGCCACACTGCATCTCATCAATCTCAACTCTTTGCCGGATGAGTCCTTCTACTACACGCTCCAGTACTTTCATCGTCTGTTCAATCAGCTTCAAGCCCCTGTAGTTACCCCTGTTCAGAGCATCTCCTTTGCCCTTGTACAAATTGACAATGTAACTCTCCTGCCAGTCAATTGGGATGCAACCTTCTGAGATGATGTCCTCGATAAGATCACGCACCTCAGCTATGCCAGCTTCACCAAGGGGCTTCAGCATCTCAGCAACGATACCTGATGGTCCAGCTGCTTTGCCAGAGGCCATCTTGTTGATGGCCTTTGTAATCATCTCCAAGGTGATTGGCTCACTTGGGCCTTCAACTGGGCTTTCCACTGACAGGTCCTCTGGATTCCATGGGAATTCGACATTGAGGAGACGCTCATAATGCTGAATGGAATATGATACCCAGGATACCATTAGGACTATCATCAGGTCTATGCGGAGACGATACACAGCATGTTCATACATGTTAACAGAGGACACACATCTTACTGAAAAATGTGAAAGTGAAAATTGACCCCTACTGCATTCAAAGACTCGCCATAATGTATTGAAATGACATATTGCAATGAAAATTCAGGAATGAACTATCACAAATCCTTCTTTCAAATGTTATTAACAATTTTTCTATATCATAATGTAGTTTTCTAGAAAAAATCGAATTTATGACCATTGTGTTTCTTTTTTTGTTGGGTATATTTTCAGCTACACTTCTGAAGCAGAACAAAATCTGATCAGAATGGGCAAATGCAAAATGCTGTGAAGAGTGTAAAATTGGATAAATATGCCAAGATATTTTAAGTTTTTCTTAGTATATTTACTCTGTTCAGGCCTTTGCAGCTTAATAGCTCTGTCTGTCACTACTGTCTGCAGGTATTGTATTACGAAATTACTGTACTGTTGGCCTATACTAGGCCTGATTTCAGCCTCAGATTTTGGTAAAAAAAAATAAATTTTGGAACTGTGATGAAAACAAGTATTGCAGGTATATGTCCCTGCTTTTTAAATTCAGTATAACATTTTAATTTATAGATACCATTGCCATGGCAACACCCAGGCCAGAGGACCAATGGTCCTGTAAACGCTCACCTGAGATCTGAGATATATACTAATAAATTTGTTTGACTATAATGTTCATAATCATGTATTTAGCCCAAGGGCAGGGTCAGAATAACCCCTGGGGTCAATTCTTTATCAAACTCATAAATATTCTGTCCATTTGCCCATTTCCTAAAATTTTTTCCCTCAATGACATTTTATCAGTTTTCTGCAATATGTGACCTACATTGACAATGCCTTAAAATTTGTCAAGGTCATAACAGGGTCACCATTCATAAATACATTGTAGTACTCTAGTCCACGTCTATTTTCATTGCAATACGGTTTAGCAGTTCCGGAGAAGAAGATTTTTGTAAGGTTTTTACCTTGTATGGGAATGGCGGCCATCTTGGTCATGCGACCTCCATTATTAACCTTTATCATGCTGAGATTTATTTTTTTCCAATATCGTGTGCCATTGAGGTTTTTTTTGCAAAAAACCGCTTTTTCACCACTTTTCAGGCTTCAAAAAACACTATGTTGCATTTTCCAAAAAGCTAATACTTGCTTTGGGAGATCGATACAAGCCTGTATATCGCTACGTTTTGTGTCTAAACATCATTAAATCCATCAATGAGCCGCCATTTTAGCATTCAACAAGTATGTAATTGTGATTTCTTACCAAAATCCCGGTTCAAATTCGTTTTCTAGGCTTAAAACGCCAAAAAAACAACCTCATTGTTGACAATTTCCTGATTCAGTTTTTTGCACACGCCATCTTGAAGTATAGCGCGTCCGCGAAAGAAAGCACTCTCACTGTTTACAAAGGTAACGTGTGCAAAAAATGGAGGAAAAAATCGAAGTCCGATCGGGCGAACAATTGCACCTTCAGTGGCACAAGGATACTTTCTCACAGGCGCACGATAGCGCCGACAGCAAGTTAAAGGTTAATATATGCATTGGTTCCCACTTCCTAAAATGCTTCATGTAAAGTTTGGCTTTTATTGGCCAAGTGGTTTCAGAGAAGGAGATCTAAGAATATTTTTGTAACATACATGTATATTGCCCTGGGGTGGGGGCAGACTAACCCCTGGAGTACAAACATTTTCAGAATCATTGATATTCTGTCCTATTGCCCATTTCCTGCAAGTTTTCACCTTCAAATGACATTTTAACAGTTTTCCCCATTCAAATGCATAGGCGACCTATGTTGACCTTGTTGTAAAATATGTCAAGGTCATCCAGGGGTCATAATTTATAAACACATTGAAGTACTCTGGTCACTGCTGCTACATGCCAAGTTTCATTGAAATCGGTCCATCAGTTCTAGAGAAGAAGTTATATGGGCCTGGATTATTTATAAATAAATTGGTTCCCCCTTCCTGTAGATGCTTCATGTAAAATTTGGCTTTAATTGGCCAAGCAGTTTCAGAGAAGAAGATCTTTGAACATTTTAGTAATTTACATGTATATTGCCCAGGGGTGGGGGCAGACTGACCCCTGGGGTCCAAAATTTTTCAGAATCATAAATCTTCAGTCCATTTCCTGAAAGTTATTCCCTTCATATGACATTTAAACAGTTTTCCCCATTCTAATGCATGGGGGACTATGTTGACCTTGCCGTAAAATAGGTCAAGGTCATCACAGGGTCATGATTTATAAAGACATTGTAGTACTTTAGTCCCTGATGCTTCATGCCAAGTTTCGTTAAAATCGGTCATGTGGTTTCGGGGAAGAAGATTTTTGAAGGGTTTTTACCATATATGGGCATGGCGGCCATCTTGGTCATGTGACCTGGATTATTTATAAATACATTGATTCCCCCTTCTCATATATGCTTCATATGAAATTTGGCTTTGATTAGCCAAGCGGTTTCAGAGAAGAAGATCTTTGAAAATGATGGACAACAACGGACGGACGACGGATCATGGCCATCCTATAAGCACATCTTGTGAGCCTAACGGCTCAGGTGAGCTAAAAAGCATAGAAATAACTTCTTTTTCAGTTTTAGTTTTATTTTTCAACATTATACATCTTTTTCAACTACCTGCCCACTACACAACAAATATTTTCTTATTATGAACTAACTCTGAAGTATCATCCAGACATATGGTATTGTATGCAAAGTATCATTTGTTTGGTGCGTGGGCCAGTAGTTAAAACTGTGTTCAGAAATGGTCAAAAAAAAAAGACAAAAAAAGCTCAAACTGCTCTCTATCTATGGGTCTTTGCATGTTACTATGGCAATGCTTGTTAGATGAATGAAGAAGTCAATTCTGGTTTTCATTAGAGAAAACAAATTGTTGCTTTTAGGAATGCTTTTAGGAATACTTTTCTAATCTTAATTCCAAAATTTATTTTTTTACAAAAATCTGAGGCTAAAAGCACGCCTTTAACATTTAAGACAGTCACAACAAGCAATCCTATGTTTGAAGTTTTACTTGTTGAATAAGCTTGTTATCTTTTTCCCATTTTATTTAATGAGGTTAAAGAATCACAGTGTTAGCCATATAAGAAATCCTGTACATGTTTAACAGCCAGAAAAGAAGAAAAAAAATCTTACTGATGTACTAAACTGCCATCCTATCCTCCCTACGGATTTTCCATAATCCATTTTGCATATTCCCAATGGCAAAATGAAGTCGAAATTCTCCTCAGCAATTCATTGTCAAAATAAAATTACTGTCATATCACCCAATCCCTATGACGGTCATCGTCGAAATGTACAAGTGTCTCACAAACAATATAGATCGTGTTAACCCGTTAGTGACGAATAGACTTTCCCATCGTTATCTTTCAGTTTTAGGGGAATCAGGACTGGTTTTCAATTTTTATTCATATTTTCTCCAAGCAAACATATTTTTTTGACATATTTTCTCTAAGCAAACAAAATAGCCACAGATCGGATGCAGTGTTCTGCCGCGTCCCAGCTGGGGCTATACTATTTGTCTATGTCCCATAAAAAGGACGCCAGGCTTATAGGAGTTAAGCAGAGGAGGGAATTTGTCTAGAATTGATGGTTAAATATGCTTATTTCTCAAAAATACCAATAAGCTGTGGGTACCCATTAGAAATGCATTGCAAGGAATTTCTCATGGCTACCCACAACTTACACTTATATGGAAAATGAAACGGAATTATTAACCTATTATAAACATAACATGTCCATCTTAACTATGCTATTCATGTGCCAACAGAGTAATTGTGTTTCCATGACAATGCACAATCGGAACTGAGCAAATGCAGCCATCACTAATTTGAGTCCATTTTACAAGTTGGATGTGTCACAAAGCAATTGCCATTTTTTGTCAGTTATTGAGCTAATGCCGTGTTAACTGCAGTTAATTAATTAAAAATAGCTTGCAGAGTAAACGAATACAGCTTTATAAAAGTCATTTTTATGTATAAGAACTGAAATCCTTTGTTAGATACATGAATGATAAATTGTTTGTTTGCTTGACAAAAAAAATTTGTAAGACTTAATCCATTTGATAGCATTAATGAGCCCAGTGCCATAGCAATCTAAAAATAGGAACTCAATAATTAATATTAATCTCAAATTTTCAGGAACATTGTGTTCACTAAACTACATGTAATGCCAAATACAGGATAGAAGTTTCAATTAAATGTTGCAGCCCTTTGGCTGGTTTGCCATTAATACGTATTAATAAGGGAGTGCGGTGGCATAGTGGTAGAACATCGGGCTCCGAATCGAGAGGTCCTGGGTTCGATCCCCACAAGCGTCACCGTGTTGTGCATTAACTCCCTACAGTACTGGTTAAACTCAGGAAGAGTTGACTGAAAAATTGTTGACTGGGACGTTAAACCTCAATACCAAATCAATACGTCAGGATGAACATTTGTCACCAGCATGACAGGACTGGTATGTACCAGCTGGGTATCAGAATAAGAGTAGTTTACTGGTGAAACGTCAAATTGACGATACTCACGACCTCCTGTTTCTAAGCAAACATGGGTTACACCAAAGGGCTTCGGGGCTTCCGGATCAGGTCTGATACAAACTGGCTTGTGCAGCCAGAGAAGATGGCTAGAAGCTTGAAAATTCAGATTTAGGAATGTTACTGCACAGTTACTGCACAGTTGATCTGCATCTTTGTTTTCATACAGGCAAAAATCCGTGTTTTTTCATGGCGCGACTTCATTGATAGGGATAACTGATAAAGGGATAATTTTACTCATTTCTTCATAAAGCCAATATGTTGTGGGTAACTCAACAAGGTGATTCTTATTAGCACCCACATCACAGGTTTTTATGAAGAACGAACAAAAACTATCTTCAAATTATCATTGTTTTTTTTTGTTTTTTTTTTCATCGGTTATCATCAAATACACATTTCATCTTGAGCCAGTTGTTCAAAATTAATGAAGTCGTTAGTTAACGATTCGTTAAAATTTCAAATGGCAATATTACAAATTCACTTTTTTTGTTATTTTTTGTTGAAAAAATGTGAGAATCCTTTGCATTGCAAAGAATTCTCACATTGTATTTGCTTTTGAAGTCGATGTAGGTAACAAACTGAGGGTTTAACGACAATGTTAAACTTACAAAGTTTTCATCAGGTATTGAATACCCCCTTAAACCCCACTTTTATATAGAAAAACTGGGGTATGCAGGGGTATAACTATTTTTCTTATTTTTGCTCCAAAACATAGATTGTGGGTACTCGTTATAAGCACCTCGTTGAGGCGGTTCTAACGTGTACCCACAATCTATGTTTTTGAGCAAAAATAAGAAAAATATCAAAGAATTTCCACTGCAAATCTTTATTGTTTTTTACAACTTTAAAAATCTCTGTGTATTGCATGGGCTTGTTTTCGTAATGTGAACAACTGGGCCCTGGTCTTTGGAGAATCTATGGTAGCATCAGATAGTCAGGCGTGTGCCCTTTGTGTCACTGACATGCGGCCTTTTTCCTATAATCAGTTGACACCATCAACTTTTGCATTATCCCCTCTGTAGGGGGTCGAGTCACACCCAGTCCTCCTCCCTTTTATCAAAACAAATAAAATCAATGGAAGTAATGAGGCATGATTTCTACTGCTATTAGGGAAATTATATTCATCCTCTCTACCAGGCAATCATGTGGAAAAAGTAAAATGAGCCAATACATCAGAAAACCAACAATCTGCATATGCGAATACGAAGGCGCAGATCAGCACCTTTGTTTTCGCTACACGGATAGTACAATTCCTCATGTACTTAAATCCAAAATTTCAATTTTCTATCTTTTTTCTCGATGCACGGCATTTCATCGAAAATGTGTTTTGTCGAAAATGTGTTTTGTCGAAAATTTTGTGACTTCAAAAATATTCACAGCAAAATTTTGAGATTTATTCCATAGAAGTTTAGCCTATAGGCCCACATTTTGAGCCACCAACCACTAGGATTAGGATAAAGGTCTGGGCATGGGGACATTTTCAACAAATGTAGTTTTCGACGAAATGTCGCGGAAGCCCTTTTTCTATGACAGCAAGGCTCAAATATAATGAATGATGAAAAGGAACTCGCAAATTTCACTAGCACATCAGGATTTGCAAACTTCTATTATATATAATGACAAGAAATGACAAGCAAAATTTCATACGGCATTGAAAGAGGGGCAGAAGGTCTTAAATGTCCTGATGTATGTGGTCTAACAAAGTATCCTCAAAAGCCCCTAAAATAATCTCCCTTCAGAAATACGAGCCAAAAGTGCCACCAATAAGAGTACTTGTAGACAATCAGGCAGTTATGAAACCCATCTAAAAGAGCAGGTAATTTAGATCTACCAATTCAAAAACTCACTAGACACATTTACCATTATGTACAAATACCTATGATACACCAGTCCTGTTTTTACATTCAAATAATCTAAAAAATAACCAGAGGGGTAAAAACATTGCGTTTTTAGTAATTTCTGTTGCTGATACTAAGACTCTCCCTACTTCCATATGTCATATCTTTGAATAGCGAAAGTTCCAGAGAATTCTCGAAAGCTCATGCTCTCCTCCTAAGATCTGATTACATACCAATTATCTAGAGACAACCGACGCCACTAGGCTAAAATAGTATTCAAACACCTGTCAGAGAACAACTTTGCACTTATCGGTCCGATTCGTAGGAAGTTGTTCCCGGAGAGATATTCATTACCTATTGTCGCACATTCCCAGCGGGCACATGGCATCAGAATGACGTCATATCAACGTTGATGCGACGTCATGACAGCGCATCGACATCAATTTGACGTCATTCTGACGTCATGTGCCTGCTGGGTTGATTTCTCTGTGTTGGTTGTTCTCAGTCACCCTGCTTGTCTCTGGATAATCAGTGTAATTATAGTAATAAGTAAGCTTAAACTGGTCTTACCATAATTCTATACTCTGCGTATCCAAACACCTGCGCCCAAATGAAGACCACCCACTAGTAATCTTCAGTTACCAACAACTTTCACAATTATACCAATGTTTTGTCATTAGCGGCATGATTTTCACATGATATTATATGCGATGCCAGAAAACCAGTCTTTGGTGTTACCGACCAGGTCCGGCACAAACCTGCCTGTACAGTCACAGAAGAAGGCTAGTGACTTGAAATTTCAGATTTAAGAAAAAGAGGGATAGTTCTGTCTGAGAAGCGAAAACAAAGGCACAGATCTGCTGTGCAGTTACTTCAAAGCTGATCTGCGTCTTTGCTTTTGCATAGGCAAAACATCCCATGATATTGGAGGGAGTAATCCTTTGTTCTCTATTCACAATGATGTAACTGATGTAGTAACACTGTGACTGAGTGAAAACAGAAAACCTAATGACATTTCATTAAAATCAATACCGTCCTAACTCTAAAAGTTTGCTGACAAAGGTTGGTACCACTAAACAGCTAAGGGGAGATGTGACTACCATCTGAAACACTTGAGAAGCCCAGGGGATCAAACCCATGGCCAGTGGCTTAAACACTTTGCAACAAAGGTTTCTTGACAATAATGCACCAGTCATTTGTAACCCCCCCCCCCCCACGCACCCCACCTACGGGGAAGGGTGGGAGATAGCCAGGCTGAAGTGAGGAGCAATTACTTTTTTAGTGTCCCCGCAGTGCAGGGGAAATTATGGGGGTTTTACATATTAAGGATCCTTACCCCAGGGAGATTTTCTATTGTGAATGGCAGGACAAAGAGCAAAGTTTTGACCTCCACTGTGTCCCCTGGGGGTGAGGCTTATAGCAAGGCACTGAAAGCTGTAAAGTCATAATCACCACCCTTCCCAGTAGGTGGAAGAGCAGTGGTTACAAATTACTGGTGCATAAAGGAAAGAGAATGTGGAATCGAAATTTCCCCCTATATTCTCTCTGCTTCTAGACCTCAGCCTAAACTCTATCTTTAATTCTTCACAGCCTGCAACACCCCTCACCCCCTCAACTTGGACCTATGGGGAGTCTAGTGGCAGGGATAATTTTGGAAGGTGCCATGGGCAAATTTGCCCTCTAATTTTCAAAATGGCCCCTTCATTTTGAATAATATAATGTAAGGAGATACATGATAATGATTCTAGCTGAGAATTTTCTGCGAAATGGCCTCTCACATGTTCAAGCCAACAATATCCCTGTAGTGGCCTGGTAGTTACAGTACTAGATTCGGCATCTAGAGGTCAGGACATACCAAAAGACATGACAGTCATACCTAGAGACTATGAGCGTCATTGAATTGCAGTGTTGAGATAAAGTTGTTCAAAAATGGCAGAAACTGGATTGAGAAAGTCTACAAACACTTACCAACAACAATATATTAATACATTTTTGGTTATGAAATAGAGCTAATTTGGCACTTGAATAGCCCTGCCTCACCTTTTTTCTGGAAAGACTGTGCAAGAAGCATGCGTTTTACACCAACTATGGCCCAGTAACCTAAGGTGATCAATATCCTATCATAGTAACAGTTCAATTTTCCATGACAAAGGATCATATGATCTATCACCTTCATTCATGCACATTTTAAAATCAATATCAGATACAGACTTCAAACAATGAATGAAACTTTTAATGCAAGGGTGGTGCAATGGTTTTGTGTCACATAAACCAAGTGCAAGCTTGAACTTAAAGCTAGAGTCAAGTAAAATTGTACCAGCAGGTATGGTTTTCGGTCTTGAGCTTTATTTGATAGATGTGGGGTTAAAAGACTCCAGCCTGAACGCCTGCCGTAAAAATAAGGAACTGGACCATTCATTAAAGAAAACCAGTGTCATTGACAAGCCAAGAAGATTATTTCATTGCTTTACTGCTGTTCTTAGAGGCTAATTAATGGCATAATTTTGTACAAACATGTGAACCAGAAACCTTAGCATACTTATTATGTTCATCTACGGTCATAGAAAACACTAAGCATATTTTTCTCTGGACAAAGCCTTGTTTTCAACATGTGAACCGCCTCATGGGAAAACCAACAATCTGCACAGGCGAAAACAAAGACGCAGATCAGCTTCGCGGTTACCGCGAAGCTGATCAGCGCCTTTGTTTTCGCTACTCGGATAGTTCAATTCCTCTTCTACTTAAATCCGAAATTTCAAGCTTCTAGCTCTTTTCTGTGACTGTACAGGTCGGTTTGTGTCAGACCTGTTCTGAAACCACATTGTTGGTTTTCCCACGAGGCGGCTCATGTCTGTGACCACTCTTAGCATCCAAGGAAGCAATATTGAGCCATATCTGGAGAAAAACTACTGTTCATTGCACTGATCCGCAAACAACCAGATCAGGACTCCCATCACACCAGTCCCATTAAAGTCTTTGTTGGTTGCCCCTGGTACAAACTGGAACCAGCAGGTGCTGTACGCCCAATTTTATGCCATAAGGCAGCTCCCGTAACTGAGTGGGACAGTTCAAGTCTGACCGGATCATTAACAGGAAGACTGGTTTTCGAATACCGACAGCTCATATAGCAACAGGACGTGAAGATTCTAGCCGTCACATTAAAACCTATTTTATATTCTGCGACTTGCTTCCGGCCTGCCACGACAATACTTTCCCATACAAATTGATGGAGAATAGCTGAGCCTCATCGTGAGAAAACCGGATTTTTGCCTAGGCGAAAACAAAGGCGCAGATCAGCTTCGCGGTAACCGCGAAGCTGATCAGCGCCTTTGTTTTCGCTACTCGGATAGTACAATTCCTCTTCTACTTAAATCCATAATTTCAAGCTTCTAGCTGTTTTCTGAGCTTGTACAGGCCGGTTTGTGTCGGACCTGGTCGGAAACCCCGAAGACCGGTTTTATTGCGTCGAGGCTCAGCTTATGCCTAGCCTATTTTTGTTAATTGACCGATTCTGTGCAAAAGAATAGCCAGGGATTTTGTGAAGAACTCCATGAATTTTTCCTTTAAAACAGCAGTGTTTCATCAAATTCAGTACATGACACATTTGAGACCAATAAAATGAAAAGAATATCTCCATTTTGACTTAGGAAAACAAAAGTGAATTATTGTGATGGCCCTAGATTTTCAGACATAAAAGTAAGGAAGAAAAGACCCAGGATCTCTTCATTGTAAATCATCATCATTATCATCATCATTATCATCATCATCATCATCATCATCATCATCATAGCCATCATTTCATTAATATAATAGGAGAAGAAACATACTGGGTCAATGAGCCAAGCAAAGTACATGTAGCTGAACATACAGCAATTTCCAAATGAGTTTGTTTCCCAGTCAACAATTCTTCAGTCATGTCTTATCCAAGCCACTTCTGCTCCAAATGTGTCAAGTTTCAGCACTGTACATGTATATTTTTCAGGTGTCTAACACCTTCATCGATTCTTGGTATATGAAAAAACTTAAAATTCCTGTTACAAAATGCATGTACTGGCAAATAAGTTATGCAGTTTTAAAGGAAACTCACCATGACGAGGTGCTGCTACGGCTTGATGGGCTTCGAACCTGGGACTCGGACACACTCCCAACTCTCGACGCTGCATGAAGAGGCTCTGGCTTCTCAGAGGACTTGCTCTGCATGCGCTGACGACACAGATCCTATAAAATACAATAAAAGTATTTTTTGTTTCTAATGACCTTTAACATCCCAGTCAACAATTTTTCGGTCATGTCAGGATGTACAAACGTTAGTGCTTTACTACTACCACAGTCAACAGCTAAAGTATCCCAGCTAATGCCTGTGTTATTGTGCCTGGTCCATTCCTTTCTTTCTTTGATTTGTTGCTTTACATTACAAAAGCGTGACAAACAGCATAAGTGACAGGGAGGTTGCCACTTTCACACTTTTTCATGGCATGCTTTGCCTAAGAGTGTAACTAGTAATCAGTTTCCCAGTACCTAGTGCACATTCTGTTAACCAGTAACTGACTACTAGTGATTTACAGGGCCACTGCTTTTATACTATGTCACTGACTTGTATATGGCTCTGACATCAGCATTAAAATCTTCTCACATGTTCCATTTTGCCATAAGCGCTGTCTTATCTGCTTCAGACAAATGAGCCGCATTATGAGAAAACAAACATTTCACATATGTGAAAACAAACAGTTACTGCAAAGCTGATCTGCCTTTGTTTTTGCAACATGGTTAGTAAAATTCCTCTACTTTCTAAATTCAAATTTTTCCAGCCTCTAGCCATCATCTGTGCTTGTACAGCTTGGTTTGTGTCACAACTGTTTAGAAACCACATTGTTGTTTTTTATGGTTTTTTTATGACACAGCTCAAATCGTAGCAGCCATGTTTTAAACTGACTAGACTATGAAGACATGTTATGAAAGTATAGAACTTCCATCCTTGATAAATTTAAATTCTGTCTTTACATTAATTTACATTGTGTTCCAAAATACCTTTAGAGTCTTGGGTATGGTCCTTTTTTCATGTTTCTTTACTAAATACAATGTAATTGAGCCGCATTGTGAGAAAACCGGGTATTAAAGCTGATCAGTGCCTTTGTTTTCGCTACACGGATAGTAAAATTTCTCTTCTTCTTAAATCTGAAATTTCAAGATTCTAGCTTGCTTCTGTGACTGTACAGGTATGTTTGTGTCAGACCTGGTCGGAAACCTCGCAGATCAGTTATCTCGCGTCGCCGCTCAATTTGTATAAGAAACAATACAAGTACAATGCTCTGACCAGACTGTGACAGCTATTCACTTCAGCAAAAAAAAAAAATGATCTCCAACACTAGCTCTATACATTACGTAAAAGTCTTTTTAGATGGTGTGTTAAGATATTCGGTTTAATAAGCTCACAGCAATCTGTGTTAAATTAATGATTTCAAGAAAACGACAGGAAAGTTGACAAGCTTTAAGCAATCTTCATCTTCAGTTCTAATATTACATTCTGCGCCAACAATTTCATTCTTTTTCTGAACAAAAACTAGAATCAAAAATATTAAGGCACTTGAAAACTAGAGAACTGTTTGCACTGAAAAGAGGAGAAAAAATTTGAAAGATTGAGTCTCCAAAAAGTTTTGCAAGTTCCTAGTACTATACAGCCATTAAATGAGTCTCCAAAAAGTTTTGCAAGTTCCTAGTACTATACAGCCATTTAATGGCTGTATAGTACTAGGAACTTGCAAAACTTTTTGGAGACTCAAATTTTATCATTTTTTTTTTCTAAGAAACTTATTTTTACGTGATCATTTTGAAAATGTCCAAATTTTTACAGCCCCCCTCCCCCATACCTGGTAATCCTTGGAGGCAGCTTCTCCTGTCTCTTGCACCGACGCTATTTGCTGTAACTTGGCCTTTGACCTCGAGTTCCGGCGGATCAGGTATATAACCACGACGGCCAGGAGGATACCCGCAATACAGCCACAGAGGACAAACGTGAGGATGAAGTAGCGATCATCCGCCTCCTTGTGGTACAGCTCGTCACTTCCATTGCCGTCATACAGCTCCAACTCATTCTGAAAATAGAAACAGGAAGATCTGGTCATCTCAATTGCTTTGAAAAGTCAGCTTTGTTGGCTCTACGGCATTATACCATAAAATATCAACATGGTGGAAAACAGCAATCTTGCAAGATCATGTTATTTGAAAAATTTCATGGACTGAATTCACAGTATGGGAGCGGAAGTGAACGAACAACTGCGATTGTACAGTACTTGCGACTTTGTACAGTGACGATCAGTCACTTGCACTCAAAAAGTAATCACGTGGTGTGTTAAAATGTTTACACGGCAGCCATGAAGGTGGATTTTGTTACTGGAATTTTGTTTGCGTAAGTTTTCACATATTTATCCCTTTCATTGATGACAGTGACATAAGAATCAATGACCGTATCGCTTGAAAAAACAACATTGATCAGTAGACCTGGGTGTTCCCCCGATCTGGCCTGCTTTATAAAACAGCGTATTAAAATACGAAAACAAGATCAAATGCTTCTTTTTTATATGTCCTGTAACCATTCAATCAACTATGAGGCGGACAGTCAATGAAAATGTGAGTAGGTGCGTAAAAGGCATTAGATATCCGTTCAAATGTAGGTCAGTATTTTTGGGTCAATTGTACGGTCACTTGTTCTTTGATTGAACAGTCTCTTGCAATCAAGAAGAATTTAAATTGAACGGTCACTTGTGCTCGTGATTTTACAAGTGTGATAGAACATTCTAGGACAACTCTGACTGGAGATTGATATCCACTTATCCCAGCAGGCACCTGACGTCTGTTTGACGTCAGATATTGGTTATATTTTGGTCGCGACGTCATATAACCAATTTCCAACGTCTATCAGACGTCATTTCCTGACGTCTTTTGGACGTCTGGATTGGACGTTGTTTTGACGTCAATTCTAACACACCTCGCATATATAGCCAATGGTAAAAAACGTGTTATATTGTGCAACAATTTCACTGGGCGAATAAGTGTGACGTTACTTTGCGGCATTTGTGACGTCAGCTATCCCACAAAGCAGCGTTAGACGGTGAAACGTCGTTTTAGCGCACAACAAACGTAACAAGTGTGTGTAAATACCAGCATTACAGTCAAATATTTGGCGGGATATCTGCAATGCAATGGCGGAAAGCTGAACGATATCGACGGTTTCAGCAACATTTATTCCGTTTATTGTGTGTTAGAATCGAAATAGATCAGCTCAAATGCGTGAATTGTTGAGTAATAATTCACTGTTTGTCGTTCAGTTGTAAGAAGATAAATCACTCGCGCTACGCGCTCGTGATTTGATCTTCTTTACAACTGACCTCCAAACAGTGAATTATTACTCTCAACAATTCACTGCTAGAGCTGATCTATTTCTTAAACTAGTTCGTCAGTTAGACGTCGTAATCAAGACGTGATTTAGACCTTGGCGCGTTTTTCATATATGTCGACAGAGTTAGCTGCCCTTAAACTGACATAATTTCTTACACATATTATGTAATAATATCAAATTCAAATAATAATTTCAACCTTGCCACTTAAAAGTCATATCTGAGTCTCGTATGGGAAATCCCATATTTCGCCCTTATGCTTAATTAATGTAGAAAAAATAATTATTTATTAATCAAAATAAAGTCTTTCACTAAATTATCGAACTTTCAATTAATATGAAAATAAAATTTGTATATTTAAATATTTATTTCACCATTTTAAATGATTATTTGTTCAGAATAATCTTATTTCTTACACTAATGTCTTATTGGTTTTAGCACCATAAAGCAATAAAATTTTGCTTAAATAAGATGTACCAACATCAGGCTGAATTAAAAACTTTAACATTTTGTATGTCCCGAAAAACTCTATCAAAGCCTCCGTGGTGCAGTGGTTAAGTCACTCGCCTTGTAAACCAGGGGTCGCAGGTTCGATCCCGGGCTTCTCCTAAAAAACCTCCTTCCGGTTGAGCCTTCGGGTGCTCCCGGAACAACAAACCCACAAAAAAAAAAACAACCTCATATAGTACTGGTCTCGCCCAGGAAAAAAAAAAAAAAAAAAAAAAAAATCTATCAAAGGAGTGAAAGGGACTATCAAAAGTGCATCACTGCCCTTCTGAATGCACTGTTATTCAAAAATGCGAAAAAATATACACCTTAAACTATTGATATGACATAAATTCAAACGTCGTTTTTAGAACGTCAGATTGACGTCAGCTTTCAGACGTTAAACCGACGTTGGCTTTAGCACGTCAGATTGACGTCAAAAATCAACCTAACTCCAACGTCATTATGACGTCGGAGTCTGACGTCAATCTGACGTCCAACTGACGTCAAATGTCTGCTGGGATACTACACGCACTAGCATACTGCTTTAATTCGCCTTTTTAAAAGAGTGATAATGGCTGAGTGAATGATATTAGTTTCTACAAAATGTGGCAAACTCTTCACTAAGTCTTGTTTATCATCGAAGTGAGCACATTATAACGCATCAATTTCTGTTGGCTTTTTGGCATTTGATATAGATAAAATGCCAGTTAAATAAGAATACTAAACAACACCTGCTCTTCATAATGTACCGGCACACGTGTGTAGCGCAGTCAGATCGACTTAAACTTTGACCAGTGTCATATTTTTTCTGTTATTTCAAACTATGTTTGATTGAATTTATCAAGCTGGATTCCACAATCAAATGCTACTACTGTGACACCTCTTCGAGGGTTTTTAGCGATGTAATAAAACATTCTATAGACAAGCATGAAAACCAAACGTTGCAAGTCAAGATAGAATCAGCAACTGAAAAATTCACAAGAAATTTTACGATCAAACAGAGAGGCATGCATGAAAGTGGAAAAGTGATTATTCCTAATGATGATTCGTGGACAGTCAAAGTATCAATAGATGTAAATAGATTTGTAATCAGAAATAGAACATTCGTGTGCGCTAGGGGTTAAGTCAAATGACCGATCTAGTCCACCTATTTCGAAAGAGTCATCCATGGTTGGTCTGAAAATATTAAAAAACCGTAAATAAATGAGCCGCCGCGTGAGAAAACCAACATTGTTGTTTTCGAACAGGTCCGACACAAACCGGGCTGTACACGCACAGAAGATGGATAGAGACTGAAAATTTTGGATTTAAAAAGTAGAGGAATTGTAGTCTCCGTGTAGCGAAAACAAAGGCGCTGATCAGCTTCGCATTTTCTGCGAAGCTGATCTGCGCCTTTGGTTTTGTATATGCAGATTGTTGGTTTTCTGATGAGGCGGCATAAATGTACGACTATTAAGCTTATCAGGATAGTGCTCCTTGCATAAACAGCACTGAATTATACCCATGAAGGAAATAAAACTATTTCCACGGCGGTATGTCTGCTTTGGTTCTTTGATAACATTTCATATGCTGCTCCCACATTTTAATGATAATTCAGAGTACCTCCCCTGGGCTTGTAACAGTTTCTGAATAGCTATCATTTTGGAAAAGGTGCTTACTCAATTGATCCTGCAATACTTATTTGCAATTTCATTTGCTTTCTGTCTTGATATTAAGAACGAGACTTTGGTTCTTATTGAACCACTTCCTGTACAGTGGGAGCTTAGTACTATTCCATCACAATAGGATCGGTGTGATAGGGTTAAAATTGACACATAGGTTGCACTAAGTAATATTCCATCACAATAGGATCGGTGTGATAGGTTTAAAAAATGACACACATGTTGCACTAAGTAAATTAAAGCGCATTTCAAAAATTATACCACGCAAGTGATCGTTCAAGTTAATCGCAGTTGATCTGTACAAGGGATCATCTGATGACTGCAGGTGACTGTACAATTATGCTTTTCGCGTGATCCGTATTTTCAAAATTTCACGAATTGCAGTTGAATGTTTGAAGATGGTCTATATACGCTCTTATAAAGGGATTCTGTCAGAAGAATAAATGCTAAACAAAAACAAATTTGTTTCTTTAAACACGTTTTACGGATATTTACAATGTTGTCAAACAGACGTCTGCTAATGATAGACAGGTGATCAGAACACAATTTCTTCTCATGCAGTATCAAACCCAACATGTTTCGTAGGTCGGAAAACAATAAAAACATTTAACTCACCGAAAACGTGTAGCAAAACCAATATAGTTGCCTATCCTGTGTGACACTTACACATTTCGCTACCCGTGTCAATACCGCAAGTGACCGATCGTCACTGTACAAAGTCGCAAGTCCTGTACAATCGCAGTTGTTCGTTCACTTCCGCTCCCGTACTGTGGAATTGTGGAATTAATATTTTAAATACCATGAAAAGACAAATGTCCAGCATGAACAGAACCTTCTTATCTGACAACTGGAGATTTAGCCCAGGCTAAAAGCAATCAGGAACAACTGCAGTTCAGAATTACAAGACTTAATTGTCTTGACAGCAAACAAATGATTGGAATTAAATTCATTTCTAATTATCCCCGGGCCTGTAAAAGTTAAATTAAAATTTGCATGTGTAACATTTCTAGTGTGCAGAAATAGTCAAATGATGCAACAGATAGTATATAGAGAGGGAGATACTCATGACTAAGGGAGATACTCATGACTAACAAACTTTTGGTTAACTTACATTTTTCAGGAGGGAAGTGTTTAACCGTAGCATTGACCTCTCCATATGTTTTCAGTATTCTGTCAATCATTTGACGTAATAAGGCTCCTTATGGGTTTATGAAGGTGCATTTTGCATTACTGTTTCAATGCACGATATCGAATTCCCTTTCTTGGGCCTCATGCACTTCGAGGCTAGACTACATGATGTACGCTAGAGTTTGTTTTGTCGGCCATTTTTGTCACTTTCATTTCGATAAATAAATTTATTTTCTTCAAGCTAACGAGATCAGTAAATACGATGCTTATGATAAAATTAAACTGGAGATGTATTGTTTAATGATATTTAGTAGTGTTGCTTAGGTTCAAAGGTTTTTAGACGAACTCTCACGTTGACCTATTTATCGGTTTTTATCGGAAAACGATCCATGTGAAATTATGTTGTTTCCAATACAGTGTTCTCGTTCACATCCGCTGCCATAGATGTGATTGACAACTGTACATACGATTTACCGGATTGGACCGAAACTGTCCGAAACGAACCGATAGTGTCCGGAACGAACATAGAAAGCTATAAAATACATTGCTAATCATGGGTCACCACATAGTAGCATGTGAAGAATTTTATGTGCACATTATTGTGATTTACTTAGAACGCAGGAAAACTGTACCCGATGAGTTATTGCACCCTGCATACATGTATCCGTCATGCAACCAGATTTCTTATAGTACGGATTTAGGTTACATCACACAACGCCAAGTTATTTAAAGGTCAAGTCAACAAATTTTCAGACGTGGTGACGAAACCATTCACGGATTAACACAGTATCTGTTTTGGTATCAAAATGCACTATACGTTACTAAAGGACTCATTCTTCTTGTCGGTGTAGACTTCTATCACAATTTCGTATTATTTTAAACTTCTAAATTTCTATGAACCCCTCCGTATAGCATGTTACTAAGAACATGCTATAATTTTCTTGTTACTCATTTAAGCTAGGCGTCCCTTTTATGGGACATAGGCAAACAGAGTAGCCCCAGATGTGACGCCGCAGAACACACCATTCCATCTGGGGCTATTCTGTTTGCTAATAGAATTTTCATCGAAAAATTGAATAAAATTTAAAAATCACACCTGATGCCCCTAAGAACCGAAGTGGACTCCCTAAATGATAATGATGGGAAAATCCATTCATCAAACAGTCAATTATTTACAAAGTGAAAACAGATTCATTACAAAAGAACCTTAGTAACAAGGGAAGAACAACAACTGGGACCATGTAAGGCCAAGAGTGTGACCAGCTTTTCATGATAACTTTGCATGACTACCTACCGACCCATTAGGCTGTCGGTTTTAGGGGTTTACATATTGGGTCATAAATAGAAATTGTTCCTTCAGCATCCCCTTGCTAACACCAGAAGCAAGGACATAATCAGAAAATTTCATGTCATGTGCACGAATAGCAAAAATAGCCAAACTTGTATCTTAAAATGACAAAAATGCCGTATTTTCGCTACTTTTACACATTGTGTCTACTGTATACTGTAAATTCGGAAATTTTCGCGTGACTTTTATTTCGCGAATTTTTTATTTCCGAATTATTAGCGAGTTCTTAAATTCGCGAGTTAATGGCCATGTATTCTATAAAGTTTATAGAGACTATTTATTAGCGAGAACTTTAAATTCGCGAGGTAACCAATTCGCGAATATTAGCGAAAATTAAAATCTCGCGAATATTTCCGGATTTACAGTAATATATGGTGGTATACCTATGAGAAGTGACGTTACTTTTTAAAGGTTTTGCTGCCTTGAGTCTAATGCTTTGTTTGACTGGGGCATAAATTATCTCACAGTTTCTCATTTGACCTTTTATAAAGCCATAGCAATAAATGGTTTTCAGTGGCACCTAATTTGAAAGAAAAAACCTGGAAGACCTATAAAGTCTTGGTAAATGGAAGTCTGGAATCCTGATTTTAGCTTTCAATATGAGCTGCGTCACAAGAAAACCAGTCTTCTCGGTTTCCAACCAGGTCCCACACAAACCAACCTGAGCAGCTATAGAAGATCGCTAGAAGCTTAAAATTTCAAATTTAGGAAGAAGAGGGATTGTACTATCCGTGTAGCAAAAACAAAGGCGCTGCACAGCTGATCTGCGCCTTTGTTTTCGCATAGGCAAAAGTCCAATTTTCTCATGCCACAGCTCATATAATCCAAGGATTTTAATTGCAGTAGACGGCTTAGAAACTTGAGGTGAAGTGTAGAAGAGTTTTTTCTGGAAATTTCCGGAGGATCAGATAAGAGATTTTTAGTGAAGCCCAACATTCTTGTCAGCCATTTTTTTTTTTTATTATTTTTTTTTTTTTGTTGCTGTTGTTGTTGTTTTTTCTCTTTTGGGTGGGGCATCACATCTGGGCTATACAGTTTGCCAATGTCCGATAAAAAGGACACCATGCTTATATGAGGCTTTTTTGATGTATATAAATAAAAACAACTTTCACGAAATCTTGGAAAATCTTGTTTGTGGTCCCTTTTTTCAGACTTTTACCGTTTTCCCAGCTTTCGTTGAGTGTCATCTAAGGCTACAAGATTTCTAGCCCTGAGTCTCGTAAGCTCTCTCAACTGACAATCACGGCGGTTCATTGACAGCTGCGAGTACTTGGGTGACACTAATGAACAAATTACGTGTTGGCTCTAGGTCAAATAGAAGAATGAATATCTATTGCCGTGGCTTTTAAGAGCCTTTTCTATAAAACTTTGTGTTCCAAGAAGTGATCAGATCAATAATTGATTGCTGTATTAGTTTGAAAACACTTTGTTTTATAACATTAGCAGATTGTAAACATTTGTATTTGAGCCTGTGCATGGGAAAACCAACAATTTGCATAGATGAAAACAAAGGCGCAGATCAGCTTCGCAGTAACTGCGAAGCTGATTTGCGCCTTTGTTTTCGCTACACGGATAGTACAATTCCTCTACTTTCTAAATCCAAAATTTCCAGCCTCTAACCATCTTCTGTGACTTTACAGCCTGGTCGGAACCCAAATTGTTGGTTTTCTCGCCCACAGGCTCATTTTGTAATAAACATGCAATGAAGCATGAGAATGAAACAAACTTCATATAGGAAGAAAATTAGGATTTAAGAGAACAACAGATCAGGCCTAGAAAAATCCACACGTCCGCTCGTATTTACGAGTGAAAGTTCGATACGGGCGAGTGGAAATTAACCCTGGCTCGCCCGACAGGACGAGTATCATTTTCGCGACTGAACTTGAGGAGTAAATGTCCGTAAATGCAAAATCAGCTGAAGATTTCGTTTCCGATTGTCAACCGGATGTTTGCACTACGTCGTTAGTCCGCAGTAAATGAAATTGAATAAATCCGGTACATGGTCCAAATACCGGAAAGCATTGGTCATTTTATTCACGGCGCGCCGTACTATCGAGACTTAAGACGTCCCGGGTTTTATCTCCATGTGATAAAACGGCTTACACCAAAAGTCAAATTATCGAGAATTTCCATTTTGATATCGAAAGTAGACAAAAATGTCGAAGCAGGGCGACATTAGTTTTTGATGATTTTTGTCTCTTTTGAAATCCGGATTTTAAGGACGAGTGAACCAGCAGTAAGGACGAGTGAAAATTGTTTACAACTCGCCCCACAGGACGAGTAAGTCCTCAGAAAAATTTCTAGGCCTGCAGATCCAAACCAGCCTGTACATCTACCCTCATTGCAATTATTGAAATTACCATGCATAATTCTTTTTTCCTTTCAGAATATTGTTTGTTTGTTTGTGTTGACGCTTAACGTCCCAGTCAACAATTTTTCAGTCATGTTGGGACAGAGCCAACGCTTCCTGGGTTTAACCAGTACTGCAGGGAGTTAAAATGTCTTGCTGAAGGACATAACACGATGGTGCCTGTGGGGATCGAACCCAGGTCCTCTGGATTTGGAGTCCGACGCTCTTCCACTATGCCACTGCGCCGACTCTCTACCACTACGCCACCCCGCTCCCTTGAACTAAGAGACTGAGTGTCCATTTCAAAAAAAAAAAAAAAAAAAAAAAAAAAACCTCGGCAAACAGACCTCCTCCACACTGGTCATCAAGAGACAATCAACGTGACTAAGTACAACCAACAGAGATGAAGTCAATATGAGTCTGTAGGATGCAAATGCCTCTGTGGGAACAACTAAACCACAGATTATCTTTGATCCTCAGCAAGTTGTTCCCAGAGTATTAAACACCATACTGTTGCTTCCCAGCAGGCACTTGACATCAACTTGACGTCAGATATTGGTTGTATTTTGGTCACGACATCATACAACCAATAACCAACGTCCACCTGACGTCCAGTTCTGACGTCAGTGGACGTATTGATATGACGTCAAACTGACGCCGGATTCAAACATCAGTCTAACGCCATATGTCGACAGAGTTAGCTGCCCTTGAACTGACATAATTTCTTACCCATATTATGTAACAAAATCAAATTCAAATAATAATTTCAACATTGCCACTTGAAAGTCATATCTGGGTCTCGTACCGGAAATCCCATATGTCGCCCACCATGCTTATCTAACTATAGAAAAATAAATATATATTAATCAAAATATTTATTAATCACTAAATTATTTAACTTTCTATTAAGATGAAAATAAAATTTGTATATTTTAATACTTATTTCACCATTTTAAATTATTATTGATTGTTCAGAATAACGTTATTCTTATTTCTTACACTAATGTCTTATTGCTTTTAGCACCATATAGCAATAAAATTTCACATAAATAAGATGTACCAACATCAGGGTGAGTTAACATCTTAAATATTTTGTATATCCTGAATATCTCTATCTAAGGAGTGAAAGGGAATAACAATAGTGCGTCACCGCACTTCTGAATCCATTTCAGAATGTTAATTAAAAAATGCGAACAAATATTCACGATTGGTTTGACGTATGTCCCTGGACATTAGACTGACGTTGTAAAGCAGACGTCAATCTGACATCAGCATTAAGACGTCAAAAAAACTTTCAAATTCAATGTCAATCCAACGTTAGTCCAACGTTAGAGTCTGACATCAGCCCAACGTCTATGGGACGTCAAATGCCTGCTGGGTTACTCTAATACTGATTTCAGCTGGGTTGGTTATTAACAGTGGTGTACATTGTCTCTGGATAACACATGTGGCACAGACTTGGTCAGATAGCTTCTGAACGATCAGGGGCCAGTTGTTCAAAACTTTGTTAGCTTAACGTGGGCCAGTTGTTCAAAACTTCGTTAGCTTAACGTCATCGTTAAGATGTCAACTTGCAATGCAAAGGATTCTCACATTTTATCAACAAAAAACAACAGTGTATTTGTTATATTCAAGTTTGAAATTTTTAGGAATCGTTAACTAACGATGTTGTTAATTTTGAACAACTGGGCCCAGTTTCTTATGGCAGATCAGTAGTCTATAATCTACATCTTTTTAATGCAAAATTATAATAGAAAATCCATATTGTTTGATGTTAAAATACATTTGAGAAAACCGTAAATATGCCTATGCCAAAACAAAGATGCAGATCAGCTGTACGGTAAATGCACAGGTTAATTATCAGCGCCTTTGATTTTGATTCCCGGATAGCAGAATTCCTCTTCTTCCTAAATCAAAAATTTCAAGTTCTAGCCTGCTTCAGTGACTGCACAGGTTGCGCACTTTTTGTATCTGGCCTGGTCAGAAATCCCAAAGACATGTTTTCTAGTGTCGCAGCTCATATTTTCATGTGTCATCATGCATTCCGAGAAATGAGCCTGCTCATGAGAAAACCAACAATCTGCATATGCGAAAACAAAGGTGCAGATCAGCGCCTTTGTTTTCGCTACACGGATAGTACAATTCCTCTACTTTCTAAATCCAAAATTTCCAGTCTCTAGCCATCTTTTGTGCTTGTACAGCCCTGTTTGTGTCGGACTTGTTTGGAAACCACATCGTTGGTTTTCCCACTAGGCGGCTCAAATATTTCACAGCCCTACATTTCCAGGAACAAGAGCTTCTATCATTACAAAGTCCCTTTGAAATGATTTGATTTCTGTATTATTAGAGTGATGATTGCAGGAGTTAAGCTGCCGATTAATTTCTATGATATTCCGCAATATTCTGATAATTTAAGACAATCAGCCCGTCATCTTTTTTGAGAACAAATTACAACATGGTAAAAATTGTTGAAAATGAAAAACTGTGCAAAAACGAGTGCAGTCTTCCGTTTTATTGCGAGTAATTGTGACAAAGAATTTGAATTGGGGTTCATTAAATTGAGATTACTGAATGCAGCCTAAACATTCAGGCTCAGATGATATGTTAACTGTGCAAGATCTGACAAAATGAATGTGTTTTCAAACTGAGTGACTGCTTCTAGAGATATCATAATTAAGCTTGCACCAATCATGTGATCTTTTCAGTAAGTCCTATACCTGACCTAAAACCAAAAATCTATTTCATACATGCGTTTGTCACCCGTCACAATGGGTGACATATAGATAGGATTTTCACATAGAAACAGCGAAGGAAACGGACATAATCCAAATAAAAAAATGTATGGTTCTCGAAATATTTTATATGTCATTTGACTCAGCGGGAAACCAGCAGCGTAAAATTTTAACAGGCTGTTACTTGGTTGACTTGGTTTTCTAAGTCCCAATCCACAGTTAAGGTCATATGAAGATGGGAACTGGAGAAGTGTGTGCTTTAACCCATGACCTATTCTATAAGGCGAGTGAGTGGCTTCACCACTGTGCTATCGAGGCTTCTACCTACGGATTGTGTCATTGTTTTTCACTACATATAGCAAGAAAAATTTTAGAGATGACACAATGCAATATTGTTCTCATAATTTGTGTCCATAATTTGTGTGGAAATGCACAGAATGGCACTGGTACATTAATGGTTTTCGCGCGTGCAATAACAGTTTGAACGTTAATTCCAGTACTCAAATCAATAGAAGAATAAATTCAGCTTTCAACATTTGTAATTCTAGCATACTGCGAATGAAAAGAATTGTGATGACATTTACAATGCATATTGGTATGGACATGCACACAATGAAGCTTGCGAGTTAAATGAGCCACAACACAAGACAAGAACGCCGCGGAGGTCGATATCGCACCTGCATTGGGCAAAATAACTAAAAACCTGAAATATACATCAAGGGCACCAGGTCAAGGTGTGCTCTGAAAGGGTCAAGGACAATTACTATACTAGGTTGCACACTTGCAGCTATCACAGGTGCAGAGAAAACCAAACTTTGATGTAAAGATTAATAAAGTCAATGGACAATGAAATATAGGTCAAGGGCACCGGGTCAAGGTGCATGCTTGAAGGGCATGTCAAGGACAATTACTATGCAAGCTTTCACACTCACAGTTATGATGGATGCAGAAAAAACAAACTTCCACATGAAAAACGAACAAAGTTAATGGACCATGAAATATAGGTCAAGGTCATTGGTTCAAGGTGTGTGCTTGAAGGGTATGTAAAGGTCAATTACTATGCAAGATTTGAGACTCGCAGCTATCACTGATGTCGAGAAAACTAAACTTCGATGTAAAATTTGCCAAAGTCAGTGGACCGTGAAATATAGGTCAAGGTCAGTGGGTCAAGGTGCGTGCTTGAAGGGTATGTCAAGGACAATTACTATGCAAAGTTTGAGACTCACAGCTATCATTGATGTCGAGAAAACCAAACTTCGACGTAAATGTTGACGGACGAACGAACGGACGAACGAACGTACGGACGGACAGAAATGTGGACTCCTATATTGCATCCTGCTATAAGCAGATGCGATAAAAACTGTTTTCGGGAGTTTCGACTGGCTGCGACATAAACTGGCATGTACAGTCGCAGGAGAAGGCTAGAGACCAGAAATTTTGGATTTAGAAAAAATCGTACTATCCATGTATCTAAAACAAAGGCGCTGATCAGCTTCGCAGCGGCTCATTTTAGACTTGAAACTTGGTACCCAACTTATTTAATTTATACTCTGGTTCAAAGCTTTTGTTTGAGTCTGGAGGTACATGTGAGAAATTATTATCTCACCCTTATTATCTCACCCCAGGCTCACCCTGTGTTCAAGTGTCTTTTTTAACATTGGTTGTATAGGACGTAATATTGTTGTTAAGCGCACATGTCACAATGACATCAAAACGTTTTAATTCCAAATGGTGGACGCCGCAATTGTAGCGTTTTTCTAGGTAACTAGTAAAACTATGAAAATCAAATCAAGCTTCGCCGCATTAAAAATGTGTGCAATAAAAAGAATCCATCATGCGCGTAAGTTATGGATAGACAAATCTGAGGGACAGATTTGTCTATCCATACCTGACACTCATGTAAGATTCTTTAATATATTATGCACAGAAAGAGTCAGTCACGTCTACAATCAGACGTAATTAGACATCTCTGATGTAACCGGAACCTCACCTTGCCAACAACTGAGCCGCCTCGTGGGAAAACCAACAATGTGGTTTCCGAACAGGTCCGACACAAACCGGCCTGTACAAGCACAGAAAAGAGCTAGAAGCTTGAAATTTCGGATTTAAGTAGAAGAGGAATTGTACTATCCGAGTAGCGAAAACAAAGGCGCTGATCAGCTTCGCAGTTACCGCGAAGCTGATCTGCGCCTTTGTTTTCCCTTATGCAGACTGTTGGTTTTCACATGGGGTGGCTCAACTAATTCCGGAAGATTTTTACTTTACTGATTCATCTTCATTAAGAACAAAATAAGCCAAGTCATGAAAAAAAATGTTTGTAATATACATCTTACAAGACAGTCTAAGATTTCTCTTCTGATTCTGCAAGACAGTGAATTTGCTCATTGAACAATAAGTGTTGAAGCATCCACCATTTGAGCATTTGAGCAATGCTCAAATGGTATTGCTCAAATGGTGAATGCTTCAACGCTTATTGTTTTGATGAAAAAATATGGACACTCTCTGCAAGACATTTCTAATTCTTTAACTGCACATGTACCAAATGCTTGAGACATTGTCAAAACTCAGTTTCAAATCATTTCAGATAGAGGACAATAAGTATGCTGTCATTTCAAAATCCCTGAGTTAGGATTAACAAGACATTGACACATTTCAGATCATATTTAGCATGGTCAGTTACTGTAAATTCAGAAATTTTCACGAGACTTTTATTTCCCATATTTTCTATTCCCAAATTATTTGCGAGGTTTTGAATACGCAATCCGAACTTAAAGTATCCTAGCTCAATTATCTTAACCAAAAACCACTCCTAAGAGCGACACAGTGGTCATTGTTTCTCTTCAGTCTTTCTCAAATAATTAAACTGAACTTCTCTGTTTTAACCTGGGCAAGAGGATAAATTTTATAGAGGATCTTACAAGAGTGGCCATTTCATATGAAATTTATTAAAAAGTATTTGGCGAGTTTAATAGATTTCATATAAAATGACCATTATAATGTAAGATTGGTTTATCACATGTTTTTAAAACATGATTTTATCCCCTTCAAAGTGGACATATATATTCAACGAAAATTTGTCTTGTTGTTACGGATGCCGTCAATGACGTTACATATTCCCGCAAAAGTGTTAATACATGGTCATAACACTTTTGATGCTATCCACTGGAAAACAGCAACGTCATATGGAAAATATTTTCACCACCAAAACTGTACAAAAGAATGCACTGGATAAGTGGTGTCAGTGGTTGGTTTTCCTTGTAAATCATAAGCCATCGTAGGACTGAGTGGGTTGATACCTCAAGAACTATCTCAACTTCCTTAGAATGGTCAGTCATTCTAGAAGGAATCATTACCAAGCCATCATTACCCAACATGACATTTCCTGGATGTTGTTAGAAAACCAGATTTTTGCCTAGGCGAAAACAAAAACGCAGATCAGCTGTGCAGTAACTGCACAGCTGATCAGCGCATTTGTTTTCGCTACACCGTGGATAGTACAATATCTCCTCTACTGATATAAAAAATGATATCTTCTGTGACTGTACATGCCTGTTTGTGTCAGACCTGAGACCTGAAACCCCTTAGACTGTTTTTCTCGCGTTGTGACTCACTTTGCCTGGATATCATTAGACTGTCAAAGAACTAAGAATGGAAGCTCTGGGTGGCACCGGGCTTGTATATCAAAGCCTTGTTAGAAGACATTTGAGCCACGTCATGAGAAAATCAACAATGTGGTTTCCGAACAGGTCCAACACAAACCAAGCTGAACAGCCAGAGACTGGAAACTTTGGATTTTAGAAAGAAGAGGAATTGTACTATCCATGTAGTGAAAACAAAGGTTACTGCGAAGCTGATCTGCACCTTTGTTTTTGTATATGCAGATTGTTGTTTATTTGTTTGTTTCATGATATGGCTCATTTGCTTCGTTTGATCTTTTGCTTTTGGTTCATCTACCTAAAACAGCTACCGGGCATGTTAGAATGGTTGTGGGAGAAAGATTTCCAACAAAAGAATAAAACTACAATTACTATCTTGCCAAAAAATAAATTATGCAAATAAATGTCACATGATTTGTATGAGCATTGTACCCTATGTCACATTGCGGGAACTTGAGCAGAAATTCTTAAAATAGTCGCAAAAATGTCCATCCAGTGAGAAAGCAGTGTGAAAATTGCCACAACATCTCAATCGTGACTAGTTTTTCACATCTCAGAGTGTTACTAGCTAAAACCAGATTGAACAAAAATTCATTAAAAAAATAAACATTTTCAACAATTTTGTAAACTCAAAAAAAAAAAAAAAAAGTTATAGCTCGGCAAATAGGTCAATGTATGGGCGTTACCTTATGAATACGTTATTGGGTATGGTCTACTTTTGACCTAGGTAAAAGCTAAAGGTATACAGTTGAAAGACTCAACTCACATGTTGCCCGTTAGAATGAAAATCCGAGTTTGTCTAGTTTACTGAATTGGACAAAATAGGTAGCTGATCTTTAACGGTAAAATATGTGACAGCGCTCTAGCCTGACTGAATTCGACTTTTCTATTATCTCCCTACTTGAACAGGTGAACTAGCCGACCACGCCCAGATATGAATATTAAAGTTGCTGCCCAAACAGTGACCCATTTGCCGAGCTATACTTGTGCTCTTTAACCTCAACACAAATTAAGTTTCATTGTAGCGCATGACACACACGTTTTCACTTCCTAATCACCATAAACATAAAACGTCACTAGAGATTTGCATGACCTGAAAATTGATATGCCGATGAAACCCTTGTGGAATGCTACTAACAAGGCAAATGACTGTGTAAACGAACACCTCAGACCCTAGTGTCACGCTGTAACAAGTCTAATCTTGTTACGTTTGCACTTCCGTGCAAGAAAGCAGCTTTTTTAACTCAATTATTTGACTCTTTCTGCAACTCGATGATAAATTGAAGACATTTGTTACACGGCAAATGAACTTTGGGATTCTTGACAGGGTGAGCTCATTTGATTCATGTTGCATCAATAATCAACATTACAAAACCTTGCCCATGCAATCACAAGAGATTTTTCAGTAATAAGATTTCATTGGAAACATTTTGATATATTTAATATTTTTGCTCAAAACATTGAATGTGGGTACATGCTAGTTCTAACAAGTTCCCACTTACAATGTTTTGGATAAAAAATAAGAAAAATTGTATACCGCTGTATACCCCAGTTTTTCTTTATAAAATAGGGGTACAAAGGGGGAATACATTACACATGCAAAAAGTAAGGTGCTGATCAGTTGTGCAGTAACTGCACAGCTGATCTACGCCTTTGCTTTCGCATAGGCAAAAATCCGTTTTTGATATGACGCGGCTCAATTGTGCTCTGCATGGGCTTGGGTGAATAATTTACAAAATAAATAGAAAACAGCATTTTTAAATACAACTGATGACTCTATCTCTACTTGAACTACTGTTTAAATGGGAAGAAAGTCTTCTTCGAACCTTACAAGATCATTTCACTAATATTAAGACAAATCATCATGCAGGTCTTGGGGGAATCATCATCCAGTTTATAAAGTGTTCAGCAGACCAGAATCCTCTATGAATCATCTATGATTGACTGAATAAAAATCCTTATTGATTCAAATTTTCCGCTTTCCTTGGGAGCTTTCATTTCTACTCATAAGCAGGTTACAACAATAATAAAACAGCACTAAATCTAATAATTCAAATTTGCATACCCATGGGTCTAAATAACCCTTCAAATGCTTGTCTTGTAATTTAATCAAACCAAACAAGCAAAGAAATATGCAGAAGCCAAAAACATGATCAATGCCAAAAATTAGACAGATACAAATGACTTGTACAATTCCAAGAATGCTAGAGAAAACTCAAATTCAAGTTATAGTTTGTAGAAGGCAAGTATGGAGGTTGAGGGCGATTTTGCAATAGTATCCCTTTCCCATTACGAAAACTTTCCCATGCAATAAACAGAGTTTTCTTAAGTTTTAAAAACTGAAAATTTTCAGCTGAAAAATTTTGATATTTTTCTTATTTTTGCTCAAAGCATAGATTGTGGGTAAACGTTAGAACCGCCTCGCCGAGGCGGTTCTAACAAGTACCCACAATCTATGTTTGGAGCAAAAAATCAGAAAAAACAGGTATACCCCTGCATACCCCAGTTTTGCTATATAAAAGTGGGGCTCAAGAGGGTATACATTACACAGACATGTTTTCATGATGCTATGCCAAGAATATGGGGAAGTTTGGTGACCTATAGTGGCAGAGAAATAACTTTACTGACAGGACTCAGAAACAAAAGTTACTGGGTTCGATACCTACTTAGCTTTATTTTTGTACTAGAAGATGACACTTTTAAAGCTTCCCATGGTATCGGTCAATACCGAGGTAGCAATGGATCTGTCCCAACATGACTTGAAAATTATTGACTGAGACATAAAGCCGTAACCAAACTAATATCTCACTGAATTTCTAAAACATGCCTAAAGTATTGTATCAATTCGGAATCAAGCCTCTATTCAAACTTAGCCTAGCTGCCTAGTCATTCAAATCGAACACTTAGGTTTTTCCTCTTGTTGACTCTTTACTATTTTATAAAAGAAAAAATTTTTTAATAATTTTACATGTAATTTGAAAAGGTATCTGTGTATGGCCTGTATATGCAAAAGTACTCAAAATTTGAAATAATAATTACTTCATTCTTATGCAATTAATTTGCTCTTTTTTCTTTTTTTTTTTTTTTTTTCAATCATATAGGAAAATCAGCCATTTTTTACTTTTTTCATAAAATGATTTTTCTTTAAAAACAGAAATATTTCAATAGAATTTTTCCAAACTTACAATTCTATCTTTCCTCTCCTCCTTTTCTGAGCCTTCAGCACACACATCCCTGCCAGTGACATCTAACAATGCCACTTTAATATCAGCTCCTGGTGATACGCAGTAGCTACGCTATGTGACACTACTAGATTTCAGGATTTTTCTTAAAACACCTTAAGGAGTATCAGAGACATTATCATACTATATGAGCCGCGACGCGAGAAAACTGGTCTTCGGGATTTCCGACCAGGTCTGACTAAAATTGGCCATACAGAAGATGGCTAGAAGCTTGAAATTTTGGATTTATTGTAGTATCATGTAGCTGCACAGCTGATCTGCGTCTTTGTTTTCGCATAGGCGAAAATCCGGTTTTCTTATGTAGCGGCTCACATGAGATTTGTGATGAGAAAACTAGCAGTCATATGGGTTTCTGTTCAGATACAACATGAGCCTGTCTGCCAAGATATGACAAAAGTTGACTTTTTCAACAGAAAATCCATCATTTTGGCAGACCACTCACAGCCCAGCAGGGTGGGACAAGCGACTTATAATGCAATTTCAGTTTGGATACATTTTTCCTCAGACAAACAGTAGCTGCCCTTCAGGGGGTTCTGGGAGGCCATGTTTTCTACCAAAGAGCTGTTGATTTGAGAGTTCTGTTAATATGTATATATAACGCTTAACCAAATCAAAATGTTATGGTCGCCATCGTTACCAGCTGCAAGGATGAAGATCAGGGCCCAGTAACTCGAAGGCATCGTAAGTTCCCCAACTTACGACAAACTTAAGATGACCACCTTAAAATTTACGCCATTGCTATTCCAGTTACACTAAGCTGTCGGAACTTTTTTCAAATGAAAGGTGCCACTTTGTAAGATAAGACATCGCCAAAGTTATGATGCTGATAAGTTGTCACCGTTACTTAAGGTCCTTTTAAGTTTTTTTCACCATAATCCCTAAGATATACTTAAGTTGTTCATAAGTATATCTTAAGCTTAAGATGGCTTTTAGTTACCAACCCCAGCTCTTCAGAACATTTTAAGCCTATGGGAGCTTTCTGTTGCTGAAGAAAACTTGAGTTCTGAGTTCTGTTTTTATGAGCCACATCATGAGAAAACCAGATTTTTGCATGTGAGAAAACAAAGGCACAGATCAGCACCTTCGTTTTCACAACTCGGACAGTACGATTCCTTTTCTATTTCTTTTCAAAATTTCAAGGTTTTAGCCATCTTTTTGGGCTGTACAGGCCGGTTTGTGTCAAACCTGGTCGGAAACCCCAAAGACCAGTTTTCTCACGTCGCTGCTCATATGCTTTTAAAACTAATGAAGGCAATGCATCAGAACTTGTGACAGTGCTCATGTAAAGTGCGAAAGCACCAAACCAATGTATGATGTCATTTTCACTTTTTTGCACCTCCACTCCTGAATATTGCTAACCTTATTATATTAACTTCCATTTGTAAAATGACGCTTCCTTCCAAAACAGTTCTTGTTACATAAGATGGTCACAATATATCATTAGATGCCATAAGGCAAAGCAATCTTAATATAGTGCAAAAGTTGGATACTCCGATTCTAGATGCCTAGCACCAGTATTCATGAACTATAAATACAAAAACTGTTACCTGGACCTCTTTATAACACTGTTAGTTACAACATGATTTTGGATAACACTGATCATTGTTGGGCCCCATTAAATGGATTAGTTTTGCTATACATGTATGTCTATACATTTTACTCTCATTATAGCTATTATGGAAATTGGCCTGGACCCCAGCAATAGTGTTATAAAGAGGTTGAGGATTCTGCACAGGTCAAAATCACACCTTGCTGTAATATGTAGGTCAAGGTCACCAGGTCATTGTGCAGTGTGTCAAACACTTGCAGCGATAGCAATCAGTGCTGCAAAGAATAAAACTAAAACTCCAGAACCTAGATCATATACAATTTTGACTAATAAAAGTCAATAGAGCATAGGTCAAAGGACAAGGAAAAATCACTATAAATCCAATAAATATGATCTTAGGAACTTGTACTTTGTTCAGTAAAATGAACATGCCAAGAACAACAGTATTCTGCCAGACTTCACATTCACAGCATGCATGGATCCAGGGGGAACGGGGCCAGGGGTCCTTTGATTTAATATATTACTGATCTTTGTATGAACACTCTTGGGTGCTGGGACTGTCTAAGAAAATCTCTGGATCCACACCTGTACAACTACAACTGGTGCAGAAAAACTCATTTTAGCGCAAGATTTGGTATAAAATACATGTAACAGGGTCAACTAGAAATTTCTGAAGAACTGACTTTGCTTGTGTGCAAGAAATGTCTAGATGACCCTTGTCACGTAAATGTGACTTGGCATATCCGCAAATTTAGTAACATTACCCTAATTATTTCCTACCTCATAAAATTTTGCCAATCTCAAGTAATCCTAGACTCCACCGCCCATAGAAAGGTAATCACAGACACAAGTCTGTCCGTTACCATGGTTAATTGCTGGTCATCTGAGAGTAAGAGATTCCATTTTATAGCTACCTTGATTAATGGAATTCTGGACAAGACTAAGGAAATGCAAGCTGTGTTACAAGAATAGCTGTGGCAGAATCTTTGACCAGGTCGGACATAAATACGGCTGTATGTACTTTGTGAACACTTACAATGGCTCTTTGGGGGATACTGGGGCTGTGTTGCAGAAAGAAATGTGCTGATCAGCTGTGCAAGTATCCCCATAAGCAGCTGCTAACATGTACTTTAATTTCCACCTAAGAAATCAAGATCCTCTCCTCGTAAAAAGAAAATCAGTTTTTGAGGACTTGCGTGTGTGGTGAGGGTATGCTCAAACATGTTCAGCCCAGATTTTACTATTGTTTTGACTTTTCTGCAATTAACTTCTGTGCAACTGTGCAGGCTGAGCAATCTCAATGGCCAAGTTCTACAAGAAACTAAGCCACTGGGGAGAAGTAGGGACAGCAGAATATTGATTGCTCCCTTCCACGGGGACACAGACAGACACTTCAATATGGATGGTAAACCACGGCCATTAATCAGATTGTAGCCATGTCACAAGGAAACTTTCTTCTTTAGCATAAGCGACAAGAAAGGCTCTGACTAGCTGTGCAGTAAACTGCGCTGCTAATCAAAGCCTCTGTTCGTTTTCTTATTATGAATCTTTGTTTTTTGGCTAATTCAACACATCTTTAACTTTTTCAACATTCATGATTTTTCCTAGCTACGATAAGTGTAAGCAGAGGCGGATGTATATTCTAGAATTAATGCTAAGTATGCAAATGAAATTTTTCCAAAACACATTTACCATTTGTTTAACTCATTTAAGTCTGGCGGCCCTGGCAAACAGAATAGCCCCAGATGTGACGCCGCAAAACGCGGCGTCGCATCTGGGACTATTCTGTTTGCACAGAGAAACTTCATCTAAAAATCAGATAAAAAATAAAAATCACTCCAAACACCCCTAAAAATCAAAGTGGACCCACCCAATTGATAATGATGGGAAAATCCATTTGTCAAATATGGGTTAACTTCAATGAATTCCAGGGCATGAGAAAATTTGGAACTCTAGACATGCCCAATTTGCATAGAAATTAGCCTCTTGTCTCATTTTTTCCACACGCCGAGAAAAATATTGCACATTGTTTGTTTAGAATTTCCAGAACATCATAAAATGAAGGAGGGGTCTGGAGAGCATGTAACCCTTCTGCTGTGTGGGTTGGAATCAGGGCAAAGGCACATGGCAGGGTATATAGTCACCCTCCAAGGTTAGTTGTTTTCCTCCTCTACCAGGTATGACAACGGAATGGCAACATCACATCACGAAAACATGTCCGGGTAATGTATACCCCCTTGAACCCCACTTTTATATAGCAAAACTGGGGTATGCAGGGGTATACCTATTTTCTATTTTTCTTATTTTTGCTCCAAAACATAGATTGTGGGTACTCGTTAGAACCGCCTCGGCGAACCGCCTCGGCGGTTCTAACGTGTACCCACAATCTATGTTTTGAGCAAAAATAAGAAAAATATCAGAATTTTTCTATTGAAAATTTTCATTTTTGACAACTTTAAAAATCTCTGTATATTGCATGGGCATGTTTTCTTAATGAGCAACTTCGAGAATGTGTAGAAAAGTTCAATGAGCTTGCTGTGTAATTTAAGTAATGTTTCAACTAAAATGCAGGACTTCTACGGTATTTGAGGACAACTTAGGAGTAAAACTCTGCTGTCTCTGACAGAGAGATGGAAATTTCTGGAACTTATCTCAAGAAGCTACAAGAGTGCTTCAGCAACTAATGATGTGAAAACGTACAAGTTTTGGTGTTAAGAAAAATCAATGTGGAACAAAGTAACATTGGAAAGTGTTGCTACCACCTGAGGCTAAGACTCTTATGACAAAATTCTGAGTAGAAGCGTGAGAATTATCAACTAAATGGTCTGTCTGCCTGTGGCTCCAATCATTGGGCTTGGATTTTCTGTATTCCAAAGAATCCCACAAATCTTCCAGCACAGACTTTGACCAGACAAAGTACATATACTGCACATCGCCACATGCTGATTTATGCCTGCGATTTAGCGAGAGATGGGTTACTGTATGCTTTATCACACTGTGGTTGAAGAAGGCGAAAAATGTTGCTTTCCAATCAATAGACAATTTCCCTTTGTTTTATGATTAGTAGAGATAAATTAACTTAGTTTCATGACCAAGGAAACCTACAGGTCTCTGCGCAGTCTGATCAGAATGTTGTGGTAGCCTCTTAGTAAAATTGCAATATAGCTATATAAGCCTCTACCCTGGGTTGAATCTTACTCTGTTAGATACTTAAGGTATTTCCTGCTGAATACATGTTAAGGTATTTCCTGCTGAAAACATGTAAGAACTGAGAACATAATTGTTGCTCAAAGTTAACATGCCTTCATCAAAGTAAAAATAGATGGCACAAGAAATGAAACAATTAAAATATAATTAAAATTTAAAGCCAGACACCAGGTGGGAAAGAAAGCACAGCACAAAACATCACAAAAAAACTCTCACAAAGACCCAACAATGCAGCCATCCGGCCAGCACCAACAAAGGCGACTAACAAAATATAGAGGTAGACAAACATATAAGCCACGCCATGAGAAACCAAACAATCTGCATATGCGAAAACAAAGGCGCAGACCAGCTTTGCGGTAACAGCAAAGCTGATCAGCGTCTTTGTTTTTGCTACACGGATAGTACAATTCCTCTACTTTCTAAATCCAAATTTCGAGTTTCTAGCCTGCTTCTGTGACTGTACAGGGTAGTTAGTGTAGAACCTGTTCCGAAACCACATTGTTGGTTTTCTCACATTGCGGCTCATATTAAAACTGAATCTCTTTGTGGTCTTAACATGATGACTCACAGAGGCTTCATGTCTTGGATATCGCACTGATACCCAGAGAGCCAAAAGTCTCTAAATCCTGACTATACCAGACACAGTGGCAATTAGCCTAACATTGCTATGAAATTCAGAGTGCCGAGCAGTACCATTTTTAACACTTTCGGATGGAACTGATGCCAGAAAAAGTTTTTGTCTTGATTGTCATTGCTTGCTTTTTACTTTCCGAAACAAAGCCAATGCAGTCACTGTTCTGAATACATTACAAAAACTTGCCCATGCAATATACGGAAAATTTTTGCTTGTAAAAATGAAAATTTTCAATGGAAAAAAAAAAAAGATTTTTTTTTTAAACATTTTAGCTCAAAACATTGATTGTGGATACATGCAGTGAGGCGGTTCTAACGAGTACCCATAATCAATGTTATCAATGTTTTGGATCAAAAATAACAGAAATAGGTATAACCCTGCAAACCCCAGTAAAAACGATGATCGGAGTCCCAGGAAAAGTGGTTTATCTTCATTATACTACTGTTTATTGTGCCTGCCTCTCTGTCGTGCTTGTTGCCTTTCGTTCCTGTTGAAACTTAGCCGGATGACTACCTTGTTGGGAAGGAGCTAGTCATCCTGCTCTTTGAGTGTGTTGTCGGAAAAATGTTTTGTTTTTTATGTATTTTCTTTCCCAGCTGGTGTCTATGTTGGGACTTTAATTTAACTGCATTGATTCCTGATCCCTCTATTCTTACTTTCTATATAATAGTGAGGTTTAAGGGGGTACACATTTCATGGACATAATTTCCTGATGAACTGCAAGTCTTCGAGTTTCCTCCTTCATTAGCCTTTCATTGTTGTTGTACAGTAAAATCCTGGACTATTGTATTATTTTCTTTTCTGTCATACTTTTATGCTTATTAATACTTGCCTGATCAAATATGACCATACTTGCATTATCTTAAAACCAGCTGATCTTCTTAATGTGTATGACGGTCAATAAAATCTGACAAGGCCAGGAAAACTTAGAAATGACTTTTCCCAAAATCAACAAAGACTCTGGTATGAAGAGCAGCTATTATTTTATTTTACTTCTTAAAATGCAAAAGAAAATTTGTTGTTTTATTTTAGAATAAATGACATGATCATAATGCTTGCATGACTCGAACTGCATCATTTGCTAACAATGCAACTCATAAGAACTAGACATTTTGTTGACTTTTCTGCAATCTGCTTCAAAAATTCAATATTCCTGCGATTTTCCGCCCAGCATGGCTTAGCCCGGAAATGGAAGGATTAGTATCCCATAGTGCAATAGGAATTACTAGCGTATTGAAGAGTAAATGCTCCATCAATGTCCCTGATTTTCTTTGCCAGATTCACTGACAATTGTCGAAGACTTTTTATCAGAAAACCCTAAAAACTTGGATAAAAGAGCTGAACAACTTCAATAAATCTGGTTGCCTTTCAGCTCATACATACACTTTACTGCATGGTGGCAGTACATTTGGGCACATTTTGACAGAATGTGGTTCATTTGCGCCCACAATTTTTCTAGGTAAACATATTCATTTGCACACACACTGTCCCCAGGTAAATGTTACAGGTGTGAAAGCACCATTACCTCATCACTTTCTGTGTACGCAAAAGTTTTGGTGGACAATTTAAATGGTATTACAAGTATTAGCTTTTTCAAAAAGCTTGCGGGCGTTTAGCCCTAGTTATAGGATGAAAGCTGACCCTATTCAACATATGTGCTTTAATTCCTGGTTCCTGAGCCGAGTTGGTATCAGGCCGAGTTGACCCGCTTCCGCTAACTTCATCTTCGCAGCATAGATAGACCTTACTATGCTTTGCTTTTAATATCATCAGAAAAACTCCAAATAAATAAGTATCATTTTATCAAAATATATTGGGCTTCAAGATAGCAATGGTTTTCTGACCATTCAAAATAAAACTTTAAAATGGCCTTTTTTTAAATCAAAATAGTAATTTTGGATTATTTTTTTTTATCATCTTTCACAATAATGATGTTAACACATGGAATCAATTGCATTATGTTCAATTCTTGGAACAGCTGATTTGGTTCCCCACTCATTATTCGCCATCTGTGGACTTGTGGATGAAGACGCGGAAACAATGATGGGTTCGGTCTAATTCCGAAATAATTCGTTCACGATCTTATTTTTTTTTCTTAGCATGTATCATTATGGTTGGTTCCCTACTCGTTTTTAACCAGGTACTGACTAATGATGATGCGGGAGCAACAGTGGGATCGGTCTAATTGCCGTCATTTCCGGATTGATGTGTGTTTGCATCAACGTATATATATGCGGGCGTTCGTGAACGCCCGCAAAAATTTCAGCTTTTCTGATTGACTAATGCTGATAGATATATTGATAATTATTTTCAATTATTTAAATATAAAGCTCAAAGTAATGGAATTATTTAGCTACAGTGATTTATTGATTCCAGGTGTGGTTGCAAGTCAATTTTTTATTTTAATATTTTTTCAGGTCGCTTCGGTCAAATAGCTCCTCCTTTGATCACACCTCATCGATACTCCCTGATGCTCTAAAATGCAACATGAGGTATGCTTTTTTTCTTCTTAACTTATGTATGACACCCTAATGCAAACAAGTAAGTGGATAAAAGTTTCACCAAATTACAGGAAACATACTGTTTTAGCCAAAATGTTTGTATTGAGGTCTATGGGATTTTAAATGGTGCTTTCACCCCTATAGAGAAGGTAGAAATTTGCACTCAGGGGTCCTTATCTGCCATGACTTGAAGTTCTCAGCATTTTACTTTGCGTTTTAACTACATACACTGAAAACTGCTTTATTTAGGCTAATGTTCATCATAGAATCTTTCTAAATATAAAAATAAGCCCCAATGAAGGGCAATTAATTTGAAATCTGCCTAAAACATGATTCCAGAAGAGGGGGTGGGGTGCCTTGACCCTACCCCAACACTGGATAATATGCTTTGATGTAGTGAGAATGTCTTTTTCATTGAATTCCTGCTTGGTTTTAGTAATCTGATGACTTTCATAACCTGCAAAAGCCCGGCTTTGGAAATCGGCGCAACCACAAGATGCGGCTAAAATGTCCGATTTCGCCGCTCGGACTCCTGCGACATTGATTTTAGTCCCCTGCATACTGTTCAAATGATCTTTATGACCCTGTTGGTGATATTAGTGGGTGACATTGACTCTCTATGTTGCTCTTATGGACAGAAAAGAGCATTTATAAGCATTTTTGAGCTTTCTGATTGCAAAAAAGTGGTAAAAAAGGCATATTTTTGTATAAAATTGGGGGTATGCTTCAAAGATATGGTATCAAATTTTCAAGACCCTGTGTTAATAAATGTTTCTGTTTGTTTCAGTAGCTGGATAGTCTGGTGGTTCATCTGGAATCCACAACAGCTACCTGCAGCACATAGACAGCCAGTCCCAGGAGGTAACTTGTCATTTATTTTGTAATAATCCTCGTTCATTTTGTGTGGCCGAGCCTCATCGAAGAAAAATCTTTCGCGCAGAGCTGGAGGAAAACCGGTGTACGGCTGATAGCTAAACTTGGCATTTGTGCTCAGAACAGAACAAATATTGAAACAGAGGGCTTTCTTGTTGATTTAGAGGGAATTTGGAACAGTATAGGTGTGAAAGCACCATTACGTCATCACTTTCTGTGTACGCAAAAGTTTTGGTGGACAATTTAAATGGTATTAAAATTTCAGCTTTTCTGATTGACTAATGCTGATAGATATATTGATAATTATTTTCAATTATTTAAATATAAAGCTCAAAGTAATGGAATTATTTAGCTACAGTGATTTATTGATTCCAGGTGTGGTTGCAAGTCAATTTTTTATTTTAATATTTTTTCAGGTCGCTTCGGTCAAATAGCTCCTCCTTTGAGGGCGCACCTCATCGATACTCCCTGATGCTCTAAAATGCAACATGAGGTATGCTTTTTTTCTTCTTAACGTATGTATGACACCCTAATGCAAACAAGTAAGTGGATAAAAGTTTCACCAAATTACAGGAAACATACTGTTTTAGCCAAAATGTTTGTATTGAGGTCTATGGGATTTTAAATGGTGCTTTCACCCCTACATTTGCGCACATCAGATTTTCTCACTCACAGGTAAAGGGTATGTTTGCGCTCGCAAGACTGTATAGACAAGCCAAGCCCACATTTCTAGTCCAAGCTAAACATGTACATCTTTAGACAGATGGCATTCCAGGCACAGCCTGTGATGAAAATGTGAATTGAAACCTTGAATGAGTAGTGTGTGAACAAAACAAAGACCCGCAAAATGTAAATATATTAAACTAATTAAAACTAAAAATTGACTTTTAAGTGACTGTGTAAACCTATTCGAACTCTTCCACCCCCAGGGGTAACAGTGCTGATATTTTATTTATCATACCTTGATATACCACAGCTGGCCAAGTAAGAGGTGCAAACTTTGTAACTATGCCCTCCATCCCAGGACCTTAGCCCAGAACCCACAGTGTGGGAGAAATAGATGGGTTTGTATTACATAGGCATAATAGGGTAATGTAACGTAATGGGGGGGGGGGGGGGGGGGGGGGGGGGGGCAAAAATGGTTTTACCAAATGACTGTCCCCACAGTGCAACAATTTTAGCAGGAATGTGCTAGACAAACAGAATAAGTCTCTGCTGTTCCCTAGAGCTCCAGGATTGGGGGTGGGACATGATTTTTTTTTCATTGTTTTTGCTTTAAAAACCTAATTTGTGGGTACTCACAATCTATGTTGTGGGCAAAAACAAGAAAAGTATGTAGGACGATCAAATAAAAATCTTTTGTTTTAAAAATGGAAAAAAAAGTACATTGTATTGGCGTGTTTTCGTCAGACATATGTGAGTCTGACCGGAAGGTTTGTGTGAGTTTTATTATAATTAAAGCAAAAAGAAGAGAAAGTGAAAATTATGTAGGCAACAATAGCAAGCAAAAAATAAACCAACATCTCTATAATTAAGTTTCCCCATTATCAAAATTATAAAATAAGTAATGCTATTTAGGTTATATTATCATGATTAACAGCAAAAAATCTATTATTAACTACAGAGAAAATTGAGAAATTTAAACCTCAGAGGAAGGGAGATGCTATGAAAAAAAAAAAAAAAAAAAAAAAAAAAAAAAAAAAAAGTAAAAGTTTGAAGAAAAAAAAAAAATAAGAGCTGTCGCAGGACAGCGTAGCTCGCCTGACTTGTGCTTTGCCACTAAACTTATCAAAATCTATGACCAATGCCCTTGACCTCTAGGTAGCTCAGGTGGGTTGTGATGGTACAGCATAAAATTTCAGACCAATATCCACAAACATGCAAAGTTTCA
The DNA here is from genome assembly GCA_964017185.1 of Rugalucina vietnamica. NCBI lineage: Eukaryota > Metazoa > Mollusca > Bivalvia > Lucinida > Lucinidae > Rugalucina > Rugalucina vietnamica. Next base: position 5,203,030 of record OZ024869.1, read on the forward strand.
ACTTGATCCATCAACATAGAGATATATAGACTTCAAAAATCTTTAACCCAAAACTTTAACCAAAAATTTCTAAGGCCATGACTTTGACCTCAAGTTCACCCAGGGTGGGTCATAATGGTACAGTATAAAACTTCAGACCAATATCTACCAACATGCAAAGTATGTACTTGATCAATGTAAATGTTCAAGAGATATAGACTTCTAAAAACTTTAACCGAAAACTTTAACAAAAAAATTCTAAGTCTGTGACCTTGACCTCAAGGTCACCAAGGGTGGGTCATGATGGTACTGCATAAAACTTCAGACCAATATCTACCAACATGCAAAGTATCAACTTGATCCATCGACATGTTCAAGAGATATAGACTTCTAAAAACTTTAATGAAAAAGTCACTAGAGCGCGAAATATAGGTCAAGGTCACAAGATCAATGTGGGTGCAAAGTCGGGACATCGAGGAGAAGCCATATGCAAGGTTTGATGGTTGTAGGCTTTATAGTTGATGAGATATTAAGGGTTGGCTTAAAAAATGACAAAGTCACTGGAGCATGAAATATAGGTCAAGGTCAGTAGGTCAATGAGGGTGCCGAGTCGGGACATCGAGGAGAAGCCATATGCAAGGTTTGATGGTTGTAGGCTTTATAGTTGATTAGATATTAAGGGTTGGCTTAAAAAATGACAAAGTCACTAGAGCACGAAATATAGGTCAAGGTCACTAGGTGAATGTGGGTGCCGAGTCGGGACATCGAGGAGAAGTCATATGCAAGGTTTGATGGTTGTAGGCTTTATAGTTGATGAGATATTAAGAGTTGGCTTCAAAATTGACAAAGTCACTAGAGCACGAAATATAGGTCAAGGTCACTAGATCAATGTAGGTGCAAAATCGGGACATCGAGGAGAAGCCATATGCAAGGTTTGAAGGTTGTAGGCTGTATAGTTGGTGAGATATTAAGGGTTGGCTTAAAAAATGACAAAGTCACTGGAGCATGAAATATAGGTCAAGGTCAGTAGGTCAATGTGGGTGCCGAGTCGGGACATCGAGGAGAAGCCATATGCAAGGTTTGATGGTTGAAGGCTTTATAGTTGATGAGATATTAAGGGTTGGCTTAAAAAATGACAGTCACTGGAGCATGAAATATAGGTCAAGGTCAGTAGGTCAATGTGGGTGCCGAGTCGGGACATTTGAGGAGAAGTCATATGTAAGGTTTGACAGTTCTAGGCTTTACAGTTGCTGGAAAAACTAACACAGCATCTGAGCATTGTACAAAGGTGCTCTAGATATTGACCTCTAGCCCCGCCCCCAGGCACGACCCCACGGATCCCTTCACACTAAATCACAGAGGACCCTCATATGCAGCAATTATCCAAATATGAATGATTTCTGGTCAGTGACTATCAAGATATAACAATTTTAAAAACTTTAACCGAAAGTGTGACGCGGACGTACACGTAAACGTACACGTAAACGTAAACGTAAACGGGTACGACCGAGGTGACAACAATAGCTCTGTGCACTTCGTGCAGGCGAGCTAAAAACCATTAAACTATCACTTGTTCTGCCAGCAGTAGAACAGAAAAACAACAGTACAGCTTTTTTCATAATAGGAATGAATTTTTATTGATGTGTATTAAAACTCAGGTGAATCACTTACAAACCGAATAAAGCTCGAAGGGCTTTATGAAATAGTTTGTGAGTAATTCAATACAAAATCCTTTTGAAACAACCATCTAAAAATGTCCATTGCATCCATCCATCCATCCATTGTTGAGAGGGCCTCGTGGAAGATTGGCAATGCCAAACAAGCTACCCTCTATAATTAGACTTTCACTTTATGTCACTTCACTTCACTTCACCTCACTTCATTCATCCATCGGTTGCATCTTCTAGTTGCAGAATACTTTTTAGGTTACTAGGTACTTACAAAATATAGCATTAGGCCAGAGAAAATCAATTATTAGATTCTCTTCAAAAATCTAGAAAATTTTGGGCTGGGTGGGTGGAATTTTTCTTTTATTTCCCTTTTATTTTAGAGCACCCAGTTTGACTGTCTTCCAGGCCTAATTTCTGTTTTATTTTTTTATTTTTTATTATTTTTTTTTTTTAATTAGAAGTCACATAGGTAGTTATGTAAATTAAATTCAAACAATATGTTGACTTTTTATCAAAAAATATATTTTTGTGTTTTTTTTTTTGTTGTTGTTTTTTTTTTTCATCAATGCAGGACAGCGTAGCTCGCCTGACTTGTGCTTTGCCACTAAATCTATCAAAATCTATGACCCATGACCTTGACCTCAAGGTCACTCAGGTGGGTCATGATGGTACAGCATAAAACTTCAGACCAATATCTACAAACATGCAAAGTATCAACTTAATACATCTACATGTTCAAGACATATATACTTATAAAAAATTTAACCAAAACTTTAGCACAACATTTTCAAGTCTGTAACCTTGACATCAAGGTCATCCAGGTGGGTCATAATGGTACAGCATAAAACTTGAGACCAATGTCTATCAACATGCAAAGTATCAACTTGATCCATTAACATGTTCAAGAGATATAGACTTATAAAAACTTTAACCAAAATCTGAACACAAAACTTCCAAGTCCGTGACCCTGACCTCAAGGTCATCCAGGTGAGTTGTGATGTACAGCATAAAACCCGAGACCAATATCTATCAACATGCAAGTATCAACTTTATCCATCAACATTTTCAAGAGATATAGACTTATAAAAACTTTAACCAAAATCTTAAAACAAAATTTCGAAGTCTGTGACCTCAACCTCAAGGTCACCTAGGTGAATTGTGATGGTTCTGCATAAAACTTCAGACCAATATCTACCAACATGCAAAATTTCAACTTGATCCATCGAAATGTTCAAGAGATATAGACTTATAAAACCTTTAACCAAAAACTTTAACACAAAATTTCTAAGTCCTTGACCTTGACCTCAAGGTCACACAGGGTTGGTCATGATGGTACTGCATAAAACTTCATACCAATATCTACTCACATGCAAAGTACCAACATGTTCAAGAGATATAGACTAATAAAAACTTTAACCAAAAACTTAAACACAAAATTTTTAAGTCCATGACCTTGACCTCAATGTCACCCAAGGTGAGTCATGATGGTAATGCATAAAACTTAAGACCAAATCTACTAACATGCAAAGTATCAACATGCAAATGCATCAACATGATCAAGAGATGGACTTTAATAAAAACTTTAACCAAAGACTTTAACATTTGAGAAACGTGAACGCCAATGCCGATGCCAGGGTGATTGCAATAGCTATTCCTGAACACTAAAAAATGATTTAGGAGGGTTTTGAACAGGGGCAGATGGGGATGAAAATCTAAAAATTTTATTTTCTCTAGCCTTATGTAATTCTAAAGATCCAAAGAAGACCCATTTTGTAAACTTTTATATCTTTCTGGCATGACTAGCATTTTGATTGTAATGAGAGAATGCATTGTCAAAAGAATCAAGTAAAGAGCCGCCTCATCTGAAAATCAACAATCTGCATATGCGAAAACAAAGATGCAGATCAGCTGTGCAGTTACTGCACAGCTGATCAGCGTCTTTGTTTTTGCTACACATATAGTACAATGCCTCTACTTTCCAAATCCAAAATTTCCAGCGCGTAGCCATCTACTGTGGCTGTTCAGCTCAGTTTGTGTCAGACCTTTGGAAACCCAGATAGTTGGTTTTCCTCAAGCAGAGGCTCAAACTATTGCTTTATTAGCTAAATCACTGGCTTGGGTTAGGCAGATAAGACTTCTAAAAGCCAGAGATCCTTTTAAGGGTTTCCGGAAACATGTGACATTCTTCAATTAGATACGTTTTGCATGTTCAATTAGACTAACCTCGTGCAAAATGGAGTCAAATGGCATGTGCACTGAGGAAAAAAATTAGTGTAATTAGCATTGATTAACTTGGGAATTCAGTTTGATTTACAAAAATCGTAAGACTTCATTTCCTGACTTTGAAAAAATCTATAACAGCGAAACACTGTGATCATCAGGTGCTAAATGAAGTATTTTAGAAGCTTATTCCTTGTGTGGTTTTGTAGGATTTAGGTTTCTGAAAGGCTAATTGAGCCGCGATGCGAGAAAACCGGTCCTACGGATTTCCGACCAGGTCTGGCACAAACCGACCTGTAGTCACAGAAGATGGTTAGAGGCTGGAAATTTTGTATTAAGAAAGAAGAGGAATTGTACTATCTGTGTAGCGAAAACAAAGGCGCTGCAGTTATTGCGAAGCTGATCTGGGCCTTTGTTTTCGCATAAGCAAAAATCCGGTTTTCTCACGTCGAGGCTCAATTTATTTCTTATAATGATTTTTTGAGGAAGAAAGGAATTACTACTTTTCTGTAACAAGCAGTTCCATTTGAGACCCAGCATGACTAAACCTACTTTTCTTCCACCTTATATGGACAAAAAGCGCAGATATGTAGATGCTCTGTGCCTGGTCTGTGCATTTGCTTTTCAATGTCTATTATAGAATGACATTTCAAGTTCTACATTTGAAATATCAGACCCTAAGCTGAAGTCTATTTCCGAGCAGGATGGGTAGTATACAGCCCAGATGGTGTCCCCAAAGTTAGGTTTTCACATGTCATGGCTCATTTGATGAACACTAGGGTTTCTTGTCATTATTTCGAGCTTTTAACGTGAGAGCTGGGTCCAGAACAATTCTTTTCAGGGATGACATAGCCTGAGCTGTATAGCTACAGATACTGTCTGTCTAGTTGTTTAACTGTTGAAACGATTATCTTGCCATGCTTCAGGACAGAAACATAGCTACTGATCAGCCTGTGTAACATCTTAGCTGCGACAGTTATTTTTCGCGTATGCTGATTTAAAGTAGTGAGTTTTCTACATCGCAAGGCTCATTTGCCAGAGAAGCTGCCAAGCTGGGTTCTGTCTTAACCCATATTTGAGAATGGATTTTCACATCATTATCATTTGGGTGAGTCCACTTTCATTTTAAGGGGCGCCAGGTGATTTTTAAATCAATGAAAATTCTCTAGGCAAACAGATTAGCCCCAGATGGGATGCCACATTCTGCTGCATCACATCTGGGGCTATTCTGTTTGTCTATGTCCCACTAAAAAGACGCTAGGCTTAAATGAGTTAAAGTTACCAGACAAATTGTTTGATATTTGTCACCAAACAGCAAATGTGGGTACTTAGGAGAATCTCCCCAATATGGCAATCAATGAATACCCACTACATTATATTTGTAAGGAAATTGAAGAAAGAATTCATTATTTCTTATAAAACAGGCAGTAAATCTGTCTCATAGATTTGCAAAATACAGTACAGAAAAAAAATATTTCTTGGCCAATAGGTTATCCATAAATGCCGCAAACAGTACTATTCACAACAGACTGTTGGTTTGTATTCTCACACAAGAGTCTTTCTCTTTTATTTAGTCAAGAAGAATCTGTTCGTTTCATTACACTATCAAACTCCACTCAACTCAGACAGAATTTATGTTTTGCCGATTTTGGACTTTGATGTCGTATCATCTCCAAGGCAACCATAATGAAGACGGGAAAACATTGAAATGCTAGTGTTGTCATCTAATTGTCAATTTGTGCAACTAATGGTACTAGTTCCGAATGTTGCCTAAATTTGAGCATTGTCACGGGAAATTGCCTGTAGACCTCTTCTTTGGGATTTCACTTTCAAATAGTGTTCAAATCTGTTTGCTCGGTCAAAGAAATATATGAGGACGTGTAGTGGCTAGGGTTCCACAGATATATAGGACCTTGCTTTTACTCTTTAGTGGCTGGATGGGTAATAATGACTTGAAGGTCCTGTGCTCATGGTGGATACTGTTACAACACAGGCATTTAAACTTAGAATTGAGCCACGACTTGAGAAAAACAGCCTTCGGGGATTCTGACCAGCTCTGATACAAACCGGTCTGGACAGTCACAGAAAAAGGCTAGAATCTTGAAATCAGAGCCATTGCATGGGAAAACAAACAATCTGCAGAGGCGAAAACAAAGGCGCAGACCAGCTTCACAGTAACTGCGGAGCTGATCAGGGCCTTTGTTTTCACTACAAGAATAGTACAATTCCTCTACTTTCTAAATCCAAAATGTCCAGCCTCTAACCATCTGTGACCGTACAGCCCCGTTTGTGCGGACCTGGTCAGAACCCAAATTGTTTGTTTTCTCATGCACAGGCTCATTTCAGATTAAACAAGAAAATCCGAGTAGCAACATCAAAGGTGCTGATCAGCTGTGAAGTTACTGCGCAACTGATCTGCGCCTTTGTTTTCGCATAGGCGAAAATCTGTTTTTCTCATGACACAGCTCAATTTTCAAAAAGGATCACATGACAGTTACAATATACATAATAAACTTACCGGATCTTTTCCTATCCCAGCTTCCTTGAACTTCAGTCCTGTCGCTGCTTCAAGCTCCCCCTTGTGCTGAACTGGAAAACAAACCAGGTTATGATACCATATGTACCGCGATGTGAGAAAACAGGTCTTCAGGGTTTCTGACTAGATCTGACACAAACCGGGCTGTACATTCACAGAAGTAGGCTAGAAGCTTGAAATTTTGGATTTAAGAAGAAGAGAAGTTGTACTTTCCGTGTAGCAAAAACAAAGGCGCTGATCAGCTTCTCAGACAGATCTGCGCCTTTGATTTCGCATAGACAAAAATCCGGCACAAACAAGCATAATACATGCCTCTATGCATATTTTAAAGAGTTTAATGTCTGCGACAACTTTTGGGAGTTTTAAGACATTATGTACATTTGAAAAAGAACTAGAAATGTGTTTGTAAAGCACTATGCCCCCAACAGTATGCTAGCCCCTTACCTGGCACAGTAAAAAGTTCAAAATCCCGTAATTTTGTCAAAATTTGACGGAAAGTGGTCAAAACTTAATCATGTGTTCTACTTCCCAACCCCAATCAGTATACCAATGTCATGTAGAATTTGTAGGAAATTATAACTCGTGGCAACTCGAGCGACAAGCGGTGAGTTAAGATATGCGCTAATTCGTAGCTTCAACTCGTGAGTGTGCGACAGCTAGGCCCTTTAATAACAGTTTGCTACAACTAAGTTTCGGGTAGAACACAGACTACAGGTCATTTTAGACTAGTTTTGCTTTAATCTATATATTTTACTCTCGCTATAACATGGATTGGATATCTAAACATACACAGTCTCCGAATCCAACAATAGCGTTTTGGAAGAAGTTGCGGTGTATTTACAGAGACAATGCCTATCTTGAGCATCTTTTTTAAAGGCCTTAACCGTATCTGACTTCACCCTGCAGTGACCGAATTATTAGGAACTACATTTTCTGAATTAGAATCCGACATTTTAACATGCATGTTCTGAAGCTTGCTTCACTAGAAAATCTGTAAAAGAGAATAATCTCCATTGATTTTCTATGACTCTTGTCAAATCTAATTATCGCAGAAAACGTGTTAAAGCATATACAATTATTATCGTCAGTTCCTTTAATTTTATCAATTTTTCTGCGGATCAATTTTGAACGATAATTATTATCTTTATCATGCCTTGTCATGCAATGACCAGATAATGTCTGTCATCAACGACTTAAATATTAAATTAGCCATGAGGCCAGTAAACCGGTCTTTAGGTTTCCGACCAGGTCTGACACAAACTGATCTGAACAGCCACAGAAGAAGGCTAGAAGTTGGAAATTTCAGACTTAAAAGTACCATATGTGTAGTGAAAATAAAATACTGCGTCTAAGGTAAACAAACTAAAATCCTAAGCATTTGACTAAACCGTACAATATAGATACAGCCCCACCATTTAATTTCTAAATCCAAATCTCAAGCTTCTAGCCTTCTTTGACCATATAGTCCTAGGCAAGAAACCAAAGGTGGCCAGCATTGCCAAGTGTTTCAAAGCACTGATTTCATCACAGCTCTTTACGTATCATTTTGATTGTTACTGTGGGTTCATGTCCCAGTGAGGCACATATGAGACAGGCAAAGTTTTGCATGTGTGTGTGTCATGTGTTTTTTCTCCATGTAATCCTGTTTTTGTCTTGTCCTATGAGTTCAACAAACTTGAAAGAGACATAAAACTAAATTAAAAAATGAGCCGCCTCATGGGAAAACCAACAATCTACATAGGCGAAAACAAAGGCGCAGACCAGCTTCGCGGTGACCGCGAAGCTGATCAGCGCCTTTGTTTTCGCTACACGGATAGTACAATTCCTCTTCTTCTTAAATCCCAAATTTCAAGCTTCTAGCCTGCTTCTGTGCTTGTACAAGCCGGTTTGTGTCGGACCTGTTCGGAAACCACATTGTTGTTTTTTCCACGAGGCGCTCAAATTTAAGAAACCCAAAGACAGGGTTTCTTGGGCTTTGGTTCATTTGTCTCCATTGCTGTTAATGCAAAGTGTCTGTGAAAGCAACCATATTTTTATTTTAATATCAACTTTCAGTTTTTGTGAACATAGACTCAATGTGAGATGCTCCATGAAAAACAAAACTTGGTCAGTCACACACTAACTACATGTGAAACTGATCAATGTCTTCTCTAATACAAAATCTCTACTTTCAAAGCCCAAAATTTTGAGCTTTGAACCTTCATAGTTTCCTGTACTGTGGTGCATGTGTCCAATCTGAAAGGAATCTGAAGACTGAGGCTCAAACTTTGTCATGCTTGCAGCTCTTAAAGAAATAATTTGAATGAATAACATTCTTAGACATAAAAATCTATAATTTAAAAGCCCCCTGACAAATGGATGAGAAAAATGCATTTAAAAGCTTCAAATATTCCTGATCAAATTCCTTCTTGCCTGAAGAATAGAATTTGCTATCAATATTATTGAATGCATCTCCAAAAGTTTCTCGTTCTGAACAAATCAGCAGGTTTTCAGGATTCTAATAAGGAAAGGGTAACCAAGCAGTAAGAAAGCCATTTTTGTATTACCACATTCAACTTGCAGAGTACGCCATGGGTCACCATGATGTTTTAGGATTTCAGTAGTACAAAAAGTGCAGAATATTACATGCAGCTTCTTGAAGGAATAGGCCCACAAACTATTGTGTGTGCGTTTTATGAAAGCCTTCATGTAGCTGAACAGTTTGCAACACATTTCATGAAAATCAACCAAGGTATAAGAAAAATATAGCGGTTTGAAAATTTTGATGGCCCAAATCCAGAACGAGGCTGTGAGGGTATGACGTCACTCCCTCACAATCATGGAAGTATAAAAATCTGCCATTTCCATGCATATTAAAGTATGACAGTTGTTGAAATACTTCTTATTCACTTAATAGAATCATACTGATCTGTTTTCGAATGTAAAAAGTAAGTCTACTACTGTAAATAAGCATTTTTCCTTTTTAGTCACGTGACTAGCTAAACAAAATGGCGGCTACCATAGGCGGCCATTGTTGAATCTTAAAACTTTCATATCTTCAAAACCACTTAACAGATTTTAATAAATGTGGAGTCAAAATGCTTGTTTCGCTGATCTATTTCTTTTGAAATGAAGGATAATGTTTGTAAACCTATTCCTTTAATGAAATTTTACAACTGTTTTGAATTTTTTGAACATATAATATATTTACTAGTTCAACTATTTACATAAAAGCTGTTCATGGAATGTATTAACCCTTTTATGATGAATGATTTTTTCCATTATCATCATTTGAGCGAGTCCACTTGAATTTTTAGGGGCTCCATATGTAATTTTAAAATTTTATTCCATTTTTCGATGAAATTCCTAAAAGCAGCGTCCCATCTGGGGCTACACTGTTTGCCTATGTCCCATAAAGAGGACTCCAGAACACAGGTTCTTGAAGGTACTGACAATGGAGTTATGTGATCATACATGGTGGAGAAAACTGAATAACCTAGGGGAAACCACCACGACTACTTCTGTGCCACATGCCTTCACCCCAGGCTGCAGTGTTTACAAGCGAATGTGTTAGCCACTGTGCTATCCTAGCCCCTTATGTCTGGAATTGTTCTCGATAAATTTATGGAATTTTGACACAAAGTTAAGTAACTAGAGGACCAATGGTCCCGAGAATGCTCACCTGAGGTTTGGTCTTTGGCCAAGGTCATGGTAGTCAAAAAAAAACAACAAAAAAACAAAAACACAACAAATAACCTTGACCTTGAGAGCTTGATGTTTCATACCAACTTTCATTGAAATCAGTTCAACAGTAGAAAAAGATTTTTAAGGTTTTATTATATGTTGGCATGGCGGCCATCTTGGTCATGTGATTCCCCCTCTCTATTAAAAGATACTTCACAAGAAGTTTGGCTTTGATTGGCCCAATAGTTTTCAGAGAAGAAGAGTTTTATTTTTCAATTGTACATGACCATTGGCCAAGGTGCTGAAATGACCTTCACCTTGAACACTCACATAACTTCATTAACTCAATATTGTCTGTATCTTTCTATTTCTAGGCCACAGGCTACAAAACTTTCTTGAAAATCCAATGATTCCACTTTTTCCCATTGAAAAACCTATGAGACAATATTAGATCTTTCCGTAAAATAGGTCAAGGTCAACCATAGATCATGATTTATACAAACTATGATGCGACAAATTCCCTGATGCTAAATAAATGTACATGTATCAAGTTTCATTGAAATCAGTCAAACCTTTCCAGAGAAGGGTTTTTACCATATATGGGCATGGCAGCCAGCTTAATCATGTGACCTGGACCATAGATACAACATTTGGATTTCCCTTTTTAAGGATACTATACATAAAGTTTGGCTTTGATTGGTCATGCAGTTTCTGAGAAAATTAAGTTTTAAATTTGATATAAATATGACCTTTGGCCAAGGTCAAGGAAGCCAAGGTCAAAAAATGATCTTGACTTTGAACACAAAACTTCATCAACTCCATGTTGTATCTACTAACTTTCAGGTCACAGGCTACATAACTTCCTGAAAAATTCAATGTTTTCACTTTTTTCCATTGAAAAACCTATGTGAAAAAATTGAGCTTGCTGTAAAATAAGTCAAGGTCAACCCAAGGTCATGATTTATATAAACTATGATCAGAGCCCCAAACGCTACATACCAAGTTTCATTAAAATCAGTCCACTGGATCCAGAGAAGAAGATTTTTTAATATTTTTGCCATATATAGGCATGGCGGCCATCTTGGTCATGTTACCTAGACCATTTATACAAACTTCAGTTCCCCCTTCGTAAGGATGCTCCACATGAAGTTTGGCTTTGACTGGCCCAGTGGTTTCAGAGGAGAAAATGTTTGAACATTGTGGGCGACAACGACAACAATTACCACAACGGCAACGAAGATGGACACCAGACCATGCCTATCAAAGGGCATATCCCTTCAACACCCAAAGATATTCTTTCATTACAAAATATACAGAGATTTGTTCAGCAGTAAAACTTGGAAATTTCATTTGGAAAAAGACTATTTGAAATTTTGGGGTTTCTTTTGTGCCTAAAACATTGATTACAGGTACAGGTTAGAGCCACCTTACCTCTCTGAATAGTACCAACTAGTACCCATGCACAATCTATATTTTGGAGCAAAAACAAGAAAAGTGAGTATACCCCTGTACACCCCAATTTACTATATGAGCCGCCTCATGGGAAAACCAACAATCTGCATATGCGAAAACAAAGGCGCAGATCAGCTTCGCGGTAACCGCGAAGCTGATCAGCACCTTTGTTTTCGCTATTTGGATACTACAGTTCCTCTCCTACTTAAATCCAAAATTTCAAGCTTCTAACTGTCTTCTGTAGCTGTACAGGCCGGTTTGTGTCAGACCTGTTCGGAAACCACATTGTTGGTTTTTCCACGAGATGGCTCATATAAAAGTGGGTATATATTATACGGACATGTTATCCTGATAATTGCTTTGGTGTTGGAGATTCAATTTTATACATTCTGGAAGACTTTGAAACCCCACATGACATTTATTTTCATTAGATGATAATACATGACCCTGATTTATACATGAAACTCGTGGCGCCAACAATTAAAAGATGAAATATTCCACTGTGGTGTGGCAAGATCAACGAAAGTCATTAAAGACAGAAAATATCAGTTTTCACTGGAATGTTCTTTTCAACAGAACTTTACTTCTCTAACTGTAAAGTACATCTCTATAAGAGAACATGTACACTTTCAAAATTTCCGGGTTAAAAAGATGGAAAAAACAATTCCAAGGAATTTCAAATATTAAACAAAAATCATAAGAATTAAATATTGAGTGGCAGTTCATATAACATGCATGTAATGTAAGAAGTCTTCCCCATATGATATGATGTGATGTCACGGCAAGAAAACTGGTCTTCAGGATATCTGACCAGATCAGACACAAACCAGGCTGTGAAGCCACAGTAGACGGCTAGAAACTTGAAATTTTGGACAGTTACTGCACAGGTGATATGTGTTTTTGTTTCTGCATATGCAAAAACAGTTTACTCATGATGCGGCTCATATAGTGTGATGTTAACTCCTTTAAGCCTGGCATCCTTTTTATGGGACATGTATAGCACCAGATGAGACGCCCCAAAATGTGGTGCTATTCTATTTGCTAAAAGGATTTTCATCAAAAATTTATATGAAAATTTAAAATTACTCCTGGTGCCTCCTAACAATGAAAAAGGACTTGTCCAGATGATGATAGGAAAATCCATTCGTCAAAAATGGGTAAATTTTCTGGAATTTACAGCAGGTGCACACACCAGAAAGATTGCTTTCAGAGGATCAATTTCACCATTCAGATGAGCTGAATTTTTAGAAGCACGCATTTAGTTTTGTGATCCCACATGCGCTTAACAACTGGACTGCTTTTTTTTCCTTGCAATTTTTCGCCTGTTTGAAGACCCTAGCGAAACATTCAAGTCCTTAGTTTTTATAACGACCCCATTATTCATTCACCCACCCTCGGGTTAAGGGTTACTATATAGACAAGGCCGGAATGCGATGTCCTAGTTTCACTGTAGAGATGGGGTTCCCTGGTCCGCAAAATAATACCTGAACATGTATTGTTATTTCAATGCTGGTTGTCTACTCATGAATGTCTTTGTAAAAGGTTTCACCCTTTGCATTGATCCAAAATAAGGACCCATGCCTGTAAACTCACTTTTTGTAGTGTTACCTGTCTATTTGGAGGAGATCCTGAAAGTTTTATAAGTATTACATCTAGCTTCGGGATCCCTCCATTTTCAGAACATTGGGGTTCTTCCTTTTTCAGGGATGGAAACTTAAAAGAGCAGCAAAGTAGGATGTCAGACACTTTCCTAGGACTCTCGTGAGTGCCTGGCAGCATGGAATATAACAATACATGTTTAGGTATGAGTTCGAGCGCCGGGTAACCCCGCCTCCCCAATGAAACTAGGAAAGTGTGTTTCTGATCTTGTCTATATACATGTAGTAACCCATGACCCGAGGGTGGGTGATTGATAAACTGATGACTTGGAGCAGTCAAAATAAAACTACTGGCTGGCTTAAGACTAAAAGACGGGATGAGCTTAGTAAAGCCACAAATGTCATGTTATTACTCTTTAAATAAGCATTTATAAAAACAAAAGTTTATGTGATGGAAGAGAACAGTCCATCTGAACTGATACAAAATTGTTGTGAAATTTCTCTCCAAAGGAAACGCCACAACTCTGTGAACAAATGTCACAACACTAAGTGCAACACATCTTTCTCAATATAAAAGATCACAATTTTGTCCAACTTTCTATCAGATGCTGTCCTTAGAGAGAAATCAGGGAGATTCTTTCACACCTTTATATCCCTAGAAATATCATCATCTACACAATATTAACACCTCTAACATTGTTAACTGGTGCCCTTGCTCATACAATTGGATTGTCATGCCTTTTGGAGCTTTCTTTCCATTTCCAACTCTATTTAGTCAAAACATTCATCCGGATAACATGTCTATGTTAAACCACACTTTTATATACTAAAACTGGGGTATACAGAGGTATACTTTTTTGTATTTTTGCTCCACAACATAGATTGTGGTTACTCGTTAAAACCGCCTCAGGGAAAGGGTTCTAGTGTACCCACAATCTATGTTTTAAGCAAAAATAAGAAAAAATATCAAAATTTTTACCATGAAATTTTTCAGTTTTAAAACTTTGATGTATACTGCATGGCCCTGTTTTCATAATGTACGAAGCATCAGACCTGTAAATGCTCACCCAATATACCTGAACTGGAAAAATAACTGTAACTGTGTAAAGGCAGCTTTAAAGTTAAATAGTTGTAGTCTTCAAATTAACTTTCCATTAACCCCCCCCCCCCCCCCCACCCCCTCCTTACAGGTGTAAGATTGATCCCATCCGGTCGCACCCAATGGCATTAAGCCCCGTGTTTTGGCTGTTCCTGAACCTTCAATTTATAAGTTAGATTTAATTCTGATTAGCAAAACATTAGCAACCCTAGGTGAAAATAAAAATGTAATACTTTATGGATGTTATAAAAATGTATAATAAAAATTAAAAGTCAGATTTGCAGCTTTCAGTGGATGATAAAAACTTAAATTAGGTGTTTTTATAATGTCACCCAGAAGCCACATTAAAACTGCTTAATGTTTTTCATTATCCAGTGAAAGTTTGAAATCAGAACAGCAGTACTTTTGTTGACATTTGAGCCGCATCATGAGAAAACCAACAATCGGCATATGCGAAAACAAAGACGCAGCGCCTTTGTTTTCAATACACGGTTAGTACAATTCCTCTACATTCTAAATCCAAAATTCCCAGCCTCTAGCCATTTTCTTTGCTTGTACAGCTAAGTTTGTGTCAGACCTGTTTGGAAACTGCGCGGCTCAAATATCTTTATTTCTTTCAAGGAAAAGCTGTGTATGTGTCACAAGAACTCATAAAGCTTCATAACCCTTAATGATGAAAATACTAAATCTTAAGACTTTCATTTTAAGTTCATAGAACCTGATACAAAATCTCACAAATCTAAGATCTTATTAGCTCTATTATTTCTTAAGCAAGAAATGTGTGGTTTCAGATTCAAAGATTGGAAAAACAACACCAAAATGAATGCCTCAATGAAACATAGTTCTTGGATGAGAGATAAATGCAATAAAGAATCTGTTATTTTATACCTTAGAGACCACACATGAATCTCAATATGGTATGAGAGTGAAATTCTTAGAAGATATTAGAAAGTGTTTGGAGACACTGGAGTGAGAACTCGCCCTCCATTAAAGAAATAAACTTCTGTCGGATGGGACTATAAATCAAGGTCCCACCTCCATATGACCTTAGCAGTTGGTGGGACGATAACTTCAAATCAACCAACCAGCCAACAAACTTGAAACACTCAAAGAGAGTCAGGCACAACCCAGAAACACTCATAGTGAGTCAGGCACAAGCCAGAAACACTTACTGTGAGTCTGGCACAACCCAGAAACACTTACAGTGAGTCTGCAGGCATAACCAAGAAACTCTCACAGAGTCAGACACAACCCTGAAACACTTACAGTGAGTCTGGCATAACCCCAAAACACTCAGTGAGTCAGACACAATCCAGAAACACGCACAGTGAGTGAGGCACAATCTAGAAACACACATTGAGTCTGGCACAACCTAGAAACACTCACATAGAGTCAAGCACAACCCAGAAACACTAAAAGTGAGTCAGGCACAACCCAGAAACACTCACAGTGAGTCAGGCACAACCCAGAAACACTCACCAAGAGTCTGGCACAACCCAGAAAAACTAATAGTGAGATAGGCACAACCCAGAAACACTAACAGTGAGTCAGGCACAACCCCAAAACACTCATACAGAGTCAGGCACAACCCAGAAACACTAACAGAGAGTCTGGCACAACCCAGAAACATTCACAGTGAGGCACAACCCAGAAACACTCAAAGTGAGACAGTCACAACCCAGAAACACTCAGTGAATCAGGCACAGCCCAGAAGCACTTGCAGTGAGTCAGGTAGAACCCAGAAACACTTAAGTGAGTCTGGCACAACCCAGAAACACTTACAGTGAGTCAGGCATGACCCACAAACACTCAGTGAGCTAGGCACAACCCAGAAACATGCACAGAGAGTCAGTGAAACACAGTGAGTCTGGCACAACCCAGAAACACTCACAGAGAGTCAGTGAAACACAGAGAGTCAGACACAAACCAGAAACACTCACAGAGAGTCAGGCACATCCCAGAAACATTCACAGGGATTGAGGCACAACCCAGAAACACTCAAAGTGAGACAGTGAGTCAGTCATGACCCAGAAACACTCACAGAGAGTCTGGCACAAGCCAGAAACACTCAAAGTGCGACAGGTACAACCCAGAAACACTTCCAGTCAGTCAGGCACAACCCAGAAACAATCTCAGTGAGGAGTCAGGCATAACCCAGAAATACTCACAGAAAGTCACACACAACCCAGAGATACTCACAGTGAGTCAGGCACAACCCAGTAACACTTACAGTGAGTCAGACACAACCCAGAAACACTGACAGTGAGTCAGGTACATAAAAAAGAATTTCCAGTGAGTCACCTAGGCTCAACCAAGAAACACTCACAGAGGGTCAGGTACAACCAACAAACAATCACAGAGAGTCAGACACAACCCAGAAACACTCACAGTCACTCAAGCACAACCCAGAAACACACAAAGTGAGTCATGCATAACCCAGAAACCATCACAGAGAGACAGGCACACCCCAGAAACACTTGCAGTGTCAGGCACAACCCAGAAACACTCACAGAGAGTCAGTGAAACACTTACAGTGAGTCTGGCACAACCCAGATACACTCACAGGGAGTGAGGCACAACACAGAAACACTTATAGTGAGTCAAACATGATCCAGAAACACTCACATTGAGTCTGGCACAAGCCAGAAACACTCAAAGAGACACAGGTACAACCCAGAAACACTTCCAGTGGGTGAGGCACAACCCAGAAACAATCAAAGTGAGGAGTCAGGCACAACCTAGAAATACTCACAAAGAGTCAAACATAACCCAGAGACACCCACAGTGAGTCAGGCACAACCCAGTAACACTTACAGTGAGTCAGGCACAACCAAGAAACACTCACAGAGAGTCAGGCACAACCCAGAAACAATCACAGAGAGTCAGGCACAACCCAGAAATAATCACAGAGAGTCAGGCACAACCCAGAAACAATCACAGAGAGTCAGGCACAACCCAGAAACAATCACTGAGAGTCAAGCAAAACCCAGAAACAATAAAAGAGAGTCAGGCACAACCCAGAAACAATCACAGAGAGTCAGGCACAACCTAGAAACAATCACAGGGAGTCAGGCACAATCCAGAAACAATCACAGAGAGTCAGGCACAACACAGAAACACTCACAGTGAGTCAGGCACAACCTAAAAACACTCACAGAGAGTCAGCCACATCCTAGAAACACTCTCAAAGAGTCAGTGAAACTTACAGTGAGTCTGTGAGTCTGGCACATTCCAGAAACACTCACAGAGTCTGGCACAACCCAGAAACGTTCACAGGGAGTGAGGCACAACACTAAGACAGGCACAACCCAGAAACACTTACAGTGAGTCAGGCATGACATACAACCCATAAACACTTCCAGTGAATCAGACACAACCCAGAAAAAAACAAAGTGAGGAGTCAGGCACAACCCAGAAATACTCACAGAGAGTCACACACAACCCAGTAACACTTACAGTGGGTCAGGCACAACCCAGAAACAATCACAGTGATTCAGGTACAGCCCAAAAAAATCCAGTGAGTCACCTAGGCACAAACCAGAAACACTCACAGAGAGTCAGGCACAACTCAGAAACAATCACAGAGAATCAGGCACAATCCAGAAACACTTACAGTGAGTCAGGCACAACCCAGAAATACCCAGTGAGTCAAGCACAATCCAAAGACTCACAGTGAGTCAGGCACACTTACAGTGAGTCAGGCACAAACTAGAAACACTCACAGTGAGCCAGGCACAACCCAGAAACTCTTCCAGTGAGTCAGGCACAACCCAGAAATACTCAGTGAGTCAAGCACAATCCAAAAACTCAGTGAGTCAGGCACACTTACAGTGAGTCAGGCACAAACTAGAAACACTCACAGTGAGCCAGGCACAACCCAAAAACTCTTCCAGTGAGTCAGGCACCACCCAGAAACACTCAGTGAGTCAGGCACAACCAAGAAATACTCACAGTGAGTAAGGCACAACCCAGAAACACTTACTGTGAGTCTAGCACAACCCAGAAACACTAACGGAGAGTCAAGCACAACCCAGAATCACACTCAGTGAATCAGACACAACCCAGAACAACTCAAAGTCAGTCAGGCACAACCCAGAAACACTCACTGTAAGTCTGGCACAACCCAGAAACACTCACAGTGAGGAGTCAGGCACAACCCATAATCACTCATAGTGAATCAGGCACAATCCAGAATCACTCACTGAGAGTCAGGCACAACCCAGAAACACAGTGAGTCAGGCATGACCCAGAAACAATCGCAGTGAGTCAGGCACAACCTAGAAACACTGACAATGAGTCAGGCACAACCTAGAAACACTGACAATGAGTCAGGCACAACCTAGAATCACTCAGAGTCAGGCACAACCCGGAAACACAGTGAGTCAGGCATGACCCAGAAACAATCGCAGTGAATCAGGCACAACCTAGAAACACTGACAATGAGTCAGGCACAACAACAAACCCATTTTCAGATATTTGTTGTTTTATCTTCATGTGAACAACTGGTCATATTGGAAGCCACACGATTCCTAGCCAAAAGTCTGTTTCCTGGTGAAAGATGAAAGTATTTCTTTTAGTTTCTCGGATTTGTGCTACACCTCTGGAAAAAAATCCGTTTACTTTCGTATATGAGTTACATCAACCTAGAGCGATCCATCAGTGTTTATTTTTAGCTATCGGGTCGTAGTAAATCGGTCAGCGACACAGGTAAGATATTTTTAGACGCGTAGTTTCCTAAATGAATACACTGTGATATTTTTAAACCAACTCATTCTGCATCTCGCGAACCTTGAAATAAATGTGTCAACATGGCCATTCATGTCATTGTCATGGGGAACAGATTGAATAAGTCATTAGGCTTCCGTTAGGTTCGTTACGAAAGCCGTCATATTACCATGATGAAAATAAGATTAATTTTTTTTTTCCGAACTCTTGATAACAAAGTGAGTGACTTAACCACTGCACCACGAAGGCTTCTAAAACGGATTAATTTTAACATCGTCGACCTGACCACAGTGAGATTTGAAACATTGTGTCATCAGGCTGGATAATCAACCAGGACATTCAATTATTCTAGCCACAATTTTATGAACAAACCCAGCAGATGCAGAAAGAAGACTGGTGCAGCCAGTCGCTTTTAGAATGACGGACACCGATATCAATCCAATCGTCCTACAAAATTTTTTCGTCAGACTTGGTTATGGCGAATTTTCAACGGTTCACAAACTGTGTCCAGCATTCTTGTGTAACCACAGCTCCCCAACCTACGGGGAAGGGTGGGGATTATGACTTTCCAGAGTTTTCAATGCCCTCAGCTAGAGACCTCTAGTCGAAACCGTGCTTTTCGTCCTGCCCTTCACGATAGAAAATCTCCTTGGGGCGGGGATCTTAATACCCAAACCCCATCATTTCCCCTGCATTGCCAGGACAATGAAAAACTGTCCTGCACTATAGACCGGCTATCCCTCACCCTTCCCCGTAGGTGAGGCGTGATTACAAATGACTGGTGCGTTATGACTATAATCCTTGCATTGTTTATTGTCATCTTCTCGTGACATGCATTGTCCAGCCTTCGAAACACAGACCAAAATGTGACCGTTGACACGCCATGCTACTGAATCGCATTTAAATATTAAGAATATGCAAGTGGTATTTTGTCCTCAAAGGCGCTTTGTTTAACTGAACACATACAAAAGCATCAGGAAAACGTGTCCGCCATGGATACCATGCATCTTCAACCCCGCTTTTATTTAAAAAAAAAAAAAAAAAAAAAAAAAAAAAAAACTGGGGTTTGCAGGGGTATACCTAATTTTCTTATTTTTGATCCAAAACATACCTTGTGGGTATTCGGTTCTAACGTGTACCCACAATGTATGTTTGAGCAAAAATATTAAAAATTTCATTTTTTGTTTGGTGAAATTTCAATATTCACCACTGAAAAAAAATCTCTGTATTGCATGGCCATGTTTTTGTAATGGGTATACTGTAAACAATCCTTCCAGTTTTATGTACATGTAGGATAAACTTGACCTTACAAACACCAAAGCTTCCTCCTTTTGAAGTAAACAATAAAGTCGTTTAACTTTAGGAAAATATGAATACTTTGTAACACAAGTACACAACACCGTATAGTGAATGGGATAAAATGCGCACCCTGGACCACAATTCAACAATGACTGGTCATTATTTAGCATAGTTGTCACGAATATAAAACTATATAAGGCATGAGCCTCGAACCCAGAGATTATTAGCTCGCCTGCACGAAGTGCATAGAGCTATTGTAGTCACCTCGGTCGTGCGCGTTTACGTTTACGTGTGCGTCCGCGTCACACTTTCGGTTAAAGTTTTTTATAAGTCTATATCTCTTGACCATGTTGATGGATCAAGTTGATACTTTGCATGTTGCTAGATATTGGTCTGAAGTTTTACGCAGTACCATCATGACCCACCCTGGGTGACCTTGAGGTCAAGGTCACGGACTTTAAGTTTTTGTTTAAATTTTGTATTTAAGTTTTTGGCTAAAGTTTTTTGTAAGTCTATATCTCTTGACCATATAGATGGATTGAGTTGATACTTTGCATGTTGCTAGATATTGGTCTGAAGTTTTACGCAGTACCATCATGACCCACTCTTGGTGACCTTGAGGTCAAGGTCACAGACTTAGAAATTTTGTGTTTAAGTTTTTGATTTAAGTTTTTGTAAGTCTATATCTCTTGACCATGTTGATTGATCGAGTTGATACTTTGCATGTTGGTAGATATTGGTCTGAAGTTTTATGCAGTACCATCATGACCTACCCTGGGTGACCTTGAGGTCAAGGTCACAGACTTAGAAATTTTGTGTTAGATTTTTTGGTTAAAGTCTAAATCTCTTGAACATATTAATGGATAAAGTTGATACTTGCATGTTGATAGATATTGGTCTCGGGTTTTATGCTGTACATCACAACTCACTTGGATGACCTTGAGGTCTGGGTCACGGACTTGGAAGTTTTGTGTTTAAGTTTTGGTTAATGTTTTTATAAGTCTATATCTCTTGAACATGTAGATTGATCAAGTTGATACTTTGCATTGGTCTGAAGTTTTATGTTGTACCATCATGACCCACCTGAGTGACCTTGAGGTCAAGGTCATGGGTCATAGATTTAAACAGATGTAGTGACAAAGCACAAGTCAGGCGAGCTACGCTGTCCTGCGACAGCTCTTATTTTTGATATTATCTTAATATTTGTTTACCATGGTTATGATGGACATTCTAGTTGAAACTTGTCTTTATGCCTTTTAAAGTTATTCCCTTTTGAATTTCAAGAGGGAGAGAAATGATAATAAATAGTTGTATCTGTTAATTAAAAAGCCGACATGATCAGTGTAAAGATAAGTTGAAGGTTAGTTTTGTCAGACTGGTAATGGCTTAACATCCCAGTCAACAAATGTCCATTTGTGTCGAGACGGAGACATAGCTGCAGGCGAGTTAATGAGTCTTGCTCAATGACACAACACGCCGCCGCATTTGGGGGTCTCGATACGGAGTCCGGTGCTCTTCCCCCAGATCACCCTACGACACTGTTTCACTACGCAAAACGTCTGTCAAGTTCTATGTGGTTTTACACGACAGCTGGGTTAAAATTTATATTGTTTCTAGTCTATGTCTTCGTTTAACACAGCCGTTAACACAACAAATCGTTCGGTCAATTCGATTAGCTTTGGGGTTTAATGTCAGACAAATCTTCATGTTGTCTTACGGAAGTTCAGTTCCCCTCTTTCTAATACCATCAAGTATTTGAAAATAAAATCTGAAAGATGACATCGCTGGGCGAGTTGTCGTCTACGGAAAAGCCTCATGTGCAATATGGTGTTCAGAAGCTGGGAGAGTCCATCACGAAAACATGTCCGCGTTAACCTTTTATATAGCAAAAATGGGATATGCAGGGCTATACCTATTTTTCTTATTTTTGCTCCAAAACATAGATTGTGGGTCTCGGCGAGGCGGTTCTAACGTGGTTCGACATTCGATGTTTTTAGCAAAAATATTTAAAATCTGCATAACGCATGGGCAAGTTTTCGTAATGTGCACAGTTACTATATACTTATGTTGTTGGTGTGCATGAGCAAATGAGCCAACAAGCGGATGTCCTGACGGCAGAAATGTGCTAATATATGAGCCGCCAACAATCCGCATAGGCGAAAACAAAGACGCAGATCAGCTTCGCGTGGTAACCGCGAAGCTGATCAGCGCCTTTGTTTTCGCTGCTCGGATAGTACAATTCCTCTTCTACTCAAGTTAAATCCAAAATTTCAAGCTTCTGGCTATTTTCTGTGCTTGTACAGGCTGGTTAGTGTCAGACCTGTTCGAAAACCACATTGTTGGTTTTCCCACGAGGCGGCTCAATTATAACCACCAAGAAACAACTATGACTTTTATGTTTGGACAACGATGGCTGATCACACTTGCTAAATATCTGATTATAGTGGATTCGAATTGGGTGGGAAATCTGTCCTATCGGACCGATTGCATAGTGACAGTATAAAATTGATTTTGCCACCGCGCGATACGTTATATTTATCCAGTCATGTGTGTACTAAAATACATTGAAATATTGGTTTTTACATTTCTATAAATAGACAGCAGGCTTGTCCGATTTTATTGAGGCTTAACACGCCCCAGTCATCAATTTTTCAGTCATGTCGTGACATGCCAACGCTTCCTGGTTTTAACCATTTCTGTAGGGAGTTAATGTGTTTTGCTCAAGGCCACAACACGGTGCCGCCTATTGGTTTTCGATTCGTAGTCTAACACTACGCATGAAGCTATAATGACATGAGGTATTGCCAAGAACGAATTTGACAGCAGGATATTCCCCAAATAGCACCACATGGCCCTTTCTTACTACATAGATCTCCTGATATGGCACGCACAACAATGAGTGAATTCTGAGGCCAATGGCGATCAGCTGATATGGTTTTGCTTTTGCTGGTAAAACTATTTCTCTTGACGCAGAGGGTACAATTCCATCCAAGACAAAAGCCACACACAGCTATGTTACCAGGAGCACATCCCTTTGGTTTTTGGTGTTTTTCCCCAACAAAGATAAAATTTGCGCTAACACAAGTATACATCATATTAATCATTCTTATGAAGCATGCAGACGTCTCCATGTCAACATGAGTCACGCAACTTGGTAACACCTCTTTTCACAATGAACTTGGGTCAAAAGATCAAGTGTACATAATTCAGGTCACCATGTTCAATTTTGGTACTATTCAACAGGTGCGCTCAATTAAAGGAAGATTATGATCAATACACAACCTTGTAAAGCGACAGCTATAAATACTGTAGGTTCTATTTGCAATTAATTTTTTGATAACAATCGTAAAGTGGTTTAGTGACAAACCATGTTGCTGAAAGAAATAAATCACCATGCTCCATTTATGGACAAAGTCAAGACCTTGGCACAGCGCTTAACTGCTAGGGACAAATGACCTTTCTTAAAAAGTGTGTCATTACAACTTCCTCTAAAAATTGATTGTAACCCAGTTCTAACTAAGGTGCCTTTCATATAAAAATGCAACAACTTTTTACTTAAATATTGGGATGCATTTCAGTGCTTTTGCTACGCACAAAATTTACCAGCTGACTCTCAAGTTTTAGAACAATCGTGGAAGCTACTAAGCAGATTAAAAAAGCTGGAGAATTCAGCGAGACTTCATGCATTTTATAGGAGATATTTTTATTTGGTCCGTCCGTTCGAGAAAAGAAAGCTTCTGTTCCTTAAAAAAAGAACCTTGTGTCATAAAAAAAAACAAAAAAAAAAAAAAAAAAAAAAACAAAAAAAAAAACGTATTTGTTGGTTTTGATTTTACAAACACACCAATTTTCTTGTGTAGGACGTATTGGAAATTTAGATCCTTGAAAAAAAAAAAAAAACTGTTCGAGCAATTTTTAGGGACCATTTCCAAGATAATTTTTGGTGTGCGAACTGCTAGGGTGTTCGAACTAATTGGTCATTTACCGTAAGTTCCGCCTCGTGAGAAAACCTGTCTTGGGGATGTACAGATACAGAAGATGGTCAGTGGCTTAAACTGTGATAGATCTGTAGGTCTAGCGTATACAGTGATGGCATCATTTCCGCAAAGGGTTCTCGTCAAAGGCTGTTCCTCGCAATACTATTTCATATATCAAAAAGGGCTTGACATGCACTTGTCAACAATTTATTATTCTTTCATATGCAAGTAAGATTTTTATACTCACACTTTCCGTCTGCACCCTGGAAGCCCAAATATAAGGGTCCCATGCGTCCCCATTTCCGCACACCTGTCCCCAATTCCACAAACGCAATCAGATCAGTAAAATTCACATACAAAGAAGTGAAGGAAACTATTCTTTGTGTATAAAATGGTAGAGAACTATGACAAGGCGCATCGTAGTATAATACACTTCCGCTCTGCCTAAGACCTAACCAAATCAATATGGATCATGTTCGACGAACAACGTTATTACATCGTATATTCCAGATTTTCACTGGACCTGATAACCAGGTAAAAAGTTGTTGTTTTTTCTTGATGGATTCCTGTTCTATAGGCATTGTCTTAAAGAATCTGACCGACGACACTTTTTCATCATTGAGGGTTTTGAGAAATAAAAGATGGCGTCCAATATGTCTGCCAATACAGACAGGATTTTCAACTATAACTATTATTAGTTATAATGATTTTAAATATGTTTGTGCTTATTTTGTCATCAAATCATGGAGGATGATTAAAGGTGAAACTTCACTCGTTTTGAGAAGACTGTGAACATCAAACTTTTCAAGATGGTATCCAAAATGGCCACCAGAACAAGTCATTAGTAACAATGACCAAAAAGTAATTTCTGTATTTATCTTGAAAGTATGCAGTAATGGTTTTCGTCAATGTTCTATATTCGCCGCAACTTGACGTAAATTTTCACAAAGTCGATAAACCATGACACATAGGCCAATGACATCACGTCAAGGTTGTAGAGTATGTCAAGGACAACATCTAAGCACGGTTTCATTACCGCTTTCATTGCTACAGAGAAATATAGAACGAATTGTGGACGGACACTTGAACTCATATGCCGCAACCTGCAGATGAAACAAAACCAGTACATTTATCGCATACAAGCCTGTGCGTGAGAAAACCAACTATTTGGGTTTATGACCAGGTCTGACACAAACAAGGCTGTACAGTCACAGAATAAAGCTAGAAGCTTGAAACTTTGGATATACTGAGTAGAAGAGGAATTGTACTATCCGTGTGGCGAAAACAAAGGCTCTGATCAGCTGTGCAAGAATGTGTTCGTCAAATCCCTGCTCCCTAACACACCCCCTCCCCCCACGAATCTAGTTCTCCATAGATCCCAATAAATTACCCTTCCCCCAGATCCCAAAAGCCCTGAGAGACCCCCACAAAGATATGCACTGCTGTACATACATGCACCTATTGTCTGTAGTAACAAAATCATGTTGATCCATGCATTTTCAATTGTATGAAGACCGAGTAATCTGTGAATTATTATCGAGCAACATAATTCCTAGGTCGGCTCAACATTTTGTACAGAATTCCTCTTTTATTAACATAACTTTCCTGGTCATTCTGGACACGAACTGCCGGGGTTACATAATTCCATGTTTACATGAATTGTTGGTAATAGTGTGCCACAGTCAACATTTTTACAGTCAGTTCCGGCCGGAGCTACCAGCCTAATGCACTAGACATTTGTAACCACGGCCCCACCCCCGGGGAATAGCGGGGACAATCCCCGCTAAAGCCCCCCCCCCCCCCCCTGTGGGGACTGCTTGTTGCTAAAACCACTGCTGTTTTTCCTTGCAGCCTGCTATATTTTTCATTTCACATTTTCATGGCCCTTTTTGCATTTATAAAGCAAACCCGGGCATTTCCCCAGCACTGCCGTGACTAAATTTGATCAAGACCCCGCTCATTTCCACTGCTACCCCCGCCCTGCTCTGGGGATTGGGGCCGTGGTCACAAATGACTAGTGCATAACCCAAAAGCTGTGGGAAGTTTATGCGTCTTGCTCGAGCCTTTGATACGACGCTCTACCACCGAGCCACTGCGCTCCTCCCATGCATATAACTATTGGTGAAAAATGAAAGAGGAGTCGAGAGTATAAGATCTACATTATTTATCTTCTCTTTCTGAAACAACAATTATAATGTGGACACTGGAATCTATGGATATTCGCTTAAAGGTCATTCAAATTGCCATCCTAGCATCATGAAAAACAAGTTTGCGAAACTGAGGACGCACCATGCCCTTCTTTGATATGGAATAAAGTTTTACAGCATTTATAAATTATCAATTAATTTTCATGAATACATACCTGATAAATTTGTCTTCCTTCCTTGAATACAAATGTGTTGTACAACCCCAACGTGTAGCAGCAATTACGTCATTAATTGGATGTCAAAAAAATCGAAACATGAAAAGCGACTAAAAATAGATTTACGAATTTGACATCACGCTATTGTGTTGAAGATAACGATAAGATGGCGTAATATTTTTAAAATTCGATTTCGCTAATCGAAAGAGGAATAAAAATGGATTATAAAACAACATAAACGTATTTTCTATCTGGAAGGTAAGGCATGTTGAATTGCGATTGAAAGTGGGGGTGTGCGGATCTGAGGACAGAGCGGAAATGATGCCATCACTGTACCGTGAAGATCTCTTTGATATGTCTGGCTGCACATGATAAGGATCAAAATCATCCAGATAAAGTTACGTGAACTAACAGTTTGATCTTGTGTTGCTGCTCATGTTGATCCGGACAAGTTTTTGCGAATTAGCTTATGGTCTGGTATGAACGCAGAAAAACGCTTACTATGTGTGGTATCTAGTCACAGACATTTCACCATCCCAGAATATTATGCTTACACTGCGGTGACCACACCGGTTTTCCAGAGACATCATTCAACGCGACTGGGAACAAACGCCAACGCCAATGAAATCAATAAGCGACATTAGGAGGCATTCCTGCCAGGAAACATTTTTTTTTTTTTTTTACCACGGATCAACATGATACCACGGATCAACATGATTCGTGGTAAATTGTTCCCAGACAGGTATTTACACACTACAAACTTATATTGACTTAAACTGCGTTAGTTGTTCTTAATCGCATTGGTTGCCTCTGGCGTGTGATCATCCTTTGTTGTGTGTGAAAACCCCGGATGCCAGACCGGAAGCGATTCAGTAACGTTACCATTCATGTTGTTCCCTGACGTCCCCTTAATTAATGTCGCTACTATTCGACCACCTCACCGCTGTGGCAAATTACTGGTTGGTTGAATCCCCACACGGTGCTACATGAGTATGGTGAGGGACACAAGTCACACATACTCAAAAGCAGCGAAACGTACATAGCACATACGTAGCACATACGCCGTTGATACGCGAGATACGCCACACGTACGTCGCTGATATGCCGTAGAAACGGAAAGAGAGTCGAGGATACGCCACACATACGTCACACATACGCCACACATACGTAGCAGATATGAAAGGTACGTGGTACATAATGCCACGGTTACGTGGCATGTTGACCGCTACGTATGTGAGGCGTATGAGCAGTATGAGCTACGTATCTATGGCGTACCTGCCACGTTGCTTTCGTATGCGTGACGTATGTACGGCGTATTGGACCTGCCACTTAATTGCTACGAAGTGCATACATGAAAAACGTAGCACCTCGGCGTATGATAGTATGAGCTACGTATTGATGCGTATGTGCTATGTGTGTTCGCGTATGTACGACGTACGTGCGACGTACCATTCGTATCTTGACAAGCTGTTGATTCGCGAGTCGATTCGCAATAGTGTGACAGCCCTATAAATCTACAACGTAGATATATTCTGTCCTTTGACTAAAGGTCATCACTTGTAAAAACACCTGGCCACTCAGCAGATTTTAAGTTTTAAGATGTTAGCTTCCTCGATTGGGCCTGTGATAATCGTCGGCTTTAATAATTTGTCATTAAATAGGATTACAAGTCATACTTGGAATCGCATTTTTTTTTTTTTTTTTTTTTTAAAGACGGATGCTTGCCCGAACAAAAAGACAGCAAATGCAACAGAGATTATGCTTGGTAAAGCTATCGGTGACAAACTAAGATTACTATTTGTTAGTGTATCACATAATTGATGTTAGGAGCGATGCAGAAAAATCATGAAGTACATTCCTTTTGGTGTTTTGTCTCGAGAAGCGAACGTTTTATCAAATCAGGCGGCCAAGATAATCTAAGATCTTTTAACATGAAATGAGAAGCGTTGCCCCTTGACCATAAGAGGGTTACAGGGTGACCACAAATATAGGAGCAGGATAATTTTAATTTTCTGAACGCAAAGCAAGTAAAATTGAAAACATCAACAAAAGATAATTCAGTAAGCAGCTGTCTAGGACTTGCCAGATTAAGTGATGGTCAATAACCATCGAAGTTTTAAGGATTAAGTGATGGTCAATAACCATCGAAGTGATGGTCAATAACCATCGGATTAAGTGATGGTCAATGAACATCGAAGTTTGTTTTACCGTATCACGCACAGCGGCGTAAAAAACGGACACTGTCGTGACCACCAATTAGGAAAGATGGTCGGTCGCAACTTTAACCTTCATGAACGTTCTTTTAAAAATTCTAAAACGATGAATACATAACTAAAGTCTCTATCAGACATGACATTTTTATATCATTATTGTATATACGTGTATCGATGGCGATTTAAAGGATTGCAGTTGCCTAGTGGTTATCCCGTCGAACTCCACATCAAGACGTCGTAGTTTCGATCACCACTGAAACCGGATTATGTCATTGACCATTAACTTCCAATGATTGATACTGGTTAGAATACCCTAGAAGCGATGTCTCTGTCCAGACATGACTGAAGAAACGTTGACTAGGACGTTTAACCAGAAACTGACAAACTGACATTTTTCTGCACAGACCACGTAACCAACTCTTTGACGCCACTTTAAACACCGGAATAAGTGACGTTACTAGGAAGGAACGATGTCGTCATGTGACTGAATTTTCATGATAATATCAAATTCGCACCAAAATATCTTTGGGGGGTATTAAACCTTTCAAAATTTGCATTTGGTGACGTATATCATCACGGTCGGATTAAGTGATGGTTAATAACCATCGAAGTTTGTTTTACCGTATCACGCACAGCAGCGTAAAAAGGAAATGAGCCTTCTCAGGAGAAAACCAACAATGTTGTTTCCGATCAGGTTGGACACAAATCAGGCTGTAGTCACAGAAAAGAGCTAGAAGCGGGAAATTTCGGATTTAAGAAGAACAGCTGTACTATCCGTCGAGCTAAAACAAAGTCGCTGATCAGTTCGCATATGCAGATTGTTTGTTTTCTCATGAGGCGGCTCAAATGTGGCTTTGAATTTGCTCATCGGGTTATCTTTTACGCCTAAATTTTTGACGACATTAAGCCTCTTCAAACAAAACACTTTGAATACAAAGCTAATCATTTAAGCAGAAAGGCATTTGCTGTGATTGTATTAAAGTTCCTTTCTTGTCTTCACCTGAACAAGGGTAATGAGCGATTTCGAACCAGCTGGCTCCTCGTAACTGTATATATCTCGTCAATATCAAAATGTAAATTCTATCATTAGACATGCTACTGGGCAGAGATGAACAAAGCCCTATAGATGTTTCGTTTAGGCATAGTTTCCCTTTTAGTTAAGAACTTCTAAAGCTGAATATAAACCTTCAGTAAACACATACTCTCTCTCTCTCTCTCTCTCTCTCTCTCTCTCTCTCTCTCTCTCTCTCTCTCTCTCTCTCTCTCTCTCTCTCACACACACACACACACACACACACACACACAAGCCCGCGTGCACGCACGTATGCACACACGAAAACACGCATGCCTATACGCACGCACGCAGGTCTGCGAACACGCAGATGCAAACACCCACGTTGCTCCCAAAGAGTCGGCACAACTTATTTTCCCTGGAATAATAACATGACCTTAGTCAATTAATTTATTTTGCGCTCACACACACACATGCACGCACACTAAAATTTACGCAACTAATTGTAAGGATATCCTGTCTCCGTATCAAACATCAAATCATCTGCGAATCCAGGTGTAAATCTGACCATATCTCCTAAAATAGATTTTATCTGTGTGCATCTAAAAATAGAGATCAATGAGTGTATTTAGGTAGTTTGTTTAATCAATACGACATCGCCTTTCAGCGATTGATAAAACCACAGAGTTTGCCCACACAATAGAAACTTTTCCCAGACAATAGAAAACAGCTATACATTGTAAACGAAGCAAACTCAAGGTCATCGATCCAAAAATACTTCGTTGTCACTCTCTGGCTAAAAATAAATATAAGCGCGTATCAAGGTAAATTTAAGGTCGATCGATAGTTTAACGACGATATCGAGGGTATATTGAAAGTAAACAGAATTATTTCCTCAGGCTTATACAGCCCAGTGAACTGGAACTCAGTAACAATGCAATGGAATTACACGTTGGCTACATGGCAACACACTAGGCACTGTTAGAACGACACTGAAATTCTGTGGCAGCACAGTGGAAATGATACTTGGTCTAACAGTGGTATAAACAGTCGGTCAAATCACTAATTTTTGCTGAAAATACAAATGAGACACAACCCAGAAACATGTGAGAAAACCAACAATTTGGATTCCAACCAGGTCCGACACAAACCAGGCTGTATAGTCACAGAAGCAGGCTAGATGCTTGAAATTTTGGGTATAAGTAGAGGGGAAATTGTATTATCCACGTAGCGAAAAGAAAGGTGCAGATTGTTGTTTTTCCCATGCGGCGGCTCAAATTCTGTCTCCTGAAAACATGCATATAGCAAATATAGTTTATGCTGTTGCTATTTTTATTTATTTTATTTTTATTTTTTACCAAATAAGGATGAAGACTGCTTCAAGTATATTTTATTTATAGAGAACCATTCTCTAGAGACAAGATTTGAGCCACCGCATGAGAAAACCAACAATCTGCATAGGCGAAAACAAAGGCGCAGATCAGCTTCGCGGTAACCGCGAAGCTGATCAGCGCCTTTGTTTTCGCTACACGGATAGTACAATTCCTCTACTTTCCAAAATCTGAAATTCCCAGCCTCTGACCATCTTCTGTGACTGTACAGCCCGGTTTGTGTCGGACCTGGTCGGAACCCAAATTGTTGGTTTTCTCACGCACAGGCTCATTTGTCTTTATTGGATTCCAGGTTTGGATTTGTTCTGTTAATAATATGAAACCTGTGAATCGCCATAAAACCCAGAAATTACACCCAGAATCAGTATGTAGCAGACAGGCAAGTATCAGGTAGCAATGTTGAAATCATAAAACCCGTCTTCAGGATTTCCAACTAGGTCCGACAAAAACCGGCCTGCACAGTCAAAGAGGAGAGCTAGAAGCTTGAAATTTTGGGTTTAAGAAGAAGAGGGATTTTACTATCTGTTAAGTGAAAATAAAGACATTGATCAGTTATACAGTTACTGCACAGCTGATCTGCGTCTTTGTTTTCGCATATATGAAAATCTGGTTTACATGTGACGGGGCAAATATCAGGTAGCAATGTTTATTGCTCTCAATGTGTGGTCTCAGGGGGAAATTAAACGCCATGAAAGGAATTTACTCTTTGCTTTATATGCTTTGTACTGTATGACTTCCTATTTTTTTCTTATATCGTCAGGTGAATGCAAAACTGCGGTAACTCAGTTTTTGAAAACTTTTCAGGAGAGACAAAAAACTTTCTCATTTTGTTCATTACAGTCAAATTAAACTGAAATTCACAGAATTAGAAGCTTACAGTGCAATGGAACAGTGGAAAGTGATATAAAACATAACAAAATATTGAAGTAGTAATTATTAACCAAAATCATAGTTACCGCATTCTTGCATTCAATTATTACTATTATAGACAAAATATTTGAGTGCAAAACTATTGTATGTTGAGTTACCACAGTCTTGCGTTCAAATATTACCATTATAGACAAAAAATGTTATGCAAAACTGTTGTATCTTGAGTTACCGCAGTCTTGCGCTCAATTATTACTATGTATAAACAAAATATGTTAACGCAAAACTGTTGTATCTTGAGTTACCGCAGTCTTGCGCTCAATTATTACTATATATAAACAAAATATGTTAACGCAAAACTGTTGTATCTTGAGTTACCGCAGTCTTGCACTTAATTATAGCTGTTATTTACAACAGTTTTGCAATTCATAAAGCTGTTGTTTGCTTATGAAAAAGTTAGTACAAGACTGTTGTATCTTAAATTAAACCCCCTTTTTTCAATATTAAAGCATGATAATTTGATTTTTGTATTCAAAAAGCTAAGTAGCAGGAATAATTCTTTAAAACATGCACCCAATGGGGGTATGTTTACCCCTTGTATAACCCCTTACTAGTGCTACCATCACCATGCTAGCAGCCCCGGTGTCTGAGTTGTTAGGACGCTGGTTATCAGGGCTCTTTATCATACGCTCATCTTACAACTGTGGGTTCAAACCCCCAGTTGGGTCACAAGTGAGATAAGCCAAGTTCTGCTTACAGGTGTGGCAGGTGGTTTTTCCCAGGGTACTATCATTTTCGCTCCACTTCTGATTTGTATCGTCTCGATATGAGTGAAATGACCTTGACAGGAATGTAATACTGAATTTAAAAAAAAAATCACCACCTTCAAGTCTCTGACCCCATCCCACACTCACTATGGTGCTTAGGAAAACTTTAGACTTACAATTACCACCAGGCCAAATATCAAATCAATCGAAGGGTCTTAGTATGTCAGAGGTATAATAATGTATGTATACCAGACTCTCAAATGAAACTGTAGCTCTACCAAACATGTTGTAACACCACTGTTGGTGGAGCTAGACTAGACTGAGAAATGGTGGTGTGGATTAGGGTGGGATGTGGTTAGGATACTGTATGATATAATTTTGGATTTGATTTACTTAAGTTGTTTGTTACCGTTGAGCAGAGTAGGGAGTACTTGAGTTGGGTAGGGCATCTAAGCTAGTCTATGCAGTTAACAATTATTAGCATTTACCAATTTTGATTTACCAATTAAGGTATTTTAAAAACCCAAAATAGGATTGACAATTTCCGACAAACATCGGAAAACATCATGATCTTCCTTTGCTACATGTATCTATGAAGTTTACAATAGAAGTTCACAATAGAAGTTCACAATGATGGCGGATAAGAACCGGAGCTAAATACAGTATTACCACCTCTGAAGGAAAGAGCTAATGACCCGGCTTCCCTTGTTTGCTTGATTGTGACTCTTTTTGTATTGTACTTATTTCCGTAGTGAAATTGTGGGTGCTGATTGTATCAGTTCCTAGGCCTTGCTTATTCTCATTTACTTGGAAATGCTTTGGTATTTGTCAATCTTAGACCATGTTAACTTATTAGTTAATATACTTCATCAGTTCATTACTAGTGTGAAATGTTCATCTATTGTTTAGGAATCTGAATAAAAAAACAAAAAGATTAATACTTATGCTTTAACAGAAATCTTTGTTTTAATGTGAACGTTCAAAACTACCCCTTGTTCCATCTCATCCTGATCAACCCCATATCCCATACTTAGTGCACTGTCCTGACAAACCATTTGTCCCTTTCAACCACCTTGACGTGACCAATCACTTGTTCTATTGTCTCGTCCTGACCAGAACCATGTCCCATTTCAACCATGCCTTCCTGATGTACTCCATGTCCCATTTCAACTATGCTGTCTCGACCTACCCCTTGTCACATTTCAACCTACCTTCCTTACCTACCCCTTGTCCCATTTCAACCTACTGTCCTTACCTAACCCTTGTCCCATTTCAACCGTGCTGTCCTGATGTACCCCTGGTCCCATTTCAACTGGTTTGTCCTGGCAAATCACAAGTCATGACTAATCACTTGTTCTGTTGTCTCTTCCTGACCAAAACCATGTCCCATTTCAACCATGCCTTCCTGATGTACTCCATGTCCCGTTTCAACGATGCTGTCTTGACCTATCCCTGGTTCCATCTCAACCGTGCTGGGGGTAGGTCAGGACAGCATGGTTGAAATGGGACAAGGTATAGGCCAGGACAGCACAGTTGAAATAGGACAAACCGTAGGTCAGGACAACATGGCTGAAATATGACAAAGGGTAGGTCAAGACAGCATACATGTAGTTTGAATGGGACAAGGGGTAGGTCAGGACAGCATAGTTGAAATGGGACAAGGGGTAAGTCAGGACACCACAATTGAAATAGGACAAAGGGTATGTCAGGACAACACAGTTGAAATAGGACAAAGGGTAGGTCAGGAAAGCATGGTTAAAATATGGGACAAGGAAAGGTCAGGGCAGCATAATTGAATGGGACCATGGACAGGTCAGGGCAGCATGGTTCAAATAGGACAAGGAGTTCGTCAGGACAGCACGGTTGAAATGGGACAACAGATTGGCCAGGACAGCATGGTTGAAAAAGGACAATGGGTAGGTCAAGACAGCAAGGTTGAAATGGGACAAGGGGTAGGTCAGGACATTACGGATGAAATGTCAGGAGACAATGGTTGAAATGGAACCAGATACAGGTCAGGACAGCAGGGGTGTAATGGGACCAGGGGTAGATCAAGACATCATGGTTGAAATGGGATACGCCAAGACAGACCATTAAAATGGGACAAAGGGTACCTCAGGACATCACAGTTGGTTGAAATGGGACAAGGGCCAGGTCAAGATAGCAAAGTTGAAATGGGGCAAGGGGTAGGTCAGGACAGCATGGTTGCAATAGGACAAGGGGAACGACAAAACAGCACAGTTGAAATAGGACAAGGGGTAGGTCAGGATTGTATGGTTGAAATGGGACAAGGGGTATGAGAGGACAGCAGAGTTGAAGTAGGACAAGGGCTAGGTCAGGACAGCACGGTTGAAATGGGACAACAGATTTACCAGGACAGCATGGTTGAAATAGGACAAGGGGTAGGTCAGGACAGCACGGATGACATGGGACAAGGGGTAGGTCAAGACAGCATGGTTGAAATTTGAACAAGGGGAACAACATGACAACACAGTTGAAATAGGATAAGGGACAAGGGGATCAACATGACAACACAGTTGAAGTTAGATAAGGGGTACATCAGGACAACACAGTTGATATAGGACAAGGGGTAGGTAAAGACAACATGGTTTAAATAGGACAAGGGGTAGGTCAGGACAGCACGGATGAAATTGGACAAGGGGTTGGTCAAGACAGCATGGTTAAAATGGGTTAAGGGGTATGTCAGAACAGCGTGGTTGAAATGGAACCAGTTATAGGTCAAATCAGCACAGTTGCAATGGGACAACGGCTTGGTAAGGACAGCACAGTTGAAATGGTACAAGGACTACCGGTAGGTCAGGACAGCATGGTTGAAATGGTACAACAGATTGGTCAGGACAGCATGGTTGAAATAGGACAAGGGGTAGGTCAGGACAGCACTGTTGAAATGGAACAAGAACTAGGTCAGGACAACATGGTTGAAATAGGACAAGGGGTAGGTCAGGACAGCACACTGTTGAAATGGGTCAAGGACTAGGTCAGGACAGCATGGTTGAAATGGTACAACAGACTGGCCAGGACAGCATGGTTGAAATAGGACAAGGGGTAGGTCAGGACAGCACAGTTGAAATGGGACAAAGGGTACCTTAAGACAGATCTGTTGAAATGGGACAAGGGGTAGGTCAAGACAGCATGGTTGTAACTGGTCAACGGGAACAACATTACAGCATAATTGAAATAGGACAAGGGGTACATCAGGACGATATAGGACAACAGATTGGCCAGGACAGCATGGTTAAAATAGGACAAGGGGGAGGTCAAGACAGCACGGTTGAAATGGGACAAGGGGTAGGTCAGGTCAGCATGGTTGAAATTGGACAAGGGGTAGGTCAGGACATCACGGATGAGATGGGACAAGGGGTAGGTCATGTCAGCATGGTTGAAATTGGACAATTTATAGGTCAGGACATCATAGGTAAGATGGGACAAGAGGGAGGTCAAGACAGCAGGTTGAAATGGGACAAGGGGTAGGTCAGGACATCACGGATGAGATGGGTCTAGGGGTAGGTCAGGTCAGCATGGTTGAAATTAGACAAGGGGTAGGTCAGGACAGCATGGTTGAAATAGGACATGGAGTACATCTGGAAGGCACAGTGACAGTTGAAATTGGACATGGTTTTGGTCAGGACAAGACAACAGAAGTGGTTAGTCATGACAGGCTGGGATATGCCAGGACAGACCATTGAAATGGAATCAGGGGTACGTCAGGACAGCACGGTTAAAATGGGACAAGGGATAAGTCAGGACAGCACAGTTGAAATGGGACAAGGGGAAGGTCAGGAGAGCACAGTTGAAATAGGACAAACGGTAGGTCAGGACAACACGGTTGAAATATGACAAAGGGTAGGTCAAGACAGCATAGTTGAAATGGGACAAGGGGTAGGTCAGGACAGCACAGTTGAAATGGGACAAGGGGTAGGTCAGGACAGGACAGTTGAAATAGGACAAACCGTAGGTCAGGACAACATGGTTGAAATATGACAAAGGGTAGGTCAAGACAGCATAGTTTAAATGGGACAAGGGGTAGGTCAGGAAAGCATTGTTGAAATGGGACAAGGGGTAAGTCAGGACAGCATGGTTGAAATGGGACATTGGGAACAACAGTTGAAATGGGACAAGGGGTACATCAGGACAACACAGATGATATAGAACAAGGGGTAGGTCAAGACAGCCCCTTGTAACTGTGCTGTCTTGACCTATCCCTGGTTCCATTTCCACCATGCTGTCCTGACCTACCTTGTCCAATTTTGGTCATGCTGTCTTGACCTACCCCTTGTCCCACTTCAACCGTGCTGTCCTGAGGTACCCCTTGTCCCAATTCAACCATGCTGCCCTGACCTGTCCATGGTCCCATTCAACAATGCTGCCCTGACCTTTCCCCATTCCTATTTCAACTGGTGTCTTCTGACATACCCCTAGTCCAATTTCAACTGGTCTGTCCTGACGTAGCCCTTGTCCCATTGGAACTGGGTTGTCCTTTCCTACCTCTTGTCCCTTTTCAATCATGCTGGTCTGACCTACCCCTTGTCCTATTTCAAACATGCTGTCCTGACCTACCCCAACTGTGCTGTCTTGACCAAGCCCTTGTCCCATTGCAACTGTGCAGTCTTGACCTATCCCTGGTTCTATTTTAAACATGCTGTCCTTATTTACCCCTTGTCCCATTACAACCATGCTGTCCTGACCTACCCCTTGTCCCATTTCATCAGTGCTGTCCTGAGCTACCCCTTGTCCCATTTCAACCGTGCTGTCTTGACCTCCATCTTGTCCGAGATCAACTGTGCTGTCCTGATGTACCCCTTGTCCTATTTCAACTGTGCTGTCATGTTGTTCCCCTTGTCCTATAACAACCATTAGTACTGACCTACCCCTTGTCCCATTTCCTCGGTGCTGTCCTGACCTACTCCTTGTCCCATTTCAACCATGCTGTTTTTTGGGTACCCTTTGTCCCATTTCAACCATGCTGTCTGGACCTACTTCTTGTCCTATTTAACCATGCTGTCCTGGCCAATCTGTTGTCCAATTTCAACCTTGTCCCATTTCAACTGGTGTGTTCTGACACACACCTCGTCCTATTTCAACCATGCTGTCCTGACCTACACCTTGTCCTATTTCAACCATGCTGTCCTGACCTACATTTAGTCCGATTGCAACCGTGATGTCTTGACCTATCCCTGGTTCCATCTCAACCATGCTGTCCTGGCCTACCCCTTGTATGATTTCATCCATGCTGTCTTGACCTACCCCTTGTCCCATTTCAACCAAGCTGTCTTGACCTACCCCTTGCTCTATATCAACCAAGCTGTCTTGACCTACCGCCTGTTCTATATCAACCATGCTGTCTTGACCTACCCCTTGTCCCATTTCATCCAGGCTGTCTTGACCTACCCATTGTCCCATTTCATCCAGGCTGTCTTGACCTACCCCTTGTCCCATTTCATCCAGGCTGTCTTGACCTACCCCTTTGTCCCATTTCAACCAAGCTGTCTTGACCTACCCCTTGTTCTATATCAACTGTGTTGTCCTTGTCCCATTTCAACTGTACTGTCATGTTGTTCCCCTTGTCCCATTTCAACCATGCTGTCTTGACCTACCCTTTGTCCCATTTCATCTGTGCTGTCCTGACCTACTCCTTGTCCTATTTCAGCCATGCTGTCCTGGCCAATCTGTTGTCCAATTTCAACCTTGTCCCATTTCAACTGGTGTGTTCTGACATATACCTTGTCCTATTTCAACCATGCTGTCCTGACCTACTCCTTGTCCCATTTCAACTGTGCTGTCATGACCTACCCCTAGTCCGATTGCAACCATGATGTCTTGACCTATCCCTGGTTCCATCTCAACCGTGC
Organism: Rugalucina vietnamica; assembly: GCA_964017185.1. Classification (NCBI taxonomy): domain Eukaryota; kingdom Metazoa; phylum Mollusca; class Bivalvia; order Lucinida; family Lucinidae; genus Rugalucina; species Rugalucina vietnamica. The sequence goes on from OZ024869.1 coordinate 5,241,730, forward strand.
TGTCTTGACCTACCCCTTGTTCTATATCAAATGTGTTGTCCTGATGTACCCCTTGTCCCATTTCAACTGTATTGACATGTTGTTCCCAATGTCCCATTTCAACCATGCTGTCTTAACCTACCCCTTGTCCCATTTCATCCGTGCTGTCCTGACCTACTCCTTGTCCCATTTCAACCATGCTGTCTTGAGATACCCTTTGTCCCATTTCAACCCATCAGCCCCAGCATCTACCCTATAACCCCCAGAAATTCCTGGTCTGACGGCGGATCCCAAAAGATACCAGGAATTTTTAGTGTACCCCAAAAATATCTGAACTTACTGCAAAACCTTTAAAACAGTCTTTTTTCTACACTAAAACACCTTCCAACATTATCAAAATTTGGTGGGACCCCAAAAATACCCACAAAAATCTACATACCCAAATAAATACTATTTTTTTCCAAAACCACAAAAATACCAATACATTTACTTATAATTTTGACTGAGAAGTTTGGTTGAGCCACCTCATGGGAAAACAAACAATGTGGTTTCCTAACAGGTCTGACACAAACCAGGCTGTACAAGCACAGAAGATGGCTAGAGGCTGGAAATTTTGGATTTAGAAAGAAGTGGAGTTGTACTATCCATGTAGTGAAAGCAGTAAGTGCAAAGCTGATCTGTGCCTTTGGTTTCACAAATGCAGATTGTTGGTTTTCTCATGATGCAGCTCAAATACACTTGATTTGCCTAAGTTCTGTTTTTAAGAAAATTTTCCCGGCTTTACAGCACCATTTCAGTAATGATATTTCATGGTTTGAAACAAAAACAAATGTGGATCAGACTGGCACAGGGGTAGAGTGGTTGAGTTTGGTCCCAGAGGTCCCGGGTTCAATCCTCAGCCGGGGCGCTTTTCTGGTTGTGGCCTTGAGCATGTCACATTTCCACAGCTCTTGAGGCAATGGTCAGAAATTGATTAACTAAGTAAACAGTAAAAAAAAAAAAAAAAAAAAATAATAAAAAAATACGTATTTGTTCTAATTAGCGCACACTGCGCTTAGCTTTTCAAAATAACTTAAAGTTAAGGCAACATCATATTTTTCTAATTAGCGCACACTATGAAGGAAAACAACACATCAAAATGCTGAAACAACCATGTCAAATCTATCAATTGGTGATGTCATTTAAGTGCAAAGTATTTTTAATCATTTACGGTTAAGTTATAATGCGTCTAATGCGGTGCTAATGTGTAGAATAGGTGTAAAATACCAATAAACTACAATATATTCAAGTGCTTATGCACATGTTTTTCTGAAACAACCAGGGTGTGCGCTTATTGGAACATGTGCGCTAATTAGAACAAATAGGGTACATCAATTCTGGACTGCTTTAGTGAAGATACCGCTGTCTTGCGTTCAATTTTCTCCAAGAATCATATGGAACTGTAGTGCAAGACTGTTGTATCTTAGGATACCGCAGTCTTGCATTCAGTTTTTATCCTGAATCAAACTAAACTTGAATGCAAGACTGTTGTATCTTAAGATACCGCAGTCTTGCATTCAAAATTGAGATACCGCACTTTGCAAATATTAAATATCTTTATAAATATTTAGAATTGAGAGAAGAAATTTTGTCAGAACATGCATTATCATTAATACTTTTATTTTTTGCAAAAAAAGTATTTTTGATAAAATGTACAGTTACCACAGTCTTGCGTTAACCTGACGATATATTTACTTATTTGTTCATGACAACCATTTTACTAAAACCATAACAATCTACGTAAGGCAAAACAAGTGCAATGGATTTGTCCAAGTGTTTGTTCATGTAAAGAGACACCTAAATAGAACTTTAATTTTTTCTAAGAGTAACAGTATTTGAGAATAACTGCTCTGTTGGTATTCATGCCATTTTATGAAAATATATGAGCCGCCTCATAATAAAACCAACAATTTGCATAGACGAAAACAAAGATGCAGATCAGCTTCGCAGTAACCACGAAGCTGATCACGCCTTTGTTTTTGCTACACAGATAGTACAATCCCTCTTCTTCCTAAATCCAAAATTTCAAACTTCTAGCCATCTTCTGTGCTTGTACAGCTCGGTTTGTGTCAGACCTCGCCGGAAACCCCAAAGACCTGTTTTCTCGCGTCGTGCCTCATATAATGATAGTGTTGATGTTTTACTTGTAACATGTTAGGAAACACCAAAGATAAGTTTTTTTTTTTTTTTTTTTTTTTTTTTTTTTTTTTGTTGTTGTTTTTTTCTTTATTTTTTGTCATTCTTATTTTTTCTCTTTTTTCTTTTTTTTTTTCTTCAACATAATAAATTGTGTTCTGGACTCTTCGTATTTGTTAGAATTTCCTTTTCCATATTTATTTATTTATTTAATTTTTATAATTTTTTTTCACATTCACCAGAAAAGAAGACACAACGTAAAAAGGTTGAATTCTATTCACTTCAGACAAACAAAATTTTAATATGGTGGATTTATTGTGGATTTGTGAATTACAAACAGCTTGGCCAAAAGAAACCCAACCTGTACAGTCACAGAAGCAGGCTAGTGGCTTGAAATTTTGGATTTAAGGAGAAGAGGGATTGTACTATCCGTGTAGCGGAAACAAAGGCGCCGATCAGCTTCGCAGTTACTGCGAAGCTGATCTGCGCCTTTGTTTTTGCATATGCAGGTTGTTGGTTTTCTCATGAGGCAGCTCAAATAATTATATGACGCAAACCAATTTTCCCACTTTTAAAGCCTAGGCAACCAAATGACCCTGGCATCTTTTGGACAAACGACAGGTCTCCTCGTAAACTATGCCAGGTTTCAAGTCATAAGACTTCAGGTTCTGGTGAAGAAACCTTTTGAGCCATTGTTAGGCATGAAGGTAGGCATCTCGAGGTCATATATGTGTCGAATTCTAAGTCATATGCCCTTTAGTTCCGAAAAGAAATGTTGAAAGCTTTTTTTTATCAAAATCAAACTTATTAAGTTGGCTTGGCAGTCATGTACACGTCATGAGCAAACCAGATTTTTGTCTATTTGAAAACAAAGGCCCAGATCATCTGTGCAGTAAGCTTCTAGCCATCTTCTGTGACTGCGCAGACCGGTTTATGTCATAGCTGGTCGGAAACCCCGAAGACCAGTTTTCTTGCATCGTGTTCATGTGACCAAGAGACAATTATAGTTGACTGATGCTTTGTGAACTGTTCAATTAACCTCTGTGTTATGCGGCTTTCACACTAGAGCACGATCTGTTACGAATGCCACGATTGACAAATCGTAGCAAATCGGGACATTTGGTCAAAATTTGACGTTCTGTTGCGAGTCGTTGCGTTTTGATACGACCTGTTGTGATCCGATACGATAGGGTGGCGATCGGTCAAAATCTGGTGACACGATATTGGTCCCGGATAGATACGATTAGTTGCGATCCGATAGGATTATTACGATTAAGCCCCCGATCTTTATGAGATCTGACACGATTATCACGATACGTGACCGCAATTTGATGCGAACTGATACGCGTAGATGCGTTCTGGTACGAGTCTCAAGAACTGATACGATGTGTTGCGATAGTTTACGATTTTTGGCTTGACTTTTTGGTGACTGTGGTCACGATTGTGTCACAATGAGACCACGATTGGTATATATACTTCGAAAACAAACATATACCTCATTACATTTTTAATCAAAAACAAAATTGATGATGGAGGAGCTGAGAATGACGAGAATGCGACATTTGCATTACTGCATGCTTATGATAAAGCCTTATCCTTTGCATTTCTAAACCTGTCTCTGCTGCCATTTCCTGGCATTCTTCAGATTTCGAATACCATGTAGATATTTACTTCTCTATTGTTGATCAAAGAATAAAAGTCATTTATCTTGCCCGATGTATTTAATGTATTTATAATTCGTAACAGATCGTAAGCATCCGTGGCAAAAGTGTGGCTTCAACTGGCTTGTCGTGTCTCATCGCATTTACTCGTATCAGATCGTATCCTATCGGGAGTCATTCGCATCACCTCGTAGGTAAATGGGCGTGGCAATTTTTCTCGAATCGTAACAGACCGTAACAATTCGTAGGAGATCGCAACTCATCTCAACAGATCACAGTGTTTTGGTCAATCCCGATCACCGCGATTTAGGAACAAGATGAGATACGATTTGTTGCGATTTGTTACGATGCCATATGATCTGATGCGATGGTCACCGCCAGACCTGAACTGGGTCAAGGTTGTCACAGGTCATGATTTAGATATACATTGTAGTACTTTAGCCATCGATGCTTCACTCGAAAATTCATGGAAATTTGTCAAATGGTTCAGAGAAAAAGATTTATATGGGCATGGCAGCCATCTTGGTAATGTGACCTAGATTATTAATAAACACATTGGTTCCCCCATCCTATAGATGCTTCAGATAAAATTTGGCTTTAATTGGCCAAGTGGTTTCAGAGGAGAAGAAGTTTGAATATTATGGTATTATACATGTATATAGCCCCAGGGTGGGGGCATATGAGCCCTTGGGTCCATTTGTTGTTTTTTTCAGAATCATTAATATTTAATCCGGGTTCTGCCCATTTCCTGCAAGATTTTCACCTCAAATGACTTTTTAAAAGTTTTCCCCATTCAAATACATTGGCAACCTATGTTGACCTTGTCGTAAAATAGGTCAAGGTCACCACAGTGTCATGATTTATATACACATTGTAGTGCTTGAGCTATGTATACTTCATGCCAAGTTTTGTTGAAATCGGTCCACCAGTTCTGGAGAAGAAGATTTTTGAAGGTTTTCTACCATTATTGGCATGGCGGCCATCTTGGTAATGTGAACTAGATTATTTATACACACATTGATTCCCCAATTCTATAGACGCTTTATATAAAATTTGGCTTTGATTGGCCTAGCGGTTTCAGAGGAAAAGATATTTGAATATTATGGTAATTTACATGTATAATGCACCGGGGTGGGAGAAGATGAGCCCCTGGGGTCCCATTTTTCAGAATCATTAATATTCAGTCCTAAAGCCCATTTCCTGTAAGACTTTCACTTTATACTGTATGATATCTTTAAAGTTCTCCCCATTCAAATGCATTGGTGACCTATGTTGACCTAGCCGTAAAAAAGGTCAAGGTAATCACAGGGTCATGATTTATATATACATTGTAGTGCTTGAGGCATAGATGCTTCATGCCAAGTTTCGTTGAAATTGGTCCACCGGTTCTGGAGAAGAAGATTTTTGAAGGTTTTTTACCATATATGGGCATGGCCGCCATCTTGGTCATGTGACCTGGATTTCTTATATATACACTGGTTCCCCCTTCCTATTGATGCTTCACATAAAATTTGGCTTTGATTGGCCATGCGGTTTCAGAGGAGATGATGTTTGAATATGATGGTAATGTACAGGTATATTGCTCCGGGGTGGGGGCAGATGAGCCCCTGGGGTCAAAATTTTTCAGAATCATCAATATTCAGTCCTACTGCCCATTTCCTGCAAGATTTTCACTTTAAATGACATTTTAAAATTTTTCCCCATTCAAATGCATTGGTGACCTATGTTGACCTTGCCGTAAAGAAGATCAAGGTCATCACAGGGTCACGATTTATATACACATTGTAGTGTTTGAGCCATCGATGCTTCATGCCAAGTTTTGTTGAAATCGGTCCATCAGTTCTGGAGAAGAAGATTTTTGAAGGGTTTTTACCATATATGGGCATGGCGGCCATCTTGGTCATGTGACCTGGATTTCTTATTTACACATTGGTTCCCCCTTCCTATTGATGCTTCTTATAAAATTTGGCTTTGATTGGCCAAACGGTTTCAGAGGAGATGATGTTTGAAATATTATGGTAATGTACAGGTATATTGCCCCGGGGTGGGGGCAGATGAGCCCCTGGGGTCAAATTTTTTTTCAGAATCATCAATATTCAGTCCTACTGCCCATTTCCTGCAAGACTTTCACTTTAAATGACATTTTAAAATTTTTCCCCATTCAAATGCATTGGCGACCTATGTTGACCTTGCTGTAAAATAGGTCAAGGTCATCACAGGGTCACGATTTATATACACATTGTAGTGCTTGAGCCATCGATGCTTCATGCCAAGTTTCGTTGAAATCGGTCCACTGGTTCTGGAGGAGATTATTTTTGAAGGGTTTTTACCATATATAGGCATGGCGGCCATCTTGGTCATGTGACCTGAATTATTTATATACACATTGGTTCCCCCTTCCTACAGATGCTTCATATAAAATTTGGCTTTGATTGGCCAAGCGGTTTCAGAGGAGAAGATCTTTGAAATTGTGGACGGACGGACGACGGACGACGGACGGACGGACGGACGCCAGATCATGGCCATCCTATAAGCTCACCTTGTGAGCCTAACGGCTCAGGTGAGCTAACAATGTGGTTTCCCAACAGGTCCGACACAAACAGGGCTGTACAGTCACAGAATATGGTTAGAGGCTGGAAATTATGGATTTAGAAGGTAGAAGAATTGTACTATCCGTGTAGCGAAAACAAAGGCGCTGATCAGCTTCGCGATTACCGCAAAGCTGATCTGCGCCTTTGTTTTCGCATATGCAAATTGTTGGTTTTCCCATGGGCTGGCTCATATTTTACAGCCTAATTCAGAAAAATCTGTCAACTTGATTTCTTACTTCAGCTCAAAAACTCAGAATCAACCAGACAACCAATATCCTGTCTCACTCACCTGAAATTTGATCTTTGATAAATCTAAGGTCATGTGTAAAAAGTAAACTTGACCTCGAGTATTCAAATAATTTCTATTAACACTGTAAACTGTCTGTACATGTGTATCTACCAATTTTCAGGTCACAGGCTACAAAACTTTCAGTGTTTCCACTTTTTGTTTCCACTTTTTCACATTGAAAAGCCTATGCGACCATATTTGACCTTGACATTAAATAGGTCAAGATCAACCAAATGTCATGATTTATACAAACTATGATACGCCAGAGTCCCAGATGCTACAAACCAAATTTCATTGAAATCAATACACCCGTTTTAGAGATGACGATTTCTTAAGATTTTTACCATATATGGGCATGGCGGTCATCTTGGTCATGTAACCTGGACCATTTATATGTATATAAATTTGGATTCCCCCTTCTTAAGGCTACTACATGTAAAATTTGGCTTTGATTGGTCAAGCTGTTTCTGAGAAAATAATATGTAAATGGCCTATGGCCTAGGTAAAAAAAATGACCCTGAACTTGAATACTCACATAACTTGATTGAGATGTTGTCTGTATTTACAAACTTTCAGGTCACAGGCTACAAAATTTCCTGAACCAGAGGACCAATGGTCCTGCAAACGCTCACCTGAGACCTGAGATATATACCAATAAACTTGTTTGACTAGAATGGTAATATACATGTATATAACCCCAGAGCAACCTCTGGAGGCAATTTCTTTTTTAATCATATTGATTCAGTCCATTTGCAAATACTGCAAGTTTTGCCCTAACAATTTTCCCCATTCAAATACATGGGCAACCTAAGTTGACCTTGCTGTAAAAAAGGTCAAGGTCATCCCAGGGTCATGATTTATATAAATTTTGTAGAGCTCCATTGCCTGATGCTTCAAGCCAAGTTTCATAATCATAGGCCTTCTGGTTCTGGAGAAGATTTTTAAAGGTTTTTACTATTTATACCCACAGTGGCCATCTTGGTCATGTGACCTTGACCATTTATACAAACTTTCATTCACTCTTTCTAAGAATGCTCCACATAAAGTTTGGCTTTGATTGGCCAAGCGGTTTCAGAGAAGATGTTTGAATATTATGGTCATATACATGTATATAGCCCCGGGGCAGACAACCCTCTGGGCCCAAAATATTTTCATAACATAAATCTTTTGTCCATTTGCTCATTCCTAGCAAGTTTTACCATCAAATGACATTTTCCTTTTTTTTTTCCCAATCAAATGCATGGGCGGTCTAAGTCGACCTTGCAGTAAAAAGGTCAAGGTCATCCCAGGGTCATGATTTATATAAACTTTGTAGAGCTCCATTGCCTGATGCTTCATGCCAAGTTTCAAAATCATAGGCCTTCTTGTTCTGGAGAAGAAGATTTTCAAAGGTTTTTGCTATTTATAGCCATGGCGGCCATCTTGGTCATGTGACCTGGACCACTTATATAAACTTTCGTTCCCCCTTCCTAACAATGCTCCACATAAAGTTTGGCTTTGATTGGCCAAGCGGTTTCAGAGAAGAATATCTTTGAATATTACGGTAATATGCATGTAAATTGCCCCGGGGTGGGGGCACACATACCCCTGGGTTCCAAATTTTTTTCAGAATCAGAAATCTTAAGTCCATTTGCCCGTTTCCTGCAAGTTTTTCTCTTAAAACAACATTTAAACAATTTTCCCCATTCAAATGCATGGGCGGCCTAAGATGACCTTGCCGTAAAAAAAGTCAAGGTCATCCCAGGGTCATGATTTATATAAACTTTGTAGAGCTCCACCCCCTGATGCTTCATGTCAAGATTCAAAATCATAGGCCTTCTGGTTCTGGAGAAGAAGATTTTTAAAGGTTTTTACCATATATGGGCATGGCGGCCATCTTGGTCATGTGACCTGGACCATTTATATAGACTTTCGTTCCCACTTCCTAAGGATGCTCCACATGAAGTTTGGCTTTGATTGGCCAAGCGGTTTCAGAGCAGAACATCTTTGAAATTGTGAACGACAGACGGACGACGGACGGACAGACGCCGGAGCATGGGTACACTATAAGCTCACCTGTGAGCCTTCGGCTCAGGTGAGCTAAAAATCCAATGTTTTCACATTTTGCCATTGAAAAGCCTATGTGACCAAAATTGAACATGCCATAAAATAGGTCAAGGTGAACCCAAGGTCATGGTTTAAACAAGCTATAATGTGCCAAAGTTCCTGATGCTACATAACAAGTTTCATTGAAATCGGTCCACCAATTCCAGAGAAGATAATTTTTAAAGGTTTTACCATATATGGGCATGGCGGCCATCTTAGCCATGTGACAAGAATCATTTACACAAACTTTAATTTCCCCTCCCTAAAGATGCTCCACATGAAGTTTGGCTTTGATCAACCCAGGATTTCAGAGGAATATGTTTGAACATTATGGACAACAACAACAACGACAATGACAATGGCGCATGGGTATACTATAAGCTCAACTTGTGAGCCTAACAGCTCAGGTGAGCTAAAAAGGGGAAAATCTTTTACAAAGAAACAAACAAATTCACATGGGCCAAAACATGGAAACACCTGCTTTACGAAAAAGTTTTGAATCAGCAATCACTTTCATAGACTCTTTAGAATCGTTGCTGTCAACAGCTTTGATAGTTTAACATCCCAATGCTTTATTGAAAATGGAATAATAAGACCATATGCAGTGAAGCAATTGACCAGCCACTTTGAACTACACCAGGTTTTTTAAAATCATTGAAAAAGCTTTTTCTCATGAGAAGAAACATAACTAAAGCCATGTAAAATCTGATCCATTAGCGACTACAATAATAAGCCGGGACAAAGCCGACAGATCCGTGTAATGGATTCCCCACGAGGACCTGTCCTACAATTCTAACCAAACTTTGACAAAACCACTAAAAAGATCTATGTGCCCAGCAAAGACTCAGATTAGACTAGGCATTTGCCTAGTCTGATTCAAGTCTTTCCGGAGCACTTATAAGACAGGCAAGAACAAAGCATTCCTGATGCTCGAACCACATCAGGTAAATGCTTTAGCTGCTCTCTATCTTCTTTGACAAACAAGGTTGTTTTCTTGGATTGCTACCTTCCGGCTCATTTCTCAAGCAAGAAAATTTTCTTTGACTATAAATTCTCCGTAATCAGCTTAAAAAGCACTGACAGACAAGTTTGCCTCGTAGGATCTGTTCGGTAGAAGAAAATGCCACATGTTACTACAGGCTACACTTTGGAGATCTAAGAAATCAAAGCAACATTCCCCGGCCAAAATATCAAAAGCTTTCTTTCATGATTTTCTTTGTACACTATTAATAATCATAAATAACATAATAATGAGTATTATTATTTTATAAGTACAACAAAAAAATCCTGGAATTCTGTTAGTTCTTCTTCGACCATTTTAATGACTGAAAGCTTTTAATGAATTTTACTATTTTTTTCAGCACAGTACAAGATTTTGTTGAAATATAATGTTATAATTTACATCAAAAAGTGTCCAAAATCTATAATTGAGCCTTGACACGAGAAAAGCAACAATGTGGTCTCCGACCAGGTCTGACACAAATCGGGCTGCACGTAGGCTAAGAAAAAAGTTTGTGGACTTTGTCAATAAAATCAAAAGTACTGATACGATTTCTCTAAAATTTCTATATGTTTGCAGTCAATTTAATACGAAAAAACATGAAAAGTTTCAGACAAATCGCTTGATAAACTTCGTTGCTATGACAATTTGTTTGATGCGTGTTAGTGCTACCTGGAGCACGCCAAGTCGTTAACGTCATATTTGACACCGGAATTTCTGTATACATTGGCCAAGTCAAAACTTCCTATAAAAACGTTATTTCTCATTCGACTTCAAGCAAATTTTTATAACTTTATTTCCCATCCGTGAAGGATTACAGTCGAAAGTTTAAGGCAAATCGATAGAAAATTTTAGTTTTTATAACAATTTCTGCGACAGACATTAGGATTATCCGGGGCATGCCATGACGTTTACGTTGTTTGACGTAGTTTGTTTGCTTATTTGTTGTATTTAACAGCTATTTCTTTATGACTAACACTCTGCACACCATTGAACAATGTTGAATGTTTCCATTCTGATGAGTCTCTAGCTGTTTGTAACAAATTAAATGTTGCTGTAGGTTTTATCGGAAGTATCTCACAAATTTTATCAATGTCACGGTGGGTAGCCTTAACGGAATCTATGGGATCGCTTTTTCCGGCGCCTACGGGATCAGCAACGGAGTCTACGGGAATTCTTTTGATGAAGTTGGCAATGAAGGCTACTTCAGCGGAAGATTTTTTTGAGAAAAAAGTAACATTATTGTATTATTCTATTTCACGGGACCCGGAACATATCAGGCATACTACTTTTGTACAGAAAACTGCAGTTCGAGACACTGAACCTGTTCAAAAACGGTACTTTTCCCCACCCTGCATGTCTACAGGCTAAAAGAGAGGGCCTTCAAAGTATCAATTTTATTGCTTTTACCAATCAAAGACGGGAAAATTGATCAGAACATAGACTGTTGTTATATACTCTCCTGAAATAAAGGTAAATACTACATTCTTGTCCTTTATCTGACGCATATAGCACAAATTAGTGATCGTTCAAAAGAGTTTGTGGTGGAACGGATCCTACGGGATCCAGAAGAAACATGTGTTTTTTATGGCACCGGCCATAACCGGATCATTTGGCACCGGATCCTCAGGGAATTGTGTACAAAATGCAAATTACAATTATAACCTTGCATTGGTATATGGCGACAAAACAATCTTATTTTTTGTATTTCTGTACAATATACTTTATGTGGATCTTTGAGCAAAAGTATACCCCTGCAATCCCACAATTCCTAATAAAAAGGTATTTATAATATGCTTGCTAGCCTTGTGGTTATGGTACCCATAGACCATTATTCCAGTTACAATATAGGCCTATCCTTTCCGGTTACAAAAAGGAAAAAATGCTTTGGCTTTTCACCCCAAAGAGGAGAAAACTTGAACACCTGAACATCATGATCCAACAACGCTCATTTGTTCTCCCATACTAACTATCAAACCAACCTACAGTGAACTAAGACATGCACCAAAAAAGGGGAAAACCACCCTTGAGAAGAGCAGAAAACGGAGTTCGGAGTTAGCTGCCCTTTAGCATTTGAAAACAGAACTCCATAATACTTATAATGGAAAAATCCCCTTGGCTGTGGTGCCAGATTCCCCTAGGTGCCGGTCCTTCTTTGATTAGATTTTTGGGCAAATTCTTTTATTTTGACCACAAACTATTGTGTCAATACATAAAGAAATTGAACTAAGAATCATTCTATTCAAAATAAAGGCGAACTTACTAGGAAGCCGGAATATAGAAGCTCAGCATAATGCATTTTAGGGGCGGTCCGTCATTTTACACCACGATCGCAGCAAATAAATTGTCACGCAAGCAAACGCATCATACTGCACTAAATAACAATGCTGATCAAAATTTTGTGCGATCTTTTAAAAGTCCCGTGCAATACTCATGTCTTTCCTGATTATTTTTTGTGTGAAACTACCTCGGAAAGAAAGCAACCTTTTGTAAAAATAAATAATAATCCCGTAGACTCCGTTGCTGATCCCGTAGGCGCCGGAAAAGGCGATTTGATCCCGTAGATTCCGTTAAGGCTACCCGCCGTGAATGTGCGAGTTTCCTCCATTTATCAGTAACATCATATTTACTGAATTTTTGCTTAGACTTGTCTTCCAAAAAGTGTCTATGTAGCGTTGTCTTTTGAATGCGAGGACTGAAATTTCACATTTCAAACCCAATTATATCATGATCAGTATTTCCATAATTTAAGGAGATTTGGATAGGACATTTTTATAAGATTTTTATATTTATAAACATGTAAACAGAGGTTTTACGGAGTGCTACAGGGTAGTAAACCCAACGTGTTTGTCGAATTTAACCAATCAAAAATAAGATATGACAAATAACATTTTACATGAATATTGACAATAGAATTTATTACACTTGTGAAAATACTAAAACAATCGGACGTCAGTTATGATGAAAGTTATTAAGAAAGTCCTCAAACTTTTTGCTTGCCCCTCATACAGTCACAGAAGCTGGCTAGAGGCTGGAAAGTAGAGGAATTGTACTTTCCATGTAGCGATAACAAAGGCGTGATCAGCTTCGCAGTTACTGCAAAGCTGATCTGCGTCTTTGTTTTCGCATATGCAGACTGTTGGTTTTCTCATGCAGTGGCTCATTTGCAATCCAAGAGCAATTGCTACTGGTTTTGGAGCTGCATTTGACAATTAGCAATCAGAAAAGAACTACTTCTTACAGTCTTGTTAACTCATTTAAGCCTGGCGTCCCTTTCATGGGACATAGGCAAACAGAATAGCCCAAGATGTGACGCCGCAGAACGCGGCATCCCATCTGGGGCTATTCTGTTTGCTTAGAGAATTTTCATTGAAAAATTAAATAAAATTTAAAAAAATCACTCCTGATGCCCCTAAAAATGAAAGTGGACTCACCCAAATGATAAGGATGGGAAAATCCATTCGTCAAATATGGGTTAAAATTTTAAATTACAGTATGATTCCTAGGTCTTTTATTGCCAGTTCATTAAGGATCACTAACGAGAATTCATTACCGAAATAAATGAGACGTCTCACCAGATTAATGGAGGATCAAGCATATGAGAAAACAAAGATGGAGATCAGTGCCACTTTTAACTGCACTTCTTCTTATATCTGAAATTTCGAGCTTCTAGCCGTCTTCCGAGACTGAATGTAGAGGCCAGTTTGTGTCAGACCTGCCAAGGTCGGAAACCCAGAAGACCTGTTTTCTCATGTAGCAACTCAAATCTGTCTGGCCCGTACACCCTCTTTCAATGTTCTCAATACTACAGTTGGGCCTATTAGGGCCTAAAGAAATAGATGTGCTGCTTGTGCCACTAGGCAAAGCTTCTAGACTACTGACAGACCATCTGAATACTGGTTAACTGTTCAGGTCTAAGCCTGCCCCGCAAAAGTGGTTCAAGTCAAACCATCCATACATATAAGCCTTATTGGCTTAGTTGGGTGGTTATATTTGAAGCACTTGTTGGATGTCATGACATCCTCATTTTGGGTAAAAGACCCATAAAATAGAGGCAACATCCAAACATGACCATAGCTGTTGACTGGGACATTAAGCATCAATTCAAACAAACCTATAGTTTTTGACTTAACATTATAAAGACAAATACAAGTTGTCTGAAGCACCACCCTTGCACACATAGAAATCATGGAGAGGTTTCAAAACAGTTTTTTGAAAAAATGCTCCATTGTCACCTATTGAAAGTCAGCGTCTTAATTTATCTATCTTTCATGCATCATGGACAGACAGCCTAACAGACAGCCACTGAAATCTGTTGAAGAGAAGTTGCATAGGTCGCCAATTGATAAATGATTAGTCATCTGATCAACGATTAAACTATTGTAAATCCGGAAATTTTTGCATGACTTTTATTTCACAAATTTTTATTTCTGAATTATTAGCGAGTTCTTGAATTCGAGGTGTGTACTCATTCAATCTATAAAGCGAGTGTGTACTCATTCAATCTATAAAGCTTTTAGTAAATCTTTATTAGCGAGAACTTAAAACTTGCTAGGAAATAAATTTGCGAATATCCGCAAAAAAATTTAAGTTCTCACGAATATTTGCGAATGCACAGTATATGCTAATACAGGATTAAAGAAGTTGCTCAGGTTTCATGGAGATCTAGCTATAGTTTGATGCAATGAAATCAGTGGCAAACAGATTGTCAAGCAGTCCAAGCTGCTATGAGCTCGGATCCAATAAATCCCGAATAGGTAACTACGGTATATTTATGGTATTTATTGGAAATATGTGGTCTCGCCTAGATTGTCAAAGCTGTAATTGATAAAGTTTAAAAGCTGATAATTTAATTATTTGAGCAAATATCCATGATATTTTTTCATAAAGCAATAGCCTAATATGTTAACTTTAATACAGTATCATTTTATTTCTGGAGAAACCAACATGTTCTGCACAATTCGTCAAGAAAACTTGGTATCAAATTTCACTGTTTTCAGCTTTTTTGACAGAAAATCACCAGATTTTGGTAAAAATGAAGGGAAAAACTCCATTTGCATTCCAAGTAACTTAAATTTTTTTATCAAACATGATAAAAACCTCTTATTAGAGCCTTACTTGTCACTTAAACTCATTTTAGACCATCCTATGTGTTTTGTGATACTTAAAATCAAGCAGAGACAACATGAATTGACACTCGCTTTAGTGCCTTATCCGGTTTATTTTGGATCCGAGTTATGAGCAAACTCATGTAGTCATTTGATCCTTTAATAAACATATTAAGTTTATACTTACTAGCAAGTCTAGCAACAGTTGAAGCATTCACTGGGGCACCAGGGTCATCAATTTCAATCACCAGTTTACTCCCTTTCACCCTGAAAATATAAAATCAAGTTGGCATTGACTAGTAAATTGTCATTGGGATTCTACTATCAAGATTGTCAATCTCAATGGACAGACTGCTCCCTTTAACCATGAAAATATAAACCCATGGTCATTTACTTGAAGATCTGTCATTGTCATCATGACCAGCCTCACTACTGGTGAAGAAATCTCAAATACCAGCTTACTGCCTCTTGATGACACTGCAAAATTAAAGAGTTTATTTCATATAATTTAATTACATATGGCTTAACATGTAAATGGTTGCCATCAGAATGTTCCGGCATCACAAAAAACATTATGGCATTAAAAATTATAGGAACTTCATGCAATGTCATTGGTATTCATTCATACAGGAATTCCAGCAAGTGTAAATAGCAATGGTACTCATACAGGAATTCCAATAAGTAAAATTATGTCATTGGGACTCACACAGGAATTCTAACATGTGTGAATATCATTGGTGCTTATACAGGAATTCCAACAAGTATAAATGTCATTGGTGCTCATGCAGGAAATCCAACAAGTATAAATGTCATTGGTGCTCATGCAGGAAATCCAACAAGTATAAATGTCATTGGTGCTCATACAGGAATTCCAACCAGTATAAATGTCATTGGTGCTCATACAGGAATTCCAATAAGAGTAGATGAGCCGCAACGCAAGAAAATCGGTCTTCGGGGTTTCCGACCAGGTCTGACGCAAACTGACAGTCACAGAAGCTGGCTAGAGGCTTGAAATTTGGGATTTAAGAAGAAGAGTGTTAGTACTATCCGTGTAGCAAAAACAAAGGCGCTGATCAGCTTTGCAGTTACTGCAAAGCTGATTTGAGCCTTTGTTTTGCATAGACGAAAATCCTGTTTTCTCATGATGCGGCTCAAATGTCACTGGAACTCTTTAAAGAATTCCAACTAGTGTAAATGTCATTGGTACTCATACAGGTATTCCAACAAGTGTTAATGTCATTGGTACTCATACAGGAATTCCAACTAGTGTAAATGCCATTGGTACTCATACAGGATTTCCAACAAGTGTTAATGTCATTGATACTCATAGAGGAATTCCAACAAGTGTTAATGTCATTGGCATTCATACAGGAGTTCCAACAAGTGTTAACGTCATTGGTACTCGTACAGGAATTCCAACTACTGTAAATGTCATTGGTGCTCATACAGGAGTTCCAACAAGTGTAAATGTCATTGGTACTCATTCAGGAACTCAAACAAGTGTTAATGCCATTGTTACTCATACAGGAATTCCAACAAGTGTAAATGACATTGGAACTCATAAAAGGAATTCCATGTAAATGGCACTGGTAGGAATTCCAACAAGTGTAAATGCCATTGGTTAAGGACTGAAATTCAGATTTTAGCTTTCACTGGATGATGAAAAACATTAGGCTGTTTTAATGTCTGTGAGGGCTTCTCGGAGACATTAAAACAACTAATGTTTTTCATCATCCAGTGAAAGCTAAAATCTGAATTTCAATACTTATATTTACATTTTATATTATCAATCAAGTATCAGATTTTTAATTGCACATATCATCGCTCATTTTCATGTTATTTGACTTTAAATCCGACTTAACGTACTTTTGAAACAGCCAAAACGCCAAAGTTTCGCGCTTAACGTCATGGCGATGCGCGACCGACGTCACGCCAACAAGAGTAAACAAACAACGTCACTGGACAGGGTTTGACGTCGCCCCGCCCATAGGCGTGGCCTCTAGATCACGTGACTTATGTTTTTCATTGGGAAATGAAGAACATCAAGAAAGATACTTTCATCTAGGGCGATTGCAATAAAAATGTAAATATTAGGAATTATAACGAGTGTAAATGTTACTGGTGCTCCGAATTCCAACAAATGTAAATGTCATAGGTACTCATACAGGAATCCCAATGTGTAAATGTCATTGATACTCATACAGGAATCCAACAAGTGTAAATGGCATTGGTACTCGTATAGGAATTTTAACAAGTGTAAATGACCTCACACAGGTAATAACATATTGGCATTGGAACGAACAATTCTCACTGGTTCTTACACAAAATGGACATTGGTACTCATAGGACCATCTAGGTTGCTCATGTTAAATAGCACAAAGCATTTCATAAAGCTTGGCTTCATTGTTGCAAACCTAATGGAACTTGAATATCTGAGTAGTTTCTTTGCCGATCTAAGAGCTGTCTTCAATACTGTCAGATGATATTAGGTCAGTGTTACACATTACGATAATGAGTGCTTGATTTAATTTTGTGTCACTGTCAATATTACTCCAGTGATGTCCGCCATATGCCTTGTGGATTCTACTAGCCTTGAAGTAAAGGCATGGTAAATTCTGTCTGTTTTTGATATTTGATTATTAACATCCCAGTCAGCATTTTTACAACAGTGTGGGGACAGAGCCATCTTTCCAGGATACATAACCAGTACTGTGGGAAGTGTGTGTCTTACTCTAGGATATTACACAGCAGAGGTGGGTTTCGGATCCAGTACCTCTTACATTCCGAGTAGTATACCAATAGGCCAATGTGCTCCCATGAATCAATCTTTAGTCCCCTTAGATATGTACTTACAATGCAAATCAAAAGCTGTTAAAGGCCTGTCACACACTCACGAGTTGAAGCTACGACATGCTACAAGTTGGCACAAGTTATAAGTTGCCACTTGTCGCGGGAGATGCCACAAGTTAAGTTGGAAAAAAGTTAGAAGCCGTCACACACGAGCTGAAGCTACGACATGCTACATGTTAGCGTAAATCATAACTCGCAACCTGTCTCACGAGTTATAATGTCCTACGAGTTCTACAGGACATTCCTACGGTATAAGTTGTGGAAACTCGTGGATAGTCATAGGCATGTCGTAGTAAACTTGCGAGATGTCGTAGTAACTTGCTAGAAGTTGCCTTAAATATCGTAGCAACTCGTAGGTAACTCGCCATATTTGACAAGATGCCGAGAACGCACGACATCCCACAACATAACTACGAGTTCTGTACGATAAGCTACCAGATCAGTACGAGATAATCCCACACACGATCAGTACGAGATAATCCCACACACATGCTCCGCCCACTTTTAGACAGCGAGTTGCTACGAGAATTTTAAACCATTTAAAATGTTATTTCCATGACATGCTACGAGTTCCTACCAGTAGGGAAGACTTGTGTACGACAACCCCCGACATATGGCGAGTTCTCTACAAGTTGCTACGAGTTCACCAAACCAGAGGACCAATGGTCCTGTAAATGCTCACCTGAGATCTGCTGTATAAACGAATGTTATAGAAAATAGTCCCAGTATAGGGGCAGATGAAGCCCTTGGGCCATTTTTTTTTTTTCACAATAATCAATATACTGTCCATACAAGTTTTCCCCTTCAAATGACATCTTAACAGTTTACCCATTCAAATACATAGGCAACCGATGTTGACCTTGCCTTAAAATAGGTCAAGGTCATCACAGGGTCATGATTTATACATACATTGTAGTACTCGAGTCATCGATGCTTCATGCCAAGTTTCTTCAAAATCGGTCCACCGGTTCCGGAGAAGAAGATTTTTGAAGGGTTTATATCATATATGGGCACAGCGGCCATCTTGGTCATGTGACCTTGATTATTTATATACACATTGATTCCCCCAATTCTATAGATGCTTCACATGAAATTTGGCTTTGATTGGCCAAGCGGTTTCAGAGGAAAAGATGTTTGAATATTATGGAAATATACATGTATAATGCCCCGGGGCTGGGGCAAATGAGCCCCTGGGGTCCAATTTTTTTCAGAATCATTAATATTCAGTCCTACTGCCTATTTCCTGCAAGACTTTCACTTTAAATGACATTTTAAAAGTTTTCCCCATTCAAATGCATTGGCAACCTATGTTGACCTTGCCATAAAATAGGTCAAGGTCATCCAAAGGTCATAATTTATTAAAACATTGTAGTACTTTAGTCCCCAATGCTTCATGCCAAGTTTTGTTGAAATCAGTCCATTGGTTCAGGAGAAGAAGAATTTTAAAGGGTTTTTACCATATATGGGCTTGACCGCAAATCTTGATCATGTGACCTGGACTATTTATAAACACATTGATTCCCCCTTCCCATAGATGCTTCCTATAAAATTGGGCTTTGATTGGCCAAGTGGTTTCAGAGAAGATCTTTGAATATTTTTGTAATGTACATGTATATTGCCCCGGGGTGGGGGCAGACCAACCCCTGGGGTCCAAATTTTTTTCAGAATTACCTACCTTCAGTCCATTTGCCCATTTCCTGCAAGATTTGCCTTTCAAATGACTTTTTAACAATTTTCCCCATTCAAATGCATGGGTGACCTATGTTGACCTTGCCGTAAAATAGGTCAAGGTCATCCAAAGGTCATAATTTATAAATACATTGTAGTACTCTAGTCCCCAATGCTTCATGCCAAGTTTCATTGAAATTGGTCTAGTGGTTCCGGAGAAGAAGAAGTTTGAAGGGTTTTTACGATATATGGGCATGGTGGCCATCTTGGTCATGTGACCTTGATTGTTTATAAACACATTGATTTCCCCTTCCCATAAATGCTTCATATAAAATTTGGCTTTGATTGGCCAAGTGGTTTCAGAGAAGAAGATCTTTGAATATTTTTGTAATATACATGTATATTGCCCCGGGGTGGGGGCAGACCAACCCCTGGGGTCCAAATTTTTTTCAGAATTACCTACCTTCAGTCCATTTGCCCATTTCCTGCAAGATTTACCTTTCAAATGACATTTTAACAATTTTCCCCATTCAAATGCATAAGCAACCTATGTTGACCTTGCCGTAAAATAGGTCAAGGTCATCCAAAGGTCATAATTTATAAACACATTGTAGTACTCTAGTCCCCGATGCTTCATGCCAAGTTTTGTTGAAATCAATCCAGTGGTTCCTGAGAAGAAGAAGTTTGAAGGGTTTTTACCATATATGGGCATGCCGGCCATCTTGGTCATGTGACCTGGATTATTTATAAACACATTGATTCCCACTTCCCATAGATGCTTCATATAAAATTTGGCTTTGATTGGCCAAGTGGTTTCAGAGAAGAAGATCTTTGAATATTTTTGTAATATACATGTATAATGCCCCGGGGTGGGGGCAGACCAACCCCTGGGGTCCAATTTTTTTTCAGAATTACCTACCTTCAGTCCATTTGCCCATTTCCTGCAAGTTTTGCCTTTCAAATAACATTTTAACAATTTTCCCCATTCAAATGCATGGGCGACCTATGTTGACCTTGCCGTAAAATAGGTCAAGGTCATCCAAAGGTCATAATTTATAAACACATTGTAGTACTCTAGTCCCCAATGCTTCATGCCAAGTTTCGTTGAAATTGGTCCAGCGGTTCCGGAGAAGAAGAATTTTGAAGGGTTTTTACCATATATGGGCATGGCAGCCATCTTGGTCATGTGACCTGGATTATTTATAAACACAATGGTTCCCCCTTCCTATAGATGCTTAATATAAAATTTGGCTTTGATTGGCCAAGCGGTTTCAGAGAAGAAAATTTTTTGAAAATGGTGGACGACGGACAGACGGACGGACGGACAACGGACGACGGACGGACGCCGGATCATGGCCAACCTATAAGCTCACCTTGTGAGCCTAACGGCTCAGGTGAGCTAAAAAGTGGTCAGAGCTTAACTTGTAGGTCCAACTCATGAGTGTGTGACAGGGGCTTCAGAAATAGATTTTTTGATTGCAAGTCATTGATTTGACTAAAATGTTGCTAGAATACTCTTTAAGGCCTTGTCACACAGGTACTCGACGTAGATTTGTCAAAATGAATTATTGTTTTATTTATAGCTTTTTCTTTAGTCTTTTTCGCAATTAAACACAAGTCTGCGTCAAGGGATTTTCACTTACGTGTGATGAGGCCTTTAAGGACTGCTGAGAAGATGCAATAGAAACTGACAATATAAATATTTGTGATCTGCCTTAGACTTCATGTACTGCTTTGGTATCTTTTATATTCAAAGAAATGAACCATCTCAATTCTAACATTGTATTCAAATATTGGGGTTACTTTACCGCTTCTATAAAATTTTGATGCCTTCTTTAACTGGGCATAACATCACAAAAACAGAGCCTGTTATTAGCTTACAACCTCAGCCACAACTGGAGCAAGTACATCCAGACTGCCTGCATGCTGATCTGCATCTTTCCAAGACTTATTAAGACAATTTTGATCAGGAAACACCTAAATCATCTCTGAGAAAGAATTCCCTTAAGTCAGTGTCATTTGAGCCGCTACGCAAGAAAACCGGTCTTCGGGGTTTCCGACCAGGTCTGACACAAACTGACCTGTACAGTCACAGAAGCAGGCTAGAAGCTTGAAATTTCGGATTTAAGAAGAAGAGAAATTGTACTATCCGTGTAGCGAAAACAAAGGCACTGATCAGCTTCGCAGTAACTGCGAAGCTGATCTGCGTCTTTGTTTTCGCAAAGGTAATAATCCCGTTTTCTCACGACGTGGCTCATTTTTCTCTGTGCAGCAGGGAAGCTCAAATATTTTGGTTCATCTTAAACTTCATTAAAGCAGCCTTATTAGGCCTTTGGGTCATGGCATATGGTGTTATATTGTAAAACTCTGCTTAAAATGTGCCGCACAAACTGAGCCACATCATGAGGAAACCGGATTTTTGCATATGCAAAAACAAAAGTGCAAATCAGCTGGGCAGTAACTGCACAGTTGATCTGAGTCTTTGTTTTAGCTTCATGGATAGTACCATTATTCTTCTTCTTAAATTCAAATTTTCAAGCTTCTAGCCTTCTCAAGTGACTGTACAGGCCAGTTTGTGTCAGACCTGCTCAGAAACCTTGAAGATTAGGTTTTATTGTCGCCGCACAAGCTGTCCCCAGGGCAACAGTAGGAGTTGATGATTGTGGGAAAGAAAATATGGCAAAGCACCTAATTAGATTGGGAACAAGAAAAAAGGATAAGTTTGCAAATTTATAAAGTTAGCCAAGTCAAGAAATAGCCTGTCTTCAGGGTCTCTGACCAGGCTGGATTCAAAGGGGGATATACAGTCACAGGTGATGGATATAGATTTGAAATTTTGGGTTAAAAGAGTGAAGGGATTGCACTCATGTACAAAAGTAAAGGCACTGATCAGCTGCACATTTACTGTGCAGCTGATCTGCGGCTTTATGTTCGCATATGCAAAAAGTGGATTTTCACATGATGCTGCTTAACTCATTTAAGCCTGGCCTCCCTTTTATGGGACAAAGGCAAACAGAATAGCCCCAGATGTGACGCCTCAGAATGCCCCATCACATCTGGGGCTATACTGTTTGCTTGGAGGAATTTCATCAACAAATGGAATAAAATTTTAAAATCACTCCTAACACCCCTAAAACTGAAAGTGGACCCATCCAATTGATAATGATGGGAGAATCCTTTTGTCAAATATGGGTTAGGTATATCTCAGATCTTTCATTACCCAGTTGTAGATTCCCAGTTGGAAAGAAAATGCACAGATGTGGCTTCATTTTACATTATGAAAACTTGCGCATGCACCAAACATACTTTTTTGAGCTTTAAAACTTGAAAATTTTCAGCTGAAAAATTTTGATATTTTTCTTACTTTTGCTCAAAACATAGATTGTGGGGCCTTGTATAAACTTGTACCTAGACTGGCTCCAGTCGTTACTTTTTTTTTTTTTTTTTTTTTTTTTTTTTTTTTTTTACCTATATTAAAAGAAAAAAAAATACTGAGTGGCAAAAATTTCTAACTGGCCCAACAGTAACTTGAGTTTCTGACTAGTAGGGGAGATTATATTATCAGAAAAGGGGTCAAGTAAGAGTCAAGTAAGAATTATTCACCTTTGCTAAAACTCAAGGCCTGGAGCCAGGCTAACTTGTACCCACAATCTATGTTTTGAGCAAAAATAAGAAAAATAGGTATACCCCTGCAAACCCCATTTTCTTTATAAAAAAAATGGGGTTTAAGGGGGTATTTATTGCTCAGGCATGTTTTCCTGATGAGTTGGAAAGAAAATGCACAGCTGTGGCTTCATTTTATTCCTGTCCTGATCTGTTATAATGCTTGTTTAAGATGAGTGCAGTTTAAAAGGGTGACTTAGTTTTAATGAAATGCACCACAAAAACGTCAAAAAAAAATGTTTCATAGATACGGCTTCAATCACATCTTCTGCCAACCTTAATAACTACCATCTGCCTGTCTCTCATCTATAAATTTGGATGATGTTAACTGGATGGCTACCTGGCTGGGAAAAGCTAGTCATCTTGCTTTTAATGGGTTGTTAAATGTTTGTGATGTCTTGTATTGTCCATTCTTTCTGTGTGGAGACTTCTCTGTACATTTTGTCATTTGTTGCTATTAAATCTATCATTAAATTATGAGCCGCCTCGTGGGAAAACCAACAATGTGGTTTCTGAACAGGTCCGACACAAACCGACCTGTACAAGAACAGAAAAGAGCTAGAAGCTTGAAATTTTGAATTTAAGTAGAAGAGGAATTGTAGTATCCGAGTAGCGAAAACAAAGGCGCTGATCAGCTTCGCGGTTACCGCGAAGCTGATCTGCGCCTTTGTTTTCGCATATGCAAATTGTTGGTTTTCCCATGAGGCGGCTCATTTAATAGGTAGACTCTTGCAACATCATAAAATAAATGTTACCTATTTCTTTGAGGAGATTTGCTCCATTACTATTTAAATAAAAAGTTTTCCTTTAGGTTCATTACACTTATTATTCCTTATTTATTTCCTTTTGATGAAGCTTTCTTTATAGATTTTTCAATAAATGTAATTATATTTGAGCCGCGACATGAGAAAATGGTCTTCGGGGTTTCCAACCAGGTCCGACACAAACCCGCCTATGCAGCTACAGAAGACGGCTAGAAGTATGAAAATTTCGGCTTCAAAAAGAAAAAGAGTTGTATTATATCTGTGTAGCGAAACCAAAAGCGCTGATCAGCTGTGCAGTTACTGCACAGCTGATCTGTGTGTTTGTTTTCGCATAGGCAAAAATTCGGTTTTCTCACGAAGCGGCTCATTTATAAATTTCTAGTGGATTCTAGTTCCTTTGAAAAGTGAAATGCTTAAAGGAATAATCACATCAAAGAACATCCTTTAACCAGCATCAAAACAAGCCAGCTTTTGAGCTAGTTTTAGTTGTTAGTATTGCTGACTTATATTCTGTCAAAACCCTGCGGTGAAGTCAGAGACAATGGCTAGAGGCTTGAAAGGTTTGGAATGATTTTATCATAATGGTCAAGAAAATTGTATCTTTTTTGTTTTCAATGAGGTTTAAAAACTAGCTGTAGGCATACATTGTAAAATACAAATAAATGGAATAGTAGAGACCAGGCAAGCCTCCATTTAATTAACAAATTTGAATAGAAAGCAAATGCTACAGACAAAATGAAATAAAAAAAACGGCAACATTATTACGAAATGTCTAAAATGTCTGACAAAATCATTAAATCCCATTTCTTTTTTAAATAGCTTATCTGTCAGATCTTGGAATAGCTAATAAGGTTTCTTTTCTAATTTCATACCATTTTTCTTCTATCATTGATTTGTTTCCAAGTTTTCAGACAGATTTCTTGTTTAAGAGCTAGGAGGTATTTTTTAAAAAAAATAATTCCTAAACAATTTTTGCAATCACTTCTGAATCTTGATTATTTGTGTTGAATATTATGTGAATTTTATATGGGTATCAGAATCTGTCCCTGAAGTAATGAGTATTAACTATTTAGTCCTTATAAAGCAATTCATAGCTAATGTTTATGATATGCAAGTTAAAATAAATTTTGACATGACTTTGTTTGGTATAGGTGGTTCTTTTAATATCTGAATTATTAAAGGACTTTGAGATATTCTGGGATGTGATACTATCACTATGCATCACTATATTAAGCCCCTGATAGTTATAGTATTGTGATAGTCAAAATCTGGCATAGGCCGCCCCATGGCTGAGCGGTTAAGAGTGCTGTTTCTTAATCACTTGATCATCTCACCCCTGTGTCTGGGGTGGGTTCGAGCCCCGTTCTGGCCACATGTGAGACAAGCCAAGTTTTGCTTGCGGGTGTGCCAGGTGGTTTTTCTCCAGGTTCTCCAGTTTTCGCCATACCTACTGACTGGCCCATCTCATATGAGCTGAAATAATCTTGAAAGGGACATTAAACTGAATAAATAAAAAAAAACAAAAACAGAGGACCAATGGTCCTGTAAACGCTCACCTGAGACCTGAGATATATACATGTACCAATAAACTTGTTAGACTAGAATGGTAAAATGCATGTATATAACCCTAGGGCAGGGTCAGAAAAACTCATGGAGTCAAAGTCTTTTTCCAATCATAAAAATTCAGTCCATTTGCCAATTAACTGCAAGTTTTGTCCTTCAAATGACATTTTAACAATTTTCTCCATTCAAATGCATGGGCGATCTAAGTTGACCTTGCCGTGAAAAAGGTCAAGGTCATCCCAGTGTCATGATTTATACAAATTTTGTAGACCTACTTTCCTTAATGCTTCATGCCAAGTTTCAAAATCAAAGGCCTTCTGGTTCTGAAGAAGAAGATTTTTAAAAATTTTTGCTATTTATAGCCATGGCGGCCATCTTGGTCATGTGACCTTGACCATTTATATAAACTTTCATTTCCTCTTCCTAAGGATGCTCCACATAAAGTTTGGCTTTGATTGGCTAAGCAGTTTCTGAGAAAAAGCTGTTTGAATATTATAGTCATCTACAAGTATATAGCTCCGGGGCAGGGGCAGACAACCCCTGGGCCTAAAATATTTTCATAAGCATAAATCTTCTGTCCATTAAGTTTTCTGCCATTACATGACATTTTCCTATAATTTCCCATTCAAATGCATGGGAGACCTAAGTTGACCTTGCCGTAAAACAGGTCAAAGTCATCCCAGGGTCATGATTTATATAGAGAAGAAGAAGTTTGAATATTATGGTCATATACATGTATATAGCCCAGGGGCAGGGGCAGACAACCCCCTGGGCCCATAATATTTTCTTAAGCATAAATCTTCTGTCCATTTGCTCATTTCTAGCAAGATTTCTGCCATTTAATTACATTTTCCTATTTGTTCCCATTCCAATGCATGGGAGACCTAAACTGACCTTGCCGTAAAATAGGTCAAGGTCATCCTAGGGTCATGATTTATATAAACTTTGTAGAGCTCTAGTCACTGATGCTTCACACCAAGTTTCAAAATCATTGGCCTTCTGGTTCTGAAGAAGATTTTAAAACGTTTTTGCTATTTATAGCCATGGTGGCCATCTTGGTCATATGACCTTGACCATTTATATAAACTTTCATTCCCCGTTCCCAAGAATGCTCCACATGAAGTTTGGCTTTGATTGGCCTAGTGGTTTCAGAGAAGATGTTTGAATATTATGGTCATATACATGTATATAGCCCCGGGGCAGGGGCAGACAACCGCCCAGGGGCTAAAATTTTCCATTAACATTAATCTTCTGTCCATTTGCCTATTCCAAGTAAGTTTTACCCATTAAATAGCATTTTACCATTTTTTCCCATTCAAATGCAGTGGCGACCTAAGTTGACCTTGCCGTAAAATAGGTCATGGTCATCCTAAGGTCATGATTTATATAAACTATGATGGGCCCGCTTCCCAGATGCTACATACCAAGTTTCGTGGAAATCGGCCCACTGGTTCTGGAGAAGATGATTTTTAAAGGTTTTTGCTATTTAAAGCCATGGCTGCCATCTTGGTCATGTGACCTGGACCATTTATATAAACTTTCATTCCCCCTTCCTAAGGATGCTCCACATGAAGTTTGGCTTTGATTGGCCCAGCGGTTTCAGAGGAGAAGATCTTTGACATTGTGAACGACGGACGGACTACCGACGGACGGACTACGGACGGACGGACGCCGGAGCATGGGTATTCTATAAGCTCACCTGTGAGCCTTCGGCTCAGGTGAGCTAATAATAAAATCTGGCATGATAGTCAGCCCTATTGGACAGCTAACACCCTGAATTGGCATGCTGCTTATCGTCTCTCAATTTATTCCCTGTCACCTGTACTTACTCATACAGTTAATGACCACTGACTTGCATGTAGAGATATAATTGCAGACATCATCATTGGGACTTTATCTTACTGTATCAATCACTACAACAGAATAAAGCTTTTAAAATAATCGCAATGATAATTAAATCTGTTGGTGGTGATCTACCATAGTCGTCCCAATATCGCCACAATAAATGAAATATTTCAGGGTATATGCAGAGCATGTATGAGCTAATCTGTTGGTGGTGATCTACCATAGTCGTCCCAATATCGCCACAATAAATGAAATATTTTAGAGTATATGCAGAGCATGTATGAGCTAATCTGTTGGTGGTGATCTACCATAGTCGTCCCAATATCGCCACAATAAATGAAATATTTTAGAGTATATGCACAGCATGTATGTGCTGAAACAAGTATTTTTGGCATTTGAATTAGATTTCAAACTTGATTCCTGGTCCAAATTATTGTTGTATCAATTCTGCCAACACGACATTTTTCTCACCATAATAGCACATGTATACATACATGTGATACATCTAAGAAGCCAAATTTGAAATAGGGAGATGTATAAGTTATATAGGGAAATTTTGAATTTACAAATAGGGAGATTTGCTTAAAAATAAAATCCCTCCAAAATAGGAGATATCACATGTATGCATGTATATGCATCTATCAGAAAGCAGCCGGGATGCAGTGGGGATTAGACAACAAAAATATCTCCACACATGGGGTGGGAAATTAACTTCTGAATTATTGATCATTTTATAGTAAAGTTGATGAACCAAGGAAATTTGGACATTATGTGTTTATCCTGTGGTGGGCAACTAGACACTGAATTTTCATAACTGTAGAGTACCCCTGGGAATCCCACCTTTCCCTCTGGAGGAAACCATTGACAGGTGCCATTCTTTCCTATGTAAACTCGCAAATTTACCATGTGCTATTTAAAGTGTGCTTTAATGTAGACAAAAATGTTTTTTTTAAGCCAATTCCTTAATTGGAAATGAGCCACATCCCGCAACCTGTTAAGCACATCATGAGAAAACCACATTTTTGCCTATGCAAAAACAAAGGCGCAGATCAGCTTTGCAGTAACTGCGAAGCTGATCAACGCCTTTGTTTTCGCTACACGGATAGTACAATACCACCTCTTCTTAAATCCGAAATTTCAAGCTTCTATCCTTCTTCTGTAGCTGCACAGGCTGGTTTGTGTCGGACATAGTCGGAAACCCCTAAGACCGGTTTTCTCGTGTAGCCTCATTTCAGCCATGTCCAGCAACTTGCTAACATTGCATGATTAAGCAAATCAAAGGCACATGGTTCATTAGTGCATGTTTTTGCTGCAGATAAACCTAATCCCATTGATTTTTAAATGAGCCGCCTCATGGAAACCAACAATCTGCATATGCGAAAACAAAGACGCAGATCAGCTTCGCAGTAACTCTTCCTCTTCTACCTAAATCTGAAATTTCAAGCTTCTAGCTCTTTTCTGTGCTTGTACAGGTCGGTTTGTGTTGGACCTTTTCGGAAACCACATTGTTGGTTTTCCCACGAGGTGGCTCAAATCATAAAGTTCAAACCCCAATGTGCCTGTGATAGTTGTAAGTCCTAAGACTACAGGAGACAGTGAGCGTTTCTCATGCTACGGCAAATCAAAGAGAGTCTTTTAGACATCTGAAGTGCATTAAAGCCGCAATTACGACCAGTCTGTGCTAAATTAGAACAATCCTCGGACAACACCACTGCTTTACTATACAATTGAGTCACATCATGAGAAAAACAACAACATGGTTTCTAAACAGCTCCGACACAAACGAAGCTATACAAGCATAAAAGATGGTTAGAGGCTGGAAATTTCTGATTTAGAAAGTAGAGGAATTGTTCTATCTGTGTTGTGAAAACAAAGGCCCTAACTGCGAAACTTATCTGCACCTTTGTTTTTGCATATGCAAAATGTTGGTTTTCTCATGACGTGGCTCAATTATGTCCAGGCACTGAAGAAAATCAAGACTGAAAGTGAAGCAATTACAATCTTTTGTTCAACTATCAAAGGAAATAGGCGAGTAGGTTAACATATAACAGAGCAATAGTCCTACATTTGTGCACACCAAAAACAAAGCTTATGATTTAATTCAACAAGGAAAGATATAAATGAGCCGCCTCATGGGAAAACCAACAATCTGCATATGCGAAAACAAAGGCGCAGATCAGCTTCGCGGTAACCGCGAAGCTGATCAGCGCCTTTGTTTTCGCTACACGGATAGTACATTTCCTCTACTTTCTAAATCCAAAATTTCAGGCCGGTTTGTGTCGGACCTGTTCGGAAACCACATTGTTGGTTTTCCCACAAGGTCGCTCAAATGCTATCATTTCTTGTGGGTTCCTTTTAGAACTGCTTCGGACTCAGCTAAAATCGTCAGGAAAACATATCCTTGCAATGAATACTCCCTTAAACCCCACTTATATAAAGTTATGATCCAAAACATAGATTGTGGGTACTCACAATCAATGTGTACCCACAATCAATGTTTTGAGCAAAAAAATTAAATATATCAAAATTTTCCTGATGAAACTTTCAATTTTTACAACTGAAAAAAATCTCTGTACATTGCATGGGCATTTTTTTTTTTCGTTATGTTGTTATGTTGTCCACGCCACATTTCTAGCCATTATCATGACAACAAAGACAATAGTAGTCCTGGATTAGATGAAACGAACCCAGCCTAACTCGACAACATCCCAGTCCCAACCTTAACTGACAACAAAGACAATAGTAGTCCTGGATTAGATGAGACGTACCCAGCCTCTCGACAACATCCCAGTCCCAACCTTAACTGACAACAAAGACAAAAGTAGTCCTGGATTAGATGAGACGAACCCAGCCTAACTCGACAACATCCCAGTCCCAACCTTAACTGACAACAAAGACAATAGTAGTCCTGGATTAGATGAGACGAACCCAGCCTAACTCGACAACATCCCAGTCCCAACCTTAACTGACAACAAAGACAATAGTAGTCCTGGATTAGATGAGATGAACCCAGCCTAACTCGACAACATCCCAGTCCCAACCTTAACTGACAACAAAGACAATAGTAGTCCTGGATTAGATGAGACGAACCCAGCCTAACTCGACAACATCCCAGTCCCAACCTTAACTGACAACAAAGACAATAGTAGTCCTGGATTAGATGAGATGAACCCAGCCTAACTCGACAACATCCCAGTCCCAACCTTAACTGACAACAAAGACAATAGTAGTCCTGGATTAGATGAGACGTACCCAGCCTAACTCGACAACATCCCAGTCCCAACCTTAACTGACAACAAAGACAATAGTAGTCCTGGATTAGATGAGACGAACCCAGCCTAACTCGACAACATCCCAGTCCCAACCTTAACTGACAACAAAGACAATAGTAGTCCTGGATTAGATGAGACGAACCCAGCCTAACTTGACAACATCCCAGTCCCAACAAAGACAATAGTAGTCCTGGATTAGATGAGATGAACCCAGCCTAACTTGACAACATCCCAGTCCCAACCTTAACTGACAACAAAGACAATAGTAGTCCTGGATTTTATGAGATGAACCCAGCCTAACTTGACAACATCCCAGTCCCAACCTTAACTGACAACAAAGACAATAGCAGTCCTGGATTAGATGAGATGAACCCAGCCTAACTCGACAACATCCCAGTCGAAACCTTAACTGACAACAAAGACAATAGTAGTCCTGGATTAGATGAGATGAACCCAGCCTAACTCGACAACATCCCAGTCCCAACCTTAACTGACAACAAAGACAATAGTAGTCCTGGATTAGATGAAACGAACCCAGCCTAACTCCACAACATCCCAGTCCCAACCTTAACTGACAACAAAGACAATAGTAGTCCTGGATTAGATGAGACGAACCCAGCCTAACTCGACAACATCCCAGTCCCAACCTTAACTGACAACAAAGACAATAGTAGTCCTGGATTAGATGAGATGAACCCAGCCTAACTCGACAACATCCCAGTCCCAACCTTAACTGACAACAAAGACAATAGTAGTCCTGGATTAGATGAGACGAACCCAGCCTAACTTGACAACATCCCAGTCCCAACCTTAACAGACAACAAGGACAATAGTAGTTCTGGATTAGAAGAGGCGAACCCAGCCTAACTTGACAACATCCCAGTCCCAACCTTAACTGACAACAAAGACAATAGTAGTCCTGGATTAGATGAGACGAACCCAGCCTAACTCGACAACATCCCAGTCCCAACCTTAACTGACAACAAAGACAATAGTAGTCCTGGATTAGATGAGACAAACCCAGCCTAACTCGACAACATCCCAGTCCCAACCTTAACTGACAACAAAGACAATAGTAGTCCTGGATTAGATGAGACGAACCCAGCCTAACTTGACAACATCCCAGTCCCAACCTTAACTGACAACAAAGACAATAGTAGTCCTGGATTAGATGAGACGAACCCAGACTAACTTGACAACATCCCAGTCCCAACCTTAACTGACAACAAAGACAATAGTAGTCCTGGATTAGATGAGACGAACCCAGCCTAACTTGACAACATCCCAGTCCCAACCTTAACTGACAACAAAGACAATAGTAGTCCTGGATTAGATGAGACGAACCCAGCCTAACTCGACAACATCCCAGTCCCAACCTTAACTGACAACAACGACAATTACCTGGCATTAGCTAGTAGTCCTGGTTCTGCCGAGACTATCCTCTCCAGGGCAGCTATCAGTCTGGCACGAGCCTTGGTTGTCAACCTGAAGATAGAAGAACAAAGTCAACTCCATTAAATTCATAAGCTATGAGAAAGACAAGAACAAAATTCAAACAGTCTAAGAAAAGTAAAATTCTGCATTTAATTGTTAAAGTAATGATAGAAGATATATGAGCCGCCTCGTGGGAAAACCAACCAGAGGACCAATGGTCCTGTAAACGCTCACCTGAGATCTGCTACATATTCCAATAAACATGTTTGAATATTATGGTATTCAACTCCAGTGCAGGGGCAGATGAAGCACTTGGGCCATTTTCTTTTTTCAGAATCTTCAATATTCTGTCCATTTGGCAATTTCCTGCTGGCTTTTCCCTTCAAATGACATTTTAACAGTTTTCCCAATTCAAATGCATAGGCAACCCATGTTGACCTTGCCATAAACTTGGTCAAGGTCATCACAGGGTCATGATTTATATATACATTGTAGTACTTTAGCCATCGATGCTTCAATCTAAGTTTCCTTGAAATCAGTTGATTGGTTTCAGAGAA
This sequence comes from Rugalucina vietnamica, assembly GCA_964017185.1. Lineage (NCBI taxonomy): Eukaryota > Metazoa > Mollusca > Bivalvia > Lucinida > Lucinidae > Rugalucina > Rugalucina vietnamica. The sequence continues at coordinate 5,274,234 of OZ024869.1, forward strand.
GAAGATTTTTGATGGGTTTTTACCATATATGGGCATGGCGGCCATCTTGGTCATGTGACCTAGATTATTTATATACACATTGATTCCCCCATTCTATAGATGCTTCACATAAAATTTGGCTTTGATTGGCCAAGCGGTTTCAGAGGAGAAGACATTTGAATATTATGGAAATATACATGTATATTACCCCGGGGTGGGGGCACATGAGCTCCTGGGGTCCAATTCTTTTCAGAATCATTAATATTCAGTCCTATTTCCCATTTCCTGCAAGACTTTCACTTAAAATTACATTTTAAAAGTTTTCCCCATTCAAATGCCTTGGCGATCTATGTTGACCTTGCCGTAAAATAGGTCAAGGTCATCATAGGGTCATGATTTATACATACATTGTAGTGCTTGAGCCATCGATGCTTCATGCCAAGTTTCTTTGAAATCGGTCAACCAGTTCTGGAGAAGAAGATTTTTGAAGGGTTTTTACCATATATGGGCATGGTGGCCATCTTGGTCATGTGACCTGGATTTTTATATACATATTGGTTCCCCCTTCCTATTGATGCTTCACATAAAATTTGGCCAAGTGGTTTCAGAGGAGAAGACGTTTGAATATTATGGAGATATACATGTATATTGCCCCGGGGTGGGGGAACATAAGCCCCTGGGGTCCAATTTTTTTCAGAATCATTAATATTCAGTCCTAATGCCCATTTCCTGCAAGACTTTCACTTTAAATGACATTTTAAAAGTTTTCCCCATTCAAATGCATTGGCGACCTATGTTGACCTTGCCGTAAAATAGGTCAAGGTCATCACAGGGTCATGATTTATATATACATTGTAGTGCTTCAGCCATTAATGCTTCAAGCTAAATTTCATTGAAATCGGTCCACCGGTTCTGGAGAAGAAGATTTTTGAAGGGTTTTTACCATATATGGGCATGGCAGCCATCTTGGTCATGTGACCTGAATTTCTTATACATACATTGGTTCCCCCTTCCTATTGATGCTTCTTATAAAATTTGGCTTTGATTGGCCAAGCGGTTTCAGAGGAGAAGATCTTTGAAATTGTGGACGGACGGACGCCGGACGGACGGACGCCGGATCATGGCCATCCTATAAGCTCACCTTGTGAGCCTAACGGCTCAGGTGAGCTAACAACGTGGTTTCCGAACACGTCTGGCACAAACTGGCCTATACAGCTACAGAAGCAGGATAACAGCTTGAAATTTTGGAGTTACGTAGAGGAGGAATTGTACTATCCGAGTAGCGAAAACAAAGGCACTGATCAGCTTTGCGATTACCGAAAAGCTGATCTGTGCCTTTGTTTTTGCCTATGCAGATTTTTGGTTTTCCCATGGGGCGGCTCATATATGGGCTGCCCAATATAACACTATGGATAATGGATAATGTACAAGCATAAGGAGAAGTGTAAATTTCAAAATATCATTTTCAGATTTTTTATTTACAGATCAGGGCTAGACCATAAAGATTTCTCCATATACTATGTCCATGTACAGTATAATTTCATTACAACACTATCTTTTGGGTCCATAGAAGACTGTGTTATAAGTGAAACCTAGTTATAACAAGGTAACTGACATGACCATGTTATATTGAAAAATGCATTATACTGAGGTGCGTAATAATGAGGTTGAAGTGTACTACCAATTAAATCAAAGCAGAATTTGAAAAGCTTAGTCAGTGTTAATAAGTGAGCCGCCTCATGGGAAAACGAACAATCTGCATAGGCGAAGACAAAGGCGCAGATCAGCTTCGCAGTAACTGCGAAGCTGATCAGCGCCTTTGTTTTCGCTACCCGGATACTACAGCTCCTCTTCTACTTAAATCCGAAAATTCAAGATTCTTGCTGTGTTCTGTGACTGTACAGGTTGGTTTGTGTCGGATCTGTTCGGAAACCACATTGTTGGTTTTCCCATGAGGCGGCTCAAGTAGTAATACATGTACCACACAGACACCGGCTAAGGTCAATAAAGAGACTTGTGTATTTACATTTGAAGCAACCAGTAGTTGTTGCATTCTGTATTTGCTGATCGAAAGGGAGTTCACGTCACATTTTCATTGTGACTTTTCAATCAGTCTAATACAGCAATTGTGCCGAGGAATTATTCCCTACAGAGAATATCTGTAGAAATTGACTGGCATAAAATGCTCTAAATAATCCCCCATTAAGCTGTAAAACCTAATGCTTTCTAAATGAAGCTCTCAGAGTAGCTCTCTTCTTCATCCATGGAGCTTTTCATAAAATGCTGTAAAACATCTAAATATTTGGACATATTCTTGACATTGAATTTAAACATTATTTGAGCCACGTTATGAGAAAACCGAATTTTACCCATGCAAAAACAAAGACAGCTGATCAGCGCCTTTGTTTTTGCTACACAGACAGTGTAATCCATCTTCTTTTTAAATTCGAAATTTCAATGTTCCAGCCTATTTCTGTGACTGTACAGGCCAATTTGTGTGGGACCTGGTCAGAAGCCCGTAGACCAGTTTTCTCACTTCGTGCACATCTTATTTTAAGTCAATTTCACAGAAAGCTCAAGCAACTTATTTACCCCTTCTTTAAGTCAAGGATGTTGGCATTCTGTGGTCCTATCCCAGCAGGCACATGACGTCAGAATGACGTCAGATCAACGTCGATGCGACGTCATGACGTCACATCGACGTTGATATGACGTCATGTGCCCGCTGGGATGTGGTTCAGGAGACCTGTAAATCTGGTAAAAACCTTGGGACAGATGACCGCTACCCTGCCACAACCTTTGGCCCGGATACAAACCAGGACCTCAGTGGTGATCCTCAATTTCAATACTTGATTTATTTACTGTTTATCTCAATTACCCAGCCTATCAATTTGTATCCAACTTGGACAGACAGTATGTGTTATACAATAATTCTTGCATAGATATCTATACACATGGCTGTTTGAATCCATTTTCGATTGGGCCAAAAGCCGTGCTCAAACAGCAAAACCCATGTTCAAATAATGAAATTCATGTGCTGTTTCAACATGGGTTTTGACGTCACTGTGTTCCATAGAAACAAAATGGCTGACGTTGAAGAAGCTCAGCGGTTTTCGATGCGTTTTTTTGTTAATGTTATTTTCAAGAGATTTTAAGTGTATTAGTGTGATAATGCAAGATCAGCGATCAACCATGTTTTTTTCAGTGCTCAAAACTTCAATGGTTCACGCAGACGGGATTTTAACATGCGGCCTTCGGCCTTGTGTTCAAACACCTTCCTCATGATCCATCGAATGTTTGATCACTGAAAACCATGGTTGATCCCCAGATTATATCTGAAAATTCTGCAAGGCTAAAATTGATTCTTTCAACAAAATCAGTTTTCAAAAAAATCAGGCTACAAGGTTTAAGCTAAAAAAGTCACAATGCCATACGAGCCACATCATGAGAAAACCAGCAATGTGGTTTCCCAACAGGTCTCAAACAAACCTTGCTGTACAGCATAGAAGATGGCTAGATGGTGGAAATATTTGATTTAGAAATTAGATGGATTGTCCTACCTGTGTAGCGAAAACAAGCACCTTTGTTTTTGCATCTATAGCAAAATCTGTTTCTCTTAAGATGTGGCTCATAAAATCCAGCTTTTACCCACTGGTATCAAAATGACAATCACAGGTACAAGTAGTTGTCTTGCTGAACCACTTTTTACATCTGAACAGATTTTGAGCTCCATTGTTTTAAAAAACAATCATCATTTTAGGGGGCAATCGAAAAGTAATTGCTGCCGATGGGCTACTTTCACTGCTAGTATCCTATTTTTTATTTAACATCGGTTTTGAATAGCAAGTAACATTAGATCGTGGAGCTATTTTCTGACAAAGAGCTATTTTCCGACAAGAATTGGTCATTTCAGGAGTGGCTGGTTGGTTCTGCTATGTTTGTAATTGTCCCCATTACCTTTATAACTATGACTAATTATTGGGTTTGTTTTATTTGAACTAAAGAAAAAACAGAAATTGCCCAAAAGAGAATCTAAAAAAAGAAGTTAATGATTTCGCCTCAGTATAATTTCAAACTAATATAATTAGGTTAAATTATACTTTTGTTCAGGAAAAATAATAATTACAATTCTTGAGAGAGAAAAAAAAATCTTTTTGTTAAATGTGCATGTTTCCTAAACTGATTGTCAGTCAGAGATTAGTAGAACACAAACGAGCCACCTCATAGGAAAACAAACCATCTGCATAGACGAAAACAAAGACGCAGATCAGCTTCACGGTAACCGCAAAGCTGATCAGCGCCTTTGTTTTCGCTTCTCGGATAGTACAATTCCTCTTCAACTTAAATCCGAAAATTTCAAGCTTCTAGCTTTTTTCTGTGCTTGTACAGCCCAGTTTGTGTCGGACCTGTTCCAAAACCACATTGTTGGTTTTCCCACGGGGCGGATCATTTATCTCAGGCTCCAAGATTATAAAACATTTTTCATGCTCATTTGCATGTACATGTACTTTATGCATTTTATTACCAACATAAATTATAAATAGGAAAAAGCCATCTACAGTTGAGCTGAGAATGAAAGCAGCCTAATAACCTTTATGAACAAGTTGCTTTGCTGCATGTATAAGTTTTGTTTTTGTTTGTATCTTGTTTGTACATGTTTAGAGGGCCTCTGGGAAGATTGGTTATGCCAACCGAGCTACCCTCTTTAAATAAATTACTTACTTGTACAATTCAACCTCATTAGAACACGCCTCATTATAATGCGGTTTTCAATATAACACGACCATGTTATGGCTCCCAAAATGATTATTTTACTATATGTCTATTGTAAGCAGCCTCATTATAACACGGTTCACTTATAACACGGTCTGATTCTGCGGACGCCATAGATAGCGTTATAATGAGGTTTACCTGTAATTAGACTGAATGCCCTCATTTGAAGAATTTATGAGGATGAAGCTCTATTTCGCCTATCAATGTCTTTTTTTCTAGAAGGGGGAGCATCGAGGATACAGAAGCAATTAGACAATCAATAATTCTCAACCCCTTCATATAAGACAGAGCTTCAAGATCGGTGGGTAAGATCAATGCTTATGGTTGTTCAGTCTATACAAAGGCATAGCTCAGGTCCTACATATGTCAATGCAGGTTCATGGGTAGGGGTATGGTCTGTGAAAACCAACATTTTGCATATGTGGAAACAAAGACACAGATCAGCTGATCAGCACCTTTGTTTTCGCTACAGCGATAGTACAATTCCTCTTCTTTCTAAATCCAAAATTTCCAGCCTCCAGCCATCTTCTGTGCTTGTACAGCTCGGTCTGTGTTGGACCTGTTCCGATACCACAATTTTCGTTTTTCTCATGACGCGGCTCAAATGTACCTCAGGAGGGGTCAGGGGTTAGGGCTGTGGCTCTTAGAATGTCCTATACTTACGGTTGATCCATCTGTATAAAGGCATAGCTCAGGTCCACTACTACAGTTTCGGCTGTCGTCGCAGGAGCTGGGGTACCGTCTGTGAAATATACAGTAAAATAATTAGATTTATGCAAGCGCAATGACTGCTGTAAATAACATAAAGCACCTTTATTTTTGCCTCTCAGATATAACACTTTCTTGTCTTAAATCCAAAATTTCAAGCTTCTCACCTGCTTCTGTGACTGTACAGACTGGTTTTTGTCAGACCTGGTCGGAAACTTCAAAGACCAGTTTACTCATGTTTTGGCTCATTTCATACACCCCCATTGTTTTTGACTGAAAACCTACCATATTTCAATCAACTAAGCTGAAATTGTGAATTTAAGAAGAAGAGGGAAAGCAAGCCCCATGAAGCAAAAGCAAAGGCACTGAACAGCTGTGCAATTACTAATGGCTGATCTACGTATTTGTTTTTGCATATACAAAAAAAAAACGTTTTCTTATGATGTGGCTCATGTGGGGCAGTATTTCAAAAACCCATTTAACCAATCTGTAAAGAAGCCTCACAAAAGCCGAGAACCGGAGAAAGGAAGCCATATTTGTCGTAATGAAGAGAGAGCAGATCTATTTTGTCTGACTTGCAAATGTAACTTAGAGCCTTTTTCAAGATATTCCAATTTTGCTGATAACTCAAATTTTAGTTTACTGCGATGGCATGCTGTCGAAAATCAGTTGTTGTCTAGTTAGTGCTTTATCTACGAATCCAACAGCAAAGGTCATGTTATCCTAGCCTCACTGTTCCTGGGCAACCCTCCTCTGTGCAAATTTCCAGCACTAAGCCTGTATTTCCTTCAACACTTACTGAACCAGAGGACCAATGGGCCTGTAAACACTCACCTGATTTCTGCTATATATACCAATAAACATATTTGAATATTATGGGATATAGCCCAGTGCCAGGGCAGAGGAAGCCCTGACGTCCTTTTTTTTTTCCACATAAAATTTCACTTTGATTGGCCAAGCAGTTTCAGAGAAGATCTTTGAAAAGTGTGTATGGACGGCAGACTGGCCAAGGTCAAGAGATGACCTTGACCTAAATTAATCACATATCTTCATCTACTCCATTAGTTGTTTGCAGGTCTCATGCTGCAACAGTTTTCAAATAAAAGCTCTGCAGGCATGCATGATACCCCGCCACGCAAATTTAATTTAGCAAAAATGTTTGTCAATAAATTCTCAAGATGAAGAGCAGAACAAAATTTTGTCATATATGAAGGACCATAACTCTGTATACATTGACGAAATTTATCCATCTTCAATCCCAAACCACTACTTCCTAATTTGAACTTTTATACAAAGTTGGAAGAAAATTGGTTGATAAATGCACAAAACAGAGGCAGGAAACAAAATCTTAATGTAATTCATGGGCCATAACTCTGTACTTATTTGACGAAATTTACCCATCTTCAATCCCAGACCACTCCTTCCTGTTACTCCTATACAAAGTTTGAAGAAAATCGGTCGATAAATGCTCAAGATAGAGCCCAGACTCAAGATAGAGCCCGGAAACAAAATTTTTACGTAAATCAAGGGCCATAACTCTGTACTTATTTGACGAAATTTACCCATCTTCAATCCCAAATCGCTCCTTCCTGGTATAAACTCCTATACATAGTTTGAAGAAAATCGGTCAATAAATGCTCAAGATAGAGCTCAAGATAGAGCCCGGAAACAAAATTTTAACGTAAATCAAGGGCCATAACTCTGTACTTATTTGACGAAATTTACCCATCTTCAATCCCAGACCACTTCTTCCTGTTACTCCTATACAAAGTTTGAAGAAAATCGGTCAATAAATGCTCAAGATAGAGCCCGGAAAAAATTTTTTAACGTAAATCAAGGGCCATAACTCTGTACTTATTTGACGAAATTTACACATCTTCAATCCCAGACCACTCCTTCCTGTTACTCCTATACAAAGTTTGAAGAAAATCGGTCAATAAATGCTCAAGATAGAGCCCGGAAAAAAAGTTTTAACGTAAATCAAGGGCCATAACTCTGTACTTGTTTGACGAAATTTACACATCTTCAATCCCAGACCACTACTTCCTGTTACTCCTATACAAAGTTTGAAGAAAATCGGTCGATAAATGCTCAAGATAGAGCCCGGAAACAAAATTTAACGTAAATCAAGGGCCATAACTCTGTACTTATTTGACGAAATTTATCCATCTTCAATCCCAAACCACTACTTCCTAATTTGAACTTTTATACAAAGTTGGAAGAAAATTGGTTGATAAATGCACAAAACAGAGGCAGGAAACAAAATCTTAATGTAATTCATGGGCCATAACTCTGTACTTATTTGACGAAATTTACCCATCTTCAATCCCAGACCACTCCTTCCTGTTACTCCTATACAAAGTTTGAAGAAAATCGGTCGATAAATGCTCAAGATAGAGCCCAGACTCAAGATAGAGCCCGGAAACAAAATTTTTACGTAAATCAAGGGCCATAACTCTGTACTTATTTGACGAAATTTACCCATCTTCAATCCCAAATCGCTCCTTCCTGGTATAAACTCCTATACATAGTTTGAAGAAAATCGGTCAATAAATGCTCAAGATAGAGCTCAAGATAGAGCCCGGAAACAAAATTTTAACGTAAATCAAGGGCCATAACTCTGTACTTATTTGACGAAATTTACCCATCTTCAATCCCAGACCACTTCTTCCTGTTACTCCTATACAAAGTTTGAAGAAAATCGGTCAATAAATGCTCAAGATAGAGCCCGGAAAAAATTTTTTAACGTAAATCAAGGGCCATAACTCTGTACTTATTTGACGAAATTTACACATCTTCAATCCCAGACCACTCCTTCCTGTTACTCCTATACAAAGTTTGAAGAAAATCGGTCAATAAATGCTCAAGATAGAGCCCGGAAAAAAAGTTTTAACGTAAATCAAGGGCCATAACTCTGTACTTGTTTGACGAAATTTACACATCTTCAATCCCAGACCACTACTTCCTGTTACTCCTATACAAAGTTTGAAGAAAATCGGTCGATAAATGCTCAAGATAGAGCCCGGAAACAAAATTTAACGTAAATCAAGGGCCATAACTCTGTACTTATTTGACGAAATTTACACATCTTCAATCCCAGACCACTCCTTCCTGTTACTCCTATACAAAGTTTGAAGAAAATCGGTCGATAAATGCTCAAGATAGAGCCCGGACTCAAGATAGAGCCCGGAAACAAAATTTTTACGTAAATCAAGGGCCATAACTCTGTACTTATTTGACGAAATTTACCCATCTTCAATCCCAGACCACTCCTTCATGGTATGAACTCCTATACAAAGAAAATCGGTCTATAAATACTCAAGATAGAGCCCGGAAACGAAACGCTGATGGACGGACGGACGCACAGACGGACGGATGGACACTCGAACGCCAATTTTTTTTTTAGGGTATAACATATTACCCTGCACTTTTTTAAGTGGCGGGGTATAAAAATCCACAGTTTTCACTTTTCCCATGTAAAAGCCAAAATTGAAATTGCCGTAAAATAGGTCAAGGTCATCCTAGGGTCATCATTTGATCAAACTATGATGGGCTGGAGTCCCAAATGCTACATACCAAGTTTCATGAAAAACGGCCTGCCGGTTCTGGAGAAGATTATTGAGTGGTTTTTACTATATATGGGCGTTGCGGCCATCTTGGTCATGTGACCTGGATTTCGCGATCAAACTTTCGTCTCCCCTACCTATGGATACTCCAAATAAAATTTCACTTTGATTGGCCAAGCAGTTTCAAAGAAGAAGATCTTTGAAAAGTGTGTATGGACGACAGACAGGCCAAGGTCAACAAGAGATGACCTTGACCTAAATTAATCACATACCTTCATCTACTCCATTGGTTGTTTGCATCTACCACTTTTCAGGCCTCAGGCTGCAATAGTTTTCAAACCAGAGGACCATTGGTCCTGAGAACGCTCACCTGAAGCCTGATCTTGGAGTATTAAGTCATAATGAAATGACCTTGACCTTGAATACTCACACACCTTTACTGACTTCATAAGTTGTCTGCATGTGCAAAGTTTCAGGTCTCAGGCTGCAATAGTTTCCAAACCCAGTGATTTCTGAGAAAAACATTTTAATTTTGATATTTAAATGACCTTGGGCCAAGGTCAAAACATGACCTTGGCCTTCATTAATTACTTACCTTCATTGACTCCATTAGTTGTCTGCATCTAGCAACTTTCAGGTCTCAGGCTGCAACAGTTTGTTTTCCCTTTTCCCATGTGAAAGCCTATGTTTCCAAAATTGACCTTGCCGTAAAATAGGTCAAGGTCATCATAGGGTCATCATTTCAACAAACTATGATGGGCTGGAGTCCCAAATGCTACATACCAAGTTTCATGAAAATTGGCCTGCCGGTTCTGGAGAAGAAAATTTTTGAAAGGTTTTTACCATATATGGGCGTGGCGGCCATCTTGGTCATGTGACCTGGATTTCGCGATCAAACTTTCGTCTCCCCTACCCATGGATGCTCCACATAAAATTTCACTTTGATTTGCCACGCAGTTTCAGAGAAGATCTTTGAAAAGTGTGTATGGACAACAGACTGGCCAAGGTCAAGAGATGACCTTGACCTATATTAATCACATACCTTCATCTACTCCATTAGTTGTTTGCATCTACCACTTTTCAGGCCTCAGGCTGCAATAGTTTTCAAAAAATCCATAGTTTTCACTTCTTCCTATGTAAAAGCCTATGTTTCCAAATTTGACCTTGCCGTAAAATAGGTCAAGGTCATCCAAGGGTCATCATTTTATCTAACTATGATGGGCTGAGGTCCCCAATGCTACATACAAAGTTTCGTGGAAATCGGCCCACCGGTTCTGGAGAAGAAGATTTTTGAGTGGTTTTAACCATATATGGGCGTGGCGGCCATCTTGGTCATGTCACCTGGATTTCGCGATCAAACTTTCGTCTCCCCTACCCATGGATGCTCCACATAAAATTTCACTTTGATTGGCCGCGCAGTTTCAGAGAAGAAGATCTTTGAAATTTGTGTATGGACAACAGACTGGCCAAGGTCAAGAGATGACCTTGACCTAAATTAATCACATACCGTCATCTACTCCATTAGTTGTTTGCATCTACCACTTTTCAGGCCTCAGGCTGCAACAGTTTTCAAAAATTCCATAGTTTTCACTTTTTCCCATGTAAAAGCCTATGTTTCCAAATTTGACCTTGCCGTAAAATAGGTCAAGGTCATCCAATGGTCATCATTTGATCAAACTATGATGGGCTGGAGTCCCAAATACTACATACCAAGTGTCATGAAAATTGGCCAGCCGGTTCTGGAGAAGAAGATTTTTGAGTGGTTTTTACCATATATGGGCTTGGCGGCCATCTTGGTCATGTGACCTGGATTTTGCAATCAAACTTTTGTCTCCCCTACCCATGGATGCTCCACATAAAATTTCACTTTGATTGGCCAAGCAGTTTCAGAGAAGATCTTTGAAAAGTGTGTATGGACGACAGACTAGCCAAGGTCAAGAGATGACCTTGACCTACATTAATCACATACCTTCATCTACTCCATAAGTTGTTTGCATCTACCACTTTTCAGGCCTCAGGCTGCAATAGTTTTCCAAAAATCCATAGTTTTCACTTTTTCCCATGTAAAAGCCTATGTTTCCAAATTTGACCTTGCCATAAAATAGGTCAAGGTCATCCCAGGGTCATCATTTTATCAAATTATGATGAGCTGACATCCCCAATGCTACATACCAAGTTTCGTGGAAATCGGCCCTCCGGTTCTGGAGAAGAAGATTTTTGAGTGGTTTTTACCATATATGGGCGTGGCGGCCATCTTGGTCATGTGACCTGGATTTTGCGATCAAACTTGAAATGCCACTGCCCAAGGAGGCTCCACATAAAATTTCAACTAGATCGGCCAAGCGGTTTCAGAGAAGAAGATCTTTGAAATTGTGGACGACGACGGACGGACGGACGCCGGATCATGGCTATCCTATTAGCTCACCTTGTGAGCCTTGGGCTCAGGTGAGCTGAAAATCCATAGTTTTCACTTTTTCCCATGTAAAAGTCTATATTTCCAAAATTGACATTGCCGTAAAATAGGTCAAGGTCATCCTATGGTCATCATTTGACCAAACTATGATGGGCTGGAGTCCCAAATGCTACATACCAAGTTTCATGAAAATCGGCCAGCAGGTTCTGGAGAAGATTTTTTAGTGGTTTTTACCATATATGGGCGTGGTGGCCATCTTGGTCATGTGACCTGGATTTCGCAATCACACTTTCGTCTCCCCTACCCATGGATGCTCCATATAAAATTTCACTTTGATTGACCAAGCAGTTTCAGAGAAGAAGATCTTTGAAAAGTGTGTATGGACGACAGACAGGCCAAGGTCAAGAGATGACCTTGACCTAAATTAATCACATACCTTCATCTACTCCATTGGTTGTTTGCATCTTTCAGGCCTCAGGCTGCAATAGTTTTCAAAAAATCCATAGTTTTCACTTTTTCCCATGTAAAAGCCTATGTTTCCAAATTTGACCTTGCAGTAAAATACGTCAAGGTCATCCAAGGGTCATCATTTTATCAAATTATGATGGGCTGAAGTCCCCAATGCTACATACCAAGTTTCGTGGAAATCGACCCACCTGTTCTGGAGAAGAAGATTTTTGAAGGGTTTTTACCATATATGGGCGTGGCGGCCATCTTGGTCATGTGACCTGGATTTCACAATCAAACTTGACATGCCACTACCCAAGGAGGCTCCACATAAAATTTCAACTAGATTGGCCAAGCGGTTTTAGAGAAGAAGACCTTTGAAATTGTGGACGACGACGACGGACGGACAGACGACGGAACATGGCCATCCTATAAGCTCACCTTGTGAGCCTTCGGCTCAGGTGAGCTAATTATATGGGCATTGCGGCCATCATGGTCATGTGACCTGGATTATTTATAACCACATTGGTTCCCCGTTTGACAGCTTCATATTAAATTCATATTAAATTTTGTTTTATTTGGCCAAGCCATCTCAGAAATGAAAATCTTTCAATATTAGGGTAATATACATCGTTCTGGGGCAGGGGCAGACTAACCTTAAAAGATCCAAATTTTTTCAGAATCATGTATCTTCCGTCCATATGCCCATTTCCTGTAAGCTTTCACCTTCAAATCATGAATGTCATTTTATCAGTTTTCCCCATTTAAATGCATAAATTGGCTTATGGTGACCTTGCCATAAAATAGGTCAAGGTTATCCCAGGGTCATGATTTATAAATACATTGTATTACTCTAGTCATCAATGCTTCATTAGGCCAAGTTTCGTTGAAATCGGTCCACCGGAGAAGACGATTTTCGAAGTTTTTTTTACCATATATAGGCATGGTGGCCATCTAAGTCATGTGACCTACATTATCTTTAAACACATTGGTTTCCCCTTCCTATAGCTGCACCATGTAAAATTTGACTTTGATTGGCCAAGCAGTTTCAGAGATGAAGATCTTTGAAAATGGACGACGACGGATGACAGACACCGAATGCCTGCCTATCCTATAAGCTCACCTGAGGCAAAGGCTTATATTTAATGCTCTCCTTGAACCAGAAATTACATAAAAGATATATGCCTGATCTGAGTATCAATCATTGGTCCCCTAAGTTAGGAATCAGACACACTCACTGTACGCTGATTTGTTTCTTTGCCTTTATGTATGCAAAAATAAAGAGAGAAAAAAAGTGTTTCATATGACATGGCTCAATTAAATTTTTCCTTAAATTTTAGATGTTTATCAATTTCAAATGAGCCGCGTCATGAGAAAACCGGATTTTAGCCTATGCGAAAGCAAAGGCACAGATCAGCTGTGCAGTAACTGCACATACATGTATTACCTTTCTGTGCAGTAACTTCACAGCTGATCAGCGCCTTTGTTTTCGCTACATGGATAGAACAAATTCTCTTCTTCTTAAATCCGAAATGTCGAGCTTCTAGCCATCTTCTGTGGCAGTACAGACCGGTTTGTGTCGAACCTGGTGGGAAACCCCATAGATTGGATTCCTTGTGTCGCGGCTCATATATGTACATGTATTACCTTTCTGCTGTTCGTCCCCTTTAGTTTCACTATCCTTTTGCTCTTGGTTGTTCCTACTGGCATCAAACTGTCCCTCATTCTGCACCATGTCTTCAGCCCGTGCAGCATCCAGAGGGTAGTCATCTGTGAGTATCAGGAAAACATGTCCGTGAAATGTATATCCCCACTTTGACATCATAAAACTGGGGTTTACAAGGGCAAACAAGTTTTCTTATTTTGGATCCAAAACATGGATTGTGGGTACATGTTAGAACGGCCTCGCACATGTTCCCACAATCCATGTTTTGACCAAAAATATTAAAATATCAAAATTTTCAAATTTACAACTAAGGAAACATTTGTTACATGAGCGTGTTTTCGTAATGGCAAATATGGATGTTACACTATCATTGTTTTCATTATAGTTTGATTGTGGCTTACCTTTTTTGTCAACAATTTTTCAATTGTCTTTTTTCATGCATAAACATTTTTCATGGCTCTAGAAAATTTGGAGTACTAACAGACTTTGCGAATGTAAATTCATTGAAACAAATACGTGGGGTGATCGGAAAGTACGTATAAAAATGTTGTCATTTCTTTATCTTTTGTTATTTCGAGATAAAATTTCATCAAATAATGCAGCAATATATATGCAATCAATCCATTGCAATAACGCATGCATAAAACGCGCATGTGCGTTGCAGCTGCCGTTATGGAAACACCGCCTAACGCTATGCGGCACAACGTAACGTCAAAATTTTATTCTTATTTCAAAATACTTCTTAGTTGAAAGTATTGTAACACCCGTTTTGATTGCGTATGCCCACATTTTATTACTGCAAAGTACATGGCTTATATTTGTAAAGTTATGAGGTTGTTTATCGAATGGATTTGTCTGTAGAGTCTTGCAAATACCGACTGTGTCAAATAGATAAAACTGTTAAGATTTTCGAAAATGTTGCATTTTCGGGAAGTCATTATTTTAAAAGTATATATTTACTGCAAGGTCGAAACATATCTATTCTTGACATTGTCTCTACTACTTATAGTTTTTGCCAGTCTTTTATCATTTCGTTAAACATCGGCCAGAAAACAAGGTATTGAATTTAAGTTTACAAAATGAAATCGACGTTCTTGCATATTTTACGCTAAACTGTTGCATTCAATTTCACCGTATTAGTAGATAAAGCATCAGAATGCCATATATTTTCGAAAAATGGTCAATTAGTGTTAGAAAATTAGTTTCCAGTAAAAAATGTCGACCAACTTTCCCAACCCCATCAAATACACTAACAAAGTCAACACAGGGGTACAGGTGCGCCGGGTCACGTGAAGTGACGTCATTACGCTGCCTCGTGCATGAACGTCTGACGTCATTGTTTTAAAATGAGAACGGCATTTAATTACAAAAGGACCAGTGTTTATTCGTACTAAATTTCATATCAATCGGTTGACGCAAACTTATTTTACAGCATTTTTATACGTACTTTCCGATCACCCCTCGTATGTGGTTGTTTTTCTTGCATTTTTACAATGATTCAATGAATATACCTATTAAAATAACTTAACACAATGTCAAAATTCACAGAAAATAAACAAAGAATTTACTACGATGATGCCCAACGGGAATAAATTTACTCCTTATTGCCGCTTACTGACTTCATCTTCTTTACAACGCCCCTCACTATAGTGTGGTTTCAATATAACACCACCAAGCCATGGCTCCCAAAATGATTATTTTGCTATATGTCTATTGTTAATAACCTCATTATAACATGGTTTCACTTTTAATGTGGTCTGCTTCCATGGACCCCAAAAATAGCGTTACTAGAAGGAGTTTTCAGAGGAAAACATATGTCCCCACTCTCTGCCCCAACCCACTTTTAATTTTGTAAATTTTTACATATAACCCTGAAAAGTATATACCAACAGACATTTTAAATTAAAACCAATATATACCAACAGACATTTTAAAATATCACGTTTCAGCTTTCTATATTTATAAAGTTTGAAGTTTCACCAAATTTACCCATCTACAATCCCAAACCAATCCATGCCGGTATCAACTAATATGCAAAGTTTGAAGAAAATCGGTAAAAAAATACTCAAGTTAGAGAGCGGAAACGAACAAAATGCAATTTTTAACCTCAATCAAGGGCCATAACTCTAAGGTCATTTGACGAAATTTACCCATCTACAATCCCAAACCACTCCTTGCCGGTATCAATTCATATGAAAAGTTTGAAGAAAATCGGTCAAAAACTACTCAAGTTAGAGAGCGGAAACGAACAAAATGCAATTTTTAACATCAATCAAGGGCCATAACTCTGAGGTCATTTGACGAAATTTACCCATCTACAATCCCAAACCACTCCTTGTCGGTATCAACTCATATGCAAAGTTTGAAGAAAATCGGTCAAAAACTACTCAAGTTAGAGAGCGGAAACGAACAAAATGCAATTTTTAACCTCAATCAAGGGCCATAACTCTAAGGTCATTTGACGAAATTTACCCATCTACAATCCCAAACCATTCCTTGCCGGTATCAACTTATATGCAAAGTTTGAAGAAAATCGGTCAAAAACTACTCAAGTTAGAGAGCGGAAACGAACAAAATGCAATTTATAACCTCAATCAAGGGCCATAACTCTAAGGTCGTTTGACGAAATTTACCCATCTACAATCCCAAACCACTCCTTGCCAGTATCAACTAATATGCAAAGTTTGAAGAAAATCAAACTACTCAAGTTAGAGAGCGGAAACAAATGGAGACACCTGGCTTTTCAAACAGTTAATTGACCTTTGTGACCTTGAAAATTAGGTCAAGGTCACCGAAATCTAATCACTCCATTCGGCTGTCCCAATGAAGTTTCTGTGCCAGTTTGGTCTAAATCCATTCAGTGGTTTAGGAGATATTGTGCAGACAAAAAGCTACACCGCCGACGCTGACGCCGACGGGATCCACACCAAAAACAATATGTCCCCCAACTCCTTCGGAGGGGGGACATAATAATGAGGTTGGCCTGTACCTTGATATGGAATTTCTTCCCCTATCCCCAGGCGACCTGGATTGTCCATCTCCTCTTTGTTTCGTAGACGTAGTAACATATTTTCAATGTACGGCCGTAGAATGTCCATTTCTTCATCTGTAAGATTCTGGGGCTTGATCTCATCTGTAAAGAAAGAATTTGAGCCTCTGCATAAGATAACCAGCAATATGCATCGGCGAAACAAAGGCGCAGATCTGGTTACTGCACAGCTGATCAGAGTCTTTGTTTTCACTACACAGATAGTACAATCCCTCTTCTTCTTTAATCCGAAATTTTAAGCTTCTAGCATGCTTTTGTGATTGTGCAGGCTGGTTTATGTTGGACCTGGTAGAAACCCAAATGGCCAAATTGCTGGTTTTCTCATGTGAAAAGCTCATTTGTAGAACTGTAAAACTCCCTCTGAGTTACTGTTTTGGTTTGGTATTATTAACTTCAAAGTCAAAGTTTTTTTTTTTTCAGGTATGTCAATTAAAACTGTCTTGCACAAGGTCACTGGAACACTCACTACATGACTGAGGCAATTATTAAACCCAGGACCTCTCGCTCTACCACTAAGCCCACAATCTTTTCACTCCAGACCTTGCAATAAATTCACAATGCAAAAAAAAGAAGCCATTCTGTACAGTCTTCTTGTACATGTATGGACAAACAAAGCATAAGGGGACCAGTGATTGATCAAAAATAGCTATGTTTGATAAATTTTTGGATAAGCCATGCACTGGAGAATGCATGTTTGCATTCTCCATGTTTTACAATATGTCAGTTTATGACTCCATGACATCATTTTAACACAACCACCATCGTACAGTGTGAATCAGGGTCAGGTGGACCAGTGATCAATCACCTTCTTTCTCTCTTCAAAGCAGTGGCTAACCTAAGGTATTTACTTTTTTAGAAAGAATAATTATTTTTTCGGCGTGAGCCGTCTAAGCTAAGTATTGACCTAATTTCATTGGCACTATTTCATTGGACAAATTATGGGTCATATGTAAATTAGCCGCGAGATTTAGACGAACCGTGAGATTTAGACGAGATCTACTGAGGATCTTTACTGGAATGGACCGGAATGGACATAATTACCGGAATGGACTACCGGAATGGACACAATACCGTAGCTTTGAGTGCTTTAACTGTATTTTATCTGCATAAAATGTACTTTTGGAGACAAATTTATAGTTTGTAAATGATAAATTTCATCTTAGTATAGCAAAATTGACTTCCCATCTTGGTTAGGATAGCTTTGTGGTGGTTCCGCGAAGGGGCCACTGTTCAGGTAGCTACTTTGCTACATTTTGGTAATACGTTTAATTTATGATAGCACAGCTGCATCACATATCTCCAGTTATAAGCACATGTGTTAAGCTGCCAAGCTAAGCTTATAGTATAGCAATGTTTCGACAATTTAAGCTCACCAGAGCCGAAAGTTCACCAGGTGAGTTTTTAGTAAACCATGCTCTGGCATCTATTGTCTTCATTCACAATTTTAAAGTTCTTGTACTAATAACCCACAGAACTAATCACAAAATCAAACTTCATGTGAAGCATTCTCAGAAAGAGGACTGAAAATTGTTGAACAGGACGTTAAACCAAAACAAACTAAACTTTTTTCCAGTAAGGTTGCCTATTACATGTAGTGTTTTAAAATGTTTTAAGTTCAACCTGTATAAAGCAGGCATATAAGCCTGTGACCACACAGTTTTATTATGTTCGAGTCAAAACGCAGAACATATTATAACCCACATCCATTTAAAGCACGCCGGTTATCTTTTTAAAGATACTTCTTGTTATCTCTAGCCATGAAACACAATTTGTATATTTTCAGTGAGTTTAAAGAAATAAAGCAGCAAAGGGAGGCGGTAAAAATGCAAAATCGCCTTTAGAAACAATGGAAAACTGTTGAAAAAATTGCTTGAAAATCGCAGAAATTGTCCACGAGTCGCAACATTATCCTACACAGTTTGGAATGTCGATCATATTTGTTTAGTGTGTAGTGAAGTTAAATAATTTAGCTAGTTGAAATAAATGCAGATCTTTTCATCTTGGAAAATTTATTGAAAAGTCATCGCTTTTAAGCAGTGCAACTAAGACCCCCTCTTGGTAAAGTGCTAGAAAATGCAAGGTAGAAGCACTTTTCAAATAAATTCATATTAAGTTTGAAAGGTAATATAATGCTCTTTAAGTTGAGACTAGCATAAGATCCTTTGGGAATTAATAGCTGATAACCGCTAGGTGATCGATCACTGGTCCCTGATCACTGGTTGCCTTACGCTACCAGTATAAACATTTTCTTGCGGAATAGAGGATTCATTTAAGACAACTACTGAGAACCTTGCCGAAACTGTCTGATATTTTAGAATAATTATGGTAATTAGCTACAAATTCCTTGCAACTCAAACCAGTCTTTTACCAAAGAGAGAGAGAGCAATTAAAGTAATTGCAACAATTTTCCAGCAATTGACATCTGAATTCTTGTCTGTAGGTCCACAAGTCTCTCAGCCCTTCTATGAGTCGTCTCGTGAGAAAACAAACAATGTGGTTCTGAACAGGTCCGACACAAATCAGGCTGTGCAGTCATAGCAGCAGGCTAGAAGCTTGAAATTTCGGATTTAAGAAGAAGAGGAAGTGTACTATCCATGTAGCGAAAAAAAAGACGCTGATCAGCTTCGTGGTAACATCTGCATCTTAGTTTTCGCATACACAGTTTGTTGGTTTTCTCTTGAGGCAGCTCATATATTTTTAGGAGTCTTGACTCGAGCAAAAGAGTCTTCATGATATTCGACCAGGTACGACACAAACCGCGCTGTAAAGCCTAGGAAAATTGCTAGAAGCTTGAAATTTTGGATTAAAGAAGAAGGAGTATTGTACTATCTGAGTTGTAATAACAAAGGTGCTGATCAGCTGTGCTGTAAATCAGCTTTGCAGTTACTGCACAGCGGATCTGCGCCTTTGTTTTCGCATAGGCAAAAAGCCTTTTTTCTCATGATGCAGCTCATATAAGACTTTTTCCCTAATAAGTGTAGTGATTAGAACTAATTGAGCCAAGTCTTAAGAAAATCTGTCTCTGAGGTTTCCGACTGGCTCAGACACAAACCTAGCTGCACTGTCTTAGTAGATGGTTAGAGGCCTGAAATTTCAACCTTAGGTAGATATGAGAATTTACAACACTAGAAACAAAAACAAAGGTGCTGATCTGCTGTGAGTTAATATGTAGGTGAGCTGCACATTTCTTTAAGAATATGCAAAACTTCAGTTTACTCGTGATGCTGCTCAACTTTGGGAGTCAGTTTAATTGGATGAGAAGACTGCAGGACAACCATAATTGGAGCCCAATCATAATGGAGCCCCTGAACCAGAATACCAGCAATCTGCATATGCGAAAACAAAGACGCAGATCAGCTTTGCAGTACCTGCAAAGCTGATCAGCATCTTTGTTTACGCTATACAGATAACGCAATCCATGTTCTTCTTATATCAGAAATTTCAAGCTTCTATCCTGCTTCTGTATCTATACAGACTGGTTTGTGTCAAACCTGGTTTGTGTCAGAAACCCCGAAGACTAGTTTTCTTGCATCACAGTTCATTTGAGCCCAATCATGAAGATCATCTTTTCGTTCTTGAAGATTGGAGCAGTGGTTAAGTGTAAGACTCTGACTTAAGAGTCCTGGGCTAACATAACCATATTTTTCAGAAAAGGTGTTTCAGATTTTGTGATTTTGAAAAAAGTGGTTTCTGAAAGATGGTGTATGGACAGTAGGCAGTGATTCCACCACTTCAGGCCTTGCAATAACTTGACAATATGAAGAAGGCCATTCTGTAAAGTAGTCTATGTCGAATGGGAATCTCGTGCGATTTTTTTGACGATTTATGACGACCTATATAAAACTTACCTATGGGGTATATGTATAACATTAAACCTGTTCGTCGCACTTACATCCGCGTGAGAGTCGATTTATGACGTCATCAAAATGGCGGCTATCTGCCTATATATGAAATATTCGTATTTCCATCAAAATCAATTGAAAACATCGCATTACAACTTATTTTGCAAAGAAAATGTATGAAATGAATCTGATAATACCCACGATAGACGAATTAAGTCGATGGGTCAACGGATATTGCTTTATCCGGTCGTCCGTCCGTTCGTGCATACGTTGGATATACGTTTTTTCTTCTAAAACCTAGGTACACCGGGAGCTAATTTGACCTACCTTGCACCCCGAGGACAATTTTTCATGGGTGCCAAATCATTTATTGGAACCACAGAAATGCAAAGAATTTTTGTCCTCAAAGATATACTCAATTACACTATGAAAAATTGCATGGTTTCCATGGCAACCGTTAACGTGATTCTTAAGCATGGGGGTGTACATACAAAATTGATCATATCTTCACTGTTACTTATCGTATTGTACTAACCATGATCTCAGTTTAAAGTATAGACATATGTGTTTCTTTCGATGGTAAGTAATGCAAATTTGCTTATTTGTATATTCATTAATTTTCATGAAAATTGACAGAAAAATCTTTAAAATTCCATAAATGAACTAATTTCAGGCTCAAACTGTCATTGTGACACTTTGTTATTGAACCAGTAATATTATATGATAAATCTATTGATGACCTGGTTCTATATGAAAAATATCTCATTTGCATATTCATGAAAATTAATAAAAATGTCAAAAAGTGAGGAAAAATGAGGAATAACTATATCCGTTGCAAGGTATTGCGTATATTATAAGACCTATCTTGCATTGCCGGGACAAAGTCTCAAGGCTGTAAGTGTTGTCAGAGGGACCTTCGTAATCCATAAAATATTGTCATCAGCAATTAAAAACATTTGCATGATGTGAAATTACATAGTTTCCACACCGCCCTCATGCGATTTTAAAGAACAGGATGTACTTACAAAAATACTATCACACCAAAAGATTACTCCAGAATACTATAATTGGTCTGATAATGACGCATGTACTTTACAATTTAACCTTGATGCCTATTATTTAAATCATTGAATTTACTTATTCATGAAAATTAATATAAAAAAAAACAACATAACAAATTGAGAAGAATTGTATAAAAAGAGGGGGTAAACAAACAAAATCGCTTGTATCAGAGCTATTAATCAATCCAGGATGCTGAAAAAGGTATCAAATGTATGCTATGGCGACGTACTATGGTTGTGCAGTATGATATAAGAAAAATCTGATTTTGAATTTAATGAATTTTAATGAAAACCAAAGAAATTTTAGAGAAAAGAAAATGTAAGAAATAATTGAATAAACCTACAAAATGACTTGTATGTCGGTAATCAAAAGTCCTATAGTGCTGATAAAAGCATCAAATGGTGTCCAGGGCAATATTATATCATCCTGTACTTCAATTTATGAGTCATTTGGCTTTTAGTTTTAAGAATATTTATTTAACAAAATCTTTTGAATTTAGAAAATCATAGTACGGAACAATTAAGGGTGTATACTTAGAAAAACGCATGTATCTTGTCTACTGAAAGACCTAGAGTGCTATAACTTGCATCAAATGATTATAAAGTTAATGTTCTATAACCATATAATCAGCTTTTTTGTTGACATTACTGAGATCTTCATTTATGAGAGAAAACTCAACGAAAAATGAACGGGTACACCAAACAAAATCGTTCAGATCTCAGCTGCCAAAACCCTTAGAGTGCTGAAAAAAATGGTACCAAGAGAATGATAGGAGAATGCACTACTGCCATGCTGTCTGATAGCATAACCACATGTTATTAAATTTTCTGAACGTTACATAAAGTTTCGAAAAAATGTGAAAATAACAGAAACTGGAAGGATGTGCTTCACCAAAATTTATTAAATCTTGCTTGCCGGAAAGCATGATTTATATATCTGAGTACATGGCAATAAAACATTGTCCTAGCAATAAATTAATGCCATTTTGAGTTTTCTTCGGCTATTGGCCTCTGAGATATAAGCGATTTTGTTGGTGGACCCCGTCATTTTTCATTGATTTTGCTCTTATTCATTTTAAAAGATCTCATTAATATCCGTACAACAAACTTGAGTAGCCGAAACCGCGGCATGACCCAAATACTTTCTCATCCATATGTTCACTGCTCTCAAAGGATCTCAGTTTTACTAGTTTTACTTTATATATCTGATTATATGGTTACAGAACATTGTCCTAGCAATCACTCATTAACAATTACAGCTCCTTATATATATTAGGTCTTTTAGTACCCAAGATAGGTGCATTTATTCTGCGTAACTATGCTCCTTATTTGTCTGTATTGTTTTCTCTTAATTCAAAAGGTTTTGTTAATATTCTTAAACCTTTGAAACAAATGACCCAACAGTTGTAGTACAGGATGGTATAAAAATGCCCTAGACACCATTTTCAGCACCATATGACTTTTGATTGCCGAGATACAAGTCCTTTTGTAAGTTTACTCATTTATTCATTTATTTTTATTTTTTCTCTCTCTCAAATTTCTTAAGTTTTCATTAAAATTCATGAAATGGAAAATCAGATTATTCTTATACAATACTTCAGGGTCATAGTACAATGGCATAGTATTTATTTGATACCACTTTCAGCATCCTGGGTTGATTAACAGCTCTTGTATAAGCGATTTTGTACATATGCCCTCTATTTTTTCTACATTGTTTCTCCAATTTTTATGTTTGTTTTTTTAATTTTCATGAATATGTAAAGTCAGTGATTTAATATTTAACATTTTGATATTTAGTATCAAGGTTAAATCGTTAGATTCATGCATCATTATCAGATCAATTATAGTATTCTAGAGCGTTTTATTGGTGAGATATAAGTATTTTCGTAAGTACATCCTATTCTTTAGAATCGCATGAGGGGCGGTGTGGAAACAATGTAATTTTACATCATGCAAATGGTTTTTTTTCATTGCTAAGGAAAATATTTTATGGCATAAAGGTGGTCTCTCTGACAACACTGACAGTCTTGAGAATTTGTCCCTGGGATGCAAGATAGATTAGCTCTTATAACCTATCCAATACCTTACAATGGATATACATGTAGTTTTTCCCTCTTTTGTCCTCACTCTTTGACAGTTTTATTGATATTCATGAATATAATTTTCATATAGGACCAGGTCATTCACAAATTCGTCATATGATATTACTGGCTCAATAACAAAGTGTCACAACGACAGCTAGGGCATTAAATTTATGAACACTTATGAATTTTATCAAGATTTTTCTGCCATTTTTTCATGTTTTCATGAAAATTAATGAATATGCTAATTATATTATTTGCATTACTTACCATAGGAAAAGGGCTATGTCTAAGCTTTGAAATGAGACCATTTTCAATAGTCTAGGATAAGTAATAGTGGAGATATGGTCAATTTTGTATGTAGACCCTCGATCCTCAAGAATCACGTTAACGGTTGCCATGGAAACCGCGCCATATTCTCATAGTGTAACTGAGTTTATCTTTGGAACAAAATATTTGCATTTCTAGGGTCCCAATAAATGATATGACACCCATGAAAAATTGTCTTGGGGGATGCAAGGTAGGTGAAATTAGCTACTGGTTTACTATGCATAGTTTAGCGCTTTGTATGGGGATTTTGTCTTGACGTGGCTCATATTTTCAGTGCTTTTTCTCCTTTTGAGAGATATTTTTGTGCTGAAATAGCTTTTATACATACAAATGGTAAGATCCATCCATTTAAAATCAGCAAGAAGCTGGAAAATAAATTTTATCTATCAAGCATAGTATGAAAATGGTTGTTCCAAACGCATATCATGAGTGCGCTGGTCGCCATTTTGATGACGTCATAGTTCAGCCCATACGCGGGTCTCAGGGCGACGAACTGGTTTAAATTGTTGCATATGCCCCAAAGTTTAATTTAAGGTAGGTCGTCATAAATCGTCACGAAATTCCCACGGGACGACTTTTTTGGCCCATTTGACATTGACTAAGGCTCCTTATACACATAAATACATGTATGGACAATCTTGTGGGACATAACATTACCTACTCCTGTATTTGCTTGTTGTCTTATGGCTACAAGGTCAACAGCAAACATCATGTTGTGATGTTCACTTATCCTAATACCACACTGTTTCTAGACAAACCTCACACAGGCAGATTTCCAGTACCCACTACACATTTCTTTCACTACCAACTGACAATGCTCTTCTTAACTGAAGAGGATCAGAATGGGTTTTCTTGTTTGTGAATTGCCAGCTTATTTATAGAGTTGAAATGACATATTTATTCATTTCCTTAGTCATCATATGTATTCTTTAGTTATTTTGTTTTCCACTTCCTTGCTGTTTTAAAAGTTCAAAATATGTCATTAGTCAGACATACATACATGCAGACAAAACAACCTGTAACCATCTATTTATATATTTAGAGCGGAAATGACTGGAAAGTAATGAATTTATATTATAATACCAAATTTAAAGCAGGTCAACATCATCAGGAAAACATGTCCGTGCAATAAATACTGCTATAAACCCCAATATCATTAAGTAAATCTGGGGTATAAACACGGGTGGGCATCAGGGGAGCTACCTCGAAAATGTGTTAACGCAAATTTGTTCCCACGCCACATCCGGGAACTGTCGAGGTAGTGGAAATCCCCATAATTGGAAGCACATGCAAAGGTGAGCTCTCGCTTTTTTGCTTTTTTTCTTTCAAGGGGCGCATTACTCAGAAATCGGGCGATGCAATTCCATGTAAATATGGTTTAACAATGCATGAAGACCGAAAACCCCATTAAATAGTGGAAAATATGAGCAGGACGACCTAAACATCAGGACTGTCGGACTGCATTTTCGCCGTGTGTTGACATATAGGCGGGCATCTCAGACAGATTTTGTAGCTCAGATTCAGTTTTGGACCGCTGTCACATGTTTTGGTGCAAAACATGATCAAATTGACTACAATGACGCAAAAATTTCAGATCCCCTGTTCTCCTGAATAGATTACCTACCCAAAAATGCATTCGTGTTGTTCCCAGACCAGCGAGGTAGCGGTAATCTAGCGAGGCAGTTCCAACGCGTTTACCTAGGCAAAACAAAAGCAGTTTATTATTTGGTTTATTTGGTGTTCTACGTCCCACTCAGCAGCTAGGGTCATATGGAGACGGGATCTCGGTTAAAAGTCTCGTCGGAAAGACTCTAGAGAAGCCTGGGACCGAACCCATGACCCCTGGCTACGTCGAGTGACTTGTCCTTTATGCCATTGCTGTAAACAACATTAAAATATGTGTGAGTTAATAAGAGCGCTAACACACCGCGCCTATATAGCCAATGCTTTAAAAACGTGTTACATTGAACAACAATTTCACACTTTGTAAGCGCGGGGCTATAGCGTCAATTTCAGATGCAAACGTGACGTCAGTTACTGCGACAGACGGGCGTTACGTCATTTTTACTGATGTAACAAATTCATTGTAGGCATTAGTGAAACAGTCTATTTTTTGCGGGATTTCTTTAGTGCAATTGCGTCGAAATGGCACTGCAACTGAAGGCTTCAAGTGTATTTTTGTCCATGATTGTGTGTTGGAATGTTAAAAGATCAGCTCTAGTGCGCGAATTGTTCGGTAATAAATCAGTTTGTCGGTCAGTCGTAAGCAGATAAATCACTCGCGCTACGCGCTCGTGAATTGATCTGCTTTACAACTGACATCCAAAAAGTGAATTAATACTCAACAATTCACAGCTAGAGCTGATCTATTTCTTAAACATGTTACATTTTACATGCATCTTTCTTCACAGCAATTTAAGGAATAGGATTTTGTAACGTTTGGCTGGTGAAAGCCACAAGATAACCATACGGCTTACATCAGCTAAAAGCAAATAATCATAAAAAGACTGTCCCTCTATACATTGTGAGCACCTCAAATCGACTTCAAATTCCATTCTGGTTCTCTAATATACTCGTACGTATGAATCATATATGACGCATGGATTTGTCCTGTCTTTTTCGCTGTCCTGAATCATGAAAATATATTAACACATGAAGATATGTGAAATAATTTCCAAAATATCTACTATCAATTTCCGGTAACTTGTCTTTGACGCTGAATATTATATCCGTGAGTGAAAAATAAAAAAAAAGAGGCAAAAAGCACTGAGTTTACATTTTATACAGTTAATCCATTCCGCTTTATATCAACCGAATGGCTAGATGTTTGAAACGCGTTGGAACTACCTCGCTAGATTACCGCTACCTCGCTGGTCTGGGAACAACACGAATGCATTTTTGGGCAGGTAATCTATTCAGGAGAACAGGGGATCTGAAATTTTTGCGTCATTGTAGTCAATTTGATCATGTTTTGCACCAAAACATGTGACAGCGGTCCAAAACTGAATCTGAGCTACAAAATCTGTCTTGAGATGCCCGCCGATATGTCAAGACACGGCGAAAATGCAGTCCGACAGTCCTGATGTTTAGGTCGTCCTGCTCATATTTTCCACTATTTAATGGGGTTTTCGGTCTTCATGCATTGTTAAACCATATTTACATGGGATTGCATCGCCCGATTTCTGAGTAATGCGCCCCTTGAAAGAAAAAAAGCAAAAAAGCGAGAGCTCACCTTTGCGTGTACTTCCAATTATGGGGATTTCCACTACCTCGACAGTTCCCGGATGTGGCGTGGGAACAAATTTGCGTTAACACATTTTCGAGGTAGCTCCCCTGATGCCCACCCGTGATAAAGGGGCATACAATATTTCTTATTTTTGTTCCAAAACATAGATTGTGGGTCCTCGTTAAAACCGCTTCTGCGAGGCAGTTCTAACGTGTACCTACAATCAATGTTTTGAGCAAAAATATTAAATTTATCAAAAATTTTCTTATCAATTTCTACAGCTGAAAAAGTATATGCGTGAGCAAGTTTTCGTAATAATTATCATAAGCTGTCATTTCTGAAGAAGCAGGTCAACATAATAAAAAAACAGTCTTTGAAAGGAAGTAGGCCATAGATAATGTATGCTGAGGGTTCTCAATGGAAGCGAGAAAATGAATTTTAACAACTTGTAATTATATACAAAAAATTAACAAAATTGAGTGCAAATTATTTCAAATAGCCACGTGCCATAATCAATCGCAGGAAGATACTTTAAAATAGCAACTATATTAACTTCAGCCAGTAACTAACTAATTAGTGCTGTAATTTTTTGATGTTTTGATGTAAAATGGTATGTCACTGCAGAAAAATTACATATTACCGAATAAATTTCTGGATGCTTAATTAAGATATTGGTGCATAACTTACCATTAGTGCGAGTAAAAAGTAGTTTATTCAAAAAAAAAAAAAAAAAAAAATAACTATTCTTTAAATATTTTTTTCTGAAAATGGTAGATCTAGAAAAGACAAGAAAGCACAGGAAAATATGGCTAATAACTATCTTAAATGCTACTTGCATACTGCCTTCAACCACAGTAGATGCATGTTTAAATCTCCATCCCCAGTTATCAGCACAGAGGGCTTAAAACTTGAAATAATCTATTTTAAATGAAGAGAAGTTATCACGCTAACAGGCAATATTATCCCGCCACAGAATCCACACTAGTCCGTAAAGGCAACAAGTTTTTACATACAGTAAACAAGCTCAAAACCCACTGACAAGTAAATCGGTCGGCCCAACCACTGTACAGAATTCCTCTTTTATTGACATTATGTTCCTGGTCATTCTGTACTAGCTATACACACGAACTGGCGGGGTTAACGAGTAAATGGCTTGTTTTAGCAGGGTTTGTTATATCTGATTAAGGATAAGGATAAGATAAGAAGTTGTTTATTATAGTGACGTGTGCTATATACATATACAACAAAACATGTGAAAGTTCATATAGAAAGCACCCGGCCCAATGGACCTATAAGTCACTTCAAATTATTTATGAATTTATATGTACATGAAAAGGAAAGTTAATTTCTTTTGAATAAAAATGATTTACGTTTTTCATAAGCACATACGATATATTTTGCCGTTTGTCTTGGTGAATTATTCATCAAAATAACTGTCTTATCAGAGTCAGGTAACGGATCAAAGTCAACACGGTCAACTGATGAAAATAGAGTTTCCCTGAGTATACTGTAAAATGGGCAGTGTAACAGAAAATGCGTTTCGTCCTCCGTTTGTTGCGAATTACATATTTTACAGAGTCTTTCCTCTGGTTTTTCACCGATGTACCTCCCAGTCTCTATACGCAAGGGTAAGATGCCACACCTAAACTGAGCCAGTAGTGAACGTTCATTTCTTTTAAGGTTCATCGTCACGTATCTTTCGGGGCAATATTCTGTTTTATATTTAACGTAAGATCGGAGTTTGGGTACAGATAATGTTTTAGCTGGCCAGCCTCTTGCGTGTAGATCCTGTAGCGATACCTTAACATCGTTTAAGTTACACTGAGATCTACTTTCAAAATGTCTTGTAATACCTAATTTCGACATAATTTCCTTCACTTCCGAACTCCAGTTATTATAACAAATGGTATAGTCCCATACAAACACCTTTTTACAAATTCGATTATTTATTATAGGCATCTGATTCCGTTTTTGAACATGAAACATGTGTTATGGACAATGCAACTATTGTGCTCTTTGCTAAGATATTTACTTTCTCCAGAAAAGCACATATTTAATCACAATGTTGAATCATCTCTGACAGGTGCTTGCAAAATCGTGTCATTTGGTCTCTTATCCAGAAGAAATGCTGATTCTGTGGCTCTATTTTGATGGTAAATAATTTATTTCTTTGCTAACACAGAGGCTGATCCTCTAAGAAGATATTATCAAACATTTTTTGAAAGAAATTATTTAATTTTGAATCTGTTACAACATTATAGGAAACAAAATAATTACAACGAAAAAAACAACAAGCTTTTTTGAAAGTTTGTTTTGTATTCGTTGTTATGAAAGATAATTAATAATTTCAAATAAATTTATTAAAAGGGACTTTGGTTCATACTGCAGGCGATAACCAAAATGCCCATGTGACAATATCTAGTAACAAAAAGCTTTCAGTTTACCTGCCATCAGTTTGTCTAGGAGATTGGCGTAGGCAGGAGGTAGAGAATCGGGTAGGGCTTCAACAGCATCTGGAAAATATATATGCATTGTAAATGCTATAAGAGGTCTAAAATATCACTTATCAGTGTTGTAAGAGACCTTATGATACATCTGACATTGTTGATGGGTTCAAATGTATAACCAAGTGATAAAGCACAACAGGTATAGACCCTCATCAGAAGAATTGTCCCCTGAGCAGTACATACTGGGTTAAATGTTTGTCCAAGAACTATTTGGTCTTTTAGGGACCATACCATCTTGAATAATAAAGTCCTGATTTCCACAAAAAATAGCCAGAATAATACATGGTAAGCAACCATCATTTCTACCACTTATTTATTTGCTAAATGTCTTATTTCCCTTATATGGCATTCCAGTAAAATCTGACTACAGTTTCTCATCTTTATGAATACAAGTCATACATGAATCAGGATTTTCACTTGTATGGATATCAGCAATAGACGTAGCATGTATACCAAATTTTATTAATTTGCTGCTTAACGTTTCAGTCAACAGATATTATCATGCTGGGACATCACCTCCATTTTATGGTTCTTCTACCCAGCATTATAATGTCATGGCTGTAATGATTTGATCCACCTCATGAGAAAACCAACATTTGGCATATGCGTATACAAAAGCGCAGATCAGTTTCTCAGTAATCAGCCTTTGTTTTCGTTACATGAATAGCACAATTCTTCTTCTTTCTAAATCCTCTAAATCCAAAATTTCCAGCCTTTAGCCAGTTTTAGTGCTTGTACAGCTAGGTTTGTACTGGACCTGTTCAGAAACCACATTTCTGGTTTTCTCATGATGCCGCTCATTTATGAAACATGCTCAAAGATACATCACCAACCACCTAAGTAGATGAGCCTGTGGGTGACAAAACCAACAATTCGGGTTTCCGACCAGGTCTGACACAAACCAGCATGTACAGTCACAGAAGCAGGCTAGACGCTTGAAATTTCGGTTTTAGGTAGAAGAGGGATTGTACTATCTGTGTAGTGAAAACAAAGACACTGATCAGCTGTAAAGTTACTGCACAGCTGATCTGCGTCTTTGTTTTCGCAAATGCAAATCGTTGTTTTCTCATGTGGTGGCTCAAATAACTCGGGCTCACATGTACAGAGTATTTGGCTTACCCACATTTTCTGAGCAAGCTCAGAACTAAGCCGTTAACCAGTTAATAGATGGTCAGTCAGCTTTGCTTGGAGGCAGGAGCAGCCTTTCTATTTCACAAAGCCCCTGTGGGTGGGGGCAAGTAAGTTCATTTTCACTTCAAACTATCTGTCGTGAGTAAACTGCTTACCTGCAAGTATGCTGCAAGTATGTATACTTTATATTTCTTCACTGTAGTTGATAAACATACAGAAGAAGATTGTATGACTTTTGTATGTTGGCTGTGCACTAGCAGTTGGTCAGATTCATTTAGTGAACCATTTGTCTTATCATGTATGACAATGGTCATAATGCTTTTTTTAGACAATAAGTTTCATTAATGCCTTTGACTGTACAGGACACAGGCAGAGCTATTCTTTTCAGTATGCATAATTGTTTGGATTCATCCATCATTATCATCTGGGTGAGTCCATTGTCATATACATGTAATCTATCTCATTTTTCTATGGAATTTCTCCATGCAAACAGAACAGTCGCTGATTGGATGCCACATTACTGTTTGCCTAGGTCCTATATAAAGGATGTAAGGCTTTGGCTTTATTTTTTCTCTGGTATGGTCCAGCATTCTATTGAGCTACCAAACAAGTTTTGTTCTATTTTGGAGTGACAAAAAAAGCATCTCACAGGTACATTACCAGTCAGTACACAGTGCGCATTTTCTCACCACTAACTGACAAAATTTAGTGCTCTTCTTGAATCAGTCAAAGAGGAAGCTGTGTAGAAATATGAACAGCGTCATGGTAAAACCAACCATGTGGTTTCCAAACTATGTAAATGCATGCAGCATATGGCCTGAGTTTGATCTGACTATGATGTTACAAAACTTTTTTTATGCTCAACTCAGTTAAGTTTAAAATTTACCAAGCTCACAGATGTTAAATGTTTTCATTCCAACATTTATAAGCAGGATAAATTAATGGGGTTGGTGATGTGAGCCCTGGATTTTAATTAGTTTGAGGTATTGCAGTATTTTATGGGCAGTTTAAATTGAAGTCTCAACTGAGCTGAGCATGAAAAATAATTTTATAACCTGGGGACCAGAATTGTTCAGCAGCAATCCAAAATGTATACAAGCAAACTAAAGTGCATTACAAAAACACACCCATGTAATATACAGAAATTTTTTTGGTTTTAAAAATGAAAATTTTCACAGGTTTTTCTTATTTTTGCTCAAAACAGAGATTGTGGGTACACGTTAGAACCGCCTCGGTGAGGCGGTTCTAACGAGTACCCACAATCTTTGTTTTGGAGCAAAAATATGAACCAGAGGACCAATGGTCCTGTAAATGCTCACCTGAGATCTGTTGTACGTATATACCAATAAACATGTTTGCATATTATGGAAAAAAGCCCCAGTAAAGGGGCAAATGATTCCCTGGTGTCCATTATTTTTCTTCATAATAATCAATATCCTGTCCATTTGCCAATTTCCTGCAAGTCTTACCCTTCAACCGACAAATAACAGTTATCCCCATTCAAAGGCATAGGCAACTTATGTTGACCTTGTCGTAAAATAGGTCAAGGTCATCACAGGGTCATGATTTATATATACATTGTAGTACTTAAGCCATTGATGTTTCATGCCAAGTTTTTTTTAAATCGGTCCACCGGTTCCAGAGAAGAAGATTTTGGAAGGGTTTTTACCATATATGGGCATGGCGGCCATCTTGGTCATGTGACCTGGATCATTTATACACATATTGGTTCCCTCATTCTATAAATGTTTCACATAAAATTTGGCTTTGATTGGCCAAGTGGTTTCAGAGAAGAAGATGTTTGAATATTTTGGTAATATACATGTATATGCCCCGGGGTGGGGGCATATGAGCCCCTTGGGTCCATTTTTTTTTCAGAATCATTAATATTCAGTCAAACTACCCATTCCTGCAAGATTTTCACCTCAAATTACTTTTTAAAAGTTTTCCCCATTCAAATGCATAGGCGACCTATGTTGACCTTGCCATAAAAAAGGTCAAGGTCATCACAGGGTCATGATTTATATATACATTGTAGTACTTGAGCCATCAATGCTCCATGCCAAGTTTCTTTGAAATCAGTGTACTGGTTCCGGAGAAGAAGATTTTGGAAGGGTTTTTACCATATATGGGCATGGCGGTCATCTTGGTTATGTGACCTTGATTATTTATATACACATTGGTTACCCCTTCCTATTTATGCTTCACATAAAATTTGGCTTTAATTGGCCAAGCGGTTTCAGAGGAGATGATGTTTGAATATTATGATAATATACATGTATATTGCCCCGGGGTGGGGGCATATGAGCCCCTGGGGTGCAAATTTTTTCAGAATCATTAATATTCAGTCCTACTGCCCATTTCCTGCAAGACTTTTACTTAAAATGACATTTTAAAAGTTTTCCCCATTCAAATGCATTGACGACCTATGTTGACCTTGCTGTAAAATAGGTCAAGGTCATCACAGGGCCATGATTTATATATACATTGAAGTGCTTGAGCCATCGATGCTTCATGCCAAGTTTCGTTGAAATCGGTCCACCGGTTCTGGAGAAGAAGATTTTTGAAGGGTTTTTACCATATATGGGCATGGCGGCCATCTTGGTCATGTGACCTGGATTTCTTATATACACATTGGTTCCCCCTTCCTATAGATGCTTCATATAAAATTTGGCTTTGATTGGCCAAGTGGTTTCAGAGGAGAAGATCTTTGAAATTGTGGACGGACGACGGACGACGGACAGACGGACGCCGGATCATGGCCATCCTATAAGCTCACCTTGTGAGCCTAACGGCTCAGGTGAGCTAAAAATAGGTATACCCCTGCAAACCCCAGTTTTTCTATATAAAAGTGGGGTATAAGGGGGTAAACATTACACAGATATGAGCTAAAAACCTACCATTTTTCAACATTGGATCTTCATAATCAGGTGCAAAAGGTCCTGGTTCCACTGTAAATATATACAATATGAGAGCCGCGTCATGGGAAAATCAATGTGGGTTTTGAACAGGTCAGACACAAACCAAGCCATACAAGCACAGATGGCTAGATGTCTAGAGGCTGGAAATTTTAGATTTAGAAAGTATATATAGAGGAACTGAACTATCTGTGTAGCGAAAAACAAAGGCGCTGATCAGCTTCGCAGTTACTGTGAAGCTGATCTGCGCTTCTGCTTTCACATATGCACAATGTTGGTTTTCTCATTATGTGGCTCATGTTACTACAGACATGAGTTTGTTTGTTCTTGAACAATGTTTGAAGACTGGGAAACATTTCGGTTAATGCATATTTAGGTGTTTCAATGTTGAACTGAGCAGCATTTGCTCTAATACATCAGGATAAAATGTCTGTGAAATATTTACAAAGCTGGGGTGTGCAGGGGTATACAATACTTCTTATTTTTGCTCCAAAACATTAATTGTTGATAGAATTGCCTCAGCGAGGTTCTAACAAGCACCCACAATCAATGTTGTGAGCAAAAGTGTTGAAAACATTTTTTTTTTTTTTTCGCTGAAAGGCTTACCAAGAAAGGGATGGCTTGGATAACAACCACCACAACATTACCTTAGCTGTTGACTGTATGTGTAAAACTTTACACATAATTCAGATCATCAAATTGGTTTTCCTCAAGATAACATCAAGATTTTTTATATGCAAAATTTCAATCCTTCTCTAGCTTCAGAAACTAGTTTGCATTCACTTGGCCACAATACTAGATTTTCTTTTCCAAGGACAGGGTTTATTCTTACGATGACATTTTCATTGCAAAATATGATGAAAATGATATTTTCATTAAAAATATAATGATGCCATATCATGATGATAGTCATGTATTCCATGATTTTGGCAAAATATCACCTTTAAATGAGCCGCGAGGCGAGAAAACCGGTCTTCGGGGTTTCCGACCAGGTCCTACACAAACCGACCTGTACGGTTACTGAAGCAGGCTACAAGCTTGAAATTTCGGATTTAAGAAGAAGTGAAATTATCCTATCCGTGTAGCGAAAGCAAAGGCGCTGATCAGCTTCGCAGTCACTGCGAAGCTGATCTGCGCCTTTGTTTTCGCACAGGCAAAAATCCGGTTTTCTCACGATGCGGCGCAAATAATGATCATGACATTTTTCAAGAATAGCAAGATCCCTAACTTACATTCTTTAAAACATGACAAAGGCGCTGATCAGCTTCGCAGTCACTGCGAAGCTGATCTGCGCCTTTGTTTTCGCACAGGCAAAAATCCGGTTTTCTCACGATGCGGCGCAAATAATGATCATGACATTTTTCAAGAATAGCAAGATCCCTAACTTACATTCTTTAAAACATGACAAACATGGCTGTTTATTGTACGAGCCCCAGAGAAAACCAGATTCTGCTTATGCGAAAACAAAGACGCAGAACTAGTACAATTCCTCTTCTTCTTAAGTCCAAAATTTCAAGCTTGTGGCTATACATGCCAGTTTGTGTCGAACCTGGTTGGAAACCCAGAAGACTGGTTTTCTTGTGTCACAGCTCCTATGATGGCTTGTGTAGCAGCTACTGTTGTACAAATTCAAGACTGCTGTAGATCTTACCATTTCCCTCCAGTGGCTTGTCCTGGATCATGTCATCCATCCAGCTGTACCCTGGCTGCCTCTCCCGCTCAGGCTCGTACCAAGGTCCAAGGTCAGAAGTCAAACCAATATCTGAGGACAAGGCGTCATTCTGTCCAAGCTCTGCTACAGGGTACTTGAGTTTCAGTAGTTCCGCTAGTTTTGACCTGTATCGTTCTTTTTCCTGTGCCTCCAACAATTGGTACGCCAGACGTACATCTTCAAGAGGTATTCCAGAATTTTCCCATCCTTTGCTTGCTGACGCATAATTTTGTGGAATCTCTCTGGGGTAAAAGTCAACTACATCGTCAAAAGGGTAATAATCGAGGTAGTTCTTGGAGGAACTTGAAGGAAAAAATTTCCTCTTGTTGATTCCAGTGGATTTATCAAAATACTTATGAACACGAATGATTTCATCTCTTTTCGTCGGCAATAGGTTAAATGAGGGATATTCCTGATTCTCTATAGCTTCCAATGTTTTCTCATACAAGCCTTCTAAAGTGTCCGTAATTTGCTCTTGGATAGGATCCGAGATATCCAAGACAAGGTCAGAGCAGGTTTTTCTGTGGAACGGCAGATTTATAATGAAGGAAAGAATGAGATTTTGTATCATACATTGCGTGTACGGATCTTGCCAGGTGAAGCGTTTGTTCACAAGGGAGACAATTTCAAGTTCCAGTTTGTTCAGTGCCTCTTCGTTCAAATCAAAGATAATCTCCCCTGGTCTCAGTCCGGCCCCATTATCGCATATACCGAATAGCAAATCTGAAAGTAGATAGGAAACAAAGTGAGAATCATATGAGTTGCAGCGCAAGAAAAAACAGTTTTTTTGGTTTCCAACCAGGTCCAACACAAATCGGCCTGTAAAAAATACAGATGAATGTTAGGTGCTTGAAAAAGGACTCAGGAAGAAAAGAGATTGTACTATCTCAGTAGCGAAAACAAAGGTGATGATCAGCTGTGCAGTTACTGCACAGCTGATTTGCTTTTTTGTTTATCAGGTTTTCTCATGATGCTTTTCATACATAGCTAGATTAGCAAAATTCCTGGCAAACCGAACAGCTCCAGAAGGGGTGACATATTCCGCATTGTCACATCTAGAGCTATACTGTTGCCTTTGTGTCACAGTGGGTTAAGAAAGAGAGAGAACTAATCCAGTGACATCTGAAATACCAGCTTTGATTATCTACTTTCTGTACAGAAAGAAAGCATACACAACAAAGGAGTATTGCATAATTGAGCCGCGTTAACAAAGACGTACCTGATCAGCGACTTTGTTTTCCCTTCATGGATAGTAAAAATCCAAAACTTCAAGCTTCTGGCTTTCCTCTGAGACTGTACAGGCCGGGTTGTGTCGGACATGGTTGGAAACCCCTAAGACTGGTTTTCTCAGGTGCCATGAACCGCATCATGAGAAAACTGGATTTTTGCATATGCAAAAACAAAGGCGCCTTTGTTTTCGCTACCCAGATAGTACAATTCCTCTTCTACTTATAGCCAAAATTTCAAGCCTTTAGCCTGCTTCTGTGACTGTAAAGGCTGATTTGTGTCACACCTGGACGGAAACCCTGAAGACCGGTTTCCTCGCGTCACAGCTCAAATGACTCTGGGAAGCTTTGGAAATGATGTGAAGCACTTACCTTCACTGCTTTCATGTCAAGATAGTGAAATTTTTTGCTAAGAAGTTGATTTTTTTGTTTTGATGTTTAACAACTCAAGTCTACAATTTTTTAATTACTGGGTATGTGGGGACTTAAAGTCACTGCTCAGTCCCTCTCAATGACAATCTTGTGCCAGTGGGGACCCCCACAAACTGTCAATCCAGTCCAATGCACTAAACACTAGCCTACCAAACTCCCCAGGAAACTGGAGGATAATTTAGATGATAACAGCTATTATTTGAGCCACCTCGTTGGAAAACCAACAATGTGGCGTCTGAACAGGTCCAACACAAACCAGCCTGTACAAGCACAGAAAAGAGCTAGAAGCTTGAAATTTCTGATTTAAGTAGAAGAGGAATTGTACTATCCGAGTAGCGAAAATAAAGGCGCTGATCAGCTTCGCGGTTACTGCGAAGCTGATCTGCGTCTTTGTTTTCACCTATGCAGATTGTTGGTTTTCCCATGAGGCGGCTCATTTATAATAATTTCGACAATCCTGACAGTATTATATATAGTAGTATTACTATAAATAGTTGTAATATATATATATATATGTCTGCATAAACACAAATATCTATTTCTTTTTATTGTGTACTTTTCAAGTTCTTTTTTGGACATTACATGATTATGCGGAAAAGTTGTTTTTTTTTTGCTTGTTTTTGTTTTGTTTTACAAGAAACAAATGAGCCGCCTCATGGGAAAACCAACAATCTGCATAGGTGAAAACAAAGACGCAGATCAGCTTCGCGGTAACACGAAGCTGATCAGCGCCTTCGTTTTCGCCACTCGGATAGTATAATGCTTCTTCTACATAAATCCGAAATTTCAAGCTTCTAGCTCTTTTCTGTGCTTGTACAGGCCGGTTTGAGTCGGACCTGTTCGGAAACCACATTGTTGATTTTCCCACGAGGCGGCTCAATTGTAAAGAGGGAAAGCTGGAGTGTTTTTTAAAAATATGAGCCTTGTCATGAGAAAACTGGAGTTTTGCCTGATCAGCGCCTTTGATTTCGCTACTTGGATAGTACAATTCCTCTTCTACTTATAGCCAAAATTTCAAGCCTCTAGCCTGTTTGTGACTGCACAGGCCGATTTGTGTCGCAGTGGTCAGAAACCCCAAAGACTAGTTTCCTCGCATTGCATTGCGTTCAATTGTCCATGCAAGGTATACCCCCTGAAACGCACCTTTTATAAAGGTATAGTAATAGTAAAAATCTTTTATACAGCGGTATACATTTTTCATATTTTCATACCAAAGGAGAGATGGTGGGTACTCGTTAGCTCTGCCTTGGCAAGGTGGTTCTAATGTGTACCATAATCAATGTTTGAGCAAATATGTGAAAAATATAAAAAAAATTGTCAGCTGAAAATTTTTAATTTTTACAACTTTGGAAAAACCTGTATATTGAATAGGCAGGTTTTCAAAATGCTTGGGTCCTCCAACTTACCATCTAAACATTTTGATCCTGGTTCACAGAGGTCCGAGTTAAACAGACAGCCTGAAATGAATGAAATAAACAATGAAAATAAGAGAAAAACTTTTATGTACAGGTCAACCTCATTATAGCACTATCATTGGGGTCCAGGGAAACAAACTGTGTTATAAGTGAAACCGTGTTGTAATAAGGTTATTTACAATAAACATATTGAATAATAATCAGTTTGGGAGTCATGACATGGCCATGTTATACTGAAAACGGCACTATATTGTGAGGGTCATTATAATGAGGTTGAACTGTACTGTACAAGTCTGTCCAAAACATACTGTAAAGTTTGCAAATGGAGATGCAAAAAAAAAACAACAAGTAGCCCAAGGGCAACGATCGCTCACCTGAGAGTCAACAAGTACAGTCACTGGACAAAGTGAATTTTTTTTCTCTTTTTTTTTTTACCCTAAATGGGGTATGATGATGGCCATCTTGGTAATGTTTCAGGTCTATGGCTGCAATAGTTACTATAGGATCATTGGTCCTGTAAACGCTTACCTGAGACCCAGTTGTCACTTTTCCCCATGTTTCCATGTTTGCCTATGTTTCCAAAATTGACCTTGACCTAAATTAATCACATACATGTACCTTCATCTACTCTATTAGTTGTTTGCATCTACCACTTTTCAGGTCTCAGGCTGCATTTAGTTTACAAAATATCCATTGTTTTTACTTTTTCCCATGTAAAAGCCTATGTTTCCAAAATTGACCTAAGTTGCCATAAAATAGGTCAAGGTCATCTTAGGGTCATCATTTTATCAAACTATGATGGACTGGAGTCCCAAATGCTACATACCAAGTTTCGTGAAAATCGGCCTGCCTGTTCTGGAGAAGAAGATTTTTGAGTGGTTTTTACCATATATGGTCGTGGCGGCCATCTTGGTCATGTGATCTAGATTTCAGGATCAAATTTTCGTTACCCCTACCCAGGGATGCTCCACATAAAATTTCAGTTTGATTGGCCATGCGGTTTCAGAGCAGAAGATCTTTGAAAAGTGTGTATAGACGACAGATCGGCCAAGGTCAAGAGATGACCTTGACCTAAATTAATCACATACTTTCATTAGTTGTTTTGCATCTACCACTTTTCAGGTCTCAGGCTGCAATAGTTTTCAAAAAATCCATATTTTTTACTTTTTCCCATGTAAATGCCTGTTTCCAAAATTGACTTGACGTAAAATAGGTCAAGGTCATCCTAGGGTCATTATTTGATCAAACTACGATGGGCTGGGTACCAAATGCTACATACCAAGTTTCGTGAAAATCAGCCTGCCTGTTCTGGAGAAGATTTTTGAGTGGTTTTTACCATATATAGGCGTGGCGGCCATCTTGGTCATGTGACCCAGATTTCGCGACCATATTTTTGTCCCCACTACCCAGGGATGCTCAACATAAAATTTCACTTTGATTAGCCAAGCAATTTAAGAGAAGAAGATCTTTGAAAAGTGTGTACAGATGACAGACCCTTCAAGGTCAAGAGATGACCTTGGCCTAAATTAATCACATACCTTCATCTACTCCATTAGTTGTTTGCATCTACCACTTTTCAGGTCTCAGGCTGCAGTAGTTTTCAAAAAATTGCAATTTTCCGCTTTTCGTCTTATAAGTCAATGGAAACTTTAAGTTGCCATAGCAACCAAAGTAGTGGCACAAGAACAATAAAAAACTAAAACTTTGTAGAGGCTAATATCATAAGCATGTATGCAAAGTTTCAGCTTCATCCGCCTTACAGCTTCTGAGAAGAAAATTTTTGAATATTTTTTCGAAAATTTACCCTTTACTTTGCTATAGCAACCAAACGAATAAAGCAATTTTGACAAAGGTGCCTAACACCGGGAGGACTACTCAATAAACATTTGTATGTAAAAACAAAATTTCAATATCCTCAATGAAATGGCAGAAATTGCAAATTTCCACTTTTTGCCTTATAAGTCAATGGAAACTTCAAGTTACCATAGCAACCAAAGTAGTTGGACAAAGACAATAAAAAACACAAACTTTGTACAGGCTAATGTCATAAGCTTGTATGCTAAATTTCAGCTTCATCCCCCATACGGGTTCTGAGAAGAAGATTTTTGAATATTTTTTTCGAAAATTTACCCTTTATGTTGCTATAGCAACCAAACGAAACAAGTGACAAAAGTTGCCTTAAACGTGAAGGACTACTCAATAAACATTTATGTAAAAACAAAATTTAAATATCCACAGCCTGACAACGTAAAATGCCAATATCCACTTTTCTCCATTCAAGTCAATGGAAACTTCAAGTTGCCATAGCAACCAGAGTTCTTATCCGATCAAAATAAAAAACGCAAATATTCGTTCCCCCTTCCTGTAGATGCTATATGTGAAATATGAAAAGATTCAGCCTGGCAGCTTCAGAGAAGTTGTTTGAAAATGTTGATGACGACGGACTACGCACGGACACCGGCTCGACCACTATACTATAAGCTCACCTGTGAGCCTTCGGCTCAGGTGAGCTAAAAAAAAAGAAAAAAAAAAAAAACAGAATCAGAATGGTTTACTGATGAAACGTCAAATCAGTCTATACTGTACATAAGGCTTGTCTCTACTATGTACAGGAAAATAGCTAAAAACGGGGTCAACACCATCAAAGACCGTAACGCACCATAACTTAACACAACAAAACGTAATGAATGAAGGAATCAGAGAGAGACAATAAACAGCTTTTTCTGTCAATCAAATATACATTCGCAGGTTGCTGACGCTATTTACCACATATGCTCCTCATTGTATAGAATGCAGCTAAAAATCTTTGAATTAACACCTGAAGCTGATGAGAAGTTCCTAGAAACCAGAGGACCAATGGTCCTGTAAACGCTCACCTGAGATCTGCTGCATATACCAATAAACATGTATGAATATTATGGTATTTAATTCCAGTGCAGGGGCAGATGAAGCCCTTGGGCCATTTTCTTTTTTTCTGAATCTTCAATATTCTGTCCATTTGCCAATTTCCTGCTGGCTTTTCCCTTCAAATGACATTTTAACAGTTTTCCCAATTCAAATGCATAGGCAACCCATGTTGACCTTGCCATAAACTTGGTCAAGGTCATCACAGGGTCATGATTTATATATACATTAAAGTACTTTAGCCATCGATGCTTCACGCCAAGTTTCCTTGAAATCAGTCTATTGGTTTCAGAGAAGAAGATTTTTGATGGGTTTTTACCATATATGGGCATGGCGGCCATCTTTGTCATGTGACCTAGATTATTTATATACACAATGATTCCCCCATTCTATAGATGCTTCACATAAAATTTGGCTTTGATTGGCCAAGCGGTTTCAGAGGAGAAGACGTTTGAATATTATGGAAATATACATGTATATTGCCCCGGGGTGGGGGCACATGAGCCCCTGGGGTCCAATTTTTTTCAGAATCATTAATATTAAGTCCTACTTCCCATTTCCTGCAAGACTTTCACTTTAAATTACATTTTAAAAGTTTTCCCCATTCAAATGCATTGGTGACCTATGTTGACCTTGCCGTAAAATAGGTCAACGTCATCACAGGGTCATGATTTATATATACATTGTAGTGCTTGAGCCATCAATGCTTCATGCCAAGTTTTGTTGAAATCGGTCCACCGGTTCTGGAGAAGAAGATTTTTGAAGGCGTTTTTACCATATATGGGCATGGCGGCCATCTTGGTCATGTGACCTGGATTTTTTATGTACATATTTGTTACCCCTTCCTATTTATGCTTCACATAAAATTTGGCTTTGATTGGCCAAGTGGTTTCAGAGGAGAAGACGTTTGAATATTATGGAGATATACATGTATATTGCCCCGGGGTGGGGGCGGATGAGCCCCTGGTGCCCAATTTTTTTCAGAATCATTAATATTCAGTCCTACTGCTCATTTTCTGCAAGATTTTTCCTTTAAATGACAATTGAACAATTTTTCCCATTCAAATGCAAGGGCGACCTATGTTGACCTTGCCGTAAAATAGGTCAAGGTCATCGCAGGGTCATGATTTATATATACATTGTAGTACTTGAGTCATCGATGCTTCATGCCAAGTTTGGTTGAAATCGGTCCAGTGGTTCCGGAGAAGAAGATTTTTGAAGGGTTTTTACCATATATGGGCATGGCGGCCATCTTGGTCATGTGACCTGGATTATTTATATACACATTGGTTCCCCCTTCCCATAGATGCTTCATGTAAAATTTGGCTTTGATTGGCCAAGCTGTTTCAGAGAAGAAGATCTTTGAAAATGGTGGACGACGGACGGACGGACGACGGGCGGACGACGGGCGGACGACGGACGGACAGACGGACGACGGAGCATGGGTATACTATAAGCTCACCTTGTGAGCCTGACGGCTCAGGTGAGCTAAAAATGGTTTCTAATCATCCTTCTAACCATTGATATCAATTTCACTATATTAGTAGAAACAGGAACCTTGTTTCATTTGAGCCGCATCATGTGAAAATCTGATTTTTGCCTGTACGAAAACAAAGGCCCAGATCAGTTGTGCAGTAGCTGTACAGCTGTTCAGCGCCTTTGTTTTTGCTTCTTCTACTTATATCCAAAATTTCAAGATTCTAGCCTGCTTCTGTAACTGTACAGACTATTTTGTGTCAGACCTGGTCGGAAACCCTGAAGACCGGTTTTCTTATGTCTTGACTCATTTAATCTAGACTGATTACCAGGGTTCTATTTCACTTAGAACATTTTTTTTGCCATTCATGGAAGTTGAAAATATAGTATCATGTTACTGAATACACACTACAGAATATACATGTACTATGTAGTGTGCTCTTCAAAATCAGTGAAGAAACTTGTTACATGCTCTCAATACCATTGAGATTTATGCAAAAGTCATGTAACCATGGCAACCCTACTGGAAAGGGTGTGGGACAGCCAGGCTAAAGTGAGAGGCAATTACTTTTTTTTTATTGTCCCGGACGTGCAGAGGAAATGACGGGGCCTTGATATTATGATCCTTAACCCAGGGAGATTTTCTAATATGAAGGGCAGGGCAGGGCAAAGAGCATGGTTTTGACCTCCAGTTTGTCCCCTGGGGGTGGAGTCTACAGCAGGGAACTGGAATGTCATAATCCCTGCTCTTCCCCGTAGGTGGGGAAGCCGTGACGGGAAAGCCGTGGTTACACATGACTGGTGCATTATGCAAAGAGTTAGCAAAATTGGGCAGGATTTTGGTTATACTATATAAAATTATGATTTTACTAGATTCCAGTAACTGATAAGCCATAAGTCTGACAGGTACTCAAATAAACTTGATCAATGAAAACCTTTACTTTATGTTTTTACGTTGTGTCCTTAATGTCAGCTATAGAGAGGATTGACTACATTAATTGGATGAAAAAATAGACATGCGTCTGCTATACGCCAAGACTACCATGAGCTTCCTAAGTTTATGGACACGTATATGGCTGAGCGAACAGTGTAGAATGGCAACAGACTGGTGTTACAAGCAGTCTGACCAGAGTCTAAAGTGTTTGCCAATTTGTCAATTTTATCGGTATCCCTTCCAGTGCTTTTGCATTGCGGCAATTATTTATAGAATTTTCAGTGATATCAAAACATTCCATGATATCCAATTATGGCTGATATTTCTTCAAGGAAAGCAAGAATATGAGCAGACATAAGAGAATTATATTCTTGACATGTCTACCGCAAAATCTGATTATGTTTAGCTATTTCAGACACAAAGTTGGTGGACAAATTTTCAACATTGCTGAAAAAATAATTCAATTATTCACTTACATGTTCAGACACAAAAAAAATTATTTCCAAACAAGGAAAAGACATACAGACTGATGTAATAATTGAAAGCACTAAATTTGTGGGTTCTCACAACATGTGCTGAGCATGAATTTGATACAGAAATTTTCTAGTAACAGAAATGACACTGCCTCAGAATTTCATCTTGAGAATTTAATTATTTTCTATTTAGAGACACAGTAACTCTAATGTCAACTTCCTCCTTAAACTTGTTAAATCTTCGGTTTCCTCCATTTGAGTT
Organism: Rugalucina vietnamica; assembly: GCA_964017185.1. Taxonomy (NCBI): domain Eukaryota; kingdom Metazoa; phylum Mollusca; class Bivalvia; order Lucinida; family Lucinidae; genus Rugalucina; species Rugalucina vietnamica. The sequence goes on from OZ024869.1 coordinate 5,318,764, forward strand.
GCATTTAATATGTGTATAAAGACAGGACTCATAACTGATTTTAATAGAGAGATCAAACATGATTATCCATTGTGTCATACTTTCTTTCCTGTCCAATGAGTACCCACAACATAAGTTTTTATGACGAAAGGAGAAAAATTATGCCTTAATTATCATCCATTATCATCCAATTACCTCTTGATCTACTTCTCTGACAAATAAATAACCACAAGAATACCCCCGTCATGTGTTGACTCTGCGTACTGTTAGTTTAACAGGTAGCTCTGACTTTCATAATAACATTACGTGACTTTAAACGCCACCTTTTTCTTCTGCTGCATAATTCAGTTGACTTTTTATAGATCCTCCTACACGATCAATGAATCGCCTAGAAAACATGAATGGGCCAAAGACTGACAAAAACAACAAAACCAGACATACAAGTCTACCAATAATTCCATCACTTTTTGAATCTGTTTGGTTCGGTTATGGCTAATGTTCAGTAAAGAATTTTCAAGTAATTTCGGGATTTAGCCATCGCTTCCTGGTACTGTAGGGAGCTTAAAGTGTCTTGGTCAAGGACATTAAATGGTGGCAGTACCAAGGTATTGAACACTGGACCTCTCACTCCATGGTCCTGTAGTAAACCACAAGGCCACTGATATTGCATCTGTGTGTAAAATGGTGCAGAATACATGTTCAAATTTGAGCTGCCGCATGGGAAAACCAACAATATGCCTAGGCGAAAACAAAGACGCAGATCAGCTTCGCAGTAACCCCAAAGCTGATCAGCAACTTTGTTTTCGTTAAATGGATAGTACAATCCCTCTTCTTCATTCATCCGAAATTTCAAGCTTCTAGCTATCTTCTGTGACTGTACAGTCTGGTTTGTGTCAGACCTGGTCGGGACCCAAATTGTTGGTTTTCTCATGCACAGGCTCATTTCTATCTGCACATCAATCTGTTCACTCTCCAAGTCAGTTTGAATGCTGCACGGGTGAATCCTTGGTGAGTTGGTGTATTCTGGCACAAATATTGGCCTTGACATGTTTCAAGCCCACACCTCGACCCAACGGCCTTAACCTATATTTTACCATCCAATGACTCTTTGTCCATCAAGCAACAATTATAAAATGTAACTAAATCTAAATGGTATGGGTAAAGCCTCATCAGTTACCCACATGGCATGTTTTCTTCTGAAGAGGCTATAATTGGTATTGAAGAAATGCTTTATTGCAATAAAAGGATTAATAAACTTCCAGACATTTTGAAATTTTCCTGGTAATCAATCAATGTAAAATCAATAAGAAGAAAGTGAGTTGGAGTAATGGTACAACCCTGTCAGAGCCGATGATCCTAGCCATCTATCAACTGGAAGCCAACAACTCCACAATGGCATATTTTAATATGAGCCTGAGTGAGAAAACCAACAATTTGGGTTCCGACAGGTCCGACACAAACTGGGCTGTACAGTCGCAGAAGATGGTTAGAGGCTAGAAATTTTGTACCTAAGTAGAAGAGGGATCGTACTATCCATGTAGCGAAAACAAAGGTGCTGATCAGCTTCAAATCAATAGGTACTGGGTTTGATCCCCACTATGGGCACCATGTTGTGTCCTTGAGTAATTCTCATTAACTTCCTAGCGTAGTGGTTAATACTGGTAAAGTGGTCGCTATGTCCCGACATGACTGAAACATTGTTGACTGGGATGTTAAACCTAAATACAAACAAACAAATAAAAAGTGCTGTTGGAACTGGCCATTTGGATACCACACCAATTTATCTACCAAATAACATCATAGCAGCTGTGTGTGGCTAATATTTGGAAACTATCGAGACATGCATTTAAACATTTAGTTTTTTGCACATGATATGGAATTGGACATGAACTAACATTGTCTCCTTACAAATGAGTCGCTTTGAAAGAAAAGGGATCTTCAGGGTTTCCGACCTGGTCCAACACAAACTGGCCTGTACAGCCACAGTTGATAGCTCGAAATTTGGGATTTAAGAAGACGAATTGTACATTCCTTGTAACGAAAACAAAGGTGCTGATCAGATGTGCAGTTACTTTGTTTTCACACAGGCAAAAATCTGGTTTTCTCATGATGTGTCTCAAATGTACAGTACAACATTAAAATGCTTTCTTTGGGGTCCATAGCAGCAGACCGTGTTATAAGTGAAACCATGTTATAATAAGGTTATTTGCTATATCCCAGGTGAAAATGACACTCAAATTTCAGTGGAATTACAGTGGAATATCAATGTTACAGCGGAATATCACTGATATTATGCTGTAACACTGATATTCCAATGTAATTCCACTGAAATTTCAGTGGAATTTCAGTGAAAATTGAAATTGCACTGAAATTTCAGTGTAATATCAGCTTGTAAAATTTCACCAAAATTTCACCGATATTGCAAAGAAATATTGCAGTGAAATTGCAGTGTTAAATTAGCTTGTAAAAAATTTGCTGAACACTTTTCTTTGAGATGAAAATTGCTATGAAAAAAAACTACTGCTTTTTAGCATGTTAGTTTTAGTTTTGGTGTCAATCTTTGGATCACTCACTAAACAGTGTCTAAATCTGATGATAAATTAATGAAGGAGACTTTAATTTTTTTAACTTAATTCTCATGTTGTTTGCTTAGTACAACTCCTTATAACACTTCTCATTATCACTTTGATTTTAATATAACATATGGCCGTCTCTTGACTCGCGAAATTTTCCTTAATTGCTATTGTAACAAAAATGAAGGTGCAAGATTGTGTACAACATTTTCCCCATTCTATAACCCTTGCCATGGCGGCCATCTTGGTCATGTGACCTGGACCATTTTTTATAAACTTTGGTTTCCACTTCCCTAAGGATACTGTGTATAAAATTTGGCTTTGATTGGTCCAGTGGTTTCTTAGAAAATTAAGTTTTCAATTTTATATGTAAATGACCTTTAGCCAAGGTCAAGAGGCTGATGATGGCCTTAACATTTATACTCACAACACTTCATTAGCTTAACGTGTTGACTGTATCTACCAACTTTCAGGTCACAGGCTACAAAACTTCCTGAAAAATTCAATGTTTTCACTTTTTTCCATTGAAAAGCCTATGTAACCAAAATTGACCTTGCCATAAAATAGGACAATTATGATGGGCCAGAGTCCCCGATGCTACCAAGTTTCGCTGAAATCGGTCCACCCGTACCAGGTTCCAGAGAAGAAGATTTTTTTATGGTTTTTACCATATATGGGCATGGCGGCCATCTTGGTCATGTGACCTGGACCATTTATATAAACTTTCGTTCCCCCTTCCTAAGGATGCTCCAAGTGAAGTTTGGCTTTGATTGACCCAGCAGTTTCAACGGAGATCTTTGAAATTGTGGACGACAGAAATATTCCATTGAAATTTCAGTGAAATAACCAAATTACCCATAATCTAATGACCTTTGACCCTACTTCCTTTTCCTGTTGCACATAATTTTGAAAGGCACACAAAAATCTAATCTGAACTAAATCTTCAAACATCTAAGATATGAGAATGACTACAAACTAGAAATTTGAAGACTAAACAGCAGACAAGTTCAGAGTAAGTAATAGATGAAGATATAGTGCAAAGCACTGATGGGAATGGTCCAGAGGATGCATGCTTATGTAGAAGACATGAGGGAATGAGAACAATCATGGATAGAAAAAATGATAAAGGCAGCAGGGCTAGTATATGTAAGTTTTAGAAGAACTTTTATATCAATACAAAATATTATTATACAATGTGCATGTTGTTCTCAACATAGTTTCTCATTTCTCATACTGTAGAAGTGTCCCATTACCCCACCCATTACCTCCCAAAGTTACAAATCACATGTCAGTCCTACTAGGCCTTGAAAACCAAGGAAGGCCAGGTAGAAGCAAAACTGACAGTTCAGGTAGACATCATTAAAAAACTAATTTGTTTGCATTTTCTAACCAATCCTCCAGGTATATTGCAACCTTGGTGTCAGTGCTATTTCACTGAAATTTCAGTGTAATTTTTGGTGAAATTTCATTGAAATTACAGTGATAAATTTGGTCAATATTTTAGCAGAATTTCAGTGAAATTCTGATGGAATTGCAACGAAATTACAGTGATAAACAATATCATAAAAACAGTGGAATTTCAGTGAAATTCTGATGGAATTACACTGAAATTGCAGTAATAAATTTGGTCAATATTTTAGCAGAATGTCAGTGAAATTCTGATGAAACTAGAATTGTCAGAGAATCTGACTATAGCCCCGCTTCTCAGCTTTTTTTGCAGGGTGAAAAAACAATGACAGGTAACTATCACAAGCTAGATCTCGTCAATATTGATGCGCATACAAAATTTGGTCTGATTATGTCAATTCGTTCTCAAGATATTGAGCGGAAACGAAAGTCTGACCTCAATAAAGGGCCATAACTCTGTCATAATTTTGCGATAAATGATGGGTAACAATCCCAAGCTAGATCTTGTCAATGATGATGTGCATACAAAATTTGGACGGATTCTGTCAATTCAATCTCAAGATATTGAGCGTAAACGAAATTCTGAAGTCAATCAAGGGCCGTAACTCCGTCAAAATTTTGCGAAAAATGACGGGTAACAATCCCAAGCTAGATCTTGTCAATGTTGATGTACATACAAAATTTGGTTGGATTCTGTCAATTTGTTCTCAAGATATTGAGCGGAAATGAAATTCTGAAGCCAATCAGGGGCCGTAACTCCGTCAAAATTTTGCGAAAAATGACAGGTAACAATCCCAAGCTAGATCTTGTCAATGATGACGTGCATACAAAATTTGGTTGGATTCTGTCAATTCGTTCTCAAGATATTGAGCGGAAACGAAATTCTGATGTCAATCAAGGGCCGTAACTCCGTCAAAATTTTGCGAAAAATGACAGGTAACAATCCCAAGCTAGATCTTGTCGATGATGATGTGCATACAAAATTTGGTCGGATTCTGCCAATTCGTTCTCAAGATATTGAGCGGAAACAAAATTCTGACGTCAATCAAGGGCCGTAACTCCGTCAAAATTTTGCGAAAAATGACGGGTAACAATCCCAAGCTAGATCTTTACAATGTTGATGTGCACACAAAATTTGGTCGGATTCTGTCAATTCGTTCTCAAGATATTGAGCGGAAATGAAATTCTGACGTCAATCAAGGGCCGTAACTCCTTCAAAATTTTGCGAAAAATAACCGGTAACAATCCCAAGCTAGATCTTGTCAATGTTGATGTGCATACAAAATTTGGTCGGATTCTGTGAATTCTTTCTCAAGATATTGAGCGGAAAGGAAATTTTGACATCAATCAAGGGCCGTAACTCCATCAAAATTTTGCGAAAAATGACAGGTAACGATACCAAGCTAGATATTGTCAATGTTGATGTGCATACAAAATTTGGTTGGATTCTGTCAATTCCTTCTCAAGCTATTGAGCGGAATGGAAATTCTGACGTCAATCAAGGGCCGTAACTCCGTCAAAATTTTGCAAAAAATGACGGGTAACAATCCCAAGCTAGATCTTGTCAATGATGATGTGCATTCAAAATTTGGTTGGATTCTGTCAATTGGTTCTCAAGATATTGAGCGGAAACGAAATGCTAACGGAATCACGGAATCACGGAACCACGGAATCACGGAACCACGGAAGGACAGGGTGAATCCAGTATAGCCCCACTTTTTCAAAGCGGGGCTATAATTACACCAAAATTTCAGTAAAATTATGATGTAAATTATAGTGAAATTCTGCTAAAATATTGACCAAATTTATCACAGGAATTTCACTGAAATTCCACTGGAATTTCAGTGGAATTTCCCTGAAATTCCACTGAAATTACAGCACTTTTTTCACCAGGGATATAGACGTAATTATCAATGTGGTAGTCATGACATGGGTGTGTTATATTAAAAACCGCATTAAAGTGAGGCATGTTATAATGCGGCTGAAGTTATTGTGTAGAAGGTGTTTTGAGTTTCATTGTTCTGTTACCTTAGTAACCAAAGGTAGCAATAACCTTGGCATAGACCAAAAATGAGGATGCAACCTGATTCTTAACAATTTTTTTACTTGACAGATTGAAAAAGTCAGTGTTCGTGAGTGAGATAAAGTCATTGCATGACAACTATCCATCCTAAGGCAAAACATGACCAGAAGAAAATCCAGGAATCGATCAAATGACAGTTCTTAATGAGAAAACCAACAATCTGCATATACGAAAACAAAGACGCAGATCAGCTTTGCGGTGACCGCAAAGCTGATCAGCATCTTTGTTTTTGCTAAACGGATAGTGCAATTCTTCTACTTTCTAAATCCAAAATTTCAAGCTTCTAGACATCTTCTGTGATGGTACAGACCAGTTTGTGTCGGACTTGATCAAAAACCACATTGTTGGTCTTCTCAAGGCGCGGATCAAATGACAGTTCTTAATGAGTGCTAACTCCATGAGGAGTTGCAGTGATTTTTTTCTTGCTAATATCAACACTAAGTAATATAGAGAGGAGCATGCAATGGAAGACCACAAACTGTTTTTGTTTACGAAGGTTGTAAAGAATTAAATGCTTAAATTTAGAACTCAAAGCAAAGGGCAGCCAGATTATTTTAAAGAATAAGGACTTTGTTGAACAAGAATCACCTACTGGAACATATTCAATGGTTTAAATTAGAGCTATTCACAGCCACAAATTTGCCTTTATGTTGCTTATACAAAAACAAAAAACATGTGTCCAATGTCCATGAATATTGATCACAACCACTTTATTTGAATATCTGGCTGTTAAAGGTCTTGGAATAGCATTGGTATAATATCTCTTATTAAAGCCCTGATCTTATAATAACAAACTCAATATAAGCTTACTGAAACATTATCAGCCTATCAATGACAAAGCTTCTGCAACAAAATCACTAGCTATCAGACTATACAACATTAATCCTGGCAATAAAAGAAATATAAGTCTAGATATCAAATTAGACCAAGCACTTCAAAGTGCATCAGAATCGTCACCTATTTTCTACGGTCTGTTGAGCAAAAGCTCAAATGAGCTACCATATTGTTGCACAAAACAGTGCCTATATATATAATGAACAAAGTATTTCTGGTAATGTCCCAGTCAATAATTTTTCAGTCATGTCGGCATTGTGGTGACAGAGACATCTCTTCCATCTCTAACCATACTGTGGGGATCGAGCTTAAAGTCACTCTTGCATATTCCTAAGGATTTAACATTATGTAGGTAGGTATTGAACCCAGGACCTCAAGCTCTGACACCTGTATATACTCTACCAACAGGAAATAATGCTTCCCATAAATACTGCTTTGAAAATTGAAAATGGGTGGTTATACAAATATAGCAAAAGTGAGCAAAGCTCACATACCCCCGGCGGTAGCCATCAGCGTTCATACCACTTTGAGACAAAAAGCAGATTACAGAAAAAGGTATACATCTAGTGTTACATCCAACAAAAATATATTCATAAATAAAAAAGCAAAAACTATATCCCCCTAATACTTCCTATGCCGGACAATAAGGTGCAGATTTGTATAGGAGTGACAGATAGTAAAAGAAACAAAGTAAAAAAAAAGAAGACAAAAGTAAACTACAGAATCATTATCTTGTTTTCAGTAATAGAGTAGGCCGTTCTGAACATGCATATAAAATTTGAAGTCTCTAACTCTTATACAGACTGAGCTGATATGATGGAAAAATTTCTCAGATAGAGAGAAAAATGGATAAATAAAGGGAATGATAAGCCAGAGATTGTTGATTCTCTAATACACAATACAACTTGTCATACCCAAGCTTTGTACCAAATTTCAAAATTCTAGGTTAAGTAGTCCCTGAGAAATCTTTGACACAAAATGGTGCAGATTTGTATAGGAGTGACAGATGGGAAAAGTAATAGAGTTGGTTATTCTGAACATGCATATAAAATTTGAAGTCTCTAACTCTTATACAGACTGAGCTGATATGATGGAAAATTTTCTCGGATAGAGAGAAAAATGGATAAATAAAGGGAATGATAAGCCGGAGATTGTTGATTCTCAAATACACAATACAACTTGACATACCCAAGCTTTGTACCAAATTTTAAAATTCTAGGTTAAGTAGTTCCTGAGAAATCTTTGACACAAAAAAAGTTTACAGACAGACAAACAGACAAACAGACAGACGGAAAAAGCAAAAACTATATACCCCCTAATACTTCGTATGCCGGGGGTATAATGAAGTAAACTGCAATATATCTATATGGGCCCACGCCCACTGGTGCCCCAAAAAATTGATGGGCTGATTGTGCCTCCAGACAAAGCTTATGCGCTACTGCATGTACTGACTGACCATCTGATTACTGGTTAACTGCTCAGGTCTGAGCCTGCCCAGGAAAAGTGATTCAAGTCCATCCATACATATATACTTAAAGCAATTTTTGGATGTCATGACAACCTAATTTTGAGTAAAGGCCCCATAAAATGGTGGCAACGTCCCGACATGCCCATAGCTGTTGACTGTCACTGGGACGCTAAACCACAACTAAAACAAAACTTTTTCATTAAAAGCCTTCATGGTGTCGTGGTAAAGTCACTGGCCTGGTAAATGAGGGTGTCTTTAATAATAATAAAATTATTGACTTTATTTAACAAGAGTAAATTTTAGTTTGATACCAGGCTTCTCCAGTCCTTCGGATAAATCCTGCCTCCATATGACCATAGGTTTTGAGGGGTATAAAAACACTATACAACTAATCAACTTTATCATAACTAAAAGATTTTAAAATGTCTTGAGAATGACATTATGAAGAAATAAAAGCATTAATTCTGAGGTCTCCTTTTTAAATAGAGGTCTCTAACCTAAGATTAGTAAATTTCCTGGTAAACCTAGAAACTATAAAGACCCGGAAATAGCCCCTTGGAGAGACTGTGAAGATACATTTAGAAAACAATTACACAATCATTAAAGCTGAACCAATGTCACCGAATAAATGTGAGAATCAAGCAGAAAAAAAGTGTTAAAACAGTTGATCCCCTCGGCAAGAAAGCCCATCTTCGGCTTTTCGGATCTTGTCAACTAAAAGCTCTAGCTTTTGGATATACAACACTAGGGATGGCTACAACCATGAATTTTTATGAGATAAGAGTATAGGAAAATTGTACTATCCATGTAGCGAAAACAAAGGAGCTGATCAGCTGCACAGTAACTGCACAGCTGATCTGCTTCTTTGTTTTCGCATAATTGTTTTCTCATAAGCTGCTATGTGTGAAAGTGCTGTTTATGGCCAGATATGGAAACCATAATCAATAGCCTTGAAGCACTGCCTGAAATCATTCTGATAATAAAATTAGCCACGTAATCAGAAAACAGGCTTTAGATGCATTTGGCGAAATCAAATACGCAGATTAATTGTGCAGCTGATTGCTGCCTTTGTTTTCATTTCAATGACTGCCCAATCCATTTTCTTCTCCAATCCGAAATTTCAAGCTGTAAGTCTTCTTCTGTGACCATGTTGGCAGGTTTGTGTCAGACATAGTCAGAAATTTTGAGGATGGGTTTTCTCTTGATGGCACAAATCACTCTGATAATAAAATGGTCTGTATGTTTGTCACAATACCTTCTAAAATCCAATTATTTGGCTCATTTGTCCATCATATATCTACTTACATGATTGCATTCTCTGATACTGTAAGAACGCAAATTTTCGCGTGACTTTTACTTCATGACTTTTCTGTTTCCTTATTATAAACGAAATATTGAATTCAGGAATATGTAGTCTTGCAGTCTACATATATACGTAAAGCAACTCTATATTAGCAAGAACCTTGAATTCGTGATGTAATAAATTCCCTAATACACATAATTCTCTTGAACATTTCCACATCTACAGTATTAATTTAAGCCTGCCCAGGAAAAGTGGTTTAGTCAAACAATCCATAAATATAAGCCTTAGTTGCTTACTTGGGAGGTAACATTCTTTTTAAACACATTGGCAATGTCAAGACATCGTAATGTTGGGTACGTCCCATAAAATTTGGACAGCATCTCAATATAGCTGTTGAATGGGATGTAAAGAATCATCTCAAACAAACAAATATTTTCCCAGAAAAATAGTTCCAGGAATTTCATTCATGTATTCTTAGCTTGAATGAATGTATTTCTTAATGTATATATACAGGTGATAAACAATATGGATTCTTATATGCCTTCATGGGTCTCTAATAGTTGTTCCCTTTTAACAAATATATGATGCCTCTAGTATGCAGCAGATAGCTTTCTCGTAAAGCAGTCAAGTTTATTTAATGACAGAGGACATGACGTCAAATTAGGCAATCCCTGTAATCAATTACCTACAGGAAACACAGAGGAAAATTACTGCAATTTCTTTTTTTGTCATAATCTTCTGTTGCTTAATGGAACTGTATGAAGGCCAAATATAAAACAAAATGTGTCTCAAGATAATCAGCTTTGTGATGATTGTAAATACAGAAAAATTTTGTGTGACTTTTACTTTCAAAAATTTTATTTTCTTGTTCCGATACTTCCACTCTTGGTGAGTGCATCATGATGTTCGCATGAATCTCACTCTTTTTTTTTTTTCACAAGATAGTCACAAGTTGATTGAAATTTTATTCTCAAGATTATTGTGTACCGTAATAGTCATCATCATACCCTTACGAAAAAAGCTGGCTTTTCTACAGCTTCTGTGCAGCTTTAAAAGCTTCGCAAAAGCTGTAGAAAAGCCGGTGGTATTGGCACCTGCGTATTTGCTGAAGAAGAGCTAGCTTTACCGCAGAGCTGCAGAAAAGCCGCATTTGCGCAGCTATATTGACAAAGATGTAGAAAAGTCGGCTTTTGCAAAGCTTCTGCAAAGCTTTAATGCAGAAAGGCATGTAAATGCAGAAAGCTGCGTAAACACAGAAAGCTGCGTACGCAGAAAGCTGCATAAAAGGTGCCAATACCGCCAGCTTTTCTACAGCTTCTGCGAAGCTAACAAATGCAGCTAGCTGCATAAAGCCGCGTTTAGGCAGCTAAAAAACATGGCTTTCAATAGAGCTGCGTAAACGCAGCTTTTAACAGAGCTGTGTAAACGCGGCTTTTAACAGAGCTGTGTAAACGCGGCTTTTAACAGAGCTGTGTAAACGCGGCTTTTAACAGAGCTGCATAAATGCGGCGTTTAATAAAGCTGCATTTCTACAGCTTTGACAAACCTGCATCTTTAAAAAAAAATCTGCAAAGGAACAGACAAACAAAAAAGGTTTGAAACATTTTAATATAAAAAGAACAGAACTAGATAACAGAATTGGCTTTGATTGGCCTAGCAGTTTCAGAAGAGAAGATCTTTGAAATTGTGGACAACGACGGACGATGGACGGATGGCGGAGCATGGGTATACTATAAGCTCACCTGGTGAGCCTTCAGCTCAGGTGAGCTAAAAATAGAAAATGTTCAGTAATTTTTATATTTTTCTTCTTTTTGCTCAAAATATTAGAAGCGCTGTGAGAGGCAGTTTCTAATAAGAGCTGTCGCAGGACAGCACGCTCGACTGCTTCTGACCTTTATCAAACATAAGGCCAAACCTGACCTGTAACCTAAAGCATAATGCTCATACATCTTTTTGCCTTGATACAATAAGGCAAAATCTCTGAACCATGAAAGTTTACTTAACTACCATTTAAAGGTCTCACTCATGTTGTGAAAGAAGTGTGTTCATATACCAACTGAGTGCCAAGATAAAAGGCAAAATCACTGAACTGTGAAATAAGGTCACACTGACCTATATGTACTTTAGGGTCAAAGGTCTAGTCAAACTTACTCATAATGTGAAAGAAATATGATCATATACCCGTTGAGTGTTGAGATATAAAGCAAAATCACTGAACCATGAAATTAGGTCATAGTGACCTATAAGTATGTTTGGGTTCAAGGTCTGGTCATACTCATTCATAATCAGAGAGAAGTATGAAAAAATACCAACTGAGTGTCGAGATATAAGGCAAAATCACTGAACCATGAAATCAGGTCACAGTGACCCAAGAAAACTTTATGGTCAAAGGTCTTGTCATGCTCAAACATATCGTGAAAGAAGTATGTTCATATACCAATTGAGTGCCGAGATATAATGCAAAATCACTGAACTGTGAAATTAGGTCATAATGACCTAGGACTACTTTACAGTCAAAGGTCTTGTCATACACAGACATAGTGTGAAAAAAGTTTGTTCATAAACCAATGGAGTGCCCAGATATAAGGCAAAATCACTGAACCATGAAATTAGGTCATAGTGACCTATAAGTAAGATTGGGTTAAAGGTCTGGTCATACCCATTCATAATCTGAAAGAAGTAAGAAAAAATACCAATAGTGTGTCGAGATATAAGGCAAAATCACTGAACCATGAAATTAGGTCACAGTGACCTATAAATATATTGGGGTCAAAGGTCTGGTCATGCTCAAACATATCGTGAATATAGTATGTTCATATACCAATTGAGTGCCAAGATATAAGGCAAAATCACTGAACCATGAAATTAGGTCACAGTGACCTATAAATATATTGGGGTCAAAGTTCTGGTCATACTCACTCATAATCTGAAAGAAAAATGAAAATATACTAATTGTGTGTCAAGATATAAGGCAAAATCGCTGAACCGTGAAATAAGATCACAGTGACCTATAAGAAGTATATTGGGGTCTTAGGTCTGGTCATACTCACTCATAATCTGAGAGAAGTATGAAAATATACTATTGAGTGTCAAGGTATAAGGCAAAATCAATGAACCGTGAAATTTGGTCACAGTGACCTACATGTATAAGTATATTGGGGTCAAAGGCCTGGTCATACTCATAATCTGAAAGAAGTACGTGTATGAAAATATACTAACTAAGTGTCAAGATATAAGGCAAAATCAGTGAACCATGGAAAGTAGGTCAACCGACCCTTACCGTCATGACACACAAGTCAGTGTAACAAAGTTAAAAGATGAATTACCAACCATCTTCCTAAGTTGTTTCTATTAATAAATAAAAAGAAAAAATATGTATTTCAAGGAGTTTCAGGTTCTAGTTTTTAACCCCCCCCCCCCCACCCCCCCCCCACCCCCCCCCCAGGCATGGACCCAGGGATACGATGCCATGAAATGAAACTCAACCCTATAGGGTACCTACGGTATGAAAGCCCTCTGATAAAAGGTTTTCAAGATAAAGACTTCTAGAATATAATATCACAGAAAAGCCATTACTATTAATGGTGTTCTAGATTTTAACCTCTAGCCCCACCCGCTGGCAAGAACCCAGGGATCTGATGCCATGGAATGAAAGTCGACCCTACAGGGTGTCAATGGCCCAAGTATCAATGCTTTCGGGTGGCACTAATTACCACAAACCACCACAAACCTCCACAAAACACAACATAAACCACATAAAGCCACACCACAAACCACCTAAGAGCCCAAATTAATAATTGATTCACTTGCTCTGAGAAATTTTGATCAAGATGTATGAACAATGTACATTGTATACTTGGACAAATAGGTCACTGTATAGGCGGCAACTTTAATATTCATATCTGGCATACATGTGATACATTCTTAGGCCCAAATAGGGAGATTGGACATTTTTGGTAGGGAGATTTAGGTCTGAAATAGGGAGGTTTTTTCTCGACAAAATTATAGCCGATTTTACCCCGGAAAATATTTTCAGCAGTCCAGCATTTTGTCAAATGTTTGCACTTCAATATGCATATACAACTGATTCTCACAAATCTATAGATGATTACTTAAAATTAGAATTTTATTATAATTATTGAAAGTAATTTAATTCTGGTTGTAAGACATACTTGCTATGTACCAAATGGATAATGATAGCTTCCTTCAACAGTAGTTCATTGATAAAATAAGTAATTGTGAAATTAGTAAATTATTAAGTTTGTATAGGTTTGAAAAGGAAATTACATGTAGATCTATTTGAAAAAAAAAATAATAAAAAAAAAATCTAAATTGTGCAGATAAGAAAGAAAGAAGTAAACTAATGCAAAAAAGAGGTTTGAAGGTGAAAAGAGGATAAAAAAAAATCTTGTTTCAAAAAAAAAAAAAAAAAAAAATTTGCTGCAGCTGAGATTCGAACTCACGACCTCCCGCGTGACAAGCCATCACCTTAACCACTGCACCACTTGGCCATGATGTCATAGCACTTCATCATTTGACCAGACATAAAAAGCACATGGTTTATGTTTACACAATAAATAATTGCATATAAATGGAAAGTTGTGTATTGTCATTTGTTTACTTCGAGTCTTAGAACAAGTTATTGGAACATGATGGAATAGTGTTTTGGAGTAATATTATTGGGATTATTGCTTTTTTGAAGGTAGGTGTATTTTTTTTTATCAAGCTCAAGACAAACCCCGATGATCACCGATCAATCAACCATGTCAACTTATGTAAGCTTACCTGACATCCTCAAATCAAGTACGACAATTACCTAGCACCTAATAGCGTTAATCCAATTACCTGAGGCCAATAATCACACCTGTCACTTCACACTACGAAAATTTGTCGAGTAGGCGCTGTAAACATTCTGCTAAACGATCTTTTTGGGGAAAACTAAAAAAATGGTGGCTTGCGGAAAAACACCATAGGAATTTTTCTTCATCGGGTTTTAGGTTTTTATATCGTGAGAGCGTTTTTGGGACCAAAATATCGGGAGATTCACGATCAATCGTTAGATATCACATGTATGTATCTGGGCGTGGTTGGCTGGTCCATCTGTTCAAGTAGGGAGATTATAGAAAAGTCGAGCTCAGTCAGCTGAGTGCTGTCACATATTTACCGTTAGAGATCATACATGTATTTTGTCCAATCCAGTGAATTAAAAAAACTCGTATTTCATTCTTATTTTCTAACGAAAAACATGTGAGTTGAATATTTCAACTGTATACATGTAGCTTTTACCTTGGTTAAAAGTAGACCATATCCAATAACGTATTCATAAGGTATTCATAAGGTAACGCACATACAGTAACCTATTTGCCGAATTATACTTAGAAATTTACGAGCACATGTAAGTCTATCACTTAAGCAGATAACTAAATAATAATTAAGGATAAATGAATATAATTATGCTTTTATAGAATAAATCATATGAAATAAAAATGATAGAATGCACTGCAGGTTTTAAATGAACTATCTGAATAAAAGATGTTTTGTTTTGAAATATGAGCTCTGTCCTGACAATATTTGTCTTCGGTTTTATTAAATGATGACATTGTGTGTTCATATATTCACATATAAGTTATTGTTGTTTTTTTTGTTTTCATTTATTTATTTATTTTTTTTTTTTCAATATAATGACCATACATATAATTAACCTTTGATGCAATAGAGCTATGAAGTGGTATGTGGTGTGTCTTGTGGTGGTTTGTGGTGTGTCTTGTGGTGGTTTGTGGTGGTTTGTGGAGGTTTGTGGAGGTTTGTGGTGTTTAGTGCCACCCATGCTTTCTGATGGGTGGTTGTCAAGATATGGACTTCTAGAAAACTATACCACAGAAAAAGCCATTTTTGAAGGTGCTCTAGATTTTAACCTCCAGCCCCACCCCTGGCCTGAACCCAGGAGCCAGATGCCAAATGGAATGAAAGCTAACCCTACAGGGTATCTATGGTCCAAGTATAAATGCTTTCTGATGAGTGGTTGTCAAGATTCTAGAAAACTTGAACGCAAGTAAACGCGAACACGAACATGAACACCAACAAGCATGCGCATGCGTATGGGAACGGGAACGTGGACAACCGGGGTGACTGCAATAGCTCTATGCACTTCGTGCAGTCGAGCTAAAAAATGACAATTTCTTAGAATTGATGTTTAATGGCACAGTCAAACAAGTTATGCATGTTATGTTGACAGTTGAGCTGGCCAGATATACAATGGTGCAGGACAAGCCTCTCTGTGGATGCAGTTTACTAGTATAAAGTGTCCATTCTTTTCACAGTAACTGTCAACTTGCTCTTCTCAAATCAGCAGATGGAGCATTCTGATATGAGGATCCACCTCAGGGCCAGGTACACATGAATAGGCATACTACAGAATTATTTCTATTGGTAGGAGATGTCATTCCATTGCTCTGTGAAAATAGCAATCATGAGTCATGAGGACACCAGATTTTTTTCCTATGCAAAAAGTGCAGTAACTTTGTTTTCACCATATGGATAATACAATCCCTCTTCTTTGTAATTCTGTGCAATCCAACTTCTTTGTAAATCTGAAATTTCAAGCTTCTAGCCTAATCTTCTGTGACTTTACAAGAAGGTTTGTGTCAGACCTGGTCGTAAACCCAGTATTCTGGAGTCGCAGCTTGATTTGTATACCCTCTTGTGTGGGTATAGGTTCTTCCAGCAATGCTGTTGCATTCTCCCCTGTTCAAGGTTAGCTGTTCTATGAACAAACATCTTTATATACCTCAACTTGTTGAAAAACTGGGTCTAGGGAAAAGATTTGCAAGTGCAGTTACCCCCGCTAGTGCTGTTAGTGATTCGTATTCCATCTACGTGTATCTCCATTTTGGACATTACAGAACCCAAACTGAGTAAAATTACAATCACATAGCTTAATCTTATTTTTGTACCGAGATAGAAACGTGCGAATGTTTCTTCATATTGATTCTTGCTTTCCTAATCAAATTTATCCCACAGCAAGTCGCAGAGGCACTAAATGAAATAGTTGTGTTACTTGTGCAAACCCTATCCAAAAGTAAGGACAGGGAAGCATGATACTTGTAGCATCATGGTAGAGTACAACACTCCGATAGATCTTGGTTTAATAACCACCTCTGCAATAATACTGTATAGCCCGTCTCCTTTACCAACACAAATTAAGCTGCCCATAGTACCAGTTAATACCCAGGCAGCAGAGGCTCCGTTCCAACATATTATCACAATGTAATTTAAAATTGTTGATTGAAAAGGATGAATCTGCTTTCCAGTGTTATCAATGGCTGTTTTTTGTGATTGCTATTATATTAACAAAAATAAAAACTAGAAAATGTGTTTATGAAACACTTTGCCCCAAACTGGTAAGTGACTTTCAAGAGTATATAAAAATGTCCAAAAAATGACTAAGTTCAAATTGTAACCAGAGGACCAATGGTCCTGTAAACGCTCACCTGAGATCTGCTGCATATACCAATAAACATGTTTGAATTTTATGGTATTTAACTCCAGTGCAGGGGCAGATGAAGCCCTTGGGCCATTTTCTTTTTTCAAAATCTTCAATATTCTGTCCATTTGCCAATTTCCTGCTGGCTTTTCCCTTCAAATGACATTTTAACAGTTTTCCCAATTCAAATGCATAGGCAACCCATGTTGACCTTGCCATAAATTTTGTCAAGGTCATCACAGGGTCATGATTTATATATACATTGGAGTACTTTAGCCATTGATGCTTCACACCAAGTTTCCTTGAAATCAGTCTATTGGTTTCAGAGAAGAAGATTTTTTATGGGTTTTTACCATATTTGGGCATGGCGGCCATCTTTGTCATGTGACCTAGATTATCTATATATATGTTACAGCCAATTTCATGAAACGGCTAAATATTTCAGCCTTTTCATGAAATGACTAAAAATCTGCTCTAGTCATTTCATGAAATGGCTAAACTAAGAAGGGAACCTTTAAAACAAGAAAAAGACTGAAGTTTATTTTTATTAAGCTCTAGACATTGGTTAAAACATAATAAAGCACATAATGTAAGCACATCAAATGATCAATTGTACGTGTCCAGTTAATATATTGAGATTTTCAATTTCTTACTGGCACAATAATTTCATTTCATTTTTCCTATTGTCATAGGAAAATTCAAAGTTGTTGAATCACACAATATGAGATACTAAGCATTCACTAAATGTCTAAATATCAAGATATCTGCAACATGCCAACACGTATCAATAGTGTACATTTTCAATCGATGCACGACATTTCGTCGACAATGTGTTTTGTCGAAAATTTTGCAACTCCAAAAATTTTCACCGCAAATTCTTGAGATTTATTGCGTAGAAGACTAGCCTATAGGTCCACATTTTGAGCCACCAACCAATAGGGTTAGGGTTAAGGTCTCGGCATGGGGACATTTACGACAAATGTAATTTTCGAGGAAATGTCGCGGAAGCATTTTCAATACCACACATAATGTTCAGTTTTAATAGTGTACATATTTTGTTCATCACAAACCAGAATTACACCAAGAATGTTTCGTGGGTCACCTCTACCTCTGTCAACCATAGGTATAGAAAGAGCAACATTGTCTCCCACTTCAAATCAAAAAAGGTAGTCGAGTGGGATTTATCACACATTTTAATTAGCTTGCAAACTTTGCTTTAATTAGCTTTTATTTGACTATGATCAAAGCAATTGTTTAAACGTCTTTGTTTTTTATTGTGTTTAACTTATAATCATAATCATAACAATTATACTTTTCTTTAACTTTATTATTACTATTATTATTATTATTATTATCATTATTATTATTAATGCCTACAATAATATTCTTTTAAAAGTGAAAATGGAAGTTTATGTACTATCGTGTTCATTTTTGTGGTTTATTAAAATGAATTATTCCTGTTTAGATGATATCAAAGGAATAAATAAAACTCAAGGCAATATCAGTCAATCTGTGTAACAATGACATGGGGATTTTAGTCATTTCATGAAAAGGCTGAAATATCTAGCCTTTTCATGAAATGGCTGAGTGAATTAGTCATTTCACGAAAAGGCTAAAATTTTTAGCCATTTCATGAAAAGGCTGATTTCACAGATTGGCTGTAACATATACATTGATTCCCCCATTCTATAGAAGCTTCACATAAAATTTGGCTTTGATTGGCCAAGCGGTTTCAGAGGAGAAGAAGTTTGAATATTATGGAAATATACATGTATATTGCCCCTGGGTGAGGGCACATGAGCCCCTGGGGTCCAATTTTTTTTCAGAATCATTAATATTCAGTCCTACTTCCCATTTCCTGCAATACTTTCACTTTAAATTACATTTTAAAAGTTTTCCCCATTCAAATGCATTGGCAACCTATGTTGACCTTGCTGTAAAATAGGTCAAGGTCACCACAGGGTCATGATTTATATATACATTGTAGTGCTTGAGCCATTAATGCTTCATGCCAAGTTTCGTTGAAATCGGTCCACCGGTTCTGGAGAAGAAGATTTTTGAAGGGTTTTTACCATATTTGGGCATGGCGGCCATATTTGTCATGTGACCTGGATTTCTTATATACACATTGGTTCCCCCTTCCTATTGATGCTTCATATAAAATTTGGCTTTGATTGGCCCAGCAGTTTCAGAGGAGAAGATCTTTGAAATTGTGGACGGACGGACGGACGATGGACGGACGCCGGATCATGGCCATCCTATAAGCTCACCTTGTGAGCCTAACGGCTCAGGTGAGCTAAAAAAAAGTGACAAATATCAATCTGAGGAGTATATCCCAACCACATGCATATCTTCAGAGCATGGTCACAATGTCTGCACAGTTTCAAAAGTATCGGTATTAAATTGTAGGAGGAGTTGTGCACACAAGGTACCCTCTATCCATTCACTAAAATGCCCGAAAAAATGACTAAGTTCAAATTGTGAAAAAAATGACAAGAAATAATCCAAGGATTATATCCAAACCACATGCATATCTTCAGACCATGCCCATAACATATGTAAAGTTTTAAATAAATTGGCATGAAACTGTAGGAGGAGTTGCGCACACAACGTACCCACTGCCCATTCACTTTCATTGTGAAAATGCCCGAAAAATGGCTAAGTTCAAATTGCGAAAAAAGTGACAAAAATTAATCTGAGGATTATATCCAAACCACATGCATATCTTCAAAGCATGGTCAGAAAATCTGTAAAGTTTCAAGAGAATCGGAATATAACTGTAGAAGGAGTTGCGCACACAAGGTAGCCGCTATCTATTCACTTTATCGAGAATTAAAAAGGGAAATAACTCACACAGAATGGGCCCCTAGCCCCTTGAATTTACCTGAAAGAAAAAATACGGGTAATCTTAATTTTCATATACAAACTACATACCAAATTTCAAGATCCTAGCTCTAACGGTTCCTGAACGAGTGCTAAGCGTTACTCATGCATCACAGACTGACTGACAGACAGACTGACTGACTGACTGCACGGACACACCCAAACCAATATGCCCCCTCAACTTCTTCGAAGTTGGGGGCATAATAACCATCATTCTAGAAAAGCATCAATCCAAATGTAACAGTATGAATATGCATCAAAACACTTTTTTCTTGACTCAAACTTGACTACAACTTGGGACTGGCACACTTATAAACACTCACACACATAATGCTGATTTTACACTATGTTCCCGGCGGCCACGGCAGCCCCGTTTGCTCGAAACGTAGCGTGCTGTGGAATTTTGGTCAAATGTTTCTCAGTTTTCAAGATCTGAGCCACCCCATGGGAAAACCAACAATCTGCATAGGCGAAAACAAAGACGCAGATCAGCTTCGCGGTAACCGCGAAGCTGATCAGCGCCTTTGTTTTCGCTACAAGGATAGTACAATTATTCTTCTTTCTAAATCCGAAATTTCAAGCTTCTATCCTGCTTCTGTGTCTGTACAGCCTGATTTGTGCCGGACCTGTTCGAAAACCACATTGTTGGTTTTCCCACGAGGTGGCTCATCTGTTACGTCTTGTTACGTTTTCTCAAGCTGTATTACGATATCCGTGACGAGCATGGTAGCGATAAGCCGGTGTGTCATGGAGGCGCTAAGGTACATTACGGTTATCCCACAACTTATCACGATTATAAGCATGTTCTATTATGACCTGCTATGTTCTGATGCGGTCAGTTCCGTTCTGACCAAGGTGTAATATGTTTTTTCGTTCTGCCAAGGTCTGCTACAGACGAAACGTAGACACCCCGAAATTTAAAAGATTTTGTGCCTTTTGTGTAAGAATAAGTCCTTTGAAATAGCAACTCCCAACAACCGACTGCAGAGTTGACTAATAAGAACACTTGGGATTTTATTTAAGGATTGAAATTCAGATTTTAGCTTTCACTGGATGATGAAAAACATTAGGCTGTTTTAATGTCTGTGAAGCCCGAAGGGCTTCTCGGAGACATTAAAACAGCTAATGTTTTTCATCATCCAGTGAAAGCTAAAATCTGAATTTCAATACTTATATTTACATTTTATATTATCAATCAAGTATCAGATTTTTAATTGCACATATCACCGCTGATTTTTATGTCATTTGACATTAAATCCGACTTAACGTAATTTTGGAACAGCCAAAACGTCAATTTTTCACGCCTAACGTCATGGCGATACGCGACCAACGTCACGACAACAAGAGTAAACAAACAACGTCACTGGGTGGGTTTTGACGTCGCCCCATCCATAGGTGTGGCCTCTAGATCACGTGACTTAATGTTTTTCATTGGGAAATGAAGAACATCAAGAAAGATACTTTCATCTTAGGGTGATTGCAATAAAAATGTAAATATTTCTTCTTCAATGACATGGTGCAGCGTATGGTCATTATTGTTTACTATAGAGACTGCACCAATAAGGGGGAACATATTCCTGTGTTATGCCTTTTTATATTCTTAAACTTCAAGCTCCACGATAACCGTGACATAACATAGTAGAACGGAGTCAACACTGTCAAAGACCAGAACGCACTGTAATGTAATGCAACAAAATGTGTTGAGTATTCCGTAGGAAATGGAATGAGATGTGAGACGACCGTGATCATAGAAGATCCATAGCTTGCTGAGTAATTCACTAGCTTCCCATTGCACTACGGACCAGTCTGGCTATGTACTGTCACAGTGTGTTAAGTTCAGCCCGTTTTATCACAACCCATTATGTTTCTCATTCCCTCGTCAAGGCAGTTCTAATGAGTACCCTCAATCCTATGTTTTGGATCAAAAATAAGAAAAATATGTATACCCCTGTAAACCCCATTTTTTCTATATAAAAGTGCATATCAACAAGTCTCAGAAAAATCAACACAAGAGGGGAAACACCAGAACAAACGATCCAACAACGGTTAGGTTAACATGTGTTTTATTAGAACGACGCGTTTCGGTCTATCCTAGACCTTCATCAGGTTGGAAAAACATGGTCAAAATCT
Organism: Rugalucina vietnamica; assembly: GCA_964017185.1. Taxonomy (NCBI): domain Eukaryota; kingdom Metazoa; phylum Mollusca; class Bivalvia; order Lucinida; family Lucinidae; genus Rugalucina; species Rugalucina vietnamica. The sequence continues at coordinate 5,340,907 of OZ024869.1, forward strand.
TGCTAAAGTACTAAAAAACGGCAAGGTTTGTGTCCGATCTGGTCACGTGACGTGATTGTTCTATTTTTAGAAAACGAAAGTAAATGTTCTGTTGTTAAGCAACCATAAGAGTCTCTCTTTATAAGTTAAAAATACCATATATACTGCAGCTGTTATGTGTTTCTTCTGTGGCTTCCACTTCATCTTGGCAGTCTGTTGATTGTGAGCTTATAAAGGAGTCTGATTCCGAGTCAGTTACTGCTAATTCCAACATGAGTTCCTCCATTGAGACTGGATAAATTTTTGAGTTCATTCAACGAAAACGGGTGCCATTCAGGGGATGCTGGTGTAATCACTATTTCTGGTATGGTAAGTCCGGTAGTAGGTGTACTGGGGATAGGCTGTGGGTCCGAGGTGGTTGGTACTGGTTCTAATCTGGGCCGCTTGGGGATCGTGACCTGGTAGATGGTTGGTCTCTGGTCTGCTCTGGTACGTGCCTCAGCGGGGTGGATCCATTTGGCAGGTTTCTGTATGTCTGGGTGATATCGTTTGTTAGTAGTGGTGACAATCACGAACTTCCCGTCTGTGTCATTATGTGTTTTCCTGGAGTGGGAGAGTACAGTTTCTTTACGGGCGAATATCTTGGTACAGCTCCAGCATTGAAATTGGGTACGGCTTTCCTGGTGAAAGGCTTCTCTATGTCGGCGTAATGTGGCTGGCGAGAAGAAGTCCAGTTCACATTCTTCACATCTTTTAGGTTTCATGGTGTTTTCTTACTGTCTTAAATTCAAACCCAGGGGCGCTCTGCTATTAAATTTGTATATTACGGCTTCTTCCGTTCTGAGACGGTTGTTTAGATTTCCGGTTGTTTGCGTCAAAATTGTAGCGAAAACGTCGTGTACTGTGTGGCCGTTGCTTGTAAAGTGGCGGGAAACTGGTTTAATGACGTTACCGTATCTAATGTCAGCTAGATGGCCGCGGAATCTCTCATTAAATGTGTTGCCCGTTTGTCCGATGTATTGTAGTCCGCATAGTTTACAGGATATGATGTAGATGACGTTTTTAGATTGACAGTTAAAACGTCCATGGATTGGGATGCTTTCTTTTGTTGTCCAACATATAACTGTAGTACTGGGTTTCATGAAAGGGCAAGTTGTGCAGGGTTTCTGGCAAGGACCTGATCCGTTGGGTATGGTGGGTGGGCGGTTGTCCGTTCTAACCAGGGTCTGTCTTAGGTTTTTCGCTCGCTTGTTGACTAGTAGGAATTTTCTGTCTAGCAGGTATTTAGTATCTCCCGATGAAGCGAGTATACGTCTGTTGTGGGTTAAGATCTTGGAGATAGGAGGGTTTTTCGGGTTGTGTGTGATAATGAATGGTATAGGTCCGTTTTCAGTTGTTTCTGGTTGTTTTTCCGAGTTTAGGAGAGTTTTTCTATCCAATCGAGAAGCTCTGTCTATAGCCTGTTTGACTAATTTTTTCGGATAGCCCCGTTTGGTTAGATTCTTATAAAGTCGGTCTGTAGCTTCCTTGAGTCGTATGTCCGTGCTGCATATACGTCTAAGTCTTATAGCCTGGCTATAGGGGATGCTCTTTTTCTGGTGAACAGGGTGGTCTCAGAAAAAGTCTCAGAAAAGTGTATTTGTCTTGACAAGATCTAAGTACATTGACTGCTAGAAGTTTGATATTGATCAATATTGTGTCAATAAAGATGATAATTAATCAAGGATTGCCATGAGTTCCCCCATTCAGAACATTATTAGCACTATAAGAATATTAATTAATACTTAATGACTTATTATAATACTGTTTCTAATTTCTGAACCTCATAGGCTGAGCTTCGCCATGAGAAAACTGAAAAAGTAGAAATCATAGTATCATCAAAAGCCTTTTTGTTTTCCCTATGGCGACAGCAGTGGTGGGGGTATTTGTGTTTTACAATACACTCAACAGATAAAGCCATTTGAGCCGTGACGCGAGTCCGACATAAACCGGTGTGTGCAGTCTCAGAAAATGGTAAGAAGCTTGAAATTTCGGATTTAGGAAGAAGAGAAATTGTACTATCCGAGTGGCGAAAACAAAGGCGCTGATCAGCTTCGCAGTTACTGCGAAGCTGATCTGCGCCTTTGTTTTCGCATAGGCAAAATTCCGGTTTTCTCACGATACGGCTCATTTGGAGATACTACATGTACCTTTTGGTGACCTTTGGTTAAAAGTCTCATCCCAAAGACTATGGAGGACTATATAGGCTTGAACTTGTAACCCCTGGTTTAGAAGGCTTTTTGTATATACATAGATAGGATATTGCCTATACTTCCTATAGGTCTCGTCTTACATAAGTGAAAGACTTGCATTTTACTGAGAGTAAAAAAGCTATTGTTTGAATCATTGCTTCACGTTCCAGTCAATGACTGTGATGTCGGGACGTTAACTGTTGACAGAGACTCATACAAACCAAAATTACTTTTTGCAATCAAATGCAAGTCTTCGATGAGGGATTTTTACTTATGTGTGACGAGGCCTTAAATACTAGATTTAATTTATAGTCCTCTGTCAGTACTGATCATCTTCTACAATTGTACTGTTAAGTTTATGTCATGACAGAATCAGTTATGCACCAGTCATTTGCAACCACGGCCCCCTCGGGGCCGGGAATAGCGGGGGCATAGCCGGGCTTAACTGCAGGGTTTTGACTTCAGCATTGTCCCCGCAGTGCCGTGAAATAGCAGGGGTTTTGATTCCTGTCCCAAAATGGCCATGAAAATTTACATTTACCTGCCGGGATTTTAGCGGGGACTTTGGCAGAGCTTTGACCATAAGAGTATCCCTGCAGTGCTGGGCATATACCCGGGCTTTGGAAAGAGGAAAGTCAATATCCCCGCTATTCCCCGGCCCCGAGGGGGACGTGGTTGCAAATGACTGGTGCATTATCTCATAATACATCTTATCACCCCTAACACCCTAATTATATACATACTGCAAAACTGGGGTTTACAGGGGTACACAATTTGTCTTATTTTTGCTCAAAAACATAGATGGTGGGTACTTGTTAGAACCTCCTCACCCACAATCTATGTTTTGAGCCAAATTAAGAAAAATATTAAAAATTTTCTTGAAATTTTTCACTTTCGAAGCAAAAAAAATCTCTGTATATTGCATGGTTGTGTTTGCGTATAAATGTAATAACTAGAAATTGGCTGCAAGCAAGGCTTTCAGTATACCCCCCGCAAAATTATCTGAAGCTGGCCAATAACTTCCTAAGTCAAACATGCAGAAAATTTGTCAAAGATATCTTTTCAGCATTATAATCCTTCATGTACATCCCCAGTATGCCAGTCACATCTATAAGATATTAAAAGAATATATTGAAAGCTTGAGGTTGATTTCACTGTATGCACTATCATCATTGTTTATCATGAGAAATGGTAAAAATTGGCTAAGTTAAATAAAAGCTGTAAGTTTGTCAAAAATTAAATTTTCAGCATGAAGATTATTCATGCACATCTAAAATATATCTGGAACAAATCTACAAAGAATCTAAAAGAAACATTGAAAGCCCTAGGAGGAGTTGATTTCACAAAGTATGCTCTACCAACCATTATTGTATATAAGCAATGGTCAAAAAATGGCTATGTTGAAAAATGATGTAAATTTGTCAAATATCACTTTTTCAGTATTATAATTATTCATGCACATCTTCAATATGTGCGGAACATGTCTGCAAAGTATTGAAAAGAAATACTGAAAGCCCTAGGAGGAGTTGATTTCACAAACCATCATTGTATATAAGCAATGGTCAAAAAATGGCTATGTTAAAAATGCTGTAAATTTGTCAAAAATTAATTTTTCAGTATTATAATTCTTCATGCACATCTTCAATATGTGAGGAAGATGTCTGCAAAGTATCAAAAAGAAATACTGAAAGCCCTAGGAGGAGTTGATTTCACAAAATGTGCACTACCAACCATTTTTGTATAAAAGCAATGGTCAAAAAATGGCTATGTTGAAAAATGCTGTAAATTTGTCAAAAATTATTTTTTTCAGCATTATAATTCTTCATGCACATCTTCAGTATGTGAGGAACATGTCTGCAAAGTATTGAAAAGAAATACTGAAAGCCCTAGGAGGAGTTGATTTCACAAAATATGCACTACCAACCATTATTGTTTAAGCAATGGTCAAAAAATGGCTATGTTAAAAAATGCAGTAAATTTGTCAAAAATTATTTTTTCAGCATTATAATTCTTCATGCACATCTTCAATATGTGTGGAACATGTCTGCAAAGTACTGAAAAGAAATACTGAAAGCCCTAGGAGAAGTTGATTTCACAAACTATGAACTACCAATCATTATTGTATATAAGCAATGGTCAAAAAATGGCTATGTTGAAAAATGCTGTAAATTTGTCAAAAATTATTTTTTCAGCATTATAATTCTTCATGCACATCTTCAATATGTGTGGAACATGTCTGCAAAGTATTGAAAAGAAATACTGAAAGCCCTAGGAGGAGTTGATTTCACAAACTATGCACTACCAACCATTATTGAATATGGCAATTATCGAAAATTGGCTAAGTTCAAAATGCTGTAAATTTGTCAAAATTCATTTTTTCAGCATAATACTTCTTCATGCATATCTTCAATATCTCTGGCACATATCTGCAAAGTATCAAAAGAGAATATTGAAAGCTGTAGGAGGAGTTGATTTCACAAAGTATGCACTATTAGCACTATGGCAAACATTCTATGTATAGGTTTAAAAAGTCCCATAACTCTTGTAAAACTGACCCTTTGGCCCCTAAATTCATACCACACATGTGTTGTCTTATGGTGCAGGTGTGTTGAAAATTTAAAGAACATCGGGCAAAAACTACTTAAGTTATTCAGCAAAGATGTCAAAATGTTGACGGAATGACGGAATCACGGAATGACGGAATCACGGAATGACGGAATCACGGAATTACGGACAGACTGAAAACAGTATACCCCCCTAAAACTTCGTTTTGCGGGGGGTATAAATAGCTTGATTTTCAGATTGCTGGCTACCACGTTTTTTCTTCTTTTTTTTTTTTCGATACCAATTCTTTAGCTCTTGGTTCATTCAGTACTTTAGTATAAAATGACACAAATATTGCTATTGCCTGTAAATGTCAACATAAGAAGGGCTTTGACTCTTGATTTTTTCAAGAATCTTCCTCATAAAAATTATCAGCCAAGAAATAAATCTCAAGCCGTGAAAAAGCAATTTATGACCATGTTTGGTAGACTTTCTTCGGAACTCAAGCTGGGATGTGAATGAGCCACGCTCCAACACAAATCAACTATGTAGTGATTGTCCCGATATGAGCCACATCATGAGAAAATCAAATTTTTGCCTATGCAAAAAACAAAGGCGCAGATCAGCTGTGTAGTAACTGTACAGCTGATCAGCACCTTTGTTTTCGCTACACGGATAGTACCATCCCTCTTCTTCCTAAATCTGAAATTTCAAGCTTCTAGCCTTTTCCTGTAGCTGCACAGGCCGGTTTGTGTTGGACCTCATCAGAAACCCCAAAGAGCGGTTTTCTGGCAGCTCATATATAGCTAAGACTCAGAGAAGCCCAATTGCATGTCTGTCATTCTGATCAATTTAAGCCATTGCCATATGACCTCACATGCAGACTACCAAAACTGATGAAAAACTTACCAAATTTCGCAAATGCCTACATAACTAGAGTCATTCCCTGAATGCAAATCACAATTTCATATAATTGGTTTTCATCATGCAAGGGCTCAAATGATGGGCTATGGTGCTATTTAATGACCAGAAAAATCCCACGGGGACAATTTCCATAGACAGAAATAGAAGAACTTGATTTGCATGAAGTCAAAGATGTAGAAATACATGAATATTTCCTCAAATGCATGAAAAAAATAAAACCTGGAGGATTTCCTTTTATAACAAGAGGGAATGATGTTGACCTTTATCTGTCATGCACACACATACAAATACACATACAGATGGTATTCTTTTCTTGATTTATTTCTTCCATTCACTTAAAATAGTGTTACATTGGAGAGCTATAATATTAATGCAAATATATTGAAAAACAATATTCATCAAAAATCAAACTACACTGAACAAAAGTAGTAATGTGTCATTGACAAAACTGCAGAAGAAATAAGAAGCATCATGATAAACTCTGCTTTTGCAAAAATAAAGCTGCATTACGAAACCATGCTCATGTAACATACAAATTTTTCTTATTAAAGTTGTAAAAATTGAAATTTTTTTGATGTTTTTCTTATTTTTGCCCCAAAACATAGATTGTGTGTACCCACAATCTATGTTTTGGAGTAAAAATAAGAAAAATAGGTATACTCCTGCATACAGTTTTGCTATATAAAAGTGGGGTTTGAGGGGGTACAAATTTTCAGGGGGTACATGTTTGAGGGGGTACATGTTTTCCTGATGGTGCAGTGCAGTGTCTTTTTCTACAATTACTGCTTCCCAACATGACTGAAAAATGGTTGATCAAGAAATAAACAAACAAATTTACCTTATGAAACATTTAACTTCATATGTAACTCGAAATTGTATTGTCTATACCATGGATGTGTGTATCATGCATGACATGCCAAGCTCTTTAGCAGCACAGGCACTCGTTGACTGGACAATTTTTTTTTTATTTTTATTTTTTTTTTTTTTGGCACTTACAACCGTTCCGAGTCCCTAGTTACTGTAAGTTATAAGCGGTTCATGCAGTTAGATTTAGCTAGCAAGCCCTTAATTTTTTACTGTTTCTTTTTTTTGTCCATCATCAGGTAGACAAGGCCTGAAAAATCATTTAGATTTTTAAAAATATGGGCAATAGGATTCCCTGAGGCTCAAACTCATCAGTTACCATAATGGAAATATAAGGCAAAAATGAAAAGAAAAACAAAAATCCTGTCCAGTCGCAGAGCCCCTGTGTGGTAACAGAAGGTCATTCATGGCAAAAAAACTATAACTGTTCAACCAGCAACCAATGGGTTTGGTCTGACTTCAGTAGGGAAGAGATTAGTTCAAGTCTAAAATACTAGTAGACATTTTGAACTGAATCTTACACATGGGTCGATTTCAAAAATTCTTGATCAAACTGGCAAAAAGTTTGTTAAGTTAATCCCACACACAATGTTTGCAAGATTCACTATGGAATTTATCAATCTACATCAAAACATTATGTTTATAAAGCACCCACACTTGTATATAGCATGACAAAAATACATGCTGATGGCCAAATATTCCAGCGAGAGAGCTATTTGCAGAATATCATATTGCACTTACGTAATTACTATGTAATGAGACAATAAATGTTAATGAAACTGTAAAGCCCCTAGAGGATCCATTATTAAGTGCCCAGCTGATTGGGGAATGCACTTGTCATGCAACGAATTCAGATCATATTGGCAGGAATCTAAAACCATCTTCACTTTTGACAAATGTTCATAAAATTTTAAAAACTTCAAGCCTTTACATGAGAAAGACACTGAAAACGTCAACCACTAAGACTTAGAATAGGCCATGCAGACTGGCTTTTTGCCATCTGTGAGCACATAATTACAGGGTAGTGAGGGTACTGATATATCTCATCACTGTACTTAAGAGTACAAATGCACTGATACTGCATTATTCTACAAAAACTTAATGTAATACTATGTATTTATAGAAACACAAATTAGAGACAATAAAAAAGAGCTGTGCTCTATTAATGTTGACCAGTATATAATATTGATATACTAACAAATATCCATCATTTTCATTATCAATTATTATGCCCTGAAGTCAGAGTTCATTACTAACTACTGTATTGGATACAGGCCGAATCAATGGAATGATGGCATTCTCAAAGGTTTCTCAAAAACATGAACTCAGCAAGCTCTAAATCTTGAAAAAAATTGTAGTAAAGTCTCCCCAAAATGTGTACAATTTGGTTGGATTTCCATGTACAATACCTTGCCTCCATATTATGGGACTCCCGTCCTACCCAAACTTTGGATGTCATGACACCCAAATGTGCATGACATGAAATAATCTTTCAAAAATATTCAAAAACAAAATGGACCTGACACTGGGGCTACAGGTCCTATGTTCGAGCTCTGCATGAGTAAAACCCAATGTTTAAGTTAAGTACACAGAGAGTGTTGACTCTGTCCCAGCATGACTGAAAAATTGTTGACTGAGATTTTGTATTAAGACATAACCAACCAATCAAAATCTGTAATTACAAACAAGAATGTGGCTACCTTTTATAGCTTGGCACAATGGTTTGATTGGTCGATTTGGGGTTAAACATCCCACCAACAGCTAAGGTCATATTGAGACGGAACCTTTGCTCCAAGTATCATCCACCAGACTGGAGGAGCCCCGACCCAACCTGCGATCCCTGATTAAAAGTTGAGTGACTTAATCACTCGGCCACGGAGGCAACTACATGTACAATGGTTTGTGTCTCTCACCCTGACAAATTTTGTCACAATAAGGCTTGTCTCACAAACATTGACAATTGTAATGGTTCAATATGGGCAGAGACACTGCCTGCTGAATCAAGATAGGGAATTATTATTCTAAAAAACAACCTTAACTGCGAGAAAACCTGCTTTTTGCACAAAAAATCAGCCACAGATCAGCTGCTCAGTGACTGCCCAGCAGATCAGCACCTTAATATTTGAGCCACCTCATGGGAAAACCAACAATGTGGTTTCCAAACAGGTTCAACACAAACCAAGCTGTACAAGCACAGAAGATGGCTAGAAGCTTGAAATTTTGGATTAAAAAAGTAGAGGAATTTTACTATCCGTGTAGCGAAAACAAAGGCACTGATCAGCTTCGCGGTCACCGTGTCTTTGATTTCGCATATGCAGATTGTTGGTTTCTCATATTGCGGCTCATTTTCTGCAAAAAATTCTGTACTTCCTTAATCAAAAGCCATCTCCATGGGCTGTACAGTCTGGTTGTGTTATATCCAGTTGGAAAATGCTGAAGACCGGTTTTCTCACGTCGCAGCTCATATGTTATTGAGCATCATCTTGAATGATAGGAGTCTCGTCGTGAGAAAACCAGATTTTTGCCTAAGCGAAAACAAAGGCGCATATCAGCTGCACAGTAAATGCGAAGCTGATCAGCGCCTTTGTTTATGCTACTAGGATAGTACAATCCCTCTTCTTCCTTAATCCAATTTTTTAAGCTTCTAGCCTTTTTCTGTGGTTGTACAAGCCGGTTTGTGTCAGACCTGGTCGGAAACCCTGAAGACCTGTTTTCTCGCGTTGAGGCTCATAGAAGAAAATGTCTATACTGAGACAATAGTCTATACAAACAGGCAAATTGCAATGTCACAATCCATTTACTGTTTAGATCACTTTCCATTCTGTCTCTTTTGCATATATTCAAAGCCACATTATTCTTGACGTGAACGCAAAAGAACATATATGCGCTGAAAAACGACCAATCCTTGAATTAACACGGTTTGACATAAAAGTTCGTGGACACCTTTTAAGCTAACAGAAAAAGTAATACATGTATGCTATTCTAGAACTTTTTGTATTATTACAAGCAGTAATGTGTTACAGTAATTCAACAAGAAATGAGCCACTTCGTGGGAAAACCAGTAATGTATTTTCCGAACAGGCCTGTACAACTACAGACAAGAGCTAGAAGCTTGAAATTTTGGAGTTAAGCAGAGCAGGAATTGTACTATCCAAGTAGCTAAAACAAAGGCGCTGATCAGCTTCGCGGTTACAGCGAAGCTGATCTGCGTCTTTGTTTTTGCATATGCAGATTGTTGGTTTTCCCATGAGGCGGCTCAAATAATAACATAAATTTATAAATAATAAAATAAATTGATATCATGACCAGTTTTCCACTTTACATTAGGGTGGCGTGTGATAAAATAAGATGATTTTCACACTTGGTTTTGCTTGCAAAATGGTGCTTAAGTATGCTACAACAATCAAATCTTTTTAACCAAAATCAAAAACATGTACATGTAGCATCAACACCACTTTCTTCAAAGGTTTTGGGGTTGATGACAGTAAAGTTGGAATTCTAAGAACAGAAGTTCAGATGCAGTGCAAAAAATCTGTCAGAAATTTTCAAAACAATACACAATTATAAGATTCTGCGTTTCTATTGGGAAACTGCCATAAAGATACGATGACAGGTCACTGGTTCACTGTAGTTTACAAGTGGCACATACTACAGATGGCAAGAAGAGTATACCTATGATAATAATAAAAGTAGTAGAAGGGTGCCTGTCTGACAGGCTCACCACAAGGAATAGGTTTCGAATAGTCAACTTTTACTTACACATCTCATGAAAATATCCCAAATTAACTGAGCAGTGTAATGAGAAAACCAGACTTTTGCCTACGCGAAAACAAAGGCACAGATCAGCTGTGCAGTAACTGCACAGCTGATCAGCGCCTTTGTTTTCGCTACCCGGATAGTACCATTTCTCCTCCTTTAAAATCCGAAATTTCAAGCTTCTGGTCTTTTTCTGAGACTGTACAGGCCTGTAGGACCTGGTTGGAAACCCTGAAGACCGGTTTTCTTGAGCCACGGCTCAACTCATTCTTGTTGTACACTTTCAAATTTATGATGTCCTTTAGGATTTTCTAATAAAGATATTGTACCTTGTATCTTGAACTCATACACTGATCTTAACTCACCATAACTCACCATACTTGTTGTACATTGCTGTCTAAAATTCTTTCGGACCCAGGTAAACTAGTGATATAATTTTTTTTCTAAGTGACTAATATTCAGGGAATAACCTACAGGGTGACTAGGGAGAAATAGTCTCCCTAAATGAACACACTTCTCCCTTTATTCAGCTATAAGGGAGAAGTGAAAATGTATAGAATATAAAGGCAAACCTGAAATTCAGGTCAAAACTTCTCTCAAATTTTCCTTGGAAGAGAAGAAACTTCTCCCTAAAATTCTTGGCTAGGATGAACCCTGATATTGTGGTTAGTGTGCTCTGGTCAAGAGTGTTTCTGAATGGTATGCTAGGCATGGTCACTTCCAGGCCATGTGTTAAGCTTTTCACTCTGGCTTACCTCACCTGTGATTGAAACTGCATATTTTACACACTTTAGTGTCAAAAGCAATCTTGGTGCAGGTGGGCCCCTTTGCTACATGTAATCAGATTGTCCATTTGGCTCTAACCCTTAATTCTGCAGTAACTTAAATACTAATGGTCACAAACTATCTTATGGAAAGGCTGAGTCTGGTAGTGGTGTTATACATGTGTGAGCAGTGTGTGATAAGATTGAACAAACTAAAAGATATTAAAAGCCAAAGCAAATAAGGGCAGAGGTAGACTGGACTGAGTCTGTTTAAAATATATATAAATATGATACATGACATGTTCATGTGTAGTAAAATTGCATCTTTCTATTGTCAAATTCTATTTTCTTCTGATCCAATGTTTGCTTAGAACAGAACCATCAGAATAATGACTAAAACTCATTGATAAAAATTACGTTTCAAGGACTGCCGCCAGTCTAGGGTAGAGGCACTAATTATTGTCGTGCATGTGTTATCTATTGTTGTTTTAGAGTTTTAGCATTTTGTCTATAGCTTGATTTGTTTGATATTAATATGTTGCTTAACATTCCAGTCAACATCTATGGTCATGTTGGGATGCTATGAGTCTCCTAAATGATTAGCAAGTAACCAGATGGTCAGTTAATAGTAGCTTTGCCTGAAGGCTCAAGCAGCCCATCTATTTTTCATTGCCCTAAAAATGGGCTGGGGCCCAGTCAATAGCTTTTAAATACATCAGCCTTTGACTTGCATCAATTAGTCGTTCATCTCCCTCATATGAAGATATAGAAGCCAGCTAAACCCCCTATATTCTGTAAAAGAGTAGCATGAGGAATCAGAAATCAGTTCTCAAGTTTAGAAGTCAATTGTGGTGTCAAGTTCTAGTATAAGAAATGTAATGACTTTACTTTCATGTCTAGACCAACATTTCAAAGAGTGCTCTTTTTCCTTCACCATATTTCGAAGACACTTTGAAGATGCATGTTTTTCCACACAGCCTTGCTTTATCTGTTTTACCAGGGTAACCTAGACCAACACTTTCAGTTTTAGAAATCCTAGCATGCACCAGTCATTAAAGCAGTTAAGCTTGCTCAAATGAGGAGATAAAGGGTCATTACAGGGGATTAATTGTGCCTAATTGGATTTTAATTGGTGACAGCAACTTTGACAGTCAGGCGTCTGGCACACCTTGATCATTCCATATGTTGAATTTATTGACTATTTATTTGATTATATGCAATTTAAATACAGCAGACACATGGTCATTGAAAGGGCGATATACCTATGAAACAAACCAATCGATAACAATGCAAATTAATGATGTTTCATGGTAAAAATCCAACAAAGAAAATCTTGTGACAGAAACATCTGCAAGCGTCTGGTGACTTACCAATTGCTCCTAATGGAAACTGACGATCAATGCGATTTCCCAAACAACTATTTTTACATCCAAGTATAAGCAATATTGAGGCCCACAGCACAAAAGCAAAATTCTTCATAATTTCCTAGCATTTAGCCATGCTATGTCAAAAAATTCCAATTTGTTCTGTATCTTGTTTATGGTTAAATTGGTGACATCTTTTCTAGTAGTATTGATGCTGATTTTGTTAAGAATCCAAAATGGCAGGTGCCCTATGAATAAACATCAGATAGAGTGACGTCACATGTGACGATTTCGCAGTTTTTAGAGTGGGTTCTATTGATTTTGTAGAGAATCAATTTAGTGATTTCCTTGCGTGGGAATTCCTCATTCATGATTATATTTAAACTGTCGTTGGTAAATAAACGTGTCTGGTTCATATTGTGCTATTTCTGATATTTCTAAAATAATTTATTTAATTTCAGATTATTTATTCGATTAGCGTATTTGTTCTAAATAGCGCACATGCTCCATCTGTTCTTTGTTGGAATATCAAAAATTGTTATGATACAAATTAGTGCACACTGTGCCTTATTAGTCATAATATAAACATACCTCGAGAATGCTTGTATGTTTCAGCACCGTACTGATCTGTACTGGTAGAAACTTCTAAAATATAATAATTTCCAGCTTGTGTAAAATGTTACATGCCAGATGATATACACCTATATCTACGCTTCCTTCATTGCATTCTGTAGATTGCATATCTGTTTCGATAGTTTTACAAGACATCCCAACAACCATGACAACTGTGTTTAAGAAGCCCTCAAATGTGGACACTTATAAGAGCTTGTAACAATATTTTCATTGAACAATAAAGCGCACCGTACGCTACTTGGAACGAATACCAGAAAACCTGGCAAATGTCTCGTCATTACAAGAAAATATAATAAAAACAAACAGACAAAGATTGAAATATAGATATGTCTTTCTTGTTCATGTATTTTCCTGTGTTCGTGCTATAAAAATATATAGTGTTATGTATGACAGTTACTTGTTGAAAGATGTGCATTCAGTACTGGTAAACTTCCCAAGGGAGTATGCCCAGGAAAGTATGATGTTATACATATGATGTTTACTTGTTGTCCTTAGCAATTATTTACTTTTAGTGTCCCAGATATTGGACATATACAGGTTGTTTACTTCAGAATTTTCTAGAAATTTCAAATTGTTCTTTGACGGAAAAGTCCGGAAAAACCTGGAAAGATGTAGAATCTTCTAGAAAAATCTTTTTTATGCCAAAACAATATTGTGGAATTTTCTGGAAGGATAATGGCCTCTCTAGAATATTCCAGAACATTAAATTTTGGTAAACAACTTGTTATTTTTAGTATATGATATCATAGAATTTGCTGGAAGAATCCTGAATGTTCCTCAGTGCTATATAAGGGCTACAAATTTTCATAAGGACAATCTTTGGGTATTGTTACTATTAAGAAGTCAAAATCTATCTTACTGGAATTTAAACTTATTCTTGGATTACTTTGTGATATTCGATTCTGGATTGGGACATAGTGCTATTTTGAAACAAACTTTAATTCTTGGGATCAGAAACTGATACAGACTTGTGCTAAAAAATTCTGAGGGACATTCAGACATTCTTTAAGGGAATTAACATCTTGAAAGGTATTGTACATTCATTTTTGTTTGATTGTATATATGCTTTTGATTGTTTCACATGTAATTACTGGTTAAATCACTTCTAAATAGATTTGTTAAATTTTAAACAAAGCTTGTTGCTGGCTAACCAACTTGTTGGTTTCCTTAATCTTCTAGTTACGACTGGCACGTAACAGAATTGGGGGCTCGAGTCCGGGATTGAAATTTCTTGTGCTCCAAATTTATTTAAAATTCTAAAGTATCTTCACTGTTTGCTGTTTAAATAGCTAAAGCCAGCAAAAAGCAACCATGTCATTCAAACTAAGTGACTTTATTGCTGCGCCTTCTCAGGAGCTGTTAGATAAGGCCAAAAAGAGTGACCTATTAGACATAGCTGATCATTATGGGTTGTCAAATATCAAGACTTCCATGTTAAAACATGAAATTAAGAACATTTTGATTCAGTTTTTTGTTGACGAGGAAATTTTTGATTCCTCGGCTACTTCTCAGATTCTAGTCACTCAGACTGACTTGCAGTTGAGGGAACTAGAAATCAAAAGACAAATTGAGATGGAAAAACTAAAATTTGAGAATGAAGAAAGAATAAGGTTGGAAACTTTAGAACGGGATGAAAGAATAAGGGCAGAAAAGGCCGAAAGGGAAGAAAGAATAAGATTGGAAACTTTAGAACGGGAAGAAAGAATGCATAAACAAAAGTTAGAAATGGAAGAACGAGAGAAGGAAAAACAAAGAGAATTAGAACGAGAAAAAATTGAGTTAGAAAAAGAAAAATTAGAAAGAGAAGAAAGGCTTGAAATTGAAAAAGAAAAATTTAAATTTGAAATTGAAGAAAAAGAAAGAGAAAGGCAATTTCAGTTAAGAATGAAGGAAATTGAACTTAATGACAAATCAAAATCAAAATCTTTGCCTTTGGCTACTAGTACAGTATTTGATGTCACAAAACACATTCGTCTCGTTCCTCCATTTCAAGAAAAAGAGGTTGACAAATATTTCTTACATTTTGAGAAGGTGGCAAAAAACTTGAAATGGCCAAGAGAGCACTGGACCTTGCTTTTGCAAAGTGTTGTAATTGGTAAAGCTCGAGAAATTTACACTCAGCTTTCTCTTGAGCAAAGCTCAGATTATGATACAGTAAAGGAATTTATTCTTAAGGCTTATGAGTTGGTCCCTGAGGCATACAGGCAGAAATTTAGAGACTGTAGAAAAGAACATGACCAGACTCATGTTGAAAAGGTACAAGTAGGCAAAGATCAGGAAAAGGCGCAATCAGAAAAAGATTCCCACTCCAAAAACCGAGGTGGGAAAAAACCAAACTAACAATCAGGTACTTATACCATGAAACATATCGTAAGCCGAATGAGCAGCTATTTTCCCAATAGGTGGCCACTCAGTTACCTTAACTTAACTAAAAATATGAAAACATACATGAGTTTGCTGGAACAAAAGAGCAACTATTTGATAGATGGTGTTCTTCAAAGAAAGTAGGTTCAAACGGTGCATAAATTCTGATGTTAAGGCTTTCTTGAACGAAAGAGAAGTTGAAAGCTTGGAAACAGCAGCACGTTTAGCTGATGACTATGCTTTGACTCATAAGGCTTCATTTGTCAACAAGCCATATCCTAGGAAACCATATAACCCTCAATCAAAGCAAATTACCCCTCAGTCAAAACCATATTCCCCTCAGTCCGGTCCCAAAGCCAATCCCAGTAATCCAACTGACAATTCCAGTCCAAAACCCAAATTTTCTAGTGAAAACAAAGGACAAAATCCCTTATCCCAGCCAATTTGTAATTATTGTAAGAAAACTGGCCACATTATTTCTGAATGTTTGGCACTGAAACGAAAGAAAGAAAGAAAGAGAAAATCTAGATAGTGCTAAACCGACAGGTCTCACCTCCTTAAAGGCTAAACCACAGTCTTGTATCCAGGAAGAAAACCCTATACTGACCAGAACTTGTAAAGAGCCAGTCTCTGAGGATTCTATTATGGAGATTTATGAACCATTCTTATCAGATGGTTTTGTGTCACTTAACAGTGACTCTGCCCAGTCTACCCCTATCAAAATCTTACGGGATGCCGGAGCTTCTCAATCCCTTATCTTGGCAGATACCTTGCCATTTTCCGAGAAGTCTTCTTCTGGGACAAGTGTCCTTATCCAGGGCGAAGAGTGTGGATTTGTTAACGTACCCCTCCATAATATCTATTTGTCCTCTGACTTAGTAACAGGTCCCGTGGCTGTAGGTATTAGACCTTATCTACCTTTTAAAGGTATTCATTTGCTGTTAGGCAATGATTTGGCAGGAGATAAGGTTGTGGTAAACCCACTTTTGACCAGCACACCATGTGTTGATCAACCGCCTGATCCCATTGAGCAGGAAATTCCTGACCTTTACCCTTCTTGTGCTGTTACTAGGGCAATGGTTAAGAAAGCCAAATTATATGATGGGATGCAGGAGATAAATTTAACTGACACTTTGATAGGTCAGTCCTTTAATAAAGAGATTTCAACATCTCTTTCCCCTAGTCAGTCTGATATTCAGACTGACCCTAGCAATCCAAGGTCGGGGTCAGAAAATGACCTTTCACCCTCAACGTCAAACGATCAAGGTCATGACCAGCTGTCAAGGTCACAGCTTTGTAAAGAACAACACAGTGATCCTGAGATCTCGCCTTTATTTGAAAGGGCTTTAGATGAAAAAGAAATATCCCAGGTCCCTGTTTGCTATTATGTCAAAAATGGCATATTAATGCGAAAATGGCGTCCTCCAGATGTCTCAGCAGAAGATGAGTGGACTGTTAACCACCAAATTGTGATCCCTAGGGTTTATCGCACTGAAATCTTAAACTTGGCCCATGAAACTCCAATGTCAGGCCATTTAGGTGTAAATAAGACCTATCACAAGATCCTTAATCATTTCTACTGGCCAGGAATAAAATCTGATGTATCTCAACACTGCAAATCCTGCCACACTTGTCAGATGGTAGGAAAACCCAATCAGACTATTCCTAAAGCTCAGTTACAGCCCATTCCTGCCTTTGATGAACCTTTCAGCAGAGTGATTATTGATTGTGTAGGCCCCTTACCCAAAACAAAGAAAGGTTGTGAATATCTTCTGACCATAATGTGTGCTTCAACTCGCTTTCCTGAAGCTATCCCACTCAGAAATATCAAGGCTAAAACAATAGTTAATGCACTTGTGAAGTTCTTCACATTTGTAGGCCTCCCAAAATCTATCCAGTCAGATCAGGGCTCAAATTTTATGTCAGGAATTTTTCAGCAAGTCATGTACGAACTTGGAATTAAGCAATACAAGTCATCGGCTTACCACCCTGAAAGCCAAGGTGCCTTAGAAAGATTCCATCAAACTTTGAAAAACATGATCAGATCTTACTGCTTTGACACTGAAAAAGATTGGGATGAAGGCATACACTTGCTTCTATTTGCTGTAAGAGAATCTGTACAAGAGTCTCTGGGGTTCAGCCCATTTGAGCTTGTTTTTGGGCACACTGTACGTGGACCGTTAAAACTTCTAAAAGAGAAATTTCTCTCAGATGATGACAGTTCTTTGAACTTACTTCAGTATGTGTCTGATTTCAAAAACAGACTATCAAAGGCCTGTGATGCAGCTCAGTCCAATCTCAAATCTGCTCAAAGCAAAATGAAGATTCGTTATGATGAAAATGCTAAAGACAGAAATTTTGAACCTGGAGACAAGGTACTTGCTCTCTTGCCCATTCCTGGCAGACCTTTACAAGCTAGATATTATGGCCCGTATACTGTTGATAAAAAGTTAAGTGACGTGAATTACATTGTTAACACTCCTGGGAGGCGCAAGCAAAAACAGCTATGTCACATTAATATGCTCAAGAAGTATATTGATAGGGATAGTTCTGTTATTTCATCAGTAAATATAGTTAATTCTGTCCCTCATGAACAAAATCAAATGGACTCTGAGGACTTCAACTTGGAGAAATCTGATCCCTCGTCATCGAAACTCCAGAATTCTGACATACTACAGAATCTTGATCAGAAACTGTCTCACCTTGATTCAGACAAAAGACTTGAACTGAAACAGTTAGTTCTCGAATATGAGCACTTATTTCCGGACATTCCATCCAGAACTGACAAAATCTATCATGATGTTGACATTATTGAAGGTTTAAAACCTGTAAAGCAACATCCTTACAGAATGAACCCTGTAAAACAGCAATATCTCAGGGAAGAAGTTCAATATTTGCTGGACAATGATTTCATTGAACCCAGCCAAAGTGAATGGAGTTCTCCTTGTATTCTTGTACCAAAGCCAGACGGGACATTTAGAATGTGCACAGACTATCGAAAAGTCAATTCTGTCACTAAAACAGACACTTTTCCCATCCCACGAATCGATGACTGCATTGATAATATTGGACATGCCAAGTATGTTACAAAGTTCGATCTGCTAAAGGGATTTTGGCAGATACCCCTCACGGACAGAGCAAAGGAGATCTCGGCATTTGTTACACCAGATGGACTGTACCAGTATAAAGTCATGCCATTTGGAATGAAGAACTCGCCTGCGACTTTTCAGCGGCTGGTCAACAGTTTGATTTCCAATCTGGATGGCTGTAAAGCCTATATCGACGACGCTATTATCTTCAGTGAGGAGTGGCAACAACACTTGCAGACAATCAGAACATTCTTTGGCCGGCTAAGTGATGCTAAACTACCTGTGAACTTGGCAAAAAGTGAATTTTGCCATGCAAACTTGACATTTCTTGGACACATTGTAGGTCAAGGTCAGGTAAAACCTGTAGAAGCTAAAGTTGAGGCTATCTCAGATTTTCCTGTACCTACTAGCAAAAGACAACTGATGCGCTTTCTGGGTATGGCTGGATATTACAGGAAATTCTGCAACAACTTCTCGGCTATAGCTGAGCCTCTGACAAACTTGCTTGGTAAGAAGGCCAAGTATGTTTGGACAGATGACTGCCAGAAGTCATTTGATAAGCTCAAGGCCATACTTAGAAGTGCTCCGGTTCTCTTAGCACCAAGTTTTGACAAAGAGTTCAAGTTGGCTGTAGATGCCAGTGATGTTGGTGCAGGTAGTGTTTTGTTGCAAGAAGATGACAATGGTGTTGACCATCATGTTTGTTATTTTTCCAAAAAGTTTAACAAGCATCAGAGAAATTACTCTACCATAGAGAAAGAATGCCTATCTCTAATCCTTGCGCTTCAGCACTTTGAAGTTTACTTAGCTTCTTCACATGCACCAATTGTTGTCTTCAGTGACCACAATCCACTGACTTTCATACATAAAATGAAAAACAAGTACCAGCGTTTACTCAGGTGGAGTCTCATGTTGCAAGAGCACAATCTTGACATCAGACATATCCGAGGAAGAGATAATATCATTCCAGACACCCTAAGCAGAGCTTAAGTGCCTCTACAATGCTGATGTCCAGCTTTGTGCTGTTGTATTTTATTAGTTTTGCACAAATTTTGCTAAACATATTGTATACAATTATCCAGTATTGCAAAAGAAAGCTTTATTTTATAAAACTTTCTTTTCTTTGAAGAGGGGAAGTGTTATGTATGACAGTTACTTGTTGAAAGATGTGCATTCAGTACTGGTAAACTTCCCAAGGGAGTATGCCCAGGAAAGTATGATGTTATACATATGATGTTTACTTGTTGTCCTTAGCAATTATTTACTTTTAGTGTCCCAGATATTGGACATAAACAGGTTGTTTACTTCAGAATTTTCTAGAAATTTCAAATTGTTCTTTGACGGAAAAGTCCGGAAAAACCTGGAAAGATGTAGAATCTTCTAGAAAAATCTTTTTTATGTCAAAAGAATATTGTGGAATTTTCTGGAAGGATAATGGCCTCTCTAGAATATTCCAGAACATTAAATTTTGGTAAACAACTTGTTATTTTTAGTATATGATATCATAGAATTTGCTGGAAGAATCCTGAATGTTCCTCAGTGCTATATAAGGGCTACAAATTTTCATAAGGACAATCTTTGGGTATTGTTACTATTAAGAAGTCAAAATCTATCTTACTGGAATTTAAACTTATTCTTGGATTACTTTGTGATATTCGATTCTGGATTGGGACATAGTGCTATTTTGAAACAAACTTTAATTCTTGGGATCAGAAACTGATACAGACTTGTGTTAAAAAATTCTGAGGGACATTCAGACATTCTTTAAGGGAATTAACATCTTGAAAGGTATTGTACATTCATTTTTGTTTGATTGTATATATGCTTTTGATTGTTTCACATGTAATTACTGGTTAAATCACTTCTAAATAGATTTGTTAAATTTTAAACAAAGCTTGTTGCTGGCTAACCAACTTGTTGGTTTCCTTAATCTTCTAGTTACGCCTGGCACGTAACAATAGTGACTGTATGATCCTGTACAATGTATATAATTATGATCGTTACGTTAAACATCAAGAAAACATGTCCATAAAATAAATACCCACTTATACACGATTGGTATAAAGGGGTATACAGTTTTTCTTATTTTTGTCCCAAAACATAGATTGCGGATACTCGTTAGAACCTCCACAATTAACGTTTTGAGCAAAAATATTAAACATTTTTTTCAACGTAATTTTCAACAGCTGAAAAAATCTCTGTATATTGTATGGGCAAGCTGTCCTAATGAAGGGGCGGGCTGAGCCCAGTGTTTACAGAACTCGTTTTGTTTGTTTGTTTGATTTGTTGCTTTACGTCTCAGTCCACAGCTATGGTCATGTCGAGACGTTGCCTCATTTTTACGGGACTTTAACCCAATATTGGGTATGTCATCAAAATGTGATTTGAATATATATAACACCGCTGTGTCTGGTGTGGGTTCGAGCCCCGCTCTGGCCACATGTGAGACAAGCCAAGTTCTGCTTGCGGGTGTGCCAGGTGGTTTTTCTCGGGGTTCTCCCGTTTTCGCCCACCTACTGATTGGCCCGTCTCATATGAGCTGAAATAATCTTGAAAGGGACGTAAAACTGAATTAAAAAAAAAAAAAAAAAAAAAAGAATATATATAACCATCATAACAAGTAAACAATGAACCACTTTTCTTGGGCAGGCTTACACCAGTAATAAAATGGTTGGTCAATCGGTTTGAAGATTTGCCTGAAGGCACAAGCAGCACATGGGCGGAGACAAGCGGGCGGGGGTGAGACAGAACTTGTGACACTTGAAGCCCAACCCCATGACTATGCGTGCAAAAGGCAATAAAATGTTTATTTTACCGTTCTATTTGGAAGTATTCATGAATGTGAGGTAACTGGAGATTTCGACTGGTACATGTATTTTGTGAAAACTGACCTGCAATCGTAATTTAATTAAAACTGAAGGTATGGACGTAAGGTGTGCTAAATGACGCTAAGGACATTGACGAGACAACGCTGTACAAACATAAGCTGTAAGACCTTTGTAAAATGAACATCGTGTTCATATGAAGATTGGCAAAGTTAAAAGCATATAATATGATGAGTGGACTTGCAACACATGTTGCTCTAGGTTTGGCTACTGAATTCCTATATTTAATTAATAGCATTGGAATAACGGTCAACCTGTTCTAACACTGGTCAACTCTATGGTCAGCCGAACTGTCGAGATTACTGCTGCTTGTGTTTTAAATATGCTTGGCCAAGCAATATAAGGTTACGTCAACGACCATCACATTTTCCTAATTCTGCCGACGTTAACAATATTTTTCTCAAGCTGATAGCTGTCTGTCAAATTATCAACGCGTTGATGAAGTTGTCATAAAACGTACAGTGACGTCTTTCCAAGGGTTTACTAGGTCATGTTTAAGCCATATAACGAGGTCATCACAGAAACTAGAATGTGCAGACAAAACTAGTTTAGTGATGATTTCTTCGAGAAACCGAACTAGGCAAAGGATTTTTTTTTCTCAGTTTGCAGTTTGCAGAATGAAATGACGTTGAACTACAAAATATGATTACTAATAACCCTTTTTTACCTTTTTTAAAAACTAAGCCTTCTTCAAGGGAAGATTTTCTGCAAAGCGGCTCCTTTTATGTTCGAGTCAGAATTCAATTTTTAAAAGAAAAAGTAACACAGTAATGTTAACATGCCCACAACATCCGTATACTTCAGGACCGTGCAGTAACGAGGTCAGGCACTGTAACATTTTTTTAAATTGAACCATGGCGATATTTCATGGCAAATAAAAGGAAAGTCTCTTTAGAAAACACCTTGCTGTATTTAACATTACCGAGAAGCAAAACGAGAAAAATCAGTTCCTGTCTTCCATTTTGCAATCCAAAAACTGAGTCCTAAAAATGGAGAAAACTACTCCTGCTCTTTTTTTTTAGAACGGATTTCAAACAAATGTGTGTCGCACATTTAAGGACTTTTGGAATGCAAACTGATAAACTGATGACGTTTCCATGTTTCATGCCGTGTCTCTGAAAGAGGTGAAATGCAAATGTGATTCCTCCAAGATCCATACGTTTGATTAAACTCGTCATAACAGCAAGTTTAATAGCTCATTATTTTTCTCTCAGTAATCAGCGGTCCTGTCAAAAAGTGTGTATAAGTAGTATAAATGTATGAAATAAGTTTGTCTGGTGCCTAAATGGAGGCATGTAAGGTCGAGTTTGGAGAGGGAAATTAGAAGAAAATCTGCATACTCACCTCCATTATAACAGTACATTATTAAAGTTCATCAGCCCCTGTGTTAAGAACAAATGCGTTTTTGTAGGAGGTATATAATTAACTGCATCAAATAAGGCATAAAACGTGTTGGCCCGACAGCTGTATGACAGTTGTAGAATAGATATGGACTTGATCTGGTTCAGATGATAAACTTATGGCTTAGTATAATTTTCTTTGAAACGTAAGTACTAAAATAAGTGTGGTTTCGTGCACGGCTTTGTGGTTTTATTTTGTATTTTTATGATTTTTTAAATGTATTTTTTTTTTTTTTTTAGTTTTTACACAGTTAGATGATAAATTGAAAATTGCTTGTCAGCACTTTCTTTAACTCATAGCCTACGCACATATACCAAATTAATAGTTTCTTTATTACATACTACCAATACATTCACAGGGATACGGATTAAAATCAGTCCCTGACTTTCTTCCGGATACCATTCGTTCAAATTAGTATATGTTGTTTGTTATGTTCATCGTGCATATATGTATTTTGAATACAAATAAAATATGTTTAAACCAATACATTCACAGCATACTACGCGTGCATGGGACAAATGGTGTTCAGGATGTCTAAAAGAAGCAAGATTAAGATTTCATCATGCCATTTGGCACCTAATTGCTCACTGCCCAGCGATAGCAAGCTTTAGGTTGAAATGGGATCACCACTTCCTCCATTTGTTATGAAAATGTAATATTAAAACAATGATCAGGAAATGACGCAAGCAGAACGAAAGATCCACTCTAAAAACCGAGTTGGGATAAAAATAATGACAATCTGGCACTAATACAAAGAGCACATATCGTAAGCTGCGTGAACAGCTATTTCCCTTTAGGTG
This sequence comes from Rugalucina vietnamica, assembly GCA_964017185.1. Taxonomy (NCBI): domain Eukaryota; kingdom Metazoa; phylum Mollusca; class Bivalvia; order Lucinida; family Lucinidae; genus Rugalucina; species Rugalucina vietnamica. The sequence goes on from OZ024869.1 coordinate 5,364,505, forward strand.
GCTACACAGTTACTCGGACTATAAAAACGCACACAAAAAGGTGCAAACAATACAAAAATTCAACACCAAACATATACAATAATCTTTATTTAAAGCCACTTATTATTTCAACAATCAACATAAGCTCTGTAGAGCTTTTATTCCGACTATTGTAAAAATATAAACGTACATGTATACATTGAGCTGTGAAAATGTTACTTGCTCAAGGCCACAGCAGACGATGCCACGGCAGACGGTGATAAACCAAACAAGACTATCGCATTGGCATTGGGATGGTCAGTGGTAATATAAACTTACTGGCATCAATACTCGCCCTCAGCTTCTGCAGTGGTTCATGACATTTAGTTGTTCGGTCAACGAGTCATCACGTACATACAAATAAAATTCTGATTAAACTCCTAATGATGGATTAAAACGAGGACGGACAAGTAAAAACGACAATACACATGATCATATGCATCACCAAAATTTCAACATCACACACACATAAGGTCACAAAAAATTAAAATGATGACGTTCAAGATGGCTGCCTACCTTATTATTTAGATTGTACGCCCTGAATAATTCCTGCAATTATGCATTTTACATGCGTCTAACCAAGGGGAAACAACCATGCATGTAATTTCATGACCATTTTCAAAATTTTCCATCGCGTTAGTGCATCGTGTCGTGCATGTACACAAAATATAAATGTCGACTGCTAAAGCCCCTATCTCACTGGAATGCGACAACTGAAGACTAGCTCGCGAGTAAATCGTGCAAATTCCCAGTAGCTCATCTAGCTGTTCCAGGACGTCACCAGGGCGGGAAAGGGATGTTTAGACGCGCCGTCTTTCCTAATACAAGGTTTAGACCTATGAGGAAAAACTTGTGCGTAAACACGAGGCGGTTCTAACGAGTACCCTGGCACAATCTATGTTTTTGTGCAAACATAAGAAAAATAGGTATACCCCTGCATACCCCAGTTTGCTATATATAAAACTGGAGTTCAAGGGGGTAGACATGTCCTTCATGTATTCCTGAAATGGGTTCACTGTCTCGGACGCAACCTGTCATATCATATTCTAAGAACTGTGCAAGCTCGCAATTATTACAATTATTTAATATTATCAAACACAATGAAATAAAATTATCACAATTAGTATCAAACACAATGAAATGAAATTGCAACATTTTGTCTCCCATATTTGAACACTGACGGGGAAATAGAGACATATATACATGTATCAAAGCCATACCGTGTAAACAAAAAAAAAAAAAAAAAAAAAAAAAAAAAAAAAAAAAAAAAAAAAAACTCATGGGTCTTAGACTTATAGGTCTGAGACATGTATGTCAAGACTGCTCGACGTGTAAACAGGCACTAAAGGACATTTAAACGTTGTTTAAAATGCTCAACAAAGGACGTAAGTTGCAATCTTCAAAGAATGACTAATTGACATTTTGACCTTATTATATAGCATGACATGAACTTTAACATACATTTTGCTGTCAAACAATAAGTTTGTCATCATTTTTATGTCGTGTGAATTAGCATATGCTTGTCAACCAGGTTAAGTTAGGACTGAAAAACCGGTATCATATTAAATTATGTTAATACCACGGAATTATTAATGCATACTTTGTCACGGAGGCACTATTTTAGCTTTCTACTTCCTTCTTCAGTGACAAATGGTTGACGATGCTCATCTATTATACTGCAATATTTGATATGTTTTGAATGTTTGTTGTTGTTTTTTTTTTTTTACAAAAGACTTCCGAGGGCTGGCTTCTTTAATCATGTTAATAGCTCTTCCGTTGTAAAATTTTGAATTTCTAAATGAATAAACAAAGACACACGCGTTCTGTCAAAAGCCCAGCAAGGTCGCCATAATGATGGTCGCCGGAATCTAAAGACGAGAGCGGTAGTTTCTGGTTTATGATTTTGTCACTTTGTGGATCACATGAAACAAATCATTATTTTATTCCTATTTCTTTTTTATTGCAGAATAAGGTTATTCCAATGGCGACCTCACCAAGAGGAATAACCCAAGAACTCTCAGATGACGAACGTCTACTGGATCTTGTGCGGCTCATTGCCTCCCGGCACCCTAGCGCTCTAAGCACGGTAAAGAGCACAATAGAGGATGCGCCCTATCTCGCTCTCACCCCATTGTCTTTCATGTACAGAGAAACATGTGCGAGGAATGAGCACGAATGCTCCTGTCACTATGACAACGAATACATGACCTACATCACAGAAACTGGATTTGACTTTGAGAAATTCAACCATGTGGCAAGAAATGTAGTTCGAGGAGTTTGTAGGCATGCTAGAAGCGATCAAGCTGGACTTGGACTTAGTTCAGCTGATTCTGAAATCAGCCTTGTGTCACTGATGAGTGATAAGGAGAACAACAACAATAATGTGTTTCAATTCAACCAACAACGTCCACGGCGTCCCATAAGTGTATCTATGGCGTACGAAACTGACGACCTGCATGAAAACAAGCATTCCAAGCTTAGAAAGCATAATTCCGACAGCAGCGCGGTATCTACAGATCTCGAGGAAAACAGGGAAAGCCGAGTCCATTTTCAGATTTCTCCGCATGGTAGTCTTTCATCTTTGGCGGAAAGTCCGCAAGATTCGCCATCAACACCAACGCGGTTCAGATACGGCCCGTCAGTTTCCAGACAGTCGTCTGTGGGAAGCCATCAGTCGTCTGCAAGTGAAGATGACTTCCGGCAAACACGTCTGTTCAAGCGGAGAAGCAGTAGCAACTTTACGAATGCATCTCTGGGCCGTCGGAGGTCATCTGCTCTTAGACTCATGGACATTGAATTAGACTTCATCAAATTGAGGACGGAAACTAGTTTACTGCACGTGGCTGCTGCTGTTGGTGATGGCAGTCTGTTCTCACTCTTGATGAAGACAGCCAATGCGTCACAGTTACAGATTGGAGCGTTTCAGCTGTCGCCGCTCCATTTGGCCATATTGAAGAAAAGGATGTGCTACCTGAAACATATTATACTGAACCCAGACACACATCTAGTAGGTACTTTCGGGACGTTCAAGTATGCCAGTCGACCAATCGACAAACATGGACATAAACGTCGTTTGGAAATTACGAAACTATCTTTGATTGGTTTATGTGTGAAAATGGAAGATACCGAAACTCTGCAAGACCTCTTGGAGACAGGAATGTTCGGAGATGTTGCTCTTGAACGAGGACTGAAAGAAGCGGTCGAAAATGATTCTGCTTCAGTTACGGAACTTCTCCTACAGACGGGTATAAGACCAAGTCTGGACATACTCAAAGAAGGTTCCTCAAAGTCAGTGGACGTATTCGATTCTCTATTCCGGCGATTCCGGAAGGATTTCAAGGTGTACTGCCTGCAACATCCGGACATTGTCATCCGCGACTTGCTGATGCCTTCCATCTTGATCAAGAACGTAGAGGTCGTCAGGATTCTGGTGCAAAATGGCATCCCACTGAAGCAGACGAAAGGATTTTACTCGCCGGTGTCATGCGCAGTGCTGGACAACCAACCGGAAATCCTGTCAATCTTGTTGAAGAACAACGCTGATAAATCCGCTGAGATGCAAGGATATAGTCTTTTGGACATAGCCACTTGTATGGGATTCAAGGAATGCGCAGGTATAAGATAAATGGCCGCACGGTATCCTTGGCGTAGGAAGCATGTTTTCGGGGCTAAAATTTGAGTTTCATTTTGATTCTTGAAGCATGTGCAACTTAGATAAAATGACTTAATTGCAGAAGAATAATTTAAACAGCACACATTGGTTTATCTAGAGTTAAACATAGATCTATAATCTAACGTCTAATTATTTGAAAGGAAAGTCAAAAACGGATTATAGGTTTTAAATCGTAAAGAAAGTGCTTGAACAGATCGACACAATATGTAGGTTTATAGTATAAGTTCTTATTTTGATGTAGGCATTTTGAAGCAATATGGCGTCAGGAAATCAAGAAGTATCAAGTATCAAGTGCCAACAAACCTCCTTATTGGAGTAGCCAGTAAACTCGATTCAACATCAGATCATGCCAAACTTCGCCGCCATCTTGACCACAAACGCCAAGGATACGAGGGTGATACTGTCTTACATGCAGCCATCAAGTGCAAGCTCAGTTTGATTTTAATCAGAGAAATTTTGTCATTAGGTAAGCCTGTTAATTAACATGCATAGTGCTTGCCACTTTCACTCTAGATTTAGGTCTCTCGTTTGCAGAGAACGCAATGTCACGTGCTTTAATTGGCAATTCTGTACATTCATTACGTGTAGTGTTGCTTACAATACTTTGTTGGAAAGTTGCATATTAATGTTCTTCATCAAATGTAAGATGTTCTTTAATTGCACGCCGGTGGGTCGGGCGTCAGACTCTATGATGGCCCCGACATAAAGCTATTCATTTTAGTTGGTTGGGGCCGGAGCTTCTTGTCTGTTGCTTGGCCCACCGGGGTCCAACTGGTGTTTTTCTTTTGCTCCGGAGTTAGTAGGTTATTCGGCGCCCAGGGATCTCCATCGTCGGGCAGCTTACTCAGTCTGTGAGTCCTGGATTTTGATTCATCAGGATGTTTATCATGATTTATTTGTTTGTTCTTGATGATTCATTGACTAGTTAGAGATTCACCACGAGGACCGAATAACTAACTAAATGTTATGAACCACTGCAGAAGCTGAGGGTGAGGTTATGGCCATGTAAAACCGGTTTAAGCCCGCCAGTAACTTTGTGTTACTGATCGTTCCAAGTCGATACTTCTGTGGTGGTTCTTTTCGTTTTATGTCTTGGTGTTTGAAAATTTTTTTTTGTGCTGTTGGCGCCTTATGTATGTTTTCATATTTTTAGTTAAGTTGAGGTAACTGAGTGGCCACCTATTGGGAAAATAGCTGCTCATTCGGCTTACGATATGTTTCATTGTATAAGTGCCTGATTGTTGGTTTGGTTTTTTCCCACCTCGGTTTTTGGAGTGGGAATCTTTTTCTGATTGCGCCTTTTCCTGATCTTTGCCTACTTGTACCTTTCTGTAAAAGAATGCCTTTAAACGATAAGGTCATTTTTCAGGCTCTGACGTGAATGCAAAGAACAGAAGGCAAGAGACCCCGTTGATGCTTGCTGTCAGCAATGATGTAAACTCACCGCTTGAGGTTATTCGAGAAATCTTGTATTTCAACCCTGTCTTGGAGCAAACAGACAAGTCAGGCAAAACAACGATGAATCTTGCGATTTCACGGGACTTCACGACGCGGAGCCTCGTTTCCAAAAACGGCAACATGGCGGACTCGACCGAGTCAGTCGCATCTCTCCTTCTGGATTGTGGATATAATCTTAAATACGATGAATCAAAGAAAGCAAATAATTCAGTTTATGCTCTACGTACAGTATGGAAAGACCTGGCAGCCACTATAGGATTTGGCAAAGATTTGAATTCAAAATATAGACCCAAACTTCTCAAGGAACTTTGTCGTCTAAGTGTGCGAAAGTCCTATCCTGGAATACGTCTGCACAAATTCTTAAAATTCATGAAAGTTCCCGAGGAGATCAAAGACTATGTTTTGTTCACAGAACTACTAAAAGTGGAGTCTGACAACTATGAATGATAATAAAAACATTGGTTGTCGCATGCATGTGCTAGAATGGAAATCGTCGGAATACTACAAATGGACAACAAAGTGCTAAATTTAATGTGAATACGATCTGTGTGATCAGTGGATGGTAGTAAACGGTCATGACTTTCTGCTCCAGGATAGTTTTCAGAGGCTGAGCGGAGCTAGTATCCAGGTTTAAGGTCTGTCACGCAGTGGAATGAATTATAGGCTACAAACCTTTCAAGAAGTATGCGACATAAATTACGCTTGAGAACACAAAGACAGTTGTCAAATACTTGATGCAGATATTGTAAAGCTTTTCTCAATATATGTTTTCGGAAAAGAAATAAACTCAATTTCTGTCTTCGCTTGTCGTGCAGTAGCGTACTTATTGCTTTTTTTTTGTTTATGGCTGTTTTTCACGCAATTATACATTTTATATGGGCATATGTAGTGTATGACGTAGAAAACTAGATGGAGTTTAGTAGGACTCGATTTGGCTAACGGTTGACTGTAACTTGTCTGTCCTGTGACCTAAGTCTCGAACTCTAACAACGATGAAATAACAGCTTATTCCGTACAGCAATGATCTTCTGTGTTTGTTTAGCTACTTGTCCGTCACAAGTCAGTACCACGTAGGGATCGGAAAGGTAGCGGATTTCTGTCCGACTTAGTTGGACATCACAGGGACCAGTTTCTTGCGTTGAGGCTCATTTGTAAGGACAATCTGTCATGTTTAACAACAAGAAATATTATTTTTCGCATTGTATCATATTCGTATCGCGTGAAATAACAAGGTGACACCTGTCAGTATGCAGGTTTGTAATAATTGTTCTATCATGCGCTGGACCGAGATCATTATCTGTATAACGCTTATGAATATTCATGCCTACATGCATATGTATACTAGTATATACACGCGATGTTTTGTCAATGATAATGACTATCGTCACTAAACCAAAAATGCACATGCTTATCTGTCGTATCATGTCTTAGGAGACGGTGGGTAGGGAAATTTTTCGTTTCGCACAACACCCTCCACATACTAGGTTTGATACTATGGGTGGCTTCTTTGATATGGTGCATTTGTCTTCCAGAAGCCGTTACGCATGTTACCCATTCAAACGAGAAATGTGCTCTATGTTTGTAAAATACACTATGAATCTCTTTAGACTAATCTAAATTCCAAATCTAAATGTATCAATATGAACTGATTAAAGAATGTTACGGGCACATATATTGATACATTTAATCATTTTCATGCATCGATGGTGTTACGTATGTTACATTCTCGAAACAGCCTGTGTAATTGTTAATTACAGAACAGTAAGCTATTTTAATATACTTCTCTTTGCGAATTTCACTTTTAATACACTACGGGTGGCTTTGTTGGTCAATATAAAGATTTTCTATGCACGTTGACGCCCAATGGTATGGTGCATTTGCCCTCCAGAAGCCGTTACGCACGTCGTATGTTACCCATTCAAAACAGAAATATACTGTAAGTTTGAAAAATGCACTATGAATCTCTAAAATAAATTCAAAACCTAAATATATTAATGTCATCTGATGAAAGAATGTTACTGGTACATGTGTTGATACTTTTAATCACATATATGCATCGATGGTGTTACGTATGTTACATTTTCAAAACAGACTGTTCAGAGTTTAATTACAGAACAGTAAGCTATTTTAATATACTTTTCTTTGCACATTTATATTTTGGATACACTGGTCTAAAAGACACTTATTCTTTTTCTTTTACAAGCCTGAAAAAAGTAATCATGTCATTCCATAGTCGAAAGTTATTGCACATAGTCCACAGTACCTCACTTCAGATTATGAAAGAATAAAGTGTTCAAAGTCAACTATGAACAGACAAGTTTGAAGAAAAGAAGAAAAAATATACAATCATCTTGCTATAGATCAAGAACATATATGCCTTCTTTAAGTTAAATGCTCACTGCTTTGCCAGAAATGAATACTTTTGATTGGTAAATATGGTAACGTATGTAGCACATAATTAGTTAATATCTAAAATCAGTTTTAATGATTTTAATGCCGATAAAATGCTCATCGCTGTATGAAATTATGATTTAGCACTAATTTAGAAATCATATAAGATATAGAAAATATTCAAGAGTGTAATCCGGTTGTCAGTGAACTTAAAGCGCACACACCCAAACCACAAAGTCCCAAAGCAGGTTTTACACCATTGTTAGTATCCAGTATCAACACTGTCGGTCACTATTTCTTATAAGTTACCTTTCACAAAGCTTGCCAATATTAGTAAGCAAATATCAATGCGAGTGACAGGCGATTTAATGGTAACGTATGTAACACATTTTAACTTAAAATTTAAGGTGTTATAACCTAAGGAAAACAAATAGTAATAAGATATAATAATCGTCACCTTAAGATTGTTTTCCGATTTCCGGATTATGATATGACTCGTCGGCCATACAAAAGCACAACTCTGCGCATGCTAGTTCATTTTGTCTGGGTTCGGGGCACATGTGAGACAAGCCAAGTTCTGCTTGCGCGTGTGCCAGGTGATTTTTTCTCGGGGTTCTCCCGTTTTCGCCCCACCTAACGGTTGGTCCGTCTCATATGAGCTGAATAATATTGAAAGGGACGTTAAACGGAACATAAAATGTTCAGTCCTTGGTCATGAGCAGTACCATTGATGTTCTAGACATTGCCTGATGCGGTTGTTTTGTTTGATTTTGAGTTGATGCTTAACAGCCTAGTCAACAGCTATTGTCATATTGAGACATTGACTCCATTTTATGGGACTTTTGTCCGCAAATCGGATGCCATGACATCCAAACAATGCTTTAAATATAACCAGCCAAGTAAGCCACTACGGCTTATACGTATGGATGGTTTTATTTTAAAACACTTTTCCTGGTCAGGCTCAACCAGTAATAAGATGGTCAGTAAGTAGCGTATAAGCTATGCCTGGAGGCAAACGAAGCCCATCTATTTCTTAAGGACCCGATGAGCGGGGCCCATACTTCCAGCCGACCAACCTTATGAGGGATTCTTCTTAGGCTTATAGGGTTGAGCGTTTCTGCTACGGCTGAAAACATGTTTTTGAAGTTTTCACGTTATAAATGTGTCATCAAACGATCATGCGTTGGTGGTACATTTTCATTTGTGTAGCGCTAATGGCAACAGAACAAGTGACGGACACTATTTACACTTGAACCAGATTGCCCAGCAGATGAACAGAATCGGCAAATGGTTTTTCGTACACCTTCTTATGTGCTGTGGGGAGTGTTATCGTCTCTTTGCACAAGGTAGTTTGTGATTGATCGCTTTTTTCAGCAACATTCCAAGCTTTCGTTTTATCAATACCATTGTGTAGAGTCTCACCTAAACTGCCTTATTGTGTAGTCATAACTTCTATTTTCTTGAAGATATGGAATGGTCGAGAGTCTCACCAGGACATCAAGGCTTGCTCAAAACGACAGACTGCTGGTATCGTGCTTTTTTAGGTTTTACAGCGTGGAACCATAATGTATTGCAATCATTTGGCTAGAATAGACAGGACATCTGATTCAGATGATTGTACCGTCAGAAGCATCTTGGTTGTTATGAAAATTCGCGTATCTGTGTAAGTGCAGTTACGCCATCCCTGGCAAGAAAGCATTTTCGTTATCTGTAAAAACACATACACGTTGTTTGCACATCCTATTCTATGTTCAGATTTCACACCGAGGGCCCTCCAAAAATTCACATTTTGTGTTTGCTTTACATAGGATTTTTGCCACTCCCGGGGAACTGGTGACAAGCCAAGTTCTGCTTGCGCGTGTGCCAGGTGATTTTTTCTCGGGGTTCTCCCGTTTTCGCCCCACCTAACGGTTGGTCCGTCTCATATGAGCTGAAATAATATTGAAAGGGACGTTAAACGGAACAAAAAATGTTCAGTCCTTGGTCATGAGCACTGCTTCAATATAAGTACCATTGATGTTCTAGACATTGCCTGATGCGGTTGTTTTGTTTGATTTTGAGTTGATGCTTAACAGCCTAGTCAACAGCTATTGTCATATTGAGATATTGACTCCATTTTATGGGACTTTTGCCCGAAAATCGGATGCCACGACATCCAAACAATGCTTTAAATATAACCACCCAAGTAAGCCACTACGGCTTATACGTATGGATGGTTTTATTTTAAAACACTTTTCCTGGTCAGGCTCAACCAGTAATAAGATGGTCAGTAAGTAGCGTATAAGCTATGCCTGGAGGCAAACGAAGCCCATCTACTTCTTAAGGACCCGATGAGCGGGGCCCATACTTCCACCCGACCAACCTTCTGAGGGATTCTGCCTAGGCTTATACGGTTGAGCGTTTCTGCTAAGGCTGAAAACATGTTTTTGAAGTTTTCACGTTATAAATGTGTCATCAAACGATCATGCGTTGGCGGTACATTTTCATGTGTAGCGCTAATGGCAACAGAACAAGTGACGGACACTATTTACACTTGAACCAGATTGCCCAGCAGATGAATAGAATCGGCAAATGGTTTTTCGTACTCCTTATGTGCTGTGGGGAGTGTTATCGTCTGTTTGCACAAGGTAGTTTGTGATTGATCGCTTTTTTTCAGCAACATTCCAAGCTTTCGTTTTATCAATGCCATTGTGTGGAGTCTCACCTAAACTGCCTTAACAGCCTAAGTGAGGGCCTTTCGGAACTGAATTTTATGGTGACTTGGTTTACAAATTTAAGAAACTTAAAGGAATTAATGATTTTTCTTTTCAGTTCAGAAAAATCATAACACGTAACAGACGTATAGGTTATAACTTGAATGTTATGCGACAGTCTGCATGCTTAGTTTTTAACCCAATCATGGTTGATAACTATGCTGCCTTCTTTAATTGCACGCCGTTGGGTCGGGCGTCAGACTCTATGATGGTCCCGACATAAAGCTATTCATTTTAGTTGGTTGGGGCCGGAGCTTCTTGTCTGTTGCTTGGCCCACCGGGGTCCAACTGGTGTTTTTCTTTTGCTCCGGAGTTAGTAGGTTATTCGTCACCCAGGGATCTCTATCGTCGGGCAGCTTACTCAATCTGTGAGTCCTGGTTTTTGATTCATCAGGATGTTTATCATGATTTATTTGTTTGTTCTTGATGATTCATCGACTAGTTAGAGGTTCACCACGAGGACCGAATAACTAACTAAATGTTATGAACCCCCGGGTATGAACCACTGCAGAAGCTGAGGGTGAGGTTAGGTACCTGTAAAACCGGTTTAAGCCCGCCAGTAACTTTGTGTTACTGATCGTTCCAAGTCGATACTTCTGTGGTGGTTCTTTTTGTTTTATGTCTTGGTGTTTAATTTTTTTTTTTTGTGCTGTTGGAGCCTTATGTATGTTTTCATATTTTTAGTTAAGCTAAGGTAACTGAGTGGCCACCTATTGGGAAAATAGCTGCTCATTCGGCTTACGATATGTTTCATGGTATAAGTACCTGAATTTTTTTTTTTCCACCTCGGTTTTTGGAGTGGGAATCTTTTTCTGGTTGCGCCTTTTCCTGATCTTTGCCTACTTGTACCTTTTTATTGTGTAGTCAACTTCTATTTTCTTGAAGATATGGAATGGTCGAGAGTCTCACCAGGACATCAACATGATCAAGGCTTGCTCAAAACGACAGACTGCTGGTATCGTGCTTTTTCAGGATTTACAGCGTGGAACCATAATGTATCGCAATCATTTGGCTAGAATAGACAGGACATCTGATTCAGATGATTGTACCGTCAGAAGCATCTTGGTTGTTATGAAAATTCGCGTATCTGTGTCGTCATTGTCTAAAGTGCAGTTACGCCATCCCTGGCAAGAAAGCATTTTCGTTATCTGTAAAAACACATACACGTTGTTTGCACATCCTGTTCTATGTTCAGATTTCACACCGAGGGCCCTCCAAAAATTCACATTTTGTGTTATTACTGCTTTACATTGGATTTTTGCCACTCCCGGGGAACTGGTGTCGCGGGCTAGATAAATGTCCTTCTTTCTCGTTCATCCGATCTGATGGATTTACTCTACAGGTATATATCAAACACTACGTCAAATCAATAGTTTCGAAAGGCGCACACATGCTGTAAGGAATACCACATATAGTATAAAATAAATGGGTCCAGGAGTTTGAGGATAGTATCCGCATCTAATTGGATGCGACTGTCAGTGTGAAATTTGCGAAGTCTTTGTCTTCCTAAGTCATTAAGTTCGCACATGTGAAAGATTCATCGTGGATCGTGGATCTTGTTCAAGGACACAACATGGCACCGAAGAGGTCGAACAACACAAACTTGCAATCACGAGCGGACGCTTTAACGATGGGTCACCAACTCATAATATATACCTTACAGTGCCCTATATGAAAAAGTTACCGTGAGCATACTGACAAGTCACCAGTTGGTCAACATATTCCAAACACCTTACTGTGTTCTATGCGAAAACCTTAAATTTGCAGATAATTATGTGAGACCACTTTCACGTGAGCCGCAGCGCACGAAAACCCCTCTTCCGACAATATTCCTTCTACACAGTCACAGAATTTAGACGCTTGAAATTTCGGATTTAAGAAGAAGTTTGAATTATCTGTGTAGTAAACAAGTGTGCTGATCAGCTGTGCAGTAACTGCATCTTTGTTTTCATATAGGAACAATCTGGTTTTCGCATGAAGCGGCTCACTTTATATACATTTATAATCACCAAAATGAAATCTACCCATGATTAAGGGGTTACATACGTTACCATGAGCATACTTGCAAGTCACAGGCTGTAGGCTGTGTATTTTAGCACACTAAACATGTATTTATCATAGGGTGTGTAAAATAGAACTAAATAATTTACACAAACATATAACAGTTATTCATTTTGATATTTTTGTTAAAACGCCTACTTTTCAAATTTTACAGCATATGGCGGTACCCTTAGGAAATGTTAAATTATGTAAATAAAATAAATCAAATATTTAATATAAATATATGATTTTGTGTAATAGCCAAGTTGAACTATATGTCAGTAAGAAAGGATCTATCGTTTTTGGAATATGAAGAAAGAAATGCCAAAAACAAAAGCGTTTTTGAACCCAAACCCCTATTTTCACGCCATAGATGTAGAAGTAACGTTTGTAACACCATATAATGTCTAATTTCAACTTTTAAAGATCATAAAGTATGTCCGTTAAATTGTACTAGTACGTGATATAATTGCTGCTGTTGGATGATTAAAGTGGGTGGAGCATAGTAGGTTTCTCTATCTTGTTGGTACAAATATATTATGAACATGTAACTTATGTAACGAGCTACAGAAATATTGTGCACCACTTGCTGGGGCGACAACGTGCCTATAACTCATCTAGGATGACCAATGAACCAATTGCATACTGCAAACAAAGTTGTGCGATTTCGTTAAATACGGTAGATACAGAATCTAGCGTCTCGCCTATCTCCCTGATTCTTCCGATAAAGCGCATGGCCTCTTTGCACTGATTAAATCAAGATGAACAGTGGTCACCAACATAGCAGGCATTTTATAATGCTCAGACGGTAGGCGCTGATAACATGTTAACGCTTTTTACGAGTGGGTATTTGCATTCATCGGACAGTTTTGCATGCAGACAATATCTGTATCTGTATCTGTATAAAGGGGTTCCACCCTTGATAGGGTCACCGTAATATATACGTATCTTCTTGAGTTTTTTTTTCTAACTTTATACTTTATTAACATTACATTTACGAGGCAGCGTTTATAGTTCAGCACTTGAGACGCATTACGACTCTCTCAGGGCAACAACTAAGGGCAAGACCTCGCGGCTACAGAATAGTATCCTGTTTACAGATGCCTTTCAAAAATAATGTTCAAATAACTGCTTCAAGTCCAACCCCGCTATTTCACAGAGTAGGCTAAGGAATCTTCATAGACCAACAATCTCTAGTTCTGTTTTCCTCCCAGTGACATCCGCGTATACACTCTAGGACGTGGGGACACAATTAATGTTAATCGCTGGATCCTCGGTCGAGAATACTCTATTTCCACCATGCAGTATGCCGACTTGGACAATGGCCTCTCAGAAGACGGGTTACCCTCCACCTAAATCTTACCAAACTCTAATACATCTTTCCAAAGAAACACATTAAATGCAACCAAAACTACATTTGTATTGCACGTGGATAAGCAATGCACATGGCTACATTTAACTAGCAAAAACAAGATCTGAATTTCACACGTTTTGCAGTTCTGAGAACTTATTGGATGGCCTTCGTAAGTCCCAACATGCATGTAAAATCAAACCTTAAATAGTTCAAAATGACAGAATAATTATAGGAGATTCACATGTTGGCAACCATATTTGACGCCATCTTGAATTCTAAGACAACACTGACAGTTCAACCAAATTCTTTGCATTGAATGATTCAATGGCCACCTTCCGAATTGTTCATAAGAAGGATAGTGTCGCAACTAGCGCATTGGCAGAAATACATGCCGTTTTCAGCTGTAGGACCTGGACGAATTTTAAATCCACCACGGAGATTGCTATCGCGGCATTAGACATCGGACCTATCGAAGACATCAGACCTATCGGCGGAAAGCTGGACCTAAGCCTCATTGAATGATCATTACGATATTATCGGATAAACGTTTGCTTTAAAAAGTCGACGTATATATGCGCGCCAGCCTACTGGGGTGCGTGCAATCACCGGATCGGACCGGATCGATCGGGCCTAATTTTTCATTGACGGTAAGACTTATTTTAGCTAAAACCGCGAGTGTTTTCAGCCAGTTAAACAGCCTAGCCATTTTAGCAAATTTGTGGGTGACCATAGTTGTTCTTTTCTTATTCAGAGTTATTAATTTGGCGGCTGGCTGCTAGATTCCAAAATACTAAATATGTACAAAACCATGCCACCCTATGCAAAGCGGACTCAAAACTACCTGGACCATTTTTAACTTTTCTACTATTAACTTTATAACCATCAATCAATTGCACGTAGCATTCGATCTTTTTCCATACTAAAGAGAAACTAAACAAATCAAAATGGTTGACAGGTTTTCCTCCAGCATGTGGAGATTTGAAGACAAGGATTTTAGGTTCTGATACCTTTCTAAATTCAATTTTACCTGAGCATGTTTTGTTTGTTGATATGCCATGAAATGTTCATATGGAAGTCATGAATAAAAGGGAAATTTAGGTCCGATCCGGTAATTGTCCGATCCTGTCCGATCCGGTGATTACACACACCGAGCTAATGAAGTTGGCCAGGGTTTGGGTAATGATTTATAGGGGAATTCAATATTCGAGCACCAAAGGCCTGTTTACAGTTAAATTCAAAGACAACCAAAAGCTGTTTCAACATCGGACTTCAAAGAGTATGTAATCCCTTTGTAGTAAAAAATGAACTAGGTTAACCTCAGGACAGCAGCATCAGTGAGCATAGAAGTAGCCAATAATAGGCTGCTAAATCTGGTAGATAAACCTAAGTCCCACCCATATATTTTGTGTGACAGCAGCTGGTCAGTTGAACAGTGGTAAAATCATTTAAATATTTACATGCTTCAAAATATTTAGTCCTCTATAATTAGATCAAATTGCAAGATTAAATGTTGCTCTTATCTGTTATAATGTGCTTTTGTACCTGTCAACAAAACACATGCACTAAACTGAAATAAATGTGAAAATACAATTTAATCAGACGTTAGGTAGTTCTTTCTTCAGCGGTAGCAGGTAGGCGGAGCTAAACTTGCCCTAAGTAGATGGCTATTTAGCTGAATCATTTGTATTGAAACTAAACTGTTATATTGGTGCTATTTTGGGAACATCGAATTCTTTGATCTTATGATGAGACATCATCCAGGTGTTATGTCAGAAAACCACAAAAGGTGCTCGAATATTGAATTCCCCTATAACCATTGGAAGTCGTTAGAAACTAGGATTAGACTTTACTCGTGTATAATCAGGAGTTAGGTTTACACGTTGGGCTAAGTGTAAGACGTTAGGGTTACAATAACCATTTCCTAGATGAATTGCTGGCCACAGCTGAAGAGCTCCATATGGCAAGCCGTTTTACTATTTATTCAAACAAACAGATATCTTATATTGTATATAAGATATCTTCTTTAATAAATAAGATATCTACTTTATTTTATTAGATATCTATTATGAAGAAGATATCTTATATAGCAAATAAGATATATGTTTTGTTATTATTAGATATCTAAATTGTCAATTAAGATATCTTATATAGTATATAAGATATCTTTTTAACTAAAAAAGATATCTTATTTGTTAATGTAGAAATCTAAATTAACAAATAAGATATCTTGATTGATATATTAGATATCTTATTTGTAAAAATATATGAAATATCTTAATTATTAATATAGATATCTGATATAGCATCTAAGATATCTTATTTGATAATTAAGATATTTTGTTTAACAAATTAGATATCTAATATGATAAATTAGATATTTATAATGTTTTTTTTCTAAATAAGATATCTTAATTAACATATAAGATATCTAAAATAGTATATTAGATATATATTTTATCATATAAGATATCTTATTTGTCAAATAAGATATCTTCTTCAACATATAAGATATCTTAATTACAGTCACAAATAAGATATCTACTATGCTAAAGTAGATATCTTATTTGACAAATAAGATATCTTATATACAAAAATAGATATCTTATATCCTACATTAGATATCTTATTTAGGTTTAACAAATCAGATATCTTATTTAGTATATAAGATGTTTTACCCAATCACAATTGGTTTCTGATACTTATATATTAAGATATCTACTATACCAATACAGATATCTTATTTATAGCCTTAATCAAGATATCTTATTTGATAATTTAGATATCTAATATACTAAATAAGATATCATATATATTAAATAAGATATATATCATACCTAAATAAGATATCATATTTACCACTATAAATAAGATATCTTAATTACCAATTTAGATATCTTATTTGCTATATAAGATATCTTATTTGCTAATTAAGATATCTAGTTTAGCAATGAAGATATCTTATTTACCAAAGTAGATATCTTAATTAATCTTGTAAAGAAGATATCTTATATAGGTATAGTAGATATCTTATTTAGTATATAAGATATCTTATTTAGTATATTAGATATTTAAATTATCAAATAAGATATCTTATATGCTATATAAGATATCTTAATTGTGGGATCAGATAAGATATCTTATTTCGCATATTAGATATCTTCTTTACTATATAAGATATCTAATTTAGGATATATCTTTTTTGATAAAGAATATATCTTTATTGCTAAATAAGATATCTTATATCGTAATTAAGATATCTTATTTACTATTCAAGATATCTAATAAGCATAATAAATAGTAAAACGGCTTGCCATAGCTCCATGCACCCTTTAAAGGTTTTGTTTAAAGACCTGCAAACTCCTGAGGACTGTCGACCAAACCTAATAAGTTCCCCCTGCCCAGCTAGATATTATGTAAAGATATAGCAGTCTCCTAGATGAGTTGCCGTCCTAGGTCAACAAGCCTCATCCACTCGCATGATAACAGGTAGTACTGATTACAAGGTACAGTGGCAGTGGACCTGACCTCAGCTAGCACAGCTGAGATGGACAGGCCATGTTATATTGTTATAAGAATGCCTGAAGAGTGACTTCCAAAGAAAATTTACTATGGAGAACTACAGGAGGAAAGCTCTCTCAAGACGGCCAGTAAAAAACAAAACAAAAACAAAATGCTACAAAGACACCCCAAAGCCTCACTGAAGGACTTCAACATACCAATAGAGTCTTGGGAACAGGCTGCACAGGATCAATCTAAGTGGTGCTGTCTCATCAACAAAGGAGCAATTTGTTATAAAGAAATGAGAATTTGTGAAGATGAAAGAACACACAAAGAATGCAAAGCCAGAATCAATGGGTCATCACCAATTCTTCACCATTGACTTGCCCTACTTGCAACCAACAGTTTAGAGCTAAAATTGGCCTAGTCAGCCATCAAAGAACTCACTAACACACATGAACAATCTAATAATCAAGAAATATAGATGTTCTTTCTCACTAGTGAGAGATGATCAAAGAGGTTTTCAAGTTAGGGTTACAAGTAAAGGTAAGAATTTGAGGTAAGTGTTGTGGTTACAAGCCATGGTTAGGATTATGGTTTAAGTAAGGGTTGATAGGGGTTAGAAGTAGGGTTAAGGTTAGACTTGTAAGTTAGGGTTAGTGTATTAAACTTATAAGTAAGGGTCAAGGTTAGGCTAGGATCTAGGATTACAAGTTAGGGTTAAACATAAGCATTTATGATTAGTTATTGTTAGGGTTCTGTTGAGAAGTAAGAGTTAATGTTAGATGTTAGAGTTACTTGTTATGGTTAGAAATTATGCTTAGGGCTAGAATGAAGTTTATGGATACAATTTAGGTTTGGGGATACAAGTAAGGGTTAGAGGTTAGGGCTAGTGTTAACCAAACTCTAACCTTTAAACATAACCCTAACCTCTAACTCTAACCCTAAATCCTAACCCAAAGCCTAATGTCTAACTGTAACTTAATGTCTTACCCTTATTTCCTTTTGCTCTCCCTAATGTCTAACCATAACCTTTACTTGTACACTAACCCTAACCTCTAACCATAGCTTCCAGCACTCTTCTACCCCAATTACTCAAACTTCCAACCCTAATTCTAATGTCTAATCCTAACTTTTATCCTCAACCCTAACTTCTAACACCTAAACCTAATGTCTAACCGTAAACCTAATTTGCAACCCTTACCCTAACTTGTAACACTAACTCTTACCCTAATCGTAACTTCTAATCCTAATGTCTACTCTTAACTTGTGAACATTACATCTAACCTTAAACCTTACTTGTAACTCTAACCCTAACTTATAATCCTAATTTTTAGCCCTAACCCTAATTCGTAATACTTACCCTTGTTTTTAACCCTAGCCCAGCTTGTCACCCTAACCCTAGCTCCTTTACCTAACCTTAACTTCTTATCATTATGTTTATCCTCAACCATCAGGTAAGGTGTGAATGGACCTTTGACACAGAGAACAACTTCAGTTGATAGTCAGTGTAAATGTAAGATCATGTAAGATTGGTCGATTACAGCATATATTTGGGATTAGCCAGTAAAACTATATACAAGAACTGGTCAGAGACTTTTTCAAGGTTGCAGCATTTATGTTGCCAAATTAATAGAACTATGTGTCACAGAAATTGGCATGGTTTGCTGAACATTATGTACAAGTCTACCTTCTATTGTAACACTACCTATAATCCGGTTCACAAATGCCATTTTTATATATCAAATGTATACCAGTATTGTAGTGCTTGGGTTTTATTGCTCACGGCTTGTGTCATACAGAAACCGGACAAGTCTCACCAGAAAGACTGGAAAACCCTGGGAACCATATACTCATGCTTTATACCACTTTTTACTATTCACATATTGGAGAACAACCATTACCCAATTTTTGTGTATTATGTTTACCATACTGGTGAGACTCCTAATACCTTGAAAGTTTGTTATCAGGATGGGCATAATCTAATTTTCATTTTCATAGCTTACAGAATTGAAGTCATATTGATGTGATCTATTACAGGCAAAGCCTATTTTTGCCACAATTATATATTATAAATTCCTCTGCAGTATTTACTATATACTTAAACACAATATAGAAACACACACTTTTTTAAAATGGTTGTTCTCTTATATTAGCCCAAAAATGTTTTCAATGATAACATAATCCATGGTCTTGTTATTTGTTTATCATACCCTATGAAAATCTGATCACTGTGATTTATGACTGTCGAGCTGCCCCACAAGAATGGCATAGACCTACAAAATCTCTATCTCAGCTGTCAAAAAAGCCAAATTCATGTTTAAAGTTGACAGATCGGAAGCACCTCAATATATACAAGAAATGTTTAATCAACGAATTTTGGATGATACAATGCCACTTTTAAGATCTACAATGTCTTCTTACTTTATTCCTCCGAGGCCAAAAAAAGAAATTTTTAAACAAAGCTTCATTTATTCAGGACCTTTAATATGGAACTCATTACCAACTAATTTAAAAAATTTAAGCTCATTGAGCTCATTCATAACAATTTTGTAAAGTGGTTAAAACAGTAAACAATGTTCGTGTACTCTGTTGTACATAACATGTAAATTCATTTGTTTATAATTCCTTATTCTTAATTACTTTATGTGTAGGTTTAGTAGTGTGAATGTGAGTTTGAGTGTAACATTAACGTTTCATTTTGTTTCATTTGTTCCTCTATTTGATACATGTACTATATTAAGTTTTGTGTAAACTTGTAATTGTTTTTCATGTTTGTAGATTAGTGAGGGCCACATGAAGATTAGTTTGTACTAAATGTGTTTACCCTCGTTAAATAAAGTCGATTATTATCATTATTATTGTCCATTTTTTCTCCAAATGGAAGCATCAAAACAGTTTATTTATTGTCCATCACAGAAGCTTAATTTAAAATGCTTCAAATATTGTTTTTTTTTCTTTTTCTTTCTATATGTGTTGTAAACTTGCTTCTGTCTTCCGTGACCTAATGTCTCGCATCAAATCATAAAACATCTGCAAATAAAGAAAGCAATGAACTCATCAATGTTACAAAATGGTAATGAGCCGCCACATAAAAAACAACAATATACATGATGCGAAAACAAAGGCACAGATCAGCTGCACAGCACCCTTGTTTTAGCTACATTGATAGTATGATGCCTCTTCCTTCTAAATCTGAAATTGCAACTTCTAACTATTTTCTGTGACTGTACAGTCTGGTTTGTGTTGGACCTGGTCGGAAATCTGAAATTGCAACTTCTAACTATTTTCTGTGACTGTACAGTTTGGTTTGTGTTGGACCTGGTCGGAAATCTGAAACTTGAAACTTCTAACTATTTTCTGTGGCTGTACAGTCTGGTTTGTGTTGGACCTGGTCAGAAATCTGAAACTTGAAACTTCTAACTATTTTCTGTGGCTGTACAGTCTGGTTTGTGTTGGACCTGGTCGGAAATCTGAAATTTGAAACTTCTAACTATTTTCTGTGACTGTACAGTCTGGTTTGTGTTGGACCTGGTCGGAAATCTGAAATTTCAAACTTCTATTTTCTGTGGCTATACAGTCTGGTTTGTGTTGGACCTGACCGGAAATCCAGATTATTGGTTTTCTCACATGAAGGCTCTGTTATCAAAGAACATACAGACTGGAGATCGGCGGAAGCTAAATTACATCTATTAACATTTGGAGCTGGGAATATTGTAAGTATACTATGGTATCTGATTAACTTATTTTCATTATTTGAGCCTGTGCGTGAGAAAACCAACAATTTATGTTTCCGACCAGGTCTGACACAAACCAGCTTATGTAGTCACAGAAAATAGATAGAAGCTTGAAATTTTGGATTTTAGAAGAAGAGGGATTGTACTACATGTATGTATCTGCGTAGTCAAAACAAAGGTGCTGATCAGCTTCGCAGTTACCGCGAAGCTGGTCTGCGCCTTTGTTTTCACATATGCAGATTGTTGGTTTTCTCAAGCGGTGGCTCATTTTATTTGTACTGGTTGTTCACTGTGGCTTCAACATTTAAAAACTTCTCAACAGAATTTTGTAGCAAACAATAGCCAAACACCATTCACCTTCTTTACATTAGCTCTAGTTTTCGCTGATGTTTCTACATATGGTACATTCCAACTGTGGGCTCGCTGGTGTGCTTCGTCTATTTGAACCTGCCGTTTGTCTTCAAGATCACATTTGTTGCCGACCAGAAGAAACGGAATGTTGTCGTCGTTCTTTACTCGTAAAATCTGTTCTCTGAAAGGTGTTAACATTGAACCCTACTATTGGAATAAAAGCTGTTTTCTAAAGCCATACAACCTTCAATGTGTTCCAAAACAGCATCTTGTTTTGAAAAAGTTATGGCTCTGTTTATATATGAGATATGCTTGATTTCACAAATAAGGCTACATGTTAATAAGCATTCTTAAGCTGTTGTTTTATAAACACTGACTTTGGGAAGTGATTCAAAGCATTGCTATACCTCATACATTGTTATATTTGCCTAATATTATTTTGCTAATTTTATATTTTTAATTTATAAGTGAGTTCTTGGATTCGCAAGAGGTTACTTGGACGGTCTTAAAAACTTGTGTAAGATTAGCGAGTATTTTGAATTGGCAAGGCATCAAATGAAAATTAAGTTCTCATGAAAACCAAACTTATACATGTGGTATCAAGAGTTGACTATGATAAAATTAAAAAGAACTTGGGAAATACATTGATATGTGTTGAGATGTTTCAATATTAAACAAATTTTATTTCACAAACATCCATTGGGTAGTCTATCGGTACATCAAATTTTTCTTACCTAAATTCTGCCGTAGCTTGAAATGATTCTTGCTCTGTTATTGAGAACATGCAAAGGAATCCCTCACCACTGCTTAAGTAATTATCACGCACAGTTGCATCTTGTTCTTGACTGCCAATGTCAAGAATGTCTATTTGTACTTCCTCTCTATCTAGGTCAACCTTCTGTTGGTAAAAATCTGCTTTGGTGGGCTCATAGTCCTCAAGAAACTACAAAATGAATATGAGCCTGTGCTTGAGAAAACCAACAATTTGGGTTCCGACAACGTCCTACACAAACCGGGATGTACAGTCATAAAAGATGGCTAGAGGCTGGAAATTTTGGATTTAGAAAGTAGAGGAATTGTACTATCCGTGTAGCCGAAACAAAGGCGCTGATCAGGTTCGCAGTTACTGCGCCTTTGTTTTCGCCTATGCAGATTGCTGGTTTTACCATACGGCAGCTCAAATGAATATTGCAGTTAATGTTTGCAGGCAACTAAGTTGGTTAAATTTGATAAAACATGCTCTGTATAGAGATTAAATGTGTGCCTTGTAACTGAAAGTTATGTTATGGACTCGATTCAGCCAATATGGTTTCTAAACCAAAAAATCTCTTTTATTAATGGAACACCCTTGTATGCTATAAACTCATCTTGTGAGCCTATGGTTCAGGTTAGCTAAAATGACAAAATGTTCTTTATTATAGTATAATAAAACGAAAATCCAACCTCATCATACATGAACTGTAGTGTGAGCGCAGACTTGCCAACACCTCCACTGCCCACCATAATCACCTTGTGTATCACCGTGGGTTGCTGGTGTACCACTGCAGGTTGCTTGGTCTGGGTCTGCGCCACGGTGCTGCTTACTACTGTATGTCCAATAATCAAACCCGAGGTGGCCAGAATAACGAGCCTTCTCGTGAGAAAACCAGCAATTTTGGTTTCAGACCAGGTCCAACACAAACCAGCCTGTACAGTCACAAAAGCAGGCCAGAAACTTACATTCGGATTTAAGAAGATTGTACTATCTGTGTAGCGAAAATGAAGATGCTGAACAGCTTCGTGGTGACTGCAAAGCTGGTCTGCACCTTTGTTTTCGTATACACAAATTGTTGGCTTTCTGATACGGCGGCTCAAATCTCATTCTGATTTTAAAAAATATGAAAATACAATCACACCTTTTTCGCCTTGCATACTAGATCATTATTATAACCTTTCTTTGCCATTTAATCATTCTGTACAACCTTGCTTAGCATGTAAAAATCCTTTAAATACAAATGCCTACAACTAAATAAAGTAGGACAGATGTCCATTCATTGATATTCTATATGTGCAGCATGTCTATGGAGCCAGCAGCGCATTTTCCAATATCAGAAATCAATATCATCAGACCAGAGTGGCATAGGCTAAATCAGTTATACCATCTATTTGTGCATAAGGACCCAGACCACAATTAATTTTATTATATAGTTTAATCATTTGTTTTGCCTCCTATCTTATTAACTGACATTGCTGGCTTTGTTCTGAAGCTTTTCCCCAAGTCTACACTGTATCCAAGTACTTTTAATCAAGATTAAAATATGGGTTGACCGGCTCGTTTGGGAGGTATCTGCCAATTTCTATACATACCGGTGTCTTCGTCAATTATCCGCCTGTCTAAGAGCAACCGCATAAGGGGTGGTTCAGTTGGCAGTTAAATACCTGAAATTACCAGATATCTCCACTAATTTAACATTTCCTGAAAGCTTAGACAATAATCTAACCAAACTGGCATAAAAAGCAGCAATCCAACATGATTTGTCAACTTTACACCCCAATAAATAGGGGAACTATTTTGTGTGTAAGTATATCCATATCGTGTTCTACCATTCAAGGGAAGTAATTGTGACCTGATTCCATAATTATAGCATACATTTTGTTTCTGACTAAAAAATAACTTGAATACACAACAAAGGAATGAGTCAACAATTTTTCCAGAATGATCATAAGTAATGTGATGTGACTATTTGAACCGCATCATGAGAAAAGCAATTTTTTTGCCTATCAGGTGTGAAGTAACTGTACAGCTGATCAGTGTCTTTGTTTTTTGTTTGTTTTTTTTTTTTTCCATATGGAAATATCAAAATTTCAAGATCATAGTTTTCTTCTGTTCAGAGCCATTTTGTGTTAGACCTGGTTGGAAACCCCAAACACAGGTTTTCTCTCATCTCGGCTCATTTCATTTCAAATAAGTAGAATCTTGAAATTTTGGATATAAGTAGGAGAGGAATTGTACTACCGGTACCCCGAGTAGTGAAAACAAAAGCACTGATCAGCTGTGCTGCAGTTACTGCAGAGCTGATCTGCACCTTTGTTTTCGCATAGGCAAAAATCCAGTTTTCTCATGACCCAGCATTTTATTCCCAGCAGCATTGTGTATCTTTACAAGCATGGCCTAAATCTGTTTGAAAAGACTGGTCATAACCCGAGTAATGGAAGTTTGCATAGTAATGGCAAACCTTAATATAGCAATGCACATTGGAGATAAACTTTATGATGGTTGTGGGGTAAACATCAGGATAACATTTACCCCTTTTCCCCACTTTTATATAGCAAAACTGGGGTATGCATGGGTATACCTATTTTTCTTATCTTTGCTCCAAAACATAGATTGTGGGTATTCGTTACCCACAATCTATGTTTTGAGCAGAGGCGGTTCTAACGAGTACCCAAAATGTTTTTTAGCAAAAATAAGAAAAATATCCAAAATTTTCAATTTTTAACTTAGGAAAATCAGTATATTACATTGGCATGTTTTCGTAATGAATCTCAATCTGCATCCAACATTCTGCATTAATCATAATAATTCACAGTTAAGTAAAATAATTTCTTAAATAAAGAAATGAAATCTGGTTTCAAAATTGAAAACAAAAGATCAATATTTAGTATTTTAATGAAGGTAAAAATTGGCAAATTATACAAGCTTACATGTATTGAACATATTAAGAAAGACATTAAATGACATTAAGCATTAGATAAAAGAAACATTTGTGCCACTTCAAGAGAAAAACAACAATCTGCATATGCGAAACGAAAGGTGCAGGTCAGCTTCGCAGTAACACTGCAAAGCTGATCAGCGCCTTTGTTTTCTCTACACGGATAGTACAATTCCTCTTCTTTCTAAATCCAAAATTTCAAGCCTCTAGCCATCTTCTGTGTTTGTGCAGCTCGGTTTGTGTAAAACCTATTGGGAAACCACATTGTTGGTTTTCCCACGAGACGGCTCATTTACAGATCAGGTTCTAAGACTGACATGGCAACAGTTGTGTGTATTATAAAACAACATAAGATGAAACGTTCTGAAACACCGTCTTTCCTCCTTCAAAACTTATGGTGTTTCAAAAAGTTTTATCTCACAAAATAATGATTTTTTTTTTAAAAATGGGGGTACCAATATTCAGTGGGGGCACCATGCACAGTATGAGTTAAAAGTTGTAAAAGTTCTCTTAGCTGATGAAGGGTCTGTCTATTTAGAAATGTAATTAGAATTTTCAAATTGCTTTTAATTTTGAAGAAAATCAATAAATAAAATGTAAGTGGCCGGTTAGAACTTTTGGCTTGTATACAAACATGCTGACCACCCCTATATCTTTTATTCTTATTTTACCCAGACATGTATCAAAGCTATGAAGGCATATCTCAGTCTTTGCTGTTCATAGTCTATAGTAAAATCTGTGACAATCTGCGTCGTGAGAGTATTGCCTATGCTAAAACAAAGGCGCAGATCAGCTGTGCAGTAACTGCACAGCTGATCAGCGCCTTTGTTTTCACTACAAGTATAATACATTTCCTCTTCTTCCTAAATCCGAAATTTCAAGCTTGTAGCCTGCTTCTGTGGCTGTACAGGTCGGTTTGTGTCAGACCTGGTCGAAGACCCCAAAGACCTATTTTCTATCGTCACGGCTCAATGATGACATTTATTTTGACACAGGGCAAAAACACAAACAACAAAGGGAGAGCAGTGGCCCAGTATGTTGATAAGCTGTCAGACTCCGGGCTGATAAATTGAAATCCAATGGGCACTGGGTTGTGTATTTCAGCAAGACACAAAACCCCCCTTAGACTTTTTGATACATGGTGCCTCTGTCGAGACATGACTGAAAAGTTGTTGACTGGGACATTAAACCAAAAAACAAACTAATAAAAACACAAACAAGGCCAAGCTCAGGCTGCACACCCTGTCTTAAACTTACATTGCATAGTCAACATATACCTAAAAACATACAGTAAGCTTTATAACATACTACATATATACATGTTATCATGTCTACTAAATCTACAGGCTATAACACTTCAATGACGATTTCATATAGTTATATATACATCATACATATACATTATGGTTGTACATGAATTACATTAATTCAATAAATAATGATAATAAATTTATACAATTTAATGAAGTGATAATACAGTAACATTGTTTAGCATAAGTAAACAATAAAAGCACACATCAGTCTACTCTGTTTCCATCGAGCATCCAGAGAAGACGAATGGTCTCGACCCCACCTCATTTTCCTAGCTTATTGATTTTTGTAATTGTAAACATTTTTGTAAGACTGTCCCCGGGCACCCCATCAAAAATTTTAAGGCAGCTCAGTTGCTTTTTTATCCTGAGCAAGCCTTCCTGAGGTTTGGACACAGTCTCTCCTGGCCTGAACTAAGCTAAAAGGCAGTTTAAAAACAAATGCTTTGGGTACTTAGGAAATCATAGATAATAGAACCCCACAGCATGTAGAAAGAATTGCATGACCAAATCTTCATGAAATAAATATTCATGACAATGGGATCACTACTGGCTACCCTACAGATTGAGTTACTATGCCTGGCCCCTAGGTTATAAAACTCTTTTCATGCTCACCTCAGCTGAGACTAAAATTTATCCTGCTTATAAATGTTAAAATGCCAACAATTGTATTTTAACATTTATTAGCAGGATAAATTACAGTCTTTGGTGATATAAATCTAAAATGTCTTTGTATTTGGGCTATTAAGGTATTTATGAGCAGTTTAAATTTCATGCTCAGCTGAGTTGAGCATGAAGAAAGTTTAATGACGTGGGGCCTGGCCAATTTAACAGACGTAAAACCATTGTAACCTGCACAGAAATTCAATTTGGGCTGCATTATGAGAAAACCAACAATGTGGTTTCCGAGCAGGTCCGACACAAACCGGCTTGAACAGCCACAGAATAAGGCTAGAAGCTGGAATTTTCCGACTGAAGAAGAGGGATCGTATAATCCGTGTAGGGAAACAAAGGGGCTGATCAGCTGTGCAGTTACTGCACAGCTGATCTGTGTCTTTGTTTTCGCATATGCAAATTGTTGGTTTTCTTATGCAGTGGCTCATTTATGTGATTTACCTCATTTGCTATCTCTATATACTTGGTTTCACTACAATAATTCTAATGTCATAGCATAGTAATGCCCTACAGTTCCAGTTCATCATGACAACACAACATTTGGCTAACATATACATCATACATGTTCATAATGATCAACCATGTATAACAACCAGCAGTCACACAATACTGAAGGACTTACGTTTCTATAAAAGCTTACCCGACATCACTACACGGACATATTTAGGTGAGGCTGCCCCTGTGGCCGAGTGGTTAAGAGCACTGATATTTCATTACCACACTTAACCATTTGATCATCTCACCGCTGTGTCTGGTGTGGGTTCGGGCACATGTGAAACAAGCCCTGCTGTGTTTTTTCCTGGGGTTCTCTCGTTTTAGCCCCATCTGATGATTGGCCTGTCTCATATGAGCTGAAAATCTTGAAAGGGACGTTACACTGAATCAAAACCTCACATCCTGATCCAGTAAACATGCTGAGATAATGAGCTGCCTCATGAGAAAACCAACAATTTGCATAGGCGAAAACAAAGACGCAGATCAGCTTCGCGGTGACCGCGAAGCTGATCAGCACCTTTGTTTTTGCTACTAGGAAAGTACAATCCCTCTTCTTTTTAAATCCGAAATTTTAAGCTTCTAGCTGTCTTCTGCGGCTGTACACGCCGGTTTGTGTCAGACCTGTTCAAAAACCACATTGTTGGTTTTCCCATGGGGTGGCTCAAATATTATCCCCTGACTATTTGAGTCTAACTTTGTTGTTCTAAAGTCCATGGTCTATAGATAGGGACAGTCTTCTAGCAAGCCTCTCAGAGGCAGGTTATCAGTACTTAGTGCACATTTCTTTTATCACTAACAGGCAAATGCTCTTATATGAGCAGAAGAGAAAGAATGGTTCTAGAAATATTTGCAAGACCAAATCTTCATGAAAAAAAAATGTGCCAAATGCATAACAACATGCTACCAAATGACCTATCAAGCCAGGTTAATACCAGGTCTGACACAAACCGGGCTGTACAGCCACAGAAAATAGCTAGGAGCTTGAAATTTCGGTTTTAGTAAGAAGAAACATCATACTATCTATGGAGCTAAAACAAAGGTTCGGAACACTGCACAGCTAATCTGCATCTTTGTTTCCATATATGTAGATTGCTGGGTTTCTGGAGCAGACCACTCATAAATCTCCCATTGCAAACAATTTAACATATCCCCTATTGCACTATAAAATGCTGAAGTAGTTGTGTTTTTACATATAAGTGTAAGTTGAAGTTCTCCACTCATAGCACAAATTCTCACATAGCATATACGTGTACACATACATTCAAATGTTTGGATTATTTTGGACATCCTGTTGAACAAATTAATACAAGCCTTGTCAGGAGAAAACCCACATTTTGCATTTGCGAAAACAAAGACACATATCAGCTTCTTAATAACTGCGAAGCTGATCAGCGCCTATGTTTTTGCTACATGGATAGTACTATTCCTCTACCTTTTAAATCCAAAATTTCCAGCCTTTCGCCATCTTCTGTGCTTGTACAGCTCGGTTTATGTCTGACCTGTTCTGAAACCACATTGTCGGTTTTCTCATGACCTGGCATATATGTTGAATAATAAAACCTTAACCTACTGTTAAGTGAGCCGCGTCATGAGAAAACCGGATTTTCGAATATGCAAAAACAAAGACGCAAATCAGCTGTGCAGTAATTGCACAGCTGAGCATCCCTTTTGTTTTCCGACACAGATAGTACAACCCCTCTTCTACTTAAATCCAAAATTTCAAGCTTAGAACTATCCTGCTTCTAAGACTGCACAAGCCAGTTTGTGTCTGACCTAGTCGGAAACCCAAAAGCCCGGCTTTCTCGCCTCGTGGCTCAAATAGCAAACAGACTGCTATCTAGAAATAAGAGCTGTCGCAGGACAGCGTAGCTCGCCTGACCTGTGCTTTGCCACTAAATTTATCAAAATCTATGACCCATGACCTTGACCTCAAGGTCGCTCAGGTGGGTCGTAAAAGCATAAAATTTCAGACCAATATCTACAAACATGCAAAGTATCAACTTGATCCATCAACATGTTCAAGATATTGACTTCTAACAACTTTAACGAAAAACTTCAACAAAAAAATTCTAAATCTGTGACCTTGACCTCACGGTCACCCAGAGTGGGTCATGATGGTACTCCATAAATCTTCAAACATGCAAAGTATCAACTTGATCCATCAACATATTCAAGAGATATAGACTTCTTGAATCTTTAATGAAAAACTTTAACATAAAATTTCTAAGTCTGTGACCTTGACCTCAAGGTCACCCAGGATGGGTCATGATGGTACTGCATAAAACTTCAGACCAATATGCAAAGTATCAACTTGATACATCTACATGTTCAAGAGATATAGACTTCTAAAAACTTTAACCGAAAGTGTGACGCGGACGTACATGTAAACGCGGACGACCGAGGTGACAACAATAACTCTGTGCACTTCGTGCAGGCAAGCTTACAATAAGTGCCAATCTGTCTGCATCATTTGACGGCCAGTTGATGGCCAGACTCTACTTTTTGTATGGCTGACTTGCTCAAATGTTAGTTAAAAGAATACTTCTGTGTCTTAAGTGTTTCTTTTGTCTAAGTACTCTTCACTTCCAAGAATAGACTGTTCGGCTGTCTCATTTGCTCCAATGTTAGTTTGAGCCGCCACATGGGAAAACCAACAATCGGCCTAGGCGAAAACAAAGGTGCAGATCAGCTTCGCAGTAACTGCGAAATGATCAGCATCTTTGTTTTCGCTACACGGATAGTACAATCCTTCTACTTCCTAAATACGAAATTTCAAGCTTCTAGCTCTTTTCTGTGCTTGAACAGGCTGGTTTGTGTTGGACCTGTTCAGAAACCACATTGTTTGTTTTCCCACGAGGTGGCTCATTTAGGTGTCCACTTTCAACAGCACTCCTCATATCAAAGCTGTAGTAAAACTACATGGCTGTGTCCTGTACACTGACATTTTCTTGCCTTGTATTCCAGAGGGGAATAACATGTTCATCATAGAAAAACACTACACACATTTTGCTCAAAACCACTTCCGTGAATTCAGAATGAGCACTTCTACTGGCATATTATGCATTCATCGCACTGCAATATAGCTTTGATAACAGTTAAGGAAACTCGTCCAATACAGCAATCTTGCTAAGATCGCTGTTTAGCATGCTCTTGTGAAAATTGGAAGGATAAAGATCATGGAATTCCGCGATCTTCGAATTTTTCAAGCTTTTGTGACCCTGTGCAAAGGCAATTGACCCTGTATGAAAAGTAAGCATAGGATTTTGTAGACTTTTGTATTATCTTTAATTCTACAGTGAGGTTTGAAAATCTACCGTCGATCTTGGTAATGGCAAGCTAGATGCCATCTGCATTTTTTTTAATATCAGCCATTGTCAGCAGCAGATATCTACACCTATTTACGATACAACAATATCGCTGGAAACAAGTGATCTTGAAGATCGTGGTATTTGACGAGTTTCCTGGACTGCTAAGGCAAGTGACAAAAAACCTGCCCCTTTTTGTATTCACCATTTTTGCATTATCGGCTGGTTTCCAGCTTAGAAAAAATCAATATTGAAAATGCAGGTAACCAAAACCAACCTGACCTTCAGGTCAGGGTGGTTTTGGTTACCTGTATTTTCAATATTGATTTTTGAAAGCGGGAAACCAGTCGATAATGCAAAAATGGTGAATATGCAAAAAGAAAACAAAGGCCATAATCTGCTGCATGGTAACCACACAGCTGTATCTGCTGTTTTCATTACAAAGATCCCCTTCAAAGTAAAACATTTCAAATTGCTAGCCATTTCCTTTTTTCTCTAGCTGTATGGCCCAGTTTGTATAGGACTTGGTCTCAAACATCAGCGATTTAAATACATTCCTTATCTTGTAAAATTTGTATCCAACAAACATATGGGTACATGACCCTGACTGGTCACTATGGCATAGATGAAATCACTCCATCCCATTGGTTGAAATCTTTGTCACATGATGTACATAACAACTCTGCAGTTAATGCAGTAAATATGTGTCTAAGAGTTGATTGGTCAGATCTATCAACAGATTAAAACAATGCTAAAAATGGTCCATAATAGGTCCATTACATTGGTTAAATTTAAAATGCTCCTAATGTTGTTTGTAATCACTAATTTTTATAAAATTACACATTTCCTTCTTTTCTTTTCCTTTTGTTTCTTTCCGTTGTTCTGCCGACTGGCTTCCATCTTCCGGGACCTGATTTCTCTCATCAAATCATAAAATACCTGAAACAGAAGAAATTGTGGATCTTAAATAACCATAGCAATTTAGAGAAAAATTGTCATAGAGTATACCGACAAGGCCAATCTAACGCCGTTGCAAATGGTCTCAGTGTCACTATCATGCTTCGATCACTTGCTGGTCATCTTATTATGATAACCATAGGGGCCCTGCGCGTTTTTTGGTTGATTTGTGAAAACAGGTATACATACAATATTTTTACAATGTATACCTGTTGTCGCTTAATATGTGTCACGAATCAACTAAAAAACGTGCCGGGCCCCTATGATGATAACATATAGCTCTTAGAATATGTGCCGTGACGTGAGAAAATAGACAATGTGAATTCCAAATTATGTTTCGCATAATGCAATATGTTGGTTTTCTCAAGACACGGCTCGATTACTTATTAGCCTGGAAGTAAATAGTAGACCTAGTTAATGTACTTGCTGTTAAATAATACTTTGATTAATGTTAAGCTATGCCATAAAATGTTTGAATTTGTTGAAATACATGCATTTTAATAATTCATCATAATTTTTGGTACATTTTAATATAGAAGGCAACCAAAAACAGATGTTCCACTGTTCGATACTAACTGTGGTGGTCAAATATAGGGGTTTAATAAAGCTTTGGCATTCTGCTAAATACACATGGAATGCAAGGTTTATGGCAAAAAGGCTAAATGCTAAGAATAGGACTTTCATGAAGTAATGCTTCGGCACAGGAAAGAAATATACCGTACGGTGTAATCATTTTGGCTACTGTTTTTAGCATCCAACATTTTTTTTTTGCTAGTGTTACATAGCAAACTAATGCACTAATGCAACTGCTGATGTCAGAGTGAAAATTAGCAGTTAACAGTTCTAAGCAAAAATTCTGTTGCATTTTATCTTGAAGATGTGCAGCACATGCTGTTTTTGATCATTAATTTGGCAGAAAATGCAATCATTCAAGAAAATCGAATCAAATATTGTTGAAAAAAATAAGGTGTATCCGATGTGAGTAGCAACGTTTGATACAAATGAGTCTCATCACAAGAAATCATTTTTTAGCCTATGCAAAACAAAGGTGCAGATCAGCTGTGCAGTAACTGCACAGCTGATCTTATTGCACAGCTGATCAGCTCCTTTTTTTTTGCTATAGTACAATTCCTCTACTTTTATCCAAAAATTCAAGCTTCTAGACTGTAAAGGCAAGTTTGTGTCAGACTTGGCCGTAATCTCGAAGACCGGTTTTCTCGCGCCCCGGCTCAAGTATGCATATAAGCTGTGATTTGCATGCAGTCAGCTCAGTTTCCATGTTGTTTAAAATTCAAAATGACTTTTATACGAGCCAGATGTTTTGAGTTCAACCTGACTGAAAATATAGCAAACAGGTTCTCTCAAAACGAGAGTAAGGGTGCAGAAAAATGCAAGTGTGCTGCTGTCATTTTTTTATCCTGCATCTTGCAGCACTGTTCCTGTTTCACAAGAAAATCTGTTTTCAAGAAAATAAAGTAACTTTGGCATTTGCACCAAAGTTTTAAATTAAAGGTCATTAAATACTTTGCTAATGGGTTAAGTTACAAAATAATACTGCAGTGCTGGTATTTTTTTCACCCACCAGTATCTTTGGTCTTGGGGTGGTCCCTTAAAATCATCTAAACCAACTTTATATGAGCCGCATCATGAGAAAACCAACAATAAGGTTTTTGAAAATGTTCAACACAAACCGGTTTGTCCCGTCACAGAAGACGGCTGGAAGCTTGAAATTTTGGACTAAGAAAGTATAGGAATTGTAGTATCCGTGTGGCGAAAACAAAGGCGCTGATCAGCTTTGCGGTATACCGCGAAGCTGATCTGCGTCTTTGTTTTCGCATATGCAGATTTTTGGTTTTTTCATGATGCTGATCATTAATCAGTAAATCTAAACATAAGAAACATGATAATTGATGAAGCATAAAATGATAATTTATCTAGCATTAAAAGATTTTGATAAAAGTGCAAAAACTGATTTCTATATCAAAATGTTTTTGGAGTTACCCAGTTATTAGATAGAAAATAATTTTTGATTTCTTGTTTTTTTTAGATTACACTGTGATGGTAATTAACTAAATGGATTTTTTTGCTCCCCACATTGAATATTTACTAAGTACTCTTCACATCAGGGTAACATGTCCATGAAATGTATACCCATTACCCCCATTATTTAGTAAAACTGGGAGGTATAGGGGTTTACATTTTTTTCTTATTTTTGCTCCAATGTTTGCTGTTTGAATGTGTGCCCAAAATCTACGTTCTGAGCAAGAATAAAACATATCAGATTTTCTAATCAGATTTGTTTTTTGTATTTTTATTTTAACATCTTTATAAATTGCATTACATTGTACCGGCATGTTTCCTTAATGATATTCTCAAAGCCACTTTATCTATTTCTTGGATGAGATTCTATCAATAAATTGAACCTATTTAAAACCCTGTGAAAAGACTAGAAAAAGTGCCTTGAGAGGCACGTATACCCCCGGCTGGTAGCTCCCTCCAACGCCCCCACCCCTCAGCCCACCGCCACCAATCCAGACATGCTCACTGACAGTGACACATTAAACCTCAATTCCTGATGAAAGAGAGTGCCTTCAACAAGTAAATCTTATAAATTTGTATTTGCAAAAAACACTGTCTAAAACCATGGGGAGGGGGGGCGGGTGTAGTAGAATGACAGATCTATTTTAGAGCAGTATACAGAGCTGACTTGTATACTCAATCTAGGACTTGATCGCGGACATTGAGGGTCAGGTCCTCGGTCCTAGATGTAAAGTAGAATGTCATTCTTCAATAATATTAAAAAAAAAAAAAAAAATAAATAAAACAAAAAAAAAAAAAATAAGATGTCCTATATTTTGACCTGTCCTATATTTTGACCTCTAGCCCCACCCTCAGGGCACGGACCCTCTAGTCTAATGTCATTAGGAACAAGGCAAACCTTATAGTGTACCTTTGGTGCAAGTACAAATCATTTCTGAACATGGTGGTAAAGAAAAGTAAAGAAATATATTTTTTTAAAGAAGTTCTAGATTTTGACCTCTAGCCCCACCCCTCGCACATGGACCCTAGTGTCTGAACCTTACATGGTACCTATGGTCTAAGTATGAATGCTTTCTGATAAAACTTTGTGGATGTCAAGAAAACAGACTTACAGAAAATATTTATTATGATATTTATCATATTATAAATAAGTCCTAGATTTTGACCTCTAGCCCCACCCCCTGGAGATGGTACCGAGCATGGAGTATGAAAGCAAACCCTATAGGGTATCTATGAACTAAATAAGAATACATCCCTATGATATGGACTTATAGAAGAAACATTAAAATTGTAAACAGCATATTTTAAAGGTGACCTATATTTTGACCTCCAGCCCTACCCCTGGGGATGGGCCCTGGGGTCCGAACTCATGGAAACAAAGCAAACCCTATAGGGTACCTATGGTCCAAATATGAATGGTTTCTGACCATTGGTTCATGAGATATACACCTCTAGAGAAACTTTAACCAAAACTTTGACGTAAATTCCACGAACGTTCTGGAATTACGAACGAAGAAACGAACTAACATACGAACGGACGAACGGAAAAGCGAAAGCTATATACCCGTCGGCATAAATGCCGGGGGTATAATTACAAAGCAATTTCAAAGGAGAAAAATGTGCCATGTCTTATTTTAAAGAAGTTTTCAAGAGATATGGTACTACAGAAGGACAAGGTGGGGGTTGGGGGGAGGGGATAAATTTGCTTGCAAGGCCTGATGTAAATGTACAAGGTGCAAACGGTGCATAATTATAAAGTTTCTATTGTTTATAATGGGAAATAATGAATGTTCTTACCAGCTTTCCCATATTATGAAAACTGATATTGTTGCCCACATTTTTTTTTCTTTTCACGGCAATTGTTTTTGCTTTCATTGATCAACATTTCATTTTCACATAATAAGGAATACCAAGAATGACACTTTCATCTAAGGTGATTGCAGTGAAAAGATTGGGGGTTACCCCTTCAAAAACAAAACAAAACAAAAAACAAAGCACACACCCGTAAGCAGAACTTGGCTAGTCTCACAAGAGTGCAGAGCCAGTAAATGAAATCAGCAGCATTACCCACTCGGCTATGGTACACCTGGACCTCTTTAAATTTAAATCAAGGTTCGATACAGCATAGATTTGGGTATAACACTGATCAATGATGGACCCAAAAGAGCCATTTTAATTTTTCTTTCTTTTTTTTTACTATATGCCTATACATTTTACTCTCATTATAACACAGATTGGATAGCTAACAAGGAAATTGACTTGAACCCCAGTAATAGTGTTAAAATGAGGTTGTGGTGTATTTTGAATAGTCAAATTTCACAAATAACAGATGCTTTTTCCTTATACAACCCAGAGCAAGTTTACATCAACTTTAGAAACAAACTTAATCATGACATATTGATGTATCAGATCATAGTAAATTTCAAAGAAGCAGATGCATATAAAATTCCCATTTATTACAAACAGATAACATTATAAAAAGAAGATATCTAAGTTTCATATCCCAGACATTAGGTTTCATTAAAATTTGCAAACATTTGATTTTGCTACCAAATACCAAATTTTGTGAACCAAGGAACAGTCATTCCCTTCTTGGTCATAAAAATGAGCCCCGAAAATATTTGAAATTTATTTGCACAAGTATTTAAATATTGTATGTAGGGACCTGGAATCGATGCAATTAAATTTAAAGTTCCAACATAGACACCAAGTGGGAAAGAAAATACATAACAAAACATTTTTCCGACAACACACTCAAAGAGCAGGATGACTAGCTCTTTCCCCAAAAGGTAGCCATCCTGCTAGTCTGAACCAAAACCAAGGGCAACAAGCATAAAAGAGAGGCAAACAGAAGATGTACCATGCAGCTAAATCACTTGTACCGTGACACCGAATACAAAATACAGTTTGAACTCAAGAGTAGACTAAATTCAAGGAAATCAAGTTTAACTGGCCCATAATTTCTATAATGATAACAATTTAGAAGTTCATCAGGATAACATGTCCGTGAAGTGTAAACCCCCTTGAACCCCACTTTTATATAGCAAAACTGGGGTATGCAGGGGTATACATATTTTTCTTATTTTTGCTCCAAAACATAGAATGTGGGTACTCGTTAGAACCGCCTCGGCGAGGCGGTTCTAACGAGTACCCACAATCTATGTTTTGAGCAAAAATAAGAAAAATATCAAAAATTTTCAGCTGAAAATTTTCAATTTTGAAAGCTAAAAATGTTTCTGTATATTGCATGGGGAAGTTTTCGTAATGCTTTTACAGTTAACATCATGTTGTCACATCCCTAAATTCAAGCTTCAAGAAGCTTCAAGAACACTGCCAATTTGTTTCAAACGTAATTGGTAAGAAAAGTCTTGCATTATGAATTAATGATGAGATTTTTTAGTCTTATATTACACATTGTCCCAGTGGGGCTCTATATGAGCCAAATAATGAGAAAACCGGCTTTTTGCATATGCGAAAACAAAAATGTAGATCAGCTGTGCAGTAGCTTCACAGCTGATCAGCACCTTTGTTTTCGCTTCATCGATAGTACAATGTCTCTTACTGTCAAATCCAAAATTTCAAGCTTCTAGCCCTCGTCTGTGACTGTACAGACTGGTTAGTGTCGGACCTGGTTGGAAACCCCAAAGACCGATTTTCTCGCCCCGCAGCTCATATTACATGAGGACACAACACCCCTCTTTAGCCTTATCAGGGGCTGGTATGGAATTCATTTTTTCAATTTTGGCGGCAGATTTGCGTGGAAGAGTGGTCCGTCGAGCCAGTTTGATTGACCGCATGAGTCGCATAAGATCATAGAATGCCTGAAAACCAAAGACATGCACACAAAAATATGGTGGCAATTTAAAAAGAGAAGCATAAAATAGTCCTTTTTCATCAAAGGAATAGCTTTCAGAATTTTAACTAAAGACAATTTAAAAACCTGCACAGCTGATCAACATTTTTTAGCTGGCAAAAAATATCAATAATGACAAACTTTTGGAATTCAAAAAGATGATTCTTTTTTTTTTTTTTTTTTTTTTTTTTTTTTTTTTTTTTTTTGATTCAGTTTTACGTCCCTTTCAAGCTTTTTCACTCATATCGAGACGAATCAATCGGTAGGTGGGGCGAAAACCGGAGTACCCGGGGAAAAACCACCTGACACACCCGCAAGCAGAACATGGCTTGTCTCACATATGAATTCGTGCCCCGTGCGAGGCGCGAACCCACATCGATGAGATGATCGAATGATCAAGAGCACTGAAGTCAGCGACCTTAACCACTCGGCCACGGGGGCCGCCTCAAAAAGATGAGAGGGTCATAACTGAGCCGTCTCATTAGAAAACCAACAATGTGGTTTCCGACCTGACCCGAAATAAACCAGTCTGTACAAGCACAAAAAATGGCTAGAGACTGGAAATTTTGGATTTAGAAAGTAAGGAAATTGTACAATCCTTGTAGCAAAAACAAAGGCATTGATCAGCTTCCCAGTAAGCTGATCTGCGCCTTCGTTTTCGTAAATGTAGAATGCTGGTTTTCTCATGATGCAGCTTAACTTCCTTGAGGTGTTTCAGATGAGTGTGTTTCTGGAAGATGGTGTAAGGACAGTAATGTGATTGCAAATATGAATCAATATCCTGAAATGATTAATGGTATTAAGGATCATAAGAATGCTAAACAAATACTGTAGTTTCATCTCAGTAGAAGCTCTGATAACATTAATATTTTGATGCAAAAAATCTGGGCTTCTTCATGAATAAATTGGTCTTTGGATTTAGACAAATGTCTGGCTGCACAGCTGATCTTCGTGTTTGATTTCCATTCATGGGTGGTATGATCCCTCTTTTTTCCTCAGCTTCCAGCTTCATTTGTGTCGAACCTGGTCTGAAACCCTGGAAAAAGGCTTTCTCATGGCGTGGCTCAACTGCATGACAGGACTCATTGAAGTTTGAGTCACATATCCCAGATCAATACTGAAACCTGCACTGTAACACCATCAGGACAGAATATATGAACCATGCCATGAGAAAAACAACAATGTGGTTTCTGAACAAGTCCGACACACAAACCGAGCTGTACAAGCACAGAAGATGGCTAGAGCCTGGAAATTTTGGATTTAGAAAGTGAAGGAATTGTACTGTGTAGCGAAAACAATTACTGTGAAGCTGATCTGCGCCTTTGTTTTTGCATATGCAAACTGTTGGTTTTCACATGATGTGGTTCATATGATTCCATCATGAAGATAAATTTATAGAGATTATTGCCTGTCTATATTCAAATATGCCAAGACTGTTATTTCATACATCTCTGGCTGTACCATGAGAAACCTATTTCTGTAGTCACATAGCAGAGCAGTGCCTTTCTTTTCCATCCCAAACCTGTACTGAAATTCTCTCTACTTTCTAAATTCAAAATAAAAACTTCAAAACCATCTGATGTGCCTGTTTAAGCAGTTTGTGACAAACTTGCAGAGAAACTTACAACACAGATAAAGTGAACAATTTAAACAACACAGATAAAGTGAACGATTTATAATATTCTTTGAACGATTTGTTTCTTTTTCGTAGTTTAACATCCCAGTCAACAATTTTTCAGTCATGTTAGGATGGTGATTTAAAGTGAGTTAGTGTGTCTTGCTCAAAGCCACAACCCGACACCAGTGGGGATCAAACCCTAGACCGCTATCTGGGGTCCAACACTCTATTCACTAAGCTACTGCACTCCCCTTTGACTGTGTGACACCGTTGAGAATTTTTCAAATATTACCTTATCTACATTAGCTCTAGTTTTCGCTGATGTTTCTACATATGGTACATTCCAACTGTGGGCTCGCTGGTGTGCTTCGTCTATTTGAACCTGCCGTTTGTCTTCAAGATCACATTTGTTGCCGACCAGAAGAAACGGAATGTTGTCGTCGTTCTTAACTCGTAAAATCTGTTCTCTGAAAAATTGTTTTACATATATTTACACATACATACTAGATATGTAGCTGAATCTGCCAACTTTATTTTTTTTCTTTAATGCACTAGTCATTTTAACCACGGCCACCCCACCCCCCGAAGCATAGTCGTGGAAATGAGCCGGGCTTTGACGAAAGTTTTGCCACGGCATAGCGGGGAAAATACCTGGGGTTTGCTTTATAGGCAAAAAGGGCTGTGAAATGAAAAGATAGCAGGCTGCGGGGGAAAACAG
The DNA here is from genome assembly GCA_964017185.1 of Rugalucina vietnamica. Lineage (NCBI taxonomy): Eukaryota > Metazoa > Mollusca > Bivalvia > Lucinida > Lucinidae > Rugalucina > Rugalucina vietnamica. The sequence goes on from OZ024869.1 coordinate 5,404,441, forward strand.
CAGTGGTTTTACCAACAACAGTCCCCGTACGGCGACCTTTTAGCCGGGGATTTGCTGGACCAAATGTCAAAGTCCCCACTATTCGCCTGGGGTGTGGGGCCGTGGTTACAAATGACTAGTGCATAATGTGGATTTGTTACAGTGTTGTGGACAACAACAAAGACTGCCATACAAAATCATAAGAGTCAAATGGCTAAAATGTGAAAAACTACTTTTTGTGATGTTCATGAATAGGAAATCTATGGGAGGCAGTTGCCACAAGGATGCAGCAAGGCAGTCAAGATAGTGTGAATGCAAGATGATCGCATGAGAATCGTTCAACTTTTGTCAAGTCTGTCGAGCTGTTTTCACTCTGCCTGAATTTTGGGGCTGCTTACAGCTTTTATGCGCTCCCTGCACACAGCCATCAGATGCAGCTGAGCAGCAATAAAAACAAACTGAAACTGACTTACTCAATACACCGAACTAGAAGAAGTGGCTTTACTACAACATGCATGTGAACTTTTTTTAGAAAATAGGTCTGTGCAAAATGTGCAGACTCATACTGCAGTAACTATACAATTGAGCCACCTCATGAGAAAACCAACACTCCGCATATGCAAATCCAAAGGTGCAGATCAGCTTCGAAGTAATTGTGAAGCTGATCAGTGCCTTTGTTTTCGCTAAAGGGATAGTACAAGTCCTCTATTTCTAAATCCGAAATATTTAGACTCTAGCCATCTTTTGTGCTTGTGCAGCTTGGTTTGTGTCGGACGTGTTCAGAAACCATATTGTCTCTCATTAGAGGAAATTTGATGATACTGTGATACATATGAAACCTTTATAAAGTTGGTAAAAGTATAGGAGTAGGTTTCCATTTCATTACATAATCACGTCAGATAGAGGGCAAAATATTATGTTAGTGCACACTGTGCAGTCCACATTCTGTCAAGTTCATAACAAAAGTGCTGTCTATAATGTCTTTCAGACATTTTCATAAATTGTAATAGATTTTCATCAGTTTTTACGTCAATAACCAGTCAATTGTAACCACTGCATCCCCAGCTACAAGCATATAAATGGGGATAGTGACTTTCAATGACAAAATGCGGGTCTAAACCCTGATCTTTGTTCTGCTCTTCATAAAAGAAAATTCTAAGGCTCTTAATGATAATACCCTTTCATTACCCAGCACTGTGAGGACAATGCAAAGCTAAACCAGGCCCTGAGGTTATAAAACGTTTTTCATGCTCAACGCAGCTGGGACTTAAAATTTATCCTGCTCATAAATTGGCATTTTAACATTTATGAGCAGGATGTTTGGTAATCTAAACCTGAAATTTGAATTCATTTAGGACCTTTGAGCATGAAAAAAGTTTTATAACCTCCAGGCCTGGTACTGTTTAAAGCATAATCATACAAAAACCAGCTTTATGAGAAATTACTGCTAACAGAACAGACAGACAGAACAAGGCGTATTTGTCAGAATGCCAGTTACAAAAGTGATATTTTTGATCATCAATTTATTTCAAAATTTAGCATCAGTGTTTTATTAATAAGTGTCAAAAAGTTATTTTAGGATGTTTCTGCATTGAATGTTATATAAAACAGGTTTGGAAAATAACATAAGCTTGTTTCTAACTGACAATCAGTTTGTCGAGAAAATAGCTAAGTTCTATGGAGCAATTGTTGTGTTAGTTTCTCATCAACTGTAAAGCCTAGAACTGTCAAACCTTACATAAGGCTTCTCCTTGATATCCCGACTTGGCATCCACATTGACCTACTGACCTTGACTTATATTTCATGCTCCAGTGACTTTGTCATTTTTGAAGCCAACCTTAATATCTCATCAACTGTAAAGCCTACAACCATCAAACCTTGCATATGGCTTCTCCTCGATGTCCCGACTCGGCACCCACTTTGACCTACTGACCTTGACCTATATTTCATGCTCTAGTGACTTTGTCATTTTTGAAGCCAACCCTTAATATCTCATCAACTATAAAGCTTACAACCATCAAACCTTGCATATGGCTTCTCCTCGATGTCCCGACTTTGCACCCACATTGATCTAGTGACCTTGACCTATATTTCGTGCTCTAGTGACTTTGTCATTTTTGAAGCCAACTCTTAATATCTCATCAACTATAAGGCCTACAACCATCAAACCTTGCATATGGCTTCTCCTCGATGTCCGGACTCGGCACCCACATTGACCTACTGACCTTGACCTATATTTCATGCTCCAGTGACTTTGTCTTTTTTTAAGCCAACCCTTAATATCTCATCAACTATAAAGCCTACAACCATCAAACCTTGCATATGGCTTCTCCTCGATGTCCCGACTTTGCACTCACATTGATGTAGTGACCTTGACCTATATTTCGTGTTCTAGTGACTTTGTCATTTTTGAAGCCAACTCTTAATATCTCATCAACTATAAAGCCTACAACCATCAAACCTTGCATATGACTTCTACTCGATGTCCCGACTCGGCACCCACATTCACCTAGTGACCTTGACCTATATTTCGTGCTCTAGTGACTTTTAGTCAGTAGTTTGGCTGTTTTCTGTTTCGACATGTATTAAATTTAAGCATAGCATCCCATGAACGAGGCAAAAGCAAGCAGAACCATATCTCCTGCTAAACATTTTGGCAATAGATCAATGTGTTCATTTTTAGCTTATAAATTTATGCAAATAGCTCCCTATACAAAAATGCATCTACAGGCAAGGTCAAGGTCACGGGTCATAGATTTTAACAAATTTAGTGGCAAAGCACAAGTCAGGCAAGCTACGCTGTCCTGCGACAGCTCTTATTCTAATGAAACAAACACAACAAATAACTAGTAGAATGCAAATATGCAGCTTCCAAATACATCTGCAATTTTCTGTATGTTTAAGAAGAATGATGATGTTGTTCTAATTCAAATTGATTTTAAATTATTCCTGTAAATGTCTAATGATTTTCAATTTTTAGATCTTCCACCTAATCATCTTTCTTTTTCTCCACTCTTGTTTTAGTTTTATCATAACAACTGATCATCTACAGGTGAAGTGTGGTTCAAGAACAGCAAAATTAGCTAATAAAAATTCTTCACTTTATTACAAATCATTAACCATATTTCTAGCCAGTGTGTTTTTATTTCCAGAATGGACTTGTGTCTGAATTTTATCCCTTTATTATTCATCATTGCCCTTTTGGCATGAGGAAAGAGCATAATAATAGATGATCAGTATTCCGATCAAGGTACAAGTAGGCAAAGATCAGGAAAAGGCGCAATCAGAAAAAGATTCCCACTCCAAAAAACCGAGGTGGGAAAAAACCAAACCAACAATCAGGTACTTATACCATGAAACATATCGTAAGCCGAATGAGCAGCTATTTTCCCAATAGGTGGCCACTCAGTTACCTTAACTTAACTAAAAATATGAAAACATACATAAGGCGCCAACAGCACAAAAAAATTTAAACACCAAGACATAATACAAAAAGAACCACTACAGAAAGCTACAAGTAGGCAAAGATCAGGAAAAGGCGCAATCAGAAAAAGATTCCCACTCCAAAAACCGAGGTGGGAAAAAACCAAACTAACAATCAGGTACTTATACCATGAAAACATTTTGTAAGCCGAATGAGCAGCTATTTTCCCAATAGGTGGCCACTCAGTTACCTTAACTTAACTAAAAATATGAAAACATACATAAGGCGCCAACAGCACAAAAATATTTTAAACACCAAGACATAAAACAAAAAGAACCACCACAGAAGTATCGACTTGGAACGATCAGTAACACAAAGTTACTGGTGGGTTTAAATCGATTTTAAATGGCCATAACCTCACCCTCAGCTTCTGCAGTGGTTCATAACAGTTAGTTCTTCAGTCCTCGTGGTGAATCTCTAACTAGTCAATGAATCATCAAGAACAAACAAATAAATCATGATAAACATCCTGATGAATCAAAAACCAGGACTCACAGATTGAGTGAGCTGCCTGACGATGGAGATCCCTGGGCGCCGAATAACTTACTAACTCCGGAGCAAAAGAAAAACATCAGTTGGACCCCGGTGGGCCAAGCAACAGACAAGAAGCTCCAGCCCCAACCAACTAAAATGAAAAGGTACAAGTAGGCAAAGATCAGGAAAAGGCGCAATCAGAAAAAGATTCCCACTCCAAAAACCGAGGTGGGAAAAAACCAAACTAACAATCAGGTACTTATACCATGAAACATATCGTAAGCCGAATGAGCAGCTATTTTCCCAATAGGTGGCCACTCAGTTACCTTAACTTAACTAAAAATATGAAAACATACATAAGGCGCCAACAGCACAAAAAATTTTAAACACCAAGACATAAAACAAAAAGAACCACTACAGAAGTATCGACTTGGAACGATCAGTAACACAAAGTTACTGGCGGGCTTAAACCGGTTTTACAGGTACCTAACCTCACCCTCAGCTTCTGCAGTGGTTCACAACATTTAGTTAGTTCTTCGGTCCTCGTGGTGAATCTCTAACTAGTCAATGAATCATCAAGAACAAACAAATAAATCATGATAAACATCCTGATGAATCAAAAACCAGGACTCACAGATTGAGTAAGCTGCCCGACGATGGAGATCCCTGGGCGCCGAATAACCTACTAACTCCGGAGCAAAAGAAAAACACCAGTTGGACCCCGGTGGGCCAAGCAACAGACAAGAAGCTCCGGCCCCAACCAACTAAAATGAATAGCTTTAAGTCGGGGCCATCATAGAGTCTGACGCCCGACCCACCGGCGTGCAATTAAAGAAGGCAGCATAGTTATCAACCATGATTGGGTTAAAAACTAAGCATGCAGACTGTCGCATAACATTCAAGTTATATACGTCTGTATACGTCTGTAACGTGATATGATTTTTCCGAACTGAAGAGAAAAATCATTTATTCCTTTAAGTTTCTTTAATTTGTAAACCAAGTCACCATAAAATTCAGGTTCCGAAAGGCCCTCACTTAAAAGTGTCTTTAACCCAACATTATATTTGGAAATCAATTCATAGTGTCTACGATAAAATTTAGAAAAGGTTTTTCGAAGTTTATGATACCGATAGCCCTGTTGGAGAAGTTTTGCCGTTAAACATTTATTTCGAGCGTTGAAGTCTGTAACATGATTGCAGACTCTAGCAAACCTAATAAGTTGCGAAATGTATACACCATAAGAAGCACGACGAGGAACGTCACCATCCAAAAAAGGAAAATTTACTATATCAAAATCAAAGTCATCGCGCTTATCATAAATTTTAGAAGAAACAAATCCATTTGCAACAGAAAGATGTAGATCTAAAAAGGGGGCTTCGGTATCTGAGATATTAGCTTTGTTCAACTGAAGTTCAGGTGGATAAATTTGATTGACCATACCTTCAAAATAAGGGTTGTCAATGTTCAAAGGTCATCGAGGTACCTAGATGTGGAATTAAAAGCCTCGATAACATCAGCTTGATTATCATGGTTAAGAGAATCCATGAAATCTCTTTCGTAGCAGTATAAAAATAAATCAGCTACGAGAGGTGCGCAATTTGTACCCATCGGAATTCCAACAATTTGTCTGTATAACTTGGTCCCAAATCTAATATAAATATTATCAAGGAGATAGGATAAGGCGTCGCACACATTCTGACATGACCAAAGGGTATACCGACTTTGGTCAGAGGAAGTGAAAAAAGCCTTTCTGTCATTACATGCCAAATAAAGTGAACCATAGTTTTTTAATGCCCTTTTGAAGGTCCACTCTATCAAATCCAGAAGTTTTTCTTTAATTAGATTGTGGTAATGTTGTATACAGAGTAGAAAAATCATATGTGGACAAGCTTGTCGCACGGAACCCTCTACACTTCAATTTACTGAGCACCTCACCAGAATTTTTTATTGACCAAAACCAATTTTTATTTGAAGTTTCATACACTGTCTCACAGTATCTTATAACATGAGATTTGATAGCAGTAAGACAAGAAGTTAATAATTTAGAAAGTTCAGTGGTAGTACAAGAGCTAGAATTTGCAATAAATCTAGCTTTGTATGGTCTTTTGTGAAGCTTAGGTAACCAATACATCGTAGGAAGTTTGTCTTGGCCTTCATTGACACAAACAGAAAACTTAACAGGTAAATCGTTTAAGTGGGCATTTACTACAGACACCTCATCAGTATCTGTCTCCAGATAAGCCCTGGTACCATCAAGCTCCTGTTTTAAGGTGTTAACGTAGTGAAGTCTACAAACGACAACAACATTGTTTGCGGCTTTATCTGCCGGAACCAAGACATACTTTCTATGAAATTCTTGGATACCCTGCTTCAAATGCCTAAATGACGATTTGGGTTTAGGAGGTAAAAGATTAGTATTTTGTGAATAAAACTTAATACGTTTATCCACGATAGTGAAGATACTTCTTTTCCATTCTTTAAGAGCATTATCCTCAACACCCTCTCGTTTACACCATCGATTACCGAAATCATTTAATGCTTTTAGCTTTAAGCTTTTTCATTTTAGCTTTAAGTCGGGGCCATCATAGAGTCTGACGCCCAACCCACCGGCGTGCAATTAAAGAAGGCAGCATAGTTATCAACCGTGATTGGGTTAAAAACTAAGCATGCAGACTGTCGCATAACATTCAAGTTATAACCTATACGTCTGTAACGTGTTATGATTTTTCTAAACTGAAAAGAAAAATCATTACTTCCTATAAGTTTCTTAAATTTGTAAACCAAGTCACCATAAAATTCTGGTTCCGAAAGGCCCTCACAAGCGTCTTTAACCCAACATTATATTTGGAAATCAATTCATAGTGTCTACGATAAAATTTAGAAAAGGTTTTTCGAAGTTTATGATACCGATAGCCCTGTTGGAGAAGTTTGGCCGTTAAACATTTATTTCGAGCGTTGAAGTCTGTAACATGATTGCAGACTCTAGCAAACCTAATAAGTTGCGACATGTATACACCATAAGAAGCACGACGAGGAACGTCACCATCCAAAAACGGAAAATTTACTATATCAAAATCAAAGTCATCGCGCTTATCATAAATTTTAGAAGAAACAAATCCATTTGCAACAGAAAGATGTAGATCTAAAAAGGGGACTTCGGTATCCGTTCAACTGTAGTTCAGATGGATAAATTTGTATTTATTTATCAAGGTATTTATCAATCACTGCGGATAACCGGAAAACCCGGATATTGGTAATACTAAACGCAATATGAGCCACCTCATGGGAAAACCAACAATGTGCTTTTTGAACAGGTCCGACACAAATCAGGCTGTCAAACACAGAAAAGAGCTAGAAGCTTGAAATTTCAGATTTAAGTAGAAGAGAAACTGTACTATCCGAGTAGCGAAAACAAAGGTGCTGATCAGCTTCGCGGTTACCAGGAAGCTGATCTGCGTCTTTGTTTTCGCATTATGCAGATTGTTGGTTTTCTAATGAGGCAGCTCATATATTGTGGTCAGTTTTATCGTCATTTCGGTTGTAATTCATTTTTGACAGAACTTCTTGGAAAATGACCGATTAAGCAAGTAAAGTTCTGAAATTTGACTACCTTTCAGCAATAAAACCAAAGGTCATTTCGCTCAAATAAGCCATTTCCATCTGGGTGAGGACACACAAAATCACCAATGCCTATTACCGTAGAAATTCTATTAAACGCCCACACTCTAATAAACGCCCATCCCCTGATTTGGATGCCCCAAATTGTTATTTTATCTGTGTGTTTTGGAATTCCAGGAACCGCAATTAATGCCCACTTTGAAAATGTTGGTAAAGATCCTATATTTTTAAGTAGTAAATTTACTAAACTTGATTAGCTTATGTTCCAAGGGAACAATGTTTCCAACCAAAACAGGATGAATGCGAGACAATACAGGGGAAAGGGATAAGCAAACCTATTGCGAGTCAAGTTTAAGTGTACTTAACATGTCTTGTCATGCCGTGTCGATACAGTGCGACTCAATGAGTAATGGCGGTACAATATACATGTAATTGTTTTTCCCAGGGCATTGGCACCAGGTAAGGGACACATTAGCCCAATCCCTACTTTGGCTTGTCAAAGACTACATAATTTGGAGTCTTCGGAAGTTTTTGTTTAAAATTTGTTATGCATGTTTTTCTATTATAGAAATTGTTTGCTAGTTCTTGAATTTGTGTGCAAGTACATTAAGTTTATAGTAAGTTTTTATTAAACTGAATCTGTGAGGTATCAAATTCGTTAATACTGTAAAATTATCTGAAATTATAATACTGGCTGTCCCCCATCTGCCCCAGAAGGGACTTTTGTTCCAGATGGGGATTTTATTTGGACCACAAGAGAAAAATGGTATCTGTTATGTCTTGAATTTTATACTGCTTAAAAATGTAGGTTTTTTTTCTCTAATATTTTTAAAATGGGGTTATTAGAGCCTGAGCCTCCTTGAATTCCTACTCATAGATAAAATGCCCATTTTTTTGCATCCAAATAGGGGGATGGGCATGGGCGTTTAACAGATTTTTTACGGTATTTGCAAAAAATTAAGTTCTTGTGAACTTACAGAATTTCTTCCTAGATTCTGATGGGTCTATAGTGAAGACAGACTGACAGGTTATTCTACTATAAACAAACATCCAGTAAACCTAGTGCACTCTATTGTTTATCAACAATACAAAGCCTCTATCCTATTCTTAGCTAAGAACTGAGAGAAAACATTTTATTAGGTGAGCTGTCCAACTGCTTGTAAAGATTCCCTTTTTATCCATGTCATTCTGTCTTCATAACCATCCAAACTGCAGGGATGAGGCCCAGGAAGGGTATTTCTGAATATAGGGACATTGGCAAAATAATTATAGGGATATTGAATATAGGGATATTGGCAAAATAATTAAAAGGATAGTGACTATGGGGATATTGGCAAAATAGTTAAAGGGATATTGAATATAGGGATATTGGCAAAATAATTAAAGGGATATTGAATACCAGAGGACCAATGGTCCTGTAAACGCTCACCTGAGATCTGCTTCATATACCAATAAACATATTTGAATATTATGGTATTTAACCACAGTGCAGGGGCAGATGAAGCCCTTGGGCCATTTTCTTTTTTCAGAATAATCAATATTCTGTCTATCTGCCAATTTCCTGCTGGTTTTCCCCCTCAAATAACATTTTACAAGAACTCCGCGGAGGTCGATATCGCACCTGCATCGGGCAAAGTCAATAGACCGTGACATATAGTTCAAGGGCACCGGGTCAAGGTGCGTGCTTGAAGGGCATGTCAAGGACAATTACTATGCAAGGTTTCAGACTCGCAGCTATCTCTGATGTCGAGAAAACCAAACTTCGACGTAAAAATTTTCAAAGTCAGTGGACCGTGAAATATAGGTCAAGGGCACCCGGTTTAGGTGCGTGCTTGAAGGGTATGTCAAGGACAATTACTATGTAAGGTTTCAGACTTGCAGCTATCTCTGATGTCGAGAAAACCAAACTTCGACGTAAAAATTTTCAAAGTCAGTGGACCGTGAAATATAGGTCAAGGGCACCGGGTTAAGGTGCGTGCTTGAAGTGTATGTCAAGGACAATTACTATGCAAGGTTTCAGACTTGCAGCTATCTCTCATGTCGAGAAAACCAAACTTCGACGTAAAAATTTTCAAAGTCAGTGGACCGTGAAATATAGGTCAAGGGCACCGGGTTAAGGTGCGTGCTTGAAGGGTATGTCAAGGACAATTACTATGCAAGGTTTCAGACTTGCAGCTACCTCTGATGTTGAGAAAACCAAACTTCGACGTAAATGTTGACAAAACTTCGACGTAAAAATTTTCAAAGTCAGTGGACCGTGAAATATCGGTCAAGGGCACCGGGTTAAGGTGCGTGCTTGAAGGGTATGTCAGGGACAATTACTATGCAAGGTTTCAGACTCGCAGCTATCACTGATGTCGACAAAACTAAACTTCGACGTAAATGTTGACGGACGGACGAACGAACGAACGGACGAACGGACGGACGGACGGACGGAAATTTGAACTCCTATATCGCACCCTGCTATAAGCAGGTGCGATAAAAAGCAGATGAGCCCATGGGGTCCTTTTTTTTTCAGAATCATTAATATTCAGTCCTACTGCCCATTTCCTGCAAGACTTTCACTTTAAATGACATTTTAAAAGTTTTCCCCATTCAAATGCAGTGACAACCTATGTTGACCTTGCCATAAAATAGGTCAAGGTCACCACAGGGTCATGATTTATATATACATTGTAGTACTTGAGTCATCCATACTTCATGCAAAGTTTCGTTGAAATCGGTTCACCGGTTCTGGAGAAGAAGATATTTTAAGGGTTTTTACCATATATGGGCATGGTGGCCATCTTGGTCATGTGACCTGGATTATTTATATATACATTGGTTCCCACTTCCTATAAATGCTTCATATAAAATTTGGCTTTGATTGGCCATGTGGTTTCAGAGAAAAAAATCTTTGAAAAGTGTGTATGGACGACAGACCGGCCAAGATGACCTTGACCTAAATTAATCATATACCTTCATCTAATCCATTAGTTGTTTGTATCTACCACTTTTCAGATCTCAGGCTGCAATAGTTTTCAAAAAATAGCTAATTTCCACTTTTCCCATTATAAGTCTATGGAAACTTAAAGTTACCATAGCAATCAGAGTTCTTATCCGACTGGAATAAAAAACACAAATTATGTAGAGGCTACTGTCAGGAACATGTATACAAAGTACAGGCTTCACCCCTGTGACAGTTTCTGAGAAGAATTTTGAATGTTTTTCTAAATTTCGCCCTGTATGGGGCCCCAACAACCAATCAAAATAAAGGATTAGGACAAAAGTAACAATAAATGTGGAGCACTACTCAATAAACATTTCTACAAAAACAAAATTCAAATATCTGCAACTGGACTGCAAAAATAGTCAATTTCAACTTTTCCCATTATAAGTCTATGGAAACTTTAAGTTGCCATAGCAACCAGAGTTCTTATCCGCCTGGAATAAAAAACAAAAATTATGTAGAGGCCACTGTCAGGAACATGTATACAAAGTACAGGCTTAATCCCCTTGACAGTTTCTGAGAAGAAGATTTTTTAATGTTTTTCGAAATTTTGCCCTATATGGGGCCCCTGCAACCAATCAAAATAAAGGATTAGGACAAAAGTCACATGAAACGTAGAGGACTACTCAATAAACATTTCTGCAAAAACAAAATTCAAATATCTCCAACAAGACAGCAAAAACTGGCAATTTTCACATTTTTCCATTGTAAGTCTATGGGAAGCATAAGTTACCATAGCAACCAGAGTTCTTATCCGCCTGGAATAAAAAACACAAATTATGTAGAGGCCACTGTCAGGAACATGTATACAAAGTACAGGCTTAATCCCCTTGACAGTTTCTGAGAAGAAGATTTTTGAATGTTTTTCGAAATTTTGCCCTATATGGGGCCCCTGCAACCAATCAAAATAAAGGATTAGGACAAAAGTCACATGAAACGTAGAGGACTACTCAATAAACATTTCTGCAAAAACAAAATTCAAATATCTCCAACAAGACAGCAAAAACTGGCAATTTTCACATTTTTCCATTGTAAGTCTATGGGAAGCATAAGTTGCCATAGCAACCAGAGTTCTTATCCGCCTGGAATAAATAAAAGCGCTGCATGCATGCATGATACCCCGCCACGCAAATTTAATTTAGCAAAAATGTTTCTAAATAAATTCTCAAGATAAAGAGCAGAACAAAATTTTGTCATAAATGAAGGACCATAACTCTGTATACATTGATAAGATTTACCCATCTTCAACCCCAAACCACTACTTCCTGATTTGAACTTTTATACAAAGTTTGAATAAAATTGGTTGATAAATGCACAAAACAGAGGCAGGAAATGAAATTTTAATGTAAATCATGGGCCATAACTCTGTACTTATTTAACTAAATTTATTCATTTTCAATCCCAAACCACTCCTTCCTGATATGAACTCCTATACAAAGTTTGAAGAAAATCGGTCAATAAATGCTCAAGATAGAGTTCAGAAACAAAATTTTAATGTAAATCATGGGCAATAACTCTGTACTTATTTGACAAAATTTACCCATCTTCAATCCCAAATCACTCATTCCTGGTATGAACTCCTATACAAAGTTTGAAGAAAATCGGTCAATAAATGCTCAAGATAGAGCCCGGAAACAAAATTTTAACGTAAATCAAGGGCCATAACTCTGTACTTATTTGACGAAATTTACCCATCTGCAATTCCAGACCACTCCTTCTTGGTATGAACTCCTATACAAAGTTTGAAGAAAATCGGTCAATAAAGCTCAAGATACAGCCCGGAAAAAAAATTTTAACGTAAATCAAGGGCCATAACTCTGTACATATTTGACAAAATTTACCCATCTTCAATCACAGACCACTCCTTCTCGATATGAACTCCTATACAAAGTTTGAAGAAAATCGGTCAATAAAAGCTCAAGATAGAGCCGGGAAACAAAATTTTAACGTAAATCAAGGGCCATAACTCTGTACTTATTTGACGAAATTTACCCATCTTCAATCCCAGACCACTCCTTCATGGTATAAACTCCTATACAAAGTTTGAAGAAAATCGGTCAATAAATAGTCAAGATAGAGCCCGGAAACAAAATTTTAACGTAAATCAAGGGCCATAACTCTGTACTTATTTGACGAAATTTACCCATCTTCAATCCCAGACCACTCCTTCATGGTATAAACTCCTATACAAAGTTTGAAGAAAATCGGTCAATAAATAGTCAAGATAGAGCCCGGAAACAAAATTTTAACGTAAATCAAGGGCCATAACTCTGTACTTATTTGACGAAATTTACCCATCTTCAATCCCAGACCACTCCTTCATGGTATAAACTCCTATACAAAGTTTGAAGAAAATCGGTCAATAAATACTCAAGATAGAGCCCGGAAACGAAATTTTAACATAAATCAAGGGCCATAACTCTGTACTTATTTGACGAAATTTACCCATCTTCAATCCCAAACCACTCCTTCCTGATATAAACTCCTATACAAAGTTTGAAGAAAATCGGTCAATAAATGCTCAAGATAGAGCCCGGAAACGAAACGCTGACGGACGGACAGACGGATAGACGGACAGACGGACGGACGGACAGACGGACGGACGGACACTCGAACGCAAATTTTTTTTGAGGGTATAACATAATACCCCGCACTTTATTAAGTGGCGGGGTATAAAAACACAAATTATGTAGAGGCCACTGTCAGGAACATGTATACAAAGTATAGGCTTCATCCCCTTGACAGTTTCTGAGAAGAAGATTTTTGAACGTTTTTCGAAATTTTGCCCTATATGGGGCCCCTGCAACCAATCAAAATGAAGGATTAGGACAAAAGTCACATGAAACGTAGAGGACTACTCAATAAACATTTCTGCAAAAACAAAATTCAAATATCTCCGACAAGACAGCAAAAACTGGCAATTTTCACTTTTTTTCCATTATAAGTCTATGGGAAGCATAAGTTGCCATAGCAACCAGAGTCCTTATCCGATCAAAACAAAAAAACACAATTATTCTTTCCCCCTACCTGTAGATGGTGTTATGTGTAATATGAGAACAATTGGCCCAGCGGTTTCAGAGAAGAAGATCTTTGAAATTGTGGACGACGGACGGACGACGGACGACGGACGGACGCCGGAGCATGGGTATACTATAAGCTCACCTATGAGCCTTCGGCTCAGGTGAGCTAATAAGGATATTGGCAAAACAATTAAAGGGATCTTGAAAATAGGGATATTGGCAAGATAATTAAAGGGATATTGAATATAAGGATATTGGCAAAACAATTAAAGGGATCTTGAATATAGGGATATTGGCAAGATAATTAAAGGGATATTGAATATAGGGATATTGGCAAAATAATTAAAGGGATATTGAATATAGGGACATTGGCAAAATATTTAAAGGGATATTGAATATAGGGACATTGGCAAAATAATTAAAGGGATATTGAATATAGGGATACTGGCAAAATAATTAAAGGGATATTGAATATAGGGATACTGGCAAAATAATTAACGGGATATGGGTTATTTTTTACAAAAAATTTAAAGGGATGCAGGATACTGGAAGGCCCAGGGAGGATATTTAGGGATATAAGGATACAAATTTTGGTTTAAAAGGATATGGGATACTGGGACCCTCCACATTCGAGAGCCTCAGGGATTAGCATTTTATAATTTAAGTAAGCATCTTTGGGGGTGTAAATTTGATAAATCCATAAATCCTCCTTACAGCAAAAACATGCAAAAAAATTCTGAAAATCTCTGTCTACAATGTTCATTATAAAGTCTAAGTGTCATACAGAAAACTAACAATTTGCATATGCGAAAACAAAGATGCAGATCAGCTTTGCAGTAATCCCTCTTCTTCCTAATAATCAGTATAATCCCTCTTCTTTCAAAATTTCAAGCTTCTAGCCGGCATCTGTGCTTGTACAGCTAGATATGTGTCAGACCTGTTCCGAAACCACATTGTTGGTTTTCTCATGAGGCAGCCCAAATTTTAAGTGCCATACAGTTAGCAGACTATAGGAGAAACTGTTGTGCAGATATCTGCAACTGGTTAACTATGTTGCAGATCAGCGGCTTTTTTTGTCATTACATCTATAGTTCCTATAGTTTGATTCCTGTGTTTCCTTGATATAAAATTTCCAGCCCCTAGCTATCTTCTGTGGCTGTACAACCAAGACTGTGATGAAATTTTCAGAGAGATTTTCTAGCAATGCTGCTCTTGTGATATAAAGCAGCTCAGGTATTACAGTTCAACTAGGTAACAGGTGGGTAATTTCAGATGCTTGAACATGTATTGCAGCATCAGAAAAATATTACAGAAAGCTTTATGGGTGTATGGATGGATACCAACTAAGGAACAAGCATTCAACATCCTCTACCTGCAGTTTAAATATACAGGTATGATAAACATTAGAAAGGGCCTTTTACATCAGGAAAACATGTCCGTGTAATGTATACCCCTTTGAACCCCACTTTTACATAGTAAATCTGTGGTTTACAGGGGTATACCCTTTTTTCTTATTTTTGATCCAAAACATAGATTGTGGATACTCATTAGACCGCTTCATTTTTTTTCCAATGAAATTTTCACTTTATTTCACCTGAAATAAATCTATATATTGCATGGGTGTGTTTTCATAATGAAAAGTTTAGTTTCCAATTTTTCTGTTTTCTTCCAATGCTCTTCCTCTTTGTAATAATTCAAGAGAGTAACCTGAATGGAAAATACACCTATTGGGGATTCATGTTTACTGCTCAGTGAAAGTATGTACACAAATTACTGATAATCTGTCTCTCACAGGCTTGCCATAGGAACAGTGTGATTAGAATGATGGACCACTCTACCTTAATCAATTGAACAATGGTCACTTACATGAACCGTTGCTGGAACAAAATCTCATGGGGATTGCCTAACCTTTTTAAAAAGATGAACTGAAGGTGGATAGACTTATTAACAGACTACAGCTCTCCAGAAAACAGCTGTTTTTCTAATCAAATAGTCATGGTTCTCCGCCAACATAGCCAGGTAATAATGAAAAATTGTTACATGTCAATATAACTACAAACCACTATATACTTAACCACAGGTACAAAAATTACCTGGAACTTAAAAAATTAGAAAGGTAAACCTCACTTTTGACCCCCTCATCATGACAAAACCAACATTTTGCATATGCGAAAACAGTAACTGCGGAGCTGATCAGCACCTTTGTTTTCACTACAAGGATAGTACAATTCCTCTACTTTCTAAATCCAAAATTGCCAGCCTCTAGCCATCTTATGTGCTTGTAGTACAGCTCGGTTTGTGTTGGACCTGTTCGGAAACCACATTGCTGGTTTTCTCATGACGCAGCTCATTTCTATTTGGAGATAAGAGCACACCACTAACCCAGAAACAACCAATGCTACCGAGAACAACAAATGCAGATGCTACTGAGAACAACAAATGCAGATGCAACTGAGAACAACAAATGCAGATGCTACTGAGAACAACAAATGCAGATGCAACTGAGAACAACAAATGCAGATGTTACTGAGAACAACTAATGCAGATGCTACTGAGAACAACAAATGCAGATGCTACTGAGAACAACAAATGCAGATGCAACTGAGAACAACAAATGCAGATGCTACTGAGAACAACAAATGCAGATGCAACTGAGAACAACAAATGCAGATGTTGCTGAGAACAACAAATGCAGATGCTACTGAGAACAACAAATGCAGATGCTACTGAGAACAACAAATGCAGATGTTACTGAGAACAACTAATGCAGATGCTACTGAGAACAACAAATGCAGATGCTACTGAGAACAACAAATGCAGATGCTACTGAGAACAACAAATGCAGATGCTACTGAGAACAACAAATGCAGATGCTACTGAGAACAACAAATGCAGATGCTACTGAGAACAACAAATGCAGATGCAACTGAGAACAACAAATGCAGGTAAATCAATGAGCTACCAGATAGATAGTAAATACCTGTCTGCAAAACAATTTGCCACGGATCTGAATGATATATCATGACAAGTTGATCCTAGCTACTTACTCCCTATTGTCATATATTGATAGCGTCTACATGGGTTGTTCCTAGTCACAATGTTTGTAGCTGGGTAACCAGTGTGAATCATCCTAAAAGTTTGGCTTTAAACTGAAGCAGTTTTACTCACAATAATTTAAGCTCGGACAAAAATCAAATTTGGTTTCTATTTGGAGCAAATGAGATGAATGAGCTGTGACACGAGAAAACCAGTCTTTGGGATTTTCGACCAGGTTTTGATACAAACTGACCTGTGCACGGTTGTCAAGGACAGCTACAGAAGATGGCTAGAAGCTTCAAATTTCAGATTTAAGAAGAACAGGAGCTATCGGAGTATCCGTGTAGCAAAAACGAAAGTGCTGATCAGCTGTGCAGTCACGTCTTTGTTTTCGCTACATTGATAGTATAATTATTCCTCTGGTTTTGTGAAATTTCAAGCTTCTAGCCCAGTTCTGTGGCTGTGCTGCCTGGTGTGAGAAACATGAATTATTGGTTTCTCATGTGATGGCTAAATTATCAAATAAATTGGACTGCTGCACTGGAAGTTAGAACAATGTTTCAATAAACAATCTTCTGAATTCTGGTCCAGACACAAACCAAATCACCCTGCTATGAATGCTAGTAAACATTTATTTAAATTGGGAACCAAACATAAGGGTGCTCATCATCAAATTTCCAGTTGATCTGTACCATTCATTGCTGTATACTTTCATAATTTTACAACAGATTTCATACAACAAGGCTCATTGTGGATGTTTTATATAACACCAACTGTGCTGAAATCATGATTGAGATAAAACATAAATACCAAAGAGCAAACAAGAATTGGAAATACTTTCTGAAGGAGTTCTTCTCAACTGAATCTTCTTGTCTGAGCATTGGTAAGACATGAGACACACGAAAAAAATCACTAAAACAATTCTAAGTACAACCTGGAGAGTTTTACTTGTCCTCGGGCGTGACCTGTATGGACCCCAGGGGCATGGGTGGCAGGAATTATAAAGAGGTTTACTTAACAACAGTAATTCACACAAAATATAAAAACTCGCTCATCGTTTTAGAGAAGATTTTAATAGTCATAAACGTGTAATGTATATTGTACAGTATATAGCCCCGCTGCAAGGGCAGACTAACAACGTGGGTTCATAAACCCAGAATCATAAACTTAAGTCCATTTGCTCAGTTTCTGCAAGTTTGACCCTTCATATGATTAATAGTTTTCTCCATTTAAATGCATAGGTAACATATGTTGACCTTGCCATAAAAAAGGTCAAGGTCATCACAAGGTTTATGTAAACATTGCAGTACTCGTGTGACTGATGCTACATGCCAAGTTTCATTGAAATCTATTCACAGATAGGAAGATTTTTAAATGGTTTTAGATTTTTAAATGGTTTTACCATATATGGGCATGGCAGCCATCTTGGTCAAGTAACCTAGATTATTTATGCACACTCCCTAAAGATGTTTCATATAAATTATGGCTTTTGATCGGCGAAGTGGTTTTAGAGAGCTTTGAATATTTTGGCAATCTGCATATTGCACTAGGGTGGGGTCAGACCCACCACTGGGGTCCAATTTTTTTGCCTGAATCATCAATATTCTGTCCATCTGTCCATTTACTGCAAGGATTTTTGTTCTCTTCAAATGGCATTTTAGCACTTTTCACCATTTAAATGCTCAGTCGACATACATTGACCTTGCTGTAAAATAGGCCAAGATCATCACAGAAGCATGATTTATGTACACATTCAGGGATCATCCTGGCCCAAAATTTTAGGGAGAAGTGACTTCTCCCTCTGAGAATTTTAGAGAGAAGTTTGCTAATCTTAGGGAGAAGTGAGGGTAGTAACACGGATGAGGAATGAATGTATGGACGGACAAACAGAAATATGTCTATACAATATAACTGTGTTACTACTGAGTTACATTGATATATATTACACACACACACACAAACACACACACACACACACACACACACACACACACACACACACACACACACACACACACACACACACACACACACACACACACTTTTATTTTTTTTTTATTTTTTAATTTTGGTCACATACGCCTTTTATAACATGGGTTTTTGTGTACTTGTACATGGTATTTTTTTTCTTTAAAACTGATTATATATATATGATAATGTCTGGTGTGGTTGGTAGTCTTAGCTGGGGTGTCGTGACCACGAGAATATGTACCGTCGATCTTAGCAAGTCGGCAAATCGAAGAGTGCCACTTGCCAGCCTCGTCCGAAGTCTAACTATCCACATTACGTACTTGGCGGCTTTGACTCTGATGCATCTTCCGCCTTACGCTTTAATACTTCCCGGTTTAGGACCAACGCCGATCAACCAGGCTGAACCAGCTTTCCATTTTGGAAGTTGATTCGGTAAAAAGTTTCATAGTTTCGGTACGAATTCAGGCCCTAATTGAGTAATAATTGTTTGGTAAAAAGGCAATTGAAATAATGATCGGCAATGAGCAAAACAAACATGCATTTGTAAAGTCTTTCGCGACTCACCGGAAAAATTAAGGAATGATTAGTTAATCCGTTTGTTGATGTTTTTCGCATATAAAATGCGTCTTCGAACTTTCAAAGAAAACGCCGACAAACTTCAATCAGTACACACGTATCGGTTTCACAATTACACAACCTAATTATAGAAAATATTTTCTGACGTAGTTCGTAGTAAAACGCTATCGATCATTGGACGAAAACACAAAATCTGATGCAGAATAGGCGGAGCTAATGTGCACGTGTCAAAGTTGTAAAACATCACTGTACCGTATTCATGATAATTGGACATAATTAGGCCAAACTCGTGTCGATTGATGTTCCACACCTTTTGTTCACGGATTATTGATGTGTGATAATTTGACAATCACAGTACAGGTGACATTAATTGATAACGGATTAACGGCAACTCCCTACTGAATTACTGTAAGTACTCCCCCCAAAAACACACACAAATGAAAAGGACTTCGCCCAACGGCTCACCGTGAACGAAACCAGGCGACTGAAACTTCGCCCGCCAGTCCGCCGGGAGCGAAGTGCCGACGGAAAAAGCGACTTAGTCGCCCCAGTCGCCCCCTAGGTTGTTCCCTGCACATTGAAGAACTCTAGTCCCCCATCCCTTCCACGAAGGTGCTACATGCCAAGTTTGGTTGAAATCAGTGCTGTGGTTCCAGAGAAGAATATTTTTGAAAGTTCACCCTTTCTATTATAGATGCTTCATATATTTGCCTTTGATTGACTGAGCAGTTTCAGAGATCTTTGAAAATTGAGGATGAAGGATAACAGTTCAAACGCATGCGGGTACCTGACTATCCTATAAGCTCACCTGTGAGCCTTTGGCTCAGGTCAGCTAAAAGGACAGATTCTCAATATTTTCTCACCTAAATTCTGCCGTAGCTTGAAATGATTCCTGCTCTGTTATTGAGAATACGCAGAGGAATCCCTCGCCACTTCTGAAATAGTTGTCACGGATAGCTGCATAATCTTCCTGCCCAGCTGTGTCCAAAATGTCTATCTGGACTTCTTCTCCATCGAGAACAACTTTCTTACGGTATGAGTCTGCTTTAGTTGGTTCATAGTCTTCTACAAACTACAAAATAAACAAAGTCAGGTCCCGATGTTATAAAATATAAAGCAGTTTTTATGCTCAAATCAACAAAAAAAGAATATATATTTCTCATAAATACTGAAATAAGCAAAGTTGACAGAAATTTCAGGTTTACATTACCAAAGACAGTCATTTATCCTGCTAATAAATGAGTCGCCTTGTGAGAAAACCAACAATGTGGTTTCCGAACAGGTCTGACACAAACCGACCTGTACAGTCACAGAAGCAGGCTAGAAGCTTGAAATTTTGGATTTAAGAAGAAGAGGGATTGTACTATCTGTGTAGCGAAAACAAAGGCGCTGATCAGCTTCGTGGTAAGCTGATCTGCCTCTTTGTTTTCGCATATGCAGATTGTTGGTTTTCTCATGAAGCGGCTCAAATGTTAAAATGTCAACAACTGTTTGTGTGGGAGTTGGTCGGAAACCCTGAAGACCAGTTTTCTCAAGATGGGGCTCAATATTAATATACTGTGCTGCATGAAATCTGCCTTCCAAATTTCCCTTCAAGAAACACAGTATGGACTTAACAGTCACATAAGCTGGCAAGAAGATTTTAGATTTTAGAACAGATGGACTTCACTGTGCTTATGTATCAGCTGTGTAGTTCATGCACAGCTGATGAGCGTCTTTCTTTTTGATCTGTAAAAGGAAGGCATTCTTAAGCTGACTTGGATCTTGACAGTTAATATTCGCCACTAAGTTAAACTAAAAGCATTGAAATGAAAATTTAATGCACAGGCAACTCCCCCCACCACACACACATAAACTAGAGGACAAATGGCCCAGTAAACGCTCACTTGAGATCTGGGATATATACCAATAATCTTGTTTGACTATTATGGTCATAGGCGACCTATATTAACCTTGCCGTAAAATAGGTCAAGGTCATCACAATGTCATAATTTAGGTATAAATTGTAGTACTCTAGTCCACAATGCTACATGCCAAGTTTTGTTGAAATTGGTCTACCAGTTCGGGAGAAGATTTTTGAATGGTTTTTACCATATATGGACATGGCGGCCATCGTGGTCATGTGACCTGGATTATTTATGTACACATTGGTTCCCCCCTCCTATAGATGCTTCATATTTAAGGCCAAGAGGTTTCAGAGAATAAGATCTTTGAATATTATGGTTATATACATGTATATTGGCCAAGGGTGGGGGCAGACCAGCCTCTGGGGTCCAATTTTGTCAGAATCATAAATCTTCAGTCCATTTGCCCATTTCCTTCCAAGTTTTTTCTCTTCAAATGACATTTTGACAATTTACCCCATTCAAATGCATGGGCCACCTATCTTGACCTTGTCATAAAATAGGTCAAGGTCATCCCAGGGTCATGATTTATATAAAATTTGTAGAGCTCCTCTCCATGGTGATTCATGTTAAGTTTCAAAATCATAGGCCTTCTGGTTCTGGAGAAGATTTTTAAAAAAATCAAAACTGACACCTCTATTTCACTGTTAAAACTCTTAGAGCCAGAAACTAAACAGTGTACATCTGATAGATAGAATCTGGTCCTATTAGGGTAAACAATGAAGCCCAAACACTGTTAACTGTTCAGGGGTTCTTCTCGTCATTCATGGGGCTGGTTACCAGCTCCAAGTGCACATTTCTTTCACCACTAAACTAACAAATACTCCTCTTGAATCAAAAGAAATTCAAGAACACCATAGAAAAACTTTCATGACCAAATCTTCATGAAAGAAATGAATCAGACTTGAGGACTGATCCCGACTCGGCTTTGTCACCAACCAAAGGCTACAGATCAATCTTTTGCTCCCAGTTAGAAACATAATGTGATTAATGAAACCTACCTCATCATACATGAACTGTAGTGTGAGCGCAGACTTGCCAACACCTCCACTGCCCACCATAATCACCTTGTGTATCACCGCCGGCTGCTGGGTCTTGGCCTTCGACATGGTGCTGGCTCTAGCCTTCTTATGATGTCCAAAACACCTGAACATAGTAATAACAAATAGATATCAATCTAACCATAAAAAATAAAAGTTGGGAAACTACAAGGAAATTAGTGTCCTAATATAAACAAAACTTGCATATGAAATAACACTTTTTTTCTACACTTAAGCTTGATGTAATTATCCTTTATTTGCCACTTGTTTGTTTCTAAATATACACTGTTCTATGAACCTTAAGGTTCCTTATTACTATAATAATAGTGTTTTCTGCTCATAAATATTTCATAGATTTTTTAAAAAAAATGTGGCATGTTACATACCAGAAAAATCCCTAAACCTTAAACTTTCTTATGAATGATAATGTTTTCCAAAGGGAAGCCATTGTAATAGAAGTTTTTAGTGAAATTACCTATTTTTCTAATAAATTTCCATAAATAATCCTTTAAAATAAATTTTTGATTTTAATTGATAGAAACCTTTGTGAAGGTCTAAATAATGTTCTCCAACTAATTTGCAAGCTGAAAAATTAGCTTAGAAACGATTTGCATGAATAGCAGGTGCATCATCTTTATCAGATTTATTACTTTAAATAATATTGTCCGTCACTTATGCAAATACCTGTACCTTAAATATACCATGCCAAATAAATTAAGCAACTTTTACTTTGAACAGTGTCTTCATACGTTTTAGACATTAGGGAAGTTATTCTGACAATATCTTTTATATATCTAATAAGGGTAAAAACAATTGTTGTGTGGTGTTGAAGTAACGTTGGATTTAAAGTCCTCTGAGACATGTCTCAAATAAAACATAGATAAAATTATTTTGTACAGTATATTTATATGCATTATAGTATGTACACGCTGTGTATACCTGTTAAAATAGGACAGGTAGTCTGTTCATTCAGGTAGAACATACATATACAGTATATTTCCATAGCCTTTTTACATAACAAATAAGCCCATTAATTTGACCTTGATTAGTCTCAAAAAACGGGCTTTTTGTCTGCAGATATTTCGGTAAGAATTGTTTCAAACAGAACAAAAATGATAGCAGTTGATAGATTTTTCTACTTACTAACTACCGTGCCAGCACTCATCCCACAATATTTCTTATTTAAGCGTAAAACAATGCAAGAAAAATAAAAGCAGTTTTCAAACTAACAGTGCATTTCACTACCAACATGCACGAAAATGCAAATACAAATTCTGGTTATATTACTAGGATAACGTTTGTCATTAATAGCCCTTTCAGGAGATGTAATATCATGAATGATCTGTATCCCAGGACTGAGAACAACATGTTCAAAGTTTAGGGGGGGTTAGGGACTTTGTAAATATATCAATCCACGTTAAGAGTCTAGACTTCCCTTAAATAAAACTTCCTACAACTAAATATAGTAGAGGAGTCATTTGTTTATTGATTTACCTTATGAGTAAGTCAATGTCTGTCATATGAGCCATGATACGTGAATACTGTTCTTTAGGGTTTACGACCAGATCGGACACAAACTGGCCTATCAATCCACAGAAGATGGCTAGAAGCTTGAAATTTCAGATTTAGGAAGGAGAGAAATTGCACTATCCATGTAGCAAAAACAAAGGTTGCTTCATAGCTGATCTGTTTTCGCATAGGTGAAAATCCGGTTTTCTCATGACACTCCTCATATAAAAACCTGTACATTACAACATTATGATTAGACTGAACAGAGATTTTTATTGGCTTTAAAAATGGTCCCCATTTTTTAATTTTCGACCGGAAACAAAATAAGCTTTAAAGCATGCGCTAAAACAACAAAACCCAAACTGTTTTATGTAGACAACATCCATTTTGCTTTGGTTCATAGCAAAAACTTGCAGTCAAAAGCATTGCAAACTATATTTTTGCTCCATGAACATTAGCAGTGTTAGAAATTGTAAATATTAGGGT
This sequence comes from Rugalucina vietnamica, assembly GCA_964017185.1. Taxonomy (NCBI): domain Eukaryota; kingdom Metazoa; phylum Mollusca; class Bivalvia; order Lucinida; family Lucinidae; genus Rugalucina; species Rugalucina vietnamica. The sequence continues at coordinate 5,428,528 of OZ024869.1, forward strand.
AGGTACAAAAACCTAGAGTTATCTTCATCTGCTCGCATTTAGAACATTTGCCAAATCCATTTCTATACAATTTACATATATACCCACTAACACAGTTTAAAAGTTTACTTTAAGTATGTGTTTTAAAAATTTACCCCTCAGATTTAGGCTTTTAGGGACTTTTCTCATCTTATCAGTAGAGATCCTTTAGATTATCAGTTAAAAACTGACTTTTTTTTTTTTTTAGATATTCCAAAGAAAGATGATGAAGGATGCATTTTCTTGGGACAATATTCAAAGTTTTATTTTGTTATATAAAGCAGGCTGTCATTTACATGATTGTATTTTCACCATTTTCTCAATACATGTATTTGGACAAGTTACGATCGAAGATGTTGTACGGCTGCCGCAAGGCTAATGAAAAAAAGGACTTAGCTTGTAGCCTGACAAGCCATATGTTTGTGGTGCAAAAAAATAAATTGCTTATGGGGATTAAATAAAAGACACATTAAAAACAAATACATGTATGAACTTCATATAATCATACATTATTTTCTAGTCCACTGAACAGCAAGTGAATCTGAAATCTTGTAGCAAAATTATTTGCTGAAATCACATCTTGATTGTTGACAATGCAGGGATTTTTTTTTTTGGCAATTTTGGCATTGGGCCCAAGGGCCTTTCTGATTGGGAAATTTAGCAACGTAAACCCTGAATTTGGGAAATTTTCAAACCATTCATAGTTGTTAATATTTTCAAATGTGACCTAGCTTATTAAGGTATTTCATTTAGAATCATTAAATAAAAAAAATAGAAAATAGATCATGGTATTTATCATATTATAAATAAGTCTTAGATTTTGACCTCTAGCCCCAGCCCTGGAGATGGTATCGAGCATGGAATATGAAAGCAAACCCTATAGGGTATCTAGGAACTAAATAAGAATACATCCCTATGATTGTTAAGATATGGACTTAGAGAAGAAACATTAAAATTGTAAATAGCATATTTTAAAGGTGACCTAGATTTTGACCTACAGCCCTACCCCCGGGCATGGGCCCTGGGGTCCGAACTCATGGAAACAAAGCAAACCGTATAAGGTACCTATGGTTTCTGACCATTGGTTCATGAGATATTCACCTCTAGAGAAACTTTAACCAAAACTTAATTAAAACAGTGTTTTCTGAGGAAAACTATGTCCCCCCAACCGTTTAGTAATTGAAGTTTAGTTACCTTGTGATATGAAGTTTAACTATGCAAGCCAGCATGACCATCTTGTTCTGTATGGTATGGTAGTATAAACTTGTTTTGGACTCTGTCTATGGGCAACACCCATAACTAGTTTGGCTTTCAATTTTTAAAGAGCATTTAATTCATTCTCATCCAGTATTATATATGTCATTTCATGATAGCTGTAATAGCATGGTATAACTCCGCTTTTTTGATACGGTACATTTCTGATATAAATATGGTCTATCAATGTACTTCTACGAGTTGTCGGTTTGGAAATGACTTGTGAAAAGCTTTCTTGAAGAGACAATATCTTGGATTTTAGGAAGTCAACATTAAAATCACCAAGTAAAATCAACTTGTCGCAATCTAAACTCGTGTACAATATTTGTAAATTGTCACAAAAATGTTTCAAGTCTAGTCTTGGAGGTCTATAGACATTGATCAATACGACAGGTGGATTGAATAGTTCAATTGCTTTACAAGATATTGCGTTGGAAATACTAATTTCAACAGTTTTTACAGACTCACAACCTTGAAAATTAGGTCAAGGTCACCAAAATCTAAGCAACTCTGAGCCTTCTTGCAACAATGCTTCTGTGCAAGTTTGGTCAAAATCCATTAATTGGTTTACAAGATATTGCGTTGGAAAGACTAATTTCAACATTTTTTTATGGACTCGTGACCTTGAAAATTCCTCGACCCAAATCGACATAAATAGGTCGGCTCTTGACACATCACCATCTATAGAAATCCTTTTATTTGTGAGTGTACATAAAACAAATGGTTACCTACTGTTGTATTTATCGGGGTAATCCCTGGGCGGGGTTGAGGGAGGGGGGGGGGGGGGGGCGGTACTCTGATTTTTCTAGGGTGTACTTACTTTTTCTGGGTTAAAAATTTTGAATTTAGTTTTTTTTTTTTTTTTTTAATTATTTTTTTTTTTTTAAATCAGTATATTTTGGGATATGCAGGTTTTTAGAGAGTATTTTTGGGGAGGTCCCACAAAAATGTTGTAATTTTTAGGGTTGTTCATTGTTGAAAAAGGACTATTTTTGGAGTTTTATGGCCATTTCAGGCATAAAACATGCTTACCTTTTGTTGTTTTAGTGGGGCACTCCCCAGGGGAGAGAGTGCTCTAATTTTATATACAGTTCAACCTCATTATAACGCACCTCACTATAGTGCGGTTTTCAATATAACATGGCCATGTCATGGCTCCCAAATTAATTATTTTGTTATATATCTTTTGTGAATAACCTCATTATAACGCGGTTCACTTATAACACGGTCTGTTTCCATGGACCCCAAAGATAGCGTTATAATGAGGTTGACCTTTATATATATATATATATAGATATATATATATATATATATTTTTTTTTTTTTTTGAATTTATGTTTGTGGGGGGGGGGGGGGGAGTCAGTATTTTTTGGGGGGGGGGTGGGGTATGGAGTTTTTTGTAGGTAATTTTTGGGGGTCCCACAAATATTTATTTTCCTGGTATTTTAGAATCCACTGTCATACTGTCATTTTAGAATCCACTGTTATTTTTTTTTTTTTGGGGGGGGGGGGGGTACAGAGTAGATGCTGGGGCTTAGCCTATGTATTAGCAAAATGTCAAGAGTACCCTCCCTGGGGGATACTCATATATATCAAACTGGTATGTATGTGCATCCCTGCGCTTAAAAATGGAGGTTATTCAGTGATGATCAGACAATAAATTGGGTGCTTACAGACTTGAAGGCACTGAAAAAATACTGAAATTTATGTTTTTCATCCTTTTTTCAGAATCAGAATAGTTTACTGGTGAAATGCCAAAATGACAATACCTCACAGGGGGTAGGGGTGCTTATCTGACATTTCAGCATAGGAAAACAATGATTCAGGGAGGTTATCCCAGTCCCCAACAATGCTTCTGTGCAAGTTTGGTCAAAATCCATCAATTGCTTTACAAGATATTGCGTTGGAAATACTAATTTCAACAGTTTTTACAGACTCACAACCTTGAAAATTAGGTCAAGGTCACCAAAATCTAATCAACTCTGAGCCTTCTTGCAACAATGCTTCTGTGCAAGTTTGGTCAAAATCCATTAATTGGTTTACAAGATATTGCGTTGGAAAGACTAATTTCAACATTTTTTTATGGACTCGTGACCTTGAAAATTAGGTCAAGGTCACCAAAATCTAAACAACTCTGAACCTCCTCACAACAATGCTTCTGCGCAAGTTTGGTCAAAGTCCATCAATTGGTTTACAAGATATTGCGTCTGAAATACTAATTTCAACAGTTTTTATGGAATTGTCACCTTGGAAACTATGTCAAGGTCACCATAATCTTATCAACTCTGAGCCTCCTCCCAACAATGCTTCTGTGTAAGTTTGGTCAAAGTCCATCGATTAGTTTACAAGATATCCCGTCAGAAAGACTAATTTCAACAGTTTTTGACTAGTGACCTTGACAATTAGGTCATGATCACCAAAATCTTATCAACTCTGAGCCTCCTCCCAACAATGCTTCTGTGCAAGTTTGGTCAAAATCCATCAACTAGTTTACAAGATATCGTATCGGAAAAACTAATTTCAACAGTTTTATGGACTCGTGACCTTCAGAATTAGGTCAAGGTCATCAAAATCTAATCAACTCTGAACCTCCTCCCAACAATGCTTCTGTGCAAGTTTGGTCAAAAACCATCAATTGGTTTACAAGATATTGCGTTGGAAATACTAATTTCAACAGTTTTTATGGACTTGTGACCTTGAAAATTAGGTCAAGGTCACCAAAATCTAATCAACTCTGAGCCTCCTCCCAACAATGCTTTTGTGCAAGTTTGGTCAAAGTCCATCAATTAGTTTACAAGATATCATATCGGAAAAACTAATTTCAACAGTTTTATGGACTCATGACCTTCAGAATTAGGTCAAGGTCATCAAAATCTAACCAACTCTGAGCCTTCTCCCAACAATGCTTCTGTGCAAGTTTGGTCAAAATCCATCAATTGATTTATAAGATATTGCGTTGGAAAGACTAATTTCAACATTTTTTATGGACTCGTGACCTTGAAAATTAGGTCAAGGTCACCAAAATCTAATCAACTCTGAGCCTTCTCGCAACAATGCTTCTGTGCAACTTTAGTCAAAATCCATCAATCGGTTTACAAGATATTGCGTTGGAAAGACTAATTTCAACATTCTTTATGGACTTGTGACCTTGAAAATTAGGTCAAGGTCACCAAAATCTTATCAACTCTGAGCCTCCTCCCAACAATGCTTCTGTGCAAGTTTGGTCAAAATCCATCAATTGGTTTTCAAGATATTGAGTTGGAAAGACTAATTTCAACAGTTTTTATGGACTCGTGACCTTGAAAATTAGGTCAAGGTCACCAAAATCTAATCAACTCTGAGCCTCCTCCCAACAATGCTCTTGTGCAAGTTTGCTCAAAATCCATTCATTTGTTCAGAAGATATCGCGTCGGAAAACCTAATTTGATCAGTTTTCATGGGCTGGTGACCTTGAAAATGAGGTCAAGGTCACCAAAATCTAATCAACTCTTTCCCCCCTCCCAACCATGTATCTGTGCAAGTTTGGTCAAAATCCATCCACTGGTTCAAAAGATATCGCGTAAGAAAGAAGCTACGCGGACGCGGACGCCGACGCGGACGCCGACGCCGACGGGAACCGCACCAAAAACAATATGTCCCCCACCTTCGGTTGGGGGGACATAATCATATATTTTCTTATCATGATTTACCTTATTTCATGTTTATATCTGTGTATAAAAGAACCACTGCAGAAGCTGAGGGCGAGGTTAGGATCCTGTAAAATCGGTTTAAGCCCGCCAGTAACTTTGTGTTACTGATCGTTCCAAGGCGATACTTCTCTGGTGGTTCTTTTTGTTTTATGTCTTGGTGTTTAAAATTTTTTTTGTGCTGTTGGCGCCTTATGTATGTTTTCATATTTTTAATTAAGTTAAGGTAACTGAGTGGCCACCTATTGGGAAAATAGCTGCTCATTCGGCTTACGATATGTTTCATGGTATAAGTGCCTGATTGTTAGTTTGGTTTTTTCCCACCTCGGTTTTTGGAGTGGGAATCTCTTTCTGATTGCGCCTTTTCCTGATCTTTGCCTACTTGTACCTTTTGATGTAAATTCCACGAACGTTACGGAATTACGAATGAAGAAACAAACTAACTAACTAACATACAAACGGACGAACGGAAAAGCTTTATACCACGTCGGCATAAATGCTGGGGGTATAATTAAGAGCTGTTGCAGGACAGCGCGCTCAACTGCTTCTGACCTTTGTCAAAATTATGGCCAAACCCAAAGCATTATGCTCATACACCTTTTTGCCTTGATGCTATAAGGCAAAATCACTGAAACATGACTAGTGGTGAAATGGTTCATTGCGATGCATCGAAAACCGAGTTTGTTGCTGTCAGCTGGATTGACGATTCACACTCAAGGTGGTTCGGTTCGGTCGCATGCTTTGCAGATGGTTGTATTTTACTTCTTACCTTATTTAATTGATACCAATACCAGGCATGATTTGATACGTATCGGTGGAAGTATCGAATCAGTATCTATCCTTTTTGTGATGTGTTTAGCCCTCAAATTGTCTTTAAATCCTTAGTTCATTTCGTGAGTGATAAGGCGCTGGTCACGGTCCACAAACCACAGACGCGTTATAGGCAAGTCGCGCGTAACGCTACTTTACCAAGTCCGAACAGGTGCATGCTGTTTCTGTAGTTCCATACATCGAAATTCTAGAATGCAGATGACAATCGAAGGTACACCCGCTATAATGGTTGATCGTGCCGCCTTAAAAACTAGTATGTGCGTTAAGATTTTGAGAACAAAATCTACTGGCCAATGAGCGCTCGTGTTGAATGCAGGCTCTCCGCAGATTTATGAATAACTGGGTCTGTGTTTACGTTTTAATCAGAAAATTAATTTCTTTACTGTAATAATTGGATTAAGCAGGAGTCGCGTACATACTTGACCATTATCGCATCCATGTATGGTTGGCGTGCATGAATAATGGATGGTGATTATCTGATTAGAAATAAAAGGACAATTACGTAAAGGTTAAACAACGTTGTTTATGATCTTGTTTACGGTCTGATGATGATCCCTTGAAGGGATGCAGTGTATCGCCTGGCTGTTTTCACTTCAGGATTGAAATTCAGATTTTAGCTTTCACTGGATGATGAAAAACATTAGGCTGTTTTAATGTCTGTGAAGCCCGAAGCCCGGGAGACATTAAAACAGCTAATGTTTTTCATCATCCAGTGAAAGCTAACATCTGAATTTCAATACTTATATTTACATATTATTATCAATCAAGTATCATATTTCTAATTGCGCATATCACCGTTCAGTTTCATGTTATTTGACATTAAATCCGACTTAATGTAATTTTGGAACAGCCAAAATGGCAAATTTTCACGCCTAACGTCATGGCCATATGTTACCAACGTCACGACAACAAGAGTAAACACACAACGTCACTGGAAGGGTTTTGACGTCGCCCCGCCCATATGCATGGCCTCTAGATCACGTGACTTAATGTTTTTCATTGGGAAATGAAGAACATCAAGAAAGATACTTTCATATAGGGCGATTGCAATAAAAAAGTAAATATAACTTTTTGGCCAATCGTAAGAAAACAATGGGTGTCATTCATGCAAGCTGGCAATGATTAAAATGTGTCACCTTAATATAATTACTCAAAATGACAATTATTGCTCGTTCAATATTATGATAAAGATTTTGCAACGTGTCGCATCTGTTTCTCGGATGTGAACTGTAAAACTAGTAACACTAGCAACATGATTTGAAACAAAAGCATAGTGTGGATGTTAATGTTTCAACTTCCCGAATGAATCGTATCGAAAATAAGAGCTGTCGCAGGACAGCGTAGCTTGCCTGAATTGTGCTTTGCCCTAAACTTATCAAAATCTATGACCCATGACCTTGACCTCAAGGTCGCTCAGGTGGGTTGTGATGGTACAGCATAAAATTTCAGACCAATATCCACAAACATGCAAAGTTTCAACTTGATCCATCAACATAGAAATATATAGACTTCAAAAATCTTTAACCCAAAACTTTAACCAAAAATTTCTAAGGCCATGACCTTGACCTCAAGTTCACCCAGGGTGGGTCATAATGGTACAGCATAAAACTTCAGACCAATATCTACCAACATGCAAAGTATCAACTTGATCCATCCACATGTTCAAGAGATAGAGACTTCTAAAAACTTTAACCGAAAACTTTAACAAAAAAATTCTAAGTCTGTGACCTTGACCTCAAGGTCACCCAGGATGGGTCATGATGGTACTGCATAAAACTTCAGACCAATATCTACCTACATGCAAAGTATCAACTTGATCCATCAACATGTTCAAGAGATATAGACTTCTAAAAACTTTAATGAAAAAGTCACTAGAGCACGAAAAATAGGTCAAGGTAACTAGATCAATGTGGGTGCAAAGTCGGGACATCGAGGAGAAGCCATATGCAAGGTTTGATGGTTGTAGGCTTTATAGTTGATGAGATATTAAGGGTTGGCTTAAAAAATGACAAAGTCTCTGGAGCATGAAATATAGGTCAAGGTCAGTAGGTCAATGTGGGTGCCGAGTCGGGACATCGAGGAGAAGCCATATGCAAGGTTTGATGGTTGTAGGCTTTATAGTTGATGAGATATTAAGGGTTGGCTTAAAAAATGACAAAGTCACTAGAGCACGAAATATAGGTCAAGGTCAACAGGTCAATGTGGGTGCCGAGTCGGGACATCGAAGAGAAGCCATATGCAAGGTTTGATGGTTGTAGGCTTTATAGTTGATAAGATATTAAGGGTTGGCTTCAAAACTGACAAAGTCACTGGAGCATGAAATATAGGTCAAGGTCAGTAGGTCAATGTGGGTGCCGAGTCGGGACATCGAGGAGAAGCCTTATGTAAGGTTTGACAGTTCTAGGCTTTACAGTTGATGAGAAACTAACACAGCATCTGAGCATTGTACAAAGGTGTTCTAGATATTGACCTCTAGCCCCGCCCCCAGGCACGACCCCACAGGTCCCTTCACACTAAATCACAGAGGACCCTCATATGCAGCAATGTTCTAAATATGAATGATTTCTGGTCAGTGACTATCAAGATATAACAATTTTAAAAACTTTAACCAAAAGTGTGACGCGGACGTAAACGCGGACGACCGAGGTGACAACAATACATGTAGCTCTGTGCACTTCGTGCAGGCGAGCTAATAATCGAACTGAGGTGTTTGTAATCGAATCGAGGCTCATCTGAATCATTTAAGCCCTAACCATGAAAGTTAACTACAACCATGCAAGGTTTAAAGGTTTCACTCATATTGTGAAAGAAGTATGTTCTTATACCAAATGAGTCTGAGTGTCGAGATACAAGGCAAAATCACTGAACCGTGAAATAAGGTCACACTGACCTATAAGTACTTTGGAGTCAAAGGTCTAGTCATACTTACTCACGTGAAAGAAATATGATCATATACCCATTGAGTGTCGAGATATAAAGCAAAATCACTGAACCATGAAATTAGGTCATAGTGACCTATAACAGCTAGATTTAAACAGCAGGGCGCATCACCATGTTGCCCTTTTCCAGCCCCCTGTTGTGCCCTTTTTCATGTAGTTTGCACCCTGCCCTTTATTTTGGTAAAAATATCATAAAAAATCAGACAAAAAATAATCCTTTGTTTGTTATCAATAATGACTCAAAATAATTTTGATTATAATTACCCCAGGTGACAACACTTCAAATGAAGTGTGAATATTTGAAGTGTGAATTTAAAATATATCAGTTTCATATAGAAGAATCAATTATCAATGGAAACAAACAAAAATTGTCTGGAGTAGAACTTCCGGGAGTTTTGGTTGACTTTACACGTGTTTTATTTTTGGGGATTTTTTTTCTGAAAATTTAATTTCTAAGGACTTAATTTTTGTGTCACCTGCATAATTTTGTACCTATTTTGTTGGTGCTTATTTGGATGTGCTTTTCTAACCGCGTTTTACCTCGGAAGAGGATAATTTATGGATTTTTGTAAAGTGACCAGCTGGCTGTACTTGAGAGCACGTGCTCGGCCTCGTGAGGGACGGGAGTTCTTCACTGGTCGTGGCTTGGATTGCTCGTTATGTAGTACTTGTCAGTATGGTCATTAATTAGGGTTTATTTGTAAAAAGCGTGGTTATGGCCCATCTGTTTGATATCAACTTAGGCTTTCTGTAAAATACTTTTTCAATTTTGTACATGTGGGTGGCGGGCCTTGTTTTTTGCACACGTATCAACCAGGATTCAGGGTTTGCTGAGAGAGGTTCAGTGAGAGCTTCCTCTTTATGACGCAGGCTGCAGAGAATAAGTCCATACCAGGCTTTTTTCGATGAAGCAGTGTACCCCACCGGCAAGTCGAGGCAACTTGTTTGTCATAGGTTTCGGCCTATGTCAGCAGACCACTAGTCCCGGACGCCTAAGGCAGATTGGGAATATGTCTGTTTCGGTATGTCTGTACACCGAGCAAGCTTGCTGCGGTTCTCCCTCCCGGTACTCGGGCTCTTCTTCCGCATTAAAGTACAGACTCCGACCGCTACACTGGCACGACACCATTCGTGACCAGCGTTCGGTTCGGAAACTCACATTAAACCCCTTTAGTTTTTTGGGAGTTTTTCGACCGTATGATGGTCTCGGGGTGTCTGTGTCCACCCTGTAGCAAATTCTCCTCTTGCCCTGTGGCATGAAGGGGTTGAGTCTATAAAGGCTGGACATCAGATACATCAACAATGGCTACTTGAAAGGCCAGGATTCATATAAAGACTACTAATTATAAGGTTTTTAGTATTGTTCCCTTCAAATTTGCAATATTCAAGGAAAGGTACACCCTGCAGTACACACACAAAAAAAGAAAAGAAAAGAAATTGGATTAGTTATTTATAGTACAACTAATTAAGTGATATCAGCTTTTGGAACTTATGTGTATTTCAGAGTACTTTTAAGTAGTGCCGACTCTGCCAGCGGGCTATAAAGTGCCCTTTTCTCTTACTGCCGAGCGCTGAAAGTGCCCTTTTTAGTATCAGTCTGCCCTGCCCTTTTTAAATTCTAGCTGGAGCACTGTATAAGTATGTTTAGGTTAAAGTTCGGGTCAGACTCATTTGTAATCTGAAAGAAGTATAAAAAGATACCAACTGAGTGTTGAGATATAAGGCAAAATCACTGAACCATAAAATCAGGTCATAGTGACCTAGGAATACTTAACTTAAGGGTCAAAGATCATGTCATATGCAAACATATCATGAAAGATTTAGAAACATGTTTATATACCAACTGAGTGCCTAGTTATAAGGCAAAAATCACTGAACCGTGAAAGTAGGTCACAGCATCCTATAAGTACTTTGAGGTCAAAGGTCTGGTCAGGGGTCATACTCATTCATAATCTGAAAGAAGTAAGAAAATAAACCGAGTGTCAAGATACATGTATAAGGCAAAATCACTTCAAAACCATAAAATTTTAAAATTCTCAAGTTCCAGGCGCTGAAGTGTAGTCTATTGCAGTCAAAAAAATGACACTGGCTATCCACACATCCCATTGCACCACTCATTCATTCGAGATTATCTGATGGAATTCAAACCCCTCGGCCTGAAGTCTGATGCGCTACCGACTGTGCCAGTCTGCTCCACTGGACTTATAATAAAAAGTTTCCTATTTCTTATATGATCCTATATTAAATTCAAAGATTTGTCCAATTTTTAAAGAAGTCACCGCTTGATTTACACACATTACATGTCTAAGTACAACAGAAACTTATTTTTTTGGCTGAGGCTGTCCGCATGACTGTCGTGCCTATAAAAGCCACTTATCCTGAATCCGGGACGTTTCGCACCCAAACCATTTCGCCCCCAAGACGTTTCCCCCCTAGTCGTTTCGCCCCCACTAGTCGTTTCGCGCCCTAGTCGTTTCGCCCCCTAGTATATAGATATAGTATAATTACCTTATGTACATCATTTTGCTTCATGTAAATAATTATACTAGGCAATAAAAATTTCAAACTTGTATAGTAATGACGAAACCTCCATAGAATTCAATGTATTTTAATGTGTACTAAAACTATCCTGTACCCGATACTCGGGGGGTAACTTGGAGGTAATATAAGTACGGACGTGCCGCCCGATACTTTAAAACATACCCCATTCATATACCTGGTAATCGAAAAAAGGGACCCATTCATATATCATGCCTTCGAAAAAGTGACCCATTCATATATTTGATTGTACAAAATTTTGACCTATACACAATTATATACAAATATTTCAACTTTCTGAGCTGTGTATGTCAGCAAAAAACTGCATTTAAACATGGATGTCCGAAAAATTTGGTCATTCATAGACTAAATATGGAGAAATGGGGCCATTCATATATTTTGACTTGAAAAAGGTAACCCATTCATATATCTGGCGAGGCTGAAAAAGGGGGCTATTCGGGCGGCACATCCCTACTACGTCATATATAGGTAGTTACCCCCTAGTTACCCCCCTCTGCACATTATTATACCGTATCTATCTATCTATCTATCTATCTATCTACTGTAAGTTCGGAAATTTTCGCGTGACTTTTATTTCGCGATTTTTCGATTTCCGAATTATAAGCGAGTCTTTGAATTCGCGAAAGCGTGCTAGTGCAGTCTTTAAATCTCATTGTAATTTTTTATTAGCGAGAACTTTATTTTCGCGAGACAACGAATTCGCGAATATTAGCGAAAATTAAGTTTTCGCGAACATTTCCGGATTTACAGTCTATCTATTCGTTTGTCTACAGGGCTTTTTCTGACCTTTTTGAGAAATTTTTGGTACCAGTGAAATTGGGAAAAAATTGTGTGATTTTGGGAAAGAATAGGACAATTTTGGGGAAAAATAGTGGAATTTTTAGCAACATTGGGAAAGTTTACCTTCTAAGTTTGGATTTTTCTGCTAATTGGGAATGTTCCAGGTCAATTGGGAATTTTTTTCAGCCAATTGGGAAAAAATTTGGTACCGGAAACCTGATCCAGTTTTGTATAGAGAAAAAGCGGTCCATAGAAAAACCGGAACGCACCGAAACATCGGAACGCACATGTAATTACCGGAACGCACTGTAAATATTGTTGTTTGATAAGATGAAATAATATTTAATGCAGAAAACTGGAATTCAAGTATTATCTCAGCTCCCAAAATAAAGTACATTATTGTTTACTTCCCCAATAGACATGCACGCGCCTAGCTTATATCTACTGTTAAACTAGTGTTTAATGTTTATTTCCTCTCCAATAGACAGACACACGACTTGCTTATTATCATCATTTTTCTAATGAAATAAAAGCCAGATACCTTTGAATATCCTCTATTCATATAATAACTATTTAAAAAGACAATAAGTCTCAGTGATGCAGATTTTATCATTTGTTTTTAAAAATTAAATTCCGCCCTTTAGATTCAAAGTGCTACACTAACACCCTTTATTTCTTTAATTTAGTTGAATGACTACTTTGAGTTTAGGTACGTTCGAATTATGTATGTTTAAAATACATGCTGAAAATCTTCGTGAACAGTTAAAATAGAAGGGTCAAAGTATAACAGATGTATCGCCTGCTTCTCAATACATTTTTAATGATTAAATTTTAGCGGCCAAGACAACAGAGATGAAAGGAAACCAATCAGGCTTCGGTTTCTTCAATTCATTTTTTATAATCGTTTGAAAAATAAACATGGATTGTACCCACAATCTATGTGATCTATGTTTTGAGCAAAAATGTTATAAATATCAAAAATTTTCGATGAAATTTTCAATTTTACACATGAACTATTTGACAGGTCTTCTATTTCAAACTGTAAAGACAACCTGAAAAAGACAATAAAGTAACGTGATTATTGATAAATATTATGGATGATTGATTTAACAAGTTTAAATAACACCTTAACACCTTTAGATGATCACCCATTCGGAACGCAATCGCACTTGCAATTCACAGGAACGCACAATAAATAGTTGATTTTTATTCTTAAATATCCATAAATATCTTGGATTACCAAATTATTACACTTGAACAACTCAATAAAAGCACACCATACATACTTTTGTGCCTCATACCCCACTATTTACAGTGCGTTCCGGTAGTTACATGTGCGTTCTGGTGTTTCGGTGCGTTTTGGTATTTCTACGGACCCGAGAAAAAGCCCTGGTCTATCCAAAATAATTTTGACCTTAATAAATAAATAAATAAAAATTGGGGGCGAAAGGACTAGGGGGGGAATGGTATTGGGGGCCAAACATCTAGGGTATTGGGGGCGAAACGACTAGGATGGAAAATAGAGGCGAAACGACTAGGGGGGAATCGACTAGGGGGGAAACGTCTTGGGGGCGAAACGTCTTGTGACCCTTATCCTCACGTCGGTTGTGCCGATAAGAGGTGTTATCGGCAAGACAGACATTCGGATAGACACTCAGGATCTTGAACTGAAATATCTTGAGGATTTTAATACTTCACTTTCTCGGATTATGTCAAATAAAAATGCCCATGTTCTTGTAGGCGGTGACTTCAATTGTGGTGATATTGAGTGGAGCACAATGCAGGTACCCGAGGGGGTCAAAAAGAGGCCAGTTCAGACTAAACTTGTGGACATAATACAGGATCACTGCCTCTCCCAAATGGTAAATATACACACCCGAGAAGACAAGACCCTTGATTTACTCTTCACTAACTCGCCATCCCCAATTAACCGTGTTAAAGGGATGCCCCCGATCGGCAAAGCAGATCATGACATTGTCTATATTGAATATGACATAAAGGCTAAACGGATTCAGCAGGCCCCGCGTAAGATTTTCCTATATAAACGAGCGGATATGGACGGTCTCCATGACCATCTAGCGCGCTATAGGGATTCGTTCCTTTCAACTGACCATAGTCAGGTGTCAGTCAATGACATGTGGGTCAGTTTTAAGTCGGAGGTTCTCTCGGCTATTGAAAGGTTTATTCCATCAAAAATGACCAAGACAAAATATAGCTTACCATGGATCGATAGCTCGATCAAACGCTTGATAAGGAAACGTGATAAACTTTACTTTCGTGCTCGCAAGTCAAGCAGCCCTGACATTAAGAACCATTACAAACGGTTCAGAGCACATGTTCAAAAGAGCATTAGAGATGCATATTGGAAGCATATTACCAATATCTTCTCCTTTGAAAATGATAATCCTGATCCCGATTGTCCCCGAAAAAATGAAAAGGCAAAAAAGTTTTGGTCATTTGTCAAGTCCCTTAAGAAAGACGCGTCTGGGATCAATACTCTTAGAGAAAATGGTATCTTGAAGACTGACACTTTGGATAAGGCTAATATTTGTAATAGGCAGTTTCAGTCAGCCTTCACTCGCGAATCAGATGATGAAATCCCCTCCAAAGGCACAAGTCCTTTCACCGCTATGGGTGAAATTACAGTTGACCCCAATGGGGTCATTAAACTGTTGAATAATTTGAATATACATAAGGCGCCTGGGCCAGATGGCCTGAGTGCTAGGGTGTTGAAGGAATGTAGTTCTGAAATTGCTCCTGTACTGACCTATATCTTCAATGAGTCGCTTGCTCAGGGTGCTGTACCAGACGATTGGCGACAGGCAAATGTAGCCCCGGTATTTAAGAAAGGTGAGAAATACGATGCAGCTAATTATCGACCGGTGTCGCTTACTTGTATCTGTTGCAAAACTCTAGAGCATATAATAGTCAGCAACATAAACAAACACTTGGCTCTTGAAAACATTCTTGCTGACTGTCAGCATGGGTTCCGAAGTCAAAGGTCTTGCGAAACCCAGTTAGTTCAGTTTTATCATGATTTGGTTAGTAATCTGGACCGAGCAGTGGGTCGTGGCCACAGGCAGACGGATGTGATTGTCATGGATTTCGCTAAGGCCTTTGACAAGGTCCCACATAAAAGGTTATTATACAAACTTGACTTCTACGGGATTAGAGGATCTACACATAAGTGGATCGACTCGTGGCTCTCTGAGCGCTCTCAAAAAGTGGTATTAGATGGCCGTGCCTCAGATCCAGTCCCGGTTCTTTCTGGTGTCCCACAAGGATCGGTCTTAGGACCGGTCCTATTTCTTATTTTCATTAATGATCTTCCTGACAACATCAGGTCATCTGTTCGGCTATTTGCTGATGATTGTGTTTTATACAGAAATGTCAAGTCACCATTGGATTGTCAAATTTTACAAGATGACCTGAATAGCTTGGCCAAATGGGAAATGGATTGGCAAATGAAATTCAATGTTAGCAAATGTCATTCAATGAGGGTGACGCGGCTACATCCAAGCAGGCATATAGATTTCAATTACACACTGCATCAGCAAACATTAGAACAGGTTCAGTCCGCTAAATACCTCGGTTTAACTATCACAGATGATCTTGATTGGGGTCAACACATTTCTGAAATTACATGCAAGGCAACTAAGACTCTGGGTTTTCTTCGGCGCAATTTGGCACTGGCACCTAGGCATACTAAGGAAGTTGCATACAAAACATTGGTTCGGCCTCAACTTGAGTATGCAGCTCCTATTTGGCATCCCTATCATGAAACTCAGATTGAGATGGTGGAGAAGGTGCAGAGGACTGCTGCCCGGTGGACCTGCAGGCGATGGAGGAACACCAGTAGCGTCGGTGAAATGCTAGACGAACTTGAGTGGCCATCCCTGGAGTCTCGCAGGGAGCGGTCCTCCTTAACCTTCTTCTACAAGATACACTCCGGTACAGTGTCTCTTGATAAAGACAAATACCTGACCCCGGCACCCAATCTAAGGCATACTCGGGCATCACATGAATCACAATACACAAGACCATTTGCCTATAGTGATGCCCTGAAAAATTCCTTTTTCCCCAGAACTATTTCGGTTTGGAATAGTCTCCCTTCCTCAGTGGTCCTATCTAAGACCATTGAGGAATTTAAGGCTTCTATTTAAATCATTAGCCCAGAGGCATGCGTTTTAGTATGCCTCTCATCTATATCTTGTAAATAGTTTTAATGGTCCACCCCAAATGTTTTATTTTCCCTTGACTAAATTCTAAATTTAGCCACCCACCCCACACCTGAGGTGATGATCAGAAATTGATCGACTCAGTATCAGAAGATAGATATTCGGATAGCCCGACTACCGGTGTTAGGGCTGGAAGTTACGTAAGAAAGATATCCTACCTGAGAGTGAATGCTGTTATGTTGAAGTGATATGGGCCTATTTATCTGCTAACAGTGGCCTGAGATAAAGATGAAGAGATAAGAAAGTCCACCTAGCGGTCACTTTTGATTGACGCGCCTCTACCTGTGGCTCCACCTACTTCCGCCATTTTGTTTTTTTTTACTCTAAACGAAGACAATTTCAACGCTATAAAAATCAACGTCCATCGGCGATTTTATACATCTGATGAAGCAATATTTTAGTCCTAAAGAAATGATAAGCATTTTATCTTTCATTTTTGAACCAGATTCTGAAATTTGTAGTGTTCTTATTGGGTTTTTACTCGTGTATTTTACGTTGATAAAACGATGCAATCCTTGTTGAAGGTTTCAAAATGGCGACCAAGCGTAAAATAGTCGGTACTTTTTTACTGCAACGCGTTGTTATTAATAGGCTAGGTAATTTTTAATCAACAAAATATGAAAGAAGAAAGATGTAAAAGTCGTTTTATTTGTAAATTAGCACTCAGCGCGTGACTGCGTTTGGGTTATGATCGTATAAATATTGACTATTTTTGTAATTTTAGGAAAATCTGTTCAGTCCGATCTCAAAACGATGCGTTTTATTTTTCATTATAAGGCTTCCATGAATGACATTTTTTTTATAAACATCATCAATATTCTTAAAGAACAATGTCTTACAAATCGTTTTATTGCCCTTTGATACTGTTTGGGTATTTTTGACAGGGTCAAATCGTCCGAATTAAGCAGCTGTTTTTCACAACTTTTCGCGCTTTTGAATTTAAAATGGCGATATTTTCTACACCTTATTTGGCATTGCAAATAAGATGAAAAAGTTACATTTTGAAAGAAAAAAATGACAAATGATTTTACAGGACATCCTAGATGTTAGCTTCTGAACTGAATTTAGCTAAATTGTGGCTAAAAGGAGCTTAAAACTGTTGATGATCAGAAATTGATCGACTCAGTATAGCTATGAAGATAGATAGATAAAAATTGTGTATAATTATTTTAATTCACAAGTTCGTTAAACATTGTGAAAACATTGCAGGAAAACACCTGATAAAAAGTCATTTTTGGGAAAATCGAGAGAAAAAAAAATCGAACAATGAAATATACAAGATCAAAATATTGAATGGCCTCCTTACCTTTTGCATTTGTAATTCCATGTTTTTTTCGTAGATGACCGCGTAACCCAGATATCGACGCATACGAATTAGTACACTCGGAACAATTGTACGTTTTAGCCTTAGCACTATTTTCACTATTGTCACTTTTCACTTTTTTTATGCTTTCTGTTTTTTTTGTCGATGGTTCATCATCGTCCGTGAGTTCAATTTCACTACACTTATAATCACCTAGCAAAGAATCAAGATCAATATCATCATCCCAATGTAAAAAAATCGTCTTTTCCGTAAGACATTCTGACGCGCGTTTAACGTAAATTGCGAATTTGAAATGCCTTGAACTGTCGGAGTTAAAGCTTGAATATGCATTTTATTTTAATTAGCGCCTTGTTCACTAATTATCGTTTCTTTTTTTCGGCGTTAAATATGATTAGTATTATGGCGAGATTAATCAATCGGCGATTTCTTTAATCTAAAGATAATCCGTAAATAATTGTTTCAAAAATGGCGCTCTGATATGCGGATTGCATTTTGACTTGATTTCATAAACTGAGTCGATCAATTTCTGATCATCATCTCAGGTGTGAAAAGCATCCCATTGTTGAATTTTCGTGCAAGTGTACATAAACAGCTAGAGTATTATTTCTTTTCAAAATTTTTAGTATGACTATATCATGATGAGAGCTAACAGGGCAAGAAAAGTGTGGTTGAATGTTGGCCTATAGTTTACGATAATTTTTTCATACTGTTTTTTTTTTTAATTATGTTTCCGAATACAATCTTCAATAAAGTGTGTGGATAATGTGTGTGGTATCGGTTATTAATTAATGCGGCACGTGCCTGCAACGTGACATAAGTGCGAAGATCAAACAAGTCATCGAATCAACAGGTATTGCACGGTGCAATACAGGTAGCTGGTAATAAAAGTGTCATTTTATCTTTTGAAATCCGGTGGTGACAAAATAGTCACTGAATCAACAGGTATTGCTTGGTGCAATACGGTAAGTGTCATTTTTTCTTTTGAAATCCGGCGGCGACTTCTTAGAATATACATGAATGCAAGAATGAAAGATAGAGAAAAAAGAAGAATGTTCGAGTTCATGCCTGACTGAGTCCATTAAATTCACATAATCCGTCCCGCCACTGCCCGTTTTGTAAAGAAAAGTGTAAAATAAGACCAACAAAATGAAGTGCAAAATTGAATTATATTGGCGGTATTCTTCATTGAACTCGATAGATATACTCGATGTGTCAAAGAACGGCCCGTTATGTCTAAAGATAATCCGTAAATAATTGTTTCAAATGTGTCCAGTCGCGTAGATAATAAGCATAATTAAAAACGTATTAATTTGTGGGAGAAAAAAAAACAACAACAACGGCTTTTACAAATCGTAGGACAAAGGATAATAATTATATAAATTATCAACCGCAAATAAATAACTCTTTTTAACAAAGATACCGGGCGTGTTTAGTATCTATTTGTTGGAAATTCGAAGGCCTATTTAACAAAAATAAATATTCCTACTATCATCTAGATAATAGCGAACCAAACGAAGAAAATATTAACAATATAGTTTTGCTAATATACAAACTTTCAGAACAGATTCAGCGGCCGATAAAAATATTGATTTTTTCCCTCGATTTACCTGTCTACCTGAGCGACAGTCATAGCGGGGGCAAATATCGATGTTCAATAGCAGTTTCAAATCTCTGTATAGTATATATCTCTGCAGTGGCTAACAGGCTAATGTCAAGTGTTTGGGTTGACTGGGACAAACCTACAGGTAATAGACCAATTGTGTATTTCGAGTATCGCTTTATTTTCAAAATTTCTTGGGCAATCTCACATAAGAAATCTTCCAAATCCCTTGGAACGCTGACAGTAAAATAAGGAACTGTCAAATTTGTCAAAAAAGCTGAGAACTTTAATAGAAGAATGAATTGAATGAAAAACAGGAACTGACTGCTGAATGTTCATCCAGGCCAATCTGCAAACCAATGTCGGCAACCAGCGGTTTATTCTTAAAGAAAAAAATACTTACCAGGGTACAAAACACAATATAAATCCTAAATTTACAGACTTAATTTGCTAAATCACAGTAAACTCTAACCTGGAAATGTTCACTCCTCAGAATTGTGGGAAGTCCAAAAATTGTGTGGGTAAATCTATCTGCCAAATATATTTTCGAACGGAATTGAATAAGCACTAAATAATTGAGGTGTGTCTATGTCGCGAACATGACCGAACATGACATGACACATCCCGTGTTTTAATTACTTATTTGTTTAGATATTTAATAAAGATGTGAATAAAGTATTACAAAAATAAGAACCATTTATGGAGAGTGACTCTAATACTAATCTGCCTTTCTGTATGGAGAGAGAGAGAGAGAGAGAGAGAGAGAGAGGGAGAGAGAAGTTAATGGTAAAGTTAATGTCAGAGCAAGACAAGACAAGACAAGGCTAGACCCAGCAAATTATAGACCGGTGTCGCTAACTTGCATCTATTGCAAGACTCTTGAGCATATAATAGTCAGCAACATTAACAAGCATCTTTCCCTCGAAAATATTCTTGCTGACTGCCAGCATGGCTTCCGTAGTCAAAGGTCCTGCGAAATCCAGCTGGTTCAGTTCTTTCATGACATGGTTAGTCTTGTCAAATAATGTATGCTTGAAGACCAATGGTGACACATAAAATTCACCGAGGCTCATGAATGACCATGGTTTGGAACAATTAGTCAATTTCCCCACCAGAGAAAGAAATACTTTGGACTTAATTTTGACCTCTCTTCCTGGTCAGTTTGCAGACATTCATTCCCCGGATAAGCTCAGTGATCATGACATTGTTTCTGGCACATTGAAAATTGCTATCCCCCCTATAAAGAAACCTAGGAGAAAAGTGTATCGTTATCAGAAAGGTGATTATGAATCTATGAGAGCAGAAACACTTAAATTTGCAAAGGAAAGATACTTCAACGGTTACTCAGATACTCGGTCGGTCCAGGAAAATTTCAATCTCATTACATCATTCATACAGGAATCGGCAGATAAACATATCCCCTCAAAAACTAGTCGCTCAGTTTCCTCTGTCCCTTGGATAACACCTGAAATAAGAAGGAAGATTCGCAGAAAAAATGCAACTCATGCAAAAGCTAAAAAGACTGGTAGTGCAAAATTTAGATCTAAATTTGAATCTTTACGGAAAGAGATCAAAGCTGATATCAGGAAGCAGCATGATCTTTACGTGAACAACTTGGTAGGAGATGTTAAGGCTAATCCTAGAGATTTTTACAGGTACATAAACAGTCAGAAAAAAGATACCCAAGGTATTCCCCCGTTGAAAAAGAGAAATGGAAGTGGAATTGCACAATCCGAATTTGAGAAGGCGGAAGAATTTAATGGTCAGTTCTCGGATGTTTTCACTAAAAGTGAATACAAACAGGTCCCTCTTATGGATAGATCTGCCCCATTCATGCATGATATTGTGGTCACAAAGGAAGGGGTGACCAAACTTCTCAAAGGTCTAAACCCGTCTAAAGCCTTAGGGCCTGATGAGCTTCATCCCAGAGTCCTAAAGGAACTGGCTATGGAATTAGGGCCGGTATTCGCCCATCTCTTCCAGCAGTCAATTGATACAGGTGAAATTCCTAAAGAATGGTCTCTTGCTAATATTTGCCCCCTGTTTAAGAAGGGCGACAGGTCACTTGCCCGCAATTACCGCCCTGTTTCTTTGACATGCATTCCTTGTAAGCTTCTTGAACATATTGTATGCTCAAATATTATGGCCCATCTTGATGAACATGAACTCTTGTCGGACAGGCAACACGCATTTAGGAAATGGCATAGCTGTGAAACTCAGTTCACTACAGTGATAAATGACTGGGCCAAAATCTTAGACAAAAAAGGCCAGGTCGACACTTTTATACTCGATTTTGAAAAGGCTTTCGATACTCCTCCCCATGAACTCCTTAAAAGCAAATTGTTTAGCTATGGAATAGGTGGAACAACACTGAATTGGATAAATGCTTTCCTTTGTTTCAGACAACAAAGGGTAGTGGTTAATGGTATTAAATCGGATTGGGCTCCAGTTGTGTCGGGTGTCCCTCAGGGCACCGTTCTCGGCCCCTTGCTGTTTTCCTTGTATATAAATGACATCTCAGCAGACATTGAGTCTGAAATAAGACTCTTTGCTGATGATTGTGTTTGCTATCGTGAAATCAAGAATGAAGAGGATACATTGAAACTTCAGAGAGACATTGATCGTTTAGGCAGTTGGGCTAGGAAATGGGGAATGAGATTTCAACCCGTCAAATGCAACATGATGCAGCTGACAAATAAACGGTCTAGTAAGATACAGGCTAACTACACCCTTGAGGGCACTGTACTGGAAAACGTTGAAAGCATAAAATACCTGGGTGTAACTATCACAAATGATTTGAAATGGAATACTCATATTTCCAATGTTTGTACAAAGGCTAACAGAACTCTCGGATTCTTGAGGAGAAATTTGTATTCTTGTCCCCCAGATGTGAAAGAAGCAGCTTATAAAGGACTTGTGCGGCCGGTCTTGGAATATGGAAGCTCAGTTTGGGACCCTCACACTCATGGCCTCCAGGAAGAACTGGAAAAGGTCCAAAATCGTGCGGCAAGGTTTGTGACGGGAAATTATGTTTTTGAAACTGGGAGCATGACTGGCATTTTAAGTCAACTGAAATGGGAATCTCTTAAGAAAAGGAGGAAGGATAGTAGACTTATATTGCTATACAAAGGTCTAAAGGGTAAAGCCAGAATACCCACAGATGACCTTATCCCAAAGAATAGGCGTTGTAGAAATCAACACTCTTTGGCTTTTCAGATACCTTCAGCTAGCAAAGAAGCATACAAAAGTAGTTTCTTTCCACAGACTATCAGGGACTGGAATGACCTCCCTGATTCACTTATCTCCTCTGCTGAAATGTCTGATGACTGTGTGTCCAAGTTCGCTTCACTCGTGCGTTCAAGGGACTAATCTCTCCCCCATCCGAACCCCCTGGTGAAATAATGTCATTTGGCGTGTCACCAGTAAACTATTCAGATTCAGATTCAGATTCAGGTTGTGTCGTAGCTAAAAAGAAATTCTTTGTCTTTCAGTTTTATAACTGTATTCAGTTCATCAAGAATTCCTTGACTTCCAGCTATAATCGTCAAATCAGGATATGTCACGATATGGTGTATGAATCCTCCTTCATATGCAATCTCGTGTGTGTTGTAGATAGCATCCCTTGACAGTCGAACTTCTTCTTTTTGCGCTGCTCTCACATTGTGGACCTGCTTAACATTTCTTGGCTTTGTCACAGCTTCATGACCTTCTTTGTTTTCACATACCATATCTTTATATATTTTGTGTGCTTTTTCTATTTCTGGACGTTTCTGGAGATCTTTGAGAACGGATGGTTGGGTTCTAAAGAAAGGTTTGTCATGTTTGGCATTTCCATGCGGTGCTTTTGTAGACAGGCTTTCGTTTCCTATATAATGGATGACCGCTACATTATTAGGGTTTTCCAAGGGGAAATAGACCTCCCTTCTGAAGTTTTTATCACACTTGCCTGGTCCTGTCTTTATGTAAAAGTAGCTCTTTAAATATTTCGGATCTGACCGTGGTAATGGCTTTTTGGAACCTTGGTTTATCCATCTGTAAAAAGGACAAAACAAGTCTTTGTAGAACAGAATTTAAATTAAAAAAATAATAATAAACAATTCAGCAAATTTCAGCAGACAAATATAGAATTACAATATATTATGTTACTTACGTATGACCATCTGCTTTCCAGTCGTCCTTTTTCTGGCTTTTGAATATAAATAAGTCACCTCCCTTGGGTCGGAAAGGTACATTAGGCGTAGTGTGTTCATATTCAAACAATGTAAGGAGTTCTTGTATGCCAAGCGCGTCGTTCTTTAATAATTTTTTGTTATTTTCGACAGATAACATAGTGTGTTTAATCATGAGACGTTGAATATTAAGTTTTGACGTCGTCTCGTAGCAACAACGTTCCGAGCGTTCCGAGATTTAAATTACTTCCGTTCCGCATTTTAGAAGTTTTCCTGCTATTTTTAGAATGTATTTCAATTTGTTCCATGCATCCTGAACGTTCCGAGATCGTCAGTAATTTCCGTTCCGTGATTTAGAAGGTTTTCTTCTATTTTTAGCTTTGATGATAACATTTGTTCCGTAAATAGAAATGTTCCGAGAAACGAGCTACTTCCGTTCCAAGTTCACTGTTCCGACATAATTAATTTCCGTTCCGTAATTAGAAGAAATTCTGCTATTTTTAGATTCTATCAGTATTTGTTCCATGCATTCTAGGGCATTCCGAGATGGTGTGTAACTTCCGTTCCGCGTTTTAGAAGGTGTTTTGCTATTTTTAGTTTGTTCCGAAATAGGATCTATTTCCGTTCCAATAAAGCTATTCCTACATTATAAATTACTTCCGTTCCATTCCGTATTCCGTTCCGGGTTTTAGTAATGGGCTTAGTAACCTGGAACGAGCTCAGAACCGGGGTCACAGACAAACAGATGTGATCATTATGGATTTCGCAAGGACCTTTGACAAGGTGCCACACAGGAGACTACTCTATAAACTGCACTACTACGGGATTAGAGGATCTACTCACCAGTGGATCGCTTCATGGCTCTCTGAGCGCTTTCAAAAAGATGGTCAAGCCTCAGATTCAGTCCCTGTCCTATCTGGTGTCCCTCAAAGATCTGGGACCGGTCCTTTTTTTTTATCTTTATAAATGATCTTCCAGACAATATTAGGTCGTCCGTTCGCTTCTGTCCGTTCGCCTCTTTGCTGATGACTGTGTTTTGTATAAAAATATTAAAACCCTCACAGATTGCCAGATATTACAGGATGACCTGAATAGCCTAGGACAATGGGAGACCGATTGGCAAATGAAATTCAATGTTGCCAAATGTCATTCAATGAGGGTGACTCGGCACCTCCCTGGCAATCAAATACACTTTAACTACTCGCTGCATCAACAAACATTGGAACAGGTTGAGTCCGCCAAATACATTGGAATTACTATTACTGGCAACTTGGAATGGGGTCAACATGTTTCTGAAATTTCTTCTAAAGCAACTAAGACTTTGGGTTTTCTTCGGCGTAATTTGGCTTTTGCACCTCAGCATACGAAGGAAGTTGCATACCAAACATTGGTTCGCCCTCAGCTCGAGTATGCAGCTCCTATTTGGCATCCCTATAATGAAACTGAGACGAAAAAGGTGGAGAAAGTGCAGAAGACAGCAGCAAGGTGGGTCTGCAGGCGATGGCATAATAAAAGTAGCGTTGATGACATGCTTAATGATCTTGACTGGCCATCCCTGGAGGACCGCAGGCTTAAGTCTTCCTTAACTTTCTTTTACAAGATTCACTCCGGTACAGTGTCTCTTGAAAAAGATAAATATCTGACCCCGGCACCCAGATTAAGATCTACCAGGGCATCTCATGATTCACAGTACACAAGCTACATGTCCTATAGTGATGCCCTGAAGAATTCATTCTTCCCTAGGATTATTCCATTGTGGAATAGTCTTCCTTCTTCAGTGGTCGCATCTAAGACCACGGAAGAATTTAAGGCTCTTATTTATAACCAAGGGCCCAGAGGTATACGTTTTAGTATGCCTCTGTCTAGCTTCTTGTAAATAGTTTTAATGGCCCATCCCGAATGCTTCCCCATTTTGCTAAATTTAAAATTTAGCCACCCACCACACACCTGAGGTGATGATCAGAAATTGATCGACTCAGTATCTGAAGAAAGAAAGAAAGAAGTTATAGTTAGGGTTGGGTTAGAGGGGTAGAAGTCAGGTAAGAAAGTAGGTTTAGGGTTATGGTAAAGGGTATGGGTAGGGTCTGGGATGCATTCACTGTAAGCTTCTTGAACATATTGTATGCTCAAATATTATGACCCATCTTGATGAACATGAACTCCTGTCGGACAGGCAACGTGCATTTAGGAAATGGCATAGCTGTGAAACTCAGTTGACTACGGTGATAAATGATTGGGCAAAAATCTTAGACAAAAAAGGCCAGGTTGACACGTTTATATTGGATTTTGAAAAGGCATTCGATACTCCTCCCCCATGAACTCCTTAAACGCAAATTGTTTAGCTATGGAATAGGTGGAACAACACTCAATTGGATAAATGCTTTTCTTTGTTTCAGACAACAACGGGTAGAGGTAAATTGTATTAAATCGGATTGGGCTCCAGTTGTGTCGCGTGTCCCACAGGGCACCGTTCTCAGCCCTTGCTGTTTTCCTTGTATATAAATGACATCTCAGCAGACATCGAGTCTGAAATAAGACTCTTTGCTGATGATTGTGTTTGCTATCGTGAAATTAAGAATACATTGAAACTTCAGAGAGACATCGATCGTTTAGGCAGTTGGGCTAGGAAATGGGGAATGAGATTTCAACCCGTCAAATGCAACATGATGCAGCTGACAAATAAACGGTCTAGTAAGATACAGGCTAATTATGAGGCCACTGTACTGGAAAACGTTGAAAGCATAAAATACCTGGGTGTAACTATCAAAAATAATTTGAAATGGAATACTCATATTTACAATGTTTGAACAAAGGCTAACAGAACTCTCGGATTTTTAGGAGAAATTTGTATTCTTGTCCCCCAGATGTGAAAGAAGCAGCTTATAAAGGACTGGCGCGGCCGGTCTTGGAATATGGAAGCTCAGTTTGGGACCCTCACACTCATGGCCTCCAGGTTTGTGACTGGAAATTATGTTTTTGAAACTGGGAGCATGACTGGACATTTTAGGTCAACTGAAATGGGAATCTCTTAAGAAAAGGAGGAAGGATAGTAGGCTTTTATTTTATACTTTACAGAGAAAACCAATGTATATCAGAACTTGATAAAATTGGTATTTTCATTGATATGAAATTTCACTGATATCAAATCTCACTGATATCAAAAGACACTAGTGACTGATATCAGCCTATATCTTCACTGTAGATTTTGGATTACTTCTGACGTTTCCATTTACTTGACGTCATTACAAGTGTCTCACTTCAGAAATTCAAACGCCTATAACTCCGTTATTTATGATCGAAAACATGAAGTGTGTACATTCATTTTCTTAGTTAGAACGTAAGGAACAATGTGGTACCAAAATTATTTGTGTTTTCAAAAATTTTTGGTTTTTGCATTTTCACCACCTGCCTTATGAATTGGAAAATGCCCGCGTATTGTATAAAATAAAAAGAAAATTTGCTTTTTTTTCGGTGAATACCAAATATATTTCATCTCGTGAGTTGAAAACATAAAAATTTTCACACGTGCTGCACACTCGTGAAAATTCTGATGTTTTCAACTCACTCGATGAAAAATATTTGGTATTCACCTCAAAAAAGCAAATATCCTCTATATATTGCTATACAAAGGTCCAAAGGATAAAGACAGAATACCCACAGATGACCTTATTTTATACTTTACTGTGAAAACCAATGTATATCAAAACTTGATAAAATTGGTATTTTCATTGATAGAATACAATAGAAATTATGTTTTTGATATGAAATTTCACTGATATCAAATCTCACTGATATCAAAAGTCACTAGTGACTGATATCAGCCTATATCTTCACTGTAGATTTTGGATAACTTCTGACGTTTCCATTTACTTGACGCCATTAAATGTGTCTCACTTCAGAAATTCAAACGCCTATAACTCTGTTATTAATGAACGAAAACATAAAGTGTGGGTATTCATTTTTTTAGTTAGAACGTAAGGAACAATGATGGGCTAGTGCTAGATATGGGTTGGGGTTAAGATAAGGGTTAGGGTTAGTTTTGGGGCAAGGACAAGGGTTATGGTTAGGGGTAAGACTAGGGTTATGGTTATGGTTAGGGTTAGGGTTAGGGTTAGGGCTTGTGCTAGAATAAGGGTTAGGATTAGGGCAAGGGCCAGGGCTAGGGCTATAGTTAGGGCTAGTGTTAGGGCTAGGGTTAGGATTAGGGTTAGGGTTAGGGTTAGGGCTAGGGCTTGGATGCAAGCTTTGGTTAGGGTTAGAAGTCAGATTTAGGGTTTATGATAGAAGTTAGGGTTATGGATCTAAATCAGGTTAGGGTTAGGGTCAGCAGAGAGATTTGGGGGTTTGGATAGAAAGGTACAAGTAGGCAATGATCAGGAAATTGTCACAAGTTATACCCTATACGTCTGTAACGTGTAATGATTTTTCTGAATGGAAAAGAAAACTCATTCCTATTTCTATTAAGTTTCCTAAATTTGTAAACCAAGTCATCATAAAATTCTGGTTCCGAAAGGCCGTCACGTAAAAGCGTCTTTGGCCCAAGCTTAAATTTGGAAATTAATTCATAGTGTCTGCGATAAAATTTAAAAAAAAAGTTTTTCGAAGTTTATGATACCGATAGCCCTGCTGTAGAAGTTTGGCTGTTAAACATTTATTTCGCGTGTTGAAAAGGTTGAAAAGGTACAAGTAGGCAAAGATCAGGAAAAGGCGCAATCAGAAAAAGATTCCCACTCCAAAAACCAAGGCGGGAAAAAACCAAACCTACACCATGAAAACATCGTAAGCCGAATGAGCAGCTATTTTCTAGGTGGCCACTCAGTTACCTTAACTTAACTAAAATATGAAAACATACTTAAGGCGCCGACAGCACAAAACTTTTAAACACCAAGACATAAAACAAAAAGAAACACCACAGAAGTATCGCCTTGGAACGATCAGTAACACAAAGTTACTGGCGGGCTTAAATCGATTTTACATGGCCATAACCATAATTGTTACAGAAGTCGGCAACATGAGTGCAGACCCTAGCAAACCTAATAAATAAAAAACAAAACTTAGATCCTTTAAGAGCAGTGAGCATATTAATGAGAAAAGTGATGGGCCATACCGCGTTTTCGGCTACTCAAGCCTCTTGAGTGACCCTTTAGATTTGGCAATATGGAGCGAGAAGCATGACGAGGAACGTCACCATCCAAAAACGGAAAATTTACAATATCAAAATCAAAGTCATCGCGTTTACCATATATTTTAGAAGAAACAAATCCATTTGCAATAGAAAGATGTAATTCTAAAAAGTGGGCTTCGGTATCTGTGGTGTTGGCTTTATTCAACTGTAGTTCAGGTGGATAAATTTGATTGACCATACCTTCAAAATAAGGATTGTCAATGTTCAAATGGTCATCGAGGTACCTAGAAGTCGAATTAAAAGCCTCGATAACATCAGCTTGATTGTCATGGTTAAGAGAATCCATGAAATCTCTTTTGTTGCAGTATAAAATAAATCAGCTACAAGAGGGGCGCAATTTGTACCCATCGGAAGTCCAACAATTTGTCTGTATGACTTGGTTCCGAAACATATATAAATATTATCATGGAGATAGGATAAGGCGTCACTTACATTCTGACATGACCAAAGTGTATATCGACTTTGGTCAGAGGAAGTGAAAAAAGCTTTACTTTCATTATAGGCCAAATAAAGTGAACCATAGTTTTTCAATGCTCTTTTGAAGGTCCTTTCTATCAAATCAAGTAGTTTTTCTTTAATCAGATTATTTGACAATGTGGTATACACGTAAGGGCTAGAAGTTAGGATTAGGTTTACCAGTCAGAGTAAGGGTAATGTTATCTAAAAAGTACAAGTAGGCAAAGATCAGGAAAAGGCGCAATCAGAAAAAGACTCCCACTCCAAAAACCAAGGTGGGAAAAAACCAAACTAACAATCAGGTACTTATACCATGAAAACATTTCGTAAGCCGAATGAGCAGCTATTTTCCCAATAGGTGGCCACTCAGTTACCTTAACTTAACTAAAAATATGCAAACATACATAAGGCGCCAACAGCACAAAAATATTTTAAACACCAAGACATAAAACAAAAAGAACCACCACAGAAGTATCGACTTGGAACGATCAGTAACACAAAGTTACTGGCGGGTTTAAATCGATTTTACACGGCCGTAACCTCACCCTCAGCTTCTGCAGTGGTTCATAACATTTAGTTAGTTCTTCGGTCCTCGTGGTGAATCTCTAACTAGTAAATGAATCATCAAGAACAAACAAATAAATCATGATAAACATCCTGATGAATCAAAAACCAGGACTCACAGATTCAGTAAGCTGCCCGACGATGGAGATCCCTGGGCGCCAAATAACTTACTAACTCCGGAGCTAAAGAAAAACAACAGTTGGACCCCGGTGGGCCAACAACAGACAAGAAGCTCCGGCCCCAACCAATTAAAATGAATAGCTTTAAGTCGGGGCCATCATAGAGTCTGACGCCCGACCCACCGGCGTGCAATTAAAGAAGGCAGCATAGTTATCAACCGTGATTGGGTTAAAAACTAAGCATGCAGACTGTCGCATAACATTCAAGTTACAACCTATACGTCTGTAACGTGTTATGACTTTTCTAAACTGAAAAGAAAAATCATTACTTCCTATAAGTTTCTTAAATTTGTAAACCAAGTCACCATAAAATTCTGGTTCCGAAAGACCCTCACTTAAAAGCGTCTTTAACCCAACATTATATTTGGAAATCAATTCATAGTGTCTACGATAAAATTTAGAAAAGGTTTTTCGAAGTTTATGATACCGATAGCCCTGTTGGAGAAGTTTGGCCGTTAAAGATTTATTTCGAGCGTTGAAGTCTGTAACATGATTGCAGACTCTAGCAAACCTAATAAGTTGCGAAATGTATACACCATAAGAAGCACGACGAGGAACGTCACCATCCAAAAACGGAAAATTTACTATATCAAAATCAAAGTCATCGCGCTTATCATAAATTTTAGAAGAAACAAATCCATTTGCAACAGAAAGATGTAGATCTAAAAAGGGGGCTTCGGTATCCGAGATATTGGCTTTGTTCAACTGTAGTTCAGATGGATAAATTTGATTGACCATACTTTCAAAATAAGGGTTGTCAATGTTCAAAAGGTCATCGAGGTACCTAGAAGTGGAATTAAAAGCCTCGATAACATCAGCTTGATTATCATGGTTAAGAGAATCCATGAAATCTCTTTCGTAGCAGTATAAAAATAAATCAGCTACGAGAGGTGCGCAATTTGTACCCATCGGAATTCCAACAATTTGTCTGTATAACTTGGTCCCAAATCTAATATAAATATTATCCAGGAGATAGGATAAGGCGTCGCACACATTCTGACATGACCAAAGTGTATACCGACTTTGGTCAGAGGATGTGAAAAAAGCCTTTCTGTCATTACAAGCCAAATAAAGTGAACCATAGTTTTTTTAATGCCCTTTTGAAGGTCCACTCTATCAAATCCAAAAGTTTTTCTTTAATAAGATTATGTGGTAAAGTTGTATACAGAGTAGAAAAATCATATGTGGACAAGCTCGTCGCACGGAACCCTCTACACTTCAATTTATTGAGCACCTCACCAGAATTTTTTATTGACCAAAACCAATTTTTATTTGAAGTTTCATACACTGTCTCACAGTATCTTATAACATGAGATTTGATAGCAGTAAGACAGGAAGTTAATAATTTAGAAAGTTCAGTAGTAGTACAAGAGCTAGAATTTGCAATAAATCTTGCTTTGTATGGTCTTTTGTGAAGCTTAGGTAACCAATACATTGTAGGAAGTTTGTCTTGGCCTTCATTGACACAAACAGAAAACTTAACAGGTAAATCGTTTAAGTGGGCATTTACTACAGACACCTCATCAGTATCTGTCTCCAGATAAGCCCTGGTACCATCCAGCTCCTGTTTTAAGGTGTTAACGTAGTGAAGCCTACAAACAACAACAACATTGTTTGCGGCTTTGTCTGCCGGAACCAAGACATACTTTCCGTGAAATTCTTGGATACCCTGCTTCAAATGCCTAAATGACGATTTAGGTTTAGGAGGTAAAAGATTAGTATTTTGTGAATAAAACTGTATACGTTTATCCACGATAGTGAAGATACTTCTTTTCCATTCTTTAAGAGCATTATCCTCAACACCCTCTCGTTTACACCATCGATTACCGAAATCATTCAATGCAGATGCAATCTCCTCTCTACATTTATCGAAATTGATGTAGGAGGGGAATCTATATTTCGGACCTTTAGAAACAATTTTGCGAATTCTAGAATCCGAAATTATTTTTAAATTTCCAGTAACTATATGTCCGGCTGGTTGATAAACAAATTTTGAATCTTTACAATCTCAAGACTTAGGAGTATTAGCATGGATATCAAGATCAGAAACAAGTTTATTGAAATTAAAAAATAGTATTTCTGATTGGTTTATTATATTTGTAACAAATAATAGGAGGTTCTGAATTTTGGAAGTACGTAGGTATAGACTGTATCACTGATTTATCCTGGAATATGCTTGGTAAATCAATAAAGTCAATTCCTTTATTAATGAAAGGAATTTTAATAAAACTTCTAATGTGATTAGATTCGGAATCGATAAATGGACGAAGAGCATGCTGAGTATAACATCTTGTTAACAGTGCAGCGTCATATATTTGATGATTTCTATCGTAAAATCTATTAGCCTCTGTGTCCAAGGAACGTAATATAGCAATAGGTAGAGAACTAAGATAAGACAGCATTGGATGTCGACCGTGAATCCTTAGTTTAACAGCTAAATCATTAAGGGAAGTGTTCAATTTCATTGTAGCGCACCGTTTACGTTTGTCATTACCCTTTTTCCGTATACCATGAGATCTAGATTTACGTTTACGAGACTCTGAAAGTGTAAGTACATCAAAATCGGGCATTTTGGAAATATTTCCCTCATGGTAAATGTTGTCGTTAAATCCAAGTGGAAAGTTAGTTTGCAATAATTTTATCCATTTAAGTTCAGTTTCAAATCGTTTGATGTTTTTGAATCTAACAGAAGAATTTTCATCATATGAGATTTTTTCCACTGGTTGAACTATAACATTACTGGGAGAATGACCAGTGCGCTTAAAATGCTGGTACAGAAAGGTATCATTATTTTTGGGCTTTCTGATTCTACGATACTGCTCACCAAATCGTTTTTGCAAAGTTCGACAAGTTTGTCCAACATACTGCATCCTACAATTGTTTGTATTTCAAGTAAGAACATATACAAGATCCATTGATTTTCAGTCTAAATCAGAATCATTAACCACTGAAAATGTCCTACCATTCACAGATGAAGTGATAGTAGTCTTAGAGCATAAATGATTGCAACAGTTGCACTTCTTGGCATTGCACTTAGAAATACTAGGGTACATTCCAGGTCTCTTGAACGGATTAATATATTTACGTAAAATTGGTGATTTAAGTGGAGATAACTTTATCTGAAGATTATTACGAAACATATTAGAATTAGAAGCTCCGTGTAGATTAACAGTAGATGCCGAAAATAAATTAAGAGGTGTCACCCTAACAGTAGGTAATAAATTTTGAAAATTGTTACTTGAATGAGGAATCCGTACAGTAGACGCGGCATGCAACCTAAGGGGAGTTAATGTAATTCCTAATCTTTTTGTGATAGTCATAGTTGGGAGTTCTGTGTTGATACTGCCAAACTAAGTTTATGGCTAGGTTTAGGCATAGCGTTATTGTTATGGTTAAAACTAGGGTTTGGGTTATGGCAATGACTACGGAAATGGACAGCTTTGAAATAAGAATTTGGGCTTGAGCTTGGGCATGGGTTTAGGGTTAGAGTTAGGGCTAGGGTTAAGGTTATGACTACGGCTAGGGCTAGGGTTTCGGTTTGGGATGGGTTATGGTTAGTGTGAGGGTTAAGGTTAGGGTAAGGGTTACGACCTAGGCTAGGACTAGGGCTAGGGATAGGTATTGAAATAGGGTTAGGCTATGGCTTTATGTTTATGGTTAGAGTTAGGACTAGGGCTAGGTTTAAAGATATTGTTAGGTTTAGGGTTAGGTTTGGGGTCAGTGTTACGGATAGGGTTAGGGTTTGGGTTAGAGTTAGTGTTATGTTTATGTTTAGGTTTAAGTTAAGGTTTAGGTTTAGGCTTAGGGTTAGACTAAGGACCTAGGGTAAGTGTTTTGACAATGGTTACAGAGGGACAGGTTTGGGGTAAGGTCTTGGGCATGGGTTATGGTTAGAGTTAGGGATAGTGTTAGCACTAGGGCTAGTGAAAAGGATAGGGTTAGTGACAGTGTTAAAGTTAGGCTGATGATCAGGTTTAGGGTTATGTTTAGGGTTAGTGTTAAGACCTAGGATATGGTCATTTTAAGGGCTATGGCTTTAGGTTTATGGTAAGGACTAGGGCTAAGGATAAGGATAGGGTAAGGGATTAGGCTAGGGCTAGGGCTAGGATGTAGGTTAGGTTTAGGGTTAGGGTTAAGTTTAAGGTTAGATTTAGGTTTAGGGTTAGGGTTAGTGTTAGGGTAATAAACTAATAATACAAATTTTGGCTAGGGTTACACATTAGGGCTAGAAAATTTGAATTAGTTCCGGAGGTCAATTTGAATTTTGAATAATTTGCAATGTGGAAGATGTGAAATGATTACACGTTTCTATATCATTCCTAAAGAGAATCTAATCAGATCCACTGGTTCAACCTATCTGCTTCACCAAAGTAATGTGGATTCATTAATATGTTGTCTGGCTGCTACTAGAACCGAACAAATTCTTCTTGTTAAATAATAGAAACTAGAGGCGATGATCGAGAATTTAAGCCCTCCAGTATTTTCTTAACGAGCAGCTCAGAGATGGTTCTGCTGTGATTTAGCTTCATATTTTCTGTTTATTCTGTCTACCTCTCTGTTGTACCTGTCACCTTTGTATATGATTTATGCTAGACATTGTTGAGAAAGAGTTAGACCTCTTGCTCTTCGGGTGTCTTGAAACATAATTGTGATTTTTGTGCCTTTCTTTCTTTCCCGCATGGTGTCTGGTTTGGGATTTTTAATTCTATTTGTATCAGTCGCTCTGCCTTCTATTCTTCCCTTAAGCAAAGAATAATATCTGAGGATTATACTAAGGACAGTAACCTCGTGTTCGTGTTTCTTAGCCGTTTTAAATAGACTGTTCGTGTTCTTCGAATGTCTGCATGTAATGACGACCACATACATAAAATCTTAAGTAAAATTTGCGTAGCCATTGGAGTTATGAATCCTTTCCCAAGCACCAAACTTCGAATCTGTCTATTTCAGTTGCTCCATAACCAAAAACAATCATTTCTTCTGACGTATTCCGATACTGGTCTCGTATGGTAATGGTTGAATTGCAGCATAGCATGCATCCTTGAACTTATGTGGGTGCCTCTTCCAGCACTGTTTGAGACTGACTTCATTTGGAGGGTGCATATACAACGCTTTCAGTGAGTGAGTTCCAGTTATTGACTACCCTATTGCTATAGGAGTTTCATCTGACATTCAGTGTGTAACGATTTTCGAATATGGCTTTTGTGCGTCCTCTGGTTGTTCTCTTAGTTGAAAGAGTGAATAATTCATTTTGGTACACAGTCAATGCTGTTTAATATTTTGTACACCTGAATCATATCTGCTCTCTCGCGCCTGATAAGTTAACCCATAAAATACAGGTTAAAATAAAAAAAAAATAATAATAAAATTAGATCCTTTAAGAGCAGTGAACATATTAATGAGAATGGACCATACCGCGGTATTTCGGCTTCTTAAGCCTCACCAGTGACCCTTTAGCTTTGGCAGCATGGAGCCACATAGAATTGCAGTAATTTTAAAACTTTCAACTGGATAGTCGATAAAAAACTAATATTTTCCAAACTAGCCAAAAATATTAAACGTTGGTTAGAAAATGAATCTAAGCCCACAATAAATTTCTGATTTCTAAGAATATCCTCGCTGATCTCAAGAGACCAAAAGGAAAATACGATCTGCACTATAGATGATGTACGGAGAGACTTTTTACCGCCGCCACTCGGCACAACACCAGCTGCAGTAATAGCATATAAAAATAAAAATTAGATCCTTTAAGAGCAGTGAACATATTAATGAGAAAGGGGATAACCCGTATCTGAAAATAGGGGTGGACCTCTAAATATGCGGGTGAACCCCTATATTTGCGGGTGCATGCCTATTTGAAAATAGGCATGGACCGATCAGTTAACCGGTCGGTTAACCACTTCGGTCATGCTGACCCTTCCAGTATACCATAGACATTCCAGGTGGATTGTAATACAGAGGTTTTAGTTAGTAAAAGTGATGGATAAAAACAGAAGATATGTTAAAATAAACTTACGATTGTTTCATGGTATAAGTACCTGATTGTTAGTTTGGTTTTTTCCCACCTCGGTTTTTGGAGTGGGAATCTTTTTCTGATTGCGCCTTTTCCTGATCTTTGCCTACTTGTACCTTTAAAGTATATATAGGGTCAGGTGAATTAAGCGTTCTGAGATCTATGTGCGTGAGTGCTGCAACTTACAGACAGCTGCCTTGAAGGTATCAAGGATCATCAAGGCTCTGCAAGGTTACAATAGACTCAGGGAGGGAGTTTCACTGTTCTAAGGCCAGTGGGAAGAAGGAATGGATTTCTATTTGAAGTAATCGCTCGATGTGTAGATCTGCCTGAAGGTCATGAAATTACAGTACCAGGATATTCTGTTTGAATACTATCTATCTCTGTGTACAGCCATACACCCTCGCGGACATTCTAGGCAGGATACTACATGACGGGGAGGGGTACGACTACTAAGCTATCTATTACTGTATAAAACAGACAAAGACGAGTAGCACTCCGTTTTTGTTCCAATGTTCTCCTTCCTAGCTCTTGTATCATCCTAGTTACACTTGCCTGCCTATCAAAGTTAGTTTAGTTACTGAAAGTCCAGCGGGTGGCCCTTCGTTATACTCGTTCAATCTGTTATATCCGTCTGTCAGTACACGGATCCCATTAAGCTGAGACATACTCAAGCTGTGGCCTGAAAATGGTGTTACATTCAGTTTCACGAACCCTTTGCATCATCATTTTATCTGCGTTTTATATTCAAGGGTTTGAAGTCCGAGAGCTTAAAATCGATTAACATAACTGAGATGTTTGACAGAAGACTGATCATTACATCAAATGAATCTGAATAGTTTACTGGCCCCTCTGGGAAATTTTTTATTTTTTTGGAGGAACGATAGTAGACTTATACTGATATACAAATGTCTGAAGGGTAAAACCAGAATACCTACAGATGAACTTAACACTGGCATTTCATATACCTTCAGCTAACAAAGAAGCGTACAAGTTTCTTTCCACAGAATATCAGAGACTGGATCGACCTTCCTGGTTCTCTTATCTCCTCTGCAGAAATGTTTGATGACTGTGTGTCCAAGTTCGCATATCTTGTGAGAGCCAGGGACTAGTTTCCCTCCTGGTGAAGCATTGTCAATTTGGTATGTAACCAGTAAACCATTCAGGTCCAGATAGTTAACCACCATAATTTATAATCCATCATCCATGTAATTCCATGTCGGCGTTAAAGTCAACGCCCAAAGTTTACGATAAGAAATTGACATAACGTGAATTCACCATTTCTGCGTTATCGGCTGGTTTCCAGCTTAGCAATAATGAATATTGGAAATACAGGTAACCGAACCCACCCTGACCTAGAGGTCTTTGGGTTCAGAGTACAACATGATGTTTAATGTCTTTATTAAATGTGCAGCGAATGACTTTTCTATGTTGATGAAAAGGCAGTGGCTAGAGTACCGTATCTTTAGCCTGGCGGCTAGAGATACGGTACCGTATCTTTAGCCTATATATCGGAAATGGCTAAAGGTACGGTATAGATAATATATTCAGGTGAGTTTTAAGTTGAATCATTGCAAATATCCTAAAGAATCATAAAAATAAACATTTAAGGGCGACTTGTTTTTCTCACAGTGTCATTGTTGGGCAAGCTCTACACATGTACAATAATCTTAACAGTAGTAGCGATAATTGTTGGTAATTGCTTGAGCACACCAGTTACATACTCAATGATTGCTACAATTTTCTCAATGTCAAGTTAAGTGTGAAATGTCATTTCGTGAAGCAATAAAGGGAATTTCTTTTTTCTAACTTGCATGAATTGCTTCATATTCCTCACAATGTCACTACACGATATGTTTACTTATATAGTGTTGCAACCTCTTTAATGCGTACGGAAATATGACAAAATTGAGCATAATTTATTCTGTAAAGCTGGTTTCCATTATGACTTCGTACGCGCTATTGGGAAAGTATGCATATAACGACTAAAAACGTATGAGACAAAGCCGGTTTGCATGTTTTCAACTGCAAATTCTAACTTCGAAATTGCACGTATTAGAAAATGTCAAAATACTTTGTTTTAAGTTTTCAAGTAAACGCACTGACGTAGAGAGGAGATAGAATATAAAGGTTTAATCCTTTGGAAGCAGTAAAAACATTAAGAGGGAGATAGGTTGGACTATATTGCGCAATTTCGGGTAATGAACCCCCATCAGTAGCCCTATTAAAACCGGCAACGAAAGCCAGACTATTGTACTGTAATTTCGAAACTTTACCCGATACGTCTAAATCAAAGACACATTCCTAAACGGGGTCAAATAAATTAAAAATTGCTTAGAAGTATGTTTCTAAACGTGAATGTTTCGAACACTCTGAATATCTTTACTGATCTCAAAGGACCTAGATAAAAATATAATCTGCACTATGGATGATGCACGGGGAGACATTTTCGGGCCGCCACACGGCACAACACCAGCTGCAGTAACAGCAAATAAAATATAATGGTTTGATCCTTTGGAAGCAGTAAAAACATTAAGAGGGAGATAGGTTGGACTAGATTGCGCAATTTCAGGTAATGAACCCCTTTTAAAACCGGCAACGAAAGCCAGAGCCGCAATTCAAATTTACGCTGTGTCTTTATCTGCAGCGCTTTGATATTTTTCCATTGCTCCCAATGTTTTTACATGTACGTAACCCGAGTTGAATAGATAGATAGATAGATAGATAGATAGATAGATAGATAGATAGATACCCTTGTTCTCTCACTCCTGTCCTCGAGACTTGAAGTTCTTGCCGCCGTGAATACATCTGTAATATATTTAATTCTAGTGATATTGTTCTATTAACTGAAACATGGACAAATGATTTCTCTGATATACATGTCAATAATTTTGAAGCATATGCATTGCATCGTAATGAAATTAAGAAAGGCAGTAAACGCTGTTCTTGTGGAATTATTGTGTACATTAGAAATAAGTATGTCTCTAAAGATACGTTAGTATTTACAAGTCAAGACGATATCATATGGATCAAAATTGATAAATCTCTATGTTGTTCTGAAAATAATTTACTTATAGGCCTATGTTATGTGATCCCAGACGGAAGCAGTAGACAGTCAATGTCAGAAACAAACATATTTGATAGATTGTTGGACTCGGTAGTTTTTCTTGAAAACAGATTTAATGAAAGTTGTAATTTTTTACTATGTGGCGATTTTAATAGCCGAACATCGAATTATCCAGATTTCGTGACTGATGACGATACAGTGCATATATCGGTTTTGCCTGACGATTATGTATCCGATACACAACTACCTCGGTTTTCGGAGGATGAGGGTCATTCAAATAGTAACGGACATCTTTTACTTGATTTTTGCAAGCAAACTGGTCTACGAATTATGAATGGGAGGGTGGGGAATGACAAAGGGTGGGAAAGTACACGTTTGTAGGGCGTAGGGGAAGCAGCCTAGTTGATTACGTACTATCTTCGCAATCTTTGTTTTCGCTTGTTAAAACGTTTGATGTGCAAAATCCGAATATCATGAGCGATCATTGTCTTGTTCATTTTTCCTTAGAATTAGCAGTTGTGAATGAGGATAGGCAAAATGATGATAAAGAGTCAGTCGCTTTAAATATAAATGGAGCGCGGAGCGAAAAGCAGAATTTTTACAGACATTACAGCAGGATGATTTTGGTGATAGATTAGCAACATTAAATTCTAACATATCAGCTTGCTCTAATGGTATTGACGTAGAGCAGCGTGTATCTGATTTTGCATGTATTATTGATTCTGTAGCAGCACCGTTGTTTAAGAAAAAAGTGGTCAGTGGAAATGATAATAGCTCTTTTACGTATAAAAACGATGCGCCCTGGTTTAAAGATGTATGTCATGACAAGCGTTTTTACTTTTATGAAATGCTTAATAAGTATAGGGAAAACAAAACAAACAATAACAGAATTAATATGATTCAAGCACGATCTGACTACAAAAATATATTACGTAAAGCAAGGTATGAGTATGACAAACAGAAAACAATGCGCTTAGAAAATGCAAGGTTTAAAAATGCCAAACTTTATTGGAATTTGCTTAAGGAATCTGCAGGAGTAAAGTCGTCGAACATTCCTTTGTCTGCATTTTAGAGCAATAAACAGTATTTTAGAGCAATAAACAATCCTGAAAATCCTTTTTATACACCTGACGAAGATGTACTCTTTTTTAATGAACGATATGAAAATAATGAATTTGAAATGATTTTTGATGAGTTAAATGTTAACTTTACACGGGAAGAAATTATGAAAGCTATTACCCAGTTGAAAACAAATAAGTCCGCGGGTCCAGATATGTTAATAAATGAATTTTTTTATACATGGAAAACATATTTTAGCTTCCACTCTAGTCAATTTATTTAACAAAATATTTGAAGTAGGACACTTTCCCGAAGCTTGGTCTGAGGGTTATGTAATACCGCTCCATAAAAAAGGAAGTGTAAATGATGCTGAGAATTACCGTGGGATAACACTTTTAAGCACCATTGGCAAACTTTTTACAAGGGTATTAAATAATAGACTGGGGGAATGGGCAGAAAATTATGGGGTTTTAATCGAAGCTCAAGCTGGGTTCAGAGCAGGAATGAGTACAACCGATAATATATTTGTTCTTCACGGTTTAATTACACATATGTTAAACAATGACAACCAATTATTTTGTGCTTTTATTGATTTTACTAAAGCTTTTGACTATATTGTAAGGGAAAATTTATGGTATAAGTTGGTTAATTTGGGATTAAGGGGAAAGATTTTAAACATAATGAAATCCATGTACAGTTCTGTAAAATCAAGAGTCAAATTTAGTAACAAACTAGGTAATGAATTTCAATGCAGCTTAGGGTAAGACAGGGAGAGTGTCTTTCGCCATTGCTTTTTTCCTTTTACTTGAATCATATTGAAGAAAAGTTTATAAATTCAGGCTTAGATGGGATAGATACAGATATGCTAAAGATTTTTATGTTGCTGTATGCAGATGACATAGTTATTTTTGCTAATACCAAAGAACAACTACAGAATAGTTTAGACTTATTGTTAGAATATTGTAATAGGTGGAAACTAACGATTAACATTTCAAAAACAAAAGTAATTGTATTCCGAAATGGGGGAGTGTTACCTCAAGAAATGAATTTCTACTTTAATGGGGAAGTGTTAGAAATAGTAAGTGAGTTTAAATATCTTGGAATAGTTTTTACACCAGGGGGTTCTTTTTCCGGAGCACAAAGTACATTGGCTGGACAGGCACAAAAAGCAATTTTTAAAATGAATAAATATTTACATAAATTTACATATATTTCTCCTAAACATAAATTGGATCTTTTTGATAAATTAATAACGCCTATATTGAATTACTCTTGTGAAGTTTGGGGTTTTGGGCAAGCAAACGCGATAGAACGAGTGCATTTGTCTTTCTGTAAAAACATATTAGGAGTCAAAAAGAATGCGCAAAATGATTTTATTTATGGTGAACTGGGTCGAACTGCATATCAAACCAAACGCTATTTTATCATTATAAAATATTGGTTCAAAATAGTAACAGCTCGCAATGATAAATATATTAGGATAATATATGAACTGATGCTAAGGGACATAGAAAATTTACCAACAAAAGTTAACTGGGCATCTTTAGTCAAAAACTTATTTATGACATTAGGATATTATGAGGTCTGGGTTAATCAGGGGGTTGGGGATTATGATATTTTTATGCGGTCAATAAAACAACGATTAAATGATAATTTTGTTCAAAATTGGCATTCCAGGTTAGAAGAATCGTCACGTGCAGTTTTTACAGATCAATAGCTTCATTTCAATTTCAACCATACTTAAATGTTCTTAATGTGACTAAAATTTCTCATGCTTTAAGTAAGTTACGAGTTTCATCTCATCGTCTCCAAATAGAAGCAGGTAGATGGGTAAGACCACGTAGAATACCAGTTAATGAACGTAAATGTACTATTTGTCAAGTTGTAGAAGATGAATTTCATTTTATAATAGAATGCCCTAACTATTACTATCGCAGACCTAGTATGTTAAAATTGGTAGAATTAATAAATACGCATAACTCTAGACTTTTGAAAAAATTGGGATCTTTTATTTATCATGCTTTTAAAAATAGAAACGAACATCTATATTAACATGCTGATTATGTTGATCAACAAATACATACTGTTATGTTTTCAATTGTACATCTGTATATAGTACTGTATGTGTGAAAATTATTTGTT
This sequence comes from Rugalucina vietnamica, assembly GCA_964017185.1. Taxonomy (NCBI): domain Eukaryota; kingdom Metazoa; phylum Mollusca; class Bivalvia; order Lucinida; family Lucinidae; genus Rugalucina; species Rugalucina vietnamica. The sequence continues at coordinate 5,470,588 of OZ024869.1, forward strand.
TTATGTATGTATACATTATATTTTTTCAACTTTTTATGTTATATTCACCCACACGCAGTCTTCATTAGATTGAAGGTTGTTTTCAGGGTGTGTATTGACCATATAACCATAATACCAGTTGAGAACAAACCTAATAGAGTTGTTCGCTCTTGTTTCAATGATAAACCCGCTTTATACAGTCTAATTTTCGTTTCGAAGACTGTGTAATTGGGTATCATGAGACACTATACTATCTGTGGTTACTAGTGCGACATATATTTCATACCAAACTTTGAAATATGACTTCGATATATATATATATTAACACCTTCTCCGCCGTCTCAGTGTTGAACTTGAAATATTAAGATGTTTTGCAAATACTCGCAAATGCTACTTTAATATACTCCCTCAGTTGTCTGCCAAACCTTATCATTTACATATTTGATTAGTAGTTTGTACGTTATATGATAGTTTAAGATTGTGCTATCTATCTAAGAAACGTAGCATATATTTATTTTCATTGAATATGCCGTTGTACTGTACTGTCGCCATTGTGTATATGTAATGTATGTTTCCTCATGGGCTTTATAGCCTTTTGGACTTGTGAAATAAATTACTTACTTACTTACTTACATACTTACTTACTTACTTACTTACATCTGAATGTAACCTCATGTAATTCTCATAGTATTTCAGTCTTTCGTTCACCTTATACGAAATACGCACTTGCACCTTTTCTACACTTCTAGAATCTCTCTTATAGAACTTAACGTTTTCGGCATTCTGATAGCGCTCAATAGCACTTTCAAATGCTTGAAAGTTTTCAAATTTTTGCCCGATGTGAAGTATACGAGCCATTCTGTCGGTATGAATCAAGATTTGCATGCATGTTATAAAATTGTACGGTGATTGAATTGAGTAATAGCATAATTGTTTTATTTTACTTAACCATAACAAAAGTAAAAGCATTTGCCGAATAATAATTGGCAAACAAAACAATGCCATTGTCTTACTTCAGGGGTTTAGCGGTAGGACAAAATAAATCAACACTTCAATGCCGTGTTTATTGTTCGCACATTAAGACGCAGACATCGTATTGATGGTTAAGCAAGTAATCAAGGCTAATGTTATCTTATTATTATCTTCACGCATCATTAGAAACTTTCATACTGCGATTTGGTTTTATATCCTTTGATGTCGATTAAATAATTGACGATAATTATGATATTGCACGAACACGCACTCAAATATATTAATTGAAAAGTTTGTTCCATGGGGTCAGAAATAAAATTGAAATCTCTCAACTTTATCCATTAAGATTGTTTCCTGAAGTCCGTATGTCTAGTCTTCCGTATCTTTAGCCATTTCTGATATAGGCTAACTTAAAATAATAATTAAAACTGAGATCCTTTAAGAGCAGTGAACACATTAATGAGAAAGGGGATGGGCCATACCGCGGTTTCAACTATTAAAGTCTCGTCAGTGACCCTTTAGATTTGGCAACATGGAGCCAAAGAGAATTACTGAAATTTTGCAACTTTCAACAGGTTAGTCGATAGAAAGACTAGTATTATCTAAATGGGACCAAATATATTAAACATTGGTTAGAAAATGAATCTTGACCGTTAGTAAAACTCACCTGAAAAAATTTAAAACTCACCTGAAAATATAATTATATTATCGACTTTTAATCTATACCGTAACTTTAGTCATTTCCGGTATATAGGCTTAAAATATGATACGGTATCTCTAGCCGCCAGGCTAAAGATATGGTACCGTACCTTTAGCCACTGCCTAATGAAAAATGGACTCACACAAGAAAAAAATTTGTTATAATGAATTTTTTCACCATCGAAAATGCAAACCTGTTCCCAGAACTGACCGTCGGTGTCGTTTAGTGAATATTCTGTTATGAAGAGGGTATTTAAATGGAAATTGATCCGTCCTCGGCAAATTTTCGTCGGATACAGAATACCATTACGAAAACATGCCATGCAATAGATAGATAGATAGATAGATAGATAGATAGATAGATAGATAGATAGATAGATAGATAGATAGATTTCCTCCAATATAAGGAGAGCATAAACAAACAGTACAAATACAAAATACAACATACTACAAGTACAGAATGACAAAAACAGATGAAAATACCAAAACACATATATAAATTAAGCAAAGAAAAAAAAAAAGAAAAGAGAATATTACATATACGACATGCCTCAAATTTATTGATATTTTTCTTACTTTTGCTCAAAACCGAGGCGGTTCTAACGAGTACCCACAATCTATGTTTTGGAGCAAAGATAAGACAAATTGTATACCCCAATTTTTCTATATAAAAGTGGGGTTTCAGGGGGTATACATTTCATGGACATGTTTCCTGATGAAATGCAAAAATGGTGAATACAAAATTGAAACGGTGTTGTGGGTCGAAATGATTCTGAATTCATTTCCGCATTCGGTATTAAGTGTGTCCGCATTAATATTTCGGTCAAAAAATCATCCGAGAAATTGAATGAACTCATGACGTAATGAAGAAATTGACCAACCCCGGCCAAGTTTGCTGACCGATTGTTGTCATTTTGATGGGTCGCAATTATCGATCCAAATAATTCCATGGATGTGCCATAATTTTCTGTTTTCATGTGTTCTGACATTTCAGTGATAATGAATTTGGAGTTTCTGAATGATAAAACTCATCGTCTTATCCGAATAATGGCAAAATCTGCAACCAAAATGTGTCGCTAGATGCCGCTTTCGGTTGAGCTGAAATCAAACATGGCTGCCAAAATGGGGTTATCCCCTGAAAATCCTGATAACAACCCTTCTCCTCCAGGTTTGCATCTCATTGAATTAAACATTATCTTATTTTTGCAATATTCAATGTGGCCTCACCTATTTTGGAAATTTTAACCAGGCCAAACGAGTGATTAAGCGTATTGGCATATTTAATTTTTGGGAAAATTTTCAGATATTTCCAGAATTTCTTGGAAGCTGACAAGTAAATCTGAAGTGACAGTGATATTAGAAATTGCTGATTGCATTTGAGTAAATTAATTGGTCTCTTGAGACTGATGTATTGTCTTATTCAGTGTGAAGCATGTGCAATATTGAAAATGAAAGTGCAATCAGTGCATGCTTGCATGTACCAATTCTGGGCCAAGTTCAGAATCAGAATAATTCTTTTTTCTTCTCTTTTTTTGAGGCTGAACGGCCCAGTCAGCAATTTTTCAGTCATGTCAGGACAGAATCAGAATAGTTTACTGGTGAAATGTCAAACTGACAATACCACAACAGCGCTTCCTGGGTTTAACCAGTTTTGTAGTGAGTTAATGTGTCTTGCCCAAGGATACAACACGGTGACGCTTGTGGGGATCAAACCCAGGGCCTCTCGATTCGGAATCTGATGCTCTACTGCTACGCCACCGCGCTCCCTTCTTCTTCTCCAGTTAAATGCAGGGCCCTCTCTGGAGCATTGTCACACTGGTGAAACATCAAATTGACAATACCACATCAGAAGTCATTTACAAAATCGTCCCTGAGATATGTTACTGTATTCAAGTTATTAAACACTTACCTCTGCTGTTAAAAAGTAAATTATTGTGTTTCTGTTTTCGAGATATGATTTTTTAATTTGTATTCAGTCATTCCACGATTCTGCTTTTAATCTTTGCACATTCTCTTTAACCCTATCACCTCTGATTTTATTCTTCTTCCATACACTATGCACCATGGCTTTAAAGCGTAATCCACCAGCTCATAGTATATAAACATAGAGAAAGAAAGTAATTGTTATTTTTACAACAGTTTTCTGATCATGAGGGTCTCATACAAGACCAGCTTGTATGCCGAGGCAAGTTTTTGACTCATTATTGCTAAAAGGCTGATTTCTATATGGAAAATAATATACAGATTAATATTTTATGGCACTTGAAATGATATTAAATCATTGGTTACCGTTTACATAAACTATTAGTTATGTTGATTTGCCTAATATAATTGAAATGGATAGAAAATCTCAGCTTTTGATTTAGTCAAAGAGAAAATGCCACCAAAGTTCGTTTTTTATATAGTCACGATGATAATGATGAAGAATACTTTTATAATCTGTTCAATTTTATCTGTTTTACCAGTAACATATGAAAAAAATTATTTTTGTTTCAAGTTTAATTAGCGATTATAAGTCAAAACCCTAACTCAGAATACGAGCTTGGCAGCTCTGGTTCTGGGTTATCATTACCCCACTGATCACGAGGTGTGGATCTATTGTTGATAAAAGATAGATTTCCAGCAGACCCCCTCATTTCATCTTTATTTTCTGCAAACAGTAAAACACAGTTTGCTTCATTTTTTCTGTCCTTTCAATCTTACTGTTTTTGTGATATCCAGATACAATTTTTTTTATAAATTTATATGTAAGATAAAATTTTTTGAACAAGGTTTTAAAACTGAGTGCTAGAGAGTATGTCGCCATGATGGTCTGGTAAATGTGACCCTCTTTCCGGAATTAAAGGAGGTTGCTTATGCTTAAGATTGATTTCCTTTTTCTTGACATGAGAAATTTGTCATCGCACATCCTAGTAATCATGTTTGATTGCTATTTTCAGAGATGGCCAAAGCATGTATCAAACATGAAGAATCCAGTCTGAATCTGACTGATGTCACACGTATATATATATACATGTATATCATTCGTACGAGCTGAATTATTTCGTGTTTATCTTTGTGATCTTACTGAATTAAAAGCAGAAAATATGAAAACAAAATGAAATAAAAAATTTCATAGGGTCAGTCAGGGTCTTAAAATAATTAAATCACTGTAAGAATAAAGACTGTGTTTTACCCTCGTCTACATGAGCAAAAATCGGGGAAAGGTGCAGATTTGTTGACCAATATTGATTTCATATTTGACTTAAAACAGAACGTTGCACTAAGGCTTGCAGAAGGCTCACAAGGCATCAGACTGCATCTTACATCAGCATGTTCAGTTAGCCCTGACCTATGCTGTGCTCCAGCTAGGATTTGAAAAGGGCAGGGCAGACTTATGCTGAATTAGCAAAAAGGGCACTTTTAGATCATGGCACTTCTTTGAAATAGCTTAAATTCCAAAAGCCCATAATCACTTTATTAAGTGTACAGTTCAACCTCATTATAACGCGCCTCATTATAGTGCGGTTTTCAATATAACGCGGCCATGTCATGGCTCCCAAATTAATTATTTTGCTATATGTCTATTGTAGATAACCTCATTATAACACGGTTCACTTATAACACGGTCTGTTTTCATGGACCCCAAAGATAGCGTTATAATGAGGTCAGGCTGCCCAGTGCTCCTATTTTTCCTATTTTTTCCTATATTTTCAGGGCTTCCTATTTTTTCCTATATTTTGATCCCAAATCCTATATTTTTCCATCAAATTCCTATATTTTTCAAAATGCTGCAGATAATAATGAAATATCAAGGAAAAATCATGGAATTTTGCTTTGAAATGCCAGTTTTGATGTCTTTGGCATTCATTTTTTTCCTCGCTCGCTCATAACTTGATAAATAAAGTATTTTTTCTTCATCAGAAAACAAGATAATCCCGTGAAGTAAGTTACTTCTACAACTTAAGTAGGTTTTAAATTAATGGATCACACACCTATACCAAAATTACACCAGTAAGATTTGCCTTCTTGCTGCTATATATGTTAATATTTATGGTTTTCAATGCTATAAAAAAGTCAATTTAGGCTGATAATTTCCTATTTTTCTCCTATTTTTTGGACATAAACTTCCTATTTTTTGAAGCCCAAAATATATATTTTGTACCAAACTGCACTGGGCAGCCTGTGAGGTTGACCTGTAGTTGTACTTTTAATAACTACTGTCTAACACCATCTTCCAGAAACTGCATTTTTCAAAATCTCACTTTTCTGAAAGACCTCAAGAAAAATATGACCATGACACCATTTTGCATTCCATAAGTCTTAAAAAGTGCCACAAAAATTTCGTAAATCGGTTTACAAATAAAAATTTTATGCTACAAAATAATTTTGGATAGGGCTCTTTCCATTGTAAGTAAGGGAATGTCATGTAATGTCAGTAAGGGAAGTAACTATTTTCCTGGAAAAAATCTAAATTGATCATTTTTCATTTAAAATGCACCAAACCAAAACAAAATTGTATTGTATAGCTGAGCACCAAACTCTTAAAATTATTCCACAGATTTGTTTGATTTTCAAGTTTCAGGTGTATGGATTACCTCCCTTACACATGCAAAAGTCCTATTCAAAATAATTTTTGTTTCTTTTCATAAATGAATTCTCTAGTTATACCCCCGGCATTTATGCCAACGGGTATATAGTTTTCGCTTTTCCGTTCGTCCGTTCGTATGTTCGTTCGTTTGTTCGTTCGTTCGTTAGTTCGTTCGTTATTCCGGAACGTTCGTGGAATTTATGTCAAAGTTTTTGTTAAAGTTTCTCTGGTGGTGTATATCTCATGAACCAATGATCAAAAACCATTCATATTTTAACCATAGGTACCCTATAGGGTTTGCTTTGTTTCTGTGTGTTCGGACCCTGGGTCCATGCCCGGGGGTGGGGCTAGAGGTCAAAATCTAGGTCACCTTTAATTATGGTCAAAGTTTTGGTTTAAGTTTCTCTGGTGGTGTATATCTCATGAACCAATGATCAGAAACCATTCATATTTTAACCATAGGTACCATATATGGTTTGCTTTGTTTCTGTGTGTTCGGATCCTGGGTCCATGCCCGGGGGTGGGGCTAGAGGTCAAAATCTAGGTCACCTTGAAAATGTGCTATTTACATAGTGTTTTTTCATCTCTAAGTTCATATCTTAACAAATACTTATAGGAATGTATTCCTTTTTGGATCACAGATACCCTTTAGGGTTGAATTAAATTCCATGGCACCAAACTCCAGGGGTGGGGCTGGAAGTCAAAATCTAGGACACATTTATAAGATAGAATAGTTACCAAGATTATTATTCTGTATGTCTATATCTTGACAACCATGTGTCAGAAAATGTTCATGCTTACAACACAACATAGGTACCACATAAGGGCTAGACCCAAGGGTCCATGCATGGGGGTGGGGGTTGGGGTGGGACCTGAGGTCAAGATCTAGGACTTTTTTTTTTTTTTTTTTTTAAGAATGACATTCTACTTTCATTTCAATCTAGGACTGAGGACCTGACCCACAATGTCCCTGCTTATGTCCTAGATTGGGTATACACGTCAGCTCTGTATACCGCTCTAAAATAGATATGTCATTCTAAAACTACACTCTCCCATGTTTGTATGCAAAGTACTTTACACTGCTTATTTCTAAAATGTACTTGATAAGGGTACTGTCTTTTGTTGGTAATGTGAGGTTCAATGTCAGGGGTGAGCATGTGCTGGGTTGTTTAGGTAGGGGGTAGGGAAGGGGGCTGGCTACCAACCGGGGTAGGGAAGGGGGCTTGGTGGCTACCAGCCGGGGGTATACGTGCCTCTCAAGGCACTTTTTCTAGTTAAACCTGATATATATTTAATTCACACTTCACTGGAAGTGGTGTCACCTGAGGCAATTATAATCAAAAGATATGTCAAAATTATTGTGAGTAATTATTGGCAACAAACAAAGGATTAAGGAAGTCAACCATGCAATAATCACACTGCAACTAGAGCTGCACTTTTGGTTACTCCAGCCTCAAACGTAAAAAATCTGTAACTCTTATTTTTTTGTCCGATCTTTATGATCTTTTCACCAAAATACAGGGCAGGGTGCAAACTGCATGAAAAAAGGCGCTGGAAAAGGGCAACAGGGCGATGCGCCCTGCTAAAGTATTATAGCTGAAGCACTGCTATGACAAGGTCAAGATTGGTCTCACAGACTTTTCAATGGAAAAAATATTGTAAACATTGGATTTTTTCAGAATGTTTTGTGGTGGCCCCAGTGGCTGAGCGGTTAAGAGCGCTGTTTCTTAATCACTCGATCATCTCCGCTGTGTCTGGTGTGGGTTCGAGCCCCGCTCTGGCCACATGTGAGGCAAGCCAAGTTTTGCTTGCGAGTGTGTCAGGTGGTTTTTCTCGTGGTTCTCCTGTTTTCGCCACACCTATTTATTGATCCGTCTCATATAAGCTGAAATATTCTTGAAAGGGACGTAAAACTGAATTAAATCAAAACAAAAAAAAAATGTTTTGTAGCCTCTGACCTGAAAAGTTGGTAGGTACAGAAAACTGATTGAGTCAATGAAGCAATGCGAGTGTTCATTTACATATTAAAACCTTGACTAAAGGTCATTTTTCATAGACCAAAACAAGGTGATCATTGTCAGGACCATTATTCCTCTAGTTATCTTTGTAACTGGATTGGAAATTTTTATTACGGACCAAGCATTCCAATGTATTTTGTCCAAAAAGCTTGTGTTTGTTGGCCAGAGTTATCCCTGAATAAAGCTACTGTTACCACAAGCTGTTACATGAATATGTTGGTTTTTATGATTTATATTTATTGAAATCATGGTAGAGTAAGTAAGGTGCAAATCGGACAATAGGTGAAAAATAATTATTACTGTTTTCTCTATAAAACCATATGAGCCTATGCGAAAACAAAGGCGCAGATCAGCTGTGCAGTAACTGCACAGCTGACCAGTGCCTTTGTATTCGCTACATAGATAGTACAATTCCTCCTCTACGTATACTCCAAATTTCAAGATTCCAGCTTTCTGCTGTTACTGTACAGGCCGGTTTGTGTCAGACCTGGTCGGAACCCCCGAAGACCGGTTTTCTCGTGTCGCGGCTTATATCTTGTGAGTGTACAAAGTCTTTTCACTTTGCAATCAATAGAACATCAGTTATTAGAATTCAATGAAAAAATAATAAAAAAGATCCAATTATTTTTATTTAAATAGTCTTCTTATCTGCTTTTCTTGGAAAATGTTGTGTAACATTTGTTTTAAATGTGATCGACAGGTTTTCAGTGCATGTATGAGCTGTGTCATGAGAAAACTGGAATTTTACCTGCGTGCAGATCAGCTGTGCCTTAGTTTTCGCTACATGGATAGTACAACATTTAAGTTTAAAATCCAAATTTTCAAGCTTCTAGCCTTCTCTGACTGTAGGCTGGTGGTGGTTAGTGTCAGACCTGGTCGGATACCCCGAAGATCGTTTTTCTCGAATTGCACTCATATATAATTGTATAATGATCTTTTAGTAAAATGGACAGATTGGTTATCACAGTGCAATCCAGACACCAAACTCAATTAAATGGGGTGACCAACTGCGTTATCAGTAACTGCGAAGCTGATCAGCGCTTTTGTTTTCACTACACGGATAGTACAATTCGTCTATGTTCTAAATCCAAAATTTCCAGCCTCTAGCCTTTTCTGTGCTTTTACAGCTGGGGTTGTGTCGAACCTGTTCGAAAACCACATTGTTGGTTTTCTTATGACGTGGCTCATAATTATATTGGACTCTGGAAGTGCCACTCTTCCATTTAATGACAAATTCAAAGCAGCACATTTTCATCTGTTGAGAAATCTCACCAAATTTGTCCATTCCAATCTTCATTTATGCAGCATTTTCCTCATCTTAAAATCAATAATGGGATGCCTTCTCATGTTGCTTAAGCCATTTAGGTCAGCCCAGAGAAAACCAGCCTGTCAGAGTGAAAACATTACTTTCTAGCCTTATCATAAAAAAAATCTGTCTCCAGTTTTCATATTATCTGGCTCTGTACAGCCTCATTGTGACGGGATTCAGATATTGAGGTATTAACTGTGACTGCGACTGACATACTTTATCTGCGTCATGAGAAAACAAACATTATGGATAGGCTAAAACAAAGACCAGATCAGCTTCACAGTAACTGCGAAGCTGATCAGCGCCTTTGTTTTCACTACACGGAGAGTTTGTTTGTTCTTTGTTCGGGTTTAACGTCGAACATTATCTGTCATATCATGACGGTGTCAGGTTGTGACAGGGAGCTCAATGCTCACTTTTATAGTGCTGCCACACTGTGGTATCAGATCTCAGACACTTTCACTTGATACCACCCCCAGTCACATTATACTGACACCGGAGCGACCAGTCCTAGCCCTACCCCGATAATCCGAGAGCCAAGCGGGGAGCAACTAGTACCATTGTTAACGACTTTGGTATGTCCCGGCCCGGGATCGAACCTGGTACCTCACGATCTCTGAGCGGACACTCTACCTACTGAGCTACCAAGGCCGGTACGGATAGTACAATTCTTCTACTTTCTAAAACCGAAATTTCCAGCCTCTATCCATCTTCTGTGCTTGTACAGCCCGGTTTGTGTCAACCCTATTCGGAAACCATGTTGTTTGCTTTCTCATGCAAAGGCTTATATATTGCTAATGCACCAGTCATTTGCAACGACGGCCCCCTCGGGGCCGGGAATAGCGGGGACATAGCCGGGCTTAACTGCAGGGTTTTGACTTCAGCATTGTCCCCGCAGTGCCGTGGAATAGCAGGGGTTTTGATTCCTGTCCCAAAATGGCCATGAAAATTTACATTTACCTGCCGGGATTTGAGCGGGGACTTTGGCAGAGCTTTGACCATAAGAGTATCCCTGCAGTGCTGGGCATATACCCGGGCTTTGGAAAGAGAAAAGTCAATATCCCCACTATTCCCCGGCCCCGAGGGGGACGTGGTTGCAAATGACTGGTGCATAATCTCCACCAGGTTGTGGACATGAGCACGGCACATTTGAGCCGCGGCGCGAGATAACCGGTCGACCAGCTTCAACATAAACCGGCCTGTACAGTCACTGTGAGTAGCAAGCTAGAAACTTGAAATTTTGGATTAAAGAAGAAGAGATATTGTACTATCGGTGTAATGAAAACAAAGGCGCTGATCAGCTTCGCAGTTACTGCGAAGCTGATCTGCACCTTTGTTTTTGCATAGACAAAAATCCGGTTTTCTCACAATGCAGCTCATTTACTTCCCATAGTACTGGTACTGCCCAGGAATGGTTGGTTCCATCCCGACATGACTGAAACATTGTTGACTGGGGCTTAAAACCTCAATACCATGTGCTAATATTAGAAGCAAGCAAATAAATTAAATTATGCTCAGTTACAATATTTTCTTTGGGTTTCCACTTATTTTGCGGTCTATATTGATAAGCCGCTGCTGTGGTTGTGCAGTAGCCAGTAGGTTGAGAGTGGGGGTTGGCCTAAACTGGGGGTACAGTACTGGGCTTGATCCTGGGCCACAAGGCAAAGTTGCTTACAGTCAGCTTTTGGATTCCCTCTGGTCACCCCATATGATCATGAAGTACTGCACATAATGAGCCATGACGTAAGAAAACCAGTTTTCGGAGGTTGCAGCCAGGCCTGACAGAAACTGGCCTGTACACTCACAGAAGAAGGCTTGAAGCTTGAAATTTTGGATTTAAGTAGAAGAGGAATTGTTCTATCAAAGGTATCTTTGTTTTTGCATAGGCAAAACCCTGTTTTTTATGTGTCTCTAATGTCTTGGGCTTGATACCATAGTGATAGTGAGGTGAGCTTTGAGCTCGTGTTGGCCACTAGTCGCCTTTGTGATATAACTGAAAGAATGAAACAATAATTATTATATCTTCTTATGTTTTACACATATCCTTCTCTTACATATCCTTTGCTTTGCTTGGGTAAGTGCTTTAATTACTCACTTGTATTATGGCGGGCACTTTTTACCACCTCTCTAATGAATCAAGAATCAAAGCAAATTGATTTCTCATTACCGCAATGTTCTACTTGTGCTGGATCAGAAATTGGAGGGTGTAAGTTGTTTGCTAGAATTTGATAGAGATCACAATTTGATAGAGATCATTTGAATTTTGGTGAAAAATTAAGTCAACCACATCTTTTGGCGAACCTTGAATTTTGAAGATTTGCTTATCCTCGCATTCTGATCAGCACCTTTGAGTATGCTACAAGTTTCTTACATGAGCCTGTGGGTGCGAAAACCAACAATTTGGGTTCCGACCAGGTCCGACACAAATCAGCCTGTACAGTCACAGAAGATGGTTAGAGGTTGGAAATTTTGGATTTAGAAAGCAGAGGAATTGTACTATCTGAGTAGCGAAAACAAAGGCGCTGATCAGCTTCGCAGTTACTGCGAAGCTGATCTGCGCCTTTGTTTTCGCCTATGCAGGTTGTTGGTTTTCCCATGCGGCGGCTCATATTCATTTCAAGCCTTTCTGTTTCAAGCCTTTCATGGAAGACGTTTTTTACACAGATTTTCACTCAGAGAAATTGATGAGCCTTTTTTAAAAGAAAATGTCTGAGAATGTTATCATGTAAAATGAAGCGGCAGGCATAAATAAATATGGCCAGACACCAAGATCAGAAGCTGTCGGCCTAGAGTGTCTAATATCAAAGTATAAATGTTGTTTATAGACCAGTATGACACATTATGAAATGGCAGCATTTCTTTCTTTTAGGGAGCGCGGTGGCGTAGTGGTAGAGCATCAGACTCCGAATCGAGAGGTCCTGGGTTCGAACCCCACAGGCGGCACTGTGTTGTGTCCTTGAGCAAGACACTAACTCCCTACAGTACTGGTTAAACCCAGGAAGCGTTGGCTCCGTCCCAACATGACTGAAAAATTGTTGACTGGTACGTTAAGCCTCAATAGAAACAGACATACAAATTTCCTTCTGTTTTAATGAACAAGTTCCAGTGATTGTAATTTAAATAGTTATTAGCATGAGTCTGGTCATTCCAGAGCTGTCTTATCTCTTGTTACCAGTCAGTATCTTCTGTTAGTAAAAATATTCTTGGTGGACATTGATGACGGAAAAAATAAGCTGTTGAATTATATGAGCAGAGATGCAAGAAAACCAGGCTTTGGGGTTTTCCGATCAGGTCACAAAAACCGGCATGTACAGTCACAGGAGCAAGCTAAAAGCTTGGAATTTTGGATTTAAAAAGAAGAAGAATTGTACTATCTGATTAGCGAAAACAAATGCGCTGATCAGCTTTGCAGTTACTGTGAAGCTGATCTGCACCTTTGTTTTTGCATAGGCAGAAATCCTGTTTTCTCAAGACGAGGCTCATATGATTGATGTGAAGGGCCATCTTAGTCTATTCTGTGGGACCACTTTCATTCGTTATTTCCCAGTTCACGGCTCAATGTTTGGTAATTAGAATTCTGTAAAATCAATAGAGCTCACTCCCGCACAGCTGATTACTGGAAAAATGAAACTGGGAATGAATTAAAGCTAGAGCATGATTACACAAAATCATGAGATTTACATGTATGGGCTAGACATTTGTCTTCAGTATTCTTCTGCGCTCAGCCGCTGATTAACTGTTTTTATTCACAGAACGAAACTTTGTATTTTTGAATTGTATAGTCAAGTGTTACTTTTTTTTATTCTACTCCATTTTATGGACAGTTTAATAGGTTTTAACATGGTTTGTCCCATTTTCTTGAAGCTCTAATGCATGGTTTACATGCAATAGTTTACTAGGTAAATTTAAAATCACTTTTTTTTTCTCATTTTGAATTTGACAATTTTACAATATATTCAAGTGGCCTAATGATATACATACGTAATCTTCTATTTTCTAATTTAAATTAACGTTAGACATATTTGTTGCAGGAGAGTGTGGTGGGCTAGTGATAGAGTGTTGGACTCTGAATTCAGAGGTCTTGGGCTCAAAACCTCTTCTTCAGCAACACATTTACATATACTCCCCAATCCCATTCCCCATAGTAGTGGTATTCCGGGAATAATTGGCTCCATCTCGTGAGGCTGACATGAATTGTTGTTTGGGATGTAAAGAATCAAACAAACAAAGATTTGCTGCTTAAAAAAGCCTATAACTGGGCAGTAACTGCTCAGCTGATCAGCGTCTTTGTTTTCACTACACAGTACACAGATAGTACAATCCCTCTTCTTCTTAAAGACAGACAAACAAAAACTTTATTCTCTTTGTTGATTAACAACATGCAAGGGAGTTTCTCATATACAAGTCATTGTTAGCAAAGGTGACATAATTACTACTTGGTTTGATGTAGCCTTGCTTGTATCATGTATGTACTCAGGGGGAGGACATACTTTCATAAAAGTCTTGCATAATAACGGGAAAGTTCTCTTTTTTTAAGTAATTTCAAGCACAGACATGATACTCACATGCTACAACATTATTACTGTCTTACGGTATATAATCCTTCGTAAATCAGTTGGTGACTTTGTAAGGTTTGTCTCCCATACCTTGTAGCATTTTGATTACGAAGCTTCAAGCATCATGCCACTTTCTGTTACTTACAGCCGGGTTTGTGTGGGACCTGGTCGGAAACTTCGAAGACCGAACTCAATTTATCAAGTTTCAGGTACGCTGAGACAAAAACTGGCTATTTTTGCTACCTTGAAATAATAGAAACTAGAAAGTTCCTATTTCGTTTAACTCATTTAAGCCTGGCGTCCCTTTTATGGGACATAGGCAAACAGAATAGCCCCAGATGTGACGCCGCAGAACGCGGCGTCCCATCTGGGGCTATTCTGTTTGCTTAGAGAATTTTCATTGAAAAACTGAATATTATTTGAAAATCACTCCTGACACCCCTAAAAACGAAAGTGGACAAATCCAATTGATAGTGATGGGAAAATCCATTTGTCAAATATGGGTTAATGCAGGATGATTATGATACTAACCCCAGGTTCATCAGTCACATTGCAAAATTGTTTTATTTTCAGACAAAAACATTGAGGAAAGGTTGGTGCCGCCAGATCAGCTGATGACGAGGCTACGTGGTCGTGTCAATCAGTACAAGTCCTGGAATGACAGCATCAAGGCTCTCAAGATGGCCGTCCTGAATGTAAGTCACACAGTCACCTAGTGGCTAGTGATTGAATTTGTGATAACTTATCAACAATATTGAAGTGTTAACAAATCTTAACAAATTGGTTTAGACATTTGGTATTCTACATAAATGTAGAATATGTGTGTACATGTGGTTTTGTCCCTTTGAACAGTAGCCTGGATAAAAGCTAAGGATGAACAGTTTAAGAGTCATTGTTTTTTGTTTTGTTTTTACAGTATTCTGGTGAATTGTATTTTACATGACAAGCGGCATTACTCTGATTGTATTTTACAGGACAAGTAGTATTACTCTGTATTTGACTGGACAAGCGGTATTACTCTGTATTTGACTGGACAAGAGGTATTACTCTGATTGTATTTTACAGGACAAGTGGTATTACTCTGTATTTGGCTGGACAAGCGGTATTACTCTGTGTTTGACTGGACAAGAGGTATTACTCTGATTGTATTTTACAGGACAAGTGGTATTACTCTGTATTTTACAGGACAAGTGGTATTACTCTGTATTTGACTGGACAAGAGGTATTACTCTGATTGTATTTTACAGGACAAGAGGTATTACTCTGTATTTTACAGGACAAGTGGTATTACTCTGTATTTGACTGGACAAGAGGTATTACTCTGATTGTATTTTACAGGACAAGAGGTATCACTCTGTATTTTACAGGACAAGTGGTATTACTCTGTATTTGACTGGACAAGAGGTATTACTCTGATTGTGTACTGTTTACAGGTCAAGAGGTATTACTCTGTATTTTATTTTACAGGACAAGCGGTATTACTCTGATGCCCTTGAGAAGACAAGCCTACAGTCATGTCTAGATAAACTTCACAAAGCCATGAAAAGTAAGTCAACTCTTTGTATGTTTCGTAATTTTGCATTCGCATGAGAAAACCAACAATTTGTGTTTCCGACCAGGACCGACACAAACAGGTCTGTACAGTCACAGAAGAATGCTAGAAGCTTGAAATATTGGAATGAAGAAGGAGAGGGAATGTACTATCCATGTTGCGAAAACAAAGGCGCTGATCAGCTGTGCAGTTACTGCACAGCTGATCTGTGCCTTTGTTTTCACCTATGCATATTGCTGGTTTTCTGATGTGGCGGCTCAATTTTGGCTTAGATGTTGGTTCAAATTGTGAGCAAGATTTACTTGTAGAGATAATTGTTCAAAATATTCATTTGTGGGCGTATGTATGACAACTTGCAGCAGAGCTGTTTAACTTATTTTTGACCATATATGGGGTGATATACATGTACGCCCCTAACTAGGAATTTTGAATATGGTTATCTCCATTCTATTGCTTTATAACTTTTAAAAAGAAGAGCAGTGATAATAACTTATAAACCAGCATTTTAACACAGTGCTGATTTGCATCAAGAATGTTTTCTCATCAAGCATGAAAATGAATTTATGTGTGGAACATACTGAGATAACCACGTGCCTTGGAACAAAAACCACGTGCCTTGGAACAACCAAAGCAGATAAAATCAATATACAGCTCTAGGATGCAAATATCAGTGTGAGAACAACTTAAAATCAAAATGATCTGTAGTAAGTTGTTCCCTGTCATGTATATAATTCCTATTGTTGCTTACTGATTTCATCTGTGTTGGTTGTTCTCAGTTGCATTGGTTGTTTCTCGGTAACCTGTGCTAACTTGTGGTTTCACTTAATCTCAATTTAAATTGATGATATATGTATTTCTGTCTCTAGTTGTGAACCAGCAGTCATTGGTTGAACGCCTGGAAGTGATAGCTCGGCAGCTTGGAATGTCCTATACACCACCAACAGCGACTGAGAGCAGGCTATTCCTGAGTGCTGAGATGTTCATTGTGGAAATTCTGCCGGACGGTCATGGCGGCGTCAAGGATGTGAAAATAGGACATCATGACAGCTCTGTGGTAAGGGGCAAGGCTAACCATCGAAGTAGGCCACGTCTCCACGAACAATGTACCTTTGACGAAGATTCTTTGACACAGAAATTTTTGCAATGAGTTTGTGTTCACACAGCAAAGATTACTTACACTACTTCGCTCGCTCACCTTTGTCACAGATATTTGACAATGAAATATCGCCACAGAATTGAGTTTACACAAGCATATTCTTCTAAACATACTTTGTCAAAGAAAAATTGTCCATGGGAACGAGGCTGTAGTTTTATTTATGAGCACGAACATTGCAGGCATGGTCTTTGGGTAGGCAAAAAGTCTGTCAGGCAACTTAAACACAAAGACAAATACATAAAAAAAGTAAAAGCAAAATAAACAGTGATCAAAAAGTGGAGTAAATTACCGAGTAATCAAAACTAGAACTCACATATATACAGAATAAAAAAATTTGGTCTTGAAAACCAGGGGCCAATTGTTCAAAACTTTGTTAGCTTAACATCATTGTTAAGACCATAACTCGTTAAGTTAATGCCGACTACATAAGCAAATACACTGTTATTTTTTGTTGATAAAATGTGACAATCCTTTGCATTGCAAAGGATTCGATTCTCACATTTTTTCAAAAAAAAAAAAAAAATAAATAAAAAAAAAAAAATAACAGTGTATTTGTAATATTGCCATTTGAAATTTTAGCGAATCTTTAACTAACGATGTCGTTAATTTTGAACAACTGGTTCCAGATGTGAAATAACCAAAGCAACAGATAAACATTCCATCATAAGAGCATTTGTCCAAAATTTTAAGTCTAGCTAGCAGGATAGACTGGTTGGAATAACGTAGCTTGTTATGAAGAAAAAATGATTATTTTTGCACTGTATTTCAGACATGTGAAGATCTTGTAGAAGTCTTACGGTAAGTCTTTCTCATATTTGAGCCTTTACATCTGAAAACCAACAATGTTGACACAAACCAGGCTGTACAGTCACTAAAGCTGGCCAGAAGCTTGAAATATTGGATTTAAGAAGAAGAGGGACTGTACTGTGTAGCGAAAACAGTTGCTGATCAGCCATGGCGCGGTACGAACAGCTGATCCGTGCCATTATTTTTGCCTATGTGTGTTGTATCTTTTACGAAGGCTCTTTTAAGGTCTTTTGTTGGTGATTAACAAGTTTTCTCCACTATAACACATTTTCTTTGTACTTGAAAAGTTGTTGTTTAAAGTAACCAGCTGAGGTCATTATAGTGATGATCCGTTAACATTCACAGGATACTCCTATTTTTACCCCACCTATATGTACTCATTGGTCTGTCTCGATAGGAGTGAAAAATCCTGCAATGGCAGTTCAGCTGATTAAAAGTTACTGAATCCGAGATGGTATATTTAAAAGCAACAATGCAAAGATGGGATGAAGACACTTTGTTAAATTTCTTCATTTTTTTCTTGCCTTGGAGAAAACAAAAAGTCATTTTAAATGCAAGAACATGTTTGTTGCCTATTTAAGAACGCAATTGTATTTCTTTTTTGTTAATAAATTGTTGATAATAATGAGAAGAAATTCCTTCGCAAGGTGTCTTCAGTGTGAAATCAAACACCATGGGCTGTGTATATATTAACTGACAACATTGCATATTAAACCTCACATATACTGATTTCATAGAATTTGGTGTCATATTTTCTCCATGTATATTTGTAAGCTCAATCTGTTGATTAAAATCTAAGGTTTATTGGAAAAACTGGTGCTAGACTTAGACTTTTTCGTTCGTCATGCCACATTATTAATGATGATATATGAGAAAAAAGGCTTAGATATCTTGTCTTCATGTATCCTTTGTAATACCAAACTGTAGCATTTATTATTACTTAGAACATTTAAATGAGCCGTGTCATGAGAAAACCAACAATGTGGTTTCCGAACAGGTTTTGCACAAACCAAGCTGTACAAGCACACAAGATGGATAGGGGCTGGAAATTTGGATTTAGTTAGTAGAGGAATTGTACTATCCGTGTAGCGAAATTAAAGGCATTTTTCCAACTGTTTTTCCACAAGCACACAGCCTTGAAGTGTGTCAGGGTCTTAGAATTATTATGACTAAGAGGCTGCCTTGCTAAAACTCATGTCAGAAATCTAGAATTCATGCCGATTAAGAGTATCAAAGATAATAGCAGCCCCTTGTGGCTGAGTGGTTAAGGTTGCAGATTCCATTATTGCTCGTATAACCCTAGCATCCTGGTTATGGATCATAGGCAAACAGAATAACCCCACATGGGGCATCCCATCTGGAGCTATTCTGTTTGCTTAGACAAAATTCATAGAAAATGATAAAAATTCAAAATCACTCCTGATTTCTGTAAAAATGAAAATGATCTCACCAGTCAGATAATGAATTTTCCAATGGGTAAAAAATAGACCCCAATCATTGCTTATCAGTGGACCTGATGAAAACCCACTTTGAAATTGCTGTTTGCATTTGGTGAAAAGTGTTGTTTTTTTTTTTTTTTGTTTTTTTTTCTTACAATAAAGTAGAAGTATTAGTAATAATATAGCTATAAATGAGTCTTAAGACTACATACAGTTTAATGACTTTAATACAGATTTATGACTTTCTGTTTCAGAAAAGGAGATTTTGACGAGTTTGTCACACACATGCAGGGTCTACTGAGCATCTACAGTTTACATGGGGATAAGTAAGTAAAGTTTGAAGAAAAGTATGCAATGACCTAGATAAATAGTGGAGCACAAGACAATACAAGGCAAATGCTGTGTCGATAATAATAATTGTTCTTAAAGGTAACATCCCAATAATACCCATGGTAGTTAATTACCAGGACCCAGTTGTTCAAAGCATCGTTAGCTTAACGATATTGTTAAGACATAAATTTGTGAAGCAAATATCAGCTAAAGTAACAAATACACTGTTATTTTTTGTTAAAAAAATGTGAGAATCCTTTGCAGTGCAAAGGATTCTCTTATTTTTTCAACAAAAATAACAGTGTATTTGTAATATTCATGTTTGAAATTTTAACGAATCGTTCGTTAACAACATTGTTAATTTTGAACAACTGGGCCCAGGAAGCATTCACTCTTTCACAACAGACTTGAAAATTATTGACTGGGACATTAAGCCATAACTTAACAAACCGTACATGTATCTTTGTATTTTCAGAAAACAGAAAAGTAAAGCGTATCTTGCTCTGTCATCCTTGGAATCAGATCTGAATGTCCTTGCTCAGTTGCAAAGGTTGGTACTGTATACATAATGATAATTGGAATGTTCAGTGAAAGATACATCAATTGTTGAAATGACCCTAAATTGTCATATAATTGAGGTGTTGAAAAGGTAGTGACAAAATATTGCATAGACTGGTTAAACTGGTAAAGATAAGTCGGTTAATTGATTGTGTACACCCTGCAGGAGATGTGATGCGCATATAGCAAAAGCTAGTTATGATATACCATAAGTCTGCAAATATAAACCGTCAAGGAATTCTTACATTAGTAAATCAAATAAGCAATGCTGTATCTGATAAATTCTTCTCTTGCTCGTTACGAAAATTTGTCCATGCAATATACTGAAATTTTTTTTTCAGCTATAGAATGAAAATTTCATTCGAAAAATCTTATATTAAATATTTTTGCGCAAAACATTGATTATGGGCAAGACGGTTCTAACAAGTTCTCACAATTTATGTTTTGGAGCAAAAATTAGAAAAAATAAGTACGCCCCTGTTCATAACAAATTTGCTTTATAAAAGTGATGTTTAATGGGGTGTACATTTCACGGACATGTTTTCCTGATGTGCATGAGAATCAGTAAAAATGTATATTTTTAAAATTTCAGTTCTATCAGTGGAGTGGCTAACTACATACACAAGTCACCACTTGGTATTCTGTTGCCTAGGAGAGGGGGTAAGTGATTTTACGCGGGTTCCAGCTCATATGACCTTCTTGACCTCTGATGCGATGAACTTTTATTTGTGCAAACAACTTAGGTGGAGGACATCTTAATATTCTTGGAATCTGGTGGCCAAGTGGTAGAAGACGCAAGAACTCCAGAGCAATAGGACGTAGTGGCCTTGACCTTGACCAATACATTTTATGCTCTCCTGAGTATTGGTCAATTGGTCAACACCCAGAAAGAGGTTGCTGGGTCCTGACATGGCTGAAAAATTGTTGACTGGGACGTTAAGCCATAACCAAACCAAAATTTCTAAAGGTTCCTCTATTATTTAAATCCAAAATTGTAAGGCTCTAAAATAGTCCTGGCAGACTATAAATTGTCTTAAAACAACACAACATTTTATCTTTTTAATTGAACATGCAAGTTGGTACATGTTAGTACTTGTTCATGCAAACATTGCTATGGATTTTAAATGTACATATATTTAGTTTCCTTAATCCAGTTCCTATCATGAAGACATAAATTATGGATGCTTTATGGTTTAATAATAAAATTTTTGGGTGTGCTTTTTAAAATAAAATCAAAAGAGTTTGTATTGAATTTTTGAAATGTTCATGAGAAATTGGTTTTCAATCAAATTTGTGAATTTGTTGCCTGCCCTCACAAAGTCAACATCATTCAAGATCACTAATAAAGAACTTACTATGGCTTTAGACTGCATGAGTAGTCACTCGTGACCTTGCTTATAATTTCGAAATAGAAAAATCGCAAAATATGTCGCACACAAATTTCCAAATTTACAGACATTTTCAGTGTGTAAAAGCAAGAAATATGAGCGTCCGCATAAGAAAACCAAGAACATGCATAGGCGAAAGCAAAGCCGCAGATCAGCTGTGCAGTAATTGATCAGCGCCTTTGTTTTCGCTACACAGATAGTACAATGCCTATTCTTCATAAATCCGAAATTTCAAGCTTCTAGCCTGCTTTAGTGACTGTACAGGTCGGTGTGTGTCAGACCTGGTGGAAACCAAAATCGTTGGTTTTCTCATGCGAAGGCACAATTAACATCTTTGACTATATATTTTGGCAGATTACGTCATTTAATTTTTCCTTGTTAGCTCACCTGAGCCGAAGGCTCACAGGTGAGCTAATAGTATACCCATGCTCCGTCGTCCGTCCGTCCGTCGTCCGTCCGTCGTTCACAATTTCAAAGATCTTCTCCTCTGAAACCGCTTGGCCAATCAAAGCCAAACTTCGTGTGGAGCATCCTTAGGAAGGGGGAACGAAAGTTTATATAAATGGTCCAGGTCACATGACCAAGGTGGCCGCCATGGCTGTAAATAGCAAAAACCTTTAAAAATCTTCTTCTCCAGAACCAGTGGGCCGATTTCCACGAAACTTGGTATGTAGCATTGGGGACGTGGGCCCATCATAGTTTATATAAATTATGACCCTAGGATGACCTTGACCTATTTTACGGCAAGGTCAACTTAGGTCGCCAATGCATTTGAATGGGGAAAAAATGGTAAAATGCTATTTAATGGGTAAAACTTACTGGAAATAGGCAAATGGACAGAAGATTAATGTTAATGGAAAAATTTGGCCCCTGGGGGGTTGTCTGCCCCTGCCCCGGGGCTATATACATGTATATGACCATAATATTCAAACATCTTCTTCTCTGAAACCACTATGCCAATCAAAGCCAAACTTCATGTGGAGCATCCTTGGGAAGGGGGAATGAAAGTTTATATAAATGGTCAAGGTCACATGACCAAGATGGCCGCCATGGCTATAAATAGCAAAAACGTTTAAAAATCTTCTTCTTCAGAACCAGAAGGCCTATGATTTTGAAACTTGGTGTGAAGCATCTGGGAATGGAGCTCTACAAAGTTTATATAAGTCATGACCCTGGGATGACCTTGACCTATTTCACGGCAAGGACAACTTAGGTCTCCCATGCATTGGAATGGGAAAAAATAGGAATATGTAATTAAATGGCAGAAAACTTGCAGTTAATTGGCAAATGGACTGAAATTTTATGATTTGAAAAAGACATTGACTCCAGGAGTTATTCTGCCCTGCCCTAGGGTTATATACATGCATTGTACCATTCTAGTCTAACAAGTTTATTGGTACATGTATATATCTCAGGTCTCAGGTGAGCGTTTACAGGACCATTGGTCCTCTGGTATTTTTTACAGGTCATCCTATGAAACTGATATACTTTGTGTCTCCATATGATCTACTGTGTAAGAAGACCAAATCATCCTACCCAATGACACATGAAGGTAATATTCCCCGTCTCCTACTGATTTCTTATGTTAAACCCCACTATTTGCCTAATATTTCAAACAAATATACATGCATAGTAAAAGAATCTACAATCTTTTAATGAGGAATAAGTACAAAAGTATGAGATAGAATTAAAACTTTGGGACTAGTCTGAAAGCGTTCCACCCGATAGACGCTTTAGTGTTAATGCAGTCATTATCAAAATTTTTGGATTATTATCTCCCTTGCATTATACAAAGAAAGATTTTCTGACTTGAAATTCATAATTGCTGTGCATCAAGTTTGTGCTACTGTCCTTACAACATCTTTCAGAAACCACCTTTTTCAATACTTTTTCACACTTTTCTGAAACATCTAATGTAATGGTTATGTCACCCTTTTGTATTCCAAAAATGAGGCAAAAAGTTTGAAACTCGGTTTACAAATAAATATTCATGAGAGAAAATTATTTTAATTGTAGGCCTTTTTCCAAGGCCTATTCCAGATAGTTTTTGGGCTTAAAATGTGTACAGATTTTTAGCTCACCTGAGCCGAAGGCTCACAGGTGAGCTTATAGTATACCCATGCTCCGTCGTCCGTCCGTCGTCCGTCCGTCGTCCGTCCGTCGTCCACAATTTCAAAGATCTTCTCCTCTGAAACCGCTTGGCCAATCAAAGCCAAACTTCATGTGGAGCATCCTTAGGAAGGGGGAACGAAATTTTATATAAATGGTCCAGGTCACATGACCAAGATGGCCGCCATGGCTATAAATAGCAAAAACCTTTAAAAATCTTCTTCTCCAGAACCAGTAGGCCGATTTCCATGAAACTTGGTATGTAGCATTGGGGATGTGGGCCCATCATAGTTTTTATAAATCATGACCCTAGGATGACCTTGACCTATTTTACGGCAAGGTCAACTTAGGTCACCAATGCATTTGAATGGGAAAAAATGGTAAAATGCTATTTAATGGGTAAAACTAACTGGGAATAGGCAAATGGACAGAAGATTAATGTTAATGGAAAATTTTAGCCCCTGGGGGGTGTCTGCCCCTGCCCCAGGGCTATATACATGTATATTTCCATAATAATGAAACATCTTCTCCCCTGAAACCGCTTGGCCAATCAAAGCCAAACTTCATATGGAGCATCCTTGGAAAGGGGGAAAGAAAGTTTATATAAATGGTCAAGGTCACATGACCAAGATGGCTGCCATGGCTATAAATAGAAAAAAACCTTTAAAAACCTTCTTCTCCAGAACCAGAAGGCCAATGATTTTGAAACTTGGTGTGAAGCATCAGTGACTGGAGCTCTACAAAGTTTATATAAATCATGACCCTGGGATGACCTTGACCTATTATACGGCAAGGTCAACATAGGTCGCTCATGCATTTGAATGGGGAAAAGTGTTAAAATGTCATTTGTATGGAAAACCTTGCAGGAAATGGGCATATGGACTTAATTTTTATGATTCTGAAAAAATTTGGACCCCAGGGGTCTGTCTGCCCCCACCCCGGGGCAATATACATGTATATTACAGTGATATTCAAAGATCTTCTTCTCTGAAACTGCTTGGCCAATCAAAGCCAAACTTTATGAGGAGTATTGTTAGGAAGTGGGAATGAAAGTATATATAAATGGTCAAGGTCACATGACCAAGATGGCTGCCATGGCTATAAATAGCAGAAACCTTTAAAAATCTTTTTCTCCAGAACCAGAAGGTCTATGATTTTGAAACTTGGCATAAAGCATCAGGCAATGGAGCTCTACAAAGTTTATATGAATCGTGACCCTTGGGTGACCTTGACCTATTTTACGGCAAGGTCAACTTAGGTCGCCCATGCATTTGAATGGGGAAAATTGTTAAAATGTCATTTGAAGGGCAAAACTTGCTGTAAATTGGCAAATGGACTAAAGTTTTATGTTTTCAAAAAGAAATTGACTCCAGGGGTTGCTCTGACCCGGCCCTGGGGTTATATACATGTATATTATCATTCTAGTCAAACAAGTTTATTGGTATATATCTCGGGTTTCAGGTGAGCGTTTACAGGACCATTGGTCCTCTGGTCAAAATTTTTGTAGCAATTTTAGGACTTTAGAAATTCAAAAGGGTGACAGTCAGAAAGGACCTCAGCATATCTGTTCCTTGGAGGATAGCACGGGAACAGCGTGGATAGAAAGTATTTGTCTTTTTAAACTTCAAAAAATTCAACTGAAAAAAATCTTTTGTGTTTCAGCCATTACTGACAATGATCTAGGTCACAGTGTAACAGTCTGCCTGGAACCTTGTGCTACCACCAATAAACTACAGACCATGCCCATGATTAGTGTCAAGACACATCATCAGGATGGCAAAAGGTACAGTATTAACAACAATAGTAACCTGTCTAATGGATTTCTGATCAGGTAAAATGCGATTGGGATGTAGTACAGGATTAGGGCGAACACATTATGCTGTCCAGCGCCTAAAGATAGCTAGTTTTTGGGCAGATCGGACTGGAACTCTGGTTGCCATGGCAACATATACGTTTTAATGGGAAAAAAATCTTTTTCCTTGAAACCACAAGGCCCACTGTTTTGATATTTGGTATGTGGCTATGGCTAATGGTCCTCTACATAAATTGTGCCATTCATGCCCCTGGGGTCAAAGTTGGCCACACCCCAGGGGTCACTAGTCTCCATAGACTTACTACAGGAATACCTTCAAACATCAATATCTCAAAAGCCAATCAAATTACACACACAGCAGCACTTGGTAGTAGGAAAGGTTGCATATTGTTTTTGGACAGATCAGGCTGGAACTCTGGTTGCCAAGGCAACATATACATTTTAATGGAAAAAAAATCTCTGAAACCACAAGGCACACAGCTTTTGTTTTTATATGAAGCAGATTTCAGGTGAGCATTTACAGGACCATTGGTCCTCTGGTTTCTAGTTAAGGTGGTATGCAGTATGCAATTTAGTGTTGTTCGATTATGGAATTTTCATAATAGATCATCGAAAATAATGAGACAGGCTTTTCCTCTGATCAATTATCGATTATAATCGAAATGTGACCAATACTGTTTTCCTTTCACAGAACTGGGAAGAGTACTCTGCCAACATAATTAAATCTAAAAATACAATGTATGGAATAGGTGGGGTAAAATTGTGTATTAAATATGTATAAAGACTTTAAATGATTACATGCAACAGAGAGGACCTGCTATTTTAGCTACGTTTTTAAAAGAGAAAAACACTTAAATCAATGTATGAGAGTGAAATTTACTTCTAAAACAGTTCCGTTATAATGCGCTGGTCGGGGTTCACAAATTGCGAGCCTGTTATACGCAAGTCGCATAACGCTATTCTACCAAATCCGACCAGACTGTACGCCGTTTCTATAGTTCGTTTGGATGGGGGAAAGTACCTCATTAAGAACAATAAAGAAACCATTTACCTCAAGATCTTTGTACAGTGGAATAATAAATTGCAAGTTTGCATATTTTAACATTTTAATCCATTGAAAACACTCTATAAACGATAAAATTCATTTATTTGTGATGCACTGTTGAAAACTGATTTTAAAGCGGAAACAGAAGAAAACACCGCTCATTTCACCCAGTGAAATATACCGGACAAAACCGGTACCGATTTTACTATAAAAATTGCCAATTTCAGTCATGGATCATGTGCAAATACTTTATTTGAAGAGCTCGCTAAGATATGATGGTATCTCAATATTTTGGACTGTAATAATCGCGCGGCTGACACGAAAACATAGAGTAACGTCACGTGCCATGATGCTTCAAGCCTTGCTTTAACGGACATTTTCTGCGTTTTTGCATTGACAAGTGACAGCTAGAATGCAGGCGACCATGAACTTCCTCAAAAATCAGGTGCACCCGCTAATGGTTACGGGAATTTGTGTGTCTGATCTTACCGCCTCGGAAACTCATACGTGTGTAAAGTCATGGAGTGGGCAAAAATTGGTTGGCCAATGAGCGCTCATGTTGAATGCAGGCCGCGCCTACTATCAGCTCTGCAGATTTAATTGACGGTTGAATTACGCATCTGCGCTAATGTTTTCATGGTAATTTAATTGGATTTAACGGACCGATATCACGTCCGCGTATTCTTCGGCGAGCATGAATGGATGGGGATCATCTGACTAGGAATAAATGGACAATTAATTAAGTAAACGTGGGCGTAAAGGTTTGACAACTCTGTTTAATGATCTCGTTTATGTTGTGTATCCCTTGGCTTATTTTCACAACCTTTATTACCTATCTTAACAATGGGTATCATTCACGCTCGACGGCAATGAATTTCAGGTTGCCCAGCGGGCACCCTACCATGATAGCATGAAACTTGGCTTGCAGACGTTTCAACCAGTGTCGGGCAATCAGGCAATTGCCTATTTCTTACACTGCTATTTGCCGAATTCTGGTGAATGAGGGCCCCTACTGTTAGCAATAATCGATTCCTGGACAGCATAATCGATTGTCGCCGACCTGAACAACTTTTTTCAATTTTCGATTTTACTCGATCATCGTTACAACACTAGTATGCATTATAGATAAAGGCACTGTGTGGTAACTAAGCATCTGATCTGCACATTTGTTTATGTATTGAAAGCTGATTTTCTTATCGAAATATCTATTTAGAATAAGGAAGAGTAATCATTCACAAAACGCTCTTAAAATTTGAGAAAAATGATAGACACACTTGGATGAAAAAGAAAATGAGAGAACCAACAATGTGGTTTCCGAACAGGTCTGACACAAACTGCTCTGTACAAGTGCAGAAGATGACTAGAAACTGGAAATTTTGGATTTAGAAAGTAGAGAAATTGTACTATCCATGAAGCGAAAACAATGGCACTGATCAGCTCTGCAGTTACTGTGAAGCTGATTTGGGCCTTGTATTCACACATGCAAAATGATGGTTTTCACATGACGCAGCTCAAATAAATGTACTTTTATAGCTAAATGACACCATATACTGGAATCCTCTCTAATTACAGTTTGTAGTACTAGATAAATTAATTGTAAACATGTTGTTTCCTTTACAGTTTACCATCATTTCAAGGTCTCAACAATATGAACAGTGCGAGCCTAGCAGCCAGTTTTGTGTTAGTGTTACCCCAACCAGTGCCAGTTTCTATGTCTATCATCAACCATATACAGATGGTCACTGGTAAGAAAGGGCTTCATTTGATGAGCAAAATGAATGGATTCACCAATCATTGTCACTTGGGTGTGTCCTCTTTAATTTTTAGTGTCTTGAGGTGTGATGTTAAAATTTTATTCCATTTTTCGATGAATCCTTCTGAGCAAATAAAATAGCCCCAGATTAAACACTACTGTCTGTGACCTCACATCTGGGGCTATACTGTATGCCTATATCCCATAAAAAGAAGCCAGGGTTAAATGAGTTAAGATTTTCGCTGAGCTTTATGTAAGAATAAACAGCAGTTACAGTTGATCTGCAGGGTAGAGGAGTGCGGTGACTCTGAACATCATAGTCAGAATAAAAAAATGACAGTGGTCACACCATCCTTCACTGTTACAGGTCTCGATATATCCTATGGTGAAACCAAGTCTCTGTACTCTTTGATCTTGGAACAGACATCACAGGGAAAACTAAAAAATGGCACAGAATTATTTGTGGTAAGTTGCTGTTCTGTAAGGTTGTAGGCAATAACATGACTAAAATATATAATGTGAAGAGATTAGAAAAAATGTAATAGATTATTCTTCTGCCCAAATCACTTTACAACAGTCAGAAGTTGAGGACATGTATATGCCACTAAGGGTCAGTTTAAACACCTTGAGTAATGCGTAAAATGATGTTAATTTCTAATCACAGTTGTCAAGCTTCTATACAAATCTATGCAAAACAGTAGTTTCTCTGAAATTGTAAAAAGTATTATAACAAATATAATTTAAGTCCAAATTATCTTCTTATTATAGATATATGAGCCACTGCATCGGAAAACCAACAATCTGCATATGCGAAACGAAAGCTGCAGATCAGCTGTGCAGTTACTGCACAACTGATCAGCACCTTTGTCTTTGCTCCATGGATAGTACTATACATCTTTTTATGTCCCCCCAACCGAAGGTGGGGGACATATTGTTTTTGGTGCGGTTCCCGTCGGCGTCGGCGTCGGCGTCGGCGTCGGCGTCGGCGTCCGCGTCGGCGTCCGCGTCCGCGTAGCTTCTTTCTTACGCGATATCTTTTGAACCAGTGGATGGATTTTGACCAAACTTGCATAGATACATGGTTGGGAGGGGGGAAAGAGTTGATTAGATTTTGGTGACCTTGACCTCATTTTCAAGGTCACCAGCCCATGAAAACTGATCAAATTAGGTTTTCTGACGCGATATCTTCTGAACAAATGAATGGATTTTGAGCAAACTTGCACAAGAGCATTGTTGGGAGGAGGCTCAGAGTTGATTAGATTTTGGTGACCTTGACCTAATTTTCAAGGTCATGAGTCCATAAAAACTGTTGAAATTAGTCTTTCCAACTCAATATCTTGAAAACCAATTGATGGATTTTGACCAAACTTGCACAGAAGCATTGTTGGGAGGAGGCTCAGAGTTGATAAGATTTTGGTGACCTTGACCTAATTTTCAAGGTCACAAGTCCATAAAGAATGTTGAAATTAGTCTTTCCAATGCAATATCTTGTAAACCGATTGATGGATTTTGACTAAACTTGCACAGAAGCATTGTTGCGAGAAGGCTCAGAGTTGATTAGATTTTGGTGACCTTGACCTAATTTTCAAGGTCACGAGTCCATAAAAAATGTTGAAATTAGTCTTTCCAACGCAATATCTTATAAACCATTTGATGGATTTTGACCAAACTTGCACAGAAGCATTGTTGGGAGAAGGCTCAGAGTTGGTTAGATTTTGATGACCTTGACCTAATTCTGAAGGTCACGAGTCTATAAAACTGTTGAAATTAGTTTTTCCGATACGATATCTTGTAAACTAATGGATGGACTTTGACCAAACTTGCACAAAAGCATTGTTGGGAGGAGGCTCAGAGTTGATTAGATTTTGGTGACCTTGACCTAATTTTCAAGGTCACGAGTCCATAAAAACTGTTGAAATTAGTCTTTCCAATGCAATATCTTGTGAACCAAATGATGGTTTTTGACCAAACTTGCACAGAAGCATTGTTGGGAGGAGGCTCAGAGTTGATTAGATTTTGGTGACCTTGACAGAATTTTCAAGGTCACGAGTCCATAAAAACTGTTGAAATTAGTCTTTCCAACTCAATATCTTGAAAACCAATAGATGGATTTTGACCAAACTTGCACAGAAGCATTGTTGCAAGAAGGCTCAGAGTTGATTAGATTTTGGTGACCTTGATCTAATTTTCAAGGTCACGAGTCCATAAAAAATGTTGAAATTAGTCTTTCCAATGCAGTATCTTGTAAACCAATCGATGGATTTTGACCAAACTTGCACAGAAGCATTGTTGGGAGGAGGCTCAGAGTTGATTATATTTTGGTGACCTTGACCTAATAATCAAGGTCACGAGTCCATAAAAAATGTTAAAATTAGTCTTTCCAACGCGATAACTTGTAAATGAATGGATGGATTTTGACCAAACTTGTACAGAAGCATTGTTGCGAGAAGGCGCAGAGTCGGCTAGATTTTGGTGACCTTGACCTAATTTTCAAGGTCACAAGTCCATAAAAAATGTTGAAATTAGTCTTTCCAACGCAGTATCTTGTAAATCAATTGACAGATTTTGACCAAACTTGCACAGAAGCATTGTTGGGAGGAGGCTCAGAGTTGATTAGATTTTGGTGATCTTGACCTAATTTTCAAGGTCACGAGTCCATAAAAAATGTTGAAATTAATCTTTCCAACTCGATAACTTGTAAACCAATTGATGGATTTTGACCAAACTTGCACAGAAGCATTGTTGCGAGAAGGCTCAGAGTTGATTAGATTTCGGTGACCTTGACCTAATTTTCAAGGTCATGAGTCCATAAAAAAATGTTGAAATTAGTCTTTTCACTGCAATATCTTGTAAACCAGTTGATGGATTTTGACCAAACTTGCACAGAAGCATTGTTTGGAGGAGGCTCAAAGTTGATTAGATTTTGATTACCTTGACCTAATTTCCAAGGTCACGGGTCCATAAAAACTGTTGAAATTAGTTTTTCCGATACGATATCTTGTAAACTAATTGATGGATTTTGACCAAACTTGCTCAGAAGCATTGTTGTGAGGAGGTTCAGAGTTTATAAGAATTTGGTGATTGTGACCCAATTTTAGACAGGGTCCAAAACAAGTTTAAACTATCACACCTTACATGGTGTCTTCCCTAGAAAAACTTCATATCACAAGGTAACTACACTTCAATTACTAAACGGTTGGGGGGACATAGTTTTCCTCAGAAAACATTGTTTTAATTCTAAATCTGAAATTTCAAGCTTTTAGCTATTTTCTGTTGCTGTACAGCCTCGTTTGTGTCTGACCTGGTCGGAAACCTAGATGGTTGGTTGTCACAAGCAAAGGCTCATATTCGTTTTAACATGCCATCATTAAAATGTTTAATATTGTAGACCCTTCCAGACCAGCAGCACATATATTACTTAAATGATCTCTCGGAGAGCTGTTTGGGCCAGCCAGGGGCTCTTGTTACCAAAATACCATTTACCCACCCCACTAGTGTAGCTAAAGTACTGAGCTTCCTGCGGCAGCAATTACTGTTTAACTGTGTCATACAGAGTTTGATACGACCCCTGGCTAGTCACGGTAAGATTACCCCCTTTATTTGAGCTGCGACTTAAGAAAACAGGTCTTCGAGCTTATTGATCTGGTCTGACACAAACATAAGAAAGGAGTGGCTTGAAATGTTGATTTAAGAAGAAGAGGTATAGTTACTGTACTTTCTGGGTAGTGAAAGCAATGGCGCTGATCAGCTGTGCAGTTACTGCACAGCTGATCTGCACCTTCGTTTTTGCAAAGGCAAATGTTTTCTCAAGTTGGCCCATTTTTTGCTTGATTCAGTAGAACTTGAAAAAAACAATATCAAAACCCCTCAAAAGTGAATCTGTTTTGTTATGGATATGATTGGTTGATTGATAGCATCCAAGCTTGAAACCATGGACTTAAGTGGGAGCTTGTTTGTCATATTATAAAACTGTATTAGCTTCAATGATAGCTGCTTTGTATCATTTGGATGAGAGTGGTTGTTTGGCGATGATATGCAATTTGATACTAACATGTGTGCTTATCATTAATGTGGTTAGCTTAATCATGGATGTCGTGTCAGATAAATTTTGATGAATTTGTCACCATTTTTGCTTTTCCATATTTCTGACCGTTCAACACAAGAAAAATAGTACATGAGCTGAGGCTCAAGAGTTTTAACAGCCTTAGCTCATATTAGCCTGGACTACTTTTTGTGGGACATAGGCAAACAACAGTATAGTCCCAGATGTGACGCAGCAGAATGCGGCGTCCCATCAGGGCCTGTTCTGTTTGCTTTGAGGAATTTCTCTGATAAAGGAGATTAAAATTTAAAGTCACTCCTGATGTTGCTTTAAATGATTTTTGATGCTGCCAAATGATAATGATCGTCAATTCGATTTTGTCAAAAAAGGTTAAGTATTAAAATTGTGTGTTTTTTTCATGTTTTCAGACTATAAGACATCTCTGGTGTTTGAATTAACAGCAATGTCACATGACCACCTCAGTGTTATGTTTGAACATCCTCTACACGCAACTATGATGACAGGTAAATAGAAAGTGTTGTTTATTCATGTACTTGTTTTTGTAGCAAACCAAAGGCAAACTTGTTAGCTGCGTTTCTGTCTTAAGTGTCGCTCATACACTGAAAAAAAGTTATAAGAGGCCACTTTTCAAACTCATTTTTAATTTATAAGCCATGTTCAAAATTGAATGATTTTTTGCCAAAAGACTTGTATTTCAAGTAAATAAAGTTGCAAAGTGTTCAGAAATAATTTTCTTTCACTAAACGCGTTTTTCGTGTAAAAGTGCAAAAATCAGTGTTTTTGAAAAAGAAATGGGTAAAGCGCAAATTTTATTGAAATGAGGAATGGGTGTCACCAAAAGGGCCATTTCAGTTTGAAAAAACATCAAACATTCAAATTTTCTCAACTTGCAGATTTTTTACGCATTTTTAAAAAATCGCTATTTTCGAGATTTTTGGAAAAATCAACAATGTGCCTCTTAAACATGTTAATCCCTGTTAAATTTACTTTATGAGGCATGGAAATGAGAAATATACATCGGAAGAGCTGTATTATACGATTTTCGAGGACAAACAGGTCACGATTGCCGCACACTTCCGGTTTGAATGCCAAATTTTAACGACCAAAATATCAAAATCGGTGGACGATTTTTAAAATTTTCAAAATCTATCACAGTCAAGTATTAAACATAAATGATCGCTGAAAATTTCAATTCCGTGCTGCTGCTAATAATGCAACCGGAGAAGAACAAAGTTTGTATGCAAATTGCATACAAAAAGCTGAATTCCTGTTATTCATGTTGCTGTCTTCTTGCATTTACAAAACTGAAACAAAAATTCTTATTGCAGCAACACATTTAACATGATTTTATCAATCACCATAGCAGTCAATAACACTTTCAAATAAATTAAAATGTAAAGCACAACGTAATAATATGACATTTAATTTGATGTTAATAAAGTGTGATTTTTGAAATGATTTATGAAATGAGGGTAACTTTACTCATGCTTCATCTGTGTGAAAAGTATCACACATTTTTTAATGCAGAAACTCACAGAGCCACTGGTAGACATTGGTTTATTCATATGATCATGAACTGTAATTGATCGGCTTTTTCTTTCTAAACTTGAAGGAAAAAATATAAGGAGGCCTCTTATAACTTTTTTTCAGTGTAGTTGAAACCAGTTTTGATATACAGAAAATATGATAAGAAGTATTGTTAAAGTATATATATTGTCATAGTTGACTGCCATTGTAGGTTTAGTTTGAAATGAAATCTGAAAGAAATAAGGAGAAACATAAAAAAACTGCTGATAAAATGCATTACATGTTGTCTGAAATGGCTGATAAGGCTCTAGGTTTTATGGTAGATTACCTATATGTTTCAGTGGAGTTAGATTTGAGTGACATAACGTGCGTCAAGTGTAAGGTTTGTATGGGAAATGGAGATGACACAGTGTGTTCAGATGAGTTCATTTCCAGAGCCTTTCAAAGGTAGGTCTGCAGAGATTTTACATTAATCAGCTGCTGCATTAAAAGCCAACAATATGCATATGTAAAAACAAAGTTTAAGGTACAGATCATTAGCTGCACAGCTGACCAGCTCCTTTGATTTTGCTCCATAAATAGTATGATGCCTCTTCTTTCTAAATCTGAAAATTGTACAGCCTGGGTTGTGCTGTTAGAAATCCAGATTGTTGGTTTCCTCAGACTAAGACTCATTTTATTTTTATTTCTTGATGTAAGTTCAATTAGTTGTTATTGGAAAATTATGCTGGCATATTTTAAAGTTCTTTTTAGACCAATGAAGGGCTTAGTAGTTGTCATAAATTTATTTTTTATGGTATGGTAAATTAACCCTACATGACCTGAGATGTTGACCATGGATTTATAGCACTTACCCACCAGTTGTCTTTTTTTATTAATATTTTTTTTCATAGCAATGCTGTACTCTTTTGAATTTAGTAAAAAACAAATTTCTAAGTTGTATTTCTTGTTGCAGGTGTTTATCAATACCAGTTACACTACGGACTGTCATCCAGCGTGTTCAGTCAGATGTTCGGAAACTTACACCCCCTGAACCTGTGACTGTGAAACCAAATAAACCCAAGTTTAAGTGGAGATCAGAGAAAGTTAACATTCCATGTACAGTGACAAACACTAGTGTGACACTGACTCCTCAACTGGCCCATGCTAATGTGGATAGCTGGGCTTATGGACCTCATTTGGAATTGAAAAAGTACTATCTTCCCCATCAACCAAGTATGAGCAATAAATTCATGGAGCCACCCCCTCCGTCAGAAGAACATATAGAAAAGCCGTCGGCCAATCCATTATTGGCAACATTACTAGATCAGGGTTCCCCCATGACAGAACAGCACCATAATCCTGTCAGTGATAGTCCAATGTTATCAAAATTGCTGGAGGAACAGACGCCGGTTACGTCTAATCCCCCTCCTGCATTTACTCAACCAAAGCAACGTAAACTCGGAAAGAGAAAATCTTCCAAAGACGTTTTGTCCGGTAAAGGACCGAAACAGCGACTGTCAGACTCAGACATTAATGAAAGACTAATCAGTGAAAGACATGGTCAGGGGATAGCAGAGAAACGGATAGACTTAGATTCAAGTGGTGGATCATTCGAAGGTGACCAGATACGGCCACCGAGTGTTAGTAGTGTAGGAAGTATTGGGGGCCAGTCTTCGACTGGTTCCATTATTGATCTGACAGACATTGGTGAATCGCATGTAAAGAAATTGGAATATACTCTAGACAATATAATGTCGAAGGAGGCGGGAATGGGCCACATGAACCTGAACATGAGCATGAATAATAATCAAATGGGAGGCGCTGAAGGAATGAACTTTCAGATGCCTCATATGATGGACATGCATCATAGTCAGAACCCACACATGGGTGATGGAAGTGAGTTTATTCATCATCCGCAGTGGGGTTCGCATCCGACCCCGCCGAGACCAACGTCGAGAAACTCCCCACATCACAGTATGGTGCCAAAAAACGAGACAGCCTCTACCTCTCTTGAGGGAAACCTCACAGGGCCTGGGGACGGTAGAGACACACAAGGTCCTAACCTAACACACTGCCGACGCAATTCTGGACACGCAGTCAGACTTTCTAGTTTCAGGAGACAGAGCTCTAGGACTAGCATTGATAGCAACATGTCAGACCTTGTAAGTCCTGATGTGTTTTCTCCGAATTCAAAGTCACCTGTGCATCATCCGTTGGCATCACCACATCGGATGGTGTCACCCAGTCATAGTTCGGCTCATAGTTCAACAGTGACTTCTCCTGTACACCATCCTACAGTGTCGCCAAGTCATTTTTTATCAAACATTAAGTCTGAACCAGGTAATGTAGTATCTACGCCTATATCAATGACTTCACCTAGACATTCTTTAGATTCCAGGAGTGGTATTACTTCACCCAGACATTCACTTGATTCCAAAGGTGAAATCACTTCACCTAGACATTCATTGGATTCAAGGATGTCACCTCGGAATTCTTTAGATTCAAAAAGTGGGATATATCCATTACCAGGTTTAAGTAACAGTATGCCAGGAAGTTTTGCACCTTGCAGCACTCCAAGCCCTGTACTTTATTCAAGTGGGAAACCTAGTCTCTCTGCTTTAAAAGCTCAATTGGAAATGAAAAATGACATTATGAATAGTGGGTTTATGAGTTCTCAGGAAAAAGAAGGTCTTAAATCAGAGGAAAGAGTTGGGCCTCCAGGAGGGATGAAGTTAAGACTGAATATGAAGCATATTAATGATACTGTGAAACACTATGATAATGTGTCTCCACCAGAAAGTGACAAATCAAGGTCAAGCATGTTTGATTTCCATAGTGATGATGAAGAATTCTCACTTCCGCATTTGGAAAAATCAATGACTGTCATATCATCATCACCAACAAGATTACAGATCTCAAACAAAAATAAAATGGTTAACTCGCTAAAATTCAATAAAACGGAAAAGTATAAAAGAAAAGAATCAAAGAAAAATTCCACTGGCGATTCTAGTAAAAGAAAAAGAGACAAGGATGAATCTAAAAAGGAAAAGAAAAGAAAAAAGGTTTCAAATAATTCATATTCTAAAATAAATGATAATGCAGTGTATAAATCAACCACAGTAACAGTTGAAGGTGTTGGTGAAAACAATTTAAAACCTATGCCAAGGCTTAAAATAACCAAAAGTGGTGTTAACTTTGAAAGTGCTACAGTAGTTCCTATTGAGAGAAGTCCACAAGTGAAGGAGGAAACTGGAATTAATATAAAGACGGATAACCAGGCCAATACTGCTGCTCCAGTTGATAAAGTTAGAACTGGTAATGAAAGAATGGAGACACAAGCAATGGAAATAGGAAACATTGCAGATAAAGTTGGAATTGAGTTAACTTCAGGGATAAATGCAGAAAATGATAAATTTGTTGTAGGTCAAATAGAAGCAAATATTGATGCAAAAGAAATCTCTGCATTGCTTGAAGAAAAGGAATCACCTAAGAATGAAATCAAAATTAACAATGAAGAAGATAAAAGCATATCAGTCAATATTAACAACACTGCTGTGAAAAATGACAGAAGCTCTGCTGCTAAGTTTGAGAAAAATGCATCGTTCCACAATCATTCAGAGACATTGGAAAATCTATTAAAGGAAGGTGTAGATATCACTATTGGTGAAAAGGCTTCTTCTGACTCTTTGTTATCTAGTCTTTTGACAAAAGAAGTTGAAAAAGATGTGAAACAGAAAAGCATTGAAAAGAATGAAAGAATCAGAAATTCTTCTGTTTCCAGTGAAGGTATTTTCGACAAAATAGCTGCAATGAAGACTGAAAATTCATCAGAAAATGAAAATGTGATAGATTTATCAAAAGACAATGCTGGTTTGGTGAATACCAAGAAAACTGTTTCCAAGTCTCAAAAACTGTTTAAAGCTCAACAAAGCACATCATCTCATCCAAAGGAGGATAAGAAAGCATCAGGCCGGACACCAACTGTGAAATTAAAGCCAGTCACGTTTCCTAGCCCCACTTCTGCTCAGCCCCTCACCCCTACTACAAATGTTTTATCTAACTCTTCAGTTGCAAAGACAATATCTGCTTCTCCTACCTCAACCACTATAGGGAAAATTGGTGCAGTTTCCCTTGCTACATCAGGCTCTCAAAAACATTTAACACAGCCAAATAAAAGTCCACAAAACTCTCATAAACTTCCCTCAAAGGGTTCATCTGGTGCAATATTGTCCAAATCAGCAGGAAATTTGCAAAAGACTGTTCAGATTACTGGTGCAAGTGGGAAAAATTCACCAATTTTACAATCTGGAAGCAAATCGGGTGGTTCTAATGCAAATAGAAGCACTAGTTTGTCATCTCTGAGTTCAAAATCAGACAAGTCACTTGAAAAGACAGCAAGAACATCGCTGTCGGGTAATAGGACATCATCTCCTTTATTGGGCAGGGAAAAAGACAGTTCAAAATCGAGAAGTTCCAGTGGAAGTCGTGACCGTGATCGGGATAAGTCTACCTCAGCCAGTAAAACTAGTACACCTGCTACACCAGTTCTTAAGCAAGAAACTGCTGCATCAGTGCTTTCCTTTTTAAATCCCAAAGCCAGTAGCATAGCTAAACTGCCGCCGATACCAAAAAAGTTAAGTTCTACTGATAGTGCTAAGAATTCTCCTACAACTTCCTATGTTAACTCAACGACAACTTCTCCAGTGGTCACAAGTTCAGTTAGTCAGACCACTAGTGCTAGGACTGTGTCTTCTGGAGCAGCTTCCAATCCTAAAGGAAAGAATGTGCATTCTAAACCAAATAACTTGAACAGACAACTCAATAATACAGTTGCTAATGCAGGAAATAGAACTGGTAACAATTCTCCAGTGAATTACTCAAATAAAAATCATTCTAATTCATACTCAAATAAAAACAACTCAAATGCTAATAATGCAAGAATGAACAGTGCTAATAGTGGTTCTAATGCCAGTCGTGTAAATTCAGGACAAAATGCTTCAAATGTGCCATCAAATAGAGGCAATAACAACTCAAGTCAAAATAGCAGGGGAAATGCTTCTGTGAATAACCAAAATAGGGGAGTATCACATAGCAATAGTAATAATAGAATGAATTCTACAAATAATGTGCCATCAAATGCTGTGTCAAATCGCTCAAACATTTCAGGAATAAACACAACATATAATCAAGGGAATAAAAATATTGCTTCAGTTCCAAATGCTCCAAGGGGTCCAGGACCCCCTGCAAGCTCAAACGCAACAACCATCAGTTCAACCCATGATGACCATTCAAAGCCAAAACAGACTGCTCCTCAACCAACAGTACGTGGTAGGAAAAGCTCATTGTCGGCTGTGATTGATAAACTAACTTGTAAAGTCTCAGTCCCCACATCGGAAGCAAACAAACAGGCTAAACCAAACGTTGAAAGAGTTGTTATAGATGAACCACCAGCTAGTCCGGAACCAGAAACTGCTAATGACAAAGTAGTTGATAAGGGGGAAAAAGCTAAAGTTGTTATCAATGAATCACCTGAAAGTCCTGAACCAGAGAATAAGAATTGTGGTGGTTCAGGTGCTCAAAAAAATGAAAGAACTAAAAGTGAAGGAAGTATAGTTAGTATTCCATTAGACAAACAAGTGTCTAGGTCTCCTGATATAACAAAGCAAGGAAACAGGGTTTCAGGCCATAGACAAAGCATTGGAGGTCAGGAAAAAGGGATATCTAATAGGCCAGGAAATTTATCTTTCTCAAACTCTTCAGGTGTGAAAAATAAATCAAGTCCCTCTCCTACCCTTTCTCAAAGCCCTATATCAATACCACTAACACCAAAGTCAAATGATTCACAAACTCCGTTATGGAATAAACCAAATCACCAAGTGTTAAAGAAACAAAACAGTATAGAGAACTTGAAAACTCCCCATGAAGATACTAATGGTGAAGTAGTGGAGGACGAGGACTTGCGCATAATTCTCAATCAGAAACCACCTCAGGGTTACCACAATACACCAGGGGCTCCGGGCTCAAACAGGAGCAGGGGTTCCACTCCAGTTGACTTAAACGTCACCAGACAATCTCCAAATATTATGAATGACAAAATGGATAAATCTAAGGAAAATAAGTTTGTGATGCCCGTGTCTAGAGCTTTATCAACGGATAAACAAAGTGAAGATTCCGAAAACCGTGTCAGTCCAAAGAAATCTAGGCCTAATTCTCGTCCCATTTTAAGTCCAGAGAGTCCATGTAGTAGTCCCGATAATGGATTAATCATAGATGTTGACAGCTCACCTAAACACATTCTCTGTAAAACAAACTCACCAATGTGCAATCAAGATGGCATCAGGAAAGATTTCAGAACTTCACCAAATTTTCTGAAAGCTGTGAAATCATCTCCCTTGTCAAAAATCAGGCCATCTCCGGGTACTTCGCCAACATCGAAAGAACGAATGTCGGATTCAAGTTCTCCATGTTTCCTTGACGATGACCTCATGGATGAAGCTTTAATAGGTGATGGTGCAGATGGTTAACATAGCTGCTATATCAATGCGTAGCAGGGGTGCAATGCATTTCATTTTTGTAGTCAGTTTATTTTTGATCCATGGTTTGATCCATGTTTCATACCTTTATGCTGTCGTATAACTAATGGCTTCAGACCCATTCCGAAACAATCTGGGCTGTACAGTCATAGAAGGTGTTAAATGCTTGAAATTTTTTGTAGCAAAAGCAATGTGCTGATAAGCTGCGAGATCACAGCACTGCTGATCTGTTCCTGTTGTTTTTCAGAAACAGGGTTTCTCAAGACTTATCTCAGTTTTGTTCAATTGATTTTGTTTGCATTGACTATGTAGTATTTTAGCCACACATGGTGTTTAGACTTATTTGAGCTGCCACATCAGAAAACCAACAATCTGCATATGCGAAAACATCTCCGCAGACCAGCTTCGACGTAACCGCAAAACTGATCAGTGCCTGTTTTTCGCTACACAGATCCTACAATCCCTCTCCTTTAATCCAAAATCTCAAGACAAGCCTGCTTCTGTGACTGGCTTGTAATGAACCTGGTTGGAAACCCAAATTGTTGGTTTACTCACACGAAGGCTCATGGCACCCAATGTATTTCAGATGAGGTTAGATACTGTTAGCAGTTAAAGCAAAGTACTTAGTACTCTCAGTGTATTGCACACAAAGTCAACTTAAGCTGAGTATCAATGTAAAATAATTGACTACATAAATGAAATGCATAGCCTCAGCATCATGAAAAAACTACATGTTGGACAAAAACAATGGCACTGATCAGCTGGATCGTTATTTGCAGCTGATCAAAGTCTTGGTTTCAGAAGATTGGATAAATGAGCCAACATTTTGGTAGAAAAAACATTTTGCATATGCGAAAACAAAGGCGCAGATCAGCTTTGCAGTAGTGCGAAGCTGCTCAGCGCCTTTGTTTTCGCTACACGGATTGTACAATTCTATTTCTCCAGCCTCTGGCCATAGTCTGTGTTTGTACAGCTTGGTTTGTGTCAGACCTGTTCCAAAACCACATTGTTGGCTTTCTCATGAAGCAGCTCAAAGAGTGTATTTGATGATAATGCTAAATTTTTCGTACAGACCTATGTTGTGGGTACTCATTAAAATCTTCTCGGCGAGGTGATTATAATGAGTATCCACAATATATTTTCATGAAGAATGTTCAAATAATTATCTTTCAACTGTCTTCAATTATCGTCAAATGAGCTGTGTCATAAGAAAACAAACAATGTGGTTTACGAACAGGTCTGACACAAACCGAGTTGTACAATCACAGAAGATGGCTAGAAGTTGGAAATTTTTTATTTAGAATGGAGAGGAATTGTAGTATCCGTGTAGCAAAAACAAAGGCGCTGATCAGCTTCGCGGTTACCGCAAAGCTGATCTGCGCCTTTGTTTTCGCATATGCAAATGTTGGTTTTCTCATGACGATGCCCAAATACTTCTATCAAACCTTCTGTGTGGTTTTGGATTATGCAAAAACTGGTTATCTTATGAGGCTGTCCATATGTTGCGGCCCTGCATAGATTAACAGATCCTGATAGTGATAATAGATCTTATCATAGCTTTAGAAGTTGGATAAAAGCAAACTCATGGTTTTACATTTGTAAAGTATAACAACTTAAAAACCTAAGCATGGTTTTAGCATAACACCTTTGGTGATCAGACGTCATTTATCAAGATTTATGCACTTATGAATATAACAAGGCATTTGATTGGACAATATTTTCAAAATTTTGCAACATACTCAATATGCTGCGATATACCGTTGGAAACCCAAATTCATAAAGTAATATTCCTTTTGATTGGTCAACCTTGTGGCTTTGGTGTCAGTGAGAACACTCTGTGTAGGTGGAAAATATGATCTTTTCAATGATTAATATTTAAAAGAAGATGTATGAGAATAGTGAAAACGATATTTAATTTTGTTTAGGTATTATATTTATGTTCAGAAACTGCCTTTTTCGCATATCGCCTTGTCATAAAAATCTCTGGGTATATATGAGCCGGGTCATGAGAAAACAAGATTTTTTTTGGAAATGCGAAAAAGACGCAGATCAGCGGTGCAGTAACAGCACAGCTGATCAGCGTCTTTGTTTTTACTACATGGATAGTACAATATCTCTTCTTAAATCTGAAGTTTTAAGCTTCTAGCCTTCTTCAGGCTGGCTTGTTTAGAACGGAAGACTATTTTTCTCGTGTAGCCGGTAATATGCATCCCATTTGTCAAAAATTTGACCGCAGACGCCTTGTAAATTTTACAAGTAAAAGTCCTATGCCTAAAAATAATCTTGACCAGGGCTTTTTCTTTTATGAAAACTCAAGGTACTTGCACCATGCAAAAATGCAATTTATCTTTTTTTGGTGTGTTTAAGATAGAACAGCCAGACACAAAACAATTATAATAAACTGAAGTCAGAATACTTGGAAGAAGTTTGGGACAATTTTCAAAGAAAAGAATGAAAAAAGAAAGAGAGAAAAAGTGGGGGGAAAAAAAGACTTCGGAATGCAAGAGGATGATAAAAATGTTCTTCTTGAAGTGTCCAGGACAAGATGAAATGCATCAAGGCAGTTTCCAAACAATTTTGTTGGGAGAGTAGCTTTTTGTTTTTCTACAGGGTTACCATAAACAATGTGTTTTCTGACATTTAGTTAAATTACAGCACAATTGTTATCATGAAATTGAATTGATTCATGACAATTCTTTACATTTCAAAAACCAGAAAGGCACCTTAACTCCCCGTAGTGTTGGCTGTGTTTTGATATGACTGAAAGTTGTTAACTGGGATGTTAAAAATCTTATTTATGTAAAAATATCTGTTACACCATGATTTTTGTTTGAATTTTATGAACACACTGAGAAGATTATTTTTGTGGTAATTTAGGATTACCGTAAGTTTAGTCAGCTGTTGGTAAATTTGCAGAAAGCAGTTATAATTATGAGATGGTTACAGCGAGTACCCACATGTATTTTTGATGGAGAAATGAGTACTTACGAGATATGTTTTAAAGACATAACTGACAGAAGTATTCCTTAGTTATCATCAGCTATCATGACCATATTCTCACACTTGTTATCAGAAGATGACCAACGTGACTGGGAACAACTGACGCAGATATAATCAATATGCCTAGTATTCAAAAACCTGCATGGGAACAACTTTCTATAGATCAGAATGATCTGTGGAAAGTTGTTGTTCCACAGATCAGAGTATCTTTGGAAATTTGTTGTCGGACAGGTATTTATATCCTATTGTCATATTTTGATTTTATCCACATTGGTTGTTCTCTCAGTGGCGTTGGTTGTCTCT
The DNA here is from genome assembly GCA_964017185.1 of Rugalucina vietnamica. Taxonomy (NCBI): domain Eukaryota; kingdom Metazoa; phylum Mollusca; class Bivalvia; order Lucinida; family Lucinidae; genus Rugalucina; species Rugalucina vietnamica. The sequence continues at coordinate 5,514,049 of OZ024869.1, forward strand.
GAATACCCAGTGTGGTTCTGCTTCAACTGAGCCGCATTATTAGAAAACCAACAATGTGGTTTCCGAACAAGTCCGACACAAACACCGAGTTGTACAAGCACAGAAGGTGGCTAGAGGCTGGAATTTTTGGATTTAGAGGAATTGTATGATCCGTGTAGCGAAAACAGAGGCGCTGATCAGCTTCGCAGTAATTTCGAAGTTGATCTGCGTCTTTGTTTTCGCATATGCAAAGTGTTGGTTTTCTCATGATGTCGCTCAACTGTCTCTGATTCTGTTCATTTCAGGTCTCCATAGTCAGATAGTTATCTTAGTCATGGGTAAATACTAAAGCTAGTTGGCCAGATAGGAATGCTATCATAAGTGTGATGCAAAAACATAATCAAAATCTGCCTTAAGCTACCTATTGGCTGCACATTGGCTGAAACTTTCTTGCTTGAATCAAGAATTGCAAATTGTCAGAAGAATGATGCACTTGGTATTGGCAAACTGGGGTGTTTCCCTAGAAGCAGAATGGTTAAGTTAGTGACACCAATTTGGCTTCAATTGTGGAAACCCACAGTCAAGGAAACTCGTTGAATACCACAATTTTGAAAGATCACTGTTCTCTGGGATGTTGTATTGTTAATGTTCACAGATATCTGCTGCTGACAATGTCTGATGTTTCAAAACATTAGAGAGGGCCTCTGCCTCTTAAAAAATCTTGCCATGTACAAGATCATCCATAGATTTCCAAACCCAACACTAGAATTAAAGATAATTTATAAATCTTCAAAATTTCATGCTTACACATTTGAACAGGGTCATTTGCCTTTGTACAGGGTCACAAAAATGCTTAAAAAATCAAAATATCTTGAAGTTTTATGAATATAATCCTGCCATTTTTCACAAAATTGCGCTAAGGCCTAAAAAAAAAAATGTTATGTTTCCGATTTCATCATAAATTTAGCATAGGGTCGGTAGGTAGGCTTTTTTTTTTTTTTTTTTTTTTTTTTTTCCCTTGGAAAATCAGGATCGGTAGGTATTTTTTTTTTTTTTTGACCGGACTTTCTTCTTACCGCACATTTGACTCCAAATCGGAAACCTTTACACCGAGGATGGCCGTCTTCGTATAACAGGGATAACGGGACATTGTGCCGCAAGGCTTTTATTACATTTGAAGCAGGTATGTGGCTACATTTGTCGAAATAAATGGCGACTAATGTGCTTGGTCGTGACAACACACTACACAGTAGCCATGTTGTTGTTCTTGATCGTAATTGTTAAAGACCGAAAATATCCGAAAATCGGCGCGGACAAATTCTCGTAACGAAATGATTTTGACTTTTGATAAAAACCGGAATCGTTGAACAGGGTCGGTCGCCGACTTTTTTTTTTTTTTTTTTTCTGAGCGCTAAAAAAGTTGCAGTCGGCGCAGATTTTGACCAGTCGGTCGGGAAATCGGAAACATAACATTTTTTTTTTAAGCCTAAACTGATCTTTATAATAGCAAGATTGTGGTTTTCAACGAGTGTCCCTGACTGCACTGGTTGTAGAAATTAGTCTAACAGGATTTTGCATAAGCTCAAGCTAATTGAGGCAGATGTTAGTTTTGTTTGTGCAGCAGCACAAGGTATCATTTGAGCCGCGCCAGAAAACCGGTCTTTGGGGTTTCCGACCAGGTATGACTCAAAGCAGCCTGTACAGTCTCAGGAGAAGACTAGAAGAATCTTGTATTTAATAAGAAGAGAGATTGTACTATCTTTGCAGCGAAAACAAAGGCGCTGATCAGATGTGCAGTTACTGCACAGCTGATCTGTGTCTTTGTTTTCGCCTTGGAAATAACCAGGTTTTCCCATGACATGGCTCATGTTTGTCTGGTCAACTACATGTTTTGTTCTTGTTTACAATTTCAAAAGTTGAGTTTCTGTTTTTTACTATTTTAGTAGTCTATATTTTGTTGGGTGGGTTTTGATAATAACTTTGCTCATTTCTCTGTTAAAACATTTTGTACTTGAAGTTAGGAATGAGCTTGTTCTCATGACCTTGTATGAGCAATGAAAAAAAATTTCCTTTTGTTATCAAAACCCATCCATCATTGGCTACAATATTTGTTAATTATACCCCCCGCAAAACGAAGTTTTAGGGGGGTATACTGTTTTCAGCCTGTCCGTGATTCCGTAATTCCGTGATTCCGTCATTCCGTCAACATTTTGACATCTTTGCTGAATAACTTAAGTAGTTTTTGTCCAATGTTCTTCAAATTTTCAACACATCTGCACCATTAGACAACATATATGTGATATGAATTTAGGGGCCAAAGGGTCAGTTTTGCAAGAGTTATGAGACTTTTTAAACCTATACATAGAATGTTTGCCATAGGGCTAATAGTGCATACTTTGTGAAATCAATCCTCCTACAGCTTTCAATATTCTCTTTTGATACTTTGCAGATATGTGCCAGATATATTGAAGATATGCATGAAGAAGTATTATGCTGAAAAAATGAATTTTGACAAATTTACAGCATTTTGAACTTAGCCAATTTTCGATAATTGCCATATTCAATAATGGTTGGTAGTGCATAGTTTGTGAAATCAACTCCTCCTAGGGCTTTCAGTATTTCTTTTCAATACTTTGCAGACATGTTCCACACATATTGAAGATGTGCATGAAGAATTATAATGCTGAAAAAATAATTTTTGACAAATTTACAGCATATTTCAACATAGCCATTTTTTGACCATTGCTTATATACAATAGTGGTTGGTAGTGCATACTTTGTGAAATCAACTCCTCCAAGGGCTTTCAGTATTTCTTTTCAATACTTTGCAGACATGTTCCACACATATTGAAGATGTGCATGAATGATTATAATACTGAAAAAGTGATTTTTGACAAATTTAAATTATTTTTCAACATAGCCATTTATTGACCATTGCTTATATACAATAATGGTTGGTAGTGCATACTTTGTGAAATCAACTCCTCCTAGGGCTTTCAGTGTTTCCTTTAAATTCTTTGTAGATTTGTTCCAGATATATTTTAGATGTGCAAGAATAATTTTCATGCTGAAAATTTAATTTTTGACAAATTTACAGCTTTTATTTAACTTAGCCAATTTTTTACCATTTCTCATGAGAAACAATGATCATAGTGCATACAGTGAAATCAACCTCAAGCTTTCAATATATTCTTTTAATATCTTATAGATGTGACTGGCATACTGGGGATGTACATAAAGGATTATAATGCTGAAAAGATATCTTTGACAAATTTTCTGCATGTTTGACTTAGGAAGTTATTGGCCAGCTTCAGATAATTTTGCGGGGGGTATACTGAAAGCCTTGCTTGCAGCCAATTTCTAGTTTTATTATTGAAATGGACCACAGGAAAGAAAAGTCTTCAATAGATAAAAATATTGACAAACAGTTTGTAGCTTTAAAAAGTTTGATTTTTGGTCTACCGTTTACTTTTGCCTTTACACAATTTGGAAAAAATACTTCCTTTGGAGAATCAGTATAGTTTAGCATCAGAAAAAAGCTTCACTTGTCATGCTTGTGAAGTAACCAAATCATTTCTTATTGTACTTTTTTTTTTTTCAATTTTAGCGTTTCCTGTAGTGCATTTCTTGTTTCAGATTTGTTTTTCTCAACATAATAAAATATTTTCAGATGATATTGTATTTCTACTTCCAGTATTCAAAATATCAAGCTGTGTACTTGTACATGGGGGTGGGGGAGGATATTTCATACGATAAAAATATTTTCTCGTGTCTCATTACCCTTAAATGTCAATTGACTATTGTATTTGTGATTAAACGGAATTAAAACAAAAGAGGTACACAGTCAAGCCTAGTGGTATATGCATCAAACTGGTCTGATGTTTGTGGCTAGCACACTTCTTATTTGAATGGCTATTTACAACTTTTTCAATGGCCAAAACAGTGGGTATTTCTAAGGGAGTTAACTCAGGGGCATAATGCTTTGCACCATATTTGGGTTGGGTTTCGCCTTGGGGAAAGATGTTACTTTAAAATCATGTGTACATAACATGCACTTTAACTCATATAAGCCTGGCGTCCTTTTTGTGGGACATAGGCAAACAGAATAGCCCCAGATGGGACGCCGCAAAACGCGGCGTCCCATCTGGGGCTATTCTGTTTGCTTAGAGAAATTTCATCGAAAAATGGAATAAAAAAATAAAAATCACTCCTTACACCCCTAAAAATGAGAGTGGATTCACCCAAATGATAATGATGGGAGAATCCATTCGTCAAATATGGGTTAATGAATGCCCCTTGTACATCTTTAGAAAGAATCTACTCAGACCATCACAAAATGAATTTTGTATCAATTGCAATGAACAGATTTTCTGACTGATAAGCATGTGTTTCCACATTCTGATCTGGGTATTGTTGTTTGGCTCTTTCATTGCAAGTACAAACACACTCTGCATGCCAATTATCGATATTTGACCAACGCCGGAGTGAAATAGCTAACTCCGAGGCAATAGCCAACGCCTGAGGAACAGTGTGTGAAGGGCTGTCAACGAAACTATGAAAATATTTTATAAAGCAAGCGGATAATGTATTTGTAATGATAAGTTAATGTTGTAAGACGGATTTGCTTCCAAATAAAATTGACATCATTTTACAATACTTTGTCTGAAACATACAAACTACAAGAAAACACGCACAATTTTGGGTTTTGTCCGTCAAGATTGATTTAGAAGTCAACAATTCTTTAAAGTCAAAACTTTTCATTCTCTATTCATGCTATAATTTATAACTCATATTCGCTGTACAAACTGTTTTACTTAAAGCTCATTTCTGACGAAGCATTTAGACATTTTTCGCCACCAAAGACTCCTTGTGGAAAAAAGAATGGGATCGCCAACGCCGGAGGAAGGTTAGATATGGACATGACCAACGCCTGAGGATGATAACGTTTGCACAGAATGCTGATTCAAAACAAAAACTATTTTTACTCGACTTTTACTTGATAGAGTGATAGCAACAATATTTGGCAGCTACACCTGTATAATGATACATACGTGGAAGCACGTGCACGGTTGTGGATATACCGTGATGCATTTTTCTCCCGTATAAAGCACATACGAATGTCCATTACCATGTTTTAATACTATTCGTATTTAAAAAGCATGACATGAATATTTAAGTTATGCGTTGTAACGAAAGGTTTTCTGAATCAATATGAATGACTCGACCGAGTGAAACTGAACAATCTAAATGCCTGCAAAAGAAAATAAAATTGTGCTCTTTTAGTGTATGTTGCATTGCATGTCTGTGGCGAATCTAGCAAGCCATGAATTGTTTCAATTATTGCTCGTTTGTTTCTTCGTGTACAGAATTTTTTTTTTCGGATAAACTACGAATTTGAGACAATAAGTGTAACAAGATGACCTCAATTCTATGTGTAACAGAAACGTGCGCGCGCGATCCCACGCCAGAAGGTAAGCATCTTGTAGGAGATTATAGGCATTACAGACCATTATAGGGTGAAAGTAAATATGATAAATTGATAAAAAAAACCCATCAAATCTTGAGAACAAAATCGGGAGTCGTAGTTGGTCTCATCTCTTCTCTAACATTTCCTCCGGCTGCAGTCGTATCTTACTCCGGCGTTAACGTTACCCTCATTTCCTCACTAAAGAGGGTCTGTTAATTAAATGCATGAAAATGTTCAAAATATACCAAATTCAAGCGTGCTTTGGTTCTGTTAATGTCTGATATATATTGTTTCCTCCATATGCACAATTTCAACCGCGTTTAGCTGTTTACATTAGGTTGTTGTATTAACGTACATCTTTCATAAATTTATCAATAATACGAATATCTTTGCGCCTAAAATTGTTTTGAACAGCAAGCTCATTGTCATAGGGAGATATAGAATTAGGGAAACTGAGTAAAGAGCGTGTTTTTCCAACTTATTTTTACATTTTTATAAGAAGAGCACTCTCTATTTTCCTCAGGCGTAGGCGTTATCCTCGGAGTTGGCTATCCCACTCCGGCGTTGGTCAAATATCGATATTGGCATGCAGAATGTGACAAATCGAAAAAAAAATATAAAATCTTTATCGTGATAAAAACAAAGGTTGTTATATATCAACCTTAGGTTTCTTACATGCAGAAAACTTTTTTTTTTTTTTTTCGGAATAGCTCATATCTATATTGAAATATATCGACAGAGAATAAAAATGAATTTTATAATTGTACATAATGGGATTTAAATATACATGTATATATAGAACTAATTTTGTGATTTAAGCATTTGTTTTAATTGTACATAAAGTAGTTTATGACTGTTGTCAAACATTGAGAAAAATGTGTATTTTTTTGTACATAATTGTATGTATGGATAGTTACTATTTATAGCAAAATAATGATATGTAAATTATGATGGAGCTAAGTCAATCTATGTTGGAATTCCGTGTCATTGATAACGTATTGTACAGTGTTTGTCCATATGTCTGACTGCCTTAAAACTATAATACATAGTATAATGAACAACACCACAGTCTGGTGTTTTCATTTTAATTCCTTTCATCAGGGAAACATGTCCGTGTCATATATACCCTGTATATATAGAAAAACAGGTTAAGATGGGTGTACAATTTTTCTTGTTCTTGTTCCAAAACATAGATTGTGGGTACTCGTTAGAACCGCCTCACTGAGGCTTTTCTAACTTGTACCCACAATCAATTTTTTGAGCAAAAATATTAACTGCATGTATCAAATATTTTGAAAGAAATTTTCAGTTTTTAATCTTCAAGAAACATGTTTATTGCATGGGCATGTTTTCGTAATGGTACTACACCATAGCATGAACATGCAGCCATACAATGAAATAAAAAAACAAACTCACTGATCAGGTTTGGTTCTAACCTGGCCCCGAGTTTATAAGACTTTTTTCATGCTCAGCTCAGCTGAGATTAAAATTTATCCTGCACATAAATGTTAAAATGCCAACGATTGTTGGCATTTTTAGCTCACCTGAGCCATTAGGCTCACAAGGTGAGCTTATAGGATGGCCATGATCCGGCGTCCGTCCGTCGTCCACCATTTTCAAAGATCTTCTTCTCTGAAAGCGCTTAGCCAATCAAAGCCAAATTTTATTTGAAGCATCTATGGGAAGGGGGAACCAATGTGTTTATAAATAATCCAGGTCACATGACCAAGATGGCTGCCACGCCCATATATGGTAAAAACCCTTCAAAATTCTTCTTCTCCGGAACCACTGGACCGATTTCAACGAAACTTGGCATGAAGCATTGGGGACTAGAGTACTACAATGTCTTTATAAATTATGACCTTTGGATGACCTTGACCTATTTTACGGCAAGGTCAACATAGGTCGCCCATGCATTTGAATGGGGAAAATTGTTAAAATGTCATTTGAAAGGCAAATCTTGCAGGAAATGGGCAAATGGACTGAAGGTAGGTAATTCTGAAAAAAAATTGGACCCCAGTGGTTGGTCTGCCCCCACCTCGGGGCAATATACATGTTTATTACAAAAATATTCAAAGATCTTCTTCTCTGAAACCACTTGGCCAATCAAAGCCCAATTTTATAGGAAGGATCTATGGGAAGGGGGAATCAATGTGTTTATAAATAATCCAGGTCACATGACCAAGATGGGTGCCATGCCCATATATGGTAAAAACCCTTTAAAATTCTTCTTCTCCGGAACCTCTAGACCGATTTCAACGAAACTTGGCATGAAGCATCGGGGACTAGAGTACTACAATGTGTTTATAAATTATGACCTTTGGATGACCTTAACCTATTTTACGACAAGGTCAACATAGGTCGCCCATGCATTTGAATGGGAAAAATTGTTAAAATGTCATTTGAAAGGCAAATCTTGCAGGAAATGGGCAAATGGACTGAAGGTAGGTAGTTCTGAAAAAAAATTGGACCCCAGGGGTTGGTCTGCCCCAACTCGGGGCAATATACGTGTATATTACAAAAATATTCAAAGATCTTCATCTCTTAAACCACATGGCCAATCAAAGCCCAATTTTATAGGAATCATCTATGGGAAGGGTGAATCAATGTGTTTATAAATAATCCAGGTCACATGACCAAGATGGCCACCATGCCCATATATGGTAAAACCCTTTAAAATTCTTCTACTCCTGAACCAATGGACCGATTTCAACGAAACATGGCATGAAGCATCGGGGACTAGAGTACTACAATGTGTTTATAAATTATGACCTTTGGATGACCTTGACCTATTTTACAGCAAGGTCAACATAGGTCGCCAATGCATTTGAATGGGGAAAACTTTTAAAATGTCATTTGAAAGTGAAAGTCTTGCAGGATACGGGCAGTAGGACTGAATATTAATGATTCTGAAAAAAATTGGACCCCAGGGGCTCATTTGCCCAAGCCCCGGGGCAATATACATGTATATTACCATAATATTCAATATTCAAACATCTTGTCCTGTGAAACTGCATGGCCAATCAAAGCCAAATTTCATGTGAATCATCTATAGAATGGGGGAATCAATGTGTATGTAAATAATCAAGGTCACATGACCAATATGGCCGCCATGCCCATATATGGTATAAACCCTTCAAAAATCTTCTTCTCCAGAACCGGTGGATCGATTTCGAAGAAACTTGGCATGAAGCATCGATGACTCAAGTACTACAATGTATGTATAAACGATGACCCTGTGATGACCTTGACCTATTTTATGGCAAGGTCAACATGGGTTGCCTATGTATTTGAATGGGTAACCGTAAACTGTTAAAATGTCATTTGAAGGGAAAAACTTGTATGGACAGTATATTGATTATTCTGAGAAAAAAAAATGGACCAAGGGCTTCATCTGCCCCTATACTGGGGCTATTTTCTATAACATTCGTATATTCAGCAGATCTCAGGTGAGCGTTTACAGGACCATTGGTCCTCTGGTTTGAAAACTATTGCGGCCTGAGACCTGAAAAGTGGTAGATGCAAACAACTAATGGAGTAGATGAAGGTTTGTGATTAATTTAGATCAAGGACATCTCTTAACCATGGCCATGGTCTGTTGTCCATACACACTTTTCAAACATTTTCATCTCTGAAACCCCTTGCGCCAATCAAAGTGAAATTTTATGTGGAGCATCCATGGGTAGGGGGAGAAGAAAGTTTGATCTTGAAATCCGGGTCACCTGACCAAGATGGCTGCCATGCCCATATCTGATAAAAACCACTCAAAAATCTTCTTCTCCAGAACCAGCTGGCCAATTTTTACGAAACTCAGTATGTAGCATTTAGGACCTCAGTCCATCATAGCTTGTACATATGATGACCCTAGGATGACCTTGATCTATTTTACTGTAAGGTTAATTTTGGAAACATAGGCTTTTACATCGAAAAAGTCATAACTAGGTCTCAGGTGAGCGTTTACAGGACCATTGGTCCTCTGGTTTGTTCATCCTTATTGTCAGAAGAGCTTTTTTCTGAGTTAGTTTTTTGGTTAAGTGACATTGGGAATTAGAACTTTTTGATGGAAATCAGTAAACGGTTTGTTCGTAACATTTTTGGCTATTTTTGATCAGATGTTTTTATATGAGGTTAAAATTTGGCAGAATCTGACTTTTCACGGAGTTAAACAACTGAGAGAATGCAGGGTGAAATGTTCTGCTTTAGGTCCAGTGCATTCAATTTTATCAAATTCTGAAATTAACATTTCGTAACTTGTTTGACAAATTGATTTTATGAACAAATCTTTTGTTAAAATCGTAAAATGATCAACAGCAGAACTCAAGCTGTGTCACAGGAAAGCTTGCATGGTTGCATGTTGAACATGAAGAATTTAATCAGCAACCTTGAACACTTAGCGACATACAAATATATGTATTTTGATTCCTTTACGTCAAGAGAGTAAAATTGTATACCTCTAGCCATCTGCTGTTGTTTATGCCCTGGGTGTTGTAGGACTTGATAGGAACTCTCGAAGACATTTTCTGATGAACAGGCACATTAAATGTTCTAGCAGCAACAGAATTTTGTGATCCTATCTTACCACTGGATTTATTGCTTTAGGTTTTAGTTAAGCCTTGTTATGAGAATAAAGGATTTTTGCATTTGCAAAAACAGAGGCAGATCAGGTTACTGCACAGCTAATCAGCGCCTTTGTTTCCACCTCCCGGATTATTAGTCACCCTTCTACTTAAATAAAAAGTTTCTACTTCTAGCTATCTTCTGTGTCTGCTCAGCCCGTTTTGTGTCGGACCTGGTCGGAACCACCGAAGTCCAGTTTTCTCGTGCCACGGCTCAGGAATGGAGACAGATTGCCTATATTATTGATGTGGTCCTATCATTTTAAGGCAAGAATCAATGTTGAAGATCCTCTTTCGATACCACTCAAAACTGAACAAAAGGCTTTAGCAACAGATGTGTTGAAAATACGTAATTAAGGAGATTAGTTTCTAGCATGTAATTGCCATGAAACAATTCTATCTCCGATAACAATGGTAAAGAGATAAAATTTTCTGTTTACAAAAGGGGCGTTAAGCTGTTACCATAACTAACGGAATCAAATATTTCAGTTTATAGAGTTGACTGATTTTCTGAAAAACACATTATGCTTAATTAGACTCATGCGCGGATCCAGAAAATGTTCTCAGGTGGGGTCCCAATTCCAAGAAGGGGTCTGACGGAAAATTTCAACATGGCAAAAATTAATAATGGCAATTCCATTGGGGTCCGGACCCCCTGTCCCCCCCTCTGGATCCACCCATGAGACTTGACTGGTCTGGAAAACATTAAGGATGGACAAAGTTTTGGCATTAAGCTGAGAATATGAATCATGATCCAGATTGTGACGTCAAATGCCAAGACTATAAATATACATATAAGCCATAAACTGTCTTTGGACTTTCCAACAGTGTCAGACACGCTTGACGCTGCACAGACAAAACATTTGCAAGAAGTATGAAATTTCAGATTCTTGAGGTGAAGGGTTTTACTAATTTTGTCGTGTAAGCAAAGCTGTTGATCATAAGGCAATTTAGCATATGCAAAAACAGTAATTGTTGGTTTTCTCATGCAGAGGTTCAGATGATATTTTCTGTGATGCTTCATTAACGAGCTAGGAAGCTGCTTCTAGAACCGAACAATTAATTGGTAAATGGCAGCGGACAAAGGGTGAAAATTGTGGCCATTTAAAATTGATTTAAATCCTCCAGTTATTTCTTTACTGACCATTAATCCTCATGTTTTCTGTTTATTTTGTCTACCTGTCCGTTGAACTCATTATTTTTATATTTGGTTGAGGCTAGCTGGATGACTACCTTATTAGGAAAGAGCTAGTCATCTTGCTCTTCGGCAGCCCCTGTGGCTGAGCGGTTTGGAGCACTGTTTCTTAATTGATCATCTCACCGCTGTGTCTGGTGTGGGTTTGAGCCCTGCTCTGGCTACATGTGAGACAAGCCAATTTCTGCTTGCGGGTGTGCCAGGTGGTTTTTCTTGGGGTTCTCCCGTTTTCGCCCCACCTGCTGATTGGCCCGTCGCATATGAGCTGAAATAATCTTGAAAGGGACGTAGAGCTGAAAAAAAAAAATCTTGCTCTTCATGCATGTTGTAACATTTTTGTGCTGTTATATATATACTGTACTTTCTTGTTGAATTAAGCCCTTTTATGAAAACTCACTGCACTTCTCATTTCCGCTGTGATTGTTGTGGCAAAGTTTTTAAACTATCAAAAAAAAATTCCTTGGCATCCACAGTACTGTTATCATGGCATGATATGTTTGCTTACCCCAATCCCCTGTGTTGTCTGTCCTAATTTCATCACAGTGAACTGAAACATGGCTGCCATGCCTGGGAGCATAGTGTTAACGCTATACAATAGGCTATAAATATTCTTGAATTGCATCATAGAATTGCAGCACATCTGATATACTGTACGTCAAAATTGAGTTAGTGACATGTTATTTTGCCATTTATGATTTCAAAAACATAATGTAAGTAACCTAGTTTTTGCGCAGTCAGTTGCTGACAATCTGAGTGCATGACTGTGGTAATTATGAGTTCCTGGTATATTTTGAGTGGTTTCTTTCACTGTTTGAGAACAATCTCAAGTGGATTAAGGGTATATTTTTTGCTAGCTCAATCAGATTCTCATCAAGACAATACCACGCTTCTCAAATGTCCGTACCACATCCTTGAAGACTGGACCTTATCATGTCCTTGCTGTTCCTAACACATCAGGTCCCTACCACGTCCTCAATGTGTTATTATTACAGTCCCCTTAAGCCAACATTTGTGTTGTATATCATTTCATTGAAATTGAAACATGAACGGAGAAGTACTCTTACATTTACTCTCCTTCAAGGACAACATGATTTACTTGGTGTGCTGTTTCGCAAAAAAGACTAAATCGGGATGAGTGTGTCACTACCAGACTTAGCTGAAAGAAGGCTTCTTTATGGACATTAGGCTGATGCGAGGATGGACACGGCTGGTAATGTTGTAAGGAACAATCAAATGGTTATGCAAAGGTTGGCCGTACAGAATCTTCCGAAAATGAGTAAGGGGAATCACCAGAAATGAGCCGCGTCATGAAAAAACAGATTTTTGCATATGTTAAAACAAAGGCACAGATCAGCTGTGCAGTAACTGCACAGCTGATCAGTGCCTTTTTTACAGCCCCGCTTTGAAAAAGTGGGGCTATACTGGATTCACCCTGTCCTTCCGTTGTTCCGTTATTCTGTTATTCCGTCCTTCCGTCCTTCCGCCATTCCATTGAGAACCAGTCGTTAGACTTTTACCAAATTTAGCATATGCATCAATATTGACAATATCTACTTACGTGTAAATGCATGTAATTTTCCCCAAATTTGCAATAGAATTATTGCCCTTCGATTGCCCTTCATTAATGCCAGAATTTCGTTCCGCTCAATATCTTGAGAACAAATTGACAGAATCTGATCAAATTTTGTATGCACATCAACATTGACAAGATCTAGCTTGGGATTGTTGCCCATAAAATTTTGCAAAATTTTGATGGAGTTACGGCCCTTGATTGACGTCAGAATTTTATTTCCGCTCAATATCTCGAGAATGAATTGACAGAATCTGACCAAAATGTGTATGCACATCAACATTGACAAGATCTAGCTTGGGATTGTTGCCCGTCATTCTATGTTAAATTTTGATGGAGTTATGGCCCTTGATTGACTTCAGAATTTTGTTTTTGCTCAATATCTTAAGAATGAATTGACAGAATCTTACCAAGTTTTATATGCACATCAACATTGACAAGATCTAGCTTGGGATTGTTGCGTGACATTTTTTTGCAAAATTTTGACGGAGTTACGGCCCTTGATTGACGTCAGAATTTACTTTCTGCTCAATATCTTGAGAACAAATTGACAAAATTTATCCAAAATTTGTATGCACATCAACATTGACAAGATCTAGCTTGGGATTGTTGCCTGTCAATTTTGACGGAGTTACGGCCCTTGATTGCGGTCAAAATTTTGTTTCCGCTCAATATCTTGAGAATCGACAGAATCTAACCAAATTTTGTATGCACATCATTGCCCGTCATTTTTTGCCAAAATTTGACAGAGTTAAGGCCCTTAATTGATGTCAGAACTTTGTTTCCGCTCAATATCTTGAGAAGGAATTGACAGAATCTAACCAAATTTTGTATGCACATCAACATTGACAAGATCTAGCTTGGGATTGTTGCCCGTCATTCTATGTTAAATTTTGATGGAGTTATGGCCCTTGATTGACTTCAGAATTTTGTTTTTGCTCAATATCTTAAGAATGAATTGACAGAATCTTACCAAGTTTTATATGCACATCAACATTGACAAGATCTAGCTTGGGATTGTTGCGTGACATTTTTTTGCAAAATTTTGACGGAGTTACGGCCCTTGATTGACGTCAGAATTTACTTTCTGCTCAATATCTTGAGAACAAATTGACAAAATTTATCCAAAATTTGTATGCACATCAACATTGACAAGATCTAGCTTGGGATTGTTGCCTGTCAATTTTGACGGAGTTACGGCCCTTGATTGCGGTCAAAATTTTGTTTCCGCTCAATATCTTGAGAATCGACAGAATCTAACCAAATTTTGTATGCACATCATTGCCCGTCATTTTTTGCCAAAATTTGACAGAGTTAAGGCCCTTAATTGATGTCAGAACTTTGTTTCCGCTCAATATCTTGAGAAGGAATTGACAGAATCTAACCAAATTTTGTATGCACATCAACATTGACAAGATCTAGCTTGGGATTGTTGCCCGTCATTTTTTGCCAAAATTTGACAGAGTTAAGGCCCTTGATTGATGTCAGAACTTCGTTTCAGCTCAATATCTTAAGAACGAATTGGGGGAATCTTACCATTTTTTACCTGCATCAACATTAACAAAATCTACCTTGGGATTGTTACCTGTCATTGTTTTTCTCACCCTGGAAAAAAGCTCAGAAGCGGGGCTATAGTCAGATCCTCTGACAGTTCTAGTTTTCGCTACACAGATAGTACTATTCCTCTTCTACTTATGTCCAAGATTTCAAGCAACTGGCCATCTTCTGTAGCTGCACAGGCCGGTTTGTGTCAGACCTGGTGGGAAACCCTGAAGACCGGTTTTCGCGCATGACGGCTCAAATGTCAACAGTCAAGTAAGTACACTGTAACACATGCTGTTGTTGACTGGGACGCTGTGCTTGATTTGGGTGCAGGGAGCATGCCTCCGGGGAGAGCATTCCTGTACACTGGAACAAATGACAGGCTGTATGTCCAAGGCAGATGGGTTAAATCCAAATTGCTGTCATTCGTATTGTAAAGGGCAATCATTCCTGTTAGGGATAACTGATGTCATAAGGGGCAACAAATAGTTCATGTTGACTGATTTTGTTTCAGTGATAAATCGGAACTGATGATACAGCGCAATTTAAACTGTTGAACAGAATGTATGTTTTCTGTGGTGGTTCTTTTGGTTTTATGTCTTGGTGTGTAAAAAATTTTTTGTGCTGTTGGCGCCTTATGTATGTTTTCATATTTTTAGTTAAGTTAAGGTAACTGAGTGGCCACCTATTGGGAAAATAGCTGCTCATTCGGCTTACGATATGTTTTATGGTGTGAGTACCTGATTGTTAGTTTGGTTTTTTCCCACCTCGGTTTTTGGAGTGGGAGTCTTTTTCTGATCTTTGCCTACTTGTACCTTTTTACAACCATGAAAACTGATTACACAAACAGTACAGTATCTTTTTTTGTTATTTTCCTTATTTTTGCTCAAAACATAGATCGTGGGTACATATTAAAACCACCTTGATAAAGAAAGTTCTCATGAGTTTCCAAAGTCTAAAAATGTTTTAGAGCAAAATAAGAAATTATGTAAACCAGTGTACACCCTAGTGTTACCCACTGGCACCTGATCAGTTTGTTCAGACCAAGAGTCTATATTAGAATATAGATTCTTGGTCTGAGCAAACGGATCAGGTGCCAGTGATTTTACTGTATAAGAGTTGGGTGTATTGGGTTATATATTTTACAGACATGGTATCCTGCTGTCAAAATTGGACTGATCTGGGGTAGAAGCTTAGGGCACTATACTTCAGTGGTCAACTGCATTCCCTGATGGATGGTGTGGGCACTGCTTAAACAGGTATAGTTGAGTCCTGTCATGAGATACTGTACAGGCTGGTTTGTATCAGAACTGGTCAGAAACACGGAATACTGTATTCTTGCTATGCAGCTCAGAATTGACTACTGATTTTGGATTGTATAACATATCCTCAAATGCCCTGTGACACATGTTCCTTACAAGCCTAATCATCCTTTGGGATCAGTTTTCTGTTTGATTTTGGCTGATAAGTCCTGAAGCAAAGATGTATGGTTATATTCTCCTCCATATTGTTTGATCCAATCCGAGTCTTGTAGCTCTTTACTTTGTTGTGGAACATCTTTTGCTGCTTTGTCCATAGTGGGCCAGATTCACCATCACAATTGATTCCTTGCGATTATTTATCAGTTTTTTGGTTTGATACTTCACAAAATTGAGAATTTTTTTATGCGCAGGCTTTTGTTATTTTAATCTCTCAAATCTGGTAAATAATTCTTGGCCACAGCTGTGACCAATCAACAGATTTGTTACTGGAAACTTGGCTAAAATTTAAAAACGCTCATTTAAACAGTTAAGGTGCATTTTTGATGATAATTGAAGGATAATTTTGTTAATTTCTTCCTTAAGATGGATGATATGGTGCTAAATAGAATCGCCTCGATGAGGCAATTTTAATGAGACCCAATAAAATAGATTTCTATCAACTATACGCAAAATATATTTGTCCAATTTTCATTAATGAAGCACATTTGAGCCGCGTCATGAGAAAACTGGATTTTCGCCTGTGCAAAAAACAGGCGCAGAACAGCTGTGCAATAAATGCACTACTGATCTGGGCCTTTGTTATCGCTACAGGGATAGTAAATGTCCTCCTCTACTTATACCCCAAATTTCAAGATTCTAGCTTTCTTCTGTCGCTGCACAGGCCGCTTTGTGTCAGACCTGGTTGGAAACTCCGAAGACCCGTTTTCTCGTGTCATGGCTCATTTCTCAGTTATCCCAACGCCTTATATGAGGCCACGTCTTCCAGTCCATTCTCATTGTGGGCTACAAGAGACGCGAGAGACAAGTAAAGAAAATCCCACTCTGATGTAACGATAAACAAGTCAAGATTTTTTAAAAAGTGATAAGTAATTAAGAGACTTGTGAAGTCCATTTTGGACAATGGTAAGGTATAGACTTCCTTACCTAATCGTGATACTATGGATACTGAACTTTGGACCGACTCATGGGCAAGAACAGTAAGTTTTTCTTTTTGGAATGAAATTTTATAATTTTGCTTTAAATAATTAGGACTTTTAAAATTAAAGCAAAATTATAAAATTTCATTAATGGCATTTCAAAGAAATTTTGCTATTTGATTATCAAAAATGAATGATGTAAATACACTCATTTAAATCAGCTAATTTCAAATACATGTAACATTCAAGTGATTTTGATAATGATTAAATGTTCAAGTATTTAAAAAAATCTTTTATCCATTTTTATAGCGATTTCATACTTAAAATAAGTTAAGCCCCTTTCCAATTTTTCTCCATCATAGCCGTAATGTTAAATTGCCTAAGTTTAACAGTTTATTTTGGAAATTTTAAAAGCGATAGGGAACTCTTACAAAATTCAAGTTAGACAACATCAACTAAAGCATGATTACACAAATCAAGTTGAAATACAGATTGTCTTTTGATAAGTGCTTCATTATCCGAGAGTGTCCAGATTTTTGCCAATTTTACTAGAGGGATAATAGGGAGCTTCTACTGAAATGTGTCATTCTATAGAAAACATACTGAAATATATGTAAATCATCCAATTTTTCGAAGAATAGTTAAAATGGCATGACTGTATAAATTTTCATTCAGTCAAAAGTTATGACAAAACGAGTTTGGGGGTTTTTGCAGTAAGTCTATGAGAAAAGTTTTAGCTGGGGCATAACTTATTTTGATAAGTTTATTTTAGTCATTTTTCGATTTTGATAAAAGTGATATTTGCCTAAGAGGAGATAAATCCAGTTCTTGCAGTTTGTTTTATAAAACTGATATAAAAATAATGAGGTATACTGGTATTTAATTTTATTTTTTTTTAACAAATTAACTTCATATTTGCTAACTTTTTTTTATTGGGATGATAGAAAGTATACTACTTTATTGTTCATATTATGAATTCAGAGTCACAACAAGCATTGAGCAAATACATGCACATACAATGAAAAGAAAAATAACAAAATACAAAAGTATTTTAGATCATTTTAAATTAGTGTTTTCCATTCTGGAATTATATTAATAATTTAATTTTCAACAACTAAGTTTCTGACATGATATCAAAAAGTGAAGTTCGTCTTCTACTAACTCAAGTGAACATAATTTACAAATTTCTTTCTAATTTTGCTGTATCTGCCATTTTCGATTTCTAGTATTACTGCTTTCTTTTTATTCAGACAAGTTTATTCGTTTGTAATACTGTAATGTTTTAGGGCGATTTGACTTTTTCTTTATTTAGTTTGATGCATAGATTAAAAACAAAAAGTTCTAAAAAGTAGTCACAATTTGCATATCAGAGCAAAAATAATTTACTCTAATGTACATGTGTACATTGCAGTTTAACGAAGAAGAAAATTATAGTATAAAGTCCAATTCGCATGCGCCAAAAATACACGTGTGTAAATATACTCCGGGGTGCAAATTTTACTCGGGCTAAGCAAATGGCGCATGCGAACGCAAATACACACCGGAGTATATTTACATGTGGGTAAATTTACTCCTGGGTCTGACCAGATGCAAATTTTATTTTTACACAGGTGTTAATTTACTATTATGTCCCATGTGAACGCAAAGTAAAATTTACCCATGAGTATTTTTATTTCAAGTCAACATTCTGCTTTTAGATAACAAATTTTCACATTTTTTTGTTCTTAACTCATTATATAACAGTGGAAACTGTTGACATTGTTGCGAAGTAAGAGTTTATTGCCATTCAACACATTTTAGATCATATGGAGTGCAAACAGCCATGCTATTCATCATTCTTGGTGAGATTTCTTGGGGCATTTTAACAGTAATTCCTTGTGAAAGGATGATAATAGGGAACTGTATAACTGCTAAGATTGAGCCTTACCATTACATGATTCTCCTCTGCTGCCAGAGTCCTACAAGAACACCTTGAAGCAGCCTCTTCTTGTTTGTAAATACAGAAAACTTAAATGAACAGGTTTGAATCCAGAAATTATTCATTTACATACAAAAATACTCCTGGTGATAAAACCCACGAGAACGCAATTTAAATTTACTCACAGGTTGATTTGCACACCGGAGTATATTTACATACCGGAGTATATTTACATGCGTGTATTTTTTGCGCATGCAATTTGGACTTTAGGCTTGACAGGGTATAATGATTCGATCTTTGATGAGTGTTATTCATATAAATAAATGCCCCCTCACATCCCACTTTTACATGTTAAAATTGGGGTGTACAAGGGAATACATTTTTTCTTATGTTTGGTCCAAAACATAGATAGTGGGTACAAATTACAATAGAACCGCCTTGCAGAGGCAGTTCTATGGTGTATCCAAAATTAATGTTTTGAGCAAAAAAAAAGAAAAATATCAGAATTTTTTACATGTTAAAAAATTTGTACTATTCAGTGACATGGGTTTGTAATGATGTGTTTCAGGCAGCACTGGTGCAACACAACAATAGATGTGGAGGTCACCACAACAGACAGTTGCACTAGGGCTCTGACGTATTTGATGAACCCCACAATAACTTGGAGGCTAGCCAACTACAGTAATACCAATGATCAGATGGTACAGGTCTTGCAGTATTTGAGAATGAATGAATCCACGGCGCCAAACTGTACATTTGTAAGGTAAGCCTTCTATTGAAACAATAAAAAACATAAAAAATTCATCAATGACTACAATGACTATTTCTCATGTGTAAATAGCTGTTTTTGGTCACTAAATTAATCCTGATGCTCCTTGCATGAAATTAGACTGAGCCAAATGTTAATGACAGGAAAGTCCATTTGTCAAAAAAAAGGGTTAAAAGAAATGAGCCACATCATGAGAAAACCAGAATTTTGCCTATGCAAATGCAAAGGCACAGATCAGCAGCAGTGACTGCACAGCTGATCAGCGCCTTTGTTTTCACTACATGGATAGTACAATTCCTCCCCTACTTATACCAAACATTTTAAGATTCTAGCTTTCTTCTGTGGGTGTATAGGCCGGTTTGTGTTGGACCTGGTCTGAAATCGCGAAGACCGGTTTTCTCGTGTGTCCGCTCAAATGAAATTCTCTGTACAAATGTCTTGCAGTAAACAACCGGAGGATGTCGCTGAGTGTTGTAATGGATGGACAGGACCAATGTGCACAGAAGGTTCGTATATTTAAGGAATAACTTTTCATTTGGGGCAGTATATCGTCAGATTTAGGGTTGGAAAATTTAATAACGTTAAATAATGCGATACGTCAGCGGAGCAGTAAAACATGATTTCCAACTGTATATATGATTATATAGCACCCCAATTGAAAAATTTTGAAAATTGTTATCCCCATTCTATCTATAAAATGCATTGTTTTTCACGCAAAAAAGAGCGTCACGAGCAATGTATAACCACGACGTTAACCAATCACAAGCGACGTTGCTCATGACTTTGGGTTTCTGATATACGTTGCAAAATTTTGATGTTATCCAATCAGACACATACATTAGACATTTAGAATTATGTATTAAAACTATGAGGACTGTTATGACTAGCAATTTTAAAGTACATGTATTCACCAATTTTGCATTGTCGGCTGGTTTCCAGTTTACAAAAAAATCAATATTGGAAATACAGGTAACCAAAACCACCCTGACCTCAAGGTCAGGGTGGTTTTGGTTACCTGTATTTCCAATATTGATTATTTATAAGCTGGAAATCAGCTGATAATGCAAAAATGGTAAATCATTTTTCATTGGCTCCATTATAGCTTCACTAAATTGCAGCTGCTGGAGAGTATTAAATTAAGATACTGTCATTTACAGAAAATTAAATTTGTTTTAATAAAAATTGATATTTTAAAGTCTATTGAGTCATTTCTTGATAATTTTTAACAAAATGTGTTTGCGATTAAAGTTTTTATTCATAGTCTGGATTGTTAATTTCAGATTTTCTGTTCCTTTACTTTGGGCCACAGTATTTTTAGTGGTTTGAGAATTACCAGGGCCCAGTTGTTCAAAATTAATGACATCGTTAGTTAACAATTCATTAAAATTTCAAACATGAATATTACAAATACACTGTATATTTTTAATAACAAAAAATAACAGTGTATTTGCTTATGTAGTCCCATTTACTTAACGAGTTGAACGTTAAGCAAACAAAGTTTTGAGCAACTGGCCCCAGAACATCCAAAAATGAAAAGTTTTAAGCAATGGTCACTGTTATGTTTTGTTTGATTGTCCTTTCCTGAATTGATTATTCTTGCTAACATATTTTCCTACATTCTAGGAAACTGTAGTTTGCCGTGTCATAACAACGGGACCTGTGATGGGGACAATAATATTTGTCTTTGTCCAGAGGATTATACAGGAGCACAATGTGAAGAAAGAAGTAAGTGCCTCTTTTTCCTTATATAATTATATGAGCCTCAACATGAGAAAACAGGATTTTGAATATTTGTTTTAAAAAAACGATTGCTCCCTTAAATATAAAATAAAATTTGAAAATTTGGATTTTTCGAGCTTTTGATAGCTAGCATAAAATCTACTTGACTGCCCGAAGGCCCCCTTTTGTCAGATCCGCTCTCAGTGGGGCGGACTAGTACAGTGGTAAGCTTCACAGACTTTGGACAAGGCCCTGGTCCCTGGTTTGAGTCCTGTCCCAGTTGCACTTCATTGTGGCCTTGTTCAAGTCACATTTCCACAGCTCAGTTTGTATTATGTTCTAAGTTAGTTGCAATAAATCACACTACTGATCTTATATTACTTGTTGAATATGGCATTGTCAGACTAAATAAAGATTCATTTATTCATTTTAGTGAAGTTTTACCACTATGTCAACTGAGAAAACTGGCTCTCTGTGAAAACATAGACGCAGATCAGCTATACAGAAATTGCATCCCTTTGATTTTGCTTCATGTATTGTACTGTTCCTCTTCTACTTACATCTGAAATTTCAAGCTTCTAACCATCTTCTGTGCCTGTACGGACAGGTTTGTGTCAGGCCGTATCAGAACCCCCAAAGACTTCTCTTCTCGCATCACAGCTCATTTTTTTCTGTTGAATATGAAAATTTTATTTTACAGTTAAGTATTACCACTGTGTCAACTACACGGCAGAGGAGCAAGCTGACATTGATAATGGTGAAAATGAAGAGAGTGTTTGTGAATCCATACCAGCCCAGGTGTACACAAATGGTCGTAACGCAACATACTATCCTGGTTGTGTAGGTCCTGATGAGTCAGTGTGTATGTGTTGTGCAGGTAGGTCAAGTTGAAATTGCATCTTTTCATCAGAATTACATGTCTATGAAATGTATACCCCTTACACCCCTTGTTTTTGTATAGTAAAACTTGGGTGTTCCGGGATCAACATTTTGTTTCTTACTTTTGCGCCTAGACACAGATTGTGTGTATAGCTCGATTTTGACCTCAGACACGTCAAAAGATTGACGAATCTACCTAATAGCACGTAAAAAGATATTCAGATTGTAACACAGTACAAACACTTACTGTGTATGCAACTGAAGTGTAATGAAAAACTTCGTACAGAGTTACCTTTCACGAACTACTTGGTGGACTTGTCGATCTTTTGACATGTCTTAGGTCAAAATCAATCTTTACATGTATTCATTTGCTAGTTTGTCATGATTGCAACAGTGTTTAAAAAAATGGAAAATACACCTTTGCATCTGATGTTTTCTGTGGATGTGGTTTCTGTATTCTTTCAGAAAACGAGCCAGATGAGCAGTACTGCTACACCAACAATATATGTCACGGGAAGAAGGTCGAAGGTTTCGCGTTCAATACAGTTGGTCATGACTATTGTTGTGAGATTGGGGGCGTTGGCTGGGGTACACAGGGAGGTCGTTGTGACGTTTGTAACACAAGTAAGATTATTCGCCTAACAAATTATCCCTGGCATGTCATATGAGCTAAACCTATAGATAACTTACATTTATAGCACTCAGGTTGGTACCTGCGTAAGTTATTATAAATATGAAATTTTGGTGGGCTCTGAGTGAATGTTTGAGAGTCTTTTTTAGCTCACCTGAGCCGAAGGCTCACAAGGTGAGCTTATAGGATGGCCATGATCCGGCGTCCGTCCGTCCGTCCGTCGTCCGTCGTCCGTCCGTCGTCCACAATTTCAAAGATCTTCTTCTCTGAAACCCCTTGGCCGATCTTGTTGAAATTTTATGTGGAGCCTCCTTGGGTAGTGGCATTTCAAGTTTGATCGCGAAATCCAGGTCACTTGACCAAGATGGCCGCCACGCCCATATATGGTAAAAACCCTTCAAAAATCTTCTTCTCCAGAACCGGTGGGCCGATTTCCACGAAACTTGGTATGTAGCATCAATGACCTCAGCCCATCATAGTTTGATAAAATGATGACCCTTGGATGACCTTGACCTATTTTACGGCAAGGTCAAATTTGGAAACATAGGCTTTTACATGGGAAAAAGTGAAAACTATGGATTTTTTGAAAACTATTGCAGCCTGAGGCCTGAAAAGTGGTAGATGCAAACAACTAATGGTGTAGATGAAGGTATGTGATTAATATAGGTCAAGGTCATATCTTGACCTTGGCCAGTCTGTTGTCCATACACACTTTTCAAAGATCTTCTTCTCTGAAACTGCTTGGCCAATCAAAGTGAAATTTTATTTGGAGCATCCATGGGTAGGGGAGACGAAAGTTTGATCGCGAAATCCAGGTCACATGACCAAGATGGCGGCCACGCCCATATATGATAAAAACCACTCAAAAATCTTCTTCTCCAGAACCGGTGGGCCGATTTCCACGAAACTTGGTATGTAGCATCAAGGACCTCAGCCGATCATAGTTTGATAAAATGATGACCCTTGGATGACCTTGACCTATTTTACGGCAAGGTCAAATTTGGAAACATAGGCTTTTACATAGGAAAAAGTGAAAACTATGGATTTTTTGAAAACTATTGCAGCCTGAGGCCTGAAAAGTGGTAGATGCAAACAACTTATGGAGTAGATGAAGGTATGTGATTAATATAGGTCAAGGGCATCTCTTGACCTTGGCCAGTCTGTTGTCCATACACACTTTACAAAGATCTTCTTCTCTGAAACTGCACGGCCAATCAAAGTGAAATTTTATGTGGAGCATCCATGGGTAGGGGAGACAAAGTTTGATCGCGAAATCCAGGTCACATGACCAAGATGGCCGCCACGCCCATATATGGTAAAAACCACTCAAAAATCTTCTTTTCCAGAACTGGTGGGCCGATTTCCACGAAACTTGGTATGTAGCATCAAGCACCTCAGCCCATCATAGTTTGATAAAATGATGACCCTTGGATGACCTTGACCTATTTTACAGCAAGGTCAAATTTGGAAACATAGGCTTTTACATAGGAAAAAGTGAAAACTATGGAATTTTTTGAAAACTGTTGCAGCCTGAGGCCTGAAAAGTGGTAGATGCAAACAACTTATGGAGTAGATGAAGGTATGTGATTAATATAGGTCAAGGTCATCTCTTGACCTTGGCCAGTCTGTTGTCCATACACTCTTTTCAAAGATCTTCTCTGAAATTTTATGTGGAGCATCCATGGGTAGGGGAGACGAAAGTTTGATCGAGAAATACAGGTCACATGACCAAGATGGCCGCCACGCCCATATATGGTAAAAACCACTCAAAATCTTCTTCTCCAGAACTGGCTGGCCGATTTCCACGAAACTTGGTATGTAGCATCAATGACCTCAGCCCATCATAGTTTGATAAAATGATGACCCTTGGATGACCTTGACCTATTTTACGGCAAGGTCAAATTTGGAAACATTGGCTTTTACATAGGAAAAAGTGAAAACTATGGATTTTTTGAAAACTATTGCAGCCTGAGGCCTGAAAAGTGGTAGATGCAAACAACTAATGGAGTAGATGAAGGTATGTGATTAATATAGGTCAAGGTCATCTCTTGGCCTTGGCCAGTCTGTTGTCCATACACACTTTACAAAGATCTTCTTCTCTGAAACTGCTTGGCAAATCAAAGTGAAATTTTATGTGGAGCATCCATGGGTAGGGGAGACGAAAGTTTGATCGCGAAATCTAGGTCACATGACCAAGATGGCCGCCACGCCCATATATGGTTAAAACCACTCGAAAAATCTTCTTCTCCAGAACTGGTGGGCCGATTTCCACGAAACTTTGTATGTAGCATCGAGGACCTCAGCCCATCATAGTTTGATAAAATGATGACCCTTGGATGACCTTGACCTATTTTACGACAAGGTCAAATTTGGAAACATAGGCTTTTACATAGGTAAAAGTGAAAACTATGGATTTTTTGAAAACTATTGCAGCCTGAGGCCTGAAAAGTGGTAGATGCAAACAACTAATGGAGTAGATGAAGGTATGTGTTTAATATAGGTCAAGGTCATCTCTTGACCTTGGCCAGTCTGTTGTCCATACACACTTTTCAAAGATCTTCTTCTCTGAAACTGCTTGGCAAATCAAAGTGAAATTTTATGTGGAGCATCCATGGGTAGGGGAGACAAAAGTTTGATCGCGAAATCCAGGTCACATGACCAAGATGGCCGCCACGCCCATATTTGGTAAAAACCTTTCAAAAATCTTCTTCTCCAGAACTGGCAGGCCAATTTTCATGAAACTTGGTATGTAGCATTTGGGACTCCAGCCCATCATAGTTTGTTGAAATGATGACCCTATGATGACCTTGACCTATTTTACGGCAAGGTCAATTTTGGAAACATAGGCTTTCACATGGGAAAAGGCGAAAGCAAACTGTTGCAGCCTGAGACCTGAAAGTTGCTAGATGCAGACAACTAATGGTGTCAATGAAGGTAAGTAATTAATGAAGGCCAAGGTCATGTCTTGACCTTGGCCCAAGGTCATTTAAATATCAAAATTAAAATTATGGTTTTCTCAGAAATCACTGGGTTTGGAAACTATTGCAGCCTGAGACCTGAAACTTTGCAGATGCAGACAACTTATGAAGTGAATAAAGGTGTGTGAGTATTCAAGGTCAAGGTCATTTCATTATGACTTAATACTCCAAGATCAGGCTTCAGGTGAGCGTTCTCAGGACCAATGGTCCTCTGGTTTTGAGAATTGGGAACATGAGCCTGTACCCAAAATGAAAAAGTGTATTTTGGTGAGAGGTCCCAAACCAAATGCATTGTTGTATCTTCAACTTCATTATGAAAACTTGCCCATTGAAAAAAAAACAAAGATTTTTTTCAGCTGTAAAAATTGAAAACAAATATTAGAAATTTGATAATTTGCCCAAAACATATTGCGATGCACAACGTTTCGTCGAAAATGGGTTTTGTCGAAAATGTTGTAACTTCAAAAATATTCACCGCAAAATTTAGAGATTTATTCCGTAGAAGACTAGCCTATAGGTTCACATTTTGAGCCACCAACCACTAGGGTTAGGGTAAAGGTCTGGGCATGTGGACATTTTTGACAAATGTAATTTTCGACGAAATGTCGCGGAGGCATCATATTGATTGTAGGTACATATGCACTCGTGAAAATTCTGATGTTTTCAACTCACTCGATGAAATATATTTGGTATTCACCTCAAAAAAGCAAATTTTCTTTTTATTTTATACTTTAAACTGAAAAAAGTAGTTCCTCTTCTACAGTGAAGATATAGGCTGATATCAGTCACTAGTGACTTTTGATATCAGTGAGATTTGATATCAGTGAAATTTCATATCAATGAAAATACCAATTTTATCAAGTTTTGATATACATTGGTTTTCACTGTAAAGTATAAAATTAAAGTTAGAACCATCTCACTTCTTTGTTTTAGATCAAAAATGACTTAAAGTGTTTACGCCTTCACACTCCAGTTTTACTATATGAAATTGGGGTTCAAGGGGGTATACTTTTCATGGACATGTCCTTAAATGTATTTATGTATACCCTAAATTCATTTATGGATATTATATATTCATTTTTGGATATCCATAATTCATTTATGGATATCCTTAAATAATTTAGGATATTCATAATTATTTTAGGATATCCTTAATTCAATTTTGGATATCTATAAATGAATTATGAATATCCATGAAAAAATTATGGATATTCATAAATAAGGAATAAATAGTAAAACGGCACCCCATAGTTAATACATTTTATCATGTAAGAGGCTAAATGTTTAACATTGGCCAATCTAGATGGAAGTGTTGTTAAACAAATGAACAAACAAACGAACAAAGAAAAACTAATGTGTGGCCATTCAGTTTGAGAGATCATGTAGATATGTTTATTTAGCAAAACAAAATTTATAATTCATAATTGTATTTTTTGAAATCCCTCAATGATATATATGAGCCTCCGGATGAAAAAGTCTGATCAGGTTCAACTCAAACCGGCCTGTACAGTCACAGAAGCAGGCTAGGAGCTTGAAATTTTGGATTTAGAAAGTAGAGGAATTGTACTATCCCCGTAGCGAAAACAAAGTCACTGATCAGCTTCGCGGTTTCTGCGAAGCTGATCTGTGTCTTTGTTTTTGCATATGCAATACATGTTTTCTCATTATGTGGCTCAAATCAGGAGGAGGAAGAGGTTCAAAGTGACTGAAATAAACAGCAAACATTATGAAAACTTTCCCATGCAATATAGAGATTTTTTCAGATGCAAAAATTGAAAATTTCATCGGAACATGTTTGACTTTTTAGCTCACCTGAGCCGTTAGGCTCACAAGGTGAGCTTATAGGATGGCCATGATCCGGCGTCCGTCGGTCGTCCGTCCGTCCGTCGTCCACCATTTTTAGCTCACCTGAGCCAAAGGCTCACAAGGTGAGCTTATAGGATGGCCATGATCCGGCGTCCGTCCGTCGTCCGTCGTCCACAATTTCAAAGATCTTCTTCTCTGAAACCGCTTAGCCGATCTTGTTGAAATTTTATGTGGAGCCTCCTTGGGTAGTGGCATTTTAAGTTTGATCGCGAAATTCAGGTCACATGACCAAGATAGCCGCCACGCCCATATATGGTAAAAACCACTCAAAAATCTTCTTCTCCAGAACCGATGGGCCGATTTCCACGAAACTTGGTATGTAGCATCGAGGACTTCAGCCCATCATAATTTGATAAAATGATGACCCTTGGATGACCTTGACCTATTTTACGGCAAGGTCAAATTTGGAAACATAGGCTTTTACATGGGAAAAAGTGAAAACTATGGATTTTTTGAAAACTATTGCAGCCTGAGGCCTGAAAAGTGGTAGATGCAAACAACTAATGGAGTAGATGAAGGTATGTGATTAATATAGGTCAAGGTCATATCTTGACCTTGGCCAGTCTGTTGTCCATACACACTTTACAAAGATCTTCTTCTCTGAAACTGCTTGGCCAATCAAAGTGAAATTTTATGTGGAGCATCCATGGGTAGGGGAGACGAAAGTTTGATCGCGAAATCCAGGTCACATGACCAAGATGGCCGCCACGCCCATATATGGTAAAAACCACTCAAAAATCTTCTTCTCCAGAACTGGTGAGCCGATTTCCACGAAACTTGGTATGTAGCATCAAGGACCTCAGCCCATCATAGTTTGATAAAATGATGACCCTTGGATGACCTTGACCTATTTTACGGTAAGGTCAAATTTGGAAACATAGGCTTGTACATAGGAAAAAGTGAAAACTATGGAATTTTTTGAAAACTATTGCAGCCTGAGGCCTGAAAAGTGGTAGATGCAAACAACTTACGGAGTAGATGAAGGTATGTGATTAATATAGGTCAAGGTCATCTCTTGACCTTGGCCAGTCTGTTGTCCATACACACTTTTCAAAGATCTTCTTCTCTGAAACTGCTTGGTCAATCAAAGTGAAATTTTATGTGGAGCATCCATGGGTAGGGGAGACGAAAGTTTGATCGAGAAATCCAGGTCACATGACCAAGATGGCCGCCACGCCCATATATGGTAAAAACCACTCAAAAATCTTCTTCTCCAGAACTGGCTGGCCGATTTCCACGAAACGTGGTATGTAGCATCAAGGACCTCAGCCCATCATAGTTTGATAAAATGATGACCCTTGGATGACCTTGACCTATTTTACGGCAAGGTCAAATTTGAAAACATAGGCTTTTACATAGGAAAAAGTGAAAACTATGGATTTTTTGAAAACTATTGCAGCCTGAGGCCTGAAAAGTGGTAGATGCAAACAACTAATGGAGTAGATGAAGGTATGTGATTAATATAGGTCAAGGTCATCTCTTGACCTTGGCCAGTCTGTTGTCCATACACACTTTACAAAGATCTTCTTCTCTGAAACTGCACAGCCAATCAGTGAAATTTTATGTGGAGCATCCATGGGTAGTGGAGACGAAAGTTTGATCGAGAAATCCAGGTCACATGACCAAGATGGCCGCCACGCCCATATATGGTTAAAACCACTCAAAAATCTTCTTCTCCAGAACCAGTGGGCCGATTTCCATGAAACTTTGTATGTAGCATCGGGGACCTCAGCCCATCATAGTTTGATAAAATGATGACCCTTGGATGACCTTGACCTATTTTACGACAAGGTCGAATTTGGAAACATACGCTTTTACATAGGTAAAAGTGAAAACTATGGATTTTTTGAAAACTATTGCAGCCTGAGGCCTGAAAAGTGGTAGATGCAAACAACTAATGGAGTAGATGAAGGTATGTGTTTAATATAGGTCAAGGTCATCTCTTGACCTTGGCCAGTCTGTTGTCCATACACACTTTTCAAAGATCTTCTTCTCTGAAACTGCTTGGCAAATCAAAGTGAAATTTTTTGTGCAGCATCCATGGGTAGGGGAGACGAAAGTTTGATCGCGAAATCCAGGTCACATGACCAAGATAGCCGCCACGCCCATATATGGTAAAAACCTTTCAAAAATCTTCTTCTCCAGAACCGGCAGGCCAATTTTCATGAAAGTTGGTATGTAGCATTTGGGACTCCAGTCCATCATAGTTTGTTGAAATGATGACCCTATGATGACCTTGACCTATTTTACGGCAAGGTCAATTTTGGAAACATAGGCTTTCACATGGGAAAAGGCGAAAACAAACTGTTGCAGCCTGAGACCTGAAAGTTGCTAGATGCAGACAACTAATGGTGTCAATGAAGGTAAGTAATTAATGAAGGCCAAGGTCATGTCTTGACCTTGGCCCAAGGTCATTTAAATATCAAAATCAAAATTATGGTTTTCTCAGAAATCACTGGGTTTGGAAACTATGGCAGCATGAGACCTGAAACTTTGCAGATGCAGACAACTTATAAAGTGAATAAAGGTGTGTGAGTATTCAAGGTCAAGGTCATTTCATTATGACTTAATACTCCAAGATCAGGCTTCAGGTGAGCGTTCTCAGGACCAATGGTCCTCTGGTCAAAGATCTTCTTCTCTGAAACCGCTTGGCCAATTAAAGCCAAATTTTATATGAAGCATCTATGGGAAGGGGGAACCAATGTATTTATAAATAATCCAGGTCACATGACCAAGATGGCCGCCATGCCCATATATGGTAAAAACCCTTCAAAATTCTTCTTCTCCGGAACCACTGGACCGATTTCAACGAAACTTGGCATGAAGCATTGGGGTCTAGCGTACCACAATGTGTTTATAAATTATGACCTTTGGATGACCTTGACCTATTTTACGGCAAGGTCAACATAGGACGCCCATGCATTTGAATGGGAAAAATTGTTAAAATGTCATTTGAAAGGCAAATCTTGCAGGAAATGGGCAAATGGACTGAAGGTAGGTAATTCTGAAAAAAAATTGGACCCCAGGCGTTGGTCTGCCCCCATCCCGGGGCAATATACATATATATTACAAAAATATTCAAAGATCTTCTTCTCAGAAACCACTTGGCCAATCAAAACCCAATTTTATAAGAAGCATCTATGGGAAGGGGGAATCAGTGTGTTTATAAATAATCCAGGTCACATGACCAAGATGGCCGCCATGCCCATATATGGTAAAAACCCTTTAAAATTCTTCTTCTCCGGAACCATTGGACCGATTTCAACGAAACTTGGCATGAAGCATCGGGGTCTAGAGTACTACAATGTGTTTATAAATTATGACCTTTGGATGACCTTGACCTATTTTACGGCAAGGTCAACATAGGTCGCCCATGCATTTGAATGGGGAAAATTGTTAAAATGTCATTTGAAAGGCAAATCTTGCAGAAAATGGGCAAATGGACTGAAGGTAGGTAATTCTGAAAAAAATTTGGACCCTAGGCGTTGGTCTGCCCCCACCCCGGGGCAATATACATATATATTACAAAAATATTCAAAGATCTTCTTCTCTGAAACCACTTGGCCAATCAAAGCCCAATTTAATAGGAAGCATCTGTGGGAAGGGGGAATCAATGTATTTGTAAATAATCCAGGTCACATGACCAAGATGGCCACCATGCCCATATATGGTAAAAACCCTTTAAAATTCTTCTGCTCCTGAACCAATGGACTGATTTCAACAAAACTTGGCATGAAGCATCGGGGACTGAAGTACTACAGTGTGTTTATAAATTATGACCTTTGGATGACCTTGACCTATTTTACAGCAAGGTCATCATAGGTCGCCAATGCATTTGAATGGGGAAAACTTTTAAAATGTCATTTAAAGTGAAAGTCTTGCAGGAAATGGGCAGTAGGACTGAATATTAATGATTCTGAAAAAAATTGGACCCCAGGGGCTCATTTGCCACAGCCCCGGGGCATTATACATGTATATTACCATAATATTCAAACATCTTCTCCTCTGAAACCGCTTGGCCAATCAAAGCCAAATTTCATGTGAAGCATCTATAGAATGGGGGAATCAATGTGTATATAAATAATCAAGGTCACATGACCAAGATGGCCGCCATGCCCATATATGGTATAAACCCTTCAAAAATCTTCTTCTCCGGAACCAGTGGACCAATTTCGAAGAAACTTGGCATGAAGCATCGATGACTCAAGTACTACAATGTATGTATAAGTCATGACCCTGTAATGACCTTGACCTATTTTAAGGCAAGGTCAACATGGGTTGCCTATGTATTTGAATGGGTAAAATGTTATAATGTCATTTGAAGGGAAAAACTTGTATGGACAGTATATTGATTATTCCGAAAAAAAATGGCCCAAGGGCTTCATCTGCCCCTATACTGGGACTATTTTCTATAACATTCGTATATACAGCAGATCTCAGGTGAGCGTTTACAGGACCATTGGTCCTCTGGTTTAATATTTTTGCTCTAAACATACAATGTGGATACACGTTAGAAACGCCTCTCCGAGGCGGTTCTAACGAGTACCCACAATGTATGTTTTGGATCAAAAATTAGAAAATTACTGATACCCCTGCAAACCCCAGTTTTGCTATATAAAAGTGGGGTTTGAGGTGGTATACATTTCACGGACATGTTTTCCTGATGACAGTCAAATTCACTTACTTGTTTCAGCCGAGGCACCAGATTTCAGTCTATACAACTGCATGAGTTTTGGTTCTTACATGAAAACGTTTGATCTTCTTTCGTATTATTACCATGATGATTGTTGGCACAAGCTTGCCGGAGCTGAAACACAGTCTGCGACCACCTCAAACCTAGACTGGGCTATCTACATGCAAAATTACGACTGTGAGGGGGAGTATGATATGTATGGTTGCAGAAAGGTAAGGCTTTAGTACCAAAACAAGCCCATGCTTTATACAGAAATTTTTACAGCTTGTCGGCTGAGTGCTATACTGTTCTATCTCCATTTTTTTTGAAAATATTGAGTGTTACCTATATACTGTTGGATTCAGAATGAAATGTACTTTCTCCTCAGCAGATTAAATGTTGTACATGTACGTCTATCCTATACTGGTAATGAATAACTACAACAAAATAAATGCATTTTGGCGCACTTTATAGAAGCGTTTAGATGGTTTACCGTGAACAGAGAGCGATACAAATACATTTTCTGTGTACAAATCATTTCACTCTGACTAAATACAATACACCCGCGTGAGAGATACTCGCCGCCCAGCAAAAACACCTCATCTAGCCTTATTTTTTCTAGCTTTTCGGTAAAAAAAGCTGTGGATTACTTGCAATGCAATATACCTCTTAACCTTACGGGGAGGATGGCAATCCAACATCCTGTGATTATTTTGTGCGCCCCATTAATACAAATTATCTAACAATGATATATGTTTAAGATTCATACAAATTTTGGTAAAAAACGATGTTAACGCTTCGAAAGCCGCGTAGAAACTGATTTTGAAAATACAAATCACTCACGCGCTCGTGTCCAAATCACGTTCCAGTTGAATAAACCACGACCTTTTTCACCCGCAGTATACTCATTACAAAATGTAACGCATAGACAAACATTCCGATCTATTCGTTGAACCGATCGGAATAAGTAGTCTATACTATACTGGTAATGAATAACTACAACAAAATAAATGCATTTTGGCGCACTTTATAGGTTACAAAGGATAGCGAGGTCTACCAAAATTTGTATCTATCTTTTACAAAGCAAGAGCCTTAGTTACGTTTAGCCTTTTATCAACCGAATCTTCGACGTACATGTTCTTGCATGCCTCAGTTTTCCAACGTCCATGCCTCATGAGGCATCTTTCACTAACATTGCCTTTGTTTGCCGCTGTAGTAATACCACCGGCTCGCAGTGAATGAGTTCCTATGTTAAGCTCTGGAGCAACCGATTTCAGCTTTTGAATAATGCATTCTCTTGCACGAGTGTAGCTTAAACTTTTTTCTTTCCTTATGCGCTTAAATGCTCCTTTAGTCTTAACCATTGGTTTGAATAAAAAGTCTGTTGATTTTAAATCAATTGATGCTAAATTTAAATAACGCTCCAACATTGTGTATGCGCATGCTGAAGTATGACCTTTAGCAATCATGACCTTATTTCCGGACCTGTATTGATCCGTTTTGCTGCTCGTTATGTTCAATATGAAATGATCTTCCTTAAATGTTACGTCATTACATTTTACCTTCCTTACTTCGTCAAACCTTAAAAACCCCTGTATAACATGTCAAGATCATAGCTAAGTCTCTCAGGTCCGCCAAACTGGGACTGTCTGTATACTGGTCACACAAAGTTATTAACATTTCTGAAGATATTACATCCTTTCTTTTCACTGGTTTTGATTTCAGTCGCTTAGCTGCTTCTAAAAGATTCGTAACGAAGCCGTTATCTGTTGGATCCACAAAGTCATTAATACTGTGTACCCACTTTATGGCGTAATAAACTGACGAAATGACGCTGAATGAACAGTTCTGATCCAATAAATTTGACAAGTATATAGTTACATGAATCGGGTCTGCTGGTAAATGTCGGTAACCCTTCTGTCCGCAAAACTGCTGAAACTTTTTGAACGCCGACTTGTACTTTTCGTTGGTTTTATCGGCCCTCGAAAAAAGCGGGTAAGATGAAATTCGTTCTGCCAAACCGTCTTCGCTCACGCCCACGGCAGCCAATCTATCCCTGACATTGCTCCTTAAACCAATACCTGCAACAATGACCATGTATTATAGACCTCTGATTATACAAATTAAACAGAAAATAGGTCGAAAACTTGCACTTCAACTCCTGCGTTGACATGTCTGAAAAGAAAAATAAATCTGCTGCATTAGATCGTCGTCTCGGACACTTCATTCTATAACACAAATAAACGTTCTATAATGAACAATCCATTTTTAGAGCTAACATGTCGAATGCTAATGGATTTTCTCCAAAGATTCCATTATTACCTAAGCCTTTGCTAATAATGTTGCATCTCGGCAAACGCTCAACTTCCTTTATGTATGAGCTTTTTTCACTCTTGAAAACCACTGGATAGAAAGGCGCCGACGGCCAGTCGGGAACTAACAACGTACCTTGTGCTTTTTCAGCTTCCAATTTACGTACAGCCAAAAGTACCAGTCTCGCAGGAGGTACCAACCAGTTATTTTCAGGCTTTGCCCATCTTTGATTTAATGCGTTAACGCCCTCTGTACCAGGGACCCACCACTTGGAATTAAATCTTTGACATTTCCGGTTATAATTAGTAGCAAACCTGTCTATGGTAAATTTACCCCATTTCTGATCCAGCTTATTAAAAATCCAGTCTGCTATTTCCCAATCATCGCAATCTTTACATCTGCTAAGGTAATCGGCTCTTTCGTTTAACGCCCTTGGTATCCAACCTACTGAAAGATCAATTTGATTACTGTCACAAAAATCATGTACGTCTGAAGCAATTTCCTGTAACTCTTCCTTACTACTTCCGGCTTGTAAAACTGACTGAACGTTCTTATTGTCAGAAAAAACTTTAACCCGTTTACCTCTTAACGTATCAACATTGCTAACTAGGACTCTTTTAACAGTCTCTGCCTCTCTCCAAGTTGATGATTTTTTCTTTTCGATGCAACTCCAAACACCGATTACCTCATTTTCTAAGCTCGTATGTACAATTTGATCTATAAACTTTCCTGATCTTACCACTTCCGGGGTAACTGACTTTACCACTTCCGGGGCAAAAGATTCTGCCACTACCGTGTTGGCTGTTTTTACCGCTTCCGGGGTAACTGCTTTTACCACTTCCGGGGTAACTGTTCTCACCACTTCCGGGGTAACTGATTTTACCTCACTTAAATTAAGCGAACTACTTGCTTCCGAAAAAACTGAATCTGCGAACCTCTGAGTACCTGGTGAACTACCTTTATAGCTACTCAATCTTACAGCTGACTTGGCAGCATTATTTGACTTGACTGCTCCTGACCGACTTAAGCTATCTGAAGTTACCGCTTCCGGGGCAACTAACTTTGCCAGTTTAGCTTCGTATGAAATTGCTACATCCGGAGCAATTAACTTTTGAATGCCTGTGAGATCTGACTTTACCTCTTCCGGGGTATTTAAATTTCTTACTCTCTGGGTAACCGACTTTAACCCGCATGCTAGATCTGACCTACCGGCCTTCGGGCCTGCTGAACCCTTTGCTTTCACTGCAGCTTCAAGAGCAACCGAACATACCTTTGCAGGACGACTTTTCACTGATTCTAGCGTACTCTGCGTTCCCTCCAAAGTTACAGTACTTATGGTTACCGAATTGTGGTAATCCGATACGTCAATGTAACCTCCGTAACCGTCGCTGCTGGCGTCACAAAAAACCATCGTCTCAAAATCGTCACACTCTTTAAAATCTCTGCCTTTGAAATTTAATGCCTTAATAGACAATAACCAAAAACTAACCTCCTGTTCTGCTTTGTCTGAAATAAAAACCGGTGAGTCCCAGCTCAATCTTGTATCTATACATTTATATAGCTCTCTGGTTTTCAGCCTCACGACTTTACCCAAAACTGATTGCATTGATATTATCTGACCTGCTACGGATGCCGCAAACCTGGCCGGTAGAATTCTTAATTTTTGCGTGCCTAACTGATACAGCATTGATTTGCATGTCAATTCTAGCCTTTTAACACGATCATCTGTGATGAAAAATTTGCCACTGTCCATACAAATGAAATACCCTAACCATGTGATCTGAAGTTTTGGCAACCATTCGCATTTTTCCTCTGCTAGTAGAAAACCAAACTCTTGAATGGACTGTCATACATACCGACTAGACTGCACTGCCCTCTCGTAACTGCTGTCTCCACCCAGACCGTCATCTAAGAAAGTGATAACCTTATGACCCATCGACCTCCAAAAAGCGACCATGACCCTTACGACTTTCGTAAATATATGACCCGCTGTCGCCAAACCGAAACATAAAGAATTGTAAACGTACATACTTTCTAAACCGGTTTCATCACGCCAAGCAAAACCTAAATATGTCCTGTGACCGGGAAATATGTCTATATGGTGATAAGCGCCCCTTATATCGAAGGCGTACAAAAACGTACCTTTTTCGAACATTTGTCTAGCAATGCTTATATCCTCGTACTTGAACTTAAACGTATGCAAACAACTGTTTAAATTGCGACAATCTAAGACTAACCTAGGTTTACCTTTCCTGTTATAAGCAACCGTTAAAGGATTGATAACGGCAGGTACGTAGCTAACTTTGGATATGCATCCTTTTGCCAACAAGTTCCTGATTTCATCACATACAAACCCCGGATTATCTCGTGCAGACCTGTTATTCCTGCTTTTTTGAGATACCGGAACTTCTTTAAAAGGAATCTTATATCCTTCTTCAATAACATCTAAAATATACCTGCTTGGCCGCGCGTTCCTCCATACATGTGCCGCGTTTTTTAACCTGTTGTAAGGCGATTTTACAGGCATTTGATTTTTCTCAGGTTCCGACCCATCTGTTGCTTTTTCTGAAAAACATGTATTATCTGAATTACAAACCTGTGCTAAACCTACATCGCTAGTACACGACATCTGCGTGCTCGAAGGACAAAACTTTTCTGAGCTATCTGTGCTTTGACTCTGAGAAACTAAATGTGTACTTAACTTATAATTCCTCTTATTTGTCGGACAATCGACCTTCCAGTGGCCGGCCTGTCCGCATAGAAAACATACGCCTGGTCTCTGTTGCTGCTGTTGTTGTTGCTGTTGTTGCTGTACCGGCTGTTGTCTGGCCTGAAGAGCCTGGAACGCCTGCCATGACATGGTTTCAGCTGGAACCGCCGCCCTAGCTTTATACGGGTTGAATCGACGCCCCCGTCTACCCCGTTCCGATCTGACCTTTCCCCTGGCCCTAGCCTGCGCCCTGTGCATCTTTTTCTGATCTTCCTCGTCGCTAGCTATCTCAGACTGCATGTATTCGTCCTCGACCTTCCATCCTAGCTC
Organism: Rugalucina vietnamica; assembly: GCA_964017185.1. NCBI lineage: Eukaryota > Metazoa > Mollusca > Bivalvia > Lucinida > Lucinidae > Rugalucina > Rugalucina vietnamica. Next base: position 5,551,601 of record OZ024869.1, read on the forward strand.
CGACTCGTCAGCTAACCTAATAAGCTTCTGCCTCCGCTTTATCATGGTGGTTGCTAAAACGAGATAAAACCCGTGAAAAAATATGCACATGTAAGACACACCTATATGTAAAGCGCACTGATAGAATAACAAATACGATAATTGCGCATTTGTCCTTCCTTGCAGTCACCCACGCGTCGATATTCACGTGTATTTTGTGTGTGTGTATTTTATTATTATTATTATTTTTATGGCTCGTACAGAAATTTCTATATAAAACCGAATTTATTTTTATTTCTGACTTGATCTTTATACTTGTGACGAAATGTCGCGGAATTTACGCCCATATCTGATGTTAAGCAATAAATCGAGACTTACCTTCAGCCAAATTCTCCCTGGCCTTGTCCATCTCGTTTAGATCCAAATTTCTCTCGCAATCATCTAACTGCCCTAGTACTTTCTTATTTACTTTAAACTGTTCTTCATTAGAACGTCTTTTGAATTTATAATCTGAAGACAAGTCTGCAATTTTACTTATCTGCAAATCGGAGAGCGCTTTTTGACTTTCTGTCACTTTTTTCATCTCTGAAGAAATGAGCTGCTGAACCCCCGTGAGAATCTCATTCTTGCTCTGCCCTATCGCTGAATGCACCGAATCCTGCACGAAGCCCGCTAATTCGTCTCTGTCCATGGTCGACGCTCTCTGCTTCTTCGAATATGGCTGTCTTCTTTGGTAAACGATGTTAACGCTTCGAAAGCCGCGTAGAAACTGATTTTGAAAATACAAATCACTCACGCGCTCGTGTCCAAATCACGTTCCAGTTGAATAAACCACGACCTTTTTCACCCGCAGTATACTCATTACAAAATGTAACGCATAGACAAACATTCCGATCTATTCGTTGAACCGATCGAAATAAGTATATGTAATGGAGCATTTATATTTAAGCTGTTCAATTTCCAAAATTTAATTATTTTTCATTGCTATGCTGTACTAACTACATTTTTACCCATTGAGATGACTGCTTTTGGAGTGATTCAGTCAAGTGACATTTTGGGTCACGTGGTCAAATGCTTTTATGTTATTGGTTCCATTCAGTATTGTACTTATTATATGATACCTAGTATACTAACAGTTACTAAAACTTTTAGATAAAAAGATTTTAGTATTCAGTCTTTAAGGCTTAATTGAGATTATGATTGTAGCTTATAGGACAGTTAGCCATCCGGCGTTTTCTGGCGTTTGTCCGTCCGTCCACAATTTCAAAGAAGAAGATCTTGATCAAATTCAATGTGAACCATTATTGGGTTGGGGGACTGATTGCATTTAAGGTTTTGGATTGTATCAAAATTGTGGTTTCCATGGCAACAGATAGCTCCCATAGACTTACAATGGGAAAAAAAAAGTGTTCTTCTTTGAAACCACAAGGTCCAGAGCTTCTATATTTTGGATGTATCAGTGTTTGGTAGTCCCCATTATAAATTGTGCCAATCATGGCCCTGGGGTCATAGTTGGCCATGCCCTGGAGGTCGATAGTCTCCATAGACTTACTATGGGAAAACATTCAAACATCACCTGTATAAAAAAGCTGTATTTTTCATGATGTGCCAAAAAAAAAGAAAAAGAATGTTTTTTATGCTTTTTTCTTCTGTTTTCCTTTTTTAGCGCCTAAGAATTGATGTTGGGGCTTCGGACATCATTTTCATGGAAGGTCACAGGATTTTTGATTACAATGATTTATTTCCTGGTGAACTAGGTGATGAGCTGCCAGCACCAAACCAGGGTCAAACTCTATCATATGGAAGTATGTAGTAATGAGCGGCCTCATGGAAAAAACAACTATGTGGTTTCAGACCAGGTCCGACATAAACTGAGCTGTACAAGCACAGAAGGAAAATTTGGATTTAAAAAATAGAGGAATTGTACTATCCGTGTAGCGAAAACAAAGGTGCTGATCAGCTTCGCAGTTACTTCGAAGCTGATTGCATCTTTGTTTTCACATTTGCAAATTGTTTTTCTTATGAGGCGCCTCAGTTGTTGATGAAACTATAGTATTTGTTCAATATATTTAGCTTTAGGTTCAGATTGCAGTAAAATTTCTTAAAAAAAAAAATGGTCGTTTGTCTCTCACTAATGAGAAAGATCATGTATATTTCCAAAAATAAGCACACTCATACTACAAATACACCTAGTACAAGAAACTGTAGCCGCTGCTGTGTTTTGACAAATTATTGTGTTACAGCAAAAAGAAACATAAAGATTGCATGGATGACTGGTCAGTGATTACACGAGTTTTGAGACATGGATTAACAAGGTGTATTATTGTGTTACAGGAATACAAATAGAACGCATGGATGACTGGTCCATCATCTATCTCGAAGGTCTGGAAACATACGTACGCCATGATGGATATTCCACTGTCTACCTCCATGTTGACAAAGGGGGAGATAATACATTTATAACGGGGCTTTGTGGGAATGGAAATGGCATAAAATCAGGTAAGGCAATGTCTGGTTGGATGTAATTTGGGATTTAAGTGGTCACTTTATTAAAGTGGTGCGAAGGCAGCTTTTTCTGTTAAAAGTGGTGCGAAGGCAGCTTTTTCTGTTAAAAGTGGTGCGAAGGCAGCTTTTACAACATCAGGAAATTATGTCCGTGAAATGTATACCCCCTTATACCCCACTTTTATATAGTAAAATTGGGGTATGCAGGGGTATACCTATTTTTCTTATTTTTGCTCCAAAACATAGATTGTGGGTACTCGTTAGAACCGCCTCGGCGAGGCGGTTCTAACGTGTACCCACAATCTATGTTTGGAGCAAAAATAAGAAAAATATCAACTTTTTTCTTCTGAAAATTTTCATTTTTTTACAACTTTAAAAATCTCTGTATATTACACGGACATGTTTTCGTCATAGGTAGCAGCTTATCTGATGGCAATGCTGCCACTTTTAGCTTAACTTTTAAAGCTGCATTAAAGAAAGGCTAGTTTGTTTTCTTCACAAGCATGTTTTATGGATATAAATAACTCTAGCATTGTTGTTGGAACATGCATACTCACTGTCCTCGTTCATAATATGATATCAGATGACTAAAGTTTTTCACGGCCATAATAACTTTTGACGACATATTTTTACTTCGATTACAAACAAATCTTAAGGAACTGCCAAACAAGTTGTTTCTAAGGCACAAATACGGTATTTGAATATGTGATCTTAAGGTAAAGAACCATAAAAATGCTGATCCATAGAATTTTTTTATTTTTTGATATTTTAGAGAAAACATTTAGATCTATCGATTTGTGTAATAAAAAAAACATAGTTACCAGGTTGGTTTTCCTGCAAATCGCTCTTCTAAAATGGCTAAAATGCCTTTATTTGTACGTGAAGTAATGGGAAAGTAATAAAAATGCGTCGCTTTTTGCACATGAGCGCCGTTTACAAGAGAACTAATCCATAGAATATTTTTAAAAACTTATTATAGTCTAGTTATTATATCGTGAGTCAAAAAGTAAAATAAAAATCCTTGACTACCAGGTTGGTTTTGGCGGTATTTGTCAACGAATGAAGACAGGTAAGGGCTATTCCAGGAAAAATTACATGGGGGGGGCGGAACTGAACTTTTTTTAGGGGGACCACCCATCTAACTTTAATTTTTTTATAGGTACCACCACTAAAATTGAAATTCCAATAAACCCCCCCACCCAGAAATTTTTAAATTTAACCCCCCCACCCAGAAATTTTTAATACTTGTTCGACGGAAAATTTCTCCATCACGTTTTTATCAGCGGAAACGGAAGTACAACGTTGAACTTGATTTTGCGATCAGAGGAAATCAGAGTCGTTTCGGCCGGAAGATGGTCAAAACGGCCCAAAAATAAAACGGCTCATGTTCTATCTAGCTGCCAGTACTTCTTAACCTCCGAACTTTCAGAAGTGACAGAGGCGGATGCAGGATTTCTCAAGAGGGGGTTCAAATGTAGAAAAGGGGGTTCATTTGCCTAATTTCACACAAAATCCATTGAAATTCCCCATGAACATGAAATAATTTGGGTCAAGAGGGGGGGTTCGAGCGAACCCCTTGAACCCCTCTAAATCCGCCACTGAGTGACTACAGTATACCAAGTACTGAAGGGGGTTAGTTGAAGTAAAAGAAAAGAGTTTATACAGTGCAAGTAGAGGTGTTAGTACAGTATAGTTTAAAGATAAAAACAGATGCTTGAGATTAGGGGAAAAGCATCACTGAACTGTGCCACGGTGGGTAACATGACTGTTTGGCGAGGTAGGGCATTCCAATGTGTGACAGTTCGTGGAGAAAAGGAAAATTTGTAGTAGTTTTTGAAGTGGTAATCAAGCTGTATGCCAAAGGATGGTTATGTCTGGAGTCTCTTCTGATATGTGGGACAAGATAATCACTTACTGGTATGGCAACAAGGTCATAAGTGACCTTGTGTAGCATTATGAGACGACTATCAATGCGTCTTTGAGCCAATGGACGCCATTGAAGGTCTTTGAGCATAGCAGTGACACTCGGGTAGCCCACCTAGTAGCTCTACGCTGCACGGATTCTAACTTATTGATGGAGGTTGCTGTATGAGGTGTCCACACAATGGAGGCGTATTCCAGCTGTGGTCTCAGGAGTGTTTTGTAGGCTGTAGACTTAATGTTGTGAACCACTGCAGAAGCTGAGGGTGAGGTTAGAGCTCTGTAAAACTAGTTTAAGCCCGCCAGTAATTTTATATTACTGATCGTTCCAAGGCGATACTTCTGTGGTGGTTCTTATTGTTTTATGTATTGGTGTTTTTTTTCCATGCTATATAATGGAAACTGACCATCAAATTTCTCATCTCGGAAGGACCGTACAACAGGGAGATGTTCTATACTCAATACTTTATTCAATAAATTTCAACGATTTTGAAGCAAACATTTTCCGATCTCGGCGATAACGGCGAAACGACATGGATTCCATGGATAGAAATTAGTTGTTACAAAATCCTGTTAGCAACAGTATAAACACATAAACACGGTTCACCTTTGTATCCGTTTATGGGGTTGCAGTATTCAAATAAACTAAGACAATGATTTCCAGGAAAATGGGATTGGTCCTCAATTGTCCTGGAAGAACCCTTGTCTGTTTCATCAAAATACCAAGAGGATGCTGGTCTGCAAATGCCTGAACCATACTATGACCATAGAGCATTTGCGAATGGCGGAGGCGCAAGCACCCCTATCTACCATCCTGACCAACATCATATTCTCCAGACACAAATACTGGGATTTCGGCAAACTCGAGGACTTCTGGTGATAACAGATACACACTTAATAGTGAATAAAGTGAACACTTAACAGTGAATAAAGTGACATTTCATTCCCCGGTGTAGCTGCTCTGTTGCCTCTGTTTTAACCTAGATCCATGTCGTATTTGTAAAAACGGAATGCATGCTTTTTGATACCAAGATAGAAAAATATTGTTTTCAAAATTCCGTTATTGTCACTATTTGACAGAAAGTTATCAAAAGTTAAGCATGTGATCTGTGTCGCAAAGGACTAAATCAACCAACTGAGCAACGTTTGCAGTCATTTAAAATCAGGGGTGATAAAATGGTTCTGAGACTCAGAGACCAATAAAGCAACTTTTTTTTGTTTTTCCTTTTTTTGTTCTTCTTGATTGGCACTGTGTCTTAGAAAGGCTTCCACTTTAATTAACAGGTGTGAGTATAATTAATTATCAAAACAAGCTGTGGTCTTTGAAGTGCACAATCAATTATTGGCTAATTAATTGAATCATGCGTTTGCAAGCCACCCATCCAGCCATCCATCCACCATCCATCCATCCAGCGACTTACCTTCTAAGAGCGAAACGACCCACCCCTAAAACAAGGGGGAAACGACCCGGGGAGAAACGACTGGGATTCCAAAAAAATCGGTAAACCATAACGCCGTTCGGCGCGGAACAAACAAACAAACACTCCACATTGTTTACCTTTAATACAAAATACAAACGAAGTCGTTTTCGGGAATAAAAACCTGCGATTTAACGTGAAAATGAGTTTATTTGTGGCTTAACTGACCCACCAGAAATAAATCCATCTCGGAATTAACGCTACCACCCAGGAAATTGAAATATCAACGACCCCGACGACCAAGGAAACTGAAACTGTCTGAACACCGACCACCACGATGAAAAAAATTCGGTTCAGTTCCGTGTCTCCCAGGTAAATTTTCCTGGAAAAGCCCTAAGCTAAAATTCTTAATTTTCCGTGAGTTGACGTAATGAGGATTATGCCTTCGACTTTTGGTTTATTATTAAAATGAGCTTTAGGTGGCGAATTTAAGATATTAACGTGTGCTTTTATCTGAAATAATTTTCAACTTGATCCGAATATTCAACGACCTTTTGGTCATATCACGAACAGTGAATGGGTCAACCGCGGCCTAAGTCCAACAGTATGTACATAGAGGTACATTTTCAAATCTTTGACCCTAAATTTCAATCAAACGTGTTTGTGTGTTTGAAATGATGCTTAACATCCCAGCCAACAGCTATGGTCATGTCTGGACGTTGCCTCCATTTTATGGGACTTTTACCCAAAATAAGGATGTCATGACATACAAAAAGTGCTTGAAATTATAACCACCCAACTAAACTAAGCCAATAAGGCCGTATATGGATGGTTTGACTTAAAACCACTTTTCCTGGGCAGGCTCAAACCTGAGCAGTTAAACAGTAATCAGATGGCCTTCAATCAAACTTATTCGATTATTCATAATATCATTGCATCAAACATGCAATGCTTGCGATGTAAGGTATGTCTTTTTGTACAAACCATTTCTTATAAATAATGTGTCTGCTTTAGTTATATTATCTCTCTTGCGTGAATGATTACAAATTACAAACGAAGGTGGGATCAGAAAAAATTCTGGCACACCCGCAATCAGAACTTGGCTAGTCTCACACATGCCTGATGTGGGGCTCCAACCAACACCAGACATAGCGGTAAGATGATCGAATGCCGCGAGTTAAGCGCGAATGAAGTCAGCGCTCTTAACCACTCAACCGCTGGATAAAATCAGAAGGTTAGCTACATGCATTTCGTTTAAAAAGAAGCCTTCAATTACATTTCAAAAGTATCTCTCTTTTCTGTACATATAAACGAGCCGCTGCATCAGAAAACCAACAATCTGCGTATGCAAAACCAAAGCCACAGATTAGCTATTGCTGATCAGCACCTTTGTTTTCGTTACTTGAATATTACAATTTCTCTTCTACTTGAATCCAAAATTTCAAGCTTCTATCCTGCTTCTGTGACTGTACAGTCTGGTTTGTGTCAGACCTGGTCGGAAACCCCTATTATTGTTTTTCTCACAAAGAGGCTGATTCCAAAGCTCAAGTCTCTTCTTCCACGAGGCTTGAAAGCTCGATCGGATAAGCCATCAAAACACCACGAATAAATAAATAGATAAATAAATAAATAAATTATCAGGCGAATGAACAGAATGAATAAATAAATGATAATGAGGCGTTGGCGGGTTCGATCCTCCCATTCCTGCACCTCACCTTCCATACGATAGAGCCATGCGAAATGAATGGATGCACATAATTACGTACACAAGCTTTCTGGATTAGTCTTTTTGTCACCAAACCGAAAGCACACGCTCGTAATCTAAACAAAGAAATATGCATAAAAATTGGAAACAACATTTGACTATCGCCGTTATTATTTTACTAGATTTTCTTTTGCGACTGTTCGTAAATTAACCGATAAAAGCTATCTGTCGATATGTACCGTGTGTTTGGACCGCAAACCTACAGCCGACGCCATCTTGAATACGATGTCATTGGCGCGACGTTATGGCATTTCGTCCTTCGCGACGCACGGTCTTTTAAGCGCCACGGTTTTTATGGTTCTTTACCTTAAGTGATAGGAAAATCTGACCTTCCTTTAACAGTCAACATACCAAAATTTGGAATAGTATGTTTAATCCATGTAAGCCTGGTGCCCTATTTATGGGACATAGGCAAACTGTATAGCCTCAGATGTGACACCGCAGAATGTGGCGTCCCATCTGGGGCTATTCTGTTTGCATAGAGAAATTTTATCAAAAAATCAAATAAAAATTGAATATCATTCCTGTTGCCGCTAAAAATGTACTCAGAGTAAGTGGACTCATCCAAAATGATAATGATGGGCAAATCCATTCGTCACATATGGGTTAAGTTCATATCTCTCATTGAAAACAGGGACTAATCTTCCCAAGCAAGGCCATCTGGTGTGAAATTTACAGTTTGCGTTTCAACTATTCCAATTCTGATTTTGATGCCCAAGTTAAACCGTGGTGCCAAGCTAGTGATTTACCACATCATTCAATCTTTAAGCCACTGTTCTTTTATGCACTAGTCATTTGTAACCACACCGCCCCCCAGGCCCGGGGGAGGGCGGGGGATAGCCATGGAAATCAGCGGGGCTTTGACCAAAGTTTTGCCACTGCAGTGCGGGGGAAAAATACCCGGGGTTTGCTTTATATAGGCAAAAAGGGCTGTGAAATGAAAAGATAGCAGGCTGCGGGGAAAACAGCAGTGGTCTTACCAACGAGCAGTCCCTGCAGGGTGGGGCTTTTAGCAGGTATTTGCTGGACCAAAAGTCAGTCCCCGCTATTCTCCGGGCCTGGGGGGGCCTTGGTTACAAATGACTGGTCTGTTAAAAGAACGAATGTCCTCTTTTCTTCAGATGATGAGTTAGAAGTGCAGGAATATAATCATCACCAGTTATTGGTAATTGGGCAACAAGTAAGTACTCTACATTGATCTGAAAAAAAAAAAATCAGACTTTCAGTATGTGAAGACCAGTACATAATAAAAATGAGCCTGTGCGTGAGAAAACCAACAATTTGGCCTCCGACCAGGTCTGACACAAAGCGGCCTGTACAGTCACAGAAGATGGCTAGAAGCTTGAAATTTCGGATTTAAGAAGAAGAGGGATTGTACTATCCATGTAGCAAAAACAAGGGCTCCGATCGGCTTCGCAGTTACTGCGAAGCTGTTCTGCCCTTTTGTTTTCACCTATGCAGATTGTTGGTTTTCTCATGCGAAGGCTCGAATAGAAAAAATTCTGACTGGTCCTTGATTTTTTGTCAATAATTTTGTTATTAATTTTGTCAATAATTTTTTGCTGATTTCTGACCTTGAGTGGTATAAGAAAACCAACAATCTGCATATGGGAAAACAAAGGCCCATCGCCTTTGTTTTCGCTCAATAGTTAAAACAATTCTTTCCTCTCTAGATTTGAAATTTCAAGCTTCTAGCTTTTTTTTCTGTCAGTCCTGGTCGACCTTGCTCACAGCATATTTATTTTCTTTGTCTCCTACAATTCATTTAGAATAAGGATTTAAAGATGACCAGCTTTTGTGGAAAGTTGTTTTATCATTTTTATTTGAGCCGCATTGTTTTGTATATGTAAAAACAAAGGTGCAGATCAGCTTGGCAGTGACTACAATGCTGATCAGAGCCTATGTTTTCGTTACATGGATAGTACAATTCCTCTTCTTTCTAAATCCAAAATTTCGAGCCTCTAGCCATCTTCTGTGCTTGTACAGCTCGGTTTGTGTTGGGCCTGTTCAGAAACCCAAATTGTTAGTTGACAGGGCTCATTTTCTATTATAGTGTGTTCCAGACGTAATCAGTTTAGATCCATCAGACTACTGTGAGACAGACGAACAGGAAAGAGAAGCAGAGCAACTGTGTAACAAACTTTACGACCTATATCTATCATCTCTTTCGGTGAGTAAAAAAAAAATTTTTTTTTACATCATACCTACCAAACCCTCTGATGCTCAACCAATTGTTAAATATGAGAAACACCTGGCCCTGAGGTTATAAAAAAATTTTATGTTCAGCTCAGCTGAGACTAAAATTTATCCTGCTCTTAAATGTTAAAATGCCAACATTGTTGGCATTTTAACATTTATAAGAGTTCTATTGAAAAGTTTCATTTTTTACAACATAAATCCTCTCTGTACATTGCATGGGCATGTTTATGTAATATTTACACCACAAATGTAGGAATCCATAGGCTACTGCACTACATTCCCACATTTCTATTCTCCAGCTGCTAGGGCAGTGGTTTTCATATTTGATCATCATTTGAGCATTAGAGCATTTAGAAGGCATGTCACATGGGGGCTGGGGTGGGAGGAGCCCACTGGCCTACTGATAGAAAGCCCAGGTGTGTCGTTAATTTGAGCAAAACAAATCAACCCTCCACAGTTCTCAGGCCAGGCTAATACCCAGGGAGTGGTGGTTGTGTCTATTGAAAAACATGTTAAAAGGTCAGGGACATTCAAGTGAAATAAATCATTTATTTTGCTTTCTGCTGATATTTTTGTTGTTGTTTTCTGCTGTTAATTTAAAAAAGGCAATTAGAAATGAGCCTTCTCATGAGAAAACCAACAATCTGCATATGCGAAAACAAAGACGCATATCAGCTTCGCAGTAACCTCGAAGCTGATCAGCGCCTTTGTTTTCGCTATATGGATAGTACGCTTTCTCTACTTTCTAAATCCAAAACTTCCAGCCTTTAGACATCTTCTGTGACTACAGTCTGGTTTGTGTCGGACCTGTTCAGAAACCACATTGTTGGTTTTCCCACGAGACGGCTCAAATTAATTCTTCCAAACAAACCATCAGAGTGTCCGACAGTTTGAACCCTTGATGTTTCATGTTGTCTGATCTGTGTCAGAATTGTTTGCAAAAGTTATCAGATACTGCCCAAACAGAATTATTCCTACAGGGAGACTATTTCAACCTGGAGCTTATTGATCAAAACCCCAGAGATGGTGTTTATTGACAAGACTACTATTTGAGACCGGTCTTCGGGGTTTCCGACCAGGTCTGACACAAACTGAGCTGTACAAACACAGATGTCTAGAAGCTTGAAATTTCGTATTTAAGGTAAAGAACCATAAAAATGCTGATCCATAGAATTTTTTTATTTTTTGATATTTTCGAGAAAACATTTATATCTATCGATTCGTGTAATAAAAAAACATGGTTACCAGGTTGGTTTTCCTGCAAATCGCTCCACTAAAATGGCTAAAAATGCCGTTATTTGTACGTGACGTAATGGGAAAGTAATAAAAACGCGTCGCTTTTTGAACATGAGCGCCGTTGACAAGAGAACTAATCCATAGAATTTTTTTAAAAACTAAATATTGTCTCGTTTTTATATTGTGAGTCAAAAAGTAAAATAAAAGTCCTTGACTACCAGGTTGGTTTGGACGCTATTTGTCAACGAATGAAGACAGGTAAGCTAAAAATCTTAATTTTCCGTAAGTGACGTTGACGTCATAAGGATGGCGCATTTTGACATTTCGGGCGTGTTTCATAAACGTTCGGCATTTGGTTTATTAGAATGAGCTTAAAGTGACAAATTTAAGATCATTAACGTGTGCTTGTATCTCAATGAGTAATTTTCAACTTGAATGACCTTTCAACAGTCATATCACGTACGGTGAATGGTTCAAATCCGGCCTAAGTTTAACAGTGTGTATAGAGGTGCTGTTAAAAATCTTTGACCCTAAATTTTAATCAAACGCGTTTGTTTGTTTGAATTGATGCTTAACATCCCAATCAACAGCTATGATCATGCCGAGACGTTGCCTCCATTTTATGGGACTTTTACCTAAAATTAGGATGTCAAAATTAGGGCTTGAAATATAACCACCGAACTAAGCCAATATGGATGGTTTGACTTGAAATCACTTTTCCTGGGCAGGCTCACACCTGATCGGTTAACCAGTAATCAGATGGCATTCAATCAAACTTATTCAATTATTCAACATAAATATCATTTCATCATGCGATGTAATGTCTGTCTTTCTGTACAAACCATTGCTTGTAAAGTATATAATGTGTCTGTTATAGTTCTCGAATGTGTGGCCAAAAAAAGAAAAGAAAAGAAAAGAAAAAAAAAACGGCGGGAGATTCCCGAGAAACGAGAAAATCCATGCGGCACACCCGCAAGCAGAATTTGGCTAGTATCACATGCCTGATGTAGGGCTCGAACCAACACCAGACACAACGGTGAGAAGATCCAATGGTTAAGCGCGTAAATGAAATCAGCGCTCTTAACCACTCGACCATCGACCATGGTCGCTGGTTATAGTTTTGTCAGATGATTATGTTTAATATAATATATTATTAAATTGTCTCCCTCCCTTATATAATAAGGCTGTACCATCCAAAACTGTACTGACAGCTTTGCTAGGTACAGTCCCATCTAGGTTATATGCAAAGGAACAACTAGAAAACCTTTTTGGGACCTAGGACCATATATTTTGAAAAACCTGAAGAACGTACGCATGTAGCGTTCAAAGCATATAAGCAAGTAGTTCAAATGAGCATTGGAAAAACACAGGCATGTGCATGCATGTTTAAAACAGTTTTTCAAAATACTTCCCAAACATCCCAAAAAGGTTAGGTAGATGTAGTAAATAATGATAAGTAGGTATAAATTGTATACGTAACATGGGCCCTACTATAATGTAAATTAAACAAATGCAGAAACCCTAGTCAACAGGTTATAAACAATAACCCTATATAGCAGGTGAGCCGGTTACAAATTCCCACAAATGCGACTTTGTGCCATTAAAGAACCTTAAAAATCTCACACCGTGTCAGATCTTCAGCCGCCCTGCCAAGCCTGCAGGCTACATCTTGGCGTAAGTGAAAGGAGGGTTGGAGGTACCGTTCATAGGAATTGCCATTCCAATCACCTTGGAGCTTAATCAAGTCTGGGGAAAGGCCACATTGGAGTCCGAATGAGGCGCCCCCCCTCCTGAAGCTATGTCCGCTAAAATCTTTGGCCTCAAAACCCAGTCCTCTTAGGCAATCATGTAGTTTCTTGGTAAAATTATCTTGGGTCAGGATTATTATATTCCCATCCGCTCTATACCGAAACAGTGGAGCGGGAGTACTAGTGGCCGGGCAATCCAGGAGCAAGGTTAACAGGGCTGTTGAAGGACAGAACGGCGATTTGGGTATATGGGGAAGTGGGATTAGGAGAATTCGTTCACGAAACTGGATCACTTTTGACCATAGGACAGTCAAGACAACACCCTTAGGGTTAAATTGTGCATCAGTTGCACAAAGATGCAAGGCAGGGTTAAAATCTGAAGGGGACTGGACTAGCAGGTTTGACTTCCTGAAAAAGGAGAAGAAGGCTACCAGACAGGCTGACCAAAAACATCGGTCGAGACTCTCCGCCAGATTCAACCTAGTAAAAATGCCCCGCAGAATATCCAAAGTTATAGGGAGTTTCTGTTTCACAGTATTACCCTTTACACGCTTTACACCCTGCAATATTGACTTAACATACCAATTATTCTCTAAGGGGTTTGTGAACCCTGCTTCAAGATGCAATAGGCGCACAACATTAAGGTATTGTCTGACGGATGAAAAACAAAGTCTTCTTGAAAGATAAGCAATGTACCTACCTAAATCAGTTTGGGAAATAGGTAAAGGCGAAACCTTAACTTTTGCACAAAACTCAAAATAAGCAGTTTTTTGGGTCATATAAGTTCTATTTGTGGAAGATGCAAAGGTACTTCCTCTGTACAACTGAACCTCCTTGTCAAGACACTCTGCAAGGGACTTATCACTGGGGAGATTCCTCATATCCGACACCACGGTCCCAGTTGCCTCTGATGTGACTCGTCCACCATGGGAATCTGTTGAGAAGAAATGCAAGAGACCGTGAGGACATGTGGTGCCAAAGGGGCGTGTAAGCAGTATATGGAAGAAGCGTTTGCAGGTAGCCATTGGTATGCAACCTAGAGGCGGAGTCCGCAACTATGTTCAGACAACCAGGGAGAAAGCGTGCGGTTAAATGAAAGTTGTGAGTAGCAGATAACCAAAACAGTCTCCTGAGACATTGCATTACCATCTTATTTCTAGATGTACCCTTGTTGATAGAGGCAACCGTTACCGTGTTGTCAGAATGGAGGACAATGCGTTTGTTAACCCAATGTTTGGACCACCGCTGGGCAGCCAAAACCACAGCCAAAACTTCTTTCTCATTGATATGTAAAGATGAAGCTTCTGGAAAATCATGTTTCCAGTTAAAATAAAACCAGTCATGACCGAACGAGCCCCCCGCCGCATCATCACAAGCATCAGTAAATACGCCATAAAATGGCTGTTTATCAAGCACTGTGGATTTACCATTGAAGGTTTGAAGAAAATTGGACCACCACAAAAAGTCCTTGCGCATTTCCGGAGAAATTAATGTTTTATGCGAAGCACGCTTCAGAAAGCTTATTTGGTCGAAGATGCGACGGAGAAAAACTCGCCCGCCTTTCACGACACCAGCTGCCCAGGACAGCTTACCAGCAATGCTTTGTAGCTGACGTTTAGACGCCCTACGACGGTGCAAAAAACCATCCAGTTCAAACCTTAAACTATCAAGTTTCTCACCAGGCAGTCTTACAGACATACCTAGTGAGTCAAGTTCGATACCCAAGAAGGTAATTCGCGTTGTGGGATCAACAACTTTTCCCCAATGAATGGCAAATCCAAGCTTCCGGAGAAGCTGAATCAAGCATTTGAGTGCTGCTGCACATTCCTCTTTAGATTTTGCAATGATAAGAAAATCGTCAAGGTAGACGATTAAAAGATCAAACCCTCTCCGCCCCATCATCCTTTTGACAGCCTGGGTTAAACGATGAAAAATTCCAACACTGAGCTTGGCCCCAAAAGGTAGCTTAACATCCCTCAAGTATACATTCTGGCCACCAAAATTCCAGGTAAAGCCAGTGACTGTCTGGCTATGGGCTGAAATATTAACAGACCTATATGCACTTTTCAGGTCGACTTTCGCAAAATAGCAACCTTCTGTCATAAGTGATGAAGCATCATCAATTCTGGAAAATTTTTGCTTCCAATCAGAAGAACAGTAGTCATTGACAGCTCCACCTGAGGGCCGGGAGCAGTCATGAATTAGTCGGACATCCCCATCAGGCTTAGGTATGGCCGCCATAGGGCTGATTATTTTTGGGGGGGTGTCACAAAAAACATAATTGCCATTTTCTATCTCCTTAAGGACTTGATTGGTGGCTTTGTCATATAAGGGACTACCAGGCTGAGCTGAAAGATGATTACTGCTTCTGACTGGAGAAATTTCTATGTCTGTGTCAATAATATTAAACCCATGTTTAATGCCATCCAAAATGAATGTTTTGTCAGGATCGTCTGCTAATTCCTCATTCCATGCGTCAAAGGAGAGACCCGAAGAGGGGGTGATCTTTTTATTTAATGGTTTTTTGGCTCATTCACATGTGTCTGTACCGGGTGCTTCTGGGAGCATCCAGGTAACAAACATGTGTGTTGAAACTTACAATTCTGGAAAGAGCACCCCTTAGCAGAATTGAAGTTTCGACAGATCTCTTTTTCCTTCCCAAACTTTCCAGGTTTTGCCCCGTGAACCCCTTTTTTGTTTGTTGGTTTGGCTGTGTAGATGGCTGAGTGCGGGCCTGGAGGAACAGGGTGTGCAAATGTTGCACATCAGTGCCCCATCTAAACCCCATGGATGCTTGGAGTTTCCGGTACTCCCTATCAAACAATAAGACAGAAACTAAACTAAATCTCTGAACTAATTGGTAAACCTTAGTGGTGTACGACAGATAATCCATGAGGGAGGGCCCAACTAACTTGTTCTCGCCTACAAGCTTGTACAGGATTGCTAAGTTAGCCACAGACCACTGGCTCAGTGTGAGGCTTTCGAGCTTCGGCTTTCTCGGACCGGACTTGACGATAATTTGTTGATCCCCGTGACCCCCCAAAACAACTTCTTCCTCGACAGAAACTTGAACAAAGTCGCATATGTCATAGAAATTTGAAGCCGACTTACCCGACGCTGACGAAATATGGATTTGCGGGTCGTTCCATGATGGTTGAATAGGAGTCACCGTTTCACTTTGCGCACTAGCGAGTGTTTTTTGTTGAGAAATCATGTTATTTACAAGTTTTGTAAAAACGTCAGCTTGTTCGTTTAAAGAAATGTCCGTGTTCTGGGCGGCGACTTCCGGCTCTACCTCCTGCGTAATTTGGACCGGAGTATTAATGGCTGTTCCAAGAGCCACCTCCGTTGAAGGCGTAGATTTCTTCGCTGTTCCGTCGGCTGTTCCCGGAGTATCGTTGGCTGTTCCGTCAGCCGAACCGTCGCTGTCCTGTTGCAACAGCGCCCGAGTTATATGTATAATCAACCGACGCTGGCCTCTCGGAATCTTCTCGGAACTTAAGTCGTCCATTTCCACGAGTTTGAGCGCCTCTAGGGAGTTGAAACCGCGCCTTAACAGTTCTTCAGTAGCTGTTCTGCTGACCTTATTGGCCAGGCAAAAGTCAGTAATGAGTTCTTCGTCTGATCTGACGACGATCGCATCTTGCGATGTACTAGAGCCCGTTTCATTCGTCATTGTTGAGTTTAAGGTCCAGTTAACGGGAATAACAGTTTAGTTTTTCTTAACAAAGTTTGGGTAAGTGCAGAAAAAGCAGAATTTCTCCATACAGAACGCACTACAATCCAAAATTCTATAGAGTCTTGCCTCCATGACGCACGATGCCTCCATAACGTATTTTATAAGCTTCTTCTCTTCCTCTGAGGACATCATGTGTTCATACCAAGCTGGTATATCAAATATTCTTAACAAGCTCTTACGTAGTCCCGACATTTTGGTCTGTTTATATCCAGTTTATGTAACTATTAATCACCGATTTGAAACTAACAGCTATGATTCCAAAAGTCAATCCTGCACTTTCGATAATTTAGAACTCTTTAAGTCATGTTCCAAATTGTTTTTAAATTATTTTCCATTTTATTTGGCAAGACACAATAACCTATAATTATATCAACAATTTTGAACTTGCTTCTCTGAGCGTGAATTAGGAACTGATAAGCCAGGTTTGATAAAGTCCGCCAAAAAGGCAAGCGATAGCTATTGGTTATTTCGAAGACTTAAATAAACTGTGATTGGCTGATTCCAGGAACCGCAGAAGTAATGCACTCATTCCTGGAATGGGTCGTGTGCAAAAGAACATAATTAATGGGGTTCTTGAAACTATTTTGGGGATCTCGAAACGGCGTGACTAATACCTAGAGTTGTAAACGAGTTTTGTCAGATGATTATGTTTAATATAATATATTATTAAAAAAATAGGTCTGTTTTTCCTACATGCATTTCGTTTAAATTATAGAAGCCGTAAAGTGTCTCTCTTTTCTGTACCTTTAAACTAATATGCGAGCCCCTGTATCAGAAATTATGCGAAACCAAAGGCGCAGATTAGCTATGCAGTAACTGCACAGCTGATCAGCACCGTTGTTTTTGTTACTCTGATATTACAATTTCTCTCCACTTAATTCCACGATTTAAAGATAATCCTGCTACTGTGGCTGTACAATCTGGATTGTGTCAGACCTGGTCAGAAACCCCGATTGTTGGTTTCCTCATGCAGAGGCTCATTCCAAAGCTCAAGTTCCTTCCACGAGGCTTTAAAGCTCGATCAGATAAGTCATCAAAACACCACGAATAAATAAATAAATAAATAAATAAATAGATAAAGGAATAAATAAAATTTGATAAATAAAAGAATTTGATAAAAAAAAAAAATAATAATAATTATCAGGCGAATGAATAGAATGAATAAATAAAAGATAATAATAAGGCTTTGGCGTGTTCGATCCTCGAGTCCCGCACATCACCTTCCACACGATAAAGCCGTCGGAAATGAATGGGTGTGCGTAATATAAACTTACATAAGATTTCTGGAAATTCTATAAATTCATTTTTGTCTTTATGCCACCAGTTTTATAGGCCTACTATAATCCGAATGCACACGCTCGTAATCTTAAATTAAGAAATATGCATAAAATTATTGGAAACGGCATTCGACTGTCGCCCTTAATTTTTTTTCTGGACCTTTCTTTTCTCTATCATTGTGATGCGTATGCTCGTAAATTCGCAATAAAATCGATCCGTTTCTTTGCTTCTGTCGACATTTACCTTGTGTTTGGACCGCACACATACAGCCGACGCCATCTTGAAAACGACGTCATTGGCGCGACGTTATGGCATTTCGTCCTTCGCGACGCACGTACCTTTAAGCGCCACCGTTTTTATGGTTCTTTACCTTAAGAAGAAGTGAAATTCTACTATCCGAGTAGCGAACACGAAGGCGCTGATCAGCTTCGCAGTTACTGACTGATCTGCGCCTTTGTTTTCGCATAGGCGAAAATCCGGTTTTCTCATGACGCGGCTCATTTACAGGTTCATCCTCGGCCCTACTATAAAACATGTGCCAATCATGTGTGTACGGCTCAGACCGAGGAGGAGAAAATGTGGGGTGTTTGTTACACATTCACTATATACGCAATGGAACTGTCGGCGGCTGGCACGGAGGTGGAGTGGAGGACAGAAGAGTTCTGCCGTAAGTTGAAATCTACATGGATACGTAGGTCATTCAAAAAGTAATGCAATATGTAGCGTATTTTTAGCTCACCTGAGCCGTTAGGCTCACAAGGTGAGCTTATAGGATGGCCATGATCCGGCGTCCGTCCGTCCGTCCGTCGTCCGTCATCCGTCCGTCCACAATTTCAAAGATCTTCTCCTCTGAAACCACTTGGCCAATCAAAGCCAAATTTTATATGAAGCATCAATAGGAAGGGGGAACGAATGTGTATATAAGAAATCCAGGTCACATGACCAAGATGGCCGCCATGCCCATATATGGTAAAAACCCTTCAAAAATCTTCTTCTCCAGAACCGGTGGACCGATTTCAACCAAACTTGGCATGAAGCATTAATGGCTCAAGCACTACAATGTATATATAAATCATGACCCTGTGATGACCTTGACCTATTTTACGGCAAGGTCAACATAGGTCGCGAATGCATTTGAATGGGGAAAACTTTTAAAATGTCATTTAAAGTGAAAGTCTTGCAGGAAATGGGCAGTAGGACTGAATATTAATGATTCTGAAAAAAAATTGGACCCCAGGGGCTCATGTGCCCCCACCCCGGGGCAATATACATGTATATCTCCATAATATTCAAACATCTTCTCCTCTGAAACCACTTGGCCAATCAAAGCGAAATTTTATGTGAAGCATCAATAGGAAGGGGTAACAAATATGTATATAAAAAATCCAGGTCACATGACCAAGATGGCCGCCATGCCCATATATGGTAAAAACCCTTCAAAAATCTTCTTCTCCAGAAACGGTTGACCGATTTCAACGAAACTTGGCACGAAGCATCGATGGCTCAAGCACTACAATGTATATATAAATCATGACCCTCTGATGACCTTGACTTATTTTACGGGAAGGTCAACATAGGTCACCAATGCATTTGAATGGAGAAAACTTTTAAAATGTCATTTAAAGTGAAAGTCTTGCAGGAAATGGGCAGTAGGACTGGATATTAATGATTCTGAAAAAAATTGGACCCCAGGGGCTCATGTGCCCCCACCCCAAGGCAATATACATGTATATTTCCATAATATTCAAACGTCTTCTCCTCTGAAACCGCTTGGCCAAACGAAGCCAAATTTTATGTGAAGCATCTATAGAATGGGGGAATCAATGTGTATATAAAAAATCCAGGTCACATGACCAAGATGGCCGCCATGCCCATATATGGTAAAAACCCATCAAAAATCATCTTCTCTGAAACCAATAGACTGATTTCAAGGAAACTTGGCGTGAGGCATCGATGGCTAAAGTACTCCAATGTATATATAAATCATGACCCTGTGATGACCTTGACCAAGTTTATGGCAAGGTCAACATGGGTTGCCTATGCATCTGAATTGGGAAAACTGTTAAAATGTCATTTGAAGGAAAAAGCCAACAGGAAATTGGCAAATGGACAGAATATTGAAGATTCTGAAAAAAGAAAATGGCCGAAGGGCTTCATCTGCCCCTTCACTCGAATTAATTACCATAATATTCAAACATGTTTATTGGTATATGCAGCTGATCTCAGGTGAGCGTTTACAGGACCATTGGTCCTCTGGTTGTGTATTTTTATCTGACAGAGGTAATGTTTATGATTTCTGAAAGTTTGATCCAATCTGCATTCAGGAAAATAAACATCAACTAAATCGGACCATACACTTTATGTTGCTAAGCAACCATAGAATGGTAGCTAAGGTGTCATGGCCACGAAAACCACTTTTCAAAAATCAAATAAGTGAACATAAACTTTTGGTATTTCTTTGATGGTGTTTTAAATGGCTATCTACTGACATGTTTGTGTAATGTCACCTTAGCCAGAACTTTCTAGGCAACTGCAATGTTCATACAACCCCATGTGTGTCAACTGTTGCTTAGCAACGCCAGAACCTATGCGATTTCGGTTTTATGCGTTTTCCATAGATTTCGGTTACTAGGCAACGAAATATGTTATCTGAGAATTGCATTTTATAGCAAGTAGTTTACAAAGCGTCAATGGCAGAAACAAATAGGCATATAAATGTTTGATTAAACAAACTAGATGTCAAATTATATTACAAATAGTATCTCTACCCCCATTTTTCATCCTTCGATCTAGAAATTTTAGTCATGTTTTCAACTTTGATTAGGTGTCATTTAAAATACATCAATCAGATTATATTATCTTGAACACTTAATGCAACTATTTTATGCTCGGTGTAAGAAAATAAAGAGAATACGTTTAATTTGGTTTTCATGTCACCATGGCAACGGTTTTAAGAGTCGTGACCGAGTGCCTTTTTCCAGTGTTCTATTGTTGCTAGGCAACAGGAAGTCGAGCATGTGACTAAGTGTCGAACTGTCTCGCATAGGGCAAATTGAATTTATGTTTCAAGAAAGCTAACTCATACTTTAATAACGTGTTCAAACAAAAAATTATGGTCAATATTGCATTACTTATTGAATGACCCTCGTATAATGGGAATAGTAATAGAAATACTAAATGAATAGGTTTTATATATTACCATACACTCTAAACCAACAAACTAGTATAGGCTTGAAAATAAGCACCATTTGGTTATTTTAATCTGTCAACTGCACCAAGGGGCAAGGGACATTTACAAAACTAACCACCCTTGCCACCCTCGTAGATGATTAGAAATGTAATCTTATGAGAAAATGTATCGTACACTTTCATGATTAATTCTTAGTAAAACACAGATAAACTTTTGAAAGACTTTTTTGCTCCTAATATCAACTATATCTGCTGTTCATTTGCATGATGATTAGAATTTGCATAAAGTACTGGTAATGTTTCTACATAAAGCTTGTCCAAGAGAAGTATGGTTAGGACACTATCTCGTCTGTTTATTGCAGACTTAAAGTGAGCCGCTGCATGGGTAAAACCGCCAATCTGCTGCATGGGTAAAACCGCCAATCTGCATAGGCGAAGACAAAGGCGCAGATCAGCTTCACAGTAACTGTGAAGCTGATCAGCACCTTTGTTTTCGCACAGATAGTACAATTCCTCTACTTTCTAAATCCAAAATTTCCAGCCTCTAACCATCTTCTGTGACTGTACAGCCTGGTTTGTGTTGGACCTGGTCAGAACACAAATTGTTGGTTTACTCACACACAGGCTCAAGAATTAAATCAAACATACAAAAACTGTGCAGCTGACCAGCCCATTTGGTTTTGCTACACAGATAGCTCGTACAATTCCTTCACTTCCTAAATCTGGAGTTTCAAACCTCAAGCTGTCTTCGGCTGCAAATCCTGGGTTTGCATAAAACCTTGTACACCAAAACCTCTTTATAACACTATTGTTGGGGTCCAAGCCACTTTCCATGTTAGCAATGCAATCCATGTTATAACGAGAGTAAATTGTATAGACATATAGCAAAAATGGTCTAAACTGACCATTTGGGGTCCGGCAATGATCAGTGTTTTATCCAAAACGGTGTTGTAAAAAAGCATGTCATAAAGAGGTTCAGGTGTATATATCGCCAAAGACATGTTTTTGCAACTGAGTTTGTCTATTTCCAGCCATTACCTGCCCGGAGAACATGCACTACACCCAAAGAAAGTCGAGATGCCCCAAAGATTGTTCCAACATGTACTCCGTGCTACCTATGGAGTGTGAGGAGGACCCGCTATCAGGCTGTGAATGTGACCACGGATATGTGCTCAATGATGGTGTCTGTATCCGCGCTGTCGCTTGCCCCTGCAACTTCAAAGGGACACAACTCTTGCCAAACGAAAGGGCCAAGGATGATTGTCGTGACTGGTATGTGATGATGCTTGAAATGCAGAAGATAAGATTAACTCATAAAAGCTTCCCGTCCTTTTTATGGGACATAGGCAAACAATACAGCCCCAGATGCGACGCCGCAGTATGGGGCATCCCATCTGGGGCTATTCTGTTTGCTTATTGGAATTTCATCCAAAAATGAAATAAAAATTCAAAATCACTTCTGATGCCTCTAATAATGACAATGGACTCACCCAAATGATAACAATGGGAAAGTCCATTCACCATTGATGGGTTAAGGGATGATCTGCTGATGATAATTAATACTGATGATAATTAATACTGATGATAATTAATACTGATGATAATTAAGCGACAAGGGATAATTTTGCTCATTTGTTAATAAAATCATATTTTAGGTGTTCATCTTTAATAAAAGAACCGCCGCATCAGAAAAACAAAAATCTACATATGCGAAAACAAAGATGCAGATCAGCTGTGTAGTAAATGTGCAACTGATCAGCATCTTTGTTTCGACCTCACAGATAGTACAATTCCTCTTCTTATTGAATCCAAAATTTCAAGCTTCTAGCCATCTTTGGATGTACAGGCTGGTTTGTGTTGGACCTGGTTATAAACCTAGATTGTTGGTTTTCGCATGCAACTCATGAGAAAACAAGTCTTTGGAGTTCTCGACCAGGTCTGACACAAACAGGCCTGTCCACCCACAGAAGAAAGCTAGAATCTTCAGATTTTGGGTTTAAGTAGAGGAGGAATTGTACTATCCTGTAGCAAAATCAAAAGGCGCTAATCAGCTGTGTAGTAAAGTTTCTGCAGTAAAGTTACTGCACAGCTGATCTGCGTCTTTGTTTTGGCATAGGCAAAAATTTGGTTTTCTCATGATGCGTCTCATATGGTCATATGATTTTTATGGCATGATATTGCCCACCCAATAACAGTGATGTCATATGATAATTTTGTATGTTTTTTTTTCAGTTATTGTGATGCTGGTAGGATGATATGCCAGGATATACAATGTCCACAAGAATGCAAAATAATCGGTTACAATAATGTTGTCACATTTGATGGTGAATCGTACAACTTTGATTATGAAGGACAACTCTGCTATTTCACACTGGCAGAGGTTAAGGTAATAGCAACAGAAAAATGAAATTCATCAGGGTAACATGTCCATGTAATGTATACCCCTTATATGTTTTGGATAAGAAATATGAAAAAAGTTTACCCCTGTACACTCCAATTTCGGTGGGATTAAGGGGTTAATTAATACATGGACATGTTTGTGGTACCTAGGGATCTTGAAGATTGATCATTGTTTATTATTCCTAAATCAAGCATTTTGGTTGGAAAAAAAAAAACAAAAAAAATGATGTGATGAGGAGGATCACTTTTGAATCATGAGAATATTTACAGTCTGGACCCAGTTGTTCAAAGCATCGTTAGCTTAACGATATCGTTAAGACATAAATTTGTTAAGCAAATATCAGCAAAAGTAACAAATACACTGTTATTTTTTGTTGAAAAAATGTATTTTTTGTTGAAAAAATGTGAGAATCCTTTGCACTGCAAAGGATTCTCACATTTTTTCAACAAAAAATAACAGTGTATTTGTAATATTAACGTTTGAAATTTTAACGAAACGAAACCTTAACTAACGACGTCGTTAGTTTTGAACAACTGGCTCCTGATCATCAGCTCCTGTCGTCATTTATTTGTTTTGATCTGTAAGAACCCATTCAACAATGTTTTGAACTTGTTGTGGATTTTGGAAGCATAAAGAATCTTGCTCAAGGACAAAATATGCTAGTAGAAGTTTTGAAACCCTAAACCTCCTACTCCAGTCATAAGTACTACATCAGCATAACATGTCCGTGTAATGAATACCTCCTTATACCCCACTTTTATATAGTAAAACTGGGGCACACAGGGTTATACTTATTTTTCTTATTTTTGCTCTAAATCATAGATTGTAGGTACATGTTAGAACCGCCTCGGTGAGGCGGTTCTAACATGTACCCACAATCTCTGTTTAGAGCAAATATAAGAAAAATATCAAAAAACTTCTAGTGAAAATTTTCAATTTTTACAACTTAGGAAAATTCAGTTTATTACATGGGCATGTTTCGTAATGACATGCCTCCACTGCACTCCCCACCAACAAACACAAACTTGTCTATGTTGAATCATTCCCTAAAGTTAGAATTTTCTTTCTTATTAGAAAACATCAAGGGAATATGAAAACATCAAGTTTTTGAAGATAAAACTCCGTCTAGAAAACTGTACCTACTCAAACGCCCAGTGTATGAGAAGCGTCCTGATTCAAATTGATGACTTCGCGTATGAGTTGGGCTTTGGTGGGGAGCCAGTTCAAGTAAACGACGAAGATTTGACGTATATAGATCTGACACGACCCAGCAGCTGGGCGTTCTCACCACAACGATTGCCGTACACTGACGACCTGATAGAGGTTTGGAGGATAACGTCACAGTTTATACTCATAGAAGGCTTGAACTTTGAGATGCTTGTTGGTAATGACCAGAGGATCTACCTGACACTGAAGCCTTATTTTGCAACACATGTAAGTGTGAGCCGCCTCATGGGAAAGCCAACAATGTGGTTTCCGAACAGGTCCGACACAAACCGAGCTGTACAAGCACAGGATGGCTAGAAGCTTGAAATTTTGGAGTTAAGTAGAGGAGGAATTGTACTATCCGAGTAGCGAAAACAAAGGCGCTGATCAGCTTTTGGATTTAGGATGAAGGGGAATTGAACTATCCCTGAAGCAAAAACAGAGGCGCTGATTAGCTTTGCAGTTACTCCATAGCTCATCTGTGCCTTTGTTTTTGCATTATGAATCTGGTTTTCTTGTGACATGGCTCATTTGAAAAAAATAACTTCTTTTGTTAAATCAAGTAGAAAAGAAGGGTTTTAAATTACAAATGTATTATTTGGAGGTTTTTCCTTTAAATTAGGGAACGACCATTTGATTTTTAGGGGGGGTGGGGAGCTGGTAGATGTCCCCCCCCCCCATAAAAATCAAATGGTTGCTGCTTTAGTAACAGCTGATAAATTATAATTTTAGTCTAACTATATCGATCTTTCTAAATTAACCTATGATATGCGCATTTCCACTAAATGCTTTAAATTACTAATGTAATGTTTATGTTGCTATATTTAGGTTCTGGGACTTTGTGGTGCCTATGACTTCATTAAAGCTGGTGATCTTGAGGCTAATGGAGCCCCTGAATCCAATGAGCAAGAGTTTGCCCGCTACTATGGTGAACATAAATGTCGGGGGCCTAAAGTGAACAAAACAGACTTGTGTTTAGGCCAGGAAAATTTGGTAAGGCCAAAAACAATAATACCATTGTTTCTCAGGCCACTTTTTGAAGAAACAGATGCGGGCGGCAGGTTTTTTATTTTAATTTTTATTTGAACAAAAACGAATGCGGGCGGCGGCATATTTTTTTTTAAACCTTTTTTCGGGGGGGGGGGGGGGGGGGTAGGGTCGGTAT
Source organism: Rugalucina vietnamica (assembly GCA_964017185.1). Lineage (NCBI taxonomy): Eukaryota > Metazoa > Mollusca > Bivalvia > Lucinida > Lucinidae > Rugalucina > Rugalucina vietnamica. The sequence goes on from OZ024869.1 coordinate 5,577,349, forward strand.
GGAGATATGGCGAGTGAGTGATAAACGGACAATATGCTTCCGGCGATCTATGCCCGAGTCACCGTACGGTAACTCTCGTTTATTTAATGATCGATATTTCACACCTAATTTGTGATTGCCAAAATTGGTTGAGCATTAGTAATTCGGAAACAAATGAATATCATACCTATTGGTCTATCACTTAATCCGATAACAATAGATTTGAGAACATCAGTCAGCACGAGTTCCCCTCAATTATCATGATTATCACGCTCTCTGAGTACATCTCAACACGAGTCATAATCTCCGCCCATTGGCCCATGAGATAGCGAATGACGACGTCAATTAGTAATTATTGTCAAGACATTTTATAACTTGTCGGAAAAGAATCGAAATCCACTGTATGTTGTGTCAGCAAGTAACACATTCTATTCTTGTCCTTATTTTCTAATTTCACTCGAATGAAAGTTTGAACATTGTACCGATCACACATCGGTGATCATATGATAGCGAAATGATTAGAGCATTCGCTTCGGGCAAGGGAGGTATCGGGTTGGATCCCGGGCCGCGTGATACCAAAAACGTTAAAAATGGTACCAAAAAAATACCTTGCTAGCTTGGCGCTCATTCATAAAGCAAGCACTGGCATCTCTTCTCCCAAAAAGATAACTTCCGTGATGGGAGTACAATTATTGAGGTGGTGGTTGGTGACGGGCAGTTTAGTTCTATCAAGGACAGTATATCGATATACGGTCCTTGGTTCTATCATTAGATGATTAGAGTCTGGTGATTGCAATACCCTTACTCGGGGTTAAAACGAGGTGTGCCGGTAAGTCAGCGGCGGAACACTATACAAACATACAACATACATGGCATGTCCACAAAGGATTCTTGCGGATGCTCAAAACACTCATTTTCCCAGCGGGAAAGTAAAGAAATCACATTTTATTTTTCAGCGCAAACTTTTACATACCTTCCCGGACATTACCGTTCTCAATCGCGAATATTAAATGTAGGTGTCCTAATGTTTTGGACCACAATAATTGTTGACGAAATCATTGACCAACGTGTCATCAATAGCCTGTAATAACCCAATGTTTACGGTAACGTTACGGTCTACCAATAATCCCATAGTCACGAGTGCGATAACGTGTATGGCTCGGCTTATTTTCAAAACTATTATGGATTAATATAATTTGAGTGTCATTCACGCTTCGCGAGCAATGGATTGTGTCACCTAAACATTAGTGAGATGACAATTATCACTCGTGAGTATACACGAATTTTGAGCAGACGACATGATTCATACACATTAGGCTATCAAAAACACAATTTTCCGTTTCAAATGTGTTTATTCATTTTTAAAGTACTTAAAAGAGAAACTGTAAGAAAACTGCGCCTTGGCGAATGCCCGGAAAACGATATTTCATTTTTCCTCTCCGCGAGTTTTGATTTTTTACTTGCACATAAATAAATTAGTATTTATAAAGGAACACAAGGGTAAAACGGCGCCTTGGTGCCGCCGTCGCGATATTTGGGTGGATGAAATTTTGGTTTACCAGACTATACAGCAGTACTGGTGTCTACATGTTCAATACAATTATCCAGTGGCTATCCTAAACCTTATGATATAAACAGCTGAAACAAGCATCAGAATATTGACCGCATGTAATTTAGCCCAACTAAAGTTCGTACGTAAACTGTACATGGACAATAGAACGCGGGATTGCTACCTAGACCCTATGTGTTTTTGACTAAAAATTGAATACCTCTAACAAACATTACCATATGCTGTACTGTACCTGCACATCATGACGAAGCAGTTCGGTCCTTTGGTGAAGGCTCGAAATGTCCCGGAACCGCGTCACAACGAATACCGTGTTACTAGCCGTCATGCGCAGACTACATGCGCAGTCGTTTTACTGAAAACCGCGAGCGGAAAAGTGACAATTGTGAAGGTTTCAAGACAAATGCGGTGGTTTCTGTATTTTTTTTATTTTGAGCAATAAAAAAGGGTAATGCGGTGGGTCTGAAAGAGATGCGGCGGTGCCTGAGAAACATTTATTTATTTTTTTTTGGCCTAAGTGAATCTGTTTATACCAAAGACAGGCATAATGAAAACATGCCCTGTCTGTCTCTCTGTCTCTCTCTCTCTCTCTCTCTGACTGTCTGTCTCTCTCTCTCTCTCATGTATTTAGCTTAACAAATGAAATTAGTTTTACAATTTCAGCACTGAATCTAACACAACTCCATTTTTTGGTGACTTTCGATTTTGGCCTTTTCAAGCTAAACAAACTGTATTTTGAATAATACACAAACATACACCAGATGTGACTCATATTTTCTTGTGTATTTTCAGAAAAAAATTGTGGAACTTAGCTGTAAACACATATTGGAAGCAGCTCATTGATATTTTCTCTTGTGTATTTTCAGAAAAATTTTGCTGAACTTAGCTGTCAACATATACTGAGCGACACGTTTATTGGCGATTGTGCCCAGTATCTGTCTGACTACAACTCTAAGATGTCCTATTACCTCCGATGTGTGGATGATATGTGCTACGTGCATACCGACTCATATAATTTCTGTCCCATGTGTACCATAACTGCAGACTTGGCACACGAGTGCAAGCGAAGTCCTGGTTCAGTAGACCTAGACTGGGATATACCCCTTGCTTTTGGTACTAACTATACACTAAAGACAGAGTGTGGTAAGTTTTCACAGATCAACAGAGCAGATGCAGGAGAAAACATGCCGTCTAAGGTTATCATTACGGTTATCATTACGGAAACATTTCAGTTTGCTCGAAGTGTTTTATAATAAACTTGAATGATTTTGACTTTACTTTTTGCATTTAATCACGCTTTCCATCAAACTATGCAGTTTAAGTATCTGTTATGGTCACATAATCCAGTCGATCCTAACAGCAGGATAAATTACAGGTTTTGGTGATTTAGACCAGAAATTTCAATTTAGTTGGGCTATTTCAATATATACAAGGACAATTTAAATTTCAGCCTCAGTTGAGTTGAGCATGTAAAAAGTTTTATAACCTCGGGGCCTGAGCATGTTTTGTTCATTTTTCAATTCCAGAGAAATGTGGCGTAATTCAATGCTCCGAGGGAAGACAGTACAGCGAGTGTCTGTCGCCCTGTGAGAACACCTGTCGTTCCCGTCAGTTCCCTGGACCTATGAAGATGATGGACTGTGACAAGTGTGTACCCGGGTGTGATTGTCCCGAGGGCCAGGTCAGGGATTACTTTGACAACTGTGTAGACCCCGCAGATTGTCCCTGTCAGGATGAGGAGAACAGAAACAACAGATTGTTGTACGAACCTGGGGCAACGTTGATGCGCGGTTGCGATGACTGGTAGGTGGAGCATCAAATGTCGGGTATTAAAGTTTTATATTCTTAACTCTGCTTGGCCACTATGGTTATCCAGAGCAAACCACAGCGCTTGAGAAAAACCAAGGCAGATGAAATTAATATGCATAAATGTGATATGTACCTATATAGGAGGTATAGGTTTGAGATATACTCCATATTTAGAACTACAGAATTAATAAATTTCCTTACACATTGTGTATCTTATATATCTCCTCCCTTTTTTGTTATAACAGATCTTACTTCCAAATAATATGAATTTCTTTCTTTCTTTCTTTCTTTCTTTCTTTCTTTCTTTCTTTCTTTCTTTCTTTCTTTCTTTCTTTCTTTCTTTCTTTCTTTCTTTCTTTCTTTCTTTCTTTCTTCTTTCTTTCTTTCTTTCTTTCTTTCTTTCTTTCTTTCTTTCTTTCTTTCTTCAGTGCCTTTGTTCTAGCAATCTTCTGTGTTTGTACAGCTCGGTTTGTGTTGGACCTGTTTGGAAACCACATTGTTGGTTTTCTCATGGCGCGGCCCATGTGGTAATTCTGTCATAAACTACATTAATGTTCCCAAAGATTCAAACTTTGAATTTGTATACATTATTTTTTTCCTTGATATATATTTATTAAATACTACATGCATGATATTCATTAACACTTTTTACAGTGAATGTGTAAATGGGAACTTCCTGTGTCACCCGAGAGAGGGGTGTGAGCCCTCCGAGGGACAGATTTGTCCCAACAACATGGTGTGGATTGATGACTACCATTGTCAGTATACATGTGAATACTTTGAGGAATTCGGCTGTGATAACTACGTGAGGAAACAGTGCGGCTGTGAAGATGGCTATGTTCTGTCTGAGGATGTAAGTATAATGGCGAATTTGACACTCGCATGAATGTCATTCTACTATCACGTGACAGTCTTGAGAATAAACTGCAAGAAAATAAAGGTACAGGTCAACCTCATTATAACGCTATCTTTGGGGTCCATGGAAATAGACAATGTTATAAATGAAACCATGTTATAATGAGACATATAGCTGATCAGCACCTTTGTTTTCACTACATGTATAGTACAATTCCTCTACTTTCTAAATCCAAAATTTCAAGCATCCAAAATTTCAAGCTTCTAGCCAACCTCTGTGACAGTACAGAACAGTTTGTGTAAAACCTGTTTAGAAACCACATTGCTGGTTTTCTCATGACATGGCTCAAAAGATTTTGATCACCATTGTAGCCAGCTTGTAGCCAGGTTTGCTCCTTTCTTGGTCTCTTAATGTAGCGTTTATATCATGTTTCTGGCGGCCATGGCAGCCACGTTTGCCCAAAACGTAGTGTGCCATGGAATTTTGGTCATATCTTTCCCTGTTGTCATGTTGTAGTACATTTTATTAGGTTTTTACTCGCTGTGTTACAGTACCCATGACGAGTCGTGGCAGAGATAAGCGGGTGTGTCCTGGAGGTGCTTGGGCACTCTGTGGTTGCCACACGATCTATCATGGTTATTAGCATCTTCCATTATGATCGTCCTGTCAAGGCCTACAACAAAATTTTAGATTTATGGGTGTACTGTCAACATTGGTTGAATTTTGGGATAAATTTTATTTTAAAAACCTTAAAATTTTAATATCACCTTTTTATACTACAAATTACCACTTTTACATCTCTAAATATTATGAAATATTGCAATTGTGTGTTTACATGATTTTTCAGAAGAATGCTTGTGTCCTTCGAAGTGAGTGTCCGTGTAAGCAGGGATTGAAAACTTACGAAAGTGGACAAGAGCTCACTACACAGTGTCATAAAAGGTAAGGGGGGTTACACATCAGGGCCCAGTTGTTCAAAATTAATGACATCATCAGTTAATGATTCATTAAAATTTCAAACATGAATATTACAAATACACTATTATTAGCTCACCTGAGCCGAAGGCTTACAAGGTGAGCTTATAGTACAGTAGTCGAGCCGGCGTCCGTCCGTGTGTGCGTGCGTCCGTTCACATTTTCAAGCTCAAATATCTCTAAGACAACATGGCCGATCATAATCAAATTTTATCTAAAGCATCATTGAGGAAGGGGAAAGGTTGTGCAAGGTTTTGGGGCAGGTCGGATTAGAACTCTGGTTTCCATGGCAACAGATGGCTCCCATAGACTTACAATGGGAAAAACATAAAAAAATCTTCTTCTCCAAAACCATAAGGCCCTGAGCTTTCATATTTTGTGTGTAGCAATGTATAGTAGTCCTCTTTATAAATCCTGCCAACCGTGCCCCTGGGGTCCATACAGGCCCCGCCCCGGGGGCGTGATGGGGCAAAACATAAAAAAATCTTCTTCTCCGAAACCACATGGCCCAGAGCCTTCATATTTTGTATGTAGCAATGTGCAGTAGTCCTTTTTATAAATCCTGCCAATCATGCCCCTGGGGTCAAAAATGGCCCCGCCCCGGGGGTCATTAGCTCCCATAGACTTGCAATGGGAAAAACATAAAAAAATCTTCTCCGAAACCACAAGGCCCAGAGCTTTCATATTTTGTCAGTAGCAATGTATAGTGGTCCTCTTTATAAATCCTGCCAACCGTGCCCCTGGGGTTCATACAGGCCCCGCCCGGTGGGGGGGGGGGGGGGGGGGGGTCATGGGTAAAACATAAAAAAAATCTTCTTCTTCGTAACCACAAGGCCCAGAGCTTTCATATTTTGTTTATAGCAATATATAGTGTTCCTCTTTATTAATCCTGCCAACGGTGCCCGTGGGGTCCATACGGGCCCCGCCCTGGGGGAGTCATGGGAAAAACTTTAAAAAATCTTCTTCTCCGAAACCATAAGGCCCAGAGCTATCATATTTTGTATGTAGCAATGTATAATGGTCCTCTATATAAATCCTGCCTACTGTGCCCCTGGGGTCCATACGGGCCCCGCCCCGGGGGTCATTAGGAAAAACATAAAAAAAATCTTCTTCTCCAAAACCACAAAGCCCAGAGCTTTCATATTTTGTATGTAGCAATGTGTAGTGGTCCTCTATATAAATCCTGCCAATCATGCCCCTGGGGTCAAAAATGGCCCCGCCCCGGGGGTCATTAGCTCCCATAGACTTACAATGGGAAAAACATAAAAAAATCTTCTTCTCCAAAACCACAAGGCCCAGAGCTTTCATATTTTGTCAGTAGCAATGTATAGTGGTCCTCTTTATAAATCCTGCCAACCGTGCCCCTGGGGTCCATACGGGCCCTGCCCGGGGGGTCATGGGAAAAACATAAAAAAATCTTCTTCTCCGAAACCACAAGGCCCAGAGCTTTCATATTTTGTTTGTAGCAATGTATAGTGTTCCTCTTTATAAATCCTGCCAACCGTGCCCCTGGGGTCCATATGGGCCCCACCCCGGGGGCGTCATGGGAAAAACTTTAAAAAATCTTCTTCTCCAAAACCACAAGGCCAAAAGCTTTCATATTTTGTTTTTAGCAATGTATAGTGGTCCTCTATATAAATCCTGCCAACTGTGCCCCTGGGGTCCATATGGGCCCCGCCCCGGGGGCGTCCTGGGAAAAACATAAAAAAAATCTTCTTCTCCGAAACCATATGGCCCAGAGCTTTCATATGTTGTGTGGACCAATGTATAATCCACTCTTCTATATAAATCCTGCCAATCATGCCCCTGTGGTCAAAAATGGCCCCGCCCCGGGAGTCATTAGCTCCCATAGACTTACAATGGGAAAAACATAAAAAAAATCTTCTTCTCCGAAACCACAAGGCCCAGAGCTTTCATATTTTGTTTGTAGCAATGTATAGTGTTCCTCTTTATAAATCCTGCCAACCATGCCCCTGGGGTCCATACGGGCCCTGCCCCGGGGGCATCATGGGAAAAACATAAAAAAATCTTCTTCTCCGAAACCACAAGGCCCAGAGCTTTCATATTTTGTTTTTAGCAATGTACAGTGGTCCTCTATATAAATCCTGCCAACTGTGCCCCTGGGGTCCATATGGGCCCCGCCCCTGGGGCGTCATGGGAAAAACATAAAAAAATCTTCTTCTCCGAAATCATATGGCCCAGAGCTTTCATATGTTGTGTGGACCAATGTATAATCCTCTCCTCTATATAAATCCTGCCAATCATGCCCCTGGGGTCAAAAATGGCCCCGCCCCGGGGGTCATTATAGACTTACAATAGGAAAAACATAAAAAAATCTTCTTCTCCAAAACCACAAGGCCAAGAGCTTTCATATTTTGTCAGTAGCAATGTATAGTGGTCCTCTTTATAAATCCTGCCAACCATGCCCCTGGGGTCCATACAGGCCCGGCCCCGGGGGCGTCATGGGAAAAACATTTAAAAAAATCTTCCTTCTCCGAAACCACAAGGCCCAGAGCTTTCATATTTTGTGTGTAGCAATGTATAATCCACTCCTCTTTATAAATCCTGCCAACCGTGCCCCTGGGGTCCATACGGGCCCCGCCCGGTGGGCGTCATGGGAAAAACTTTAAAAAATCTTCTTCTCCAAAACCACAAGGCCCAAAGCGTTCATATTTTGTTTTTAGCAATGTATAGTGGTCTTCTATATAAATCCTGCCAACTGTGCCCCTTGGGTCCATACTGGCCCCGCCCCGGGGGCGTCATGGGGAAAAACATAAAAAAATCTTCTTCTCCAAAACCATATGGCCCAGAGCTTTCATATGTTGTGTGGACCAATGTATAATCCTCTCCTTTATAAATGCTGCCAACGGTGCCCCTGGGGTCCATACAGGCCACGCCCCAGGCATGTCATTATCTACCATAGACTTATAATGGAAATATATGAAAAAATCTTCTCTGCAATAGCATGACACAAAGCTTGTATATTTGATATACAACATTGTCATGTGGAGCTCTACATAAATCCTGCCAATCTTGCCCCTGGGGTCAAATATGGCCCCACCCCGGGGGTCGTTATAGGACCCTGACCTTGTTAGATGATTTTTTCACATGAACCAAAATGGCAGAAAAGTGGATACACAATCCAGACAAGAGCTCTTCTGCTGATGTAAGTAGGGTTCCAAGGTCACATGACCAAGATGGCCACCATACCCATATATGGTAAAAACCCCAATTACTTTGTCCAGTGACTGTACTTGTTGACTCTCAGGTGAGCGATCGTTGCCCCTGGGCTACTTGTTTTCTGTTGATAAAATGTGAGAATCCTTTGCATTGCAAAGGATTCTCAAATTTTATCAACAAAAAATAACAGTGTATTTGCTTATGTAGTAGCCATTTACTTAAAGAGGAGGTCTTAGCGATGACGTTAAGCTAATGAAGTTTGAACAACTGGGCCCATGAAAACATGTCCATGAAAAATATACCCCCTCAAACCCCCACTTTTATATAGTAAAAGTGGGGTATACAGGGGTATACCTATTTTTCTTATTTTTGCTCCAAAACAGAGATTGTTGGTACTCGTTAGAACTGCCTCGCAGCAGAGGTGGTTCTAATGTGTACCCGCAATCTATGTTTTGAGCAAAAATAAGAAAAATATCAAAATATTTCTATGGAAAAATTTTCAATTTTTGCGTCTCTAAAAATCTCTGTATATAATATGGGCAACAGTAGAAGCAAATGTGGCTAATTTAAGTGGTGGACAAATGAGCCGTGATACGAGCAAACAGGTCTTCAGGATTTCTGACCAGGTCCAAACAAACCGGCCTGTATGGTCACAGAAGAAGGCTAAAAGCTTGAAATTTCAGATTTGAGAAGAAGAAGCATTATTACTAACATAATAAGAAACTTTTTTTTATTCAAGGCTCAGATAACAAAGTTACATATGAGCATATATATACATTACTTCAAAATATGGCTACATGGCGGTTACAACATGCTCGAAAAAATGTTTCAGAATAGGCAGAAAAAGAAATGTATGAAGAAAAGATGGTAAAACAAGGAAGAATGGGAAGAGTAGCAAAATACTTTGATAATCACAAGCACTATACGAAATAAATAATAGCAACTTGTTAGCTTCAAATAGGAGATACAATGCTTAATGTATTACCCCAACAGGTAGAGACCGACGGACGAACAAGAGAGAGAGAGAGAGAGAGAGAGAGAGAGAGAGAGAGAGAGAGAGAGAGAGAGAGAGAGAGAGAGAGAGAGAGAGAGAGAGAGAGAGAGAGGCAGGGAGAGAGAGGGGGAAAGAGAGAAGAAAAGAGTTCAATATGTAAACAGAAAGTAAAATATAATTGATTTGCCAGTAAATATGACACTCTCAAATTTTCACTGTCACTGGATGTATATTGTTTGGTCATATGGCGTGTAATTAGCACGCTTTTCTTGTGCGATCATAGGCCACATTATGGTACATGCGAGGAGTTCGGATATCCACGTGGTGATTGTGAAAACTTGTGAATGGAATATTGTAATACATTTTTATTTACACATTAGAATTCATGATGAAAAAGTCATTTTACTGGTAAGTATGAGCATGGCAATTCTTCGACATTTCATTTTCGAGGTTGGTGCCCTGTCACGAGAGAATCTGTATTCTATTCTACTTGCGGGGCTTTGTATGGGATATCAAACCGACCCAATGTGTTTTAAATACTTGTCGCATATGCAGAAGAACAGCGCCTGTTGAAAAAGTTCAGATATGGAAAGCAGATTATTTCGTGACATGGCACATTCTCGAAGAACACTATATACAATATCGTACATAAGGTGCTGCGGTAGACAAAAAGCCATTTACTGTACATTGATTGCCATTTATTTCGCCAGAATTTTAGTTTATTTTAGGTTGATCGAGCAACCAGTCGTTAGCTCGATCGTAAAGGTTTCTACATTTCCCAGTGCTCCAGTCACACCCCTTGTCCGCGCCATTCTAGACAAGGGCCACGACCCCGGATCATGTCTCAACCGCTGCCTCCTTGCCGAAAACCGAAACCGCAAGGACAGAAGCAGTATCTTTGGTTTGCATTGAATATCCAGCTGATCTGTGCCTGTTTTCTCATGACACGGCTCAAATTAACTATGAGGCAGGGATGCAGTGTGGACACATGCAGAAGTCTACAACATTATTTGGCTGTGTCATGAGAAAATGGGCAGTTTGTGAAAACATAGACACAGATCAGCTGTGCAGTAATACAGAGCTGACATACATCTCTCAGATAGTGCAATACTTCTGTTTAAATCCAAAATTTTAAGCATCTAGTCTTTATCTAAGACTGTACAGGCTGGTTTGTGTCTGACCTGGGTGGAAACCCCAAGACCCCCAAGCACAAACATTTGAGCTGCCTCATGGGAAAACCAACAATTTGCATATGTGAAAACAAAGGCGCAGATCAGCTCCGCGGTAAACGGGAAGCTGATCAGTGCCTTTGTTTTTGCTACATGGATAGTACAATTCCTCTACTTTCTAAATCCAAAATTTCCAGTCTCTAGCTATCTTCTGTGTTTGTACAGCTCAGTTTGTGTCGGACCTGTTCGGAAACCAAATTGTTGGTTTTCCCACGGGACGGCTCATTTCTTGAGTTTCATTTCTTTTACAGGATATGCTACAATGCAACCTGGGTTTCAATTGAAGAAGTAGACTGCTCTGGTAAGTGTGATCTTTTTCATTTTCATTATTTTTTTTTTTATTTGTTTCTAGAAGTACAGGTCAACTTCATTATAATGATAACTTTTGGGTCTATAGAAACAGACTGTGTTATAGGTGAAACTGTGTTATATTGAGGTTATTTACAATAGACATGTACATATAGCAAAATAATCATTTTGGGAGCCATGACATGGCTGTTATATTGAAAATCGCACTATAGTGAGGGGCGTTATTATATAATGAGGTTGAATCAAGAGCATGTACAAAGAACAAATATAGAAAAAATTTTGCTTTGCAGACATTTTGTATGATTTTCTTCCCTTTTTTTGCAGCTTATTGTCGGGTATCTGGTCACTACCATTTCCGAACCTTTGACAGCCTCCAGTACAGTTTCAACGGACTTTGTGAATACATCGCTGCACAGTCTGACCAGAGCCTCTGGCATGACCCAGAATTTGGTCGCCTGGAAGTCTCGGTCCAGGGGATAAAGTGCGGAACCGGAGGCAACACTTGTACGTACATGGCTAAAATAACGATTGCTAATACGGTCATGAAGGTGGTACGAGGTGCCGACTTGGAGATCGGCAGTATTAGCGTTACGGGAGAATACGAAGATGATGGGACGAGAATAGCTAAAAATGGAAACTCCGTCCAAATTGTCAACGACCAACGTGGAATTATCATTGTGTATGATGACAGTAAGTTTATATTTTAGTTTGATAAGATTAAAGTAAAAGATCAGCTCTTGCAGTGAATTGTTGGAAATACAGCCATGCAACATTTAGATATTTTCTAGCTATAAAAAAAGCTATAAAAAATCTGAAAGTTCCATTAGGAAAATTGTGATATTTTTAATATTTTTGCTCAAAACATTGATTTTGGGTACACAATCATCTTGGAGGTTCTAATGAGTACCCACAATCTATGTTTCGGAGCAAACATAATCTAGGTTTCGGAGCAAATATAAGAAAAATAGGTATTCCCCTGAAACCCTCACTTTTACTATATGAAAGTGGAGTATTAGGGGGTATATAATGCACTAAAATTGTTTGGAGCTGATTTCCTCTTTCTGCTTGAGATACAATCTGCATCAGAAAACCAGCAATCTGCATATGCTCACAGCTGATTACTGCACAGCTGATCAGTGCCTTTGTTAATACATCACGGATATTAAAATCGGATATTAAAATCTTTCTTCTACTCCAAAATTAAAATCTTTCTTCTAATCCAAAATTTCAATTTTGTAGCATTTTTCTGAAATTGTACATGTAGACCTGTTTGTGTCAGACCTAATCCTGAGGTTATAAAATGTTTTTCATGCTCAACACTGCTGAGCATGAAATTTAAACTGCTCAAAAATACTGAAATACCCTAAATAACTTGAAATTTCAGGATTAGATCACCAAAGCATGTAATTTATCCTGCTAATAAATGTTAAAATCCCAATAATTGCAGTAACTGCGAAGCTGATCAGCGCCTTTGTTTTCGCTTCATGGATAGTACAATCCCTCTTCATCCTTCATACGAAATTTCAAGCCTCTAGCTATCTTCTGTGACTGTACAGTCCGGTTTGTGTCAGACCTGGTCAGAAACCCAAATTGTTGGTTTTCTCATGCACAGGCTGATTTATGAGCGGAAGCCCATATTGTCTATTGATTCTCTGCAGAAGCCCGAGTAAACATCTACTTGTCTGAGAGATGGCACGGAGGCAGTAAGGTCAAGGGGCTTTGTGGTAATTATGACGGTAGCTCACGGAACGATAAGATACTGAGGAGTGGGGAGGGAGCCACAGGAACCTTGGTCAGTTTTATCAACGACTGGAAGATGACAGAACAGTGTGCACCAATCGACGGGGGTGATGTTAATATACTGCCATGCACAGTATGTATCTGAAAGTTGGATGTTTTAAAATTAAATGGCTACTGATGAGGGTTTATTGCCGGAAATTAAGCAATATAGTCCATACTATCTCCCTTTGAATTATTTTATTGCTTCCATTTATATATTAAAAGAAGACCATTGCATAATGGTACGATAATAGCATTGAAATAAAATTGATGTTTCTAACGATAAAAGTGTAACAATTTTTTGCAAAGGTGTTTTAAGATAATATCATTTGAGCAGCATCGTGAGAAAACCGGATTTTTGCCTATGCGAAAACAAAGGCGCAGATCAGCGCCTTTGTTTTCGCTACACGGATAGTACAATTTCTCTTCTTCTTAAATCCAAAATTTCAAGTTTCTAGCCTGCTTCTGTGACTGTACAGGCTGGTTTGTGTCAGACCTGGTCGGAAACCCCGAAGACCGGTTTTCTTGCGTCGCGGCTCATTTGTGAAGAAAGACTCCTTTCATAATTGCGTTCTTGTAAAAGGAGTGACAATATTAATGAGAATGGAATAAACTGAGGTTTTAGGTAATCAAACCTGAATTCTAGTTTATACATGTATGACTGCAAAAGTAATACAAAAAGCTACTGTTAGCTTGACGATGCTGCTGCTGCTGATGATGATGATGATGATGATGATGATGATGGTGGTGGTGGTGGTGGAGGTAATGATGAGGAAAATGATGATAATGATCAATATTTATATTACAGGGTCCATTAGAAGTGAGACAACCTTGGGCAACCACCGAGTGTGGCCTGATCAAACAACCTACGGGACCGTTTCAAGATTGCATATTAGCAATCACTGAATTTGAACTGGAAAATTTTTATGAAGAATGCCTGTTTGATGCTTGTGGGTAGGTGTATGTTCTGTTTCTTGGCCCCAAGGTTATAAAACTTTTTTCATGCTCAGCTGGCATTTTAATATTTATAAGCAGGATGAATTACATACTCAGCTCAGCTGATATTTATTAGCAGGATAAATTACAGGCTTTGGAAATTGGTGATCTAAACCTGAAAATTTCAATTAATTTAGGCCATTTCCATATTTATGAGCAGTTTAAATTTTATGCTAAGCTAAGATGAGCATGAAAATATTTTTATAACCTTAGGGCCTGGCTTACACTACAGTTCAAAGAAGTCTCTGTGGGTTAGTTGTTTATCCACTCGCCTTGTAATACAGGGATTGTGGGTTTGATCACAGGCTTCTATAGACCTTTGGATGAGACTTTAAACCAAGGTCCCGTTTCCATATGACCTTAGCTGTTGTTTGGCATGTAAAACACCATGTCAACCAATCCACTTTAGTTCAACCTCATTAGTACAAATCGCATCATTATAACACTTTAAAATATAAAATGACAATATGATAGCTCCAAAAATTATAATTTTTCTGCATGCTTATATAAGTAACCTCATTATAACGTGATTTCACCTATTATGGTCTCCAAAAATGATCACTTTGCTATGTGTATGTGAAATTTAGGTTAAGTGACATGCTATTGCAGTCACCATGCATTAGCATTCACTTCGGCATTGCTCAGATGTTAAATTTTTTTGTTAAAGTTTTTATAAGTCTATATCTCTTGAACATGTTGATGGATCAAGTTGATACTTTGCATGTTGGTAGATATTGGTCTGAAGTTTTATGCTGTACCATCACAACCCACCTGATTAACCTTGAGGTCAAGGTCACAGACTTTTTGTGTTAAAGTTTTTGGTTAAAGTTTTTATGTCTATATCTTTTGAATATATAGATGGATCAAGTTGATACTTTGCGTGTTGGTAGATATTGGTCTGAAGTTTTATGCTGTACCATTATGCCCACCTGAGTGACCTGGAGTTCAAGGCCACAGACTTTGAAATTTTATGTTAAAGCTTTTGCTTAAAGTTTTTAGAACTGTATATTGCTTGAACAGATGGATGGTTCTACTAGATACTTTGCCTGCTGTTAGCTATATGCTTAAGCTTTATGCTGTACCATCTCGACCCACCTGAGTGAAGTTGAGGTCAAGGTCATGAACATAGAAATTGTTAAAAATTGTTGATATGTTAAAAATTTTTTGGGTTAAAGTTTTTATGTCTTAATCTCTTGCACATGTGGATGTATCAAGTTGATACTTTGCGTGTTGGTAGATATTGTCCTGAAGTTTTATGCTGCACCATCATGACCGGCCTGAGTAACCTTGAGGTCAAGGACCTATATCATTTTGACAAGTTTATTTTCATGACCAAACTTTCTTGAATCAAACGTTCCATGACAAAAAAGCAAACACAATTACTCAGCATACAATGTTTTCTTTTGCTCATAGATGCGACTTAGGAGGTGATTGTGAATGTTTGTGTGCAGCTATAGAAAACTTCGCCATGCACTGTGCATATTTAGGATATTTTATTGAATGGAGGACACCGTATAGATGTCGTAAGTGTAGTTTTAGTGTTTTCTAGTGTCTGATAATGGTGTTTCCACAGATATTTTCAAGCTACCTAAAGTGCAGATCAAATATTTTCTTTGCAAAATATCTTATTTTGTTGTTAAATGTGCAGCAATAATTGAAAAATCTTCAACAAATGAGCTGCGTCATGAGAAAACCCAACATTTTGCATATGCAAAAACAAAGATGAAGAACGGCTATGCAGTCACTGCGAAGCAAATCAGCGCCTTTGTTTTCACTACACGGATAGTACAATCCCTCTTCTTTCTAATTCCAAAATTTCCAGTCTCTAGCCATCTTCTGTGCTTGTACAGTTGGGTTTGTGTTAGACCTGTTCAGAAACCACATTGGTTTTCTCATGAGGCGGCTCAAGGAAATTATGGCTCAAAACAATTTCACATGATCCTTCAATTTCAATCGAAATTTAAACTTCCTAAGATAAGCTGTTGTCTGTGACTATACTGGCTGTTTTTTGTTAAACCTCGTCTGAAATGCTGGCACCAGTTGTTCAAAACTTCGTTAGCTTAATGTCTTCATTAAGACCTCAACTTGTTAAGTAAATGTCGACTACTAAGCAAGTACACTGTTATTTTTTGTTGCTAAAATGTAAGAATTCTTTGCAATGCAAAGGATTCTCACATTTTACCAACAAAAAATAACTGTATTTGTAATATTGTCAATTGAAATTTTAACGAATCATTAACTAACAACATTGTCAATTTTGAACAACTGGCCCCTGATGTTTTATCGTTACACAATTAAAATGTTTTTGACTATTTCCAGCCATCATGTGCCCGGACGAGCAACGCTATGTGATATGTGCTGATCCTTGCCCCAGAACATGTGAAAACATAGGCGAGCCAAGAGAGGCATATTGTGACAAATCTCCGTGTATTGAGGGGTGTGAGTGCCCCCCAGGGGAGATTTGGTATGGTAGGTATCCGTCATTTTTTAATCTATATATGACAAATGGACTTGCCCATCTTTATTTGCCAATTGCGAATTAGTGTCTCCATTTGTCAAAATCAAAGACAACCCCAAGATGTTTTAACATCAGACTTCAAAGACTATGAAAACCCTTTGTAGTAAAAAGTGAACCAAGTTAACCTCGAGACAGTGGCATAGAATTAGCCAATAATAGTTTACTCAAGCTGGTAGATAAACCTAAGTCCCGCCCATATAGTTTATGTGACAGCTGGTCAGTTCACTGACTCAGTTGAATTGAAGTAAAATCAATTAAATATTTACATGCTTCAAAATATCTAGTCTTCCTATGATTAGATCAAATTGCAAGATTAAATGTTGTTCTTGTCTGTTTAAATGTGATTTTGTATGTGTCCACAAGACACATATTTCATGTACTTTATTGAAATAAATTCAGCCACTGACAAGTGACAATAAATAATAATTAGAGGTCATGTAGTCCTTCCTCCAGTGGTGGCAGGTGGGCGGAGCTAAACTTGTCCTTAGTAAATGGCTAGTTGGGTAAATTGTTTGTACTGAAAATGAACTGTTATTGTGGTGCTATTTTGGGAACTCAAATTCTTTGATCTTATGATTAGACATCATGCAGGTGTTATGTCAGAAAACCACAAAAGGGGCTGGAATATCGCAAACAGCCATATCATTTGGTTGAGTCCTTGTGTCATTTTTAGGGGCATCAAGAGTGATTTATTCAGTTTTTCGATTAAATTTCTTTAAGCAAACAGTATAATCCCAGTTGGAACGCCACATTCCGGGGCTATACTGTTTGCATCAGGATGAATTTTATTAGTCACCAACAAGACAGGCATGTGCCAGTGCTTGCTTTATAATACTGAGTGCCAAGCAATTCAGCCACTGGTACTGTTTTTTCACATTGTTGGTTAAAGCGCTGCCAGGGCGCGAACACGGCTTATTGCTGCCCACTGAACTATTAATTAACCAAAACACTGTTTGTAATTACATTGGTATGTTGTTTTTTTTTTTTTTAATTTGCCTCTCAAATCAAATGCCAGAGGTACTCATCAAACTACATAAGAAGATGCATATCCATCTGGAAAATTAATGAAAGTAGGAATTTTTCAAAACAGATTGTGGGTACTCGTTAGAACCACCTCGGCAAGGCGGTTTTAAAGTGAATCCACAATCAATATTTTGAGCATAAATACAGAAAATATTTAAATATTTCAACTAAAATTTCTAATTTTCAAAGCCAAAAAAAAAAAAAAATCTCTGTATGATGCATGGGTGAGTTTTGGTAATGGTTCATAACTAGATGATATGTTGCAGATGGAAGATGTATCCCCCCTGAAGAATGTTGGTGTGAGTGGGAGGGAACACGCTACCCCGCTGGTTCTGTTGTGTACGGCCCCTGTAAGAACTGGTAGGTCCTATTCAATTTTTGCTGCAATTAATTTTCATTGATTCACTGAAGAATTGGCCTATGCAATATTAATGTTAAAGATTGACATTTGGATTTTTAGCTTTCAATGGATGGTGAAATGCATTAGGCTGTTTTAATGTCTTTGTAGCCCGAAGGGAACAGCCAAAATATCTTCTTTTTTTTCTGTAATGCCATGACGATATGGAATACATCACGCCAACATGAGTTGGATGACACTTACATCTAAGTTGATTGCAATGAAAATGTAAATTTGTATGTGAAAACAGACATTTTTTGCAGTGATTTACAACACGAAAACATGTCCGTGTAATGTATACCCCCTTGAACCTCACTTTTATATAGCAAAACTGGGGTATGCAGGGGTATAACTATTTTTCTTATTTATGCTTCAAAACATAGATTGTGGGTACCTACAATCTATGTTTTGAGCAAAAATAAGAAAAAATATCAATTTTTTTCAGCCAAAATTTTTTAATTTTGAAACCTTAAAAATTATCTGTTTATTGCATGGGCAAGTTTTCGTAATGTATTTATTTTTACTCGGTATGCAAGTGGGGGTTTGATGGTGTAAAGTTCACATGGTGATGTTTCCATGATGAAAGGCTTAAATGATCACTTTAAGTGATATAAATTTACTTTCAGCACCTGTACAATGGGATTCTGGGATTGCAGTGAGGAGTGCCCTGCTGGTAAGGTCCCCCACCCCCTCCTTTCTTAATCCCTTAATTTGAGTCCATTGGCAGAGCTGTTTTCCTATTACAAAAATATCAGCTAAACTGGCCTTACATTACCACCTGTCTTTGGTGACTTCCTGTGGTCATTGAGCACAAACTGATCACCCCGAGCATTATTCTATGTAAATTGACGATCTAGACCCAATATATGAGCCAAGTCATGAGAAAAGCAACAGGTCCGACACAAACCAAGCTGTACAAGCACAGAAGATGGCAAGAGGTGGGAAATTTTGGATTTTCAAAGTAGAGGGATTGTACTGTCCATTGACTAGTGACTTTTACATTGTGAAAATGTGAACGAGGGAAGTGCTTATTTTCCCAGAAAAGAATGAACATGGATAAAATGGACCAAACCAAAACCTTTTTTTTTATAGTATTCATAATTGAGATCCAAACACTTAAAATACTCACCTAAATTTGCAAACATAATTTTAGGCCTAAATTTTTATTGATAAGCTGATTTTTAAAATTTTTTGTGACACTTGTTCTTAGAATTTTAGGATAGGCGATTTCTGAAAGATGGTGTTTGGACAGTAGACACTTCATTTAATACAAATAGAGATTACGCTGTCTGTATAGCGAAAACAAAGCTGCAGATCAGCTGTGCAGTTACTGCACAGCTGATCCGCAGCTTTATTTTCGCATATGTTAAAATGTTTTTCAAACCATGCAGCTTATTTTCATCCTATATACAGGGCCTTGTCAGGATCTGGACGGTATGGCAGTTGGATATGTCATAGAGAACAACGATCTCACTATACGGCCGTACAGGTTAGAGGACGGCTCATACACACTGGGCTCCCTAGCGGAGATTGAGGATCTTAATTCTGCTGAAAGTAAAGACAAATTAAGGTAGGAAACAAAAATCTGTCATAAAGGGGTTAAATTTAGGTCAGGCAAAAAACAGGCTGTACCGCAACATATCCTTTAGCCTGGGCTGGGTTTAAACTGAAGCCTAGAAGCACCTTTTAAAAACTAATAGCTTCCTATGGTGTTAAGGATAAAGAATTCATAGTTCAACAACAATGAGGAAAAATGATAAGAAGAAAATTTCAACTGTTGTGTAGAACTGGCTCAGTCCGATTCCCAAGCAATAGGCGGTGAGCTTGAAACCAACAGTGGCCATATTGTGTTCTTGAGCCAGACACTTAAAATGAGCCGCGTCATGAGAAAACCAACATTCCGCATATGCAAAAACAAAGGCACAAATCAGCTTTGCGATAACCGCAAAACTGATCAGCGCCTTTGTTTTCGCTACGCATATAGTACAATTCCTCTACTTTCTAAATCCAAAATTTCAAGCTTCTAGCCTGCTTCTGTAGCTGTACAGGCCGGTTTGTGTCAGACCTGTTCGGAAACCACATTGTTGGTTTTTCCACAAGGTGGCTCAAATAAATGATTATTACTGACTCTTGCTCAACGATTTTTCAAATTTTCAGGCAGTTCTCCAGCTCGCCATTGTCCACAACAGCAGACCAACTGGAAATCGACATAACCTTTGACAGTGCAGCTCAACTTGGGATAATCAAGTTATTCAATACGTCGGAGGTGCTAGATTACCATGTACAGTACCAGACAATAACCGGCCAATGGGTTTATGATGCTGAGGTACTTTACAAGTTGTACATTTTACAATAAAGGGGCACGGCGGCCTGGTGGTAGAGCATCAAACTCCGAATAGAGAGGTTCTGGGTTTAATCCCCACACCGGGCGCCGCCTCACTGAGGCTGTTCTAATGGGTACCCACAATCTATGTTTTGAGCAAATATATGAAAAATATTTATTTTTTTTTCAACCGAAATTTTCACAACCGAAGTAAAATGCTGTATATTGCATGGGCCTGTTTTCACAATGAAAGGCAAGATTCTTGGCTCAATTATTTGCATGAGTGAGAAAGTAGATAAACTATTATGACAAACCTTTGTCATAAATTATGAAATCAAAGCCCAAGGTCAGCTGCTAAGTAACCTCACAGCTGACTGTTGCCCTACAAGTAAAGGTTGTGATACATGTGTACAATTAAATCTAAACCCTGAAATAACCGTTTTTCTTTTAGCTAGACACAAATAATCATGCATATTTTATACACGAAAAAAGACTGTTTTCAGCCTAGGCATCTGTATAGACTGGTCAGAGTGTTCTCTGCCTGTTTGAAAAAAAGCTTTGGTCGATAGCTTACCTGCGACTACACAATAATGACTCTGATCAGACTGAAGTTGTTTTAAAAACGAGCCTTCACAGGAGAAAACCAACAATTTGGGTTTCTGACCAGGTCCGACAAATTGGGCTGTACAGTCACAGAAGATGGCTAGAGGCTGGAAATTTTGGATTTAGAAAGTAGAGGAATCGTACTATCCATGAACAGCGAAAACAAAGGCGCTGATCAGCAGTTACTTTGAAGCTGATCTGCGCCTTTGTTTTTGCCTATGCAGATTGTTTGTTTTCCAATGTGGCGGCTCATATATTTTGCCATAAAATATGGTGGAAATACTTTTCAATATAATGTGAGCCTATGCGACTATTATTGCGTGAGAAAACCAACAATTTGTATTTCAACAAAATCCGACACAATTTGGTCTGTACTGTCACAGAAGCAGGCTAGAAGCTTGAAATCTCGGAGTTAAGAAGAGGAATTGTACTATCTGTATAGGGAAAACAAAGGCACTGATCAGCTTCACAGTTACTGCGAAGCTGATCTGCGCCTTTGTTTTCGCATATGCAAAATGTTGGTTGTCTCATGACAAGGCCCTTGTCATTAACTGATGTATCTTTTTTGTGTTTCCATAAATAACCAGCTAAACTCTTCTAAAGGTATTCTCCTGTCAAAACATCAAGACAATGGACATGTTGTATCTTATTGTTGTACATGTACCTGCTTTCTTGTTGTTCTTAACTGTTATTTTATTTGCTTTTTTGTTGTGTGGAAACTTTTGTTGTTTCTGTACTGTTTTTGTATCTGCATATTTGTTGTATGTACACTTTTGTTGTATGTTCACTCTTTTTGTATTTCAACTTTTGGTATATGTGCAACATTGGTTTATGTACAACTTTGTTGTATGTGGGCCTTTGTTGTATGTGCACCTTTGTTGTGTGCACCATTGTTGTGTGCACCTTTGTTGTGTGCACCATTGTTGTGTGCACCATTGTTGTGTGCACCTTTGTTGTGTGCACCTTTGTTGTGTGCACCATTGTTGTGTGCACCGTTGTTGTGTGAACTTCAGTTGTATGTGCACATTTATAGTATGTGAAGATTTTTAGTATGTGCATGTTAGTTGTCTGTGCATGTTTGTTGTATGTGCATGTTTGTAGATTATGCATTTTGTAGTTAATGTATGTTTTTCTTGGTGAATGTTGTATGTGCAAGGTTGTTGTATATGCATTTTGTTGTATGTACATGTTTGTTTTAACTGCATGTTTGTTCTTTGTGAATGTTATATGAGCCTGTGCATGAGAAAACCAACAATTAGGGTTCTGACTAGGTCTGGCACAAACCAGCCTGTACTGTCACAGAAGCAGGCTAGAAGCTTGAAATTTTGGATTTAGGAAGAAGAGGATTGTACTATCCATGCAGCGAAAACAAAGGCGCTAATCAGCTTCGTGGTTACCGCGAAGCTGATCTGTGCCTTTGTTTTCGCCCAAGCATTTTGTTGGTTTTCTTATGCAGTGGCTCATATGTGCATGTTTGTTGTATATGCATGTTTGTTGAATCCTTCTTGTTTTTGTTCTTTGTTTAAGCAAACTGTACAACTCAAGTGAGCCGCAGCATGAGAAAACCAGATTTTTGCCTATGCGAAAACAAAGGTGCAGATCAGCTGTGCAGTAAGTGCACAGCTGATTCTGTGCAGTAAGTGCACAGCTGATCAGCATCGTTGTTTTCGCATCTCAGATAGTACAATCCCTCTTCCAAAGTTTCAAGCTTTTTAGTGTTCTTTTATGGATGTATAGACCAGTGTGTAATGGTGCTGTTTGGAAACCCCAAAGAATGGTTTTCTCCTGCTGCAGATCACGTAGCATCTCATCTCTTTAATGTATACTCAACAAGCATTTCATTAAAATAATAATCATAATGAAAAAGAAAAGAAGAAAATATAAAGAAAAATACAATAGATAGAAAGTAACAATTTTGCACACAGTGTTGAGGAATTTCATCAAAAAATGAAACAGAAATTAAAATTACTCCTGATGCCCCAAAATAAAAGTAGACTCATCCAAAGGATAAGGAAGGGGGAGTCTATTCATCACAAATGAATTAACATTGCACTGTGTTTGTATTTTTAGCTTTATAACCCAGATGAGCCAGCACACTACCAGGATGCTACTGACGTTGTTAGGCTGGTCGTAACTGTATATAAAGATGCCAGACATGCTAACTCTAGCATGGAGTTTAAATTGTCAATCAAACTTTGTCTCGGTAAGTTAGTGTCAACCAGTCTGTTTTCGCAAGTGATTTATTTTTTTACGCTATTTTCACCAGAAAGAAGAATTGAACTGCATCATGAAAAATCACCAACAAACATATGCAAAAACAAAGGCGCAGATCAGCTTTGCAGTAACTGCGAAGCTGATCAGTGCCTTTGTTTTCGCTACAAGTAAGTACAATCCCTCTTCTTCTTAAATCCAAAATTTCAAGCCTCTAGCCTGTTCCTGTGACTGTACAGGCTGGTTTGTGCCGGACCTGGTCGGAAACCCAGATTGTGGTTTTCCCACAGGCCAGCTCAGTTGTTTGTCTATTATTTTGGGATCGCTTACATTATTTGTATCATGAACATAGAAAAAACAATTTTCAGTCAGGAATGTGAGTTAACATCCCAGTCAACGTTTTTTCAGTCATGTCGGGACGGAGCCACTGCTTCCTGGATATGAAACAATACAATGAGGAGTTACTGTGTTTTAAGATTAGCAGTGCCTTGATCAAGGATACAGCTGGGTGCCAAAAGGATTCGAACCTCTAACCTCATGATTCAGAGTCTGACTGTCTATAACCAGGCTACTGTGCTCCCCAAACATGAACTACTGTATTTTATAAAAGTCACTTCAAATTTGGCTTATATGAAGGAGATATAACTTAAATATAACTGAGCAAAACTTAGTGAAGTCAAGAAAAAAAGTTTTTATTGACCAGGTCTGACACAAACAGAGCTAAACAACAACAGACAACGATTATTAGTTTCACATTTGGATTTAGAAAGAAGAATGGTTATCATATGTATATACCAAAATGAGACTTTACAGTCATCACCTTCGTTTTTACATGTACAAATTTCAAGTTTTCTGGTGTTCTGATACTATTGCCGGCTTTTCTTCAGAATGTATACCAACCCAGGTTGATCCCAGCGACTACAGTGAAATCTTTGCTAGTGTTTACGCAAATGGGACAGACACCGTCAACAATAGCGTGTTTTACCCCGAGGGAATAGTCATGCCTTCCGATGGCGAGCTACTCTTCGGCTTTGTTGATGGTTCGCAGAGATTGACCAATTTATCTTTCGATGTGTCGCCAAATGTTGACTCCGCTTCCTTTGATTTCTTGTTCGGTGATGTAAGTATACATTTTAGCCAGGCGCATGAGGGAAAACCAACAATTTGGGTTTCTGACTAGGTACGACATAAAGCTGTATAGCCACAGAAAATAGTTAGTAGCTTTAAATCTTGGATTTAGTAAGAGGGGGCTTCATACTATTTATGGATCAAAAACAAAGGTGCTGCGCCTTTGTTTTTGCAAATGCAAAATCCATTTTTGGTTGTTCTTTGAGTGTTTTTTTTTTTTTTTTGTTTTTCTCATGATGGCTCATATATCTCTGTAATTCTGACTTTGTTGAATAATTGGGAAATATGGATTATTATCCTAAGCCTAACAAGAAAAAGTGGTGATGTCAACTTGTCTATACACATAGACCTTAGTTGTTTAATTGGTTGAGGCTATAACAGACCACTGGGATGCCTGATTCATCCTTAAGTGTTGGGTAGAACGCCCACTAAAACAGAAGGGATTCTGGTGATAGCTGTTAGAGCGTCTGTTGCATATTAAGGGATCTCACTAACGGATGCCTAATGGATGTAATTGTCTCCTTTACTTTCGCTGTATGTTTGAATGCATTACTCATCTGTTCCATTGTGTTTCTTGTCTGTTCCTCATTTGGTTTATGGGTTTCTTGTCCGGCAATATCCATTTGAGCTGCCGCATAATAAATCCGGATTTTTGCCTATGCGGAAACTGAGGCACAGATCAACTGCACAACCGATCAGCGCCTTTATTTTCACTACACGGAGAGTACCATTTCTCTTCTTTCCTCAATCTGAAATGGAAGCCACCGGACAAGTAACGGATAGGTAGCTCCTTTGGTCTTGAGCGACATCTTTCTTACCGGACAGATATGTACTTTTTATCATCTTTCATTTATTAGGAGTACTAGTATATATGGTAATTTTATACATTTTCTGTTTGTTCAGCATCCACTCTGCATCAGTTTACGTTATCCGATAATATGTGACAGCTCCTGAGCCGGGACATTAACATCAAGAAAACATGTCCATGTAATGTATACCCCACTGAGCCCCACTTTTATATAGCAAAACTGGGGTATGCAGGGGTATACCTAGTTTTCTTATTTTTGCTCCAAAACATAGATTGTGGGTACTCTTTCAAACCCACAATCTATGTTTTGAGCAAAAATAGGAAAAATATCAACATTTTTCTACTGATTTTTTTTTTTCACAACATTAAAAATCTCTGTATATTGCATGGGCATGTTTTCGTAATGAGGAATAAGTAAGACAGACCCCCTGGTAGGATAAGCTGTAAATGAGTGCAGTTAGCATACCCATTGATGTATAGACATCTCAAAATGATTCTTTTGTCTCTTTGCTTTTAAATAGGAACCAATGGTGGTGTATAAATCTGCGGACGACAAAATAAACTTAAACGTCTCCTATGGGCTTGGGACTGAATATATACAGGTCACCTTCACAACTACTGATGGGGGTACCATCACAGTGAGCAATGCAGAGGTGTTTGCCTGCTACCAGCCTACACGTAAGTTCATAGATAGAGACATAGCTTTACGAAAACTTGAGCCGCCTTGTGGGAAAAGCAACAATGTGGTTTCCGCAAGGTCCGTTACAAATCAGGCTGTATAATCACAGAAGCAGGCTAGATGCTTGAAATTTCAAATTTAAGAAGAAGAGGAAGTGTACTATTTGTGTAGCGAAAACAAAGGCGCTGATCAGCTTCGCGGTTACCGCGAAGCTGATCTGCGTCTTTGTTTTCGCATATGCAGATTGTTGGTTTTCCCATGGGGTGGCTCACTTACCCATGCAATATTGAGATTTTTTCAGCTGTAAAGATTGAAAATATCATTGGAAAAAAAAATGATATTTTTAATAATATCGCTCAAAACATTTATTATGGGTACAGGTTAGAGCTGCCTTGCAAAGGCTATTCTAACAAGCACCCCCATTGACCTCTATGAATAGGGGCAATATGTGCAACCAAAACAGGACTTCTATGAATAGGGGCATGGGCATTGAGGTTATTACACATTTTTATAGCCCCGCTTTGGAAAAGTGGGGCTATACTGGATTCACCCTGTCCTTCCGTGATTCCGTAATTCCGTCTTTCCGTCTTTCCGTCATTCTGTCTTTCCGTGAACAATTCGTTTCCGTTCAATATCTTGAGAATGGCTTGACAGAATCTGACCAAATTTTGTATGCACATTAACATTGACAAGATCTAGCTTGGGATTGTTACCCTTCATCTTTTGCAAAATTTTGACGGAGTTATGGCCCTTGATTGTTGTCAGAATTTCGTTTCCGCTCAATATCTTGAGAACGAGTTGACAGAATCCGACCAAATTTTGTATGCACATCATCATTGACAAGATCTAACTTGGGATTGTTACCCGTCATTTTTCGCAAAATTTTGATGGAGTTACAGCCCTTGATTGACGTCAGAATTTCGTTTCCGCTCAATATCTTGAGAACGAATTGACAGAATCTGACCAAATTTTGTATGCACATCATCATTGACAAGATCTAGCTTGGGATTGTTACTTGTCATTATAGCCCCGCTTTGGAAAAGTGGGGCTATACTGGATTCACCCTGTCCTTCCGTGGCTCCGTGATTCCGTGATTCTGTGATTCCGTGATTCCGTGGTTCCGTCATTCCGTGAACATTTTGTTTCCGCTCAATATCTTAAGAACAAATTGACAGAATCTGACCAAATTTTGTATGCACATCAACATTGACAACATCTACCTTGGGATTGTTGCCCGTCATTTTTTGCAAAATTTTGACGGAGTTACGGCCCTTGATTGACATCAGAATTTCGTTTCCGCTCAATATCTCGAGAACAAATTGTCAGAATCTGACCAAAATTTATATGCACATCCACATTGATAACATCTACCTTGGGATTGTTGCCCGTCATTTTTCACAAAATTTTGACGGAGTTATGGCCCTTGATTGACGTCAGAATTTCGTTTCCGCTCAATATCTTGAGAAGCGATGGACAGAATCTGACTAAATTTTGTATGTACATTAACATTGACAACATCTAGCTTGGGATTGTTGCCCGTCATTTTTCGCAAAATTTTGACGGAGTTACGGCCCTTGATTGACATCAGAATTTCGTTTCCGCTCAATATCTCAAGAACAAATTGACAGAATCTGACCAAAATTATTTATATGCACATCCACATTGACAACATCTACCTTGCCCGTCATTTTTCACAAAATTTTGACGGAGTTATGGCCCTTGATTGACGTCAGAATTTCGTTTCCGCTCAATATCTTGAGAAGCGATGGACAGAATCTGACTAAATTTTGTATGTACATTAACATTGACAACATCTAGCTTGGGATTTTTGCCCGTCATTTTTCTCAAAATTTTGTCAGAGTTACGGCCCTTGATTGACGTCAGAATTTCGTTTCCGCTCAATATCTCGAGAACAAATTGACAGAATCTGATCAAAATTTATATGCACATCCACATTGACAACATCTACCTTGGGATTGTTGCCTGTCATTTTAGGCAAAATTTTGACAGAGTTACGGCCCTTGATTGACGTCAGAATTTTGTTTCCGCTCAATATCTTGAGAACAAATTGACAGAATCTGACCAAAATTTGTATGCACATCAACATTGTTAAGATCTAGCTTGGGATTGTTGCCTGTCGTTTTTCGCAAAATTTTGAAGGAGTTATGGTCCTTGATTGACGTCAGAATTTCGTTTCCGCTCAATATCTCGAGAACAAATTGATAGAATCTGACCAAATTTTATATGCACATTAACATTGACATGGTCTAGCTTGGCATTGTTGTCTGTCATTTTTCGCAAAATTTTTTACGGAGTAACAGCCCTTGATTGACGTCAGAATATAGTTTCCACTCAATATATTGAGAATGAATTGACTGAATCTGACCAAATTTTGTATGCACATCAACATTGACAAGATCTAGCTTGGGATTGTTGCCTGTCATTTTTTGCAAAATCTTAACAGAGTTTTGGCCCTTGATTGATGTCAGAATTTTGACAAATTGTCAGAATCTGACCAATCTTTTTATGTGCATCAACATTAACAAGATCTAACTTGGGATTGTTGCACGTCATTGTTTGACTCACCCTGGCAAAAAGCTCAGAAGCGGGGCTATAGTCAGATCCTCTGACAATTCTAGTCACTCTTAACTTAGCTGAGACAGAAAACTGTTTTACTCAAAGCTAGGATATGAGATCAAAGTAAGAAAATGCCAATAATTTTCTGGCATTTTACAACATGTACTTAATAGCACAAAGCAGGCTGTACACTCACAGAAGAATCATAGTCTTGAAATCTGGAATAAAACATAAACGTTAGATCCTTTGGAAGTATTGAAAACATTCAAAGGGAGATTGTATGGGCCATATTGGGCAGTTTTGGGTAATGAACCCTTATCAGTGACTTTTTATAAACCAGCGATGATAGCCAGAAGCTTCCGTGTTAGCTATCCAATCTGTGCTATAAGGAGAATAAAATGTATAGACATATAGAAAAAATAGTCCAAGATGGTCATATGGTGTCAGTACCATGTTGTAATGAATGGTGTTATAAAGAGATCCAAAGATTTTTTTCAGCTGTAAAAATTGAAAATTTCATTACAAAAAATTCAATATTTTTCATGTTTTTGCTCAAAACATTGATTTTTGGGTAGTCATAGGCGTACCGCCCTATACGCACAGTACGCATGTGCATAATGTAAAAAGTTAAAATTAGCTAAAATTATGGCGTTTTTGTCCTTTTTAGATACAAATTTAGCTTTTTTTGCCCTTGGTGCGTATAACTTGAAATTCTCTGGTTACGGCTATGGTAGTGGGTATACGTTAGAAAAATGACAAACTAATTCAATTTGAATCTTTAAATGGTATTTATTAATATGTTAATGAGTACCCACGATTCATGTTTTAGAGCAAAAGTAAGAAAAAATATGTACACCCCCACATTCCCCAGTTTTACTATATAAAAGTGGGGTATAAGGGGTTATACATTTTTTTATACATATTTTCCTGATGTCTCTGTAGCGAATCAGCGGAGCAATTACCTTACAGTCTTGATCTATAGCCCATGTTTCTACTTATCAGCTCACACCCGAAAACAATTATATTTTCAGCGACGACAACTCCACCTACTACGACCACAGCTACGACTCCAACATTCACATCAACGTTTTCTTCCACTTCAACGGTAAGGCCAGAGATTTTTCTCCTTCCTACCTTCCCCCAATCAGTCAAAAGTTAAAGGAAAATAATTTTTTTCTTCAATATGCATTCAAGTATATAAATAGTGTATGTCTGTTGGCATTATCACCCTTTTTAGCTCGCCTGTACGAAAGTACAGGAAGAGCTATTGCAGTCACCCCGGCGTTAGCGTTGGCGTCGGCGTTGCTTAAATGTTAAAGTTTTTGGTTAAAGTTTTTATAAGGTTATATCTCTTGAACATGCTGATGGATCAAGTTGATACTTTGCATGTTGGTAGATATTGGTCTGAAGTTATATTCTGTACCATCACGACCCACCTGGGTGACCTTGAGGTCAAGGTCACAGACTTAGAAATTTTGTGTTAAAGTTTTTGTAAGTCTATATCTTTTGAATATATAGATGGATTAAGTTGATACTTTGCATATTGCTAGATATTGGTCTGAAGTTTTATTCTGTACCATCACGACCCACTTGGGTGACCTTGAGGTCAAGGTCACGGACTTCGAAATTTTGTGTTAAAGTTTTTGGTTAAAGTTTTTGTAAGTCTATATCTCTTGAATATATAGATGGATCAAGTTGATACTTTGCATATTGCTAGATATTGGTCTGAAGTTTTATTCTGTACCATCACAACCCACCTGAGTGACCTTGAGGTCAAGGTCACAGATATAGAAATTTTATGTTAAGAATATTTTGGGTTAAAGTTTTCAAAGTCTATATCTTTTGAATATGTTGATGGATCATGTTGGTAGATACATGTACTGGTTTTATGCTGTACCATCATGGCTAACTTGAGAGACATTGAGGTCTAGGTCATGGGTCATAGATTTTGATAGATTTAGGGGCAAAGCATAAGTCAGGTGAGCTACGCTGTCCTGCGACAGCTCTTATTATTCAAATTGTTAGAATTAATGTTGTTGTTTTTTTATTCTGTTTCTTAAGTATTTCATTTGTTTTTGTCGTTTTAAGGTATTAAAAAAAACAAAAAAACAACAATTGGGTGAGTTACCGATTCAACAGTTTTGAGTCTTTTGTTTTTATTTTTATTTCTTCCTCCATATTGAGACTTTAAAAATTCTGTGAACAAAAGAAAAACTGACCTAATATAAATGTCCCAATAAGAGCCATTTTCTATGAGGTGACACGTTATGTGTATAGTGCTTTTAATCATTTGATCATCCCACACGTTTGGTGCAAGCTCTCTTTGGTTACATGTGACCAAGGGAAGTTCCACTTGTAGGTGTTTCAAGCATTTCACCCAAATAGTATGCCTGTTTTCATGCTATTGGAGCCGCCTCATGCTGAAATACGGTTTCCGAACAGGTTTGACACAAACCAAGCTAGACAGCCACAGAAGATAGCGAGAGGCTGGAAATTTTGGATTTAGAAAGTAGAGGAACTGTACTAACCGTGTAGCGTAAACAAAGGCGATGATCAGCTTCGCAGTAATTTCTGCGAAGCTGATCTGCGGCTTTGTTTTCGCATATGCATATTGTTGGTTTTCTCTTGAGGCTGCTCATTTACTGATAACTATGAGTCTGCTAGTGCATACTATATACCTTTTCAGTTCAAAAGTTATACATAGAAGGTTCATATTCAATAGGTGTATCTGCTATATTGTAAGCACACACTACTACTTAACAAAAAAGCTGCCATCATGCCCATATTCTGACATTGCCTGTCTGTTATCCTAAGCATAAATCAAACATATTAATCCAAAAATGAGCCTTTGTATGAGAAAACCAACCATTTTGATTCCGACCAAGTCTGACAAAAACCGGTCTGTACAGTTACATAAGCAGGCTAGAAGCTTGAAATTAAGGATTTAAGAAGAAGAGGGATTGTACTATCTGTGTAGCGAAACTGATCAGCTTTGCAGTTACTGCACAGCTGATCTGCGCCTTTGATTTCGCATATGCAGATTGTTGGTTTTCTTATGTGGTGGCTCAAATGTAGATGCTTGTTGGTGTAATGATGTCTTAATTACAGTTTACAAGTATTTTATCATCTTTTTACAGGAGAATTTCTTTTTCTTACAGTTAAATAATGTCAAAATATCTCGATATTGAAAGTAGAAATTGACGACTCTTTGATTTTGTATTTCTATTTGTTTCCAGTCTGTGTGCCCTGATGGTCAACAACCGTGTCCGAATTCAACACGATGTGTTGTCTTTCCCGAAGACTGTTTTACTTGTGAGTCACCATTGTTTATTATGAAAACAAGCCTATGCAATATACAGAGATTTTTTTTTCAGCTATTTTGCAATTTAAAACTTTTGTATACTGATTGTGGGTCCATGTTAGAACCGCCTTGGCGAGGCCGGTCTAACAAGTGCCCACAATCTATGTTTTTGATAAAAAAAAAACAAGAAAAATTGTATACAGACTGTCGACTTTCTCCACTTTTCAGACTAGTGCTCTACACTTCTCTGCAAGATTGTTTATTTTAATTGCTCATATATCAAGAAACCACAAGCACTTTGTTTATATGCAACTACATGACAGTAAAAGAATGATGTTAAAAGCAGTAGAACGGCTGTAATACTACCTGACTTATATGTAGGTTTAAACTGTAGCCAATTAGACTGCAAGAGGGGTTGAGATAAAATGAAAATCAGTGGTGTTTCGAGAACCCCAAAATTGGGGGAGATTGGTGGAGAAAGTCGCCTGTCTGTATATGTCTGTACACCACCAGTAACAGGGGTGTAAGGGTGTATTTATTTCACGGACACTATATCCTGGTGTCAGTTGTTAAAAATTTTGTTAGTTTAACGTCATCTTTAAGACCTCAACTCGTTCAGTAAATACTGACTACATAAGCAAATGCACTGTTATTTTTTGTTATCCTTTGCAATGCAAAGGATTCTCACATTTTTTCAACAAAAATAGCAGTCATTTGTAATATTGCCATTTGAAATTTCAACGAATCGTTAACTTAATACATTGTTAATCTTGAACAACTGGGCCCTGATGTCTAGCATGCCTGTGTGATAGACTTACCTATACATCACTTTAAGTAATGCCAAACAGTGGCCCAAAGGGTCCTTTTTCTTGGATACTCTTGTTCCCAGAGTTTGAAATATTTTAGTTTGAATGATTTTTAAATCCGAAATTTCTTTGCATTTATTTCTGTCATTTTAAAGAAAACTGATGTTATTTTGATTTTGAATTATCACATAATGACAAGTTTATCTGATGTAAGTCACAGATAATGTTAAGTTATGTGGATCCAGGGTATAACATAGGATCTCTTATGTTGTTTGCAACTTACATTACAAAACATGCCCATGCAATATACAGCATTTTTTAACGCTATAAAAATTAAGTATTGACAATTTTATTGGAAAAACATTTATATTTTCCATATTTTTGCTCAAAACATACATTGTGTGTACATGTTAGAACCATTCTAACGAGTACCCACAAGAAGGCCACAATCTATGTTTTAGAGCAAAAATAAGAAAAATGGGTATACCCCTGCACACCCAGTGTTTCTATATAAAATTGAGTTGTAAAGGTGTATTTATTCCATGGACATGTATTTTAGGTGAAAATTTTTCACCCAGTATTAAAACGTACATTTCTGCTTTGTAAGACATTGTTTTGTTTTGTTTCAGCGACGTCCAGTTCCACATCTTCATCGACCTCAACAACAGTTACTACACCGAGTACCTCAACAAGTAGGTGCTTTTGTAAAGGCCCTTCCTGTATATTATTTGAGTTGTGTCATGAGAAAACCAAATTTTTACCTATACGAAAACAAAGGTGCAGATCAGCATCAGCTGTGCAGTAACTGCACAGCTGATCTAACTGCACAGCTGATCTGTGCCTTTGTTTTTGCTACTCGGATAGTACAATCCCTCTTCTTCCTAAATCTGTAATTTCAAGCTTCTAGCTAATTTGTGCACAGACCAGTTTCTGTCTGACCTGGTTGGAAACCATATTGTTGGTTTTCTTATATAGTGGCTCATTTTACAACTTACAAACAACAACAAAATGGGGAGCACAGTGGCCCAATGGTAGATTGTCTGGCTCTGAATCAAGAGGTCCTGGGTTTGATTGAATTCCACTGAGGTACAGTATCCTTGAACAAGACATGTTAACTCCCATAGTACTGGTTAATGCCTAAGAAACGGTGACTCTGTCCTGACTGAAAAAAATCAAGAAAAGCAAGGAAGCGGACTGAAAAATGTGCAGTAGTTATCCAACTTTGGAAGTTATTGTATGGATAGAAGCATTACAAGACCCTTAAAAGTTTTGTAATTCTGCAAGGCCCTGAAAGACTTTGAGCCACCTCGTGGGAAAACCAACAATGTGGTTTCCGAACAGGTCCGACACAAACCGGCCTGTACAAGCACAGAAAAGAGATAGAAGCTTGAAATTTTGGATTTAAGTAGAAGAGGAGTTGTACTATCCGAGTAGCGAAAACAAAGGCGCTGATCAGCTTCGCGGTTACCGCAAAGCTGATCTGCGCCTTTGTTTTCGCCTATGCAGATTGTTGGTTTTCCCACGAGGCGGCTCACTTTGTAGATAAAATAATTAAGTACAGCATGTTTCTGACTTCCTGTGTTGTACTTATATTTGAGAAAACCAATAATTTTGGTTTCCGACCAGGCACAACGCAAACCAGCCTGTAAGGTCTAAAGTAAAAAGGCGAGAAGCTTAAAATTTTAGTTTTAGGAAGATAAGGGATAGTACTGTCTATGTAGCGAAAAGAAAGGCACAGCTGATCAGAGTGCATCTTGGTTTTGGCAAATGCAGTGTGTTAGTTTTCTGGTGAGGTGGCTCAAATTTTTTTCTACCCTGTAACTATGACTTAATAATCTGTGTATATTTCGAATGGAAGATAGTGTTTTTTTCAGTGCATATAAGTACATGTATTTTATTTGCATTTAGAGATGCTTCTTTATCGATTTTAATTGAATTTTCAAAATTTTGTTTCATTTTCTTTGCCTTTCTTTCCATATATTTTATTTGCATTTGTTTATTGCGTTTATTGATTTTCAAATATGAGTCATGACATGAAGAAGTGACAGAATGATGCTAAAACCCAAAGGAAAATGAGAATTTGTGTATGGCTGAACAGCTCTTTTGCAAATGATGGTCGCTCAGCTATATTCATATATGAGCCACATCATTTAACATATGCGAAAACAAAGGCGAAGTAAGTACAAAGCTGATCAGTGCCTTTGTTTTCGCTACACAGATAGTACAATCCCTCTTCTACTAAATCCTAAATTTTAATCATCTAGCCTGCTTCTGTGACTGCACAGTCCTGTTTGTTTCAGACCTGGTCAAAAACCACATTGTTAGTTTTCTCATGTCGAAGCTCATATATCTGTACATGAAGAAACAACCTCATCAGAAGTGCTACCTTGGAATGGTTAGTGATAAACTACTGGGAGTATAGATGAGCTGCTGGGATTTATGTCATTTTCAATAACACACTGTTCAGAATTTGCCTACGGCAAAAACACCATTCAGTTTTACATGCAAGCAGAATGGTCAGCGCCTTTTTTATTTCTACCCAGCAGTTTATGTCTCCCAAAATTAATTTGTCAAGCTAG
The DNA here is from genome assembly GCA_964017185.1 of Rugalucina vietnamica. NCBI lineage: Eukaryota > Metazoa > Mollusca > Bivalvia > Lucinida > Lucinidae > Rugalucina > Rugalucina vietnamica. Next base: position 5,611,975 of record OZ024869.1, read on the forward strand.
CTTTTTTGGCTGTGCAGACTGATTTGTGTCTCACCAGGTTTTAAAACACTGTAATTTTAGACACATTCTTTCATGACCTGGCTCATATTATTTTGGCTTTTGTTTGGGGCAGCTACGAGGCCTTGTCCATACGACTGGTTCTTGTGCAAGAAGGGCGACTGTTTGCACCCCAGTGAAGTGTGTGATGGAGAATGTGATTGCCATGGTGCTTGTGATGATGAACAACACTGCACAACCACAACAACCAGTAAGCATCACTGTAACATCACAAACTAGCATTGCTGTTAAATCCCAATATTAAAACTTCTGTAAAATCCTCAAACTAGCATTTCTATATAAATGCAAAATTAGTTTCATTGTAAAATCCCAAAATTTTCACATCTGTAAAATTATCTTTTTTTTTTTTTGTAGAATCCCATATTTGCATATAATAGATGTAACATCCCAACATATTGGCTTTACTATAAAATCCCAAACTTGCTTTAACATGACTGTAAAATCCCCAAATGACTGGCAATTACTTTAAAATAACAAAAGTAGGTTTCCTTTAAGAAACTTATATTCAGCATTACTGCAAAATCCCAAAATTGGCATTACACTGAGATTCCAAAAAATCTTCACTGTAAAATCTCAAAATAAGCATTACTTTGAAATGGCAAAGTGTAAAATAAGCATGTCCAAATTTGCATTATTGTAAAATTACTGTATGATCCCCAACTTTGCCTTAGTGTAAAATTTCCAACTTTGCATAACTGTAAAATCCTCAACTTTGCCTTAGCGTAAAATTCCCAACTTTGCATGACTGTAAAATTCCCGACTTTGCTATTGTGTAAAATTGCCAACTTTGCATAACTGTAAATAAAATCCCTAAGATTGAATGACTATGAAATCCTTTTGCATAACTGTAAAATTCTCAACTTTGCATAACTCTAAAATTTCCAACATTGCATAACTGTAAAATTACAAACTTTGCATAACTGTAAAATTACTGTAAAATTCTCAACTTTGTATAACTGTAAAATCCCTAAGGTTGAATGACTGTGAAATCGTCAACTTTGTATTACTGTAAAACCGGCGACTTTGCCTTAGTGTAAAATTCCAAACTTTGCATAACTGTAAACTCAAACTTTGACTTAGTGTAAAATTCCCAACTTTGCATGACTGTAAATCTCCAACTTTGCCGTAGTGTAAAATTCTAATTTTTGTAGAACTGTAAAATTCCCAACTTTGCTTCAAGTTAGTGTAAAATTCCCAACTTTGCATAACTGTAAATCCCCAACTTTGCCTTAGTGTAAAATTCTAATTTTTGCAGAATTGTAAAATCCCCAACTTTGCTTCAAGTTATTGTAAAATTCCCAACTTTGCATAACTGTAAATCCCCAACTTTGCCTTAGTGTAAGATTCTAATTTTTGCATAACTGTAAAATTCCAAACTTTGCATAACTGTAAAATTCTCAACTTTGCATAACTGTAAATCTCCAACTTTGCCTTAGTGTAAAATTCTAATTTTTGCAGAACTGTAAAATCCCCAACTTTGCTTCAAGTTAGTGTAAAATTCCCAACTTTGCATAACTGTAAATCCCCAACTTTGCCTTAGTGTAAAATTCTAATTTTTGCAGAACTGTAAAATCCCCAACTTTGCTTCAAGTTAGTGTAAAATTCCCAACTTTGCATTACTGTATAATCCCCAACTTTGCCTTAATATAAAATTCCCAACTTTGCATAACTGTAAAATTCTCCACTTTGCATAACTGTATAATCCCCAACTTTGCATAACAGTAAAAATCTCCACTTTGCATAACTGTAAAATTCTCAACTTTGCATAACTGTAAAATTCTCAACTTTGCATAACTGTAAAATTCTCAACTTTGCATATCTTTAAAATTCTCAACTTTGCATAAATGTAAAATTCTCAACTTTGTATAACTGTAAAATTCTCAACTTTGCATAACTGTAAAATTCCAAACTTTGCATAACTGTAAAATTCCAAACTTTGCTATAGGAATGAATTTTAGTTTTGTTGATTTTATCGATGTGTAAACTCAGGCGAATCACTCACAAACTAAATAAAGCCCGAAGGGCTTTATGAAAAAGTTTGTGAGTGATTCGCCTGAGTTTACACATCGATAAAATCAACAAAAATAATAATTCATTCCTTATAATTCCAACTTTGTCTCATAACACTGCATTTGTCTACATTGATTTAAATTCTTATAGCCAGCGGAAGGAAAATAGAGCAAAACGGATCTTCATGAGGCAGCCATTTTGAAAATTCTCCAAAGCATAGAACTTACTTTTCGCAATTAATAGAAGCTATAACTGGCTTGCTATGGGCAAGCTGTAAAAGTGGGAGCTTTACAACATCTAACCTTCATTCAAAATTGTTCTTTTGGGAGAAAACATCGCCGTCTGAACCGATAGAAAGACATGTCGATTTTGAACTGGCGCTCGGAACATTAGAAATTCAAACGTCAAATTTCAACACACAACAAGAAGATTAAAACACTTACCGTACGATGTTCTGTTAAGAGAAAAAGCGCCCATGTTAATGAAAATTCCAAATATTCATTTCGACGCCTTCAAAACGCGTTCATCCATTGTTTTTATGACGTTTAGATTTGGCGACGTCATTTCTTCAAAGAAACTTCACGTAATCACGTAACATCGCGCCGTTTTTAAGGTGAAAACAGAGTATCCTTACGCATTGCTTTTATCGAAGTATAAACCCTTTCAAACAACCAATCAAAATGTAGGAAATTAGTGAAGTTGGAATTATAGAACTGTAAAATCCCCAACTTTGCTTCATGTTAGTGTAAAATTCCCAACTTTGCATTACTGTATAATCCCCAACTTTGCCTTAATATAAAATTCCCAACTTTGCATAACTGTAAATCCCCAACTTTGCCTTAGTGTAAAATTCTAATTTTTGCAGAACTGTAAAATCCCCAACTTTGCTTCAAGTTAGTGTAAAATTCCCAACTTTGCATTACTGTATAATCCCCAACTTTGCCTTAATATAAAATTCCCAACTTTGCATAACTGTAAAATTCTCAACTTTGCATAACTGTATAATCCCCAACTTTGCATAACAGTAAAATTCTCCACTTTGCATAACTGTAAAATTCTCAACTTTGCATAACTGTAAAATTCTCAACTTTGCATAACTGTAAAATTCTCAACTTTGCATATCTTTAAAATTCTCAACTTTGCATAAATGTAAAATTCTCAACTTTGTATAACTATAAAATTCTCAACTTTGCATAACTGTAAAATTCCAAACTTTGCATAACTGTAAAATTCTCAACTTTGCATAACTGTAAATCTCCAACTTTGCCTTAGTGTAAAATTCTAATTTTTGCAGAACTGTAAAATCCCCAACTTTGCTTCAAGTTAGTGTAAAATTCCCAACTTTGCATTACTGTATAATCCCCAACTTTGCCTTAATATAGAATTTCCAACTTTGCATAACTGTAAAATTCTCAACTTTGCATAACTGTAAAATTCTCAACTTTGCATAGCTGTAAAATTCTCAACTTTGCATAACTGTAAAATTCTCAACTTTGCATAACTGTAAAATTCTCAACTTTGCATAGCTGTAAAATTCCCAACTTTGCATTACTGTATAATCCCTAACTTTGCCTTAATATAGAATTCCCAACTTTGCATAACTGTAAAATTCTCAACTTTGCATAACTGTAAAATTCTTAACTTTGCATAGCTGTAAAATTCTCAACTTTGCATAACTGTAAAATTCTCAACTTTGCATAACTGTAAAATTCTCAACTTTGCATAACTGTAAATCTCCAACCTGGCCTTAGTGTAAAATTCTAATTTTTGCAGAACTGTAAAATCCCCAACTTTGCTTCAAGTTAGTGTAAAATTCCCAACTTTGCATTAATGTATAATCCCCAACTTTGCCTTAATATAGAATTCCCGACTTTGCATAACTGTAAAATTCTCAACTTTGCATAACTGTAAAATTCTCAATTTCGCATAGCTGTAAAATTCTCAACTTTGCATATCTTTAAAATTCTCAACTTTGCATAAATGTAAAATTCTCAACTTTGTATAACTATAAAATTCTCAACTTTGCATAACTGTAAAATTCCAAACTTTGCATAACTGTAAAATTCTCAACTTTGCATAACTGTAAATCTCCAACTTTGCCTTAGTGTAAAATTCTAATTTTTGCAGAACTGTAAAATCCCCAACTTTGCTTCAAGTTAGTGTAAAATTCCCAACTTTGCATTACTGTATAATCCCCAACTTTGCCTTAATATAGAATTTCCAACTTTGCATAACTGTAAAATTCTCAACTTTGCATAACTGTAAAATTCTCAACTTTGCATAGCTGTAAAATTCTCATTTTTGCATAACTGTAAAATTCTCAACTTTGCATAACTGTAAAATTCTCAACTTTGCATAGCTGTAAAATTCCCAACTTTGCATTACTGTATAATCCCTAACTTTGCCTTAATATAGAATTCCCAACTTTGCATAACTGTAAAATTCTCAACTTTGCATAACTGTAAAATTCTTAACTTTGCATAGCTGTAAAATTCTCAACTTTGCATACCTGTAAAATTCTCAACTTTGCATAACTGTAAAATTCTCAACTTTGCATAACTGTAAATCTCCAACCTGGCCTTAGTGTAAAATTCTAATTTTTGCAGAACTGTAAAATCCCCAACTTTGCTTCAAGTTAGTGTAAAATTCCCAACTTTGCATTACTGTATAATCCCCAACTTTGCCTTAATATAGAATTCCCGACTTTGCATAACTGTAAAATTCTCAACTTTGCATAACTGTAAAATTCTCAATTTCGCATAGCTGTAAAATTCTCAACTTTGCATAACTGTAAAATTCTCAACTTTGCATAACTGTAAAATTCTCAACTTTGCATAACTGAAAAATTCTCAACTTTGCATAACTGTAAAATTTTCTACTTTGCATAACGGCATAATGACGGGAATTCTCAGCTTTGAATGAATCACGGCTAACAAACCTTTAAATGCGTAACCGCGGTTAAGAAAAGAAATCCGATTCATGTCCTTCCGGTTTCGCATCAGATGACCAACAAAAGGTAAACAAACTTTTGCAGCTCGTGTTTCCGAGTAAAATATTTCGATTCGAAGACAAATATTATAATTCTCTCAATGCTATTTTATTAGTTAGACATTGCTATATTTGGACTCCAAAGGATTTCCAGAAATTTTTCTTTATAATCATGATTTTTATTCCCTACCCCAAAACACATGTTGGGATTGCATTGTACACGACGAAAATGTGGGTCAGTCGCAGGGATATTTTTAGATTTCCGCTCATTACGTCCATATTAACGGAAAGCAATACAGTGCGCAGATGATTTTAACATTGTGTGAGATCTGGTGACAGTTTCGTTGCCTCTGGCCAATGCATTCTATGCATATGTGGTTAAAAGCTGTGTCAGCATTTCGGTTACGAATTTAATCATTAGAATGATAGCAATATAATCATTATAGAACACATGTATTAAAGTTTTTGTTTTTGTTAATTGTTTTACGCTGAAGATTATTGTCACATTCTCTCGTCCTTTCTTAATAGGTGCTTACTCATATTTGGTGTGTTTGTGATATTTGCAGTGAAAATATTTGATATAAAATAATACAAACTGTCTATGAAATACATGTAATACAATAGTTCACATGCATGATATTCCTGTTCATGAAGACGATTTTACAGCATTCTGTATACTTTAATTTGTTTTTCTTGGTTTTATGTCTTTCAAAACGCTTTACAGGGAAATAAATACCATAACTTGAACAGGTTGAGGTTTTCAAACGTATCTTGAAATATATCCTTCATATTTTAATGATTAAATGCGTACCCATCTTTTCCTTCCCTTCAAATCGATAATGCCGGGCACTAACTCAACGAAATACTGGCACAGCCATCAGATGCAATTTAGTTAATACATATCTGTAAATTTGTCGTGGAACAATCACTAAAATTTGATATTTACCAGCAGATTGTCCAATTTTTAGTTGTATTTCGACGACTTTGGCCTTGTTGGAACACCAGGTTCGAAGAAGGGAATAAATAACTCTAAGACCATCAAATTATTTTGCGAGCTACTTTGGTGCTGACTTACAATAGTAAATAAGTGACAAAATAGCATTCATAGATAATCGATATATTTCTGTACTAAAATATAATCATCAATCGATCCTAGTAGTGTATGTTTTGTTTACCTTTTCTTGGTCTTCATATGCGCAACCGGAAGGGCGTGAATCGGATTTTCTTTCTTAACCGGCGGTTACGCATTTAAAGGTTTGTTAGCCGTGATGAATGCCATTTTCCAACTTTGCATTACTGTAGAATCCCCAACTTTGAATAGCTGTAAAATCCAAAAAACTAGCTTTACTAGCTGTACAGTTATTTCAGTAACTTTAACCTTCAAGCAAACTGCTCAAAGCTTAGGCTAGTTTGTATCTGATTTGGTGGGAAACTAGAAGACAGGATTTCTGATCAAAAGGTTTTGAGCCTGTGCATGACAAAACCAACAATTTGGGTTTCCGACCAGGTCAAACACAAACCAGCCTGTACAGTCACAGAAGAAACCCAGAATCTTGAAAATTTGGGAATAAGTAGAGGAGGAAATGTACTATCCGTGTAGCGAAAACAAAGATGCTGATCATAACCGCGAAGCTGATCTGCGTCTTTGTTTTCGCCCATGCAAATTGTTGGTTTTCTCACGCAAAGGTTCATATGTCCACTTTACTTCTTCAGAATCTCTTTAGGAATGTTTTCATTTTTTTTTATGCAGACAATATTATCATATTCTTATTTGTAGTATTTAGATATTGACTTGTTTGTAGTATTTATTGTTTTATTTTTGTTTTAGATTTTTAGTGGTATTTATTGCTTTCTTCCAAAAACATTTCTTGTCACAACACTGGCCAGTTTGATTTGAAAATCTGCACTTATACATATTTCTTTGTATGATTGAAAGTATGTCATAAGATTATCATAATGTTGTTGCTATATGAGCCACCTCATGAGAAAACCAACAATGTGGTTTTTGAACACGTCGTACACAAAGAGAACTGTACAAGCCCAGAAGATGGCTAGAGGCTGGAAATTTTGGATTTAGAAAGTAGAGAAATGGTACTATCAGTGTAGCAAAAAGAAGGTGCTGTTCAGATTCACGGTTATTGCGAAGCTGATCTGCGTCTTTGTTTTTGCCTATACAAAATGCTCCTTTTCCCATGAGGTGGCTCATATTAAACCTTTGTGATGTTTTATGTTTTACTTGTACTGTCTACAATATGGGTGATGCCAGATCACAATTTTTCTTACAATCGCTATATCCAGTGTACATTGATAGACGGTGAGTCAATTATTTAAGAAAAAACAACAGCAGAAAAACTAAACAAGAGCAAGATGCAGTTACCTCACAGCTGATTAGTGTCTTTGATTGCACTACTCGTATAGTACAGTTCCTCTTCTCCCTAAATTTCAAGCTTAGTCTAGCCTGTTTCTGTGACTCTACAGACTGGTTTGTGTCAGACCTGGTCGGGAACCCCGAAGACCGGTGTTCTTGTGTTGCTGCTCATTTATAGTAGCCAAACTTTCACATACCTTCACTCTGAGATATTTTTACACTCATTGGATATTTTGCTTGGACACACCCTGGAGAGCTGTGGTTTGCTGTTTCGCTGTTCTCATAGGTAGCTAGCGTCCTCTCAACAGCTATATCTGTGCTAACAGCGTGATAGGAAATTACATAACATCACCGTGTCAGTCTCAGGTGTGGGTCTTTAAACCGTTTATGACCATTGGACTAGCCCATCATTATCATATGGGCAAGTCCACTTTCATTTTTAGGGGCATCAGTAGTGATTTTTTATTTCTATTTTTCGATAAATTTCCTCTACGCAAACAGAATAGCTCCAGGCAAAGCTTATTAACTACTGACTGACTAGACTAGCTACTAGTCTGTAAAACATATAATTGTGATATGGTTATTGTTTTCATTTTTCTCTTTATTGAAATTCAGATTCAGACTCTAGCTAGTCTAACAATGAATTTTTCTCCAATTGACTTTGCTGATTTTTACAGAAATTGAGCCCCATCAATAGACAAGACTAGCCGCAGAGATTAAAAAAAAAGAAAATTACAAAAAGTGTTTTTCTTTATTTCTAAGCCTTGGGCAAGGCTACTGACTGACCATCTGATTACTGGTTATCAGTCTACCCAAGAGAAGTGGTTCAAGTCAAACCATACATATAAACCCTAGTTGTTTACTAGGGAGATGCACATTTTGGATGTCATGACATCCTTATATTGGGTAAAAGTCCCATAAAAAGGAGGCAACATGACCATAGTTTTTGACTGGGCTGTTGAGCTATAAATGAATCAAATCAAACAAAGACTCAGGGCAGATACTCTGATGGATCTGACATCAGGAAGTCATGTCCGTGCAATGTATACCCCCTTAAACCCCACTTTTACATAGAAAAACTGGGGTATGCAGGGGTATACCTATTTTTCTTATTTTTGCTCCAAAACATAGATTATGGGTACTCGTTAGAACCGCCTCGTCGAGGGGGTTCTAACGTGTACCCACAATCTATGTTTTGAGCAAAAATAAGAAAAATATCCAAATTTTTCTACTGAAATTTTTCAACTTTTAAAGCTCAAAAAATTCTTTGTATATTGCATGGGCAAGTTTTCGTAATGACTGCCTGGGTGTAAGCCTAAGTTAGCTGTGATTCCAGATATTTGGATGTCTGACTAGAGTTCTAAACATGGTTGCAGTACAACCATTGGATATCACATGGTTTGTGAAAGAAGGTGTGATAATATTTTAGGCCAAGATCAATTCACTCATGTCTTAAAAAGCTTTATTCCTGTACGAAACATTTGGCCCATAAAAGAGGCGGAATTTTTCTTTATTTTCGCCTGGAAAATTGTAAATTTTACGCGCCTAGGACGTAAGAGGATACATTATTTTCTGGGCGGATTCCATGCATAAAACAGGGGCGAAATATGCAAGTTAGATGGAATTCTGCAAACTTTTCTGGGTGGAAATCCAGAAATTTTCCGGGCGGAATCCAGTCATAAAACTAAGGCGAAATATGCAAATTAGACAGAATTCTGAAAACTTTTTTCTGGGAGGAAATCAGAAAAACTTCCATGTGTAGTCCTAAAAGGTTCTGTATACACAAAGACAGTTTCAACACACCTTTTTTTATAGCATAGAGTATATTATATGAACATTGAATAACTGAAATGTTAGCAAGATGAAACATGCATATTAGTAATCAAAACCTGAATTAAAGATGCCAGTCTGATTGTTGAGACTATTTTTTTATTCTTCAAAATTGTTTGCCAGCTGCAAACACTGAAATTTAGATTTTGCATGCCAAAATGGAGGTGGGTGGCATAGGGTTAGTTTTTGGGGTAGCTGATATAGTGTTGCAGATAAAACCGTCAAAATTGATGTCAAAATCTCTTTAACTACAAATCTAGGATATCTATGTTGCATTCTCAGGTACTACTTCAACCCAAAGTACTACGACAAGTACAACAGCAACAACAAGCTCAACACAAACAACAAGTACATCACAGACAACAAGTACATCACTGACAACAAGTACATCACAGACAACAAGTACATCACTGACAACAAGTACTTCACCGACAATAAGTACAACACCGACAACAAGTACAACACTGACAACAAGTACATCCCCAACAACAAGTACATCACAGACAACAAGTACATCCCCAACAACAAGTACAACACCGACAACAAGTACTTCATCGACAACAAGTACTACACCAACAACAAGTACATCACCAACAACAAGCACATCACAGACAACAAGTACATCCCCAACAACAAGTACAACACCGACAACAAGCACATCATCGACAACAAGTACATCAACTACAAGTACATCACAGACAACAAGTACATCACCAACAACAAGTACAACACCAACAACAAGTACAACACCAACAACAAGTACATCACCGACAACAAGTACATCAACAACAACAAGTACATCACAGACAACAAGTACATCCCCAACAACAAGTATGACACAAACGACAAGTACAACTTATACAACAAGTACAGAGATTGCTCCTCCATGTGCGTCTTTTGAAGGGATGGACAGACCTAGTAGATATAGCAATGACGACATCACAATCTTCAACAATAGTCAAGAAATAAATGAGACTGAGCCTAGAGACATTTTTCATCTGCGCCCCGATACTCCTTCAGGGTATCCTTACAACACCGGCGAGAACTTGACAATAGTACTAGATAAATTTTCTGAATATATAGATAATATAACACTTTATGATCACAATGCTCCTGCTGGAGGTGGTGGAGGCCTAACTTATACAGTAGAGATTTGGCAAGAAGGGGTAAGTGATAAATAGAGGTGCACGCATGATTTGCATTCATTATAAGGAATTAAAATACATTTTAACATGTTTAAATGAAAGTGCTTATCTCTTTCCATTAGATTCACACATTGTAATTTGAGCCTGTGCGTGAGAAAACCAACAATTTGGGTTTCCGACCAGGTCTGACACAAACCGGGCTGTACAGTCACAGAAGATGGTTAGAGGATGGAAATTTTGGATTTAGAAAGTAGAGAGATTGTTCTATCCGTGTAGCGAAAACAAAGGCGCTGATCAGCTTCGCAGATACTGCGAAGCTGATCTGCGCCTTTGTTTTCGCCTATGCAAATTGTTGGTTTTCCCATGCGGCGGCTCATTTAATATTAATGAAGTTAACTCCCAGACTTTCACTGCTTTTCTAAGGAACAGTTTCAACAGGTTTCTTGTTTCTTAAAAATGAGTAAAAAATTTTGAGTGATTGACAATGCCAAGTAAATCAGACGAGTTTGTAGATAATATACATGTATTTCTATCAAAATATTTAATTTAGATGCATCTTTTTAGTGTATTTCTTTTTGTCTTTTTAGGAATCAGAGCCATCATTAGTTCAAGAGGTAAGTTAAGCCTCAACACTCAAACATTCCTAGCGGCCCCCGTGGCCGAGTGGTTAAGAGCGCTGTTTCTTAATCACTCGATCATCTCACTGCTGTGTCTGGTGTAGGTTCGAGCCCTGCACTGGCCACATGTGAGACAAGCCAAGTTCTGCTTGCGGGTGTGCCAGGTGGTTTTTCTCTGGGTCCTCCCGTTTTCGCCCACCTACTGATTGGCCCGTCTCATGTGAGCTGAAATAATTTTGAAAGGTACGTAAAATTTAATTGAAAAAAAAAAAAATAAATAAAATAAACATTCCTATGAAATGAATATCTTTTTTTGGCTGTAAAAAATGAATATATTTTATTGAAGAAAATCATTTTTGAGTCTTCACATGAGAAAACCAACAATCTGGGTTTCCAGACAGGTCCAACACAAACCAGCCTGTGCAGTCATAGGAGAAGGCTGGAAGGTTGAAATTTCAGATATAAGTAGAAGAGGAACTGTACTATCTGTGTCTTTGGATGTGAAATTGCAGATTGTTGGTTGTCTGGTGCTCATTTTCTTCTCTTTTTTTTTTCTAGCTCAAACATAAATTGAGTCCTCCGACAAACCACCCATCATTAATATTCATTTTATATTGACCATTCAAATCTGCACATTAGCTAACGGTCAATGACGGTTGGACAACACGTGGGTTAGACAAACAAACCAACACGTGCTTTTTACAGGTAAATATAGGTGCAAAAACACAATGTTTGTCTAAGGAAATAAGGGTGGGCGTGGCTATACCTTGCTGGCGGAGGAGTCAATTATGGGTCCATGTTAGAACCTTTGTAAGCATAATATGATGCTATATTTTTGCATTTTTAGCATCCTAAAAAGTGCCACAAACATTGCGAAATTGGGTACAGGAACAAAAAGTTTTCGCATGAGAAAACCAACAATTTGCATAAGCGAAAACAAAGGTGCAGATCAGCTTGATCAGCGCCTTTGTTTTTGCTACACAGATAGTACAGTTACTCTTCTTTCTGATTCCAAAATTTCCAGCCTCTAGTCATCTTCTGTGACTGCACAGCTCGGTTTGTGTCGGACCTGGTCGGTATTATTTTACCATTCTCTGTTTATAAGAAAACAATAATCTGCATATCCGAAACCAAAGGCACAGATCTGCTCAGCTGATCTGATCATCTCCTTTGTTTTCACAGCATAGAAATCTGAAATTTCAAGCTTGTAGCTAAAATAATCCCATATGAGTCGCCGCATGGGAAAACCAACAATCTGCATGGGCGAAAACAAAGGCGCAGATCAGCTTCGCAAGTAACTGCGAAGTTGATCAGCGCCTTTGTTTTCGCTACACAAATAGTGCAATTCCTCTACTTTCTAAATCCAAAATTTCCAGCTTCTAATCATCTTCTGTGACTGTACAGCCCAGTTTGTGTTAGACCTGGTCGGAACCCAAATTGTTGGTTTTCTCTTGCACAGGCTCCTATTGTATTTCCAGGTTACCTTGGGTGACTCTTTGGATGTAGACTTGGAGAATGTGACTAAGATTGTGATCACCCTAGATAGCCCAGACACGGGTGAAGAAGTTGAAGTCAAGTTGTCTGTTGTAGGATGTACAGAAGATGTTCCAGGTACGACCTATCAGGGATTATTTAGGGGGGAGATTGTGAGAGATTTGCTCATTTTTTTGCCAAAAATCTCATTGAAATTAGCTAAATGATAGGAAAATCTCGCCAATTTTGGTTGAAAGAGCGATTTTCTCTCTTTCGGAGCCAAAATAACCCCTGCCTATGCATTGCATTACAAAAATAAGAGCTGTCGCAGGACAGCGCGCTCGACTGCTTCTGACCTTTGTCAAACATAAGGCCAAACCCGACCTGTAACCAAAAGCATTATGCTCATACATCTTTTTGCCTTGATGCAATAAGGCAAAATCATTGAACCATGAAAGTTAACAATAACTACCTAAGATTTAAAGGTCTCACTCATATTGTGAAAGAAGTGTGTTCATATACCAACTGAGTGCAAAGATACAAGGCCAAATCACTGTATCGTGACACATAAGGTCACACTGACTTATCAGTACATTAGGGTCAAAGGTCTAGTCATACTTACTCATAATGTGAAAGAATAATGATAATAATACCCACTGAGTGTTGAGATATAAAGCAAAATCACTGAACCATGAAATAAGGTCATTGTGACCTATAAGTATGTTTGGGTTAAAGGTCTGGTCATACTCATTCATAATCAGAAAGAAGTATAAAACATACCAACTGAGTGTTGAGATATAAAGCAAAATCACTGAACCATGAAATTAGGTCACAGTGACCCAGGAATACTTTATGGTCAAAGGTCTTGTCATACGCAAACATATCGTGAAAGAAGTATGTTCATATACCAATTGTTTGCCGAGATATAGGGCAAAATCACTGAACCGTGAAATTAGGTCATAATGACCTATAAGTCATTTAGGGTCAAAGGTCTTGACTTATGCAAACATAGTGGGAAAGAAGTTTGTTCATAAACCAATTGAGTGCCGAGATATAAGGCAAAATCACTGAACCATGCAATTAGGTCTTAGTGACCTATAAGTATGTTTGGGTTAAAGGTGTGGTCATACTCAATCATGGGAAAAACATAAAAAATCTTCTTCTCTGAAACCACAAGGCCCAGAGCCCCTATCTCACTGGAATGCGACAACTGGAGACTAGTTCGCAAATAGTTTGCGACTATTTCGTGACAAAGATAAACGATATAAACACAACTTTCACGTTGCAGTCTCATAGAATAGACATTTATGCGACAAATACGCGAATTTCAGTCTAATTTTGAAAATGTGTCTCACGACTTTCCCGTGAATGTAACTTATTATCATTTAAATTCGTACGACAATCGCGCGACATTTGTGCGATAGTCGCGCGACATTCGTACGAATGTCGCTTAGTTTTATTTTCTCGCCAGATAGTCACGAGGTTTTCGCAAGACTGTCGCGCGACCGTTCTGCGAAACTCGCGCGACATTCGTACGAGTGTCGCGAAAATTACACATTGTAAATTCGCCAAAATTTCTCAGCGACAAGTTCACGACACTCGCACGAACGTCGCGCGACAGTCTTGCGAAATATTTTGGAGAAAAAAATCGCATAAATTTTTTCAACATTTTGAAAAACTTCGCGACCAGTGTGCGACACAAGAAAATTCTCACGACACTCGCGCGACACTCGCACAAAGGTCGTGCGAAAGTCCGCGACAAAATTCGCAAAGCAGGTGCGAGAAATTCGCATGCCAGTGATATACTAGCTTTAGAAAGGGGGAACAAAAGTTTGTATAAATGGTCAAGGTCACATGACCAAAATGGCCACTATGGCTATGCATAGCGAAAACCTTTAAAAAATGTTTTTCTCCAGAACCAGAAGGCCTATGATTTTGAAACTTGGCATGAAGCATCAGACAATGGAGCTCTACAAAGTTTTTAAAAATCATGATGCATACATGTGATACCTCCCTCATCATCAGGGAGACTCCAGGAAATGAGCCGTAAAACTGGTAAAAATTCTTCTCAAATGTACTACTTTTTCAACAAAAATTCAAAACCTCCCTGAAATGAATCCGAATTTTTCCTATATATTCTATACATTTTTCAAAAATCTCCCTGAAATGGAGCTAAAATCTCCCTGATTCCTCTTTCAGACTCATCACATGTATGATGATGGTGGGATGATAAAATAGGTCAAGGTAAACTTAGATCGCCAATGCATTTGATTTGAATGGGGGAAAATTAGTAAAATGCAATTAAATGGGGGGAAACTTGCTGGGACTATGCAGATGGACAGAAGATTTATGTTTATGAAAAACTTTTGTCCTGAGGGCTTTGTCTATCTTCATATACTGAGTCAATCAATTTCTGGTCATCATCTTAGGTTCTGCCTCTGCCCTGGGGCTATATACTTGTATATGACCATAATATTCAAACATCTTCTCTGAAACCCCTTGGCCAATCAAAGCCAAACTTTATGTGGAGCATTGTTTGGAAGGGGGAATGAAAGTTAGTATAAATGGTCAAAGTCACGACCAAGATGGCCACCATGGCTGTAAATAGAAAAACCTTTCAAAAATCTTCTTCTTCAGAACCAGATGGCCTATGATTTTAAAACTTGGCCTGGAGCATCAGGAAATGGAGCTCGAAAAAGCTTGTATAAATCATGACCCTGTGATGACCTTGACCTATTTTACAGCAAGGTCAAAATAGGATGCCCATGCATTTGAGTGGGGAAAATTGTTCAAATGTCATTTGAAGGGAAAACTTGAAGGAAATGGGCTGAATATTTATGTTAATGAAAAAATTTGGTTCCCCAGGGGTGGTCTGCCCCATCTAGGACAATATACATGTACATGTATATTACTATAATATTCAAGGATCTTCTTCTTTGAAACAGCTTTCCCAATTTATTTGAAGCATCTGTAGGAATGAGGAACCAGTGTGTACATAAATAATCCAGGTCACATGACCAAGATGGCCGCCATGCCCATATATGGTATAAACCCTTTAAAATCTCTGGAGCGGGTGGACTGCTTTCAACAAAACATGATATGTAGCATTGGGTACTAGAGTACAACAATGTGTACATAAATTATGACTCTATGGTGACCTTGACCTATTTTATGGCAAGGTCAGCTTAGATTACATATGCAGTAAAAAGTTAAAATGTCATTGAAGGCGAAAAAATTCTAGGAATGGGCAAATGAACAGAATATTTATGATATACATGTACATGACTTGTATGCTATATACATGTACATGTATATGACCATAATAGTCAAATAAGTTTATTGGTATATATCCTAGATCTCAGGTGAGCTTTTACCGGACCATTGGTTCTCTGGTTATGTTTACAAAAATTCCTTGCAAAATTATTGTTTTTCAGATTTTTATCAAAGCAGCAGACTTCAATTACTTTTGATAACTTCCTGAAATTAACATCTGGTGGGCTATTTATGTCTCTGACAGTTGTCACCCAGCTCATCACTTCCTTATGTGGCAGTAAACATGGGGTACACATTTCTGTTAGCTAAATACAGAAACGATTGACATTTCATTATGAAAACACGCCCATGCAATATACAGAGATTTTTAAAGTTGTAAAAAATGGAAATTTTCATCACAAAAATTTTGATATTTTTCTTATTTTTGCTCAAAACATAGATTGTGGGTACACGTTAGAACCGCCTCGACGAGGCGGTTCTAAGAACCGCCTCGACGAGGCGGTTCTAACGAGTACCCACAATCTATGTTTTGGAGCAAAAATAAGAAAAATAGCTATAACCCTCCAAACCCCAGTTTTTCTATATAAGAGTGGGGTAAGAGGGGGTATACATTACACGGACATGTTTTCCTGATGTTGAGACGGTTAAAATGTACAAGAGCTGAGATAGAAAAATGTCAGACTGGCACACAAAGGGATATGCTAGTTTGATGGGTGAGAATTCATTTTCTACAGCCTTAAAAATTGTGTATAATTCATGGACATGTTTTTGTAATGCAAAGTTTTCTCTTTACAGTGTGCCCACCGATAGATCTTCTGAAAAACACTGTCCTCAATGGATTGATAAACAAGACGATCTACATTGATGAAGAAGTGGTTGTGACACCAAGTGAACATGAACTTTGGTCTATGTATGAGCAGTTTGGCAGGCATCTGAATGAGACATATGATACAGTATTTGAGTATGTCTTGCCGCAAACAGGCGAATTTGAGTTTATCAACTCGATTCAAATATCGCAAGGTTTTGTGAAAAGTAGGGATGAACCATTCACCGTGGAGGTTGGCTTTACTTGGGATCCTGATTTTGTGAAAGAAACAACTGAGGTAAAACTCTGAAATTTTAGTGTTGATTTCTACTTCTTAAAGTTTTAACATGGCAAATTCAGTCAAGGCAAAACACTGAAAATTGAGCCTTGTCAAGACAAAACACTAAAAATTGATCATTGTCAAGACAAAACACTAAAAAAATGCATTGTTAAGCCAAAACTCTGAAAATTGATAATTGTCAGGACAAAACATGGAAAATTGAGCATTTTAAAGCCCAAACACTGAAAATTGAGCCTTGTTATGATGAAACACTGAAAATTGATAAGTGTCGAGACAAAACACTAAAAAGTGAGCATTGTCAAACACTGAAAATTAATTGTCAAGAAAAAACACTAAAAAGTGAGCATTGTCAAACACTGAAAATTGATAATTGTCGAGACAAAACACTAAAAAGTGAGCATTGTCAAGCCAAAACACTGAAAATTGATAACTGTCAAGACAAAACACTTAAGATTGAGCAAAGTCAAGACGAAACCTCAAAATATGAGCATTAAAGATACAAACACTAAATATTGATCCCTGTTGAGATGAAACACTGAAAATTGATAATTGTTAAGACAAAACACTGAAATATGAATTAGCCATGTCAAGATGAAACACCAAAAATAGAGAATTGTCAAGATAAAACATTGAAAATTGAGCATTGTCAAGACAAAACACTGAATATTGACGCCTGTTGAGATGAAACACTGAAAATTGATAATTGTTAAGACAAAACACTGAAAAATAAAGCCATGTCAAGATGAAACATTAAAAATAGAGAATAATTGTCAAGTTAAAACACTTGAAATTGAGCAGTGTCAAGACAAAACACTGAATTTGAGCCCTGTTGAGATGAATCACTGAAAATTGATAATTAAGACAAAACACTGAAAAATGAATGAGCCATGTCGAGATGAAAACACTAAAAATAGAGAATTGTCAAGATAAAACACTGAAAATTGAGCATTGTCAAGACAAAACACTGAATTTGAGCTCTGTTGAGATGAAACACTGAAAATTGATAGCATACATGTGATGAGCTTCTGTCTATTTGCTCATTCCTAGCAAGTTTTCCATTAATTGACATTTTCCTATTTTACCCCATTCAAATTTATGGGCCACCTAAGTTGACCTTGCCTTAAAATAGGTCAAGGTCATCCCAGGGTCATGATGTATTATAAACGTTGTAGAGCTTTTCTCCCAGATGCTTCATGCCAAGTTTCAAAATCATAGGCCATCTGGTTCTGGAGAAGAAAATATTTAAAGGTTTTTGCTAGTTTAAATAATAGCCATGGCGGTCGTCTTGGTCATGTGACCTGGACCATTTATTATGTCTCCCCCTGACAGGGTCGGGAGACATATTGTTTTTCCCTGTTCGTCTGTCTGTCCGTCTGTCCGTGCGTCTGTCCGTCTGTCCGTCACAAATCGTGTCCGCTCTATAACTTGAAAACCGTTAAAGATTTTTCAATGAAACTTGGTACACTTGTAAACCACGACGAGACGATGTGTCATGCACAAGAACCATAACTCTAGCTTGAGTGTTTTTGGAGTTATTTCCCTTTGATTATTTTTGATACAATTTCGTGTCCGCTATATAACTTGAAAACCGTTAAAGATTTTTCAATGAAACTTGATACACTTGTAAACCACGACGAGACGATTTGTCATGCACAAGAACCATAACTCTAGCTTGAGTGTTTTTGGAGTTATTTCCCTTTGATTATTTTTTATACAATTTCGTGTCCGCTGTATAACTTGAAAACCGTTAAAGATTTTTCAATGAAACTTGGTACACTTGTAGACCACGACGAGACAATGTGTCATGCACAAGAACCATAACTCTGGCTTGAGTATTTTTGGAGTTATTTCCCTTTGATTATTTTCGATACAATTTCGTGTCCGCTGTATAACTTGAAAACCGTTTTAGATTTTTCAATAAAACTTGGTACACTTATTGAGCATGATCAGACAATGTGTCATGCACAAGAACCATAACTCTGGCTTGACTATTTTATGAGTTATTTCCCTTTGATTATTTTCCATACAATTTCGTGTCCTCTTTATAACTCAAAAATCGTAAGAGTTATTTCAATGAAACTTGGTACACTTATAAAGCACATTACGTGTCGTGCTAAAGAACCATAACTCTTGCTTGCATATCTTTGGAGTAATTTCCCTTTGATTATTTTCCATACAATTTCGTGTCCACCCTATAACTTGAAAACTGTAAGAGAAATTTCAGTGAAACTTGGTACACTTATTAAGCATGATGAGACGATGTGTCATGCACAAGAATTATAACTCTTGCTTTCATATCTTTGGAGTTATTTCCCTTTGATTATTTTTCCATACAATTTCATGTCCACTCTATAACTTGAAAACCATAAGAAATATTTCAATGAAACTTGGTACACTTATAAAGCACGATGAGATGATGTGTCATGCTAAAGAACCATAACTCTTGCTTGCATATCTTTGGAGTTATTTCCCTTTGATTATCGTGTCTGCTCTATAACTCAAAAACCATTAGAGATTTTTCAATGAAACATGGTACACTTATAAAGCATGATGCACAAGAATCATTACTCTTGCTTTCATATCTTTGGAGTTATTTCCCTTCGATTATTTTCCAAACACTTTCGTGCCCCCTCTATAACTTAAAAACTGTAAGAGATATTTCAATGAAACTTGGTACACTTATAAAACAGAATGACAGGATATGTGATGCACAAGAACTATAACTCTTGCTTGCATATTTTGGACATGCACGTAGAAAGGGGAGAGACATCAGTTTTCACATAGAAAACAAAGTCTAGTACAATCTTTTGTGAAGTTTGGCTTTGATTGGCCAAGCTGTTTCAGAGGAGAAGATCTTTGAAATTGTGGACGACGGACGGAGGGATGCCTGAGCATGGCCACCCTATAAGCCCACCTTTTTAGCCTTTGGCTCAGGTGAGCTAAAAATTGAGCCCTAATGAGACAAAAACACTGAAAATTGAGCATTGTCAAGACAAAACACTAAGAACAGAACTCTTTTAAGACAAACACTGAAAAGGCTTTGTTGAGACAAAACGCTGTTGAGCTGACTCGTAACCTGACCACCTCATTTTTGTCTCACCTGCTTGTAGCAGGTTACAGTATGAGTTCAACTTTCCATCCTTTCATATCTCTGTCAATTTATGTTAAGTTGCATACATATGTATTATTATGATTAGGTTCCAAACTTCCCCTAAACGTGCGATGAGTTTGAAAGAGGCATCAGAGTGATTTGCTTTCATTTCATGGAGGTTTTTGAAGAATGTGTAGAATATTTAAGGAAATTCTTTATTCATTTCGGGGAGATTCTATAATTTTTTCATTTTAAAAAGTGATACATTTTTAAAGGATTTTATGCCACATTTCCTGAAATCTGATAATCATGGAGGTATCACCACCGGTATCCATAGTTCCATTTTAGTGCAACAAAACAATTCAAAAGCAACATAAAGGCTTGGAAAGTGAGAAACATTGGAGTTCACTCCCAATATTTTATAGAATTCAAATGTTTTTCTAAGTTAAAACAGAATTTCAGGTGCCTGTGGTATCACATTTATGCTCCCATTATTTGTCTTTTTTCCCTGCCTCAGAAAAAATGGACGCTTATCACATCTGTTTTATTTAGATAAACCCCTACCAGACTATGACATTGATGAATTTAAAGAATCATGGAATATGTTTTTGTTAGCTCACCTGAGCCAAAAGCTCACAAGTGAGCTTATAGGATGGGCGAGCATCTGTCATCTGTACATCGTCAGCCGTCCGTCCACAATTTCAAAGAAGAATATTTCTGAAGCTAGAGGGTGGGCAGATCTTGATCAAATTTAATGTGAATCATCATTGGGTAGGGGCATTGATTGCATTAGGTTTTGGAGCAGATTGTATTAGAATTGTGATTTCCATGGCAACAGGTAGCTCCCATAGAAAAAAAAAAAAAAAAATCCTCTTCTCTGAAATCACAAGGCCCAGAGATTCTATATTTTGTATGTAGCAATGTTTGGTAGTCCCCATTATAAATTGTGTCAACCGTGCCCCTGGGTCCAATTGCCCATGCCCCGGAGGCATCAATATCTGCCATAGGCTTATAATGGGAAAAGTCTTCTTCTCTAAAACCATAAGAGCTAGAGCTTGTGTATTTAGCATGTGACAACGTTTATTGATACCCTACATAAATCCTGCCAATCATGCCCCTGGGGTCAAAAATGGTCCTGACTGGGGGTTTATTTGTCACCATAGACTTACAATAGGAAAGTCTTCTTCACAGAAACCATGAGTCCTAGAGCTTTTATATTTTGTGTGTAGAGCAATGTTAAGTAGTCATCTTTATAAAACCTGCTAACTGTGCCCCTGTGGTCTATACGGGCCTTGCCCCTGGGATGTCATTATCTGGCATAGGCTTATAATAGGAAACATGTATGGAAAAAATCTTCTTCCTGAAACCACAAGACCCAAAGCTTGTATATCCTTAGGACGGCCAGGCATTTTACAAAATGCACATGAAAAGGGGGTAGGGTTGGTTAATCGTCCATAAAGCCATTTCTGTGAGTCTTAGAAACAAGCCTTATGCTGGGATTGAAAGCAGAAAGACCGCTCTTTAACATAGTGTTAGTCGTTTGGTTTGACTACTGAAAGGGGTCGCCTTGGAAAAATTGATGCGCACCGACTTCTTTTTTTTTTTTTTTTTTTGCAATTTGATTCCCAATTTTTTCCTCCTTTCTACTCTCTTTCTATCTCTCTTTTTACTCTCTCTTCTTGTGTCTTTTTTCAGCCCCAGCAGTTTGGTCACACTTGTTTGGGTTGAGCATGTTTGCGATTCAAAAATAACAGGGTAAACTCCACCTTTTTAACATAGAAAAATGATTAAATCACGATTTTCCTCAACTTTCTGGGCCTCTAACCCGCTTGTTTGATGCACTGTGCAATTAAGCTTTATGTCAGTTAAAGCGTACTTACAGGGCAATACAAACATATGAAGAAACCGCACGTTAGCTGTAACAATGTCGTGAGGGTCGATCAAAAAGTGTCTGGCAGCAATTACGCATAAATATGCTCTGGTAGTGGAAAGGATATGTAAAAGTTCTAAAACGGTCATAAATCCTAGTTTTAAGCGACTTTTTCTTGTATGCTTTTTGGTCAGTTTAAGGCCAAAATCTGGACGCTAGAGGCAAATTTTATGTTTGCACCATATCCTTAGGACGGCCAGGCATTTTACAAAATGCACATGAAAAGGGGGTAGGGTTGGTTAATCTTCCATAAAACCATTTCTGTAAGCCTTAGAAACAAGCCTTATGCTTGGATTGAAAGCAGAAAGACCGCTCTTTAACATAGTGTAAGCCACTTTGGTTTGATTACTGGAAGGTCACGGGGTAGGGGTCACCGTGGAAAAATCAATGCGCTATTTGCTATTTGATTCCTGATTTTTTTCCTCCTCTCTACTCTCTATCTCTCTTTCTTCTCTCACTTCTTGTGTCTTTTTTCAGCCCCAGCAGTTTGGTCGCACTTGTTTGGGTTGAGCGTGGTTGGGATGAAAAAATAACAGGGTAAACTCGACCTTTTTAAGATCCTGCCAGTGATGCCCCTGGGTTCAAAATGGCACCAGCCCAGGGGGCATATAAGCTCCCATATACTTGCAATGGGAAAAACATACGAAAATCTTTTCAGAAACCATGAGTCCCAGAGCTTTTATAGTTGTGTGTGTAGCAATGTTTAGTAATCCTCTGTATAAATCCTGCCACCTGTGCTTTTGGGGGTCCATACAGGCCACACCCCAGGGCAGGGGTCATTTGCTCCCCTACAAGTAAAGCTGTCCAGATCAGGTGAGCATTTACAGGACCATTGGTCCTCTGGTTATTACACCTGGGCCTCTTTATAACATGGTTCATTACAACATAGTTTTGGATATAACACTGATTGCTCCTGGACCCTAAATCGTCAATTCAGACTATATTTGCTATGTCTATACAATTTACTCTCGTTTAACACAGACTGGATAGCTAACACAGAAATTAGCTTGGACCTAAACAAATGTTATAAAGAGGTTGAGGTGTATTAGTATTAATATATATATTTTTTTTTTCATATTCATGAGGTCTCAAGAATCTGTTACGTTACTATCTGCAATTTTTAATTTGTTATAATCAATCTATATTTAACAGACTCTGTACCTTAATGGAGGGCCTGTAATTGTCGACATCAACGAGTATGTTTCTGACATAGAGTACATTCGTGTGAAAGTTGGTCCAGCGGGCTCTGGGGCTACCACTGAATTGGTGAAAATTGACAGTCTGTGGGGCTGTGGTGCTGGCAGTAAGTACTTATCATATTCATTCTAATTGAGCCACCTCATGGAAAAACCAACAATGTGGTTTCCGAACAGGTTTGACACAAACCGGCCTGTACAAGCACAGAAAAAAGCTAGAAGCTTGAAATTTCGGATTTAAGTAGAGGAGGAATTGTACTATCCGAGTAGCGAAAACAAAGGCCCTGATCAGCTTCGCAGTTACTGCGAAGCTGATCTGCGTCTTTGTTTTCGCCTATGCAGATTGTTGGTTTTCCCATGAGGCGGCTCAATTATCGCACAGTGCACTTAACTTTTCAAAATTACTTAAAGTTATGGTAACAAAATTGGTAACAAAATGTCTTTCTAATTAGCGCACACTACAAACAAAAACAACACATAAACTCAAGGCCGTTGTCGCCGGTTTTCAGGTCTGGCGTTCACCGTACCACTTTTTTGGCGGAGCATGCTATCCGCCGTACCATTTTTTTCGACTGCCTCTTACCTTTTAATCTTCTTTAATCGCATCATTATACAAGTCTCGTCTTATTGATGAAATTATTATCACCACTAGAAACTCGTGTCATGGAGGCAAAGGTGTGAAAATAGCTTAGGAATCACAAATCGTGTAAAAACAGTACTATCATTGAAATGACACCTTGTTCATTAGATTCTATTCAGCGAAACGATATGAAACAGTCATAATAAAATTGTTGCCAGCAGTGTGCCACCGCCTGATGAGATACAAAGAGGGTCAAACCTTGTTTAAAAACCTAAAATATATTCTTATTTTGTCACATAATCCAAAAATATACCCAAATCTAAAACAAAAAAAGTTCCCACTAAAATATCCATACAATAATTTTTAAAATTTACTAGAAACTTGTTTGATTTGATGTTTTAGGTTCCAGTCAATGGTTATGATCATGACGAGATATTATTACCTCTTTTTTACGGGACCCATGTAAACAACTTAAGTTTAAATGAACATGTATGAATGATTTGACTAAACCACGTTTCATGGGCATGCTTAGACCGACTTAGCTGTATAAGTAGTAATCAGATGGTCGGTAAGTTGATAACAGGCTTTGCTTGGAGGCATGAGCAGGCTATCTATTTTTCATAGCCCCAATGGGTGGGGCAGTTTTCACCAAAAAATATGGAAATTCATGTCAGAATTTTCAAGCTCTCATCAATTTATTTTTTCAAATTTTATTTGAATATCGGTCATTTTTTGTCAACAAAAACTAGTAAAATTCGAAAACAGACGCATACAGAACGCGTTTAGAAGCACCGATAAATCAAAATTTTCTTGAGGGAGATCTTCCGACCTCTCCCCCTCTCGTGCCTTCTGCACTCAATCATCTTGTTTTTCGCTGGACCACTTTTTAGAACGCGGCGACAGCCCTGAAACTGCTGAAACAATATCAATTATGATATCATATAAGTGTTCCAATTGTTGTAAAATAGTGTTTGATTTAAGGTTAGGTTTTTAATGTGGTGAATATGTTATAATTGTGCCGCGGCATGGGAAAACCAACAATCTGCATAGGCAAAAACAAAGCCGCAGTTCAGCTTTTGTTCAGTGCCTTTGTTTTCGATACACGGATAGTACAACTCCTCTACTTTTTAAATCCAAAATTTCATCCTCTAACCATCTTCTGTGACTGTACAGCCCGGTTTGTGTCGGACCTTGTCAGAACCCAAATTGTTGGTTTCTCATGCACAGGCTTAAATGTGTAATATTGATGCAAAATACCAATATGCTAGTTGACCAGTGTATGCTTATGCACATGTTTTTCGGAAAGAACCAGGGTGTGTGCTTATTGGAGTATGTGCGCCAATTAGAACGAATTCGGTATACACAAATTTATGAGCCACATCATGAAAGAAACAGCGTTTATGTATACCAAAAAAAAAAAAAAGATCAGTTGTGCAGCATCACTGGCCCCAAATAAACTGGTTAAGACTGGTCATTTTTAGTTAAGATGTTGCTTTGGACACTTATCTGCCCTAAATTAGCAAGCTTCATGTTCTGTTACATGTCATTTTCTATATGCTATGAAGTGTGTTGAAAATTTGAAATTATAAAATACCAAGGTCTTTGTGTGAATATCAATATACCGTAAAAATTCTATTAAATGCCCACATTCTAATAAACGCCCATCCCTTTTTTAGATGCTAAAAATGACCATTTTATCTGTGAGTTTTGGAATTCCAGAAACCTCTAATAAACACCCATTTCAAAAATGTTGGGAAGAAATTTTATATTTTTAAGTGGAAAACTTCTAAGTTTGCTGCTTTATAACATAAAACAGAAATACACTTTCTTTTGTTGACCATATAAATGGTAATACATGACATATCCAAACACCTACTTGGAGCAAAATACCTGTCTGGGTCAGATCAAGCCCCACCAATCATTTCAGTTCCAATATATGATTTCTTGATTATTGTACTACAGCGTAGCCTCCAATAAAGGCCCACCCCCATTTATTGTAAAGGCATTGTTTTGAATAAACGCCCAGGCGTTTAATAGAATTTTTACAGTACATATATGAGCAAATTATTGCTATACCTTTTGAAAAAAAAAAATGTTGCAATAATTTGAGCACTAATTAGGCCATAATTTATAGCAAGAATCCTGGCAATATTTCAGCTAGAATTATTACAATACTTTGGACAAGATTCTTGCGACAGCTCTTATTTTTTCTTTGCTGTTTTGCTGAATTTTCATTTTCAACCAAGGTCTCAATATATCCGATTTCCATAGGTGTGGAGAGATCTAACTGAACACCGATGGAAATATTCCCATAAAAATATAGCTGAAGCATTGTTGTCATTATAGCTTGAAAAAGACAATTTCCTGCAAATAATCTCGCTTTACTTTACAGCTAAAGTATTGCTGTACATTTTTGTACAGGCAGTGAAAGTTTAACAACTAGAATATTTATGATTTATTTTATATATGTCAGAAAAGATCTAACATAAGTAATAATAGCACAGTTTTATTAGCTCGCCTGCACGAAGTGCACAGAGCTATTGTTGTCACCTCGGTCGTCCGTGTTTACGTTTACGTGTATGTCCGCGTCCATGTCACACTTTCGGTTAAAGTTTTTAGAAGTCTATATCTCTTGAACATGTAGATGTATCAAGTTGATACTTTGCATATTGGTAGATATTGGTCTGAAGTTTTATGAAGTACCATCATGACCCATCCTGGATGACCTTGAGGTCAAGGTCACAGACTTAGAAATTTTATGTTAAAGTTTTTCATTAAAGTTTTTAGAAGTCTATATCTCTTGAACATGTTGATGGATCAAGTTGATACTTTGCATTTTGGTAGATATTGGTCTGAAGTTTTATGCAGTACCATCATGGTCCACCTTGGGTGACCTTGAGGTCAAGGTCACAGACTTAGAAATTTTATGTTTAAGTTTTTCATTAAAGATTTAAGAAGTCTATATCTCTTGAACATGTTGATGGATCAAGTTGATACTTTGCATGTTTGTAGATATTGGTCTGAAATTTTATGCTTTTATGACCCACCTGAGCGACCTTGAGGTCAAGGTCATGGGTCATAGATTTTGATAAATTTAGTGGCAAAGCACAAGTCAGACAAGCTACGCTGTCCTGCGACAGCTCTTATTGTTTCTTTGCTGTTTTGCTGAATTTTCATTTTCAACCAAGGTCTCAATATATCCCATTTCCAAAGGTGTGGAGAGATCTAACTGAACGCCGATGGAAATATTCCATCTACTCCAGTCTGTGTAACTACTGTTGAACTGGAAGTTGTAATTTTTTGCTTGACTTATTTACGGGCAGGGAAAAAAAAACCTCATTTTTATGGGCTAAAGAATTTTTTGTGTGGAAAAGCTCAGTGCTTTTCAACTTTTGGAGCAGAATTATGATTTCTGCTTCATTTTCGCCCGAAAAACATGTTTTAAAAGTTGCAGAATTACAGTTATTCTCTCTGGCTTCATGTTGCCATATTTAAAGGGACACTGAAGAGGCATAAGTAGCCAAAACCATGGTATCCTGTATGTAATGTTCTGCCGGTAGTCAAGGCGGAATTCAAACATATTTTGCCCGTAAAATATGTCATTTTTACGGCTTAAAAAAATTTTTTCGGGAAGTGTTTGTGTTCAATTAATTATTGAACCCCCCCCCCCTCCTCGAGCCCAGCCGTTAACAATTGTCTTATTTTGTTGAGAGATTATCTCCCAAGCTTTGATGACTTCATATGGGCCAGAGCATGTAGAGCATGACAAATCACAATTTTTTTTCTTCAGATTTCTAAATGTGCAAAAATAAATCGCCACAAAAATGTCCCGAGATAACTACTGCTTATATTATAGTGTGGCCAACATGAGTGTAAGGCAAAGATAACAACTGCTTATATTATTGTGTGGCCACCATGAGTGTAAGGCAAAGATAACAACTTCTTATATTATAGTGTGGCCAACATGACTGTAAGGCAAAGATAACAACTTCTTATATTAAAGTGTGGCCAACATGAGTGAAAGGCAAAGATAACAACTTCTTATATTATATAGTGTGGCCAACATGAGTGTAAGGCAAAGATAACAACTTCTTATATTATAGTGTGGCCAGCATGAGTGTAAGGCAAAGATAACAACTTCTTATATTAAAGTGTGGCCAACATGAGTGAAAGGCAAAGATAACAACTTCTTATATTATAATAATAATAATAATAATAATAATAATAATAATCGACTTTATTTAACGAGGGTAAACACATTTAGTACAAACTAATCTTCCATGTGGCCCTCACTAATCTACAAACATGAAAAACACAATTACAAATTTACACAAAACTTAACAAATATACATGTATCAAATGAAGGAACAACTGAAACAAAATGAAACATTAATGTTACACTCAAACTCATATTCACACTACTAAACCTAAACATAAAGTAATTAAAAATAAGGCATTATATATACAGATGAATTTACATGTTATATACAACAGAGTACATGAACATTGTTTACTGTTTTAACCACTTTACAAAATTATTATGGAATGAGCTTAATGAGCTTAGATTTTTTAAATTAGTTGGTAATGAGTTCCATACTAAAGGTCCCGAATAAATGAAGCTTTGTTTAAATATTTCTTTTTTCGGCCTAGGAGGAATAAAGTAAGAAGACATTGTAGATCTTAAAAGTGGCATTGTATCATCCAAAATTCGTTGATTAAACATTTCTTGTATATATTTAGGCGTTTCAGATCTGTCAACTTTAAACATGAATTTGGCTTTTCGTAAAAATAATCTTTCAAAAATTGTAAGAATTTTCATATCTTTTATACTTTGGTCAATATTTTCAATATTATAATCTAAAATGATTTTACACGCTCATTTCTGAAGACGAAATATTCTACCCAGGTTACTTTGGGAGGTGCCACCCCATACTAAACTACAATAATCTATATGAGGCTGGATATATGTTTTGTAGAACTGGATTCTTTGTTCAATATTAAGGTACTCTTTTATTCTTGACAAAAGCCACAAATTAGATGATATTTTCTTGCAAAGTAGATCAACATGACTTGTCCATGATAAGTTATTATCAATTATTACCCCTAGTATTTTATCTTTGTCTACTGTATTTAAGTTTTCATTGTTAAAAGATAATATCAAATCATTAGTGTTCAAGATGGTTCTTCTCTGATGAGTTGTAATCAACATTAGTTTAGTCTTTGCAGTATTTATAACCATGCCATTAGCTATGCACCATTTAGAGAGGTTGATCAAAGCCAGTTGTAAATTTCTTTCAATTTCCTCCTGTGAAATCCCAATTGCATACAACGTTGTGTCATCAGCATACATATCAGTGTGTATTGGCTTTGTATAAAGGGGTAGATCATTAATAAATAATAAAAACATAAGGGGGCCTAAGATCGAGCCTTGAGGAACCCCGTTAATTATAATTTCATCATCTGAAGTTACATTGTTAACACATACTCTTTGTTTTCGATGTAAAAGATATGAGTCAAACCATGACATAGTTTTATCAGATAGCTTATAATGTTTGAGTTTTTGTAGTAAAATCTTGTGGTCAACTAGATCAAAAGCTTTCTTAAAATCAATCATAACTACCCCAATCATAAATCCGTCATTAATTGCATTTAGCCATTTATTAACCATTCCTAGTAATGCTGTTTCACATGAAAATGAAGGCCTAAAACCTGACTGTGTACGATGAAGCAAGCTGTGTTTGATAAGAAAATCCATTAAAGAGTCATGTACATGTTTTTCAAGAATTTTTGACAATATTGGGAGTACAGATATATATATAGTGTGGCCAACATGTATATAGTGTGGCCAACATGAGTGTAAGGCAAAGATAACAACTTCTTATATTATAGTGTGGCCAACATGAGTGAAAGGCAAAGATAACAACTGCTTATATTATAGTGTGGCCAAAGGAGTGTAAGGCAAAGATAACAACTTCTTATATTAAAGTGTGGCCAACAATGAACATGAGTGAAAGGCAAAGATAACAACTGCTTATATTATAGTGTGGCCAACATGAGTGTAAGGCAAAGATTACAACTGCTTATATTATAGTGTGGCCAAAGGAGTGTAAGGCAAAGATAACAACTTCTTATATTAAAGTGTGGCCAACAATGAACATGAGTGTAAGGCAAAAGATTACAACTGCTTATCTTATAGTGTGGCCAACAGGAGTGTAAGGCCAAGATAACAACTGTTTATATTATAGTGTGGCCAACAGGAGTGTAAGGCAAAGATAACAACTGCTTATATGCTCACCGGCAAAAGTTTAGTCAGTGAAAATACATGTAAAATCCCATTGGGACAGTTTAAATCACTATAGCTTCAAAACCCCTCGATAGTTTGGTATCAAAATTACCATTCACAAAAGTGTTAATAAAACCTAACATTTCCAACAAAAGCGATTGAAATATCGCATGTGGTTTTGCCACAGTTCATACACCAATTTTCATTCTTGTTTTAAATGAAAGGGAGGTAATCTAAAAATAATGAATATTTGACTTGTTATTTCTCGAGATTGTGGCTGAATTTTGAAAAGATTTTTTCGGATTCTTGTCACTGACAACAACCTCTATCAGAAAGCGTTATTGATCAAAGCGCCGATTTGAATTATTTATCGGGTAATTACAAAAATGATCTTTTACGAAAAAGGCCAATAACTCTTTTGACATTGATAACTGGTGGAGTTTCTTTCCAGAATTAAAAAGAGACTGACTTTGAAAATTTAATAAAGGGGAACATCTAAGGCAAGCGGCTTGGCATTATAGTTATCGAGCTGGTCAAAGTTACTGACTAAATTTTATCCTCTGAGTATATTATAGTGTAGCCAACTGGAGTGTAAGGCAAAGATTACAACTGCTTATATTATAGTGTGGCCAACTGGAGTGTAATGCAAAGATAACAACTTCTAATAGTATAGTGTGGCCTGCATAAGGGTAAGGTAAAGATATTTAATTGTTGTACAACACAAATAGAAGTTTAAGGCAAAAGACACCAATGTGTTACACACAATTTAAGGAAAAGCGCTAACGAAACTTTTAATTTGCACACCACCGATATTAAGGAATGTTTATTTCAAATCATTCAAGAATCTAGTCTGTGTACAATGTAGGGTATAGCATAGTCCCTTAGCAACTGATTCAAATTTAAACAGAAAGTCCTCCCTTTGGGGTTCTCAACTGCTGTGCAATCCAAAATCAGCGCAACTAACAACTGGTAGTCGCGGCAAATACACTGTGGCTCCTCATCTCCAAGATATTGTGATAAAACAGGTTTAAGCGTCTTGATAAATGGATCACGGCTCTT
This sequence comes from Rugalucina vietnamica, assembly GCA_964017185.1. NCBI lineage: Eukaryota > Metazoa > Mollusca > Bivalvia > Lucinida > Lucinidae > Rugalucina > Rugalucina vietnamica. The sequence goes on from OZ024869.1 coordinate 5,642,981, forward strand.
CGAAAGCAAACGACACATCAGCAGGAAATGTTCATGGTCTGGATTCTCACCACACAGCAAACATGTTGGGTCAACACTGTACTGATTGAATTTAGCACAAACAGATTGAAGAACATATGTGCCTGTCATGAGCCTTGCCTTTATGTCAGCTTTCTTTATTGCCATAGGATTGAAACCTGCATTTTTCCAGACACAATGTACCTCACCAATTTCGTATTTTTCAGTATTCAAAAACCTGAGTGATGATTTATCACTCGCTTCAAGTTTTATCTTATCAACTCAATATGTATTGATATGCTCATCAATTGTCTGTTTCCATAGTGATCATGTAAAAGGAACTGATGCAAATTACATTTTTTCTTTTCTGTCAAAGAATATAATATTTTCTATGTTAAAATTTTAGCTGGAAATGGCACCACCCCTTCTCCACCCACAACAACAACTTTCACCACCTCAACAATATCAACAAGTACAATTCCAACCACAAGTACAAGTCTAAGTACCAGCACATCATTGTCTACCAGCACAATTCCTACAACATCAACCTCACCAACGACAAGCACAAGTCCCACGACTTCAACTTCACCAACCACAAGCACAAGTCCCACGACTTCAACTTCACCAACCACAAGCACAAGTCCCACGACTTCAACATCACCAACCACAAGCACAAGCCCCACAACTTCAACATCACCTACCACAAGCACAAGTCCTACGACTTCAACATCACCAACCACTAGTACAAGTCCTACGACTTCAACATCACCTACCACAAGCACAAGTCCTACGACTTCAACATCACCTACCACAAGCACAAGTCCCACTACTTCAACATCACCAACCACAAGCACAAGTCTTACGACTTCAACATCACCAACCACAAGCACAAGTCCCACGACTTCAACAACACCAACCACAAGCACAAGTCCCACGACTTCAACATCACCAACCACAAGCACAAGTCCCACGACTTCCACATCACCAGCCACAAGCACAAGTCCTACAACTTCAACTTCACCAGCCACAAGCACAAGTCCTATGACTTCCACATCACTAACCACAAGCACAAGTCCTACGACTTCCACCTCACCAACCACTAGCACAAGTCCCACAACTTCAACATCACCAACGACAAGCACAAGTCCCACGACCTCAACATCACCAACCACAAGCACAAGTCTCACGACTTCAACATCACCAACCACAAGCACAAGTCCTACGACTTCAACATCACCAACCACAAGCACAAGTCCTACGACGTCAACATCACCAACCACAAGCACAAGTCCTACGACGTCAACCTCGCCAACCACAAGCACAAGTCCTACGACTTCGACCTCACCAACCACAAGCACAAGTCCTACAACTTCCACATCACCAACTACAAGCACAAGTCCTACGACTTCCACATCACCAACTACAAGCACAAGTCCCACGACTTCAACATCACCAACCACCAGCACAAGTCCCACGACTTCAACATCACCAACCACAAGCACAAGTGCCACAACTTCAACATCACCAACCACAAGCACAAGTCTGACAACTTCATCATCGACAACCACCAGCACAAGTCCCACGACTTCAACATCACCAACCACAAGCACAAGTCCTACAACTTCAACATCACCAACCACAAGCACAAGTCCCACGACTTTAACATCACCAACCACAAGCACAAGTCCCACGACTTCCACATCACCTACCACCAGCACAAGTCCCACGACTTCAACATCGCCAACCACAAGCACAAGTCCTACGACTTCAACATCACCAACCACAAGCACAAGTCCTATGACTTCAACCTCACCAACGACAAGCACAAGTCCTACTACTTCAACATCACCAACCACAAGCACAAGTCCCACGACTTCAACATCACCAACGACAAGCACAAGTCCTACTACTTCAACATCACCAACCACAAGCACAAGTCCTACGACTTCAACATCACCAACCACCAGCACAAGTCCCATGACTTCAACATCACCAACCACAAGCACAAGTCCCACGACTTCAACATCACCAACCACAAGCACAAGTCCTACAACTTCAACTTCAACAACCACAAGCACAAGTCCCACAACTTCAACATCACCAACCACAAGCACAAGTCCTACGACATCAACATCACCAACCACAAGCACAAGTCCTACGACGTCAACCTCGCCAACCACAAGCACAAGTCCTACGACTTCGACCTCACCAACCACAAGCACAAGTCCTACAACTTCCACATCACCAACTACAAGCACAAGTCCTACAACTTCCACATCACCAACTACAAGCACAAGTCCCACGACTTCAACATCACCAACCACCAGCACAAGTCCCACGACTTCAACATCACCAACCACAAGCACAAGTCCCACAACTTCAACATCACCAACCACAAGCACAAGTCTGACAACTTCAACATCACCAACCACCAGCACAAGTCCCACGACTTCAACATCACCAACCACAAGCACAAGTCCTACAACTTCAACATCACCAACCACAAGCACAAGTCCCACGACTTCAACATCACCAACCACAAGCACAAGTCCCACGACATCAACATCACCTACCACCAGCACAAGTCCCACGACTTCAACATCACCAACCACAAGCACAAGTCCTACGACTTCAACATCACCAACCACAAGCACAAGTCCTATGACTTCAACATCACCAACGACAAGCACAAGTCCTACGACTTCAACATCACCAACGACAAGCACAAGTCCCACAACTTCAACATCACCAACGACAAGCACAAGTCCTACGACATCAACATCACCAACCACCAGCACAAGTCCCACGACTTCAACATCACCAACCACAAGCACAAGTTTCACGACTTCAACATCACCAACCACAAGCACAAGTCCTACAACTTCAACTTCAACAACCACAAGCACAAGTCCCACAACTTCAACATCACCAACCACAAGCACAAGTCCTACGACGTCAACATCACCAACCACAAGCACAAGTCCTACGACGTCAACCTCGCCAACCACAAGCACAAGTCCTACGACTTCGACCTCACCAACCACAAGCACAAGTCCTACAACTTCCACATCACCAACTACAAGCACAAGTCCTACGACTTCCACATCACCAACTACAAGCACAAGTCCCACGACTTCAACATCACCAACCACCAGCACAAGTCCTATGACTTCAACTTCACCAACCACAAGCACAAGTCCCACGACTTCAACATCACCAACCACCAGCACAAGTCCCACGACTTCAACATCACCAACCACAAGCACAAGTCCCACAACTTCAACATCACCAACCACAAGCACAAGTCTGACAACTTCAACATCGGCAACCACCAGCACAAGTCCCACGACTTCAACATCACCAACCACAAGCACAAGTCCTACGACGTCAACCTCGCCAACCACAAGCACAAGTCCTACAACTTCCACATCACCAACTACAAGCACGAGTCCTACGACTTCCACATCACCAACTACAAGCACAAGTCCCACGACTTCAACATCACCAACCACCAGCACAAGTCCCACAACTTCAACATCACCAACCACAAGCACAAGTCCCACAACTTCAACATCACCAACCACAAGCACAAGTCTGACAACTTCAACATCGGCAACCACCAGCACAAGTCCCACAACTTCAACATCACCAACCACAAGCACAAGTCCTACAACTTCAACTTCACCAACCACAAGCACAAGTCCCACGACTTCAACATCACCAACCACAAGCACAAGTCCCACGACATCAACATCACCTACCACCAGCACAAGTCCCACGACTTCAACATCGCCAACCACAAGCACAAGTCCTACGACTTCAACATCGCAAACCACAAGCACAAGTCCCACAACTTCAACATCACCAACCACAAGCACAAGTCCTACGACTTCGACCTCACCAACGACAAGCACAAGTCCTACGACTTCAACATCACCAACCACAAGCACAAGTCCCACGACTTCAACATCAACAACCACCAGCACAAGTCCCACGACTTCAACATCACCAACCACAAGCACAAGTCTGACAACTTCAACATCACCAACCACAAGCACAAGTCTGACAACTTCAACATCGCCAACCACAAGCACAAGTCTGACAACTTCAACATCACCAACCACAAGCACAAGTCCCACGACTTCAACATCACCAACCACAAGCACAAGTCCCACGACTTCAACATCACCAACCACAAGCACAAGTCCTACAACTTCAACTTCACCAACTACAAGCACAAGTCGCACAACTTCAACCTCACCAACCACAAGCACAAGTCCCACAACATCAACATCACCTACCACCAGCACAAGTCCCACGACTTCAACATCACCAACCACAAGCACAAGTGCTACAACTTCAACCTCACCAACCACAAGCACAAGTCCTACGACTTCAACATCACCTACCACAAGCACAAGTCCCACGACTTCAACATCACCAAGCACAAGCACAAGTCCTACAACTTCAGTTTCACCAACCACAAGCACTAGTCCCACGACTTCAACATCACCAACGACAAGCACAAGTCCCACGACTTCAACATCACCAACCACAAGCACAAGTCCTACGACGTCAACATCACCAACCACAAGCACAAGTCCTACGACGTCAACCTCGCCAACCACAAGCTCAAGTCCTACGACTTCGACCTCACCAACCACAAGCACAAGTCCAACAACTTCCACATCACCAACTACAAGCACAAGTCCTACGACTTCCACATCACCAACTACAAGCACAAGTCCCACGACTTCAACATCACCAACCACCAGCACAAGTCCCATGACTTCAACATCACCAACCACAAGCACAAGTCCCACAACTTCAACATCACCAACCACAAGCACAAGTCTGACAACTTCAACATCGACAACCACCAGCACAAGTCCCACGACTTCAACATCACCAACCACAAGCACAAGTCCTACAACTTCAACATCACCAACCACAAGCACAAGTCCCACGACTTCAACATCACCAACCACAAGCACAAGTCCCACGACATCAACATCACCTACCACCAGCACAAGTCCCACGACTTCAACATCGCCAACCACAAGCACAAGTCCTACGACTTCAACATCACCAACCACAAGCACAAGTCCCACGACTTCAACATCACCAACGATTAGCACAAGTCCTACTACTTCAACATCACCAACCACAAGCACAAGTCCTACGACTTCAACATCACCAACCACCAGCACAAGACCCACGACTTCAACATCACCAACCACAAGCATAAGTCCCACGACTTCAACATCACCAACCACAAGCACAAGTCCTACAACTTCAACTTCACCAACCACAAGCACAAGTCCCACAACTTCAACATCACCAACCACAAGCACAAGTCCTACGACGTCAACATCACCAACCACAAGTACAAGTCCTACGACTTCAACATCACCAACCACAAGCACAAGTCCTACAACGTCAACCTCGCCAACCACAAGCACAAGTCCTACGACTTCGACCTCACCAACCACAAGCACAAGTCCTACAACTTCCACATCACCAACTACAAGCACAAGTCCTACGACTTCCACATCACCAACTACAAGCACAAGTCCCACGACTTCAACATCACCAACCACCAGCACAAGTCCCACGACTTCAACATCACCAACCACAAGCACAAGTCCCACAACTTCAACATCACCAACCACAAGCACAAGTCTGACAACTTCAACATCGACAACCACCAGCACAAGTCCTACGACGTCAACCTCGCCAACCACAAGCACAAGTCCTACGACTTCGACCTCACCAACCACAAGCACAAGTCCTACAACTTCTACATCACCAACTACAAGCACAAGTCCTACGACTTCCACATCACCAACTACAAGCACAAGTCCCACGACTTCAACATCACCAACCACCAGCACAAGTCCCACGACTTCAACATCACCAACCACAAGCACAAGTCTGACAACTTCAACATCACCAACCACAAGCACAAGTCTGACAACTTCAACATCGGCAACCACCAGCACAAGTCCCACGACTTCAACATCACCAACCACAAGCACAAGTCCTACGACGTCAACCTCGCCAACCACAAGCACAAGTCCTACGACTTCGACCTCACCAACCACAAGCACAAGTCCTACAACTTCCACATCACCAACTACAAGCACAAGTCCTACGACTTCCACATCACCAACTACAAGCACAAGTCCCACGACTTCAACATCACCAACCACCAGCACACGTCCCACAACTTCAACATCACCAACCACAAGCACAAGTCTGACAACTTCAACATCGGCAACCACCAGCACAAGTCTGACAACTTCAACATCGGCAACCACCAGCACAAGTCCCACGACTTCAACATCACCAACCACAAGCACAAGTCCTACAACTTCAACATCACCAACCACAAGCACAAGTCCCACGACTTCAACATCACCAACCACAAGCACAAGTTCCACGACATCAACATCACCTACCACCAGCACAAGTCCCACGACTTCAACATCGCCAACCACAAGCACAAGTCCTACGACTTCAACATCACCAACCACAAGCACAAGTCCTATGACTTCAACCTCACCAACGACAAGCACAAGTCCTACGACTTCAACATCACCAACCACAAGCACAAGTCCTACGACTTCAACATCACCAACCACCAGCACAAGTCCCACGACTTCAACATCACCAACCACAAGCACAAGTCCCACGACTTCAACATCACCAACCACAAGCACAAGTCCCACAACTTCAACATCACCAAGCACAAGCACAAGTCCTACGACTTCGACCTCACCAACGACAAGCACAAGTCCTACGACTTCAACATCACCAACCACAAGCACAAGTCCTACGACTTCAACATCACCAACCACAAGCACAAGTCCCACAACTTCAACATCACCAACCACAAGCACAAGTCCTACGACTTCGACCTCACCAACGACAAGCACAAGTCCTACGACTTCAACATCACCAACCACAAGCACAAGTCCCACGACTTCAACATCACCAACCACCAGCACAAGTCCCACGACTTCAACATCACCAACCACAAGCACAAGTCTGACAACTTCAACATCTGCAACCACAAGCACAAGTCTGACAACTTCAACATCGCCAACCACAAGCACAAGTCTGACAACTTCAACATCACCAACCACAAGCACAAGTCCCACGACTTCAACATCACCAACCACAAGCACAAGTCCTACAACTTCAACTTCACCAACTACAAGCACAAGTCCCACAACTTCAACCTCACCAACCACAAGCACAAGTCCCACGACATCAACATCACCTACCACCAGCACAAGTCCCACAACTTCAACATCACCAACCACAAGCACAAGTCCTACAACTTCAACCTCACCAACCACAAGCACAAGTCCTACGACTTCAACATCACCTACCACAAGCACAAGTCCCACGACTTCAACATCACCAACCACAAGCACAAGTCCTATAACTTCAACTTCACCAACCACAAGCACAAGTCCCACGACATCAACATCACCTACAACTAGCACAAGTCCTATGACTTCAACATCACCAACCACAAGCACAAGTCCTACAACTTCAACATCACCTACCACAAGCACAAGTCTGACAACTTCAACAACACCAACCGCAAGCACAAGTCCCATGACTTCATCATCACCAACCACAAGCACAAGTCCCACGACTTCAACATCACCAACCACAAGCACAAGTCCTACAACTTCAACCTCACCAACCACAAGCACAAGTCCCACGACTTCAACATCACCAACCACAAGCACAAGTCCTACAACTTCAACTTCACCAACCACAAGCACAAGTCCCACAACTTCAACATCACCAACCACAAGCACAAGTCCCACGACATCAACATCACCAACCACAAGCACAAGTCCCACAACTTCAACATCACCAACCACAAGCACAAGTCTGACAACTTCAACATCGCCAACCACAAGCACAAGTCTGACAACTTCAACATCACCAACCACAAGCACAAGTCTGACAACTTCAACATCACCAACCACAAGCACAAGTCTGACAACTTCAACATCACCAACCACAAGCACAAGTCCCACGACTTCAACATCACCAACCACAAGCACAAGTCCTACAACTTCAACTTCACCAACCACAAGCACAAGTCCCACGACTTCAACATCACCAACCACAAGCACAAGTCCTACAACTTCAACATCACCTACCACAAGCACAAGTCCTACGACTTCAACATCACCTACCACGAGCACAAGTCCTACGACTTCAACATCACCAACCACAAGCACAAGTCCTACGACTTCAACATCACCAACCACGAGCACAAGTCCTACGACTTCAACATCACCAACCACAAGCACAAGTCCCATGACTTCAACATCACCAACCACAAGCACAAGTCGTACGACTTCAACATCACCAACCACAAGCACAAGTCCCACGACTTCAACATCACCAACCACAAGCACAAGTCCAACGACTTCAACATCACCAACCACAAGCACAAGTCCCACGACTTCTACGTCACCAACCACTAGCACAAGTCCCACGACTTCAACATCACCAACCACAAGCACAAGTCCAACGACTTCAACATCACCAACCACAAGCACAAGTCCCACGACTTCTACGTCACCAACCAATAGCACAAGTCCTACAACTTCAACATCACCAATAACAAGCACCAGTCCTACGACTTCAGCATCACCTACCACAAGCACAAGTCCTACAACTTCTACGTCACCAACCACAAGCACAAGTCCTACGACTTCAACCTCACCAACCACAAGCACAAGTCCTACGACTTCTACGTCACCAACCACTAGCACAAGTCCTACGACTTCTACGTCACCAACCACTAGCACAAGTCCCACGACTTCAACATCACCAACCAAGAGCACAAGTCCCACGACTTCAACATCACCTACCACAAGCACAAGTCCTATGACTTCAACGTCACCAACGACAAGCACAAGTCCTACGACTTCAACGTCACCAACCACAAGCACAAGTCCTACAACTTCAACATCACCAACCACCAGCACAAGTCCTACGACTTCAACATCACCAACCACAAGCACAAGTCCCACGACTTCAACATCACCAACCACAAGCACAAGTCCCACGACTTCAACATCACCAACCACCAGTACAAGTCCCACGACTTCAACATCACCAACCACCAGCACAAGTCCCACGACTTCAACATCACGAACTACAAGCACAAGTCTCACGACTTCAACATCACCAACTACAAGCACAAGTCGGACGACTTCAACATCACCAACCACGAGCACAAGTCCTACGACTTCAACATCACCAACCACAAGCACAAGTCCTACAACTTCAACATCACCAACCACTAGCACAAGTCCCACAACTTCAACATCACCAACCACAAGCACAAGTCCCACGACTTCAACATCACCAACCACCAGCACAAGTCCCACAACTTCAACATCACCAACCACCAGTACAAGTCCCACGACTTCAACATCACCAACCACCAGTGCAAGTCCCACAACTTCAACATCACCAACCACCAGCACGAGTCCTACAACCTCAACTTCACCAACCACAAGCACCAGTCCTACGACTTCAACATCACCTACCACAAGCACAAGTCCTACAACTTCTACGTCACCAACCACAAGCACAAGTCCTACGACTTCAACATCACCTACCACCAGCACAAGTCTTACCACTTCTACGTCACCAACCTCAAGCACAAGTCCTGCGACTTCAACGTCACCTACCACAAGCACAAGTCCTACGACTTCAACATCACCAACCACAAGCACAAGTCCTACGACTTCAACCTCACCAACCACGAGCACAAGTCCCACGACCACAACATCACCAACCACAAGCACAAGTCCCACGACTTCAACATCACCAACCACAAGCACAAGTCCCACGACTTCAACATCACCGACCACAAGCACAAGTCCTACGACTTCAACATCACCCACCACGAGCACAAGTCCTACAACTTCAACATCACCTACCACAAGCACAAGTCCTATGACTTCTACATCACCTACCACTAGCACAAGTCCTACGACTTCAACATCACCTACCACAAGCACAAGTCCTACGACTTCTACGTCACCAACCACAAGCACAAGTCCTACGACTTCAACCTCACCGACCACAAGCACAAGTCCTACGACTTCAACATCACCAACCACGAGCACAAGTCCTACGACTTCAACATCACCAACCACAAGTACAAGTGCTACGACTTCGACATCACCAACCACAAGCACAAGTCCTACGACTTCAACATCAGCAACCACAAGCACAAGTCCTACGACTTCAACATCAGCAACCACTAGCACAAGCCCTAAAACTTCAGCATCAGCAACCACGAGCACAAGTCCTACGACTTCTACGTCACCAACCACTAGCACAAGTCCTACAACTTCTACATCACCAATCACCAGTACAAGTCCCACGACTTCAACATCACCAACCACCAGCACAAGTCCCACAACTTCAACATCACCAACTACAAGCACAAGTCCCACGACTTCAACATCACCAACCACCAGTACAAGTCCCACAACTTCAACATCACCTACCACAAGCACAAGTCCCACGACTTCAACATCACCAACCACCAGTACAAGTCCCACAACTTCAACATCACCAACCACCAGCACAAGTCCCACAACTTCAACATCACCAACTACAAGCACAAGTCTCACGACTTCAACATCACCAACTACAAGCACAAGTCCCACGACTTCAACATCACCAACCACAAGCACAAGTCGTACAACTTCAACATCAGCAACCACAAGCACAAGTCCTACAACTTCAACATCACCAACCACCAGCACAAGTCCTACAACTTCAACATCACCAACTACAAGCACAAGTCCCACAACTTCAACATCACCAACCACCAGTACAAGTCCAACGACTTCAACATCCCCAACCACCAGTACAAGTCCCACGACTTCAACATCACCAACCACAAGCACAAGTCCCACAACTTCAACATCACCAACTACAAGCACAAGTCCCACGACTTCAACATCACCAACCACCAGTACAAGTCCCACGACTTCAACATCACCAACCACAAGCACAAGTTTTACAACTTCAACATCACCAACCACCAGCACAAGTCCCACGACTTCAACCTCACCAACCACAAGCACAAGTCCCACGACTTCAACATCACCAACCACAAGCACAAGTCCGACGACTTCAACATCACCAACCACAAGCACAAGTCCCACGACTTCAACATCACCAACCACAAGCACAAGTCCTACGACTTCAACATCACCTACCACGAGCACAAGTCCTACGACTTCAACATCACCAACCACGAGCACAAGTCCTACGACTTCAACATCACCTACCACAAGCACAAGTCCTACAACTTCTACATCACCATCCACTAGCACAAGTCCCTCGACTTCTACCTCACAAACCACTAGCACAAGTCCTACGACTTCAACGTCACCAACCACCAGCACAAGTCCTACAACTTCAACATCACCAACCAGGAGCACAAGTCCTACGACTTCAACATCACCAACCACAAGCACAAGTCCAACGACTTCAACATCACCAACCACGAGCACAAGCCCCATGACTTCAACATCACCAACCACAAGCACAAGTCCTACGACTTCAACATCACCTACCACAAGCACAAGTCCTACGACTTCTACGTCACCAACCACAAGCACAAGTCCTATGACTTCAACTTCACCTACCACAAGCACAAGTCCTACGACATCAACATCACCAACCACAAGCACAAGTCGTACGACTTCAACTTCACCTACCACAAGCACAAGTCCTACGACTTCCACATCACCAACCACAAGCACAAGTCCTACGACTTCAACATCACCAACCACAAGCACAAGTCCTACGACTTCCACATCACCAACTACGAGCACAAGTCCTACGACTTCAACATCACCAACCACGAGCACAAGTCCTACGACTTCAACATCACCTACCACGAGCACAAGTCCTACGACTTCCACATCACCAACCATGAGCACAAGTCCTAAGACTTCAACATCACCAACCACAAGCACAAGTCCTACGACTTCCACATCACCAACGACGAGCACAAGTCCTACGACTTCAACATCACCAACCACGAGCACAAGTCTTATGACTTCTACGTCACCAACCACTAGCACAAGTCCTACGACTTCTACGTCTCCAACCACTAGCACAAGTCCTACGACTTCAACATCACCAACCACAAGCACAAGTCCTACGACTTCAACATCACCAACCACAAGCACAAGTCCTATGACTTCTACATCACCAACCACGAGCACAAGTCCTACGACTTCAACATCACCAACCACGAGCACAAGTCCTACGACTTCTACATCACCAACCACGAGCACAAGTCCTACGACTTCAACATCACCAACCACAAGCACAAGTCCTACAACTTCAACATCACGGACCACAAGCACAAGTCCTACGACTTCAACATCACCAACCACAAGCACAAGTCCTACGACTTCAACATCACCAACCACGAGCACAAGTCCTACGACTTCAACATCACCAACCACAAGCACAAGTCCTACGACTTCAACATCACCAACCACGAGCACAAGTCCTACGACTTCAACATCACCAACCACGAGCACAAGTCCCACAACTTCAACGTCACCAACCACCAGCACAAGTCCTACAACTTCAACTTCACCAACCACAAGCACAAGTCCCACGACTACAACATCACCAACCACAAGTACAAGTCCCACAACTTCAACCTCACCAACCACAAGCACAAGTCGTACGACTTCAACATCACCTACCACAAGCACATCAATGTCAACTAGCACTATTCCAACAACAACTTCTCAGACAACAAGTACTTCTCTCTCAACTAGTACATTACCAACTACAAGTTCATTTTCAACATCGTCTTTATGTCCAACTATTCAAGGAATGGATAGTCCTTATACAATTAGTAATAATGACCTCATGATTATTTATGATTCAGAGGAAGTGAATGACACAGCAGCTTTCTACAAACTTCGTCCTGTTAATGAACAAGGCTTCTCATATGCATTGGGAAACAATATATCTTTCTTTGTGGACAGGGATATGGAATTTCTGGAATCTGTGATGATACAACTACCTGGAAATTATACAGGATTTCCATCTGGGGGTCTGTCTTACACTGTAGATATATGGGTCTCCTCTGATGTGGTAAGTATTTACCATTACAAAAACTTGCCCATACAATAAACAAGAGATTTTTTTAGCTTTAAAAATGGAAAATTTTCAGCTGAAAACTTTTGATATTTTTCTTATTCTTGCTCAAAGCATAGGTTGTGGGAACATGTTAGAACTGCCTCGGTGAGGCATTGATTGTGGGCATATGTTAGAACTGGATGGCCGAGGTGGTTCTAACAAGTACTCACAATCTATGTTTTTGAGGAAAAAAAATATGAAAAATTGTGTCCCCTTCACACCCCAGTTTTACAACATAAAATTGTGTTTCAATGGGATATAATTTTGTGTTATGTATACCCCAGTACATTAACACTGCTGGGAATCATGTGACCGCAAATGTTTCCATATACACCAAAATGTAAACAAATGACGTCATCAGTTTTGTTTTCTTTTCAAATAACTTCAAGATACGAATGTTGATATTTATGCCACCTAGTGCAGTCCATGGACAACCGTATTTGGAAGAATTAGAGCCATATTTTGTGGCATTTCACCTGACCAGTGTTTCAAACACTTCAAAATTTTACTTAAAATACGCTGCTACCCTACACACATAAGCTTTATTTCCTTCAATAGTTTAAATATTAAATGCTTATCATGACACTAAAATTCATTACATACTGCTGTGGTATTATAAAAACGTGGGAAGTTGTTTCATAACGGATAAAACCAAATTCTGCAATTTGACGAGCAGATTACTTTGCTCGATACCATGTACACAGCAAACCAAATTGATTCCTTCCACACAAACAAATTGAGTTCTCATTTTCTGTCAGTTTTATATGTAAGTAGACGAATTTTGGCTCTCTAAAATTGATTAGGTCCAATTCATTGAAGGACAAAGCCATGTTTTTCGCTAGTTCAGAAAGTAATAGATCATACAAACTGTTTGACTCTTAACGAGATCATTACTACTCATATCCATCCATGATCTTTTAAACGTTTTATGTTGAATACCTTTTCTTTCTTCCTTTCTTTATTTATTTATACCCGTCGACAAAATAAGAAACGCATTGATGCCATCAATCAATTTCCCATAAAGCTAATAAGAATTAACAAAATGTTATGGATCCCATTTCATAGATATGCTATTCGATCACACTTTTAAACAAGGAGCAAAAACTGTGCTTCAAAAAATAGCCATCAACTAGGTGGGGGTCATTAAAATTGCACTGTTTTCACCCTCACTTTGGTATTTGCTTTAAGGGAATAGCAAGGCGTTTAACTTTTCAGTTTTCAGAGCCCGGCACTGCGGGGTCAGATTTGTGGTAAAATCCCTGCTAAAAGCACTGGCACCCCGGAGGCTGACAATAATGTGGAACAACAGCTGGTAGTTGTTCTAATGAATAAAAATGAGGGGTTTGTATTTCGGAATGTAGATGAACATGCACATTTGTAAATTGAATAAGGACCATAAAAGTACGAGTAGTAATGGGTGCCACTTTTTCAGAAAAGGGCACTATAGTGGCATCCATTACCACTAGTACGTAAATGTTAAAATACAACTATTATCTAATTTGACTTAATGTGACCGTGTATTGGCGGGAAAGTAAAAAGTACTAAAAAACCGGCATATCCCCGGCACTGCCGGGGCGTGCCAAAGTTAAAACCTGACACTTTAGCCCCGCTTTGTCTCCGCTAACCCCGGCCCTAGGTGAGCCGTGTATACAAATGACTGGTGCATTACTCAGTAAAACCTTGATACTCACCGTGCTCACTAGTCTATAAAATTTTGGAGTGCCTTTTAAAAATTTAGAGGTTTAAGAGTGCATTTGAAATGATAATTATCCTGGTAATCAAAGTAAAATTGTCCCCATGAAATTGACGAGTATGTGTTACTATTAGAGAAACTATGAAAATTAATTTGTTCCTTTTATTCGCTTTAGCAGTCACACTGTAGCGCATGTCTGAGGCGTGTGCCGGACGTATAAAAAATCTCAAATTTGGAGTATGTTTGTGTTGCGTCCAAAACTCGCATGCACACGCTACAGGCGCGCAGCAAACGTTCAACGCACGTCTCTCACACACCCTTGGGGCACACTACTGAAGCGATATCTCATAAAATCGGAACGCGCATGTAGAGTACACTGGCATGCCTCAAACGTGCGCCGAACGCGTTCGAAGCGTATTCAACGCACCTCTAACGCGCGTGGAAAGTTTTTAAGCATCTTTTTAAATTGTTTTTGGGTCCAAACGCGCCTAAAGCGCACAGCGACTTACAGCGACGTATATCAACGTGTACAAAGCGTACACCAAGCGTAGAAAACGCGCGTGTAACGCGCTTCTAACGTGTCTCCGATGTGCTCCTGGCGTATTGTGAATTTTACAATTTTTGTCAACTAGCCCGGCGCGCGTTCAGCTTATGTATACGCTAATTACTGTGTGACTGCTGTCTAAAATAGCAGAATAAGCCAACGCACGCCGGGCGTGTTGGCAAAAATGTAAACTTTGAATGATTCAACATACGTCATGAGCACGTCGGAGTCACATTAGAAACGCGCTACATGTACGTTTTTGGTGTACGCTTGTGTACGCTTGATGTACGCTGGGTGTACGTTGACATACGTCGCCAAAGGTCGGTGCGTGCTCTCGGCACGTTTGGGTTCAAACATTTTAAACATGCTTAAAAAATTTTCCAGAAGCCGGGCGTGTCTTGTGCGTATGTCTTTTACATTTCGAATAAGTTCCACGCGTGTTACAGGCGCGTTGAATACGCTATGAACGCACTTTGGCGCACGTGTTAGGCACGTTAGTGTACGCCGCATACGTTTTCCGATTTTATAAGATATTGCTTCAGTAGTGTGCCCTAAGCGTGTGTGAGACGCGCGTTGGGCGTTTGCTGCGCGCCTGTAGCACATGCTTAGCGCGTCTGAGAAGTAACACAAACGTACTTCAACACTTTGAGATTTTTGTACGTCCGGCACACGCCTCAGTCAGGCGCTAATGTGTGACTTCTAAAGCGAGTTAAAGGAACAAATTATTTTTATACGTCCAAAATCTTAAGCATGTTGAGAGTTTTCATACGCCAGACGCGCGTTTGGGTTATACGCTAATGTGTGACTGCTGATACAAATTGAAGCCGGGAAAGCATTTGGTATATTTCTGACTATTGACAAAACCCTAATTAACTGCGAAAATGACGTATTATGTTGCATTGTGTATTTACCACCGGAACGCTCACCATTTTATTCAAATTTACATTGTGAAGGAGTTCCCCTCCTAGAAGATAAACTACTTAATCTTGAGATAAATATTGACTCTTGTGAACTCCTGATAATGGGTGATCTAAACGCTAGAACGGGTATAGAAGACGATTTTCTGTCTACCGATAAAATTGTCCCCGACTTAGAGGAGTACAGAGAAATACTAAATGACAATTGTCAGAAAAGGGTGTCCTGTGATAAAGTTCGCAATAAATTTGGCAAAGAGTTATTGGACTTTTGTAAAACATATGCGGTGCGTATACTAAATGGGCGAGCAGGAGAAGACAGTCGTGTTGGTAATTTCACTTTTATTGGGCCTTCAGGGAATAGCGTGATAGATTATGCTATATGCAGTGATAAAATGTTGCAACAAATAAATGACTTCAAAATAGGAGAGCGAACAGAATCTAGTCACCTTCCTGTCATAATTTCATTACCGATCAATTCTTTCGTGGAAAGAAACCAGATGAAAATTAAAACAAACGAAGTTTTTACAAAATACAATTTTGATGAAACTATTAAAGATAGTTATAGAGACACACTATCACATAAACTTAATACGGGTAAAATGACTGAACTTGTATCAGAAATAGAATCGAGTGAGTCAAATATTAATGATATTATCGCTAATTGTCAAATGTTAATACAAGAATCAAGTGAGTGTTGCAAAAAATCATATACAAATAAAGTTACGGGAAACGAGCCATGGTTCAATAAACAGTGCGAAGAATTGAAATCGGCGAGAAACAAAGCCCTGCGAATGTTTAGACGGGCTAGAACGTTAAATAATTTGAATAAATATAAACTTGCCAGGCATGAATACAAACAATTTTGCGATATAACAAAAGAACACTATTACAATGCGAAGCTAGAATCGTTGGTCGAGAGTGCAAATAGTCCAAAATCATTTTGGAAAAAGCTCAAGTTACTGTCAAATAAAAAAGCTACAACTCAGCATAATATATCATTAGCACAATGGAAAGAACATTTTGAAAATCTATTTAAACAAGACGACACTGTAAGTGATCAAAATATTGACGATTTATTTGAAGAAGAGCCAGCGGCAGATGAAATAGAAGACTCTATTTTTAATTCAGAAATAACTGAAGAGGAGATTCTTAGAGCTGTGCGATCATTAAAAGAAGAAAAAGCTGCAGGTCCTGATGGCATTGTGCCTGGACTTTTCATTCATAGCATTGATTTAATTTTACCGATTATGCATAAACTTTTTAATCGACTTTTCTCACGTGGTGAATTCCCAGAAGCGTGGTGTGATTCGATTATTGTACCCTTACATAAAAAAGGTAGCTTGAATGATCCTGCAAATTACCGTGGAATTTCCCTACTGGACATATTTGGAAAAATCTATACAAGTGTTCTGAATAGGCGAGTAACATTTTATGCAAATTTATACAACAAGATTTCGGAATCGCAGGCGGGTTTCAGAGAAAATTACTCGACGGTGGACAATGCATTTGTGTTACAATCACTGATTAATAAGTACATTTCAAGAAAAGGCCGAAAGTTATATGTAGCGTTTGTGGATTTCAAGCAGGCCTTCGATAAGGTCAGCAGGGGTAAACTATGGTCTGTATTACAGAAAGCAGGATTCAAGGGTAGACTTTTCCATGCTTTGACGTCAATATATCACACAGTTAAAGCTAAGGTTCGTTCAAATGGTAAATTGAGTGACAGCTTTCATTGTCCAACAGGATTAAAACAGGGGTGTATGTTATCCCCTGCCTTATTTACACTGT
This sequence comes from Rugalucina vietnamica, assembly GCA_964017185.1. Taxonomy (NCBI): domain Eukaryota; kingdom Metazoa; phylum Mollusca; class Bivalvia; order Lucinida; family Lucinidae; genus Rugalucina; species Rugalucina vietnamica. The sequence continues at coordinate 5,661,159 of OZ024869.1, forward strand.
TTATAAATGAATTTGCCGAGATAATTGAAACTAGTGGTATTCAAGGTGTACAGTTATTTCCAGAAGATATACAAGTACTGATACTTTTGTTCGCAGATGACATTGCTCTGATAAGTGATACTATTGTCGGTCTCCAAAAACAATTAAACCTTTTATTTAAATACTGCTTAGACAGCAAACTAGTGGTAAACATTTCTAAAACGAAAGTTATGGTGTTTAGGAATGGTGGTATACTCTCTAAACATGAAAAATGGTATTATAATGGAACATTACTTGAGACAGTTAACAGCTTTACATACGTTGGCTTGTGCTTTTCAATGAAGTTATCGTTCAACCGAATGTGCTCTGAACTGTCTAATAAGGGGAAACATGTGTTGGTATCATTGTTATCATCCTTATACGACTATGGTCAGTTACCTAAACATATCTTTTTTAAACTGTTTGACACGAAAGTGTTACCAGTGTTGATTTATGGGTCTGAAATATGGGGATTTAAACAATATGATATTTTGGAACAGGTCCATTACTATGCGTGTAAGAGGTTTATGTGCGTAGGAATCAAATCGTGCAATTCAGCTGTAGTTGGTGATTGTGGGAGATATCCACTTTACATCGAGACAATGAAACGTTGTATCAAATATTGGATCAGAATTTTAAAAATGCCAGACAGCAGGCTAGTGAAAACATGTTACAATATGTTGAAATATTATGATGAGCTAGGTAACAAGAACTGGGTGACCGAGATTAAGACATTATTACAACGGAACGGTTTTGGATATATATGGGATACACAAACTGTTAGTAATGAATGTAAGTTTATATCATCTTTTGTTCAAAGACTAAAAGACCAGTTTGCGCAGGACTGGATAGTGGACGTTAATGACAATAGAAAGTTAATACTATACAGAGAATTTAAACATAGCTTTTGTTACGAACAATATCTTGATGTTTTAAAGGTACGGAAATTTCGACATGCATTAGCTCAAATAAGGTCTGGCCACCATGAATTAGAAATAGAGACAGGTCGTTATAATGATGTAGCAAGGGTTGAACGATTGTGTAAACTATGCCATGTTGAAATTGAGGATGAAATTCATTTTATTTTAAAATGTAGAGTGTATAATGATCTACGAATCATGCATTTACCTGAAAAGTTTTACAAGAATCCAAATGTACACAAGTTTAATATTCTAATGAGTACCCACTCTTGTGACATTATACAGTCTCTAGCAAAGTACATATATTATGCTCTCCAAAGACGTTCGACGATACTAAATCAAGACTCTTAAATATGACTCACTATCATAGCTGGTGTACTGCTCATTTGTGCTTATTATTTGTTGTTGTTTGTATTGCTTGTCATGGGCCGGTGGCCTGAATCAGAAATAAATAAATCAATTAAAGGTAATAGCATTCAATGATTCGTTCTCAATATTGATCAAAACCGAGAATGGTTACTTTTCTATTTTTGATCATATTTAAGCTGCAATTGTGCACCAGTCATTTGTAGCCACTGCTCCACCACCTACGGGGAAGGGTGGGGATTATGGCTTTTCTGCTTTCAGTGCCCTGCTATAAGCCCCACACACAGGGGGAAAACTGGGGGGCAAAACTTTGCTCTTTGCCCTACCCGTAGCAATAGAAAATCGCCCTGGGGTAAGAATCTTAATGCCAAAACCCTGTGATTTCCCCTGCACTGCGGGAACACTCGACAAGTAATTGCCCCGCACTTAAGCCCGGCTATCCCCCACCCTTCACCGTAGGTATGTGTGAGGGTGTGCAATAGTTACAAAGGACTTTAGCAAGTAATACATATATCGACAAAAGAAAAGAAAAATGATGACTATTGTTTTAGTGTGGAGGGTATCAATCCACATTGCATGTGTATAGGGATGCAATGTCAATGATGTTGATTATCTTTTTTCATATGGCATTTAGCATATTTCTGTAAAATGGAGGTAATTGTCCTTTGAAAAAAATGTTATTTTATCTCTAAGAAAAGGGTACATTGTTGCTGGAAGAAAGAATGAGGCCCAAAATAAATATTTGGTGTGCATGGCAACGAACACTTTTGATGATGGGAATGAAGTGTTTACAAAAACAAAACACTTTGAAAGATTAGCTAGCACATGGTTAAATAAATCTGATGTCTCTGCAGCAACTGGGCATATTCATCCATCATTATCACTCAGCCTTTGAAAGAAAACTCCATAGACTTACCTAGACCCGAGGGAAAATGGCGGCTTCTTGTTTACAATTCGCACATATCATAAACATTGCGTATCACGTGATTCCCAGCAGTGATTAACCTCACTTTTATACAAGTTGCATGTTGATTTCTGGCCATGATTAGGGATGTCAATACTGGTTAAAATATTGGAAAGAAACACTAGTTTTCTCACCATGATAGAGAAAATAAAATAAGAAAAATCTGTACATTGCATGGGCATATTTTGCAATGTTCTTTTTTTTTTTCGGAAAGAAAAAAGACATTGTAATTTTTAGATACTGTGTGGCATATACATTTCTTTATGGTTATCTGGCTTTGTGTCTCTCGCTATATCATAATTTTTGTGTCATTTGCCACATTTTGGTAAGTAAGTTCATAAGTTCTGCTAATGAGATATGAGCCACCTCGTGAGAAAACCACGGTAACTGCGAAGCTGATCAGCGCTTTTGTTTTCGCTACTCGGATAGTACAATTCCTCCTCTACTTAACTCCAAAATTTCCAGCTTCTAGCCTGCTTCTGTGCTTGTACAGCCCAGTTTGTGTCAGACCTGTTCGGAAACCACATTGTTGGTTTTCCCACGAGGTGGCTCATGTTTAGTTGAAAATAGTTTTATGTTTCATTAATGCACTTTCAAGTTAAATATGTAATTTGAGATTGTTCTGTTCTAAGAAATTACTTCAGTTTTTTTAATGCAAGGAGAAAATGTTTGTATTCATTACGAAAACATGCCCATGCAATTTACAGAGCTATTTTTCAGATGCAAAAATTGAAAATTCCATTGGAAATTTTTTTTTTAATATATATTGCCTCAAAACATACATCCTGGGTACACGTTAGAACCACCTCGCCGAGGCGGTTCTAACGAGTACCCACAATGTATGTTTTGGATAAAAAATAAAGAAAAATATGCATACCCCTGCAAACCCCAGTTTTTCTATATAAAAGTGGGGTTTAAGGGGGTATTAATTGCACGGACATGTTTTCTTGATGTTTGAAGCACCTTTATGCTTTAAAATAAATAAAGTTTCACTGTACTATGTTTCTGTATCTATGCTCAGCACACCAAGATTATCCCACTTTTAAATATACTATGCACAATTGATTATAAAATTTCTTTACATATCATCTAAAATTGTAAAATATATGTAAATGCTTGAATTTGTTTCACCCAAATTCTCATTGCACAAAAAGTGCAAAATTTAAATGCATTGACTGGACACTGGACGTGGTAACTTGATTAGATGCTGAAATTTTTTTTTTTTTTTTTTTTTTTTATTTAAGATATTTTTTTCATTTATTGGTGTAAAACAGGAACAATCTAGTTTTGCTGTTCTTATTTCAGACAACACTGACTACTCCAGGAGCCTATTCTGAACCAGATTTTAGCCTACATGGAGTAAGTCATTTTGATAAAACCATATAATGTCTAGTATAAAACCATATGGTATCTAGTATAAAACCATTTAATACATACATGTGATATCACCCTATTTCGGAGGGATCTCCCTATTTTTGAGCAAATCTTCCTATTTTGAATTTCAAAATTTCCCTATATAACTTATACATCTCCCCATTTCAAATATCAGATCTCCCTATTTGAAATCAAGAATTTCCTTCTTTGTTTAATCATTCACCCTATTTCGAAAAGTAAATCTCCCTATTTGGCTTGTCAGATGTATCACATGTATGTATAATATCTAGTATAAAACCATATAATATCTAGTATAAAACCATATAATATCTAGTATAAAATCATATGATATCTAGTATAAAACCATATAATATCTAGTATAAAACCATTTTATATCTAGTATTATAGGGTTATTGCACTGATATCGGTGAATATTGTCCCGAGTTGGGATATCTAAGGACGCGAGCTTGCGAGCGTCCGTAGATATCCCAACGAGGGACAATATTCACCGATATCAGTGCGATAACCCTTTTATTATATAGCTATAAATATCTGCTTCTCAAATTTGATGTTTTGTTGAAAGTAAGTCTTACAAAATTGAAATATCTACACGAAGGCCGCGATATTATCCATAAGTGATATCATTTTTGCACTAGTGCAATATCAGATAATATCATTTTTGCACTGTTACTTTTTTGAAGCACATTTTGCAATAGAATCGATATTGCTGGCATTTTGTTTTCTTTTTCCGGCTTAAAATGCATAATTCTGAAAGTGACAAACTCCAGCTGACGTTTCGGCCCGGTATGACGTCATTTTCCACGCGACGTCAGATGAAGATGACGTCATTAGAGTTGACGTCCTAATGTTACAATTTTGCACGATGACCCTCAAGTCAAAAATTTGGCAATGTTTCATAAATTATAGAGTTTTTCGCTTTTAAATAAGTGTGCGATATCAAGTACGTGTGCAGATGTGATAGGCCGAAATTTCTATTCGATGCGGTTTACGCGGCGAATTTACTTACCGAAATACCGAATTACCGATACCCGAAATACTTACCGAAATACCGAATTACGGATACCGAAATACTTACCGAAATACCGAATTACCGATACCGAAATACTTATACTGAAATACTTACCAAAATACATACCTTTCCAGTTCATGATACCTTTTCTACTCAGGTGAGCCGCTTAGGGTCATTTGAGTCTTGTTTTCTATCTTTCATTCTTTGCTGTAGTGACTTTTGGCCTATCGTCTTTTTAACAATGCATGTCCCGTTAGTAACTTATGTGCATGATCTAATGCATGGCTCAGTGCACTTGCCACTTGTACGCCATTGAGATAGGTTCTATACTTTTCTCTACATTAGATATGTCATGATAGAAAATATTTTATATATTTTCAGGTATGTTTGCTTTTGTTTATTCATGTAAATAAGATAAGACTTTGTGTATCTTCAATTACATTGTTTTAAGACAAGATAATAGAGAGTAAATGTTACAAATCCAGGGATACTTATACGTGTGCCACATTTGTTGTTTGTGTATGCATTATGTTTTACTCTCTGTAAATGTAAAGTGCATACTTACCATGTTATTACCATGGTATTATTTGATAGCCATTTCATTAGTAAAGTCTAATGGGCACTTGCCACTTGTACGCCATTGAGATAGGTTCTATACTTTTCTCTTACATTAGATTTGTCATTATAGAAAATATTTTATATATTTTCAGCAAAGATGGCTTGATCCTTCTGCTTGCATCATCGTTTGTTCATCATCATTGTATAATTAAAAATCATATTCATCTGTACGACTTGTGTATTGGATTACTATCCAGTGAGTTAACCCATTCGGTGACAATGGTGGCCAGTGTGACACTGGATTAATTATTCTTCTATTCACGTGAAAAGTGTTCACTACTACAGTGGTCGAAATACACAGGATCCATTTATAACCATGGGATTTTACGATTCCAAATATAGATTGTGGGCGGAGCCGATCAACCTATCATGTGACACGATCTAATTAGTATGCGTGCGCGCTCCAATAGATTCCTACTACGGGGATGACGTCGCAGCCGGAAACTACGATTGTAAACAAGCTTGTGTTTGGGGACACGTGTGTGAATGGGCCCATTGACGAATTCGTTGTATGACTTGTCGCGACTTCGCGTACTCGCGGATGACGGCAGAATCAACGGATGACGCGTTCTACCCTCTCAAGACTTGTTGACGGCGTGTGAATAGTGACAGATAAACTTTTGTCGGATTATTTCATCTGACATATTTTGTGTTTTTGTGTTGTGTAATTTTGGATAAGGTTATTCCTGGATATTTTTTGGATATGTATTTGTAGAGGTACGATTTACTATTTTCATCATGTTTTCATTCATGAGTTTTATATACCTACCTGTATAAATCTGTTGTTCATACTTTTTCATGTCAGTTTGCATTGCTCAGTAAACGACCGGGTAAACACAAACAGAAATGAACCTGATCAGACTGCTCATCATGATGATCACATTTTCCCATTCAGTGACAGTGAAGTTTAATTGTGATTAAACCGCACAACTTTGTTGACAGTTTTTCATTCAGAGGGGATTTGTTTTGTTTGTTTTGTGGGTGGTACTGACTGTCAGCCATGTTGTGTTGTTACCTCCCGTTGAAGGTTTGTTGTCATAAAATTACCCCCCTTAGTAAATATTGTATTAACCCCCTTGAGTAGTCCCAATTAGTGACTGTAATTAAGTTAGACCCTTTTAAGTGGCGTATCAGATTCACTATTTAATTACTCACACGTTTAACTAATTTTCCAACAAGCAATTTCAAATCTGTACCTGTCCACTTATCTCTTCAATTTTCTTGAAATGAAATAGAAAATTTTCAGGTAGCGTTCGGAAAAAAAAAAATCGATAACCACCCTATTCGCCGCTCGATTCACCGATTCATTACTAGTAGTTTCTATACATACATTTGTGCTGTGAGTCGCGGTGGCGTAGTGGTTAAGGTGCTTGTACAAATATTACCAGCGACGATAGGGTCGTGGGTGCTGTTGCGGTCAGGGTAAAATATTTTTTTTTCTTTCTTTTCTTTATTTTTTTTTTCAACTAAGTGAGTATTGAAAACATACTTGATAATTTATTTAATTAAGTAGGTATTAAATATTTTTTTTTCATATTGAAATAATATTCCTTCTTGATCTAATCACAGTGTTTCATATTGAATAGCTGTTATGATACTGGGTTGATTTTGATTATAAAATAGGAGAGTAATTTTGACTTGGTGTGAAAATTAAAACCGAAAACAAAGGTTAATCAAGGTTGATATAATCAATGATTATCTCGGTTAAGTAGTTTGAAATGATGTTCTGAGGGAGAGCTGTCGGCAAAATGAAAAGTTGTGTTATTCATATGGGTTAGGTTTGGAAAATGGTGATTATTTTTGTTGTGCGGCATTTTTTGGTGTTGTTTAATTTGTTTATCCCGACCAATTCCCTATAGCCAGTCCTGTCATTTATTGTATGTATCACCCTATTATTTTGCTTGCGTTTTGCTATGTGAATGTTTTGCGCGTCGCGTCGGTACCGAAAATCGGGTTTTGTGTTTTCGTATTGTAGAAGGTCGATAGGTTCATGTAGTAACTAGTAGTTGATAGGAACAATAGATAGTTTAGGTGTTATAGAAATTAAGTGCATTAGTTGTGTCCCTTGACTATCATTTAATGTTGTGCTATTAGGTTAAAGTGAAAAGTACGGTAGCATCAAAGTGTTGAAATATAATTGTGACTTGAAATAGTGTTTCAAAGTGGATGCTGAAGAGACATAGTGCTTGAAATTTAGTGTTGCAGTGAAAGTTATAAAAGACTACGGTGGCACAGATATATATTTTCAACTACTACAGTGGATATTAGTGAATAATTGTGAATGTGAAAGTGTTATATAGACTTGTATTCTACGGAAGCATAATAGTGTTGAAATAGTGTTTCATGTTTGACTATATTGTGATATTATAAATGTGTGACTATAGATGTGTGACAGTGGAAATTCCAAAAGTTGTGAATTACAAATCTACGGTGGATAGTTAGTGTCATAGAAAAATAAATTGAATTTGTGAATTTGTGTATTGAAGCCGTGATTTAAAGTCTGTTTCGTAGTGTGTGATAATGGTTTTTCGCAGATATTTTTTAACTGTTCAAATGTAGAAGAAATATTTTCTTGGCACAATTAAGCATTTAGTTTGTCACAAAATGTGCAGCAAAAATTTTGAAAATCGGTTGACAAATAAAAAAGTTCTGGTCAAAAACATTTTTGTTTAGGGATTTCCTGTACAAAAATCTCATGGAAGGGAGGTAAATATTTTCCCGCAAAAATTTTAAATTCTAACTATTTAATTATGATTGCTCAAAATTATTATAAATTGACACAAATGAAATATCTAAGACAAAATCTTCATGATCAGGTAAAAATTCTCGAAAAATATGCATTTTCACGATCATCGATTATCTCCCTTGCCAATGCAAAATCCCTATGCAAATTTCATTTTGACCATAAAAACTTTATTTGTTAACCGATTTTCAAAATTTTTGCAGGTCCTATTAGGACAAACTAAGATCAAGATTATGAAATAAAAATATTTTTTCTGTCATCCCCCATACAAAAATTTTCTGCGAAAAACCATTATCAGAGGCAAGTTTTTAGACAGTAATTGGAAATTTACGGTGGCTTACAAGGATCATTCTATTATTACATAGTTAAGTGTTAAAAAGGAAGTGAATTGAAAAGAAAACATGGCAATGTCACAAGATAAGTCAGTATCTGGGAATAAGGAGATGGATAGACACCAGGAAGTTTGTGATAGTGGAGGATCACAGAGACAAACAACTTCTGCAATGGATTTCAATCAGCTTAGGGATGATCTGGAAAAGGAACAAAGGTTGAGATATAGACGGAGACAAAGTGAAAATGAACAAATGCTACAACAATTTGAAGAGGACAAGGATTACATACAGAGAAGAAAAGAATCAATACAGAAACAGATGGGAATGCAAGGAAGAGTGCCTATTTCAGAATATGACATGAAAGTAATGAGACATGAACTCATGAATTTGGAAAAAGATTTGGGATTGTTGATGAAGCGCAGACAGAAAGAAGAAGACTATTTGAAAGCATGTATTGAAGAGGATGGAAAATACTTACAGCGACGAGCGGATGCAATTGATAGAGAGGAAAGAAACTTTCTTAGACAACAGAGACAGGAAGAGGAAGAATTCTTAGAGCAAGTCAAGAGAAAGGAGCAACAAGCTCAGCAATCTCAAGCTGAAGGCAAACAAAAGACGACAGTTGAGAGCACTGATAAAGGCCAAAATGAACTTGCTAGAGAAGGAGATGGACAGACTATGCAAGAAGGAGATGGACAGACTATGCAAGATACAAGTTTGGATAGTGTAAACATGGAGCAGAGATCAGGTAGAAGTGTAATGTCAGATATGACGGATTCTGAATTGCAGGCACAGCTACAGAGCTTGAAAGAGGAAATGTCCAAAAGGAATATCCAAAACATGCAAAATGCCAATGTGAAAAGTGAAAAGGAAAGTTGTTCTAATGGAGATGGTACAAAAGGAGCAACTGGTGGGATTGACAATGTTGATAGAAAGGACGAAGGAAAAGACAAAACTCCAAGCAGTGAATTTCAGAAAGATTATTATGGTGATACAGATACTACAAAGAGGAAAACGGAGTATCAGACAATTGACAGGATTGACGCAACAAGATATTTAGATATGTGTAATGTGAATAACAGAATGACTACAGATGAAAGAAATGTGAATACTTACCAGGGCACTGTTATCACAGGTCAACGAAACGATCAGAAAGCTTATGCAACAGAGGAAGGATTGGATATGGTGGAAATTATAGATAAAGAGATTGTAGAGTTGGATAGACTGCTTACACACATCAAAGAGGAGAGTTTCAAATACAAATCTGGACATCTAATGGAAAGAAGTGTGCACCTTCAGACAGACAAAATATATAATACAGATAGAAAGCTACAAGACACTCAGTTATATCCAAAGGCTATGGAAAGAGAAATTAGACATGATATGAGATCAACGCCAAAAAGTATGGGAAGGAAAACAGAAAGAGAAAGATATGGAAGTTACGAATATGAAGATGGTGAAATAGGACAAGATTACCACTATAGACCTATGGCATCTGATACTCGGAGAACTGTTATGTCACCAGAGGACACAGGCAAAGGAGAAAAACCTCTACATATTCGATTTGTGGAACAATATGATAGAATTCCAATGGATATTCCGAGACACATGACAGATAATAAAACTACAAGAAATACAGATGCCATAGGAGAAGAGAGAGTATATCGGGATTCAAGAAGAGAATTCGGTGATCGAATACCTATAGACAATGAGAGAGAGGAAAGAATGGCCCGCCTGCAGAAAAGAGAGGAAATGCTTATTGAGCAAGAGCGTGCATTGGATGAAAAGGAAAGAGCTTTAGAAAGGAAATATGCAATACTTAAACAGCAGGATAGTCAGAGAAGACAGGGATACGTTGATCAAGAGGAAAAAGAAATATTGATGAGAGAAAGGAGAATACAAGAGAAGTCTAATAGAATGAAGGAAACAGAAAGAAAATTAGAATCTTTAGAGATGTCGTTGCGACAACCAGAGTCTTTATCCTTACATCAGGGAATGTCGACTGTTGTAGAACAGGAGCAAAGAAAGGAAAGAATTCCAGTTAACGAAGAGGTAGAGAATCAGCACTATCAAAGTGAAGAAGATTTAAAGCTACAGTTGTTGAAGGACAGAAAGAAAAGTCTTATTGATAGGAGAGCAAGAATATTTGAAGGTGAAACAATAGAAAGTACTAACCAGTCCCATGTTAGAGAGGAAACAGATAGAGAACGGGAGCAGAGAGTGAACTTAGAAAAGTTTTTCCCGAAACTTAATCCTTTCTCTGGGGAAGATCCTAGACCCAAAGGAGAATCCTCTTATGAAGAGTGGCGTTATGAAGTAAATTACCTTCAAGGAACCAACGTTTACTCTAAATATGTGATGGGACAGGCGATTCGAAAATCTTTAAGAGGACAAGCAAAGCGAGTTCTCATACCGATGGGAATAACAGCGACAGTCGAAGACATCATGGAAAGACTAGAGAGTGTATTTGGAAATGTAGCTACAGGCATGAGCATACTACAGGAGTTCTTTACAGCCAGTCAAATGGAACATGAAACTGTTGAAACCTGGGGCATCAGACTGGTAGAAATTCTGCAGCGAGCTATTGACAAAGGTCAAGTAAGAAAAGAAGAAAAGGATAATCTTCTCAGAGAAAAATTCTGGAGATCACTTCGAAGTGAACGATTGAAGAGTGCCACCAAGTATGAGTACAAGACAATTCAAGACTTCGAAGAGTTAGTTACAGCCGTCAGAACAGAGGAACTCTCCATGACTACAAATGCTAAGGCTCAACACCAAGCAGTAACAACAAATGTTGCATCTACACAACAAAGATAGGCCGAAATTTCTATTCGATGCGGTTTACGCGGCGAATTTACTTACCGAAATACCGAATTACCGATACCCGAAATACTTACCGAAATACCGAATTACGGATACCGAAATACTTACCGAAATACCGAATTACCGATACCGAAATACTTATACTGAAATACTTACCAAAATACATACCTTTCCAGTTCATGATACCTTTTCTACTCAGGTGAGCCGCTTAGGGTCATTTGAGTCTTGTTTTCTATCTTTCATTCTTTGCTGTAGTGACTTTTGGCCTATCGTCTTTTTAACAATGCATGTCCCGTTAGTAACTTATGTGCATGATCTAATGCATGGCTCAGTGCACTTGCCACTTGTACGCCATTGAGATAGGTTCTATACTTTTCTCTACATTAGATATGTCATGATAGAAAATATTTTATATATTTTCAGGTATGTTTGCTTTTGTTTATTCATGTAAATAAGATAAGACTTTGTGTATCTTCAATTACATTGTTTTAAGACAAGATAATAGAGAGTAAATGTTACAAATCCAGGGATACTTATACGTGTGCCACATTTGTTGTTTGTGTATGCATTATGTTTTACTCTCTGTAAATGTAAAGTGCATACTTACCATGTTATTACCATGGTATTATTTGATAGCCATTTCATTAGTAAAGTCTAATGGGCACTTGCCACTTGTACGCCATTGAGATAGGTTCTATACTTTTCTCTTACATTAGATTTGTCATTATAGAAAATATTTTATATATTTTCAGCAAAGATGGCTTGATCCTTCTGCTTGCATCATCGTTTGTTCATCATCATTGTATAATTAAAAATCATATTCATCAAAAAAAAAAAAAAAAAAAAAAAAAAAAAAAAAAAAAAATAAAGAAAAGAAAGAAAAAAAATATTTTACCCTGACCGCAACAGCACCCACGACCCTATCGTCGCTGGTAATATTTGTACAAGCACCTTAACCACTACGCCACCGCGACTCACAGCACAAATGTATGTATAGAAACTACTAGTAATGAATCGGTGAATCGAGCGGCGAATAGGGTGGTTATCGATTTTTTTTTTTCCGAACGCTACCTGAAAATTTTCTATTTCATTTCAAGAAAATTGAAGAGATAAGTGGACAGGTACAGATTTGAAATTGCTTGTTGGAAAATTAGTTAAACGTGTGAGTAATTAAATAGTGAATCTGATACGCCACTTAAAAGGGTCTAACTTAATTACAGTCACTAATTGGGACTACTCAAGGGGGTTAATACAATATTTACTAAGGGGGGTAATTTTATGACAACAAACCTTCAACGGGAGGTAACAACACAACATGGCTGACAGTCAGTACCACCCACAAAACAAACAAAACAAATCCCCTCTGAATGAAAAACTGTCAACAAAGTTGTGCGGTTTAATCACAATTAAACTTCATTGTCACCGAATGGGTTAACTCACTGGATAGTAATCCAATACACAAGTCGTACAGATGAATATGATTTTTAATTATACAATGATGATGAACAAACGATGATGCAAGCAGAAGGATCAAGCCATCTTTGCTGAAAATATATAAAATATTTTCTATAATGACAAATCTAATGTAAGAGAAAAGTATAGAACCTATCTCAATGGCGTACAAGTGGCAAGTGCCCATTAGACTTTACTAATGAAATGGCTATCAAATAATACCATGGTAATAACATGGTAAGTATGCACTTTACATTTACAGAGAGTAAAACATAATGCATACACAAACAACAAATGTGGAGCTACGGAGACAAACCAAGACCTCATGTCTGAAACTCTTAGAGAATTGAAGAAAGGATTAAAGCAGTTTAACAAGGAGAGAGAACGGAAGTACAAATGGTATACGAAAAAAGATCAACAAGACAGAAATCAACAACAAGGAGGACAACAACAATACAATCAACGTTATGGACAACAGCAGAATAATCAACGCTATGAACAACAACAAAACAACCAACGTTATGGACAACGACAGAATAATCAACGATATGGACAACAACAAAGAGCTCAACAATATGGAGGTGGACAACAAGAACAACAAACACAACAGCAGCAGCAGCAGCAACAACAACAACAGCAACAACAACAACAACAACAACAACAACAACAACAGACTCAACGAGGAAATCAACAGACAGCACAAACACAACAAGACCAGCAACAGGATCAAACTAACACAAATAGATCAGACGGAACTGGAACCAGGAAGTTAAACATGTAGGCGTCTCCGTCGAGGGGCAGACCGGGGACAAGCGCCAATCAAGCCCCAAGAAATCTGATATTCTACAAAATCTAATAGGAAAGAGTAATGAGTCAACAGTGAAACTTAATGGAAGTAATACTTTGGCACTGATTGACAGTGGAAGTCAAATAACAACAGTATCTGAGGATTTCTACAACAGTTTGACTCCAAAACCTATTTTGTATTCTGTTAATGAACTTGGTATACGAGTAGAAGCAGCTGGAGGCCACACCTTGTCCTACCTTGGAGCTATTGCAGTCAACATTGAAGTTCCGTTTCTTGGAAAACAAGTAATCGAAACTGGAGCTCTGGTTCTTCCGACTACGGATTACAGTATGAATGTACCTGTAATAGTAGGAACAAATGCCATTGCCAAGTGTAGAGACAAGTGTGAGAAAAACACCGAAGAATTGCCAAACCAGTGGAGAAATGCTTTCATCGCACTACAGGATACACATGTAGGAGTTGTAAAGTCAACAGATACTACTATACATGTTCAACCTAATGAGACGGTTACCATCTCGGGATTCGTCCGTAAGAGGAAAAACGTTGAGTCAGTGGTCACAGAGCAGACTCAAGGAGCGTCTTCTAAAATTGGCGTTTGTCCCCGGGTCATCTCATTAGACAAGGCAGAAAAAGCACAACGAGTTCCAGTTCGCATTTACAATATGTCGGCCAAAGTTTTGACAATTCTACCAAGGTCTGATCTATGTGAATTACACGAAGTGAAAGTTTTACGGAACATCGATCCTGTTGACACTGGCATACAAACAGCGAAACAATATCATATCAAAACAGAGGAACAGAAAACCACAGAGGAATTACCATCAGGAATTAATATAGAGGATTGCAATTTAACGACAGAAGAACAAGAAGATCTAAAGAAGTTTATTATTGACTGGAAGGATATATTTTCAACTGGAATAACAGATCTTGGAAACTGCGACTTGTATAAACATGAGATCCATCTGACAGACGAAACGCCCTTCAAGGAACCACATAGAAGAATACCTCCAGCCTTGTTTGACGAAATAAGAGAACATCTCAAAGAAATGTTGGATGCAGGAGCTATAAGGCCAAGTTCCAGCCCATTTTCGTCTAACATTGTAGTCGTCAGAAAGAAGGATGGTAGCATCCGCTTCTGTGTGGACTTCAGGAAACTGAACAACAAAACAGTCAAGGACGCCTATGCCATACCGAGAATAGAAGACACACTCCACTTGCTAGCTGGATCGAAATATTTCACCAAGCTTGACCTTCGAAGCGGATATTGGCAAGTGGAGCTCCGAGAAGAAGATAAACAGAAGACAGCCTTCCAAGTGGGTACCATGGGATTTTATGAGTTCAACCGGATGCCTTTCGGTCTTTGTAACGCTCCTGCGACATTTCAACGTTTGATGGAGCGCTGCATGGGCGAAATGAATCTTCGCGACTGCCTAATTTACCTGGATGATGTCATTATATTCTCGACAACATTTGAGGAGCATCTAGAGAGATTAGGAGCCGTTTTCGCAAGACTGAAGGAGCACAACCTCAAGTTGAAAGCTAGCAAATGTGAATTCATGAAATCCCGTGTGACCTATTTGGGCCATGTTGTATCGGAAAGTGGCATAGAGACAGACCCAGACAAGACTGAAGCCATTCGAACCTGGCCGATACCAAGATCAGTGAAGGACGTCCGTGCATATCTGGGATTTACTGGGTATTACCGCCGTTTTATCCAGA
This sequence comes from Rugalucina vietnamica, assembly GCA_964017185.1. Classification (NCBI taxonomy): domain Eukaryota; kingdom Metazoa; phylum Mollusca; class Bivalvia; order Lucinida; family Lucinidae; genus Rugalucina; species Rugalucina vietnamica. Next base: position 5,676,326 of record OZ024869.1, read on the forward strand.
ACTACGCCCGCATCGCCAGACCTCTGAATGATCTCCTGATTGGACACAGCACCTGCAAGAAAGGAAACAAGAAAAAGGTTAAAGTGAAGAAAACACCGTTCGTATGGACAGAGAAACAACAGAATGCTTTTGACACCTTAAAAGAAAAGCTCATGAATCCACCGGTGCTCGCTTATGCGGACTATCGTTTGCCATTCCGACTGCATACAGATGCGTCAACCACTGGACTAGGAGCTGTCCTGTATCAACATCAAGACGGACAAGATCGAGTAGTCGCGTACGCCAGTCGCAGCTTGAAGACGTCAGAAAAGCACTACCCTGCACACAAGTTGGAGTTCCTCGCGCTGAAGTGGGCCATAACAGAAAAGTTCCATGACTATCTGTATGGTGCCACTTTTGACGTAGTCACGGACAACAACCCTCTGACATATGTCTTCACCTCAGCGAAACTGGATGCTACAGGACAGCGGTGGTTGGCCGAGCTATCGAACTACAATTGTTCAATTACGTACAGAAGTGGCAAGCAGAACAGCGACGCCGATGGACTCTCAAGAAGAAAAGACGACACTGAGACCACTATCTTCCCAGACGTGTTAAAGGTCATTTGCAAGTCTCTGACAGCTGAACAGGTGCCATTAGCAGATATACTTACCGATCCAGAGGAGGATTCTGCTACTGAAATAGACGCCGATCAGGAAGTATCATCAGAGGCATTGCGAGGCACAGCGTTGACGACCCAAGACTGGCACAAGGCTCAATCAAAAGACGAGAACATCAGCCGTCTCATTGATGGACTTATTGAAGGAAAAAGACCAGAAAAATTGTTGGACAAACGATATCTTCTGACCTGGGAGCGCTACAACTTAAAAGATGGTATCCTGTACAGGACAACATCAATCAACGGAGAAGATGTGGATCAACTCGTTCTACCTCCATCATTAATAGATACAATCTTCAAGGCCTACCACGACGATTTAGGTCACCAGGGTCGTGATCGTACTATATCTTTGATCCGACGACGGTTCTTTTGGCCTGGAATGAGCAAAGATATTAAGAGCAGAATTCAAAAGTGCGGCCGGTGTATTCGAAGAAAGACAGCCCCAACTAAGGCAACAGAACTTGTGAACATCACTTCCACAGGGCCTATGGAATTGGTGTGTATCGACTTTCTCTCACTCGAGAAATCAAAGGGAGGACAAGAGAATATCCTCGTGATCACTGATCACTACAGTCGATACGCCCAAGCCATACCTACCCGGAACCAGAAGGCGTCTACAACAGCCAAAGCACTGTATGAGAATTTCTTTCTCCACTATGGTTTTCCGGCAGTTCTGCATAGTGATAAAGGGGCCAACTTCGAATCCAACGTCATCAGGAAATTGTGTGAAATAGCTGGAATAAAGAAATCAAGAACCACCCCGTACCATCCGATGGGGAATGGGATGGTGGAGCGATATAACAAAACTCTGCTCAACATGCTAGGAACACTCTCAGAGGACCAAAAGGCAGATTGGAAATCGCATGTCTCCACCTTAACACACGCGTATAACGCCGCTGAACATGAAAGCACAGGATACTCACCATTCTTCCTGATGTATGGACGTCATCCCAGGCTAGCAATCGACGCATTCTTGGGACTCAGACAAGATCAAGATCTTCCCAAAAGTCACATGGATTACGTCGATAAGCTGCGCCAACGTCTGGACTATGCCTATAACAAAGCGTCGGAGGAGGCTAAACGATCAGCTGAAAAACAAAAGAAATACTATGACCAAAGAGTCAAGTACATAAAGCTGGAGCCTGGAGACCGAGTTTTGATCAGAAATGTAGGCCTGAGGGGGAAACAGAAACTTGCCGACATCTGGGATAAGTACCCTTACATCGTCAAGTCTCAACCTGTTCCAGGGATTCCCGTATATGAGGTGCAACAGGAAAACAGCAGAGCTAAGAGTAAGCTCTTACACCGTAATATGTTGCTACCTTTCAACGGATTACCCATTCCCACAGTACCTAAACCTCCAAAAGCGACTCGGCGCCCAGTGGTTATCTCCGATGACAGCTATCAGGCAGACAGTTCCAGCAGCTCAACAGAAGATTCCCCCGAGTCCATAGAACGACAAGTTCCAAGATATGTGATCCCACAGCGAAGAGGACAGAAAGCGAAATCTTCAATAGACAAAAGTTCCTGTGGTTTGGTTATGGAAGACAGTCGGGCACGACGTGATAGGGACCAGCAGGCACTGAGTGCATCTCCCTATGGCAGCTACTCTCGACAAAGTTCCAGCAGCCTCTCTTCCACTTCTTCCAGTCCTGAAAATAAACCAAGAAGAGGATTAAGACAAAGACGACCACCTCAATGGATGAGAACAAATGACTGGCAAATTCAACAGCAGCCATATATTATACATGTTGATTCCTCACAGATTGTTGAGTTATGATTGAAGCGACAGTGATTTTAAAACAACAGTGTAAATAGAAGTGATAACAGTGACAACTGAGAACTCTTGTTTTAACTTGGTAAGTGAGATATTATTTTTAATTTCATCATCATCATCATCATCATCATCATCATCATCATGTTGTTGTTTTTCTTTTCTTTTACTAGCGCTGCGCGTTTGTATTTTGTTGTTTGCGCCGCGTTTACATTAGCTTGCATAGGGTGATTATACTTACCTTATCCTATATGACCCTATGTCCATGATCCAATAGTTATGTCGGCTATGTATTTTGTTGTGTTGTTCATATTAAGCAGACATGTGTCAATCAATTTTAATACTTCAAACATACCTACCTTGTATTTTAATTAAATGTCGGGACGCCATTTCCCAAAGTGGGGAAGTATGTGATAGGCCGAAATTTCTATTCGATGCGGTTTACGCGGCGAATTTACTTACCGAAATACCGAATTACCGATACCCGAAATACTTACCGAAATACCGAATTACGGATACCGAAATACTTACCGAAATACCGAATTACCGATACCGAAATACTTATACTGAAATACTTACCAAAATACATACCTTTCCAGTTCATGATACCTTTTCTACTCAGGTGAGCCGCTTAGGGTCATTTGAGTCTTGTTTTCTATCTTTCATTCTTTGCTGTAGTGACTTTTGGCCTATCGTCTTTTTAACAATGCATGTCCCGTTAGTAACTTATGTGCATGATCTAATGCATGGCTCAGTGCACTTGCCACTTGTACGCCATTGAGATAGGTTCTATACTTTTCTCTACATTAGATATGTCATGATAGAAAATATTTTATATATTTTCAGGTATGTTTGCTTTTGTTTATTCATGTAAATAAGATAAGACTTTGTGTATCTTCAATTACATTGTTTTAAGACAAGATAATAGAGAGTAAATGTTACAAATCCAGGGATACTTATACGTGTGCCACATTTGTTGTTTGTGTATGCATTATGTTTTACTCTCTGTAAATGTAAAGTGCATACTTACCATGTTATTACCATGGTATTATTTGATAGCCATTTCATTAGTAAAGTCTAATGGGCACTTGCCACTTGTACGCCATTGAGATAGGTTCTATACTTTTCTCTTACATTAGATTTGTCATTATAGAAAATATTTTATATATTTTCAGCAAAGATGGCTTGATCCTTCTGCTTGCATCATCGTTTGTTCATCATCATTGTATAATTAAAAATCATATTCATCTGTACGACTTGTGTATTGGATTACTATCCAGTGAGTTAACCCATTCGGTGACACAGATATCGTCTGATATCTGCACACTTGTTACTCGGCTTTTATCCCTAAGTTTTAATCATTTGATATTTATAGCTATATAATAAAAAACCATATAATATCTAGTATAAAACCATATGATATCTAGTATAAAACCATATAATATCTAGTATAAAACCATATGATATCTAGTATAAAACCATATGATATCTAGTTTAAAACCATATGGTATCTAGTATAAAACCATATAATATCTAGTATAAAACCATATGATATCTAGTATAAAACCATATGATATCTAGTATAAAACCATATGATATCTATTGTCTGCACACCATCTTTCAGAAACTGCATTTTTCAAAATCTCACTTTTCTGACCACAAGAAAACTATGACCATGTCATCTTTTTGCAACCCAAAAGTCATAAAAAGTGCCGCAAAAATTTTGAAAATTGATTCACTAATAAAATAATTATGCACCAAAATTATTTTGAATAGACTTTTTGCATGTGCAAGGGATGTAATCCATACACTTTAAAAATGAAAATCAAGCAAATCTGTGGAATAATTTTAAGAATTTGGCATACAGGTATACATACAATACAATTTTATTATGGTTTGGTACATTTTAAATGAAAAATTACCAATTTAGATTATTTCCGGGGAAAATAGTTACTTCCCTTGCTGACATTTTTACAATGGAAGAAGCCCTATTCAAAATTATTTTCTGGCATAAAATTTTTATTTGTAAACCGATTTTCAAAATTTTTGTGGCACTTTTTAAGACTTTTGAAATGCAAAATGGTGACGTGTTAATATTTTTCTTGAGGTCTTTCAGAAAAGTGAGATTTTGAAAAATGCAGTTTCTAGAAGATGCTGTGCAAACAGTAGTATAAAACCATATGATATCTAGTATAAAAAGGTACAAGTAGGCAATCATCAGGAAATGGCGCAATATAAAACCATATGATATCTAGTATAAAACCATATGATATTACCCATAATGTATTTTTTGGATCAAAAATAAGGAAAATTGGGTATACCCCTGTAAACCCCAGTTTTTCTATACAAAAGGGGGGTATGAGGGGTATACATTTCTTGGACATGTTTTCATGTGTCTGTTTATTACTTGTTATTTTCATGATAAGTTATAATACTCCTTTCAATGTTTATTGTTGTGTCAAATTTGTTTTTTTTTATTCGCTGCTTAGTCAACAGATTTTATTATCTCTTACACAGGGTTCTCTGGATAATGCAATATCTATAGACAAGTACAATGTGAAAAAAATTGCAATCCATGCGACGAGTGACGACACTGGGGAAACGATACCAATTCAGCTGTCTATTGAAGCTTGTATACCAGAGGAGCCACGTATGTTGCTGTCTATCATTACGAAACCTTGTCCATGCAATAAACAGAGATTTTTAAAGTTCTATAAAATGAAAAATTTCAGTAGAAAATTTTTGATATTTTTCTTATTTTTCTCAAAACATAGATTGTGGGTACGCCTCGTCGACAGGCTTGTCAACTGATAGATTGTTTTGCTGGGTTTATTAGTTCTTTTATTGTTTATCGTTTATTTGAAAGAATTTTACCATAGACGCTGTAATGGTGTCTGTCATTCTGAATACTTAAATCATATGAGCCGCGACGCAAGAAAACCGGTCTTCGGGGTTTCCGACCAGGTCCGACACAAACCGGCCTGTACAAGCTCAGAAAAGAGCTAGAAGCTTGAAATTTCGGATTTAAGTAGAAGAGGAATTGTACTATCCGAGTAGCGAAAACAAAGGCGCTGATCAGCTTCGCGGTTACCGCGAAGCTGATCTGCGCCTTTGTTTTCGCCTAGGCAAAAATCCGGTTTTCTCACGATGCGGCTCAAATCATATTCAACACTGTTGATGATGTGTGTGCTTAAAAGTGAAGTAAAAATTTTGGATGTCCTATACAACCAATGTTTAACAGTTCTAGGCAAATGATCACAGGATTTGGGTCATACAGGAAGGCATAGGGTATCATTACGAAAACATGTCCGTGCGATCTACAGACATTTTTTTCTGTTGTAAAAAATAAAAATTTCATCAGCAAAATTTTGATATTTTTCTTATTTTTGCTCAAAACATAGATTGTGGGTACACGTTAGAACCGCCTCGCCGAGGCGGTTCTAACAAGTACCCACAATCTATGTTTTGGAGCAAAAATACGAAAAATAGATATACCCCTGCAAACCTCAGTTTTACTATATAAAAGTGGGGTTTAAGGGCGTATTAATTGCACGGACATGTTTTCCTGATGTAAAGGTCTGATGTCCGTCTCAGGTTTTGGTAAAAATGAAATTTGGAATTTTAATAAGAAAGTTTTGCAAATCCAACAATGATCAGTGTTATATCCGAAACCGCGTTGTAATGAACCATGTTATAAAGAGGTCCAGGTGTATATTTTCCTGCTTTTCACTTTTTCATTGAAATAGTAAATGTTGCCATGGTAGTGCTCAGAAAACCATAGAAATGTCACTTTTTGCACTTTCATGTCGATTTTTCACCATTATACAACATTTTCAACTCACGTAACAACCAATTTCTTATTGTGAAATGATTATGAAGTATCATCCAGACATATTTTATGCAATGTATCATTTTGGTTGTTGCGTGGGTATATGTATATAGTTAAAACTGTGTTCAGAAATGGTAAAAAAGACAAGAAAGTGCCAAATGTGCTCTATCTATGGTTTTTCAGCACATTATCATGGCAGCCTCGTTTTTATTAAAAAAGGAACTCATACGTTTGCTTTTATGAATATTTTTCTCATCTAAATTTTAAAAAAAAAATATTTTTACCAAAATCTGAGGAAAAACAGGTCTTAAACACCCTAGGCTTTAATGACTCCGACCAAAACTTGGGTTGCTAATTTTTTTAATTATAAGAATTTTTCTTAATAACTTGATCATTTCTTTTGTTTCCCACCTAACATGACTGAAAAATTGTTCAGTTTGTTGAGTGGGTTGTTAAACTTCAAACATTCAAGCAAATGTTTCTTTCATTTGTTTTAGCTTGTGCCGAAGAGGATCTTATTAAAAACGCCAACTTATTCCCATTGTTGAATGCAACTGTGACTCATGATGGAGTGATATTCAATACCACGGAAGCATCTTGGACTAATTGGGGTGTCTTTGTGGACAATAATACTGTGACTCAATTCACCTTCTCTATACCATATGACTACGTGGACTTTATCAATGAGATATATTTCACCCAGCCAATTTATAGCAGCCATACAATTTTCAACTATCAAATCAACTATACAATTGTGCACCGTGGACCACAGTCAATGGAAATGGTATAAAATACTTGAGCCGCAACATGAGAAAACTGGATTTTTGCCTATGCGAAAACAGAGGCGCAGATCAGCTTCGCAGTAACTGCGAAGCCGATCAGTGCCTTTGTTTTCGCTACACAGATAGTACAATTTTTCTTCTTCATCCAAAACCTCCAGCCTCTAGTCATCTTCTGTGCTTGTACAGCTCGGTTTGTGTCAGTCTTGATCAAAAACCCTGAAGACCAGTTTTCTCGTGTCAAGGCTCATTTGCAATCCTAGTTTGAATCTTAATTTTTATATACTGATCAACAAAAGAAACCCAACACTTTTTGATGTTATATAAAAAATTAATACCTTGTGAGGGGTGAATTATTTTATGTTATTTGAGCATCTTTTACTATTGACTAATGATTCCTAAATAGTTTTAGGGGCCAAACATGTGGTGAAATTGTAAAATTGCAAATTGTACTTTGAGCATCATTTGCTCATGCAATATTATGGTTCTATGATTACATGCTAAGTCCAATGTTAGTCTGATATTTCGCCATCATAATTGCTTTGGAATTCTCTCTGGCACCCCTTTTTATCGATCAAAAAAGTCATGCTGTTTGCAAATTATCTGTCTGATTTTTAGTCAGATGTTGTTCAATGTTATTTTCTGCCCATGGGGCCACATTATGAAACTGGTTTAGGTAATCAGACCCGCTTAAAAAAAAAAATACAATTTTTATTTTGGACAAGGCTTGAGATAAACATTTTTATCAATTTGGGGAGAAATTACTCTTTTTAACATGTCTTTCTATGAATCCTGTCTTTCTTGAAGTCATTTAAAGAAATTCAGCATGAGGTCACATTGGCAAATGCAATAACAATTGTTTTAATTCAGCTTTAACTTACTGGTGTCTCATGGTAATGGTTAAGAGTTAGATTTGTGATTTTCAAAATGACCCCCTTGCTTGAGTTTTTGTGTTTTACAGAAAGGGATTTGATTAACAAAATGATTTGCCTTCAATGCTGTATAAATCTGTAGTTTATTGTACATTTGTTTTTGTGACCTCCAAATGTGTCAGGTTTCTTTTGTTGGTCGGTATATTCTCACGGCTAACAAACCTTTAAATGCGTAACCGCCGGTTAAGAAAGAAAATCCGATTCACGCCCTTCCGGTTCGGCATATGAAGACCAAGAAAAGGTAAACAAAACATACACTACTACGATCGATTGATGATTATATTTAAGTACAGAAATATATCGATTATCTATGAATGCTATTTTTTCACTTATTTACTATTGTAACTCAGCACCAAAGTAGCTCGCAAAATAATTTGATGGTCTTTGAGTTATTTATTCCCTTCTTCGAGCCTGGTGTTCCAACAAGGCCAAAGTCGGCGAAATACAACTAAAAATTGGACAATTTGCAGGTAAATATCAAATTTTAGTGATTGTTCCACGACAAATTTACAGATATGTATTAACTAAATTGCATCTGATGTCTGTGCCAGTATTTCGTTGTATTAATGCCCGTCATTATCGATTTGAAGGGAAGGAAAAGATGGGTACGCATTTAATCATTAAAATATGAAGGATATATTTCAAGATACGTTTGAAAACCTCAACCTGTTCAAGATATGGTATTTATTTCCCTGTAAAGCGTTTTGAAAGACATAAAACCAAGAAAAAACAAATTAAAGTATATAGAATGCTGTGAAATCGTCTTCATGAACAGGATTATCATGCATGTGAACTATTGTATTACATGTATTTCATAGACAGTTTGTATTATTTTATATCAAACATATTCACTGCAAATATCACAAACACACCAAATTTGAGTAAGCAACTATTAAGAAAGGACGAAAGAATGTGACAATAATCTTCAGCGTAAAACAATTAACAAAAACAAAAACTTTAATACATGTGTTCTATAATGACTATATTGCTATCATTCTAATGATTAAATTCGTAACCGAAATGTTGACACAGCTTTTAACCACATATGCATAGAATGCATTGGCCAGAGACAACGAAACTGTCACCAGACCTCACACAATGTTAAAATCATCTGCGCACTGTATTGCTTTCCGTTAATATGGACGTAATGAGCGGAAATCTAAAAATATCCATGCGACTGACCCATATTTTCGTCGTGTACAATGCAATCCCAACATGTGTTTTGGGGTAGGGAATAAAAATCATGATTATCAATAAAAATTTCTGGAAATCCTTTGGGGTCCATTTATAGCAATGTCTAACTAATAAAATAGCATTGAGAGAATTATAATATTTGTCTTCGAATCGAAATATTTTACTCGGAAACACGAGCTGCAAAAGTTTGTTTACCTTTTGTTGGTCATCTGATGCGAAACCAGAAGGACATGAATCGGATTTCTTTTCTTAACCGCGGTTACGCATTTAAAAGGTTTGTTAGCCGTGATTCTGCTTGTTTAGTATATTTGAGCAGTTATAATTTTGTTCTCTCTATAATCTCTTATCATGTAAAAAGATAAGAGCCACCTCATGAGTAAACCAACAATGTGCATATGCGAAAGCAAAGATGCAGATCAGCTTTGCGGTAACTGCAAAGCTGATCAGCGCCCTTGTTTTCGCTACACGGATAGTACACTTCCTCTTCTTCTTAAATCTGAAATTCTAGCCAGCTTCTGTGACTGTACAGTTTGATTTGTGTCGGACTTGTTTGGAAACCACATTCTTGGTTTTCTCACGAGATGGCTCATATTGTTAAACCTGGGACTCTAAGACAGGCCTGTGAGAAACAGACTAGATGGGCTGTTTGTGTCCCAGGCCTGTGAGAAACAGACTAGATGGGCTGTTTGTGTCCCAGGCCTGTGAGAAACAGACTAGATGAGCTGTTTGTGCCCCAGGCCTTTGAGAAACAGACTAGATGGGCTGTTTGTGCCCCAGGCCTGTGAGAAGCAGACTAGATGGGCTGTTTGTGCCCCAGGTGTGTGAGAAACAGACTAGATGAACTGTTTGTGCCCCTCTAGCAGGCCTGTGAGAAACAGACTAGATGGGCTGTTTGTGCCCCAGGCCTGTGAGAAACAGACTACTGTAGATGGGCTGTTTGTGCACCAGGCCTGTGAGAAACAGACTAGATGGGCTGTTTGTGCCCCTCTAGCAGGCCTGTGAGAAACAGACTAGATAGGCTGTTTGTGCCCCTCTAGCAGGCCTGTGAGAAACAGACTAGATAGGTTGTTTGTGCCCCAGGCCTGTTAGAAAACCGACTAGATGGGCTGTTTGTGCCCCAGGCCTGTGAGAAACAGACTAGATGGGCTGTTTGTGCCCCAGGCCTGTGAGAAACAGACTACTGTAGATGGGCTGTTTGTGCCCCAGGCCTTTGAGAAACATAGATGGTCTGTTTGTGTCCCAGGCCTGTGAGAAACAGACTAGATGGGCTGTTTGTGCCCCTCTAGCAGGCCTGTGAGAAACAGACTAGATAGGGCTGTTTGTGCCCCTCTAGCAGGCCTGTGAGGAACAGACTCGATAGGTTGTTTGTGCCCCAGGCCTGTTAGAAAACCGACTAGATGGGCTGTTTGTGCCCCAGGCCTGTGAGAAACAGACTAGATGGGCTGTTTGTGCCCCAGGCCTGTGAGAAACAGACTAGATGAGCTGTTTGTGTCCCAGTCCTGTGAGAAACAGACTAGATGGGCTGTTTGTGCCCCAGGCCTAGGAGAAACAGACTAGATGGGCTGTTTGTACCCCAGGCCTGTGAGAAACAGACTAGATGGGCTGTTTGTGCCCCAGGCCTGTGAGAAACAGACTAGATGAGCTGTTTGTACCCCAGGCCTGTGAGAAACAGACTAGATGGGCTGTTTGTGCCCCAGGCCTGTGAGAAACAGACTAGATGGGCTTGAGAAACAGACTAGATGGGCTGTTTGTGGCCCAGGCATATGAGAAACAGACTAGATGGGCTGTTTGTGCCCCAGACCTGTGAGAAACAGACTAGATGAGCTGTTTGTACCCCAGGCCTGTGAGAAACAGACTAGATGGGCTGTTTGTGCCCCAGGCCTGTGAGAAACAGACTAGATGGGCTGTTTGTGCCCCAGGCCTGTGAGAAACAGACTAGATGGGCTGTTTGTGCCCCAGGCCTGTGAGAAACAGACTAGATGAGCTGTTTGTACCCCAGGCCTGTGAGAAACAGACTAGATGGGCTGTTTGTGCCCCAGGCCTGTGAGAAACAGACTAGATGGGCTTGAGAAACAGACTAGATGGGCTGTTTGTGGCCCAGGCATATGAGAAACAGACTAGATGGGCTGTTTGTGCCCCAGACCTGTGAGAAACAGACTAGATGAGCTGTTTGTACCCCAGGCCTGTGAGAAACAGACTAGATGGGCTGTTTGTGCCCCAGGCCTGTGAGAAACAGACTAGATGGGCTGTTTGTGCCCCAGGCCTGTGAGAAACAGACTAGATGGGCTGTTTGTGCCCCAGGCCTGTGAGAAACAGACTAGATGAGCTGTTTGTACCCCAGGCCTGTGAGAAACAGACTAGATGGGCTGTTTGTGCCCCAGGCCTGTGAGAAACAGACTAGATGGGCTTGAGAAACAGACTAGATAGGCTGTTTGTGGCCCAGGCATATGAGAAACAGACTAGATGGGCTGTTTGTGCCCCAGGCCTGTAAGAAACAGACTAGATGAGCTGTTTGTACCCCAGGCCTGTGAGAAACAGACTAGATGGGCTGTTTGTGCCCCAGGCCTGAGAGAAACAGACTAGATGGGCTGTTTGTGCCCCAGGCCTGTGAGAAACAGACTAGATGGGCTGTTTGTGCCCCAGGCCTGTGAGAAACAGACTAGATGGGCTGTTTGTGCCCCAGGCCTGTGAGAAACAGACTAGATGGGCTGTTTGTGCCCATTCTGGCCTGTGAGAAACAGACTAGATGAGCTGTTTGTGCCCTCTAGGCCATTACGAAAACATGTCAATGCAATATACAAAGATTTTTATAATTGTAGAAAACAAAATATCAGAAGAAAATGTTTGATATTTTTCTTATTTTAGCTCAAAACAGTGATTGTTGATACAAGTTAGAAACTATGAAGCTGATCAGTGCCTTTGTTTTTGCTACACGGATAGTACAATTCCTCTACTTTCTAATTCCAAAATTTCCAGCCTCTAACCATCTTCTGTGACTGTACAGCCCGGTTTGTGTCAGACCTGGTCGGAACCCAAATTGTTGGTTTTCTCACACACAGGCTCATATAACATGAATCGTTTCTTTTTTATTCAGAGTTCAGATAAACCTGTAATAATTGACCAATATGCTGGAGATATGGGTCCCACAGTTACCGTGACAATACCACCATTCTTCTCTGACCGTGACACAGTGGTGCTTCTGGCTATAATTGGATGTGCACGTCCAAGTAAGTTTTCAGTATGCCACACCAGGAGTAAATATTATGGACAAAACTGGGAAGAAAACATTTAAGATTTGTTCTGGGTTTGCTCAATCTTGCTTACTTTTTTCTTGGAGCCAAAATTGCCTTTTGAATATACACATGTTCAAACCTCAAAAATTGTAATTTTAGTGATAAATATTATGGTAACTGCATATTTGTGTTTCATGTCAATTTGATAATTGTAATTCAAATGTGTATCTAAATAAGTTCCCAAATCACCATTTAAATTTCTTTGTTTGTATAATGCCAATGAAATCTCATCAAACTTTAATGAAAAAACAGTCAAAGTGGTGGTGTACAATCAGTAAGTAAAGTGAAGTGAAGTGAAGTGAAGTGAAGTGAAATATACATGTATATTACCATAATATTCAAATTGGCAAATGGGCAGAATATTATTCTGAAAAGAGAAAATGGCCCAAGGGCTTCATCTGCCCCTGCACTGGGGTTAAATACCATAATATTCAAACATGTTTATTGGTATATGCAGCAGATCTCAGGTGAGCGTTTACAGGACCATTGGTCCTCTGGTGATTATAATTTTATATTACTGATCCTTCCAAGGCAATACTTCTGTTGAGGTTCTATTTGTTTTATGTTTTGGAGTCAAAGTTTTGTGCTGTTTGAACCTTATGTATATTTTCATAGTTTTTCTTAAAATCAGGTAACTGAGTGGCTACCTATTGGGAAATAGCTGCTCACTCAGCTTCAGATATGTTTTCTAAGTATAAGTACCTTATTGTCAATTTAGTCTTTTCCCACAGCTGTTTTTGCAGTGGGAATTTCTCTCCAATTTTGCCTTTTCCTGATCATTATGTCTCCCCCCGACAGGGTCGGGAGACATATGTCTCCCCCCGACAGGGTCGGGAGACATATTGTTTTTCCCCGTGCGTCTGTCTGTCCGTCTGTCTGTCTGTCTGTCCGTCTGTCCGTCACAAATCGTGTCCGGTCTATAACTTGAAAACCGTTAAAGATTTTTCAGTGAAACTTGGTACACTTGTAAACCACGACGAGACGATGTGTCATGCGCAAGAACCATAACTCTAGCTTGAGTATTTTTGGAGTTATTTCCCTTTGATTATTTTCGATACAATTTTGTGTCCGCTGTATAACTTGAAAACCGTTAAAGATTTTTCAATGAAACTTGGTACACTTGTAGACCACGACGAGATGATGTGTCATGCGCAAGAAGCATAACTCTGGCTTGAGTATTTTTGGAGTTATTTTCCTTTGATTATTTTCGATACAATTTCGTGTCCGCTGTATAACTTGAAAACCGTTTAAGATTTTTCAATAAAACTTGGTACACTTATTGAGCATGATCAGACGATGTGTCATACACAAGAACCATAACTCTGGCTTGAGTATTTTATGAGTTATTTCCCTTTGATTATTTTCCATACAATTTCGTGTCCGCTTTATAACTCGAAAATCGTAAGAGTTATTTCAATGAAACTTGGTACACTTATAAAGCATGATGAGATTACGTGTCGTGCTAAAGAACCATAACTCTTGCTTTCATATCTTTGGAGTAATTTCCCTTTGATTATTTTCCATACAATTTCGTGTCCACCCTATAACTTGAAAACCATAAGAGAAATTTCAGTGAAACTTGGTACACTTATAAAGCATGATGAGACAATGTGTCAAGCACAAGAATTATAACTCTTGCTTTCATATCTTTGGAGTTATTTTCCTTTGATTATTTTTCCATACAATTTCATGTCCACTCTATAACTTGAAAACCATAAGAAATATTTCAATGAAACTTGGTACACTTATAAAGCACGATGAGATGATGTGTCATGCTAAAGAACCATAACTTGCTTGCATATCTTTGGAGTTATTTCCCTTTGCTTATTTTTCATTCAATTTTGTGTCTGCTCTATAACTCAAAAACCATTAGAGATTTTTCAATGAAACATGGTACACTTATAAAGCATGATGCACAAGAATCATTACTCTTGCTTTCATATCTTTGGAGTTATTTCCCTTTGATTATTTTCCAAACACTTTCGTGCCCCCTCTATAACTTGAAAACCATAAGAGATATTTCAATGAAACTTGGTACACTTATAAAACAGAATGACAGGATATGTGATGCACAAGAACTATAACTCTTGCTTGCATATTTTGGACATGCACGTAGAAAGGAGGGAGACATCAGTTTTCTAGTTGCCTACTTGTACCTTTTCACCTTGTACCTTTTCACACAAAACTTCCCCAAACCTAGGTTTCCAAGGCTGTCAAACTGGGTATCCTCAAATAAAATCCACCCATCTATCTCATATTATTGTTCCAAACTTTACAATGGAATCTATGAATAAACTATCTCTGTCCTTATATAACATCTACCATTTAACATGATATTTTAGCTGGAAATGGCACCACCCCTGTCCCACCTTCAACAACAACTGTCACCACCTCAACAATATCAACAAGTACAATTCCAACCACAAGTACAAGTCTAAGTACCAGCACATCATTGTCTACTAGCACAATTCCCACAACTTCAACATCACCAACCACAAGCACAAGTCCCACAACTTCAACATCACCAACCACAAGCACAAGCCCCACGACTTCAACATCACCTACAACAAGCACAAGTCCGACGACTTCAACATCGCCAACCACAAGCACAAGTCCGACGACTTCAACATCACCAACCACCAGCACAAGTCCCACGACTTCAACATCACCAACCACAAGCACAAGTCCTACAACTTCAACATCACCAACGACAAGCACAAGTCCCACAACTTCAACATCCCCAACCACCAGCACAAGTCCCACGACTTCAACATCACCAACCACAAGCACAAGTCCGACGACTTCAACATCGCCAACCACAAGCACAAGTCCGACGACTTCAACATCACCAACCACCAGCACAAGTCCCACGACTTCAACATCACCAACCACAAGCACAAGTCCAACGACATCAACATCGCCAACCACCAGCACAAGTCCAACAACTTCAACATCACCAACCACAAGCACAAGTCCCACGACTTCAACATCACCAACCACCAGCACAAGTCCCACGACTTCAACATCACCAACCACAAGCACAAGTCCTACGACTTCAACATCACCAACGACAAGCACAAGTCCCACAACTTCAACATCCCCAACCACCAGCACAAGTCCCACGACTTCAACATCACCAACCACCAGCACAAGTCCCACGACTTCAACATCACCAACCACAAGCACAAGTCCAACGACATCAACATCGCCAACCACCAGCACAAGTCCAACAACTTCAACATCACCAACCACAAGCACAAGTCCCACGACTTCAACATCACCAACCACCAGCACAAGTCCCACAACTTCAACATCACCAACCACAAGCACAAGTCCTACGACTTCAACATCACCAACCACAAGCACAAGTCCCACGACTTCAACATCACCAACCACCAGCACAAGTCCCACGACTTCAACATCACCAACCACAAGCACAAGTCCCACGACTTCAACATCACCAACCACAAGCACAAGTCCAACGACATCAACATCGCCAACCACCAGCACAAGTCCAACAACTTCAACATCACCAACCACAAGCACAAGTCCCACGACTTCAACATCACCAACCACCAGCACAAGTCCCACGACTTCAACATCACCAACCACAAGCACAAGTCCTACGACTTCAACATCACCAACCACCAGCACAAGTCCAACAACTTCAACATCACCAACCACAAGCACAAGTCCAACGACATCAACATCGCCAACCACCAGCACAAGTCCAACAACTTCAACATCACCAACCACAAGCACAAGTCCCACGACTTCAACATCACCAACCACCAGCACAAGTCCCACGACTTCAACATCACCAACCACAAGCACAAGTCCTACGACTTCAACATCACCAACGACAAGCACAAGTCCCACAACTTCAACATCCCCAACCACCAGCACAAGTCCCACGACTTCAACATCACCAACCACAAGCACAAGTCCCACGACTTCAACATCACCAACCACAAACACAAGTCCGACGACTTCAACATCACCAACCACCAGCACAAGTCCCACGACTTCAACATCACCAACCACAAGCACAAGTCCCACGACTTCAACATCACCAACCACCAGCACAAGTCCCACAACTTCAACATCACCAACCACAAGCACAAGTCCTACGACTTCAACATCACCAACCACAAGCACAAGTCCCACGACTTCAACATCACCAACCACCAGCACAAGTCCCACGACTTCAACATCACCAACCACAAGCACAAGTCCCACGACTTCAACATCACCAACCACAAGCACAAGTCCAACGACATCAACATCGCCAACCACCAGCACAAGTCCAACAACTTCAACATCACCAACCACAAGCACAAGTCCCACGACTTCAACATCACCAACCACCAGCACAAGTCCCACGACTTCAACATCACCAACCACAAGCACAAGTCCTACGACTTCAACATCACCAACGACAAGCACAAGTCCCACAACTTCAACATCCCCAACCACCAGCACAAGTCCCACGACTTCAACATCACCAACCACAAGCACAAGTCCCACGACTTCAACATCACCAACCACAAGCACAAGTCCAACGACATCAACATCGCCAACCACCAGCACAAGTCCAACAACTTCAACATCACCAACCACAAGCACAAGTCCCACGACTTCAACATCACCAACCACCAGCACAAGTCCCACGACTTCAACATCACCAACCACAAGCACAAGTCCTACGACTTCAACATCACCAACGACAAGCACAAGTCCCACAACTTCAACATCCCCAACCACCAGCACAAGTCCCACGACTTCAACATCACCAACCACTAGCACAAGTCCGACGACTTCAACATCGCCAACCACAAGCACAAGTCCGACAACTTCAACATCACCAACCACCAGCACAAGTCCCACAACTTCAACATCACCAATCACAAGCACAAGTCCAAGGACATCAACATCGCCAACCACCAGCACAAGTCCAACAACTTCAACATCACCAACCACAAGCACAAGTCCCACGACTTCAACATCACCAACCACAAGCACAAGTCCCACGACTTCAACATCACCAACTACCAGCACAAGTCCCACGACTTCAACATCACCAACCACAAGCACAAGTCCTACGACTTCAGCATCACCAACGAGAAGCACAAGTCCCACAACTTCAACATCACCAACCACCAGCACAAGTCCCACAACTTCAACATCACCAACCACAAGCACAAGTCCCACGACTTCAACATCGCCAACCACAAGCACTAGTCCGACCACTTCAACATCACCAACCACAAGCACAAGTCCCACGACTTCAACATCACCAACCACCAGCACAAGTCCCACGACTTCAACATCACCAACCACCAGCACAAGTCCCACGACTTCAACATCACCAACCACAAGCACAAGTCCCACGACTTCAACATCACCAACCACCAGCACAAGTCCCACGACTTCAACATCACCAACCACCAGCACAAGTCCCACGACTTCAACATCACCAACCACCAGCACAAGTCCCACGACTTCAACATCACCAACCACCAGCACAAGTCCCACAACTTCAACATCACCAACCACCAGCACAAGTCCCACGACTTCAACATCACCAACCACCAGCACAAGTCCCACGACTTCAACATCACCAACCACCAGCACAAGTCCCACGACTTCAACATCACCAACCACCAGCACAAGTCCCACAACTTCAACATCGCCAACGACAAGCACAAGTGCCACAACTTCAACATCACAAACCACCAGTACAAGTCCCACGACTTCAACATCACCAACCACCAGCACAAGTCCCACAACTTCAACATCACCAACCACAAGCACAAGTCCCACGACTTCAACATCACCAACCACCAGCACAAGTCCCACAACTTCAACATCACCAACCACAAGCACAAGTCCCACGACTTCAACATCACCAACCACTAGTTCAAGTCCCACAACTTCAACATCACCAACGACAAGCACAAGTCCTACGACTTCAACATCGCCAACCACAAGCACAAGTCCCACCACTTCAACATCACCAACCACTAGCACAAGTCTGACAACTTCAACATCACCAACCACCAGCACAAGTCCTACAACTTCAACATCACCAACCTCCAGCACAAGTCCCACGACTTCAACATCACCAACCACCAGCACAAGTCCCACGACTTCAACATCACCAACCACAAGCACAAGTCCTACCACTTCAACATCGCCAACCACAAGCACAAGTCCCACAACTTCAACATCACCAACCACAAGCACAAGTCTGACGACTTCAACATCTCCAACCACCAGCACAAGTCCCACAACTTCAACATCACCAACAACCAGCACAAGTCCCACAGCTTCAACATCACTAACCACAAGCACAAGTCCCACGACTTCAACATCACCAACCACCAGCACAAGTCCCACAACTTCAACATCGCCAACGACAAGCACAAGTCCCACGACTTCAACATCACCAACCACAAGCACAAGTCCTACGACTTCAACATCACCAACCACCAGCACAAGTCCCACAACTTCAACATCACCAACCACAAGCACAAGTCCCACAACTTCAACATCACCAACCACCAGTACAAGTCCGACAACTTCAACATCACCAACCACCAGCACAAGTCCCACAACTTCAACATCACCAACCACCAGTACAAGTCCCACAACTTCAACACCACCAACAACAAGCACAAGTCCCACAACTTCAACATCACCAACGACAAGCACAAGTCCCACAACTTCAACCTCACCAACCACCAGCACAAGTCCCACGACTTCAACATCGCCAGCCACTAGCACAAGTCCCACAACTTCAACATCACCAACGACAAGCACAAGTCCTACGACTTCAACATCACCTACCACCAGCACAAGTCCCACGACTTCAACATCACCAACCACTAGCACAAGTCCCACAACTTCAACATCACCAACGACAAGCACAAGTCCTACGACTTCAACATCACCTACCACCAGCACAAGTCCCACGACTTCAACATCGCCAACCACCAGCACAAGTCCCACAACTTCAACATCACCAACCACCAGTACAAGTTCCACAACTTCAACATCACCAACGACAAGCACAAGTCCCACGACTTCAACATCACCAACGACAAGCACAAGTCCCACAACTTCAACCTCACCAACCACCAGCACAAGTCCCACGACTTCAACATCACCAACCACTAGCACAAGTCCCACAACTTCAACATCACCAACGACAAGCACAAGTCCTACGACTTCAACATCACCTACCACCAGCACAAGTCCCACGACTTCAACATCACCAACCACCAGCACAAGTCCCACAACTTCAACATCACTAACGACAAGCACAAGTCCCACGACTTCAACATCACCAACCACCAGTACAAGTCCCACGACTTCAACATCACCAACGACAAGCACAAGTCCTACTACTTCAACATCACCAACCACCAGCACAAGTCCCACAACTTCAACATCACCAACCACAAGCACAAGTCCCACGACTTCAACATCACCAACCACTAGCACAAGTCCCACAACTTCAACATCTCCAGCGACAAGCACAAGTGCCACGACTTCAACATCACAAACCACCAGTACAAGTCCCACGACTTCAACATCACCAACCACCAGCACAAGTCCCACAACTTCAACATCACCAACCACAAGCACAAGTCCCACGACTTCAACATCACCAACCACCAGCACAAGTCCCACAACTTCAACATCGCCAACGACAAGCACAAGTCCCACGACTTCAACATCACCAACCACAAGCACAAGTCCTACGACTTCAACATCACCAACCACTAGCACAAGTCCCACAACTTCAACATCTCCAACGACAAGCACAAGTGCCACGACTTCAACATCACAAACCACCAGTACAAGTCCCACAACTTCAACATCACCAACCACAAGCACAAGTCCCACGACTTCAACATCGCCAACCACCAGCACAACTCCCACAACTTCAACATCACCAACGACAAGCACAAATCCTACGACTTCAACATCGCCAACGACAAGCACAAGTCCCACAACTACAACATCACCAACCACTAGCACAAGTGTGACGACTTCAACATCACCAACCACCAGCACAAGTCCCACAACTTCAACATCACCAACCACCAGCACAAGTCCCACGACTTCAACATCACCAACCACTAGCACAAGTCCTACCACTTCAACATCGCCAACCACAAGCACAAGTCCGACAACTTCAACATCACCAACCACAAGCACAAGTCCGACAACTTCAACATCACCAACCACAAGCACAAGTCTGACGACTTCAACATCTCCAACCACCAGCACAAGTCCCACAACTTCAACATCACCAACAACCAGCACAAGTCCCACGGCTTCAACATCACTAACCACAAGCACAAGTCCCACGACTTCAACATCACCAACCACCAGCACAAGTCCCACAACTTCAACATCGCCAACGACAAGCACAAGTCCCACGACTTCAACATCACCAACCACAAGCACAAGTCCTACAACTTCAACATCACCAACCACCAGCACAAGTCCCACAACTTCAACATCACCAACCACAAGCACAAGTCCCACGACTTCAACATCACCAACCACCAGTACAAGTCCCACGACTTCAACATCACCAACGACAAGCACAAGTCCTACTACTTCAACATCACCAACCACCAGCACAAGTCCCACAACTTCAACATCACCAACCACAAGCACAAGTCCCACGACTTCAACATCACCAACCACTAGCACAAGTCCCACGACTTCAACATCACCAACCACAAGCACAAGTCCTACTACTTCAACATCACCAACCACCAGCACAAGTCCCACAACTTCAACATCACCAACCACCAGCACAAGTCCCACGACTTCAACATCAGCAACCACCAGCACAAGTCCCACAACCTCAACATCGCCAACGACAAGCACAAGTCCCACGACTTCAACCTCACCAACCACAAGCACAAGTCCCACGACTTCAACATCACCAACCACAAGCACAAGTCCCACGACTTCAACATCACCAACCACAAGCACAAGTCCCAAGACTTCAACATCACCAACCACAAGCACAAGTCCCACGACTTCAACATCACCAACCACAAGCACAAGTCCCACAACTTCAACATCACCAACCACCAGCACAAGTCCCACAACTTCAACATCACGAACCACCAGCACAAGTCCCACAACTTCAACATCACCAACCACCAGCACAAGTCCCATGACTTCAACATCACCAACCACAAGCACAAGTCCCACAACTTCAACATCACCAACCACCAGCACAAGTCCCACGACTTCAACATCACAAACCACCAGTACAAGTCCCACAACTTCAACATCACCAACCACCAGCACAAGTCCGACGACTTCAACATCACCAACCACAAGCACAAGTCCCACGACTTCAACATCACCAACCACTAGCACAAGTCCCACGACTTCAACATCACCAACGACAAGCACAAGTCCCACGACTTCAACATCACCAACCACAAGCACAAGTCCAACGACTTCAACATCACCAACGACAAGCACAAGTCCCACGACTTCAACATCACCAACCACAAGCACAAGTCCCACGACTTCAACATCACCAACCACAAGCACAAGTCCCACGACTTCAACATCACCAACGACAAACACAAGTCCCACAACTTCAACATCACCAACCACAAGCACAAGTCCCACGACTTCAACATCACCAACGACAAGCACAAGTCCCACGACTTCAACATCACCAACGACAAGCACAAGTCCCACAACTTCAACATCACCAACCACAAGCACAAGTCCCACGACTTCAACATCACCAACGACAAGCACAAGTCCCACAACTTCAACATCACCAACCACAAGCACAAGTCCCACGACTTCAACATCACCAACCACCAGCACAAGTCCCACAACTTCAACATCACCAACCACAAGCACAAGTCCCACGACTTCAACATCACCAACGACAAGCACAAGTCCCACGACTTCAACATCACCAACCACAAGCACAAGTCCAACGACTTCAACATCAGCAACGACAAGCACAAGTCCCACGACTTCAACATCACCAACCACAAGCACAAGTCCCACGACTTCAACATCACCAACGACAAGCACAAGTCCCACAACTTCAACATCACCAACGACAAGCACAAGTCCCACGACATCAACATCACCAACCACCAGCACAAGTCCCACGACTTCAACATCACCAACCACCAGCACAAGTCCCACGACTTCAACATCACCAACCACAAGCACAAGTCCCACGACTTCAACATCACCAACCACCAGCACAAGTCCCACAACTTCAACATCACCAACCACCACCACACCCCAACAAAGTAGGTCAATTCTCTATTTTTTTATGTTAGTGAAGAACCGTCATAAGAGATAGCTAAATGGAAGATTTAAGGAGTTGCACAATATATAAGTTTGCTGCCTGTTGTAGAGGATCAGAGGAAGAAGGATTATCCTTGAACACAACCAACAAAAATACAACTATTTTGTGTTAATTATTTGATATTCCTTAGTTGCCATTAATTGACTACAGTCTAATAGAATATTGCATACATCGTAAAAGCCTACACAAAATAATATAAATATTATAGCTGTAAATGTTGAATGTTTCAAATTGAAAGATAAAAGCTGAGTAGCAAGTGTGCAGATTAGGCCTAGAAATTTTTCTGAGGACCTACTCGTCTTGTGGGGCGAGTTGTAAACAATTTTCACTCGTCCTTTCTGCTGGTGCACTCGTCCTTAAAATCTGCATTCCAAAAGAGACAAAAATCAACAAAACATTTTTGCTGTGCCTTGCAGGCAGAAGCCCTGCTTCGACATTTTTGTCTACTTTCGATATCAAAATGGAAACTCGATTATTTGACTTTTGGTGTAAGCCGTTTTATCACAATTCATGGAGATAAAACCCGGGATGTCTTAACATCCGGTTGACAATCGGAAACGAAATCTTCAGCTGATTTTGCATGTACGGACATTTACTGCCTCGAGCCAGTCCCGAAAATGATACTCGTCCTGGCGGGCGAGCCAGGGTAAATTTCCACTCGCCCGTATCGAACTTTCACTCGTAAATACGAGCGGACGTGTGGATTTTTCTAGCCCTGCAGATAGAACCACAGGTGCTTGAAGGCCTATATTGTATTATAATCATGCTATATATAATATATATTGACCTTAGTCACTACCGTAAATTTGATGATTTTTGTGTCACGTATATAACTTCAAGTGCCGTTAATATTACTCAATATCATGCAATATATCAATATATAGTAAATAACTACTCTGTGACCAAAAATAAACAGATTTATCACGCTAGGTTTAGTAAACAGATGAAACGGCAAGCTTTCAGCGAGCCATTTCATCTGTTTAAGGTCCAAGTGTGATAAATCAGTATGTTTTTGGTCACAAGTTAGTTATTCACTTTCTTATGCAACGAAATTTGACAAATTTTGCAATAAAACTGACCTGATGGGAGGAGATTTGCTTTTTCTGCCTTTTTGTTTGTTAATTTAGTTCACAGCTCGGCAATCACTCCGCAGAAGGACATTTTGTTGATAATTTATATTTTTCTTGTCCATCCTTCCATCTACATAACGCTGCATAACAATGGCGGAGAACGACATCATAAAATGTCACTAAAATTAATGTCTCTAGCACCCTTCTTTTTGGTGCGCTAAACAAAACCTGAACATGGTCTTTATTTAGTCAGTAGAGGTGGTCTTTTTTAGGTCAGTATCTCAATAAAGTCATAGTTCATGAAACCCCTTTGTTAGGCCAATATTTAGAGTCATTAAGTTTATATTACATGACATTAGGTTAGATGATGTCAAACATTTATGACTTTGTGGGAAAATGTACCACTCAAAGTTCAAAGATACACCATAAAAGCAAAAGGTAACTTTGTAACATTACAGGAAATCACTTATAATATTTACAGCTATATGATAGAAGTGTTACTGTGCTTTTATTGGTGAATATTGTCCCTTGTTGTGATATCTATGTATGCTCCCAAGCTCACATTCTTTAATATATTATGATATGACAATGACAAGTGTCTACCTAGTTTTTGTATTGCAATCTATGCTTTTTTCTTAATATTGTTTATAGTCGGTAAATAGCTATACATAGCTAATGATATCTATATACTGTTATAGCTAATGTTATACTGTTATATACTGTCCGACTTTAAATAAACTTTGTCTTGTCTTGACAAATTCTTTATTGATTTAGGCCACCGGCCCATAACACAATAAAATACAAATACTATAATGTAGAATATATGTACTGGTGCTTATAATATACCTAATGATTTTACAGATTATCACATTTGTTTGCTTGTTGCAAATACCTTTTACGTCTGTCTGCTGCATGATACAGATACAGGGCTAAACTGAGTATTGTTTGCTCACCAGATACACTCATTAGCCTGTTAAACTTATATTCTATCACATCTATCGCATCTACCAATACCACTGTACCGACCACGCTCCTTCTCTAGGTCATGAGCAGAAATTCTAAATTGGGGTATGATATGTCTATATTTTCTGTTCGTTACAATATTTAAGTAATGTTCATGTTTATATACTTGTTTAAAGCCCATATATGCAGTCAGTTTAGAGCTCGCACTGATTCGTACATGCCACTGTTGTAGGTATTGGTCTTTCAGTCTTTGTAAAAAAAACGCCAGGAATTGATTTACATTGTCTGTGCCCTTGTTTTCCCAAACGTATCCAAATCCGTCATTACATAAGAGTTGCCTAATTGCACTCACCCAGTTTATACCACCAGCTTCATCATAACACTTGAGCATCTTATTGCACTTTTTGACATATCTATGGTCCTGCATTTTCATAATTTTAATCCAACAGCGAATCACACGATTAGCCATAGTTCATATAATGGATATTGTCCACAATCCCCCATGACTGCGTCGTTCGTTGAATTTTGTCTGGCACAGAGATAACGCTTACACGCATAATACTGTACCCGTTCTACCTCCTGTCTTGCTTGATTGACCCATATTTCTGCTCCGTACATAAGAATGGGGAGTACCTTTGTATCAAATATTTTGAAGAATACATTATTAGTTACATATCGAAACAACTTTGATAAAATTGATACAAGGACACCTTTAGCCTTCGTTGCTTGATCGTTCGCCATTTGTCCCAGTGATAATTGTCTTGTAAAATTCAATCCTAAGTATGTAAAACACTGGACTACCTCTAAATTTTGGCCACCGTATGACCACTTCTCGGTTTTCGCAAGAGTTCCACCATTTTTGTAAACAGCCACTTTATATTAAAAATATATATTAAAGAATGCGAGCTTGAGAGCATACATGATATATTTTATCAAAACTCTGGACAATATTCATCGTCATCAGTGCAGTAACCCTGTATTATACTGCCTTTAAATAAAATTAAGTAAGAATTACATCTTAATCTTTGCCTTCCTGTGTTATTCACCTCAACCTCTATATAACTCTACTGTTGGGGTCCAAGCCATTTTCTGTGTTAGCTAGCCAATCCTTGAGATAAAGATAGTAAAATTTATAGTTAAAATGGTAATTTGGGGTCCATGGATGGTCTGTGTTATTATCTAAAACCGTGCTGTAACAAACCATGTTATAAAGAGGTTGCGGTGTATTCATCTGTGCATTAGACTTAAATTTTACTTTCCCTTTGGTAGATTTGATGTATATTGAGAAATCAGACACTGTTACTAGAACTAAATGTTTGATCTTAACTTAATGTTAACATATTTGAATTCCAGTTTGTACGGATTACATGTTTGTGACACCGTCTAAAGTTTCAATGACTCGCTCTGGAGCTACAGGTTCCATCTTGAAAGAAGTTTCATTCACCAGTCCCGCAGCCATGGACTTTATAACCATTGCTGTGAATAACTGCACTGAGGAAATGTATGTCTACTATGATGATGGACATGTCGAATACACGGTATGCATTATAACATCATGAGCCGCCTCATGGGAAAACCAACAATCTGCATATGCGAAAACAAAGACGCAGATCAGCTTCCCGGTAACCGTGAAGCTGATCAGCGCCTTTGTTTTCGCTATTCAGATAGTACAATTCCTCCTCTACTTAACTCCAAAATTTCAAGCTTCTAGCCTGCTTCTGTAGCTGTACAGGCCGGTTTGTGTCAGACCTGTTCGGAAACCACATTGTTGGTTTTCCCACGAGGCGGCTCATCATGGTACTTGGGTTAAATATGGTGGCAAAATGGGAAATTTTATTAAAAATTTTATGTCAGTCATTAGTCCTCATAAAAGTTAAATCAATATGAATTAGCACCACAACCTTCTTTGGGAATGAAACATTATTGTTATGCACCAACACGGCTCCCCCACCCACGAGGAAGGGCGGGGATTATGACTTTTCAGTTTTCAATTCCCTGCTATAGACCCCACCCCCAGCGGACAAACTGAAGGTCAAAACTTATATATAATGCTCTTTGACCTGCATTTTGCAATAGAAAATCCCCCTGGGGTAAGGATCTTAATACCACATCGTTTCCCCTGCACTGCCAGGGCATTAAAAAATTAATTGCCCAGCACTTAAGCCCGGCTATCCCCCACCCTTCCCTGTAGTTGGGAGTGTTGTGGTTACAGATGACTGGTGCATTATGTTCCAAGACAATTTCTGTATTAGCTATTCAATCAGTAATATAACAAGGGTAAATTGTTTATTTAGATATATTGCAAAATTAGTTCAAAATGAATATCTGGGATCTAGGAATGGTCACATTATGGTCTTTTTATCAAAATCTGTGCTATAAGGAATAGAATTACGAAAATCAAAAATTCACCAGGAAACCATGTGTAGTCGCTATCAGTTGCATCGATATCACTTCTACCTGTAGATTTTTTTTTAAATAAATGAAGGTCAACCAATAACTTCTGAAAATAACATATCCACGGGCATCTGAAATTCCATTTTAACTTATCTAAAGCTAGAAAAATGCTCAAATTCTATCAAATATTGGGAGTGAACTCCTACTATTTCTCACTATATGTTCACTCCCACTTTTTCTCACTTTCCAAGCATTTATGTTGCTTTTGAAGTGTTTTGGTGGGCTAAAATGGAACTTCAGATACCCGTGATTAATCTAACAAGGGGTTGACAAAATCAGAAATATTTTGCTCGTCAAATGTGGTCATGGACTTCACATTTTATGAAATAAATAGAACTGATAAAATTGATTTAGACGACATCCAAGATGACTGATATATTGAGACTTTCATTACGAAAACATGCCCATATGATATACAGTAATTAAACTCGATAATTTTCAGACGAAAATTTTTGATATTTTTCTTATTTTTGCTCAAAACATAGATTGTGGGTACACGTTGGAACTGCCTCGCCGAGGCGGTTCTAACGAGTACCCACAATCTATGTTTTGGAGCAAAAATAGGTATACCCCTGCATACCCCAGTTTTACTATATAAAAGTGGGGTTTAAGGGGTATTCATTGCACGGACATGTTTTCCTGATGTTAATCTTCAAATTCTAGACCATACCAGATGATGGGATTGTGTATCTGGACTATACACCATTAGGGGAGCAAGACGGTTTTGTTGTGATGCTAGAACAAAAGGCAGGCTGTTCAGCAGAGCCAACAATATCCTACTTGAATGTTTCCGACACAAATGACAATGCGATAACACACACTGTTGGGGCACCGCCATCAGATTCTTTTGAAGCGATATTGGGCCAGCCGTATGAGTACATAGTAGACCAGCCAAATGAATATGTACGAGTTATGAAAATAGTTGGGGACAACATCGGCCAGATCTCTGCTGATGTACCATTCACGGTAAGTCATGACTGCAACAAAGACAATGCAAGTAATTTTTACACTATAAAAAAAATAATAAAAAAAAAAAAAGGTAATCTTGAGATTGAAGGGAACACTTACTGAAAGTATAGAATGAGGGACGCTTTGGGACTTTTAACATGACCCCACATGTTTTGAGCTCAATTAAGAAAAAATCTTAGCTTAGGGCAAGGAACAAAGGTTTGGAACAAACTATCCACTTAATGAGCCACGTCATGGGAAAAATGGTCTTCCAGATTTCCGACAAGGTCCGACACAAACTGGCTTGTGCAGCTACAGAAGATTGATAGAAGCTTGAAATTTGGGATTTAAGAAGAAGAGAAATTGTACTGTCTGAGTAGCGAAAACAAAAGCACTGATCAGTTGTGCAGTTACTGTAGAGCTGATCTGCGTCTTTGTTTTTGCATAGGTATAAATCCAGTTTTCTCATGACACGGCTCAACTATTCTTAGTAGTAGTAAAACTTAATGGTAAAAAAAAACAGCCTTAATATTAGTTGGTTTGAATATAAACAAATGCAAGATGTTACTATTTTATGATATGGGCATAAACTGTATTTCTAGGCTAATACCACAGATGGGAGAGTATACACAATCTCCTTTGAACAAGATATCCAGAGCGTGAACCTCACATTCCAAGCACAAGATCCTAATGAGCCCATATACGTAGAGAGTGTTCTGCCAATGAAAACGCATTTACCACATACGATAATAGTCGATAACGATAACTTGAAGGACATGTCCAACCCCCAGGAACTCTTCATTGTGGAGGGGAATACCTTTACCGTGACGCTATCTTCAACAATGGGCACGCTGGACTTGATTGGAAACTTGGTTGGGATGTTTGAAAATGTTGACTCTATAACGATTCGTGCCCTGCCAACAGGGGAAGTTATCACGGTAATTTTTTCTGTTTTAAACTTTGGATGCTAATATAATCTGACATTTTTGTGGTCTACTGACTTTTATGAAAATGAAGTTCTAACTTCATAATAATAATTACATTGATGTCATAACAACGTTAATACATACATCATGACATTAGGGATTCCTGCGAAAGTGTGGTCATATACATATTACTTGATGTTAATATCTTAATGTCATCATCGATGTGATAGTTTGAACTGTGTCTTTCTTTTCCCCAGGTCTATGAGCTCTTAGAGAACATTCAAGAAGTCGAAGTTCTGTTAAACTTCAGTGCTGCAGGGCTTACAGCGTTAGAAATAGAATTGACACCCATAAACTCTGACCAACCCACATGGGTTGGAGCTTTTGGAATTTTTGCTTGCCTTAATCCATATGGTAGGTAAACATGAGCCTCATTATTGTCACTGAGAAAATCTGTCTTCTGACTTGGTACCGATGCTTGTACCGATGCACGACATTTCATCGAAAATGTGTTTTGTCGAAAATTTTGTAACTTCAAAAATATTCACTGCAAAATTTTGAGATTTATTCCATAGAAGACTAGCCTATAGGTCCACATTTTGAGCCAACAACCACTGGGGTTAGGGTAAAAGTCAGGGCATGGGGACATTTTCGACAAATGTAATTTTCGACGAAATGTCGCGGATTCAGCTTGTACAGCCAAAAGAAGAAAGAGCCGCCCCATGGGAAAACCAACAATCTGCATAGGCGAAAAACAAAGGCGCAGATCAGCTTCGCGGTAACCGCGAAGCTGATCTGATCAGCGCCTTTGTTTTTGCTGCTCGGATAGTACAATTCCTCCTCTACTTAACTCCAAAATTTCAAGCTTCTAGCCTGCTTCTGTAGCTGTACAGGTTGGTTTGTGCAGGACCTGTTCGGAAACCACATTGTTGGTTTTTCCACGAGGTGACTCATATGTTTAAAGCAGGTTTCTCAGTTAATGACCTTGCTATTGAAATCTAGATACATTCTCATAGATGGTGATTTACCTGCAAAAGTTAAATGAGCCTGTGTGTGAGAAAACCAACATTTTGGGTTCCGACCAGGTCCAACACAAACCGGGCTGTACAGTCACAAAAGATGGTTAGAGGTTGGAAATTTCGGATTTAGAAAGTAGAGGAAATGTACTGTCTGTGTAGTGAAAACAAAGTTACTGCGAAGCTGATCTGCGCCTTTGTTTCTGCCTATGCAGATTGTTGGTTTTCCCATGCAGCAGCTCAAATGTCACAAATGGTGCAAAACAGTTATCTTTTACCATTGTAGAGCAGCATGGAAACTACTGTTAACCAATTTATTTTCTCAAGGTTTTAGTTTGAAAGTGTTCATGACAAAATATAATTTATTATTTATTAAAATTTTTGCTGAAAGACTGTTTCCTGAAAATAAAACATTGTGCTAGAATAGGCCAGTTTCATAGTTTGCAAAAAAATTAAAAACCACAAAAATATGCTTAGCAACAAAATTTTAAAATTTGAAAGCATGAAAAATAAAAGGATAACTACATCTAGATAACTAAGTTAAAGTACATTGTATGTGTTAAAATTTCATTGAATACTTATTTTTTTTTCTCTTTTGCAGGAAAATGTTCACCTGAAAGCACAATGGATGCAGAGTCCAACAATTTGAGGATAGCTGTCTCTGATAGTAATGCGGTTTACAACCAATATGGATACGGAGCCTTAAGTGGATCGGACAGCGCTTATGTATCTCATCCTGACGATGACGAGGTTACAATATTTGTTGCTGTCGAGGATACCATCAATGAGCCGACTATAAATATGATAAATATGGTGTTGACCAACGTCAAAGAAGCAACTATGACCTTTTATGATGAAAATCACGAACAAATATACCAGATTGTAAGAATTCTTTTAATTTTTACCATTAAATGTCATGTAAGCACATTTAAGAAATATATATGCCAAAAAACATTAAGAAAACTTGGCCATGCAATATACAGAGATTTTTAAAGTTGTAAAAAATGAAAATTTTCAGTAGAAAAAAATTGATATTTTTCTTATTTTTGCTCAAAACATAGATTGTGGGTATACGTTAGAACTGCCTCGGCGATGCGGTTCTAACGAGTACCCACAATCTATGTTTTGGAGCAAAAATAAGAAAAATAGGTATACCCCTGCATACCCCAGTTTTACTATATAAAAGTGGGGTATAAGGGGGTATTTATTTTAATGACAAGTTTTCCTGATGATATGTATCACATTAATTGAGTGAGGAATCAAAGATGACAAGCGTTAATAGAATTTTTCTGTTCTGATGCCTTTTTGCAAGGCATCAAAATCTGAAAGTAGATTAACAAAGAACTCCAATATGCGCTCATAAGAAAGAAAAAATAAAACTGATATTTTAGTTTATTTAAAATAGTTAAGTGTACTAGGCACTAATAAGGAAGAATAGAGTATTTTATCTACAAACTCCATTTATTACAGACCAAGTCCATTGATCCATATGGTGATTATCCAAATGGTTTAAGTGAGACATTTGATTTTGACAATGGCATTGAGAATGTTAGATATATACAAGTAGATCTGGTTAAAAGGCCTGGAGAAGACGTCATGTATGTCAGTGACCTAGTAGTGACGGCCTGTGTCACACCAAAAGGTACAAATGCATAACATTACGAAACCTTGCCTGTGCAATAAACAGAGATTATTTCAGCTGTAAAAAATGAAAACTTCATCGGAAAAACTTTGCTTTTCTCATTTTTTTGCACAAAACATTGATTGTGGGTACGCCTTAGAACCACCTCACCGAGGTCGTTCTACAATCTATGTTTTGGTTTGGCTTTGGTTCAATAATAAGAAAAAATATATACCCCTGTATACCCCAGTTTTACTACATAAAATTGGGGTTGATGGGGGTATTTATTTTACGGCTGTCCTGTTGGTATTGAAAGATTGAGCTGTGTCACGAGAAAAGGGGTCTTTGGGGTTTCCGACCACGTCCGACATAAACCAGCCTGTACAGTCTCAGAGAAAGGCTGGAAGCTTGAAATTTTGGATTTAAGAAGAAGAAAGAATTGAACTATCCATATAGTGAAAACAAATGCCCTTATCAGCTATTACTTTTGCATTCTCTGAAGATACATTGTGACTTATGGTCAAATTTTCATTTGCCAAAAGTTGAATCAAGCTACTCTAGAACATAACATTTTACTTTCATGTTGGATTCAATTCACTCAAGACCTATAACATTCTTTTTATGGCGGTTGCTTATACATGTATTATTAAACTAGATTTAAGCCTGGTTTCCTATTTATGGGACATAAGCAAACAGTATAGCCCCAGATATGATGCTGCAGAATGTGGCATCCCATTTGTGAATATTCTGTTTTCTTAGAGGAATTTCATTGAATCACCCCTTGAAAAGAAAGTGTACTCATCAAATATAATGGGCAAGTCTATTCATCATAAATGCTTTAATGTTGAATCACACATACTATTTGCCCCAAAAAGTCTGATTCACCAGAGTACTATATGAGCCACGATGCGAGAAAACCGGTCTTCGGGGTTTCCGACCAGGTGCGACACAAATCGGTCTGTACAGTCACAGGAGCAGGCTAGATACTTGAAAGTTTGGCTATGAGTAGAAGAGGAATTGTGCTATCCGAGTAGCGAAAACAAGGGCGCTGATCAGCTTCGCAGTTACTGCGAAGCTGATCTGCGCCTTTGTTTTCGCATAGGCAAAAATCCGGTTTTCTCACGATGCGGCTCATATGGAAGACTGACATTCATGCTATATACGCTATCCTCCTAAAATACAGAAATTCTTCTTAATATTATTAACTCATTTAAGCCTGGCGTCCCTTATATGGGACATAGGCAAACAGAATAGCCCCAGATGTGACGCCGCAGAGCGCGGCGTCCCATCTGGGGCTATTCTGTTTGCTTAGAGAATTTTCATCGAAAAATTAGATAACAATAAAACCTCACTCCTAGCACCCCTAAAAATGAAAGTGGACTCGTCCAAATGATAATAATGGGAAAATCCATTCGTCTAATATGGGTTAATCTTCTGTATTTCCAGTGATGTGCCTGACCTACATGGATCCAACCAATATTGCCATCAGTGTCACCCGACCCAATATGGGTAGCGCTGGGACACAAGTCTTGGACAATAACACCGTCATTATCTCGCCATCGACGGAAGATATTTGGATCAGGGTAGAGCCCGAGGCGATCAACAGTGGTACTAACAGTGGGGCATTCTACAAGGTGGAGCTAGAGTTGGCTGGGACTGGCTTGGTGGATTGGGCTTGGGTTATTCTGAACAACGAATATACACCTGTGGCTGACCCTGGACCTAAAGTAAGCCTAGTTAGATCATGTCTCTGTCTAGTCTGTGATACATGTTTAATTTTCACATTTGTGTTCATTTTGTCATAGTATATAACACAAAAAATTTTGTTAAATAGTTAAGGTTTTCAGTGCAATACCTATAAAATCATTATCTTTTTCTTCTTCTTCTTCTTCTTCTTCCTCTTCTTCTTCTTCTTCTTCTTCTTCTCCTTTGTTTCATTTTTGATAAATACACAAATAGATTTGTTTTGTGTAAAACCCCTACAGTCTGTATTATAATTTGAATGAATATACATGTATTCTAAGACTTAATAATACTGATAATAGAACAAACAATTTTGTGTTTGTTTAAAGCCTTCAAGAGTTTTGGTGTAAAGCCGTTATGACCAATCAGACTATGGTGTATGGTGTTTGGTGTTTTTCCTCAATCCTGTAGTTAGTCAACCTTTATTGCTTACCTACATGTGGGAAATTGAAAACAAATGATCACCCGTCATACAGATTTTTGTTCACCTATAGTAGTAGTTACCAAGCTATAACAGTGTATGTTTTATACTAGTACCCTCAGACACTGTCTAAACCTAGAAGCTTAGATTACACCACATCTTCTTTGTAACACTATCGTTGGAATCCAAGTCAGTTTATCTCCTAATATGGCAGCTAGCCTGAATCTGTGTTTTAAAGAAAGTGAAATGTAATAAATCGGTCTTAAATTGGTCTTAAAATTAGCATTTAGGAGCCACCATTATTCTGTGTTGTAATGAAAACCTTGTAATAAAGAGGTTGAGGTGTATTTCCTGTGGGCTTACAGTAGTAGCTTTCAAGCTATAAAAATGAATCTGTGTGTGAGAAAACCAACAATTTGGGTTCCGACCAGGTCCAACACAAAACGACCTGTACAGTCACAGAAGATGGTTAGAGGCTGGAAATTTTGGATTTAGAAAGTAGAAGAATTGTACTATCTGTGTAATGAAAACAAAGGCACTGATCGGCTTCGCAGTTACTGGGAAGCTTATCTGCACCTTTGTTTTCGTCTATGCAGATTGTTGATTTTCCCATGCGGTGGCTCAAATTATAATTTGTAGAATTGCAGTAGTTCTTTTGTTTACATGTACTGCGGGAGAAGAATTTTCGGTTATTTTTGCGGATAGCAATCTATCTCATCTTGTAAAGTCACTTTCATAAATATAAAACTCAAAAGAAATGACTTCGCAGCACCACATTTTTGACACTAGACCAGATGTTGCGGAAATGAATGTTCTCAAAGAAGAATAAGAATAGAAAAGTTGTAAGTATTTATCTGCCTTTAATATTCTTTTTAGTGAAAACAAGTGTACTGAATGAAGCTGGGCGTGTTTTTTTCTGAAAGCTGCATGTGATAAAGTATGGTTCCATAACTGGTTTCTTCTCTTGAAAATGGAACAATTTTTCAGCTGCTTCATCAGATTTTTCATTAAATTTTTTTCTTAGAATCCTTAGCAAATAACACTGTATAGGATGACTTTGTGATGTTTCCTGCATGCAGTATGTTGTACATAGAACAAGATAGACCTGATATGAGAAAAAAAATGACAATATCATTCAGTTCGGCATTAGGCTAACAAATTACACTTTATATCAAAATAAGAAATTGTTACAAAAATATGAAGAATAATAATGGCAGATAAATATTTATACACTTTTTTCATGGTAGATTTTGGGACAATGGCAAATAAATATTATCAAATAAACTGTGAATGATATTGTTATTTTTTCTGTCCCTGTAGATTGCATGTTTTATCCTTGATGATACTTCCACATGGTATTTGTTACTGATTGCATGCTGTAGTTGACTAGTACCCTGCTTTGTAGTAAAATACTGTAACCTAACTTATTTTTGTGGCTATTAAATTTCCCAATTTTGTATTTTCATAATTTTGTTTTGCAGACAGTTGAATTGGTCTATGCAAGAAAAATGTACAGTATATCAGATAGCTATAATCTGAGCCGCCTCGTGGGAAAACCAACAATATGCTTTCCAAACAGGTCCAACACAAACCAGCCTGTACAAGCACAGAAAATAGCTAGAAGCTTGAAATTTCGGATTTAAGTAGGAGAGGAACTGTACTATCCGAGAAGCAAAAACAAAGGCGCTGATCAGCTTCGCGGTTACCGCGAAGCTGATCTGCGTCTTTGTTTTTGCCTATGCAGATTGTTGGTTTTCCCATGAGGCGGCTCATCTATTTTTGCAAATTCTTCTTTTATTTGAAAATCGCGAAAATGAATAGCTCACAAAAATGAATTGGTTCATTGTAGTGCCTGATACTCATACCCTTAGCACACTAAATAGATAAAACCTGACCATATTTCCTTGATAATTCAACAATATTTAACCTATCAACTGCCATACTAAAGTTTATCCCTTGTTTCAGAGAGTGATTATATTTGATGATCAAACAAAAATCAAGTTCCAATACAACGGAAAGTTGGGACGCTCTATTGACTTCATGCTGCGTCCCCTTGGGAATCAAGAAATCATTGTGACCAATATCTTAGTTGAAGTTTGTGCAGAGCCTATATCAGGTAAGCTGTCCATTGTGTTGTTTGTATATTTGCTATTTCTGTGTGGTTTAACATCCCAGTCAACAATTTTAAGTCATGTTGAGATGAGGCCTTGGTTTCCTCAGTATTAAGCAGTACTATAATTAGTAAACAAATGTCTTGCTAAAGGACACAATTGACGCAGGTGGGAATCAAACCCTGACCTCTTGATGGGGAGTCGCGCTTTAATCCATGGTTTTAATGATGGAAAAGGAATCTGGTCAATATAAGTTAAGATCCATGCCAGAGTATTCCATAGACATTTATATAACATTAAATTTGAGATAACGAACAGTTTGTGTTTCCGACCAGGTCTGACACAAACCAGCCTGTACAGTGACAGGAGATGGCTAGAAGCTTGAAATTTCAGATTTAGTGAAAAGAGGAATGGTACTACAACTGCAGTGAAAACAAACAAAGCGCTGATCAGTATTTTTGTTTTCGCTTAGGCAGAAATCTGCTTTTCTTATGGCGTGGCTTAAATTATATTGCAGTACCATTTGTTTTTTCATAAGCCAAATAGACGAGGAACGGAAAGACAATGGAAGAAAATGCCATATATACTCCTTATCAGTAAACAGTACATTTTTGTGAAGAAAGTTGTTGCTCAAGACAGTCACCTATCCGGTAGCTGTCAGTTGGCATCCGTTCTCAGTTTTGTACATGTTCAAAAATGTCACTGGATGAAATGGATATCATCGGACAAGAAACATATAAAATGAGCGGCCTCATGAGAAATCAACAATTTGCATAGACGAAAACAAAGATGCAGATCAGCTTCGCAATAACTGCAAAGCTGATCGGCGCCTTTTTTTTTCACTACTCAGAAAGTACAAATTCTCTTCTTCTTAAATCCGAAATTTCAAGCTTCTAGCTGTCTTCTGTGGCTATACA
Organism: Rugalucina vietnamica; assembly: GCA_964017185.1. Lineage (NCBI taxonomy): Eukaryota > Metazoa > Mollusca > Bivalvia > Lucinida > Lucinidae > Rugalucina > Rugalucina vietnamica. Next base: position 5,713,359 of record OZ024869.1, read on the forward strand.
GCCTGGTTTGTGTTGGACCTGTTCAAAAACCACATTGTTGGTTTTCTCATGAGGCGAAGTAACATTATGAACACACGAACATACTGAACACAATTCTGTGTGTTAGATGTCTGTTAAGGCTATCAGTTAATATGTGACTGCCGCTTAAGATGCTTTTTGATGTCTGCTGAATTTTCCAAGATTGCCCATATTTTTGCAATTTTACCATGAATTTAAGGAATGGGATTATTTTTTGTTGAAGTGTTGGATGCACTACAGAAAATAAATTCATAAATGTTAGAAGAAATTAGCCCATACCCAGTGAAAAAGTTGCTATATTTGAGCCGCCCCATAGGAAAACCAACAATCTGCCTAGGCGAAAACAAAAGTGCAGATCAGCTTCGCGGTAACCGCGAAGCTGATCTGCAGATCAGCGCCTTTGTTTTCGCTACCCGGATAGTACAATTCCTCCTCAACTTAACTCCAAAATTTCAGGCTTCTAGCATGCTTCTGTAGCTGTACAGGCCGGTTTGTCATAGACCTGTTCGGAAACCACATTTTTGGTTTTCTCACGAGATGGCTCATTTATTTATTTATTTTTTTTACAGAGCCTCCATGTCCAAACCCTGAATTTGATATGACCAATCCATACGTTTTCATAACTAGTGACATAGAAGGTGGCTACTCGCCATACCAGGCCTTACAGGGAACCGACAGCTATTATACATTAGACGATAGTGTCAACTCAGAGACCCTGACAGTTACGTTTAATGCGGAAGACGAACCAGAGTTTACTCAGTTTTCCTTCTATGGTGAAAACGTGGACAGTTTTAATGTAAAAATTTGGAGAAAGGGAGGTTATGAATATGTGGAGTTCACAGATCAAAATATGGTGAGAATTCACTATGAAACCATGTCCAAACAATATACAGATTGCATTTTACAGCTGCATATAAGTAAATTGAACATTTTCACGCAACACAATAGAACTGTCTTGGCATCTGATGAGAACCCACAATCTATGGTTTGGAGCAACAATGAGACAAAATGTATTCCTCTGTACACCCCAGTTTTACTCCACAAATTTTAATAGTTATACATTTCATGGACCTGATATTAGCTCACCTGAGCCGAAGGCTCACAAGGTGAGCTTATAGTATACCAATCACTCCGGCGTTCGTCCGTCGTCCACAATTTCAAAGATCTTCCTCTCTGAAACCGCCTGGCCAATCAAAGTGAAATTTTATGTGGAGCATCCATGGGTAGGGATAACGAAAGTTTGATCGTGAAATCCAGGTCACATGACCAAGATGGCTGCCACGCCCATATATGGTAAAAACCACTCAAAAATCTTCTCCAGAACTGGCCGGCCGATTTTCCTGAAACTTGGTATGTAGCATTTGGGACTTCAGCCCATCTTAGTTTGATAAAATGATGACCCTAGGATGACCTTGACCTATTTTACGGCAAGGTCAATTTTGGAAACATAGGCTTTTACATGGCAAAAAGTGAAAACTATGGATTTTTTTAAAACTATTGCAGCCTGAGACCTGAAAAGTGGTAGATGCAAACAACTAATGTAGTAGATGAAGGTATGTGATTAATTTAGGTCAAGGTCATCTGTTGACCTTGGCCTGTCTGTCATCCATACACACTTTTCAAAAATCTTCTTCTCTGAAACCGCTTTTCCAATCAAAATGAAATTTTATGTGGAGCATCCATGGGTAGGGATAATGAAAGTTTGATCGCGAAATCTAGGTCACATGACCAAGATGGCCACCACGCCCATATATGGTAAAAACCACTCAAAAATCTTCTTCTCCTGAACCGGCAGGCCGATTTTCACGAAACTTGGTATGTAGCATTTGGGACTCTAGCCCATCATAGTTTGATCACATGATGACCCTCGGATGACCTTGACCTATTTTACGGCAAGGTCAATTTCGGAAACATAGGCTTTTACAATGGAAAAAGTGAAAACAATTGATATTTTGAAAACTATTGCAACCTGAGACCTGAAAAGTGGTAATCAAGGTATCTTCTTCTCTTGGTATGTAGCATTTGGGACTCCAGCCCATCATAGTTTGATCAAATGATGACCCTAGGATGACCTTGACCTGTTTTACGGCAAGGTCAATTTTGGAAAAAATAGGCTTTTACATGGGAAAAAGTGAAAATTATGGATTTTTTGAAAACTTTTGCAGCCTGAGACCTGAAAAGTGGTAGATGCAAAACAACTAATGAAAGTATGTGATTAATTTAGGTCAAGGTCATCTCTTGACCTTGACCTGTCTGTCGTCCATACACACTTTTCAAATATCTTCTTCTCTGAAACCACATGGCCAATCAAACTGAAATTTTATGTGGAGCATCCATTGATAGAGTTTACGAAAGTTTGATCGGGAAATCCAGGACACATGACCAAGATGGCCGCCACACCCATGAATGGTAAAAACCACTCAAATATCTTCTTCTCCAGAACCAGCAGGCCGATTTTCACGAAACTTAGTATGTAGCATTTGGGACTCCCGCCCATCATAGTTTGATAAAATGATGACCCTAGGATGACCTTGACCTATTTTACATTAAGGTCAATTTTGGAAACATAGGCTTTTACTTGGGAAAAAGTGAAAACTATGGATTTTTTGAAAACTATTGCAGCCTGAGACCTGAAAAGTGGTAGATGCAAAACAACTAATGGAGTCAATGAAGGTATGTGATTAATTTAGTTCAAGGTCATCTCTTGACCTTGGCCTGTCCGTCATACATACACACTTTTCAAAGATCTTCTTCTGTGAAACCGCTTTTCCAATCAAAATGAAATTTTATGTGGAGCATCCATGGGTAGGGATAATGAAAGTTTGATCGTGAAATCTGGGTCACATGACCAAGATGGGGCCACGTCCATATATGGTAAAAACCACTCAAAAATCTTCTTCTCCTGAACTGGCAGGCCGATTTTCACGAAACTTGGTATGTAGCATTTGGGACTCTAGCCCAATGACCTTGACCTATTTTACGGCAAGGTCAATTTCGGAAACATAGGCTTTTACATTGGAAAAAGTGAAAACAATTGATATTTTGAAAACTATTGCAACCTGAGACCTGAAAAGTGGTAGATGCAAACAACTAATAGAGTAGATCAAGGTATGTGCTTAATTTAGGTCAAGGTCAATTTTGGAAACATTGGCAAACATGGAAACATGGGAAAAAGTGACAACTAGGTCTCACGTCAGCGTTTACAGGACCAATGATTCCATGGTAACTATTGCAGCCATAGACCTGAAACATGACCAAGATGGCTGTCATACCCACAGTGACTTTACTTGTTGACTCTCAGGTGAGCGATCGTTGCCCTTGGGCTACTTATCTTGATGGTAAGACAGCTATTGTATTCAATCTTATCAGTATGCATGCTCCAGTACAGACATGGCATATTCATAATGCATTCTAATTAACCCTATATTACTTTGGTCTGAAAAATAGCTTGAGATAGTATGCTGATAGCTATTTGAAAAATGTGCTAAACTTTTCTGTTCCATCTGCATGAGCTGGAGTCATGGTAAAATTTAGTTGTAAGCTGGGCAAAGTCATTGATTTTCCATTTATAATGGCAATAAGATATTTATTATTGAGATACAATAATTCTTTCAGACTCGTATAGACTTTGGAGGCTATGAGTATTTTTTCTATCACTCACTGCTAGAAGAGTTTGGTGATCTAGTGGAAATCACTATATTCAAGAATAACCCGTTCTTGCCGACTGAAATCTGGGGACTTAACTTAGTGGCTTGTTATACACCACCAGGTAATCCATAGATAGAAATCATACCGTAAACCAGTTTATGTTTGTGAGTTATTTATTTTATTTCATTAAGAAAAATTCACAAAGATACTCAGTCTATGCGAAATCATTTTTATAACAGAACAGCTGTCTCAGCCTGTCTGGCAAATGTCTGGTGTTGACAAAGTTAGCATCATAGTAACATTTGTTTATATCTAACCAAGTCAAATATTAAAGCCCCACAAATGCACAACCCATTCTGATTCCATCGAATATTCATAAAGATATGTTGAATCACTCTTTAAAATTGAAAGTGGACTCATCCAAATGATAATACTGGGCTGTTTGAAGTCCATTTATCGCAAATGTGTTAACGGTCTTGTCCCATCCTTTACAGAACTGTGCCCTGAGGATATGGTGATCAACCAAATTACAATCAAATCAAACCACACACAATCTGGACAGCCGTATGAAGAGTATTTCGGAGATATAGCCCCGGTGAACCTACCACTTTACAATGGTCCCGATGGTAACAGTACAGTGGAGGTTCATGTGAAGGAAAAGGGCACGCCTAATGCACAATTCTGGACTATCCAAGCCGATGTAGAAAATGCAGAGGAGGTGATCTTTATACTAATGGATGAGGATGGGAACCCAATCAAGACTTTAAAGGTACTACTTCATAACTGTTTGCTTTTTATGCCCCCAACTTTGAAAAAGTTGGAAGGGCATATTGCTTTCGGCTTGTCTGTGTGTCTGTGTGTGTGTTAACTTTTGAATGGTGAATGCTAAGGTTTTGAAATTTCATATGCACATTCCTCATGAAAAAATAGTTGACCCGTATTTTTTTTCATGTCCGAATTACGCCCCTTTTCTGAGTTATGCCCCTTTGAAAACAAAATTTGAAAATCTTGTGTGCAAGATATCTCAAAAAGTATTTAAGCTAGAGCCTTCATATTTGGTACACTTGTTGGGGCTGAGGAGTAGATGACCTGATTAACTTTTGAGAACGTTCCGTCAATGTTTTACAAAAATATGGAATTTTGAAATTTTGATTGATTTTTCCACTTTTCGGTGAAATTTGAAACTTTTGAACGGTGAATGCTAGGATTTTGAAATTTCATATACACATTCCTCATGATAAAATATTTGACCTGTATTTTTTGTATGGCCAAGTTATGCCCCTTTTTTGAGTTATGTCCCTTTGAAAACAAAATTTGAAAATCTTGTGTGCAAGATATCTCAAAAAGTGTTTAAGCTAGAGCCTTCATATTTAGTACACTTGTTGGGGCTGAGAAGTAGATGACCTGATTAACTTTTGAGAACTTTCCGTCAATTTTTTACAAAAATACGCAATTTTGAAATTTTGATTGATTTTTCCACTTTTCGGTGAAATTTGAAACTTTTGAACGGTGAATGCTAGGGTTTTGAAATTTCATATACACATTCCTCATGATAAAATAGTTGACCCGTATTTTTTTGTATGGCCAAGTTATGCCCCTTTTTTGAGTTATGTCCCTTTGAAAACAAAATTTGAAAATCTTGTGTGCAAGGTATCTCAAAACGTATTGAAGCTAGAGCCTTCATATTTGGTATACTGGTTGGGGCTGAGAAGTAGATGACCCGTATTTTTTTGTATGGCCAAGTTATGCCCCTTTTTTGAGTTATGTCCCTTTGAAAACAAAATTTGAAAATCTTGTGTGCAAGGTATCTCAAAACGTATTGAAGCTAGAGCCTTCATATTTGGTATACTGGTTGGGGCTGAGAAGTAGATGACCTGATTAACTTTTGAGAACTTTCTGTCAAATTTTTACAAAAATACAGAATTTTGAAATTTTGATTGATTTTTCCACTTTTCGGTGAAATTTGAAACCTTTGAACGGTGAATTATAGGGTTTTGAAATTTCATATACAGATTCCTCATGAAAAAATAGTTGACCTGTATTTTTTCATGTATGCCCCTTGTTGGAATAATGTCCCTTTGAAAACAAATTTTGAAAATCTTGTGTGCAAGATATCTCAAAACGTATTTGAGCTAGCTAGCTAGAGCCTTCATATTTGGTATGCTGGTTGGGGCTGAGAAGAAGATCACCTGATTAACGTTTTAGGACTCTCTGTCAAATTTTGACAAAATTACTCCATTTTTAGATTTTTACTTCAGTTCTAACTCGCCTGCAAAAAAGCTTACATTCTGTTTCTGGATCGAGGTCAAAACAGACGCAACCGAACAGCTTCTTCAGGAAACTGAATTTGACTGCATTCGAATGAAATAAATGAATCACACAAACTGCCAGTTTAGGGACAAGCATACAGTTGGGGGCATAGTGTTTTACAAACACGCATTTCTAGTTCATTATTATGATCTGGACATACACTTTCAGTTTTAGAGGAATCATAAGAGATTTTGATTTTAAAATTTTATTCAATTTTTGGATGAAATTTCTCTGAGCAAATAGATTAACAAAAAAGCCCCAGATGGGCTGTTACCACTCCACGACTCCATAACATGACTCTACTCCATGATTCTACTCCATGACTCTACTCAATGATTCTACTCCATGACTACTCCATAATTCTACTCCATGACCCTACTCCAGGACTCTAATTCCATGACTCCACTCGACCACCCCATGACTGCACTACATGACCACTCCATGGCTCCACTACATGCTCTTCTCCATGACTCCACTGTATGACTCATCTCCATGACTCTTATCCCATGACTTTACTCCTTGACCAGTCCATGGCTCCACTACATGACTCTTCTTCACGACTCCACTCCATGACTCTACTCTATGACTCCACTCCACAACTCTACACCGAGACTTCACTCCATGATTCTACTCCATGACCCCACTCGGAAATACTGCATAAATCCACACCATGACACCACTCAAGACACCAATGACTCCAATTCAAGATACCACACCATGACTCCACTCAATAGCTCCACCCTAGGACCCAATGCTATGACTCATTGACTTCATTCTAAGACCCTACTCAATGACTCTACTCCAAGACCCCACGCTTTGACCACCCAGTGACTCCAATGCAAGACCGCATGCTATGACTGCACTCAGTTAGTCCTCTCCATGACTCCATTTTACTCAATGACTCCACTCCAAGACCCTACACTATAACTTTAATCCAATACCCAATATTATAACTCCACTCAATGACTCCACTGTGACCTCACTCTATGACTCCAATCTAGGACCCTACACAATGATTCCACTCAATAAGTCCTCTCCATTACATGACCCTACTACATTTTCCCACTCCGAGACCCCACTCCATTACTCTACTCAGTGACATGTCCAAGTCTCTACTCTGGTATAATTTCACTCCAAGACCCCGCTCTGTGACTCATCTCCAAGATTGCACCCAATTAGTTCACTCCATTCCAAAACTGCACTCCACAACCTTACTCAATGACTCCACTCCTTAACCAAAATAAATGAGTCTACTTCATGACTTCATTCCACAACTCCACTCCATGACCCACTTGCTGACTCCACTCCAAGACACATCCCATAGATATTGCATATAATGTACATGTAAATTTATACTAATCCTGCTACTTACAGCCCAAGCTGGATGACAATCAGACACGTGTGTATGAATCCTTTGGTGGAGCAGAAGGCAGTCATGTGGAAATAGTTATTACTCCAAAACCAGGAGAAAATGCTACATTAACTGGTGTTGTCATTGATGCCTGTGCTCATAAACCACCAGGTCAGGAACCACATTTACACCCCAACCTCTTTATAACATGAGCCGCATCGTGAGAAAACCGGATTTTTGCCTAGGCAAAAACAAAGGCGCAGATCAGCTTCGCGGTAACCGCGAAGCTGATCAGCGCCTTTGTTTTCGCTACACGGATAGTACAATTTCTCTTCTTCTTAAATCCGAAATTTCAAGCTTCTAGCCTGCTTCTGTGACTGTACAGGTTGGTTTGTGTCAGACCTGGTCGTAAACCCCGAAGACCGGTTTTCTCGCGTCGCGGCTCACATGGTGCATGACAGCACAGTTTTGAATACAACTTTGTGCTATTTCTGGACATCAAATGGTCATTTTAAGACTGTTTGCTACATTTCTATACATTTTACTCTCATAATAACACAGATTTACTTCTGTGGTGGTTCTTTTTGTTTTATGTCTTGGTGTTTAAAAATTTTTTGTGCTGTTGGCGCCTTATGTATGTTTTCATATTTTTAGTTAAGTTTAGGTAACTGAGTGGTCACCTATTGGGAAAATAGCTGCTCATTCGGCTTACGATATGTTTTCATGGTATAAGTACCTGATTGTTAGTTTGTTTTTTTCCCACCTCGGTTTTTGGAGTGGGAATCTTTTTCTGATTGTGCCTTTTCCTGATCTTTGCCTACTTGTACCTTTGGATAGTTAATACGGAAACAGTCATAAAGAGGTTGTGGTGTTTTATGACTCAGTTGATGCATATCATTAACATATCAACAGTTTGTAATATTTTTGTGTCAGCAATATATATTTTAATAATATTATGTTATTAATCAAGTTATTTCGTATTGGACCAGTTACAGGTCCGAGGTTAGCTGTATTGGACCGAGGCCGAAGGCCGAGGTCCAATACAGCTGACCAAGGACCTGTAACTCACCAGGTCCAATACGAAATAACTTGATTAATGAGATTTTTATTAATTAAATGTCAAAAGTCCATATCGACCCATATCACCCGCTAGCACCTCAAGCATACCTTCGCCATTCTTAGCGCCCATGTCTGACATTCTTTTCAAAGATGCTGACAGGATTTTTGTTTGTTCACTGCTGAATCGCTGCCATTGTTTTTGTTTCAACACATTCAACGCGGCGGGTGACCTTGCACGTGAATTTTGACTAATCAGGTGTAGGGATTTCCATATAGATAGCAGGTCAATCCATATAGATACGAGGTCAACGGTATTAGTGCGAGGTCAGCTGTATTAGGTCGAGATGAAATCCAGTATAGACTATACGAAAAAAGAAACGTCACCAGTATGACACAGACCAAATTCTCTGTATAAGTACTATATACTAATAAGTTAATTAATAATGGTGGAGTACAAGGGCCATTTAACAATTGCTTAAAATGCTTGAAACTACAATGTACTTGTTTTCTCTTTTTAAAGCCAAATTCTGGCATTTACATTCACAAGTTGTCAGGGGAGCACCGAGTGAGTTCTGGACGACTTTGTCCTTATGTCAGGAAACATCAAGAGTTGCTTTGCCTTTCCCAAACCACCACAAAGTCTGCATCTAAAAGCATAATTAGCTAGACTTTTATCTCATGTAACTTATAATAATCCTCTGAATGGTTCGAAACACCAGATACAAGTTCATGCATAACATGGATATTTATTTTCACAGGGGAATGCCAGCTACACCAACGAACAAGAAAGGTGACAATAAATGGATGTGAATCAACTAATCTGATTACCTACGGGTATTGTAAAGGACCATGCAATCCCCAAGGAAGTGAATACCAGCCGCTATTCCATGTGAATGTGGATGAATCAGCACCAGATAAACTGTCGGACAAAGACTGTAGCTGTTGTACAGGTTTGTATTTTGTGCCTCATACAGATAACTTGTCAGTGTAATATATTATCCTTACACCCTACTTTGATATAGTTAAACTGGGGTGTACTGGGGTATACATTTTTTAAGTTGTTTTTGCTTCAAAACACAGATTTTAGGTACTTGTTAGAACAGCCTCAGTTCTAACATGTACCTATAATCTGTTTTGTGCAAAAAACATAGAAAAAATATTAAAATAAAATTCAACAGAAAATTTTCATTTTTAGAGCCAAGAAAGTCACTGTTCATTACGTGTTGTTTGGTGCAAGTTCTTTCGTAATGTAAAATCTTTGTATGCTAGGTAATTTTTTTGCATACCTTTTCGATGCCTGCCTATTTTCAAATAAAATAAAAACGAAATAACAAAAAATAAAACACAAATATAATTAATACAAAAATTACTTTGGGAATACAGTTGCCGAGTGCATCAGGCCCCAAGAGGTCAGGTCCCGAGGTTATAAAACTTTGTTCATGCTCAGCTCAGCTGAGACTAAGATTTATCCTGCTGATAAATGTTAAAATGCAAACAATTGTTGGCATTTTGACATTTATCAGTTGGATAAATTACTGGCTTTGATGTTCTAAACTAAAACTTTCAATCAATTTGGGTTATTTCAGTATTTGTAAGAGATAGAAATTTCATGCTCAGCTGGGTTGAGCATGAAAAAAGTTTTATAATCTCAGGACCTGGCATTTCGGTGTTGTTTGGTGCAAGTTACATTATCTGGTCATTATGCTGGATAAAATCCAGCAAGTGGTGGCCTTGTCTGGAGGTGACTGAAAAATTGTTGACTGGGATGTTAAACCACTACAAAGCAAACAAACAAAATAGATGAAAATTAAGCCTTCACATGAGAAAACCAACAATCTGGTTGGGGCCGGAGCTTCTTGTCTGTTGCTTGGCCCACCGGGGTCCAACTGGTGTTTTTCTTTTGCTCCGGAGTTAGTAGGTTATTCGGAGCCCAGGGATCTCCATCGTCGGGCAGCTTACTCAATCTGTGAGTCCTGGTTTTTGATTCATCAGGATGTTTATCATGATTTATTTGTTTGTTCTTGATGATTCATTGACTAGTTAGAGATTCACCACGAGGACCAAAGAACTAACTAAATGTTGTGAACCACTGCAGAAGCTGAGGGTGAGGTTAGGTACCTGTAAAACCGGTTTAAGCCCGCCAGTAACTTTGTGTTACTGATCGTTCCAAGTCGATACTTCTGTAGTGGTTCTTTTTGTTTTATGTCTTGGTGTTTAAAATTTTTTGTGCTGTTGGTGCCTTATGTATGTTTTCATATTTTTAGTTAAGTTAAGGTAACTGAGTGGCCACCTATTGGGAAAATAGCTGCTCATTCGGCTTACGATATGTTTCATGGTAAAAGTACCTGATTGTTAGTTTGGTTTTTTCCCACCTCGGTTTTTGGAGTGGGAATCTTTTTCTGATTGCGCCTTTTCCTGATCTTTGCCTACTTGTACCTTTTTCTGACCAGACGTGATGTAAACCAGGCTATACAGCCACAGAAGCAGGCTAGAAGCTTGAAACTTCTGATTTAATAAGAAGAGGAATTACCCCGGGAGCTAATTTGACCTACCTTGCACCCCCCCCCCCCCAGGACAATTTTTCATGGATGCCAAATTGTTCATTGGGACCCCAGAAATGCAAAGAATTTTTGTCCTCAAAGATAAACTCAATTGCACTATGAAAAAATGCATGGTTTCCATGGCAACCGTTAACGCGATTCTTGAGCATGGGGGTGTACATAGAAAATTGACCATATCTCCATTGTTACTTATCCTAGACCACTGAAATTGGTCTCATTTTAAAGCTGAGATATAGCCCATTCATCCTATAGTGAGTAATGCAAATTTTTGAATTTGCATATTCATGAATTTTAATGACAACATTAAAAATGACAGAAAAAAAAACTTAAAAATCCATAAATAAACTAATTTCAGGTCCAAACTGCCATTCTGACACTTTGTTATTGAACCAGTAATATCATATGTCAAATTTATTGATGATCTGAGCCTATATGAAAATTATCTCGTTTGCATATCCATGAATATTAATAAAAATGTCAAAAAATGAGGAAAAACAAGGGAAAAACTATATCCATTGCAAGGATTTGAATAGGTTATGACGTCTATCTTGCATCATTTAACCAATTCCCATGGCTGCCAATGTGGTCAGAGGGACCACTTAAATGACATAAAATATTGTCCTCAATGATAAACACATTTGCATGATGTAAAATGACATAGTCTTCACCCACCCCTCGTGCGATTCTAAAGAATAGGAGGTACTTACACAAATACTCACATCCCACCAATAGCATGCTCTAGGATATTATAATTGGTCTGATAGTGATGCATGAACCTAACAATTTAACCTTGATACCTTATATTTATATCATATTATATTTATTTGTTTATTCATAAAAATTAATAAAAAAAAAACAAACATTAAAAAATGGAGAAATATCGTGGAAAAATAGGGGGTATACATACAAAATCGCTTGTACCAGAGCTATTAATAAACCAAAGATGCTGCAAGAGGTTTCAAATGAATGCTATTGCAATGTACTATGGCCCTGAAGTATGATTTAAGAATAATCTGATTTTCAGTTTCATGAATTTTCATGAAAACTTAAGAAATTTGAGGGAAAAAGTTGAAAACTTAAATGGGTAAACCTACAAAATGACTTGCATCTCAGCAATAAAAAGCCCTATAGTGCTGAAAATGGTATCAAATGGTGGCTATGGCAATATCATACCATCCTGTACTACAGTATTTAAGTCATTTGATTTTTTGTTTGAAGAATATTAACAAAACCTTTTGAATTTAGTGAAAAAATACGGAAAAATAATGGGGGTATAGAAAAACGGACATATCTTGACTACTGAAAGACCTAGAGAGCTATATTTGGTATCAAATGATTGCTAGAACAATGTTCTATAACCATGTAATCAGCAATATAAAACATCAACTATTGTTGGTGTATGTATATTAAAGAGATTGTCATAAATAAGAGAAAAATCAATGAAAAATGAAGGGGTACACCAACAAAATTGCTTATATCTCAACTGCAAATAGCCTCAGAGTGCTGAAAATGGTACCAATAGATAGCTAGGAGAAAACACTACTGCCATGTGGTCTGATAGTTTAACAAAATGTTACAAAATTTTCTGAATGTTACATAAAGTTTTGAAAAATTGTGAAAATAATAGAAAATTGAAGGCTGTGCTTAAACAAAATTTAATAAATCTTGCTTGCCAGCAAAGATGATACAAATATCTGAGTACCTGGCAATAATACATTGTCCTAGCAATAAATTGATGCCATTTTGAGTTCTCTATGGCTATTGGTAAATGAGATATTAACGATTTGGTTGGTGTACCCCGTCATTTTTCATTGATTTTTCTCTTATTTATGACGATATCATTAATATCCATACAACAACAATAGTTGATGTTATATATTGCTGATTACATGGTCATAGAACATTGTCCTAGCAATTATTGGATACCAATTATAGCTCTCTAGGTCTTTCAGTATTGCAATGGATATAGTTTTTCCCTTGTTTTTCCTCATTTTTTGACATTTTTATTAATATTCATGGATATGCAAACGAGATAATTTTCATATAGGCTCAGATCATCAATAAATTTGACATATAATATTACTGGTTTAATAACAAAGTGTCAGAATGGCAGTTTGGACCTGAAATTAGTTTATTTATGGATTTTTAAGGTTTTTTTCTGTCATTTTTAATGTTTTCATTAAAATTCATGAATATGCAAATTCAAAAATTTGCATTACTCACTATAGGATGAATGGGCTATATCTCAGCTTTAAAATGAGACCAATTTCAGTGGTCTAGGATAAGTAACAATGGAGATATGGTCAATTTTCTATGTACACCCCCATGCTCAAGAATCGCGTTAACGGTTGCCATGGAAACCATGCATTTTTTCATAGTGCAATTGAGTTTATCTTTGAGGACAAAAATTCTTTGCATTTCTGGGGTCCCAATGAACAATTTGGCATCCATGAAAAATTGTCCTGGGGGGGGGGTGCAAGGTAGGTCAAATTAGCTCCCGGGGTAAATTGTTCTATCCAAGTACCGAAAACAAAGGTGCACCTCTGTTTTTGCCCATGCATGTTGTTGGTTTTCTTATGCGGTGGCTTAATTATTAAATAACTGACACATGGATAATATATGCGAAAAAATATCCAGGGAAAGTAAATGTTAACCGACAGACATTTTCACTTGTTTTATAATCCAAAGAACATTTAAGAATTCGCACTTGGATTGCCATAAAATTTACTGGTCTACCTCTTTATAATGTTATCTTTGGGGTCCATGGAAATAGACCATGTTATAGGTGGACCATGTTATAATGAGGTTATTTACAAAACATAATTATAGCAAAATAATCATTTTGGGAGCCATGAAATGGCCGTGTTATATTGAAAACTGCACTTTAATGAGGCACATTTTAATGAGGTTGAACTGTAATAAAATTTTATTTTTTTTCAGGGGTTGCGAAGCCCTCTAAGACTCAGTTCACATTGCACTGTAAAGGTGGTGGTACACAGATTGTCTACTTACAAGAGTACGACAGATGTGAATGCTTCCAGTGTCCAATATAGAACAAAAGTGAGTTAACTTTTTTATGATGAATTAACTTGCCCATTATTATCATTTGGGTGAGTCCACTCTAATTTTTAAGGGCTTCAGGTATGATTTTAAAATTTTATTCCATTTTTTTATGAAATTCCTCTAACCAAACAGAATAGCCCCAGATGGGACGCCACGTTTTGCCATGTCACATCTGGGGCTACACTGTTTGAATATGTCCCATAAAAAGGGCGCCAGACTTGAATGAGTTAATTTACTAGCTTTACCTTTTTTACTTTCATTAAATGCTATGAGTGTGATTAAAAAGTAGAAGCGCAGTCAGACTCATATTGGTGTATAAGACAAGCAGGTGCCGGGCATGTTGAAAAAAAAGCAAAATTTAACAAACTTAAGAAGCATATTGGAGATACATTTGAGCCTGTGCGTGAGAAAACCAACAATTTGCATGGGCGAAAACAAAGACGCAGATCAGCTTTGCGGTAACCGCGAAGCTGATCAGCGTCTTTGTTTTCGCTACACGGATAGTACAATCCTTCTTCCTCTTAAATCCAAAAGTTTAGGTCTCTAGGCTGCTTCTGTGACTTTTCAGGCCGGTTTGTGTCGGACCTGGTCAGAATCCCAAATTGTTGGTTTTCTCACGCACAGGCTCATTTGAAACCTGTTAGATGTGCATTGTGTACACTTGATGTACATCCCTATACGTAAGTGTGTGGTTCCAGCACGTTTTGGCTCAAAAGACATTTTAAGCATGTTTTAAATTTTTCGAGAAGCTTGGCTTATGTCTGACATTTGTCTTATACATTACAAATAAGTTCAACATGCCCAACAGATGCGTTGAATATACTTAAAAATGCTTTCAGTGCAAGCTTTAGGCATGTCAGGAATGCTATATGCATATTCCAATTTTCAGCAATATTCATTTGTAGGCGCTTGCTAAAAGCTTCAGTAATGTGCCCCAAGTACGTGTGAGAAGTGTGTTTACTCTAACATCTGATACATGCCTATAGTGTACGCTTAATTAATTATTTGAGACACCACAGAAATGTACTCCAAAATTATCAGCATGTTGAGATTTTTTATACATCTGGCACACGCCTGACTCACAGGCTAATGTGTGACTGCTGATTAAAGTTAAAACGCAAATTTAGCTATAAGCATCCAAAATTTTCAGCCTGTTGTGATTTTTCATACGTCTGAAACACGCCGACTATCATGCCAATGTATGACTGCTGTTTTAGTAGTGACAGGATTTAGTAGTGACTGAACCAAAATCCTATAAGGAAAACCTTATAATTTGAAATTAGAAATTTGTGTTTGTGAAATAAAAAACACACAAAAATAGAGTCAAGACATTTAGGGCCAAGTTGTTCAAAATAAACATTTTTCCAACAAAAAAAAAAGTGTATTTGGTTTTGAAGACAATATATAGTTAACAAATTCAGGGCTTAATGACAGCGTTAAGCTAATGAAGTTTTGAACAACTGGGGCCCAGGATGTTTAGAATTTGAATCTACACATACTTTTAACTTTTTATATCTTATCTGATTTTAGGGATCAAATCTTAATTCTTATGTATATAATTTAATGAGTAAAATTTATTACAGCTTTCCTTAGCTTAACAACAATTGCAGAAATAGCAAAAAAAAAAAAAAAAAAAAAAAAAAAAGAAAAAAAAAAAGAAAAAACAAACAACAACAACAAAAAAAAAAAATGTTTTATTTGATTTTGATTTCAGAGAATTCCTACATATCCTCGACTAATGACCGACCTACATTTCTGTTTACCGACGATGATGACAAGTGAAAACTCTCTCTTTTCTGTGAAGCTGCAATGGTGTTTGAAATCCGGAAGCTAGTCATTTTGTACCTGGATCGACAGTGTAAATGGACTATTTGAGGAAGCCTACATTTACTACGAATAATTTTGTATTTATTTCGAATCAAAATTGTTCCATGCAAAGTGTGTATAACAACAGAAGTAAAGAGAAAATGTCTTAAACAATATTTAACCAAACAATAGAATTAATGAAAAGTAAACAAAAATATCTACATGAAATCATGTTTGTGTCATGTACAGCTGAAAACCATGATGGCATGTTTTCTCATAAAAAGGCTTTGTATGATTTGTTTTAAGAAAGAGATTTGGTTTTATAGACCCTTCTTTTTAATAGTCCATTTTGCATACTATGTTCTTAAGCTCGCAAATAAGAATATTTTATGCTGTGGTATGTGCATGCTTGAAAGTTTACTTCCAAGTATGTAGTATTGAAAAAAGTAAAAGTAGAGTGTTTCTGGACATGTTGGGAGTCAGGGAGTTGATGATATATCTTCCAAGGTGATCCTGCGTGAACGCTGTCCAGAGTTCTTCCTGAATACTGCGGTGTCGGGTGACGGGATTTGAGAAGCGTTTAACAGTATGTCGAATGTCATATGCCCGGCCTTTAGGTAACGGTAAATATGCAGTTGACATATTGTTAATTTTCTCACGTTGTTTCCAGAAAGCGTTATCATGGAATAATTTGCTATAGCAAAAACAAACAGGCATAAACAGAAAAAACTAAAAAGTCATGATTTTCCATGCTTGAAACAACTTAAAATTGAGTCATGTGTGTAGAAATAAGCAGCTTTCAAGTTGTTGTTTTTGATATTGACTTATTTTCTATACATTTGAAGTTATATTCGCAGAGGTGTGTGTGTGTGCATGCATGTGTGTGTGTGTGCGTGTGTGATGTCCCGATGACCTCTCATCAAATTTTCAATGCTGTTGTTTTTTACTGTATCAGATGTTCCATGATAAGGTTTTGTTCCGATAAGCACCCTCTAGGAGCTTGACAAAATTCTCGGGACTCCCAAACATGACAGATCAGGTCTACTGAGGTGAAAATGTTTGAATTTCTGTAAGTCATATTTTGTGATATGACATGAGGAGTAAAATACTTGTTGTAGGATCATGGAAAGGACTATAGTCTTGTACATATTAGTGAGCATATCAAAAATCAACAGTGTAACCAATGTACCCTTTCTACATTTGAACCTCTGAAATCAAAGAATGTTTTTTTGAAAGTTGATCTTATTTAGTTTATGCACAAGTTATTTTTAACCATGCCCCAACCCTCCCCCACCCGACCCTCACCCCTATCTATCGGTGGACATAGGGGGCATTTTGACTTTTCAGTGCCCTGCTCTCCAGGGGACAAACTGGAGGATAAAACATAGAAATAAAGAATCTATCTGGGGTAAGGATTCTATAGTACAAACTCTGTAATTTCCTGTACACTTTGGGAATAATCAAAGACTAATTGCCTCATAATTAATCGAGCTATCCCCCACCCCTCCTTGTAAGTGAGGGGACCATGGTTACAAATGACCAGTTATAATAATAATTGTTTTGGATAATAAATAATCATGCTAAATTGGTGATGGTTTCATCTGGCTTAACTATTTTATAGCTTTAGATATGAATGAAAATATACATGTATTGAATGATATTAAAGGGATTGTTTTCATAGGAAAATTATAGATTTTAAGATTGAGCCACAATCTGTTGTCTCTCTTATCAATATTCTATTCTTTTCCTATGAAATACATGTACTGTGTTTGATATTTGAGCCACATCATGAGAAAACAGGATTACTGCATATGCAAAAACAAACGCACAAATCAGTGCCTTTGTTTTTGCTACAATGATAGTTCAATTCCTCTCTTCTTAAATCCGAAATTCCAAGCTTCTAGCCCTCTTCTGTGACTTAACAGGCCGGTTTGTGTCAGACCTGGTTGAAAACCTCGAAGACAGGCTTTCTCGTGTCGCGGCTCATTTACCAAGTGTGACAAGACAAGTATTAAAGAGGTTCATTTGTAGTAAAAAAAAAGACTCATAAAATGTGTAGATGCATACTTGTCAGCCTATGAAGATAGAAAAAGCCTAAATCCCATCAAAGACAATAATGAGCTGATGTCCAGAGCCTATCTAAGTATTGATCCTGTTGTTGTCAACAGCTTATTTACATATCAAATCAAAATCAGGTGGCCCCCATGGCCAAATTAGTTGTTCAGATCACCAACTCATTTCCCTCATGTGGGTTCAAACATTTAGCTAAATTCAGCTTGAGTGTGAGTCGGGTAGTTTTGAAATAATTTTAAAACGAACATAAATTAAAATCAGAATCACACAAGATTTTTTAAGCTGACAAGTATGAAAGAGAAAGTTATAAAGCAGATCCAATGTCAAAAGAAAACGTGATTTTGTTTTTGTTGAATGATGCATGATTTGTTTGGTAAGGTTAAAGCTAAAATCCAAAATCTATTTATTTATTTATATAAAATTGTTATTCTGTACTGTTTAAACTTTACTATTAAAACACAGCTGTGATTAAGCATGTTTTTTCTGTATTTTCTACATAGTTTAGATATTGATCTATAATTCACAATCTACATCAGTTTTTCTATCCTTTAAATGTCCTGATCATTTTTAATGACTAGACTTCCAAATGCTGCAATGATAATCCTCTTTTCTATGCTTAACTCCTTTTAGTCGTATCGCACAGAAAACATTTACAAACCAAGGAACGAGACAAACAATAAACAGATGATAAGAATTCCACAGTTTATTATGAGAGTAGAGTAGGTGATTGTTAAAGTGCATGGTCTAAAACGTAAAACTCAAATACATGGAAAATGAAAAATCCAGTATGATATTCTGAATGCCTGCATACACTTTGAAATCACCATTCTGAGTGAAAATACACCTAAAGCCTTCCAAATATATACCAATGTGTCGTAACAAGCCAATCACAAATTGTGAGAGGCGGGACCCTTTGTCTCTATCCAACATTTGTAAAAATATTTCATCAATGATTACGATAACTTGCCCATGCAATATAAACTTTTTTTCATAGCAAAAATTGAAAATTTCATTGGAAAAAATGAAACATTGATTACTCAAAACATTGATTGTGGTTACATGTTAGAACCGCCTCTTCGAGGCTGTTCTAACGTGTACCCACAATCTATGTTTTGGATCAAAATAAGAAAAATAGGTATACATCTGCAAACCCCAGTTTGTCTATATAAAAGTGGGGTTTAAGGTGATATACATTTCATGGGCATGTTTTCCTGATGTGTATTTTGCTCAAAGATATGAAAATGTCCAAAGACAGGTTTGGATTTTTCCCTTTCTGTGCATTCTGAAAATTGGAAACTTTAATATGTAAAGTTTAAACAGTATTACCCTTCAAATTTTAAAATCTGTTCATATATTTGTTAAAATTAGTTATACTTTGTTAATTTTATCTGTTGACTGTTTTGAAGTTTTGGAAGAATAAATTCTGAAGTGAATGCTATCATGTATATTATTTTGTTTCATGGTCTTTTCCTACATAAAACTTATGCTAAAGGGTCTGCTAGTTCCACTTGTAGCATATGAGCCTGTGGGTGAGAAAACCAACAATTTGGGTTCCAACCAGGTCCGACACAAACCGGGTTGTACAGTCACAGAAGATGGTTAGAGGCTGTAAATTTTGGATTTAGAAAGTAGAGGAATTGTACTATCCGTGTAGCGAAAACAAAGGCGCTGATCAGCTGTGCAGTTACTGCACAGCTGATCTGTGGCTTTGTTTTCGCCTATGCAAATTGTTGTTTTTCTCATGCAGTGGCTCATATCTTACTCCTATTGGAGTAAACCCAGGATTGACCCTCATGGCTTGTGTGACCCACAAACACATGTCATTTACATGTTTTCATTAAAATTTGATCATGAAAATATTTCTTAAGATGGTAAAAGAAGAAATTTGCAATAAGTAGTAATCTCTAAGTGGGGTTCATTTTGACGAAGGGGGCAATAGTTTTTCGCAATTTCATGATATTTCATTTCACAATATTTCATGAGGTAATTTAAGAAAATAATTGAGTTCTAAAAGGGGGTGTAAACCCCTCTAAATCTGTAAACAAAAAACAAAAAAAACAAACAGTAAATACCACATTCAAGGTGTACTGGATTTTGACAACCCGCCCCATGGCATGACAACATCGTCATGGAATAAAAGACCTACAGAGTATCTATGGTTCAAGTATAATCGTTGTCCAAAAAAAAAAAATCTTCAGTCAGGTGATTATAGCATTTACAACTGTCACAATCCAGTTACGAAGCCAAACCAAGACATCAGGCCCCAAGGTTATAAAACTTTTTTTCATGCTCAACTCAGCTGAGCATAAACTTTAAACCCATAAATATCAAAATAGCCAAAATGGGTTGAAAATTAGACAGTAATTTATCCTGCTGATAAATGTCGGAATTTGAACATTTATGAGCAGGATAAATTTTAGTCTCAGCTGAGCTGAGCATGAGCAAATTTGATAACCTTGGACACAGGTATAAAACAGAAACTGACGGAAAGGGAAACAATAAACAGCTTTGTCCACGTTTGGTTATGGACCAAAGAGAGCCGCCTCGTGGGAAAACCAACAATGTGGTTTCCGAACAAGTCCGACACAAACAGGCCTGTACAGTAACAGAAGACAGCTAGAAGCTTGAAATTTAGGATTTAAGAAGAAGAGGAAGTGTACTATACGTGTAGCGAAAACAAAGGCGCTGATCAGCTTCGCAGTTACTGCGAAGCTGATCTGCGCCTTTGTTTTCGCCTATGCAGATTGTTGGTTTTCCCATGGGGCGGCTCAAATAAAGCTGTCAGGTACAGAAGAGCAGATTACTGAGTGAGTGTGCTCAATGGGATCACTGACAACAATAAAACACAATGGTTGGTGAGGAATTTTCTGGGGGGCTTAAATAGTTTTACGGGGCCCAATCCTTGCCCTTTTACAGCAGTTTCGATTCTACTCATTACGAAAACATGTCCATGTAATGTACAGAGAATTTTTTTTTTTCAGCTGTAAAAATTGAGAATTCATTGGATTTTTTTTTAGTTTTTTAATGTTTTTGCTTAAACCATACATTGTGGGTACATGTTAAAACCGCCTTGTTAGAACCCCTGCAAACCCCAGTTTTACTATTTAAAAGGTTAAAGGGGTATACATGTCACAGACATGTTTTCCTGATGCTTAGAAGCTTACTGGATCTGACTTGAAGCAATACAGTAGACAGCAAATGAGTCTCCACATCAGAAAACCAACAATCTAACAGTCTACATATGCAAAACAGCTGTGCAGTAACTGCATAACTGATCAGCACCTTTATTTTTCTATCCCTCTTCTTCTGAAACCCGAAGTTTCAAGCTTCTAACTACTTTTTGTGGATGTACAGCATGGTTTGTTGTGTCAGACCTGGTTGAAAGCCCAGATTGTAAGTTTTTTTGTGCGAAGATGATCAGCAATACTATGATGAAACAGAAGTGACACTCGACAGTAACCAGACTCTGGAATGAGCCGCCTCATGAAAAAACTAACAACCTGCATATGTGAAACCAAAGGCGCAGATCAGCTTCGCAGTAACTGCGAAGCTTATCAGTGCCTTTGTTTTCGCTACACAGATAGTACAATTCCTTTACTTTCTAAACCTAAAATTTCCAGGTGTGTCGGACCTGTTCGGAAACCACATTGTTGGTTTTCTCATGAGGCGGCTCAAATACTGGAGCCACTTTGCAATGTAAGAATAGAAAGCTCAGGAATCATCAGAATTGTATTTAAAATTCCAGCCCAGGCACTTGATAGGAAAAACAAGACATCACATAGAAGACATCAGTTTGTATGAAAATCAATATAACTAGCCGTTTTCTGGTAAGGTGGTCATCAGACTAGCTTCATCTAAAACAAAAACAAAACAAACAGTAACACTCTATAGCTCCAATGAAAAATTATTCTGTGGTTTATTTTTCATTGGAGCTATAGAGTGTTACTAACCACTTTAGGATGGTCAGTAAATTGATTTAAAGGGAAACATTACTAATTGATTTCCGCATATGATTGTCATGAAACTTCACATACTTCAAGATAATTGTATCCTTGGACTAAAATCGAAATAAAATTGGGGGTCACCGGCCTCATTTCCATGGAATCAGAACTTTTTTGATGTTTCTAAGGCATTTCAGAAAACCGCACTCGTAGCGGAATTGTGTTTTAAAACATATGTTATAACTGCAAAACCAACTTAAACACATGACGAATGTTATTTTCTTACATTTTTCTACTTTTTGCTCTGAAATTGAGGAGATTACAAGCAAAATTAACTTTCCTGCCATTTTTTTCAAACCTGGAAAAAGTACGCATTTTTGCGATATATCCTTAACTACGCATATGATTTTGATTAAATTACACCAACAGATAGGAAACATTGTAACCCTTTAAATTTGAAATAAAAAATGGGGGTTATCGGATTGCGCCGGAAGATATAGAGGAAAACCTTTTATTATTCCCGCCTTTTTCGTTTTTACGCCAAACGTTGCACTGACGTCGCGTATATTTATGCGACGTCATCAACAGCGAAATAATTGTTTTTACATGTAATTAACCTTATACGCGAATTGGCATATATCAACTGCCACAGAACTTGTTTTAAAATAAAACGAAACACTATATTTACCCGCTTTAGGACCTAATTATGCAGAAACAAATAGAATAAGATTCTACAGCTTGTAACGTCGTTGAGAAATCAAAACAAAACGTCGTTAAAAGCTACGCGTAACGGACACATACTAAACGCCGACATTGCGCAAACAGTGTGACATTGCGCAAACAGTGTGCTCATAAACAATAGAAATGTTTACCCTTAAAAGGGCCACAAACCTCACCCAGGTCCTTTCAATCTGTAAGACAGTTTGAAAGGTTTTCATCAAAGAGTCTGTGGTTCAACAACCTACTGGTGTTCAGTTAAAGAGAAGAACACAGTCATTATGATCAGGTTAAGATTAATCATGCCGTCTGTTAGCTCACCTGAGCCAAAGGCTCAAAAGGTGAGCTTATAGGATGGCCATGATCCGTTGTCCGTCCGTCGTCGTCGTCCACAATTTCAAAGATCTTCTTCTCTGAAACCGCTTGGCCGATCTAGTTGAAATTTTATGTGGAGCCTCCTTGGGTAGTGGCATTTCAAGTTTGATCGCGAAATCCAGGTCACATCACCAAGATGGCCGCCACGCCCATATATGGTAAAAACCCTTCAAAAATCTTCTTCTCCAGAACCGGTGGGCCGATTTCCTCGAAACTTGGAATGTAGCATCGGAAACTTCAGCCCATCATAATTTGATAAAATGATGACCCTTGGATGACCTTGAACTATTTTACGGCAAGGTCAAATTTGGAAACATAGGCTTTTACATGGGAAAAAGTGAAAACTATGGATTTTTTGAAAACTATTGCAGCCTGAGGCCTGAAAAGTGGTAGATGCAAACAACTAATGGAGTAGATGAAGGTATGTGATTAATTTAGGTCAAGGTCATCTCTTGACCTTGGCCAGTCTGTCGTCCATACACACTTTTCAAAGATCTTCTGCTCTGAAACTGCTTGGCAAATCAAAGTGAAATTTTATGTGGAGCATCCATGTGTAAGGGAGACAAAAGTTTGATTGCAAAATCCAGGTCACATGACCAAGATGGCCGCCACGCCCATATATGGTAAAAACCACTCAAAAATCGTCTTCTTCAGAACCGGCTGGCCGATTTTCATGGAACTTGGTATGTAGCATTTGAAACTCCAGCCCATCATAGTTTGATCAAATGATGACCATAGGATGACCTTGACCTATTTTACGACATTGTCAGGCTTTTACATGGGAAAAAGTGAAAGCTATGGATTTTTTGAAAACTATTGCTGCCTGAGGCCTGAAAAGTGGTAGATGCAAACAACCAATGGAGTAGATGAAGGTATGTGATTAATTTAGGTCAAGGTCATCTCTTGACCTTGGCCTGTCTTTCGTCCATACACACTTTTCAAAGATCTTCTTCTCTGAAACTGCTTGGCCAATTAAAGTGAAATTTTATGTGGAGCATCCATGGGTAAGGGAGACAAAACTTTAATCGCGAAATCCAGATCACATGACCAAGATGGCCACCATGCCCATATATGGTAAAAACCACTCAAAAATCTTCTTCTCCAGAACCGGCAGGCCGATTTTCATGAAACTTGGTATGTAGCATTTGGGACTCCAATCTATCATAGTTTGATCAAATGATGACCCTAGGATGACCTTGACCTATTATAGGGCAATTTCAATGTTGGAAACATAGGCTTTTACATGGGAAAAGTGAAAACCATACTGTGTACATCCTCTTATCTCAAAAACCGCACTTTACCCCCATTTTCCTATGTTTTGGGGGTAAAGTGCGGTGTCCACTTATGCTGTAATACCTGCTGTGATTATATACAGCTTATCAGTGTTGAGCTGCATCTCCTGGGTAATTATGCAAGGAATGGTCAGATTTACTGTAATCTGATACCTAGAATTCCAGGTATTTTACAGTACAAACCAAACCAAAAAATAAACTATAGTTAATTTTTCATCAAAATACAATTTAATCAAAATAATTGAAATAATTATAAAAAGTTAAGCGACATTACATTTTCAATGGTCTAAATCGGTTCTGTATTAAGGATTTTGTATGGTCATTTGTACATGCTGATCAGAGCAGATGTCCCTTACCTGGAATTTCTTATCAGAGGCTGCTGAACTGAAATTATCCCTGCTAATTGGTTTTACTGCCTTTTGCACCATGGGTGTCTAATGACCAAAGTGGATTTTTGGAGTTAAGAGAATGTACACACTATGCTATGGATTTTTTGAAAACTGTTGCAGCCTGAGACCTGCAAACAACTAATGGAGTAGATAAAGGTATGTGATTAATTTAGGTCAAGGTCATCTCTTGACCTTGGCCAGTCTGTCGTCCATACACATTTTTAGCTCAGCTGAGCCGAAGGCTCACAGGTGAGCTTATAGTATACCCATGCTCCGGCGCCGGTCCGTCCGTCATCCGTCCGTCGTCCACAATTTCAAAGATCTTCTTCTCTGAAACCGCTTGGCCAATCTAGTTGAAATTTTATGTGGAGCCTCCTTGGGTAGTGGCATTTCAAGTTTGATCGTGAAATCCAGGTCACGTGACCAAGATGGCCGCCACGTTCATATATGGTAAAAACCACTCAAAAATCGTCTTCTTCAGAACCGGCTGGCCGATTTTCATGGAACTTGGTATGTAGCATTTGGGACTCCAGTCTATCATAGTTTGATCAAATGATGACCCTAGGATGACCTTGACCTATTATAGGGCAATTTCAATTTTGGAAACATAGGCTTTTACATGGGAAAAGTGAAAACTATGGAATTATGAAAACTATGGAACTGTTGCAGCCTGAGACCTGCAAACAACTAATGGAGTAGATAAAGGTATGTGATTAATTTAGGTCAAGGTCATCTCTTGACCTTGGCCAGTCTGTCGTCCATACACATTTTTAGCTCACCTGAGCCGAAGGCTCACAGGTGAGCTTATAGTATACCCATGCTCCGGCGTCCGTCGTCCGTCCGTCGTCCACAATTTCAAAGATCTTCTTCTCTGAAACCGCTTGGCCGATCTAGTTGAAATTTTATTGGAGCCTCCTTGGGTAGTGGCATTTCAAGTTTGATCGCGAAATCCAGGTCACATGACCAAGATGGCCGCCACGCCCATATATGGTAAAAACCCTTCAAAAATCTTCTTCTCC
Source organism: Rugalucina vietnamica (assembly GCA_964017185.1). Classification (NCBI taxonomy): domain Eukaryota; kingdom Metazoa; phylum Mollusca; class Bivalvia; order Lucinida; family Lucinidae; genus Rugalucina; species Rugalucina vietnamica. The sequence goes on from OZ024869.1 coordinate 5,738,981, forward strand.
AGAACCGGTGGGCCGATTTCCACGAAACTTGGTATGTAGCATCGGGGATTTCAGCCTATCATACTTTGATAAAATGATGACCCTTGGATGGCCTTTACCTATTTTATGACAAGGTCAATTTTGGAAACATAGGCTTTTACATGGGAAAAAGTGAAAACTATGGATTTTTTTGAAAACTATTGCAGCCTGATGCCTGAAAAGTGGTAGATGCAAACAACTAATGGAGTATGTGATTAATGTAGGTCAAGGTCATCTCTTGACCTTGGCCAGTCTGTCGTCCATACACACTTTTCAAAGATCTTCTTCTCTGAAACTGCTGGGCCAATCAAAGTGAAATTTTATGTGGAGCATCCATGGGTAGGGGAGACAAAAGTTTGATCGCGAAATCCAGGTCACATGACCAAGATGGCCGCCACGCCCATATATGGTAAAAACCACTCAAAAATCTTCTTCTCCAGAACCGGCAGGCCGATTTTCACGAAACTTGTTATGTAGCATTTGGGACTCCAGCCCATCATAGTTTGATCAAATGATGACCCTAGGATGACCTTGACCTATTTTACGGCAATTTCAATTTTGGAAACATAGGCTTTTACATGGGAAAAGTGAAAACTATGGATATTTTGGAAACTGTTGCAGCCTGAGACCTAAAAAGTGGTAGATGCAAACAAGTAATGGAGTAGATGAAGGTATGTGATAAATTTAGGTCAAGGTCATCTCTTGACTTTGGCCAGTCTGTTGTCCATACACACTTTTCAAAGATCTTCTTCTGTGAAACTGCTTGGCCAATCAAAGTGAAATTTTATGTGGAGCATCCATGGTTAGGGGGATCAAAAGTTTGATCGCGAAATTCCGGTCACATGACCAAGATGGCCACCATGCCCAACTGTGGTAAAAACCACTCAAAAATCTTCTTCTCCAGAGCTGGCTGGCTGATTTAGGCAAAACTTGGTATGAAGCATTTGGGACTCCAGCCCATCATACTTTGTTGAAATGATGAACATAGGATGACCTTGACCTATTTTACGGCAAGGTCAATTTTGGAAACATAGGTTTTTACATGGGAAAAGGCGAAAACAATGGATATTTTGGAAACTGTTGCAGCCTGACACCTGGAAGTTGCTAGATGCAGACAACTAATGGAGTCAATGAAGGTAAGTTATTAATGAAGGCCAAGGTCATTTCTTGACCTTGACCCAAGGTCATTTAAATATCAAAATTAAAATTATGGTTTTCTCAGAAATCACTTGGTTTGGAAACTATTGCAGCCTGATCATGAGACCCGAAACTTTGCAGATGCAGACAACTTATGAAGTCAATAAAGGTGTTAAGGTGTGTGAGTATTCAAGGTCAAGGTCATTTCATGATGACTTAATACTCCAAGATCAGGCTTCAGGTGAGCGTTCTCAGGACCAATGGTCCTCTGGTTCAAAGATCTTCTTCTCTGAAACTGCTTGGCCAATCAAAGTGAAATTTTATGTGGCGCGTCCATGGGTAGGGGGAACGAAATCGTGATCGCGAAATTCGGGTCACATGACCAAGATGGCTGCCATGCCCAACTGTGGTAAAAACCACTCAAAAATCTTCTTCTCCAGAACCGGCTGGCCGATTTACGCGAAACATGGTATGTAGCATTTGGGACTCCAGCCCATCATAGTTTGTTGAAATGATGACCCTAGGATGACCTTGACCTATTTTACGGCAAGGTCAATTTTGGAAACATAGGCTTTTACATGGGAAAAGGTGAAAACAATGGATATTTTGGAAACTGTTGCAGCCTGACACCTGAAAGTTGCTAGATGCAGACAACTGATAGAGTCATTGAAGGTAAGTAATTAATGAAGGCCAAGGTCATTTGTTGACCTTGACCCAAGGTCATTTAAATATCAAAATTAAAATTATGGTTTTCTCAGAAATCTCTGGGATTGGAAACTATTGCAGCCTGAGACCTGAAACTTTGCAGATGCAGACAACTTGTGAAGTCAATAAAGGTGTGTGAGTATTCAAGGTCAAGGTCATTTCATGATGACTTAATACTCCAAGATCAGGCTTCAGGTGAGCGTTCTCAGGACCAATGGTCCTCTGGTTTTATGTATTACATTCAAGTTGTAACTGATTTTTTTATCAATTGATCTAATTCCACAATTAAATTATGTATAAACTGTTGATTTTAATCTCTAGACCTATTTCAGGCATGGATCCAGTGCTCTGGTTTCATGGAAGGAAACCCACGCATAATGGGTACCTTTGGTCCTGATGAAATTTCTCACTAGTCGCTTAGATGTACACCACTTAAGAAGTTATGATGTTTGTTCTATTAATATGGTGGAAGGAGGCACAATACAGAAAGTGACAGTAGTATACACTTCCGCCGTAATGTTAATTCTCACATTTACTTTGTTGCACAATTCCGTTCTTCTGCCTTTATACAATTGTCTCTTATCGGCAAGTGTTTAAAAGTTACCCAGTCACCTTTTACATGTATGGATAAGTATTTACTGTATTATTCTAGAGAGTGGAATTACTACAAAATCAAACAAAAGTGAAGTACAATTTGAATGGGGCTGCAGGTTTGACAGTGAATATCACACTACATCCTTCCGGAAACAGAAGTATCACGGTACTCAGCGTGAAGGTTGAGATATGTCCTATACCAGCTGAAACAGGTAATTTACGTAAACTTGCCCATGCATTTCAGCTGTTAAAAAAAAATAAAATCTGATTGCAAAAATTTGATAGTTTTAATATTTGTGCTCAAAACACGTTAGACCCGCCTCACCCGCCTCACCGAGGAGTTCGAACAAGTATCCACAATCTATGTTTTGGAACAAATACGAAAAAAATGTACACTGCTTCACACCTCAGTTTTTCTGTATAAAATTGGGGTTCAAAGCGGTCTACTTTTTCATGGACATGTTTTCCTGATGAGGGTCGGAAAAGTGAAAGTGAGAGGAGAGAGGCATTGTGGTAGATGACAGGACTCTGGAGCAAGAGTTCATGGATTGGATACCTACCTCCGTGGTGTACTGGTCTTGATCAGGCACTTTAAACTCCCTATAATATGAGCCGCCTCATGAGAAAACCAACAATCTGCATATGCAAAAACAAAGACGCAGATAAGCTTCGCTTCGCGGAAACAGGGAAGCTGATCAGCGCCCTTGTTTTCGCTACATGGATAGTACAATCCCTCTACTTCCTAAATACAAAATGATGCTTCTAGCTCTTTTCTGTTACTGCACAGACCGGTTTGTATCAGACCTGTTCGGAAACCACATTGTTGGTTTTCTCACGAGACGGCTCATATTAGACAATATGGCTCTGTCCCAACATGCTGAAATTTATTGACTGCCATGTTAAGCTGTTAATACTTCACTGCGAGAGTGAATTTTAATGTTTCATTTTGCTCCTTCCTATGTCTGGCTTACTGCAGTTTTCAAACTTTCTTCAGAAAAATAACATCAGATTCTATTGTCCCTACATATTAAATTAAGTCACAAAAAGCAAAATTAAAATGAGATACATTGTAAAGTGTTTAAAACAACAGAAGCTTCCTAGAATGCTTTGAGAATCATTTACCACAACATCACAATATTTGAATGAAAACAAAGAAATAAGCTAAAGCTTCGAGTCTAAAGTGAGTTCAATTGTTCTATTCCAGAACATTGTCCCAACCCAACCACAGACATGCAAGTTCCTCATCTGAAAATCGAGAACGAAGGCGAAGAAACTCCCACGTCACCATGGCAATTTGTCACCGGATCACAGAATAACTACACTCTTCCCGAAAACAAAACAAGCGAGAAACTTACGGCCTACATTTACTGTACAAATGAGCCAAAAATCGAAGAGCTTTCATTTTATGGCATGAATGTTGGCAATGTCACACTGAAAATATATGACCAAAATGGATCCCAGATTGTTGTCATGGAGAATCCGGTGTGTACAATTTGACATTGTTTCCTAAATAGGCATTATGTAATATGTGTAGTCAAATGAGCCACCACACCGCAAAACCAGCAGTCTTCATGTGCGAAACCAAAGGTGCAGATCAGCTGTGCGGTAACTGCACAGCTGATCAGCACCTTTGTTTTCCTACATAGATAATACAAATGCACTTCTACTTAAATCCAAAATTTCAAGTTTCTAGCCTGCTTCTGTGAGTGTATGCCGGTTTGTGTCAGACCTGGTGGGAAACGCCACATTATTTTTTTTTTTAATGTATACTGAGTCAATCAATTTCTGACCATTACCCCAGGAGCTGTGGAATTGTGACTTGCTCAAGGTCAAAACGAACGGCGACCCGGCTGAGAATCGAACCCGGGACCTCTGGGACCGGAGTCAGACTCTCTACCCCTGCGCCATTCCGCTCCATGTGAAGGCACAAATAATATTGGTATTCTTCAAAACCTGAAATATCCTAATAGCTTATAGGGGCCATACATTTACTTTTTTCATGCATTTACATTTGCTTAGGTCATGAAAGATGTTTGAACCTGTGGCAGCTTTTTTGAGGGTTTAATGTGTTTCATGGGAACTTGGTAAATGCTAATAGAGCATGCATTAAAATGACCACTATTATCTCTTTGAAAATAAATTAGTGAGAGGATCATGGAAAAAATAAAATAATCCAAAACAAACATGACTTTTTGAGCCATTTTTGTTACTGAAATTACAGTCATGGTTTTAGCATGACTTTTTCCTACACATACACAATGGATGAAAACATTGTGCCAAATGCTCATAACTCAAGCAATTTTATGAGTTCTGTTTAGCCTTAAGACTACATTAATTTGATATAATGTGTGCTGAATGGTTTATATTCCGTGATTGCAAAAAAGCATTTTGGCCAAAAGTTGAGTTGGTGGGTTTTGACTCCTGACCAACTATATGATTTAAAAGTATGACAAACTTAGTTGATGCACTGTCTGTTGGGGTTTCAGACAATTTCAGTGTTGGCAATCCATTTTGTGTTAAAACAAGAGTAAATGTATAGCTATCAGCTATATAGCAAAATTAGTCTTAAGTTAACATTTGGGGCCAGCAGTAATCCATTTTATATTCCCAAAAGTGATACATGTATAAAGAGGTTGAGGAGCACATTTTGGTCTTTTGTGAAAGATGCATATAGAGACGTTCATTTTACACAAGTTTCATCTTTGTATTCATCCTGCTAGAGCCGACTGCCGATAGATGGGTGGACCTATATCTGGTTTGATGAACTGGGAGAGCAAGACGGGGACAAGGTTGAAATCATCATCCAGAAAGAAGATCCTGACGCACCCACAGTCACGAAGGGGCTTAATATTGTTGCCTGTTACGAACCCGAAGGTGAGGCTAATTAGTTAAATAATGAGCCGCAACTCGAGAAAACGGGTCTTCTGGGTTTCCAACCAGATCCGAGACAAACCAGCATGTACAGCTACAGAAGATGGCTAGAAGCTGAAAATTTTGGATTTAGAAAGAATAGGAATTGTACTATCAGTGTAGCGAATACAAAGGCGCTGATCAGCCGTGCAGTTACTATTATTATATAGGTCCAAGCATCAGCGCCTTTGTTTTCGCATAGGCAAAAATCTGGTTTTCCAAAAATCTAGTTTTCTCATGACGCAGCTCAAATGATGTGAGCTGAACTGAAAGTGTATTAATAATCATATTATTAATACTGTATTACCTGTATGTTTTCGAACATCATCCATTTTCTCCATAATAACCATCTTACGGCCTCTTTAACTTTGGGACATATAAAAAAATTGAGGAAAATAGCATTTTGACCCCTAAAGCTGCAATAAGAAGGTATAACCCTTAATTTTAACCTACTGTAAAAATTCTGTTTAACGCCCACACTCTAATCAACACACATATCCCTATTTGGGTGCCATAAATGGCTTTTTTATCTGTTTTAGAATTTCAGGAACATCAAATAAATGCCCACTTTAAAATTGTTGGGAAAAAATCCTATATTTGAAGCAGTAAATTTCTAATTTTGCTGCTGTATCACATAACACACAGATCTATTTTACTCTTGTTGTCCAAATTATTATTTTTTTTTTTCTTTTTTTTTTTAATTCAGTTTTACGTCCCTTTCAAGATTATTTCAGCTCATATGAGACGGGCCAATCAGTAGGTGGGCGAAAACGGGAGAACCCCGAGAAAAAACACCTGGCACACCTGCAAGCAGAACTTGGCTTGTCTCACATGTGGCCAGAGCGGGGCTCGAACCCGCACCAGACACAGCGGTGAGATGATTGAGTGATTAAGAAACAGCGCTCTTAACTGCTCGGCCACGGGGGCCGCTCCCAAATTAATGGTAATGCATGGGATACTGAAACACCTACTTGGAACAAAAGTCGTGTCTGGCAGATCAAGATCAAACAATAATTTCAGTTGCTATATATGAATTCTTGAATGGCCCTACAGTGTACCCTCCAATAAATGTCCAATCCCTTCTATTGTTAAAGTACTGTTTTGAATAAATGCCAGGGTGTTAAATAGAATTTAAACGGTATTTCAAATGACGGAAACCCTGTAAGATGTTTTTATTATTTTCAGTGATGTGTGCGAAAGAGTTTGTTGTTGATGCAATCAATATTCTAACAAATCACACATTAAACGAACAAGGCACTTTCGAAGAATACATGGATAACCCTCATACTCAGCCACTAGACCTACAACTATACAACAACGGGGAACCGGTCACGGTGGATGTGTTTCTGACAGAGCCGGGCATGCCATCAGTTCGTTTCTACAATGTCAAGATATCAGTAACAGAGGCAGAACATGTGACACTTTCACTGATGTTCAATAATGGCTCAGTGGCTGCAACAAGAAAGGTAATTTGAAATGATGAAACGTACATTTCCATAACTGCAAGGAAGACAAGAAATGGTAACAGTTTAAAATATGATAGATTCTTTCACATTATAACAACAGAGTTACTGTTTTGTATCATATTATAAATGTTTTAGCAAAATGTGTACATGTACTATAACATCTAAGGCTGTTTTTAAAAAAAATCACTAAAATGTTATGTTACAAATATCTTTTGACATGTACCGGATTAAGCCGTGATGTGAGAAAACGGGGATTCGGGATTTCCGAACAGGTCCGAAACAAATCGGACTGTAGAGTTATAGAAGAAAGCTAAATGCATGAAAGGATCTCTATGGATAAGATGAGAAAAAGTCCCTCAAAACCTAAAACCGTGGGGTCAATTTTTAAAACGTAATTTAAGCACACTTAGACTGCTAATGTACAAAAAATCAAGAGTTATCTCTACCTTTTTGGATTTGGGAACGCTGCCAAATCCATTATTTAAACCCAATAATTCGGTTTAAAATTTTGCTTAAATTACATATTTAAAAAATTCACCCTTGTTTTTCAGGCTTTTAGGCTGGTTGGTTGATTGGGTTTTAACATCCCACCAACAGTGGAGGTCATATGGAGACAGGACCTTGGTTTATAGTCCCATCCGACGGACTGGAGAAGCCCAGGATCGAACCTGCGACCCCTGGTTTACAAAGCGAGTGACATAACCACTGCACCAGGGAGGCTTCTTTAGGCTTTTAGGGACTTTCCTTATCTTGTCAGTACAGATCCTTTCAGATTTAAGAAGAAGAGGGATTGTAGTATCCATTTAGCAAAACCAAAGGCGCTGATCAACTATGCAGTCACTGAGGAGGTTCTAACGAGTACCCACAATCTATGTTTTAGAACAAACAAAACAAGAAAAATGTACACTCCTGCATATCCCAGTTTTGCTTTATAAAAATGGGTTTAAGGGGGTATAGTTTTCATGGACATGTTATCCTGATGTTCTCATTACCTTACAGAACTACATTGACCCTCAACAACATACAATGTTTGACAGTTTTTATGGAGAACTCGGTGATTTTGTAAGAGCAATTATAGTACCCAGGAATGGGACGAACATAACGGCCCATACTTTCAACAATTTAAAGGCAATTATAGTTGACGCCTGTACAGTAAAACCACCAGGTATGTGTTAAATGAGCCTGTGCATGAGAAAACCAACAATTTGGGTTTCCGACCAGGTCTGACACAAACCAGCCTGTACAGTCACAGAAGCAGGCTAGAAGCTTGAATTTTCGGATTTAAGAAGAAAAAGGATTGTACTATCCATGCAGCGAAAACAAAGGTGCTGATCAGCTTCGTCATGTCGGGCAATGCTTAATGTGTACTACACGCTGAGTTAATATGTTTTCGTCAGGACACAGTGGAGTTGGACTCAAGAGTGAGAAAACATTGAGTACATCTTCATTGATTGTTTCTGTGTTTCATGTAAAAGTTTCCAAACTTTGCTCATGAATTGCTATCTGTTTTATATGTACCAATATTAAACTTGGCTCGACTCTTAATATCTCAGTACATTGTATTTTGTTACTATATAAAATACATCTTCAGATTACTGCCAATTGCGGACACGATTTGAGAGTGTGACCGTGGATGACTGTACATCCACTGATATTGTTAATTACACCTACTGTCAAGGGAGTTGTATGCCGAGTAGCTATGAGCCAGTGTTTGTCCTCAGTGAGTCGGTTCAGGATGAGACGTTACTCTCGGAGAAAAACTGTAAATGCTGTACAGGTGAGTTGTGAAGTTTTGTCCTGGGTTTGTAAATGCTGCACAGACGAATTTTGAAGCTCTGCTGTACAAGTGATTTGTGAAGCTATACTGTATACATGAGTTGTTGTGCTCTACCCTTGGATTGAAGAAGCTAATGAGTTGTGAAGCTTATACAGGCCTCCTAGCAAAACCTATAAAACCTGTAAAAACCTATAATTTTATTTTCAAATTAGTAAAAACCTATATAACCTTTATTTTGCCCCAAAAATGACTAAAAACCTATAAATAACCTATATTTTTTCTAGAAAAACCTATAATTTTTGCAGAAAAGCAAGATGAATCATTTTAAGACCAGTGTTTGTTTTCTGGTGCTTGTATATGTTTTGAAGAAGATGCATTCTTTGAACAGCTGTTCATGATTTTGTTTTTCTTTTGAGTTTTGCAGTCTATCCTGCTGACAGGTATATTCATTTTATTTTGGTTGCAATATCAATTCACAATAATGAAGCTCCAGGATTTGGAAGAAAGCAGCTTTCTTTCAAAATCTGCTCAAGTAATATCTATTAAAGACTTTAGGCTTATTAAGCAGAAAATTTTAATTCATATAAAAATGGGTTATCGTTATTAAACGGTAAGGGGACACACAGGCTTACATTTCTTTCAGACCAAGGTGGCGATACACATACAGCTTCACAATATTTCATATAATTAGAAATATATGCAGATAATGAGTTTGTCATTTACATGTTTTCTGAACTTGAAAAAAGCAGGGTTTATTTTTAGCTCACCTGAGCCGTTAGGCTCACAAGGTGAGCTTATAGGATGGCCATGATCCGGCGTCCGTCCGTCGTCCGTCCGTCGTCCGTCCACAATTTCAAAGATCTTCTCCTCTGAAACCACTTGGCCAATCAAAGCCAAATTTTATATGAAGCATCTATAGGAAGGGGGAACCAATGTGTATATAAGAAATCCAGGTCACATGACCAAGATGGCCGCCATGCCCATATATGGTAAAAACCCTTCAAAAATCTTCTTCTCCAGAACCGGTGGACCGATTTCAACGAAACTTGGCATGAGGCATTGATGGCTCAAGCACTTCAATGTATATATAAATCATGGCCCTGTGATGACCTTGACCTATTTTACAGCAAGGTCAACATAGGTCGTCAATGCATTTGAATGGGGAAAACTTTTAAAATGTCATTTTAAGTAAAAGTCTTGCAGGAAATGGGCAGTAGGACTGAATATTAATGATTCTGAAAAAAATTGCACCCCAGGGGCTCATATGCCCCCACCCCGGGGCAATATACATGTATATTATCATAATATTCAAACATCATCTCCTCTGAAACCGCTTGGCCAATTAAAGCCAAATTTTATGTGAAGCATCAATAGGAAGGGGTTACCAACGTATATATAAATAATCAAGGTCACATAACCAAGATGGCCGCCATGCCCATATATGGTAAAAACCCTTCCAAAATCTTCTTCTCCGGAACCGGTACACTGATGTCAAAGAAACTTGGCATGGAGCATTGATGGCTCAAGCACTACAATGTGTATATAAATCATGACCCTGTGATGACCTTGACCTTTTTTATGGCAAGGTCAACATAGGTCGCCTATGCATTTGAATGGGGAAAACTTTTAAAAAGTAATTTGAGGTGAAAATCTTGCAGGAATGGGTAGTTTGACTGAATATTAATGATTCTGAAGAAAAAAATGGACCCATGGGGCTCATATGCCCCTACCCCGCGGCAATATACATGTATATTACCAAAATATTCAAACATCTTCTTCTCTGAAACCACTTGGCCAATCAAAGCCAAATTTTATGTGAAGCATTTATAGAATGAGGGAACCAATGTGTATATAAATGATCCAGGTCACATGACCAAGATGGCCGCCATGCCCATATATGGTAAAAACCCTTCCAAAATCTTCTTCTCTGGAACCGGTGGACCGATTTCAACAAAACTTGGCATGAAACATCAATGGCTTAAGGACCACAATGTATATATAAATCATGACCCTGTGATGACCTTGACCTATTTTACGACAAGGTCAACATAGGTTGCCTATGCCTTTGAATGGGGATAACTGTTATTTGTCGGTTGAAGGGAAAGACTTGCAGGCAATTGGCAAATGGACAGGATATTGATTATTATGAAGAAAAATAATGGACACCAGGGAATCATCTGCCCCTTTACTGGGGCTTTTTTCCATAATATGCAAACATGTTTATTGGTATATACGTACAACAGATCTCAGGTGAGCGTTTACAGGACCATTGGTCCTCTGGTGTAAAATCATCTTTCTCTCTGGAATGCCCTCCGAAAGCTTGAAATCTATTTCATTTTCACAAAATTTTCCTCGAAAGGCTCTCTTGTTCAAAGGTTTCCAAGTAGTAAATTTGTGCTCTTTCCCCAGATATTAAAGCCCAATGTTTCATGAAATCTGACTGTTTTACTTTTATAAAATGTCTCTAAAACGAACTAAAAATACACCATCTTTGCAAAATTGTCTCTCTCGCTTCGCTTGCTCATTCAAAGAAAGCCAAGGGGACAAATCTGTACTCTTTATACACAAATTATATTCGTTTTCTGTGAAAATTATCAGATTTTGTTATGTAAAATTCTCTCTAGAAATAAACTGATAGCATGAGAACTTTTTCATTCCTCACAAAATTTCCCTCATGTGTGGGCTTTCTCGTTCTTTTGTATAGTAACTCTTGAGCACCGGCCTGATTAGCTGCTAAAATTATGACGGAAGTGAGAAAAAAGACCTTAAAATAGCCTTTATTTTTGGTGAAAAACCTATAAAAGAACCTATATTTTGGTTGAAAGGAACCTGTATAAAAACCTATATTTTTCAAGTGGGCTACTAGGAGGTCTGCTTATACCTTGGCTTGTAAATGCTGTACAAGTGAGTTGTGAAGCTTTATACCTTGGACTGTAAATGCTCCAGATTGAAACTTTACAATTCTTCCAAACGGACCCAACTATTACTATAAGATGTTTTGGGGGCTCCAAGGTACTCTTGCCATTTCATTTTGAGAGTCCCTGACATGGTTTTGGGAGTCTGAGACTCCCATTATGGAGTCAGAGAAAACCCTGGTATCGTATCAGACCTCAGATTTTTTGATGATGAGCCTTATTGCTTATGAGAAAACCAACAATGTGGTTTCCAACCAGGTCCGACACAAACTGGCATGTACGGTCACAGAAGCAGGCTAGAAGCTTGACATTTTGGATTTAGAAAGTAGAGACATTGTACTATCTGTGGGGTGAAAACAAAAGCGCTGATCTGCGTCTTTGCTTTCACATAGGCAAAGATCCCTTTTTCTCATGACGCAGCTCATGTGTTATTACAGGTAACCCCAGGCCGGAGAAGACACCAGTACCAATGACATGTACAGGTGGGGTAGAGAAAATATATTATGTCCAAGAATACACCAGTTGTGAGTGTGACATATGTCCTATCAGGCCAGGAACTGTTCCTAGTACAATTTCCTCGTCAACTAGCGCACCAACAACTCAACCAGCGACAACTCATGCACCAGCTTTGGTGAATGTAAATATTACAACAATTTGATTAAGACATGGGCTCCCACCCATTAGGGCCTGAGGCTAAGTGCCTCCAGACACTGATTACTGGTTCGCTGCTCAGGTTTGAGCTTGCCAAGGAAGAGTGGTTGAAGTCAGACCACCCACTCAAAATGGGGATCATAAATATAACCACCCAAGCAAACTGATTAGGCTTATATGTAGGGATGGATTGACGGAACCACTTTGCCTGGGCAGGCTCAGATTTGAGCGGTTAACCAGTGATCAGATGGTCGGTCAATAGTTGAGAAGCTTTGCCTGTAGGCACAAGCAGCCCATCTATTTCTCCTAGGCCCCACTGAGTTTTTGAGCCTTAATAGTGGTGACTTTTTTTATATATTTGTTTACTATAAAATAAAGCCAAATGATCTAAATTGCTCTCAATCAGCCATTTAGTTGAATCCAAACAATGACCCCACTCCACTCCAAGACCCCATTTAAATTTGAAGACTCTGACCCTTTAGATTGTATACTTAGATTACCCAGTGCCATTCTTGAAATACATTACGAAAATGCCCATGATAATGATATTTTCAATGTCTATGCTCAAAACATTGATTGTTGGTACAAGTTACAACCACCTCACCGAGGCAGTTCTAATGATTACCCACAATCTATGTTTTGGATCAGAAGGAAGTAGATATACCCCTGTTTCGAGCAAAAATAAGAACTAGAGGACCATTGGTCCTGTAGCTCACCTGAGAGATTATCACATTGTAAGCTCATGAGATTTAAATTAATTGAGAATTGACCAATGAAAGTCTATGCATGGACACTATTGACCCCCGGGGCATGGCCAAATTTGACCCAGGGGCATGACTGGCACAATTTATAATGGGGACTACCAAACATTGCTACATACAAAATATAGAAGCTCTGGGCCTTTTGGTTTCAGAGAAGAAGTTTTTTTAGTTTTTCCCATTGTAAGTCTATGGAGACTATCTACCCCCGGGGCGTGGCCAAATTTGACCCCAGGGGCATGGTTGGCACAATTTATGTAGAGGACCATTAGCCATTGCCACATACAAAATATCAAAGCTGTGTGCCCTGTGGTTTCAGAGAAGAAGATTTTTGAATTTTTTTCCCATAGTAAGTCTATGGAGACTATCAACCTCCGGGACCTGGCCATATTTGACCCCAGGGGCATGAATGGCACAATTTATGTAGAGGACCATTAGCCATTGCTACATACCAAATATCAAAGCTGTGGGCCTAGTGGTTTCAGAGAAGATTTTTTTAGTTTTTCCTATTGTAGGTCTATGGAGACTATCGTCCCCCGGGGCGTGGCCAAATTTGACCCCGGGGACATGATTGGCACAATTTATGTAGAGGACCATTAGCCATTGCCACATACAAAATATCAAAGCTGTGGGCCCTGTGGTTTCAGAGAAGAAGATTTTTGAATTTTTTTCCCATAGTAAGTCTATGGAGACTATCAACCCCCGGGGCGTGGCCAAATTTGACCCCAGGGGCATGAATGGCACAATTTATGTAGAGGACCATTAGCCATTGCTACACACCAAATATCAAAGCTGTTGGCCTAGTGGTTTCAGAGGAGAAAATTTTTTTAGTTTTTTTTTTCTATTGTAGGTCTATGGAGACTATCGACCCCCGGGGCATGGCCAAATTTGACCCCAGGGGCATGATTGGCATAATTTATGTAGAGGACCATTAGCCATTGCCACCTACAAAATATCAAAGCTGTGGGCCCTGTGGTTTCAGAGAAGAAGATTTTTGAATTTTTTTCCCATAGTAAGTCTATGGAGACTATCAACCCGCGGGGCGTGGCCAAATTTGACCCCAGGGGCATGAATGGCACAATTTATGTAGAGGATCATTAGCCATTGCTACATACCAAATATCAAAGCTGTGGGCCTAGTGGTTTCAGAGAAGAAGATTTTTTTAGTTTTTCCAATTGTAAGTCTATGGAAACTATCCACCCCCGGGGCGTGGCCAAATTTGACTCCAGGGGCATGGCTGGCACAATTTATGTAGAGGACCATTAGCCATTGCCACATACCAAATATCAAAGCTGTGGGCCCTGTGGTTTCAGAGAAGAAGATTTTTGAATTTTTTTCCAATAGTAAGTCTATGGAGACTATCGACCCCCGGGGCGTGGCCAAATTTGACCCCAGGGGCATGAATGGCACAATTTATGTAGATGACCATTAGCCATTGCTACATACCAAATATCATAGCTGTGGGCCTAGTGGTTTCAGAGAAGAAGATTCTTTTATTTTTTCCCATTGTAAGTCTATGGGACCTATCTGTTGCCATGGAAACCACAATTTTGATATAATCTGCTCCAAAACCTAATGCCATCAATCCCCCAACCCAATTATGGTTCACATTAAATTTGATCAAGATCGGCCTACTAGCTTCAGAAATATTCTTCTTTGAAATTGTGGACGGACGGACGGACGGACGACGACGGACGACGGATGCCTGCCTATCCTATAAGCTCACCTGTGAGCCTTCGGCTCAGGTAAGCTAAAAAATATCAAAATTTTTCAGCTGAAAATTTTCAATTTTTAAAGCTAAAAAATATCTGTTTATTGCATGGACAAGTTTTTGTAATGATAAAGGGGACACCAGGCTTATACAAGAGTGTAATGATCCACAACTGCTCATTAATTGGATTTTTCTTTTTTCTTCTTCTGTTTTTCAGGAAGTGAGCTTCTAATGAACAGCTGTGACAAAGATGCCATTATAAACAAATGCCTGTATAATATACAGATTTTTTCCTCAGTTGATTTTTTTTTTTTTTCTTAATTTTGCTCAAAGTTAGGCGGTTCTAATGAGTACCCACAATCTAAGTTTTGGATCAAAAATAAGAAAAATAGGTATATCCATGAACACCTCGGCTTTACTATGTAAAAGTGGGATATAAAGACATATGCATCACACGGACATGTTTGTGTGATGAAATAGAACAATCTGGTCAACATCTGTGTGAAATACTGTTATAGCAATGGAAATACTGTCATGGTTGAAAATTCAATTTAGAATTATTCACAGTTATGATGGATTCCAATCAACTCTAGAGATTGAAAATATGTTGTTACCTATTTGTTCTGTATATATACCCATTATTTATTGTCTACATGTGAGCCGCATCATGAGAAAACCATCATTTGCACATGCAAAAACAGTGGCGCAGATCAGCTTTGCAGTAACTGCAAAGCTGATCAGCGCCTTTGTTTTCACTACAGGGATAGTACAGTTCTTCTACTTTCTAAATCCAAAATTTCCAGCCTCTAGCCATCTTCTGTTTTTGTACAGCTCGGCTTGTGTCAGACCTGTTTGGAAACCACATTGTTGGTTTTCTCATGACTCAGTTCATTTGTATTGCTTTCCTTTGACAGTGCCGCTTAACCTGTGATACATAGTGTATTTGCTATAGGAATGTCAGAGGTAAACCAGCATGGTCAAACAAATCACACTATACAATGAGCCGCCTCGTGGGAAAACCAACAATGTGGTTTCCGAACAGGTCCGACATAAATCAGGCTGTACAGTCACAGAAGAAGGCTGGAAGCTTGAAATCGGATTTAAAAAGAAGAGGAAGTGTACTGTCTGTGTAGTGAAAACAAAGGCGCTGATCAGCTTCGCCGTTACCGCAAAGCTGATCTGCGTCTTTGTTTTCGCATATGCAGACTGTTGTTTTCCCATGTGGCGGCTCAAATCACACTATACAATTTGTTGTTAGTTCAAAGTTGGTTGATAATGGTTCAAAACAAATAAACATCTACTTTTTTGCATTAAAGTGGACTTTGCTTGTTGTGAAACCTCCCAGCTACACAAAGGTACAAGTAGGCAATGATCAGGAAAAGAGGCAATAAGAAAGAAATTCCCACTCAAAAAACCGAGGTGGGAAAAAAACTAAATTGACAGATACTTATACTTAGAAAACATATCATAAGCCAAGTAAGCAGCTATTGTGTATACACAATAATGCTTATGATACGATGGTCTGAGGTTATAAAAAAATTTTCATGCCCAGCTCAGCTGAGACTGAAATTTATCCTGCTGATAAATGTTAAAATGCCAACAATTGTTGGCATTTTAACATTTATTAGCAGGATGAATTACAGGCTTTGGCAATCTGAATCTGAAATTTCAACCAATTTTGGTTATTTCAGTAATTATGAGCACTTCAAATTTCATGCTCAGCTGAGTTGAGCTTGAAAAAAGTTTTTTACCTTTGGGCCTGGTTAACCCAAGAAATTGTGTCCCCATCACAGCATGACTGAAAAATTTTAACAGGGACGTTAAACCACAATACAAAACTTTTAAAGTTGAGTGGTTCTTAACAGAATATATTTCTGCATATGTGTTGGTATACAAAAAGAATCCAACTGCAATTTATGTTTGTGTAAAATACTGTAAATTTGGAAATTTTCACGAGATTTTGTTTCGCAAATTTTCGATTTCTGAATTATTAGCGAGTTCTTGAATTCGAGAGCGAGTACTTGTGCAGTCAATAAAGCTTATAGTAATTCTCTCTTAGCGAGAACTTTATTTTCGCAAGGCAACAAATTCCCGAATAATAGCGAAAATTAAGTTGTCATGAAAATTTCATGATTTACAGTATCTGACCGTTAGATCTTGACAATTCCAAAGTGTATATTGATGCCTTTTGGATACAGGAACAAGCATTTATAATTCAACAATGATTTTGCATTGTGGATCATGTAATTGTACATTTTAGTATAGAAAAAAGCTGAATGCTTGAAATTTTGCCATCAAAATCAAGAGAGTTTGCCATCATGGAAACATCTCGTTATAAAAGCTTTCCCAGATTTGCCCCTAACATATACTATTAATAAACATGGTGAAAATCAGGGGTTGGTACTAAAGAATCAATTTGGGAGCCATGACATGGTCATGTTATATTGAAAACTGCACATTAGTGAGGTGCATTATAACGAAGTTGAACTGTAAACACAGATCAGACTAATCTGGTGATTGTCTTATATTCTAAGCAGTCTCATGAGAAAACCAACAATCTGCATATGCGAAAACAAAGACGCATATCAGCTTTATGGTAACCGCGAAGCTGATCAGAGCCTTTGTTTTCGCTACACGGATAGTACAAGTCCTCTTCTTTCTAAAACCAAAATTTGAAGCCTCTAGCCATCTTCTGTGCTTGTACAGGCAGGTTTGTATCAAACCTGTTCGGAAAACACATTGTTGGTTTTCCCACAAGGCGACTCATATTCTAAGCAGTCGTGAATATGGAAGGAAAACTACAAAAAAGTAATCAGTGTTCAGGAGTATGCACAGTCAGCCAAAATACCTTTAACTCTGGAGTGTATACAGTCAGCCAAAATACCTTTAACTCAAGAGTGTACACAGTCAGCCAAAATACCTTTAACTCAGGAGTGTACACAGCGAAAATACCTTTAACTCAAGAATGTACACAGTCAGCCAAAATACCTTTAACTCAGGAGTGTACACAGTCAGCGAAAATACCTTTAACTCAGGAGTGTACACAGCCAAAATACCTTTAACTCAGTAGTGTACACAGTCAGCCAAAATACCTTTAACTCAGGAGTATACACAGTCAGCGAAAATACCTTTAACACAGGAGTGTACACAGCCAAAATACCTTTAACTCAGGAGTGTACACAGTCAGCCAAATACCTTTTACTCAGGAGTGTACACAGTCCGCCAAAATACCTTTAACTCAGGAGTATACACAGTCAGCCAAACTACCTTTAACTCAGGAGTGTACACAGTCAGGGCCAAAATACCTTTAACTCAGGAGTGTACACAGTCAGGGCCAAAATACCTTTAACTCAGGAGTGTGCTTAGTCAGGGCCAAAATACCTTTAACTCTGGAGTGTACACAGTCAGGTCCAAAATACCTTTCACTCGGGAGTGTGTACAGTCAGGGCCAAAATACCTTTAACTCAGGAGTGTGCACAGTCAGGGCCAAAATACCTTAAACTCAGGAGTGTACACAGGGCCAAAATACCTTTAACTCAGGAGTGTGCACAGTCAGGACTCAGGAGTGTGCACAGTCA
Source organism: Rugalucina vietnamica (assembly GCA_964017185.1). Classification (NCBI taxonomy): domain Eukaryota; kingdom Metazoa; phylum Mollusca; class Bivalvia; order Lucinida; family Lucinidae; genus Rugalucina; species Rugalucina vietnamica. The sequence goes on from OZ024869.1 coordinate 5,757,201, forward strand.
GGGCCAAAATACCTTTAACTCAGGAGTGTGCACAGTCTGGGCCAAAATACAGTACAGTCAGCGTGATGTTTATATCCCTCACGCTTACGAACGTGGAATCGCGCATGTCACGTGACTTTTTTGCGTGGATTTAGCGTGGATTTTGCGTGAGTTTTGCGAGGAAGTAGCGTGAGTTTTGCGTGGAACTGCTTAAGTGTAGCGTGAAACGAAACGTGAAAAGGATTAAGAGAGTTGCGTGAGATATCTACAGTCCCACGCTCGCTCACGCTTTCCACGTTCGTTTCACGCTCAGGATAAAGGGACATGAATAAAGTGGTTCTTTTCACTTTTTATATATATGTTTACTGTATGTCTCTTGTCAACCAAAATAAAAGCAGTGATGTCATTTCCGCCGCTGAAATATTGCCGTGTACAGACATGTACATGTACTAATCAGTATCGTGTCTCACATTTCTGAAACAAAGAAGACACGCGCAAACGTAGTTTTTGTTGGTATTTTCTATACTTTCTTTTGTTTTCGTTTTTTTTAAACTTATTTTTCTTTTTTGTTTTTCCAAAGTTTCAAATCTCAAAGATATGCTTGCATTTTATCACTTATCACACAAACTGAACTGTGTGTTTGTTTGATTAGGATAATTTATAACTTTATGCACCAAATGAGAGTCAACTTGTTAATCTTAACTTAGAGGCTATGTCGCTTATTAAACCTGTGTACAATAATTGTGCCGATACAAGAACAAAGAAACCCTGATTTTGTTGACTTTGGTTAATGCTGAACATGTTAAAGGGAATCAGAATTCTCGCAGGGGCATTGTACCGACTCTTAAGATGAATTAAGATTAATTAATTGCATGTAAATTTAATTGTAACGTACATCGTAATTTATGATTAAGTGATACATGTACATGTAGCAAGGTGCTAGAACCGTATTACATGTAGGTCGAGCTTTAATTGACGTTGGGCATCTTAGAGAATACGTAAGACCCATTTATTTGAGAGATGTTCTGAAAAACAAAAAAACTGGGGTGCTCATCTTCTCTTATGGCAAAAGTATCAGATAAAAATGTTCTGCATCTAAAACCGCGGCAGTCAAAAATGCACGTCGCTGTCAAATAATATTTAAACGTGCAAATTTTGTCATCACTTAAAGCCAGATGTACGTAATTGACCTCACGGTAGAAATATTTTATTTTTTGCATGTGAGTGTATTTTGATGTCCTACATACGAAAATGAAAAGAAATCGATACCGTTCCGCGCTTGTTTTCGAGATATCGGCCTTCAAAATCGTCAAATTTGAGAGCGAAAATACATTGACGTCAACGTAAAATGCGATTTTTAGACCCCCTTTTTGTTAATTTTCTTGATATATTTCAAAACATCCACGGTAGGATTTTTTAAAAAACTGATATGTATTAGAGAAATTCCTAAACTACATATAGATAACGAAAAAGTCCTTAGTTACCGGACTCGTTTTCCTCCTTTAGGCGTGCGATGAGAGGTGGTCGTTGCTGAATTCAGTACATTTTACGCGCGATTTTGCGCCAAAATTTCCGACACTGTTTAGTATTCAATTTTGCTAACTGTTGCGGAAATGTTGTTTTCTTCGGGATAACATGTCCACAGTCTATATTTTAAGCAAAAATAATAAATAATATCAAACTTTTTGCATTTCTGAAGTCCTCTGCATAATTGTATGGATATAGTTTCGTATTCCGAACGTAAATTGACGCTAGAAATGACGTTTTGAGCGAAAACTGACGTTACGAATGCGGCGTAAAAATGACGTTTCGACCCTTAGATACGCACGTTCCTTTGAGCGCCTTCAATTACGTACATCTGTCTTTAATCTACGATGATAATTGAATCAGCACTGAATAACGTATTGCTCAGACTGCAACTCGTCAAAACATGCGAATGTATTTACGTACAGGCGCTTTGTCGTACGTGTATGTATTTGTACAGGTTAACCGTCATCATACTAAGTTGCCGTCCTCGTACTAAGAATTATTAAATTATATATTATATTTAATTTGGTCACAAAACTTTAACAATTTTACCCTTTTGAACAAGACGAAACGATAATCCTTTTCTCGCATGTCTCTTAATCTTTTCCACGCTTCTTTTCCTTAATGAACGTGGAAAGCGTGAGCAAGCGTGGAACTGCTTATATCTCACGCAACTCACACGCTTCTTGCGAGGAATGAACGTGGACATAGCGTGGAACAAGCGTGGATTTTGCGAGGAATGAGCGAGGGTTTTGCGTGGGTTTTGCGTGGAACTTAATCCTTTTTTCTTTCGTGCGTGAGCGCGAAGGATATAAACATCACGCTGACTGTACTGTACCTTTAACTGAGGAGTGTGCACAGTCAGGGCCAAAATACCTTAAACTCAGGAGTGTACACATTCAGGGCCAAAATACCTTTAACTCAGGGGTGTACACAGTCAGGGCCAAAATACCTTTAACTCAGGAGTGTACACAGGGCCAAAATACCTTTAACTCAGTAGTGTGTACAGTCAGGGCCAAAATACTTTTAACTCAGGTGTGCACAGTCAGGGCCAAAATACCTTTAACTCAGAGTGTGCACAGTCAGGGCCAAGGTACTTTTAACTCAGGAGTGTACACAGTATGGGCCAAAATACCTTTAACTCAGGAGCGTGCACAGTCAGGGCCAGAATACCTTTAACTCAGTAGTGTGTACGGTCAGGGCCAGGAGTGTGCACAGACAGGACGTCGGAGTGTGCACAGTCAGGGCCAAAATACCTTAAACTCGGAGTGTGCACATTCAAGGCCAAAATACCTTTAACTCAGGGATGTGCACAGTCAGGGCCAAAATACCTTTAACTCAGGGTGTGCACATTCAAGGCCAAAATACCTTTAACTCAGGAATGTGTACAGTCAGGGCCAAAATACTTTAACTCAGGAGTGTGCACAGTCAGGGCCAAAATACCTTTAACTCAGAGTGTGCACATTCAAGGCCAAAATACCTTTAACTCAGAGTGTACACAGTCAGGGCCAAAATGCCTTTAACTCAGTAGTGTGCACCGTCAGGGCCAAAATACCTTTAACTAAGGAGTGTACACAGTCAGGGCCAAAATACCTTTAACTCAGTAGTGTGCACAGTCAGGGCCAAAATATCTTTAACTCAGGAGTGTGCACAGTCAGGGCCAAAATACCTTTAACTCAGGAGTGTGCACAGTCAGGGCCAAAATATCTTTAACTCAGGAGTGTGCACAGTCAGGGCCAAAATACCTTTAACTCAGTAGTGTGTACAGTCAGGGCCAAAATATCTTTAACTCAGGAGTGTACACAGTCATGGCCAAAATACCTTTAACTCAGGAGTGTGCACAGTCAGGGCCAAAATACCTTTAACTCAGTAGTGTGCACAGTCAGGGCCAAAATACCTTTAATTCAGGTGTGTGCACAGTCAGGGCCAAAATACCTTTAACTCAGTAGTGTGCACAGTCATGGCCAAAATACCTTTAATTCAGGAGTGTGCACAGTCATGGCCAAAATACCTTTAACTAAGGAGTGTGCACAGTCATGGCCAAAATACCTTTAACTCAGTAGTGTACACAGTCATGGCCAAAATACCTTTAATTCAGGAGTGTGCACAGTCATGGCCAAAATACCTTTAACTCAGTAGTGTACACAGTCATGGCCAAAATACCTTTAACTCAGGAGTGTGCACAGTCATGGCCAAAATACCTTTAACTCAGGAGTGTACACAGTCATGGCCAAAATACCTTTAACTCAGGAGTGTACACAGTCATGGCCAAAATACCTTTAACTCAGTAGTGTACACAGTCATGGCCAAAATACCTTTAACTCAGTAGTGTACACAGTCATGGCCAAAATACCTTTAACTCAGTAGTGTGCACAGTCATGGCCAAAATACCTTTAACTCAGTAGTGTGCACAGTCATGGCCAAAATACCTTTAACTCAGTAGTGTGCACAGTCAGGGCCAAAATACCTTTAACTCAGGAGTGTACACAGTCAGGGCCAAAATACCTTTAACTCAGTAGTGTGCACAGTCATGGCCAAAATACCTTTAACTCAGGAGTGTGCACAGTCAGGGCCAAAATACCTTTAACTCAGTAGTGTGCACAGTCAGGGCCAAAATACCTTTAATTCAGGTGTGTGTACAGTCAGGGCCAAAATGCCTTTAGCTCAGGAGTGTACACAGTCAGGGCCAAAATACCTTTAACTCAGGAGTGTACACAGTCAGGGCCAAAATGCCTTTAGCTCAGGCGTACATGAAGTATGAGTGTAAAACTTGAATCTAGCTTAGTTTCTTGAAACATATAAATGTTCATGTAGAACTGTATTTTGTAAATAATTATTTCACTTTTCTATATTGATATGATTGTAACATATGGCCTGTTTGCGTCAGGAAATTTTACTTAATTGCTCAATTATTTAACTTACAAATCTTTAGAAAATATTATTGAATTTGCCTGTCTTTTGTGCGTTAAAATGCAACAGGTTTGAGTTTTAAAGTACTGTATAAAACTTAGGAGGCAAAATGTCTCATGTATACATATAAATCATAGATGCACCGTCCTATACTCACAGTACCCACATGAGTAATGTAAAATGTTAAAAGTATAGGTTTTTAGTTATTTCAAGATACAGATGTAAATATTTCTGCTCTTTTTGTGTAGAACTTGAAAAATCATCTTGTTACTCATGAACATCTTGAATTTAGCTGTAATTAAAGAAGAATGGCCAAAGTACCTAAATTATAAGCCCAAACTTATTAAATTCATAAGAATATGCAGCTTTCCGTTAAGGTATGGACCCCTCTCAGCAAAAAAAAAAAAAAAAAAAAAAAAAGGTAAAGTGTGATCAGGTGCTTGGGGGTCAGAAAGGATCCATACAAAAACTTGACCATGCAATAAACAATGAGTTTTTTCAGAAGCAAAATTGGAAATTTCAATGGAAAAATTTTATTATGTATAATACTTTTACTCAAAACATGAATTGTGGGTACACGTCAGAACGGTGTTGCCGAGGTAGTTCTAACGAGTACCCAGAATCTATATTTTGGATAAAAAATGAGAAAAATAGGTATAGCCCTGCAAACCACAGTTTTACTTTATAAAAATGGTGTAAGGGGGTATACATTTCAGGGACAAGTTTTCCTGATGTCATACACCTGCCTTGCCTTTGTGCATATTTGATGAAACTGTCAGTGAAAACACAAGTCCCGAGTACTTGAAAGTCATCATGGTCATGGTCAACTTTTTTCATGCTCAACTCAGCTGAGACTGAACATCAGTACCCAAGGTTATTAACTTTTTTCATGCACAACTCTACTGAGTCTGAAATTTATCCTGATCATGAATGTTAAAATGTCTTTTTAAAATTTATTAGCAGGATAAACTGTTTTTTGTGATTTAGACCTATGCTTTCCATTGATTTTTGCTATTTCAGTATTTATTGGGAATTGAAATTTCATGCTCAGCTCAGTTGAGCATGAAAAAGGTCTCATAACCTTAGGGCTTGTCTTAAACAAATTTAGAGGCTGCCACATTGTAGGGAACAGCAAGTTCAGTGTGTCTCCTACAATCAGCGTTTTAGCTCACCTGAGCCGAAGGCTCACAGGTGAGCTTATAGTTTACCCATGCTCCACTGTCCGTCATCGTCGTCGTTGTTCACACTTTTAAACATCTCTGAAACCCCTGGGCCAATCAAAGCCAAACTTCATGTAGAGCGTCCTTAGGAAGGGGGAACAAAAAGTTACATAAATGATCTAGGTCACATGACCAAGATGGCCGCCATGGCTATACATAGTAAATATGTTTAAAAATCTTCTCCTCCAGAACCAGAAGGCCTATAATCTTGAAACTTAGCATGTAGCATTTAGGACTCAAGCTCTACAAAAGTTATATAAATCATGAATGAACTTGACCTGTTTTACAGCAAGGTCAACTTAGGTCACCCATGCATTTGAATGGGTAAAATTAGTAAAATGTGATTTGAAAGGCAAAACTTGCAGGAAATGGGCAAATGGACAGAATATTTTTGTTAATGAAAAAAATTTGTTCCCAGGGGCTTGTCTTAAACATCTTCTTCTCTGAAACCTCTTGGCTAAAGCCCCTATCTCACTGGAATGTGACAACTGGAGACTAGTTCGCGAATAGTTCACGAGTGTTTCGCGACAAAGATTAACAAAATAAACACAACTTTCACGTTGCAGTCTCATTGAATAGACATTTTTGCGACAAATTCGCGAATTTTGGTCTAATTTTAAAAATATATCTCGCAACTGTCGCGTGACTGTCGCACGACAGTAGCGCGACATTCGTGAGTGTGTCTCACGACTTTCTCACGAATGTAGCTTATTTTCATTCATATGACAGTAGCGCAACATTAGTGAGAGTGTCGCACGACATTCATACGAATGTCGCTTAGTTTTATTTTCTCGCCAGATAGTCGCGAGGTGTTCGCATGTTTTCTCAAGACTGTTGCGTGACCGTCGTACGACACTTGCACGACATTCATGCGAGTGTTGCGAGAATTTCGCATTGTAAATTCGCCAAAATTTCGTGGGGACAGGTTTGCGTAACTCACACGAACGTCACACGACAGTCTTGCGAAATATTATGTCGAAAAAATTCGCATAAAATTTTTAAACATGTTTAAAACCTTTGCGACCAGTTCGCGACTCATGAAAATTCTCATGACACTCGCGCGACACATGACATACACTCGCACAAATGTTGTGCGAAAGTCGGCGACAAAATTCGCAAAACAGTCGCGAGAAATTCGCATGCCAGTGAGATACTAGCTTAAGGAATTGAAATTTCATGCTCAGCTTAGTTTCGACATTTTGCATTTTATCTCATGAACATTCATTAGTTTTACAGAAAATAGGATTTTTCAATTTTTCCAATGAAATTTTCAATTTTGCCTCTGAAAAAATTCATTGTTTATTGCATGGTCAAGTTTTTGTATGGATCCTGTCTGACCCCCAAACATCTGATCACACTTTACTTTTTTTTTCTACACACTCTGATTAGAGCTCTGATACATACATTACAATGACCTTGACTTATTTTACAGCAAGGTCAACTTAGGTCGCCCATGCATTTGAATGGGGAAAGAAAAAGGAAAATGTCATTTTATGTCAGAAAACTTGCTAGGAATGAGCAAATGGACATAAGATTTATGTTCATGAAAATATTTTGTCCCCAGGGTGTTGTCTGCCCCTGCCCAAGGACCGTATACATGTATATGACCAAAATAGTCAAACATCTTCTATCTGGAAACGGCTTTGCCAATCAAAGCCAAATTTTATGTGAGGCGAAATTGGGAAGGGGGAATGAAAGCTTGCATAAATAGTCAAGGTCACATGACCAAGATGGCCATCATGGCTATAAATAACAACCAGAGGACCAATGGTCCTGTAAACGCTCACCTGAGATCTGCTACATATGCAAATAAACATGTTTAAATATTATGGTATTTAGCCCCAGTGCAGGGGCAGATGAAGCCCTTGGGCCATTTGTTTTCAGAATAAGCAATATTCTGTCCATTTGCCAATATCTATTTTATTTATTCCCTTCAAATGACATGTTAACAGTTTTCCCCATTCTAATACATTGGCAACCTATGTTGACCTTGTCGTCAAATAGATCAAGGTCTCCAAAGGGTCATGATTTATATACACATTGTAGTACTTTAGCCATAAATGCTTCATGCCAAGTTTCTTTGAAATCGATCCACCGGTTCCGGAGAAGAAGATTTTTGAAGGGTTTTTACCATATATGGGCATGGCGGCCATCTTGGTCATGTGACCTGGATTATTTACAAATACATTGGTTACCCCATCCTATAGATGCTTCACATAAAATTTGGCTTTGATTGGCCAAGTGGTTTCAGAGGAGAAGATGTTTGAATATTTTGGAAATATACATGCATACTGCCCCAGGGTGGGGGCATATGAGCTCCTGGGGAACAATCTTTTTCAGAATCATTAATATTCAGTCCTACTGTGCATTTCCTGCAAGACTTTCACTTTAAATGACATTTCAAAAGTTTTCCCCATTCAAATGCATTGGCGACCTATGTTGACCTTGCCGTAAAAAAGGTCAAGGTCATCCTAAGGTCATTATTTATATATACATTGTGGACCTTGAGTCACTAGTGCTACATGCCAAGTTTCAAGATCCTAGGCCTTTGGGTTCTGGAGAAGAAGATTTTTATAAGGTTTTTACCATATATGGGCATGGCGGCCATCTTGGTCATGTGACCTGGACTATTTATATACACATTGATTCCCCCTTCCTATAGATGCTTCATATAAAATTTGGCTTTGATTGGCCAAGCGGTTTCAGAGGAGAAGATGTTTGAATATTTTGGAAATATACATGTATATTGCCCCGGGGTGGGGGCACATTAGCCCCTGGGGTCCAATTTTTTTCAGAATCATAAATAGTCAGTCCTTCTGCCCATTTCCTGCAAGACATTCACTTTAAATGACATTTTAAAAGTTTTCCCCATTCAAATGCATTGGCGACCTATGTTGACCTTGCTGTAAAATAGGTCAAGGTCATCCTAAGGTCATTATTTATATACACATTGTGGACCTTAAGTCACTTATGCTACATGCCAAGTTTCAAGATCCCAGGCCTTTGGGTTCTGGAGAAGAAGATTTTTTAAAGGATTTTACCATATATGAGCATGGCGGCCATCTTGGTCATGTGACCTGGATTATTTATATACACATTGGTTCCCCCTTCCTATAGATGCTTCACATAAAATTTGGCTTTGATTGGCCAAGCGGTTTCAGAGGAGAAGATCTTTGAAAATGGTGGACGACGACGACGACGACGGACGACGGACGGACGACGGATCATGGCCATCCTATAAGCTCACCTGTGAGCCTACGGCTCAGGTGAGCTAAAAACCTTTAAAAATCTTCTTCAGAACCAGAAGGCCTATGATTTTGAAACTTGGCATGAGGCATCAAGGAACGGATGTCTACAAAATTTGAATAAATCATGACCCTGGGATGATCTTGACCTATTTTATGACAAGGTCAGCTTAGGTTGCCCATGCATTTGAATGGGGAAAATTGTTAAACTGTCATTTGAAGGGCAAAACTTGCAGTAAATTGGCAAATGGACTGAATTTTTATGATTTGAAAAAGACATTGACTCCAGGGGTTATTCTGACCCTACCCTGGGATTATATACATGATATTACCATTTTATTGATGTATATCTCAGGTCTCAGGTGAGCATTACAGGACCATTCATTCTAAGAATTGAACTCAAGAGATGGCCAGTAAAGTCATAGACTACATAACCTGACACCAGCAAAACAGGAAATGACAACAGAAGTACCATTGGAATGAACAGAAATTGCAAGTACTATGGGGGGTTGGGGCGCAACCCCATGACATTTCAACATCCATCTAAACACAACTTTGTTTGCTTCTAACAAAAAAAGACCATAAAATGTTTTTACATTTTAACCCCATAGTTATAGCCCCACTTTGAAAAAGTGGGGGCTATACTGGATTCATTCTGTCCTTCCGTAGTTCCGTTATTCTGTTATTCTGTCCTTCCGTTATTCTGTTACTCCGTCCTTCCGTCCTTCCATCATACCATTACCACACATAACTTGAGAACCAGTTGTTAGACTTTAACCAAATTTTGCATATGCATAAATATTGACAATATCTACTTATGTGTAAATGCATGTCAGTTTCCCCAAATTTGCAGAAAAGTTATTGCCCTCGGATGGCCCTTCATTATTGCCAAAATTTCATTTCCACTCAATATCTTGAGAACGAATTGACAGAATCAGACCAAATTTTGTATGCACATCAACATTGACAAAGTCTAGCTTGGGATTGTTACCCGTCATTTTTCGTCAAATTTTGACGGAGTAACGGCCCTTGATTGCCATCAGACTTTTGTTTCCGCTCAATATCTTTAGAACAATTTGACAGAATCAGACCAAATTTTGTATGCACATCAACATTGGCAAGGTCTAGCTTGGGATTGTTGCCCGTCATTTTTTGCCAAATTTTGACGGAGTTATGGCTCTTGATTGACATCAGAATTTCGTTTCCGCTCAATATCTTGAGAACGAATTGACAGAATCATACCAAATTTTGTATGCACATCAACATTGGCAAAGTCTAGCTTGGGATTGTTACCCGTCATTTTTCGTCAAATTTTGACGGAGTAATGGCCCTTGATTGCCATCAGAATTTCGTTTCCGCTCAATATCTTGAGAACGAATTGACAGAATCAGACCAAATTTTGTATGCACATCAACATTGGCAAGGTCTAGCTTGGGATTATTGCCCGTCATTTTTTGCCAAATTTTGACGGAGTTACGGCTCTTGATTGACATCAGAATTTCGTTTCCGCTCAATATCTTGAGAACGAATTAACAGAATCATACCAAATTTTGTATGCACATCAACATTGGCAAAGTCTAGCTTGGGATTGTTACCCATCATTTTTCGCCAAATTTTGACGGAGTTACAGCCCTTGATTGACATCAGAATTTTGTTTCTGCTCAATATCTTGAGAACGAATTGACAGAATCAGACCAAATTTTGTATGCACATCAACATTGGCAAGGTCTAGCTTGGGATTGTTGTCCGTCATTTTTTCGCCAAATTTTAACGGAGTTACGGCCCTTGATTGACATCAGAATTTCTTTTCCGCTCAATATCTCGAAAACAAATTGATAGAATCTGACCAAAGGCCTAGGGAATTTAAGGCCTGATTTCAGCCTCATGTGTTAATAAAAAACTGAATTGTGGAATTTTGAGGAGAAACGTATTGCAAAATGCAGGAATAGGTCCCTGCTTATAAATTCTAGCATAACTATCACATTCAAATTACACATGTTGCCATGGCAACGCTTCGAAAAGCATAGAAATACCATTTTTTGCAATTTTGGATCTATTTTTCACCATTCAACATCATTTTCAACTACCGGCCCACGCGACGAACAATTTCTTATTGTGAAATAATTATGAAGTATCATCCAGAGATATTGTATGCCAAGTATCATTTTGTTCGGAGTGTGGGCTGGCACTTAAAAATTAAAAAATGTGTTCAGAAATAGTCAAAAATAAACCAAAAAGTGCAGAAAGTGCTCTATCTATTGTTCTTCTGGGCGTTGCCATGGCAACGCTTGTAGGATAAATGAAGCACTTGTTTATGTTTTTAATAGTGGAGACATATGGCTGTTTTAAGGAACAGTTTTCTCACCTAAATTCAAAAATTTATTTTTTAGCAAAATCTGAGGCCAAAATCAGGCGTTAAATGCCCTAGTCCTTTTATATGCACATCAACATTGACATGATCTAGCTTGGGATTGTTGCCTGTCATTTTAGTACACAAAATTTTGACTGAGTTATGGCCCTTGATTGACGTCAGAATTTCGTTTCCGCTCAATATCTTGAGAACGAATTGACAGAATCTGAATTTTGTGTTCATATCAACATTGACAAGATCTAGCTTGTGATTGTTGCCCGTCATTTTTCGCAAAATTTTGACAGAGTTACGGCCCTTGATTGACGTCAGAATTTCGTTTCACTCTATATCTCGAGAACGAATTGACAGAATCTGACCAAATTTTTTATGCTCATCAACATTGACATGATCTAGCTTGGGATTGTCGCCTGTCTTTTTCGCAAAATTTTGACTGAGTTATGGCCCTTGATTGACGTCAGAATTTCGTTTCCACTCAATATACATGTATTTAGAGCCGATTGACAGAATATGACCAAATTTTGTATGCACATTAACATTGACAAGATCTAGCCTGGGATTGTTGCCTGTCATTTTTCGCAAAATTTTGACGGAGTTACGGCCCTTGATTGAGGTCAGAATTTCGTTTCCGCTCAATATCTCGAGAACAAATTTACAGAATCTGACCAAAATTTATATGCACGTCAAAATTGTTAAGAATTTGTCAATATTGACATGAGTGGGTGGGGTATAGTAAACAGACATCTACTGTTTTTTTTTTTAAATCTGTCAATCAAACGATGATGTGCAATTATTGCTAATAGACGTCACAGATACTAGGAATGACTCAATATAGTTATTCTTTTAAACTGTGTAAACATGTTTTTCTGGAAAATTCTCAAAGTGGGTAACTTGGGGCGGCTCGTGTGCGCTTATTGTTGGCTGAAAGATGACATGCCTTTTGTTTCAGGTTCTTATATGATTGAAGTCAATGACTACATCAAAAATTCTGACTTATGTTTTTTCAAAAAGCGAAGAAAAATGGGTCCGACGATTTCAACCCGGAAGTTACTGAAAAATGACTCACTTGCTCTGAGCTGACCACTCATTTCACAATCCTGTATACACAAATCCATGTATTTGCAACATATTCAACAGCCCCATGATAAAGCATGCTAAAGAATGTAACATTGTTGACAAAAATAAACAATGCTTTTTATACAGGTAAATCTTCAAACATGTATATACAGTGACCACACATAAGTCCTTAAGATCTAGCTTGGGATTGTTGCCTGTCATTTTTCGCAAAATTTTGACGGAGTTAAGGCCCTTGATTGATGTCAGAATTTCATTTCCGCTCAATATCTTGAGAACAAATTGATAGAATCTGACAAAATTTTATATGCACATCAACATTGACATGATCTAGCTTGGCATTATTGTCTGTCATTTTTCGCAAAATTTTGACAGATTAACAGCTCTTGATTGACGTCAGAATATAGTTTCCACTCAATATATTGAGAATGAATTGACAGAATCTGACCAAATTTTGTATGCACATCAACATTGACAAGATCTAGCTTGGGGTTGTTGCCTGTCATTTTTTGCAAAATCTTAACAGAGTTTTGGCCCTTGATTGATGTCAGAATTTTGTTTTTGCTCAATACCTTAAGAACAAATTGTCAGAATCTGACCAATCTTTTATGTGCATCAGCATTAACAAGATCAAACTTGGGATTGTTGCCCGTCATTGTTTTCTCACCCTGGCAAAAAGCTCAGAAGCGGGGCGGTAGTCAGATCCTCTGACAATTCTAGCTTTCTCAATGTGACCTTTGACTGATATCCCTTGGCTTCATTTTCATCTGTTATGATTTATACGTTATTCAGAAGGATTGTCTGGATGCTTAGCTACAACATGGCAAAATTTGACTGGGTGTCCCCACCAGTCACACATACATCCCATTTACAAAAACATGCCTATACAATATACAGTATGGCAAGCCGTTTTACTATTAATTAGAAAATGTAGATATCTGATATATTAAATAAGATATCTTATATACTACATAAGATATCTGATGTATTATATAAGATACCTCATGTATTATTTAAGATATCTTATTTTTATTGTGCAATTTGGATATCTAATATAATATATAAGATATTTTACATGTATATAGGATATAAGATACCATATTTAATATATCAGATATCTGATATAGTATATAAGATATCTTATATGATTTATATATTAAGATATCTTACTTACAAAATTATATAAGATAGCTCATTTAACATATTCGATATCTAATATAGCATATCAGATATCTTATAAAGAATGTAAGATATCTTATTTAATAATTAAGATATCTTATTTATTCCAGATAATAAGATATCTTAATTGGTATATCAGATATCTAAATTAACAAATAAGATATCTTATATCATTTATAAGACATCCTATTCAATAAATATCTTATTTAGGTCAATACATCAGGTATCTTATTTAACATATTAGATATCTTATGTACATTTAAAAAAAGAACTGGCAAATAATAGTTTCTCCTTTTAAAATGGCTGATCAAGGCTTACGTCTTGCCTAGCATGTTTTCAAGACATAGTCTGATTGGTTAGAAAATCAGCAAGTTAGGCGAGTAGTCAAGTACTTTCCAATAATTAATATAAGATATATCATATACTATATTAGATATCTTATATAGTTAGGTATATAAAATATCTGATTTATCAATTTAGATATCTTATATAACATATATAAGATATATGAATTGTTAAATAAGATATATACTATATAAGACATCTTATCATATATTTACTATAAAATATGTTCTTTTTGCATATGCGATACAGACAAGAGTTACGTTCACGTATCGCGGCACAGTATCTCGAAAGCCGTATCCGTTCAAAAATTGATAAAACCCATATCACTCCCTTGGGAGAAAAAGCCATATCACCAAATGATTGGCTAATAAAATTATGTTTCATGTCACAGGCAACAGTATTTTGTCATGTCGAGACGAATTTTCGGTTTGTGCTAATGTGAAAATAATATGCGCTCTACTGCACGCTTTGGCTGTATGGCAAATAAATAAAATAAAATAAAATAAAATAAATAAATAAAACAAAGAAAGGGAAAAAATTGTCATGGATTAAAATATATGATAAAAAGATTACGATATGACAATTTTCATATCGTACCCACGTATCAACCCTCGAATCCCGTATCAGCCCTCGACTCTCGCATTCAGTCTCGGGCTGATACGGGATTCTCGGGTTGATACGAGGTACGATATGAAAATTGTCATATGATAATCTCTATTTATTTAATACAATATACTAGATCTCTCATATATCATATTAGATATCTAATATAATAATTCAGATACATGTATCGTATTTAGTATATCAGATATCTGATATAGTAAATTAGATATCTTATATAAATGTGCATATAAGATATCTAATATACTTTGTAACATATCTGAATTATTCTATGAGTTATCTTATTTAGCATATAAGGTATCTTAATAATCATATTAGATATCTTATATGATAAATCAGATATCTTATATGCTGTGATACCTAATATAATTAGCCAGATATCTTATATAGCAATTAAGATATCTTAAACAATATATTAGATTCTAAATTTATATATTAGATATCTGATATTTATAAGATATCTTATATAATATATGAGATATCTTATTTAATATATCAGATATCTTATATACAAATAAGATATCTTCAAACCCCCAATAAATAATAAAACGGCTTGTCATAATACAGTGAAATAAAACGCTTTGAGTAGGAAAACATTGACATTTTTCCTTTTTCTTATATTTGCTCAAAGGTATCCTACATGTATATGTTTTGAAATCTTATGTTTTGAATCAAAAATTAGAAAAAAATACCCCTGTACATCCCAGTTTTAGCAAATAAAAGTTGAATGTTAGGGGGTAAACTTCACTCAGCCAATTGTTATCCTGATCATTTTTTGATTGTCACTTCAGATAAAAATACTGGGAAAATGTTGGATTTAGTAAAAGAGAAAACAATGTAAACAAGCCCATATAACAGACAATTTTCAGCCAAGTGAGCACACACCAAACATAATGTACATGTGATACATCTGGGAGTACAAAAAGGGAGATTTGCCATTTCAAATAGGGAAAATGATCAAACAAAGCATGAAATTCTTGATTTTGCTCGGATCTAGTAAAGACATTTTGTATCCGAGACATTTGGCATGGAGAGCTGAAATTCCAAATGGGGAGATATGCTAAATAAAATGGGGGAGATCCCTCTGTAACAGGGAGGTATAGAACACACAGTGACCATTGAAACGAAAATACAAATGTGTTACTTTAACCATAGCCCAATAATGCTTAAACATTTGCTATGAAGTAATCATTTTGCAAATACATGTATGATTTACAATGCAACATGTGTTACCTCTGATGTAAAAGCTTTAACAAAGAAGTAATTACCAGCTATAGAATTTTTCTATCAGAATGTTATCACACTGGTTATCCATGGAAGACAACCAGTGACTGATGACAATCAATGCAATTGAAATGAATTTTGCGACAACAGAGTAAAAATTTAAAGTTGTCTTGGAACAACTAACATGTACTACAGATCATTCTGATGCCTTAACATTTATCATTCTGGTCCATAGTATGATGTCATCCAATAGACTTTAATATTGATATCATCTGTTTGGATGTTGTTGTTTGCTTTTTTTTTTTTTTTTTTTTTTTTTTCGCTGTTGGTGTTTTTTTTTTTTTTTTTTTTTTTTTTTTTCAGTCACTTTGGCTGTCCCTTGATAACTGGAGTTGTTACTGATGTTTGTTTTCTTCCCTGTAAACACTTTCGATTTTGTGTTTAAGATAGTGTACCAGATGTAGATAACCTTTAAACCACGATCACAATAATTTGTGAAGATAGAATATTTTAAATAAGAAAAAAAAGATATATGTTATGATTATAAGATGTTTATATATTAAATATTTGATTCTGCACATTTGGTTTATCATATATTTTCTATCAAATATGTTTTTTTTTACATATAATGATACCGTCAAAAGGTCCATGCACCTATCACAACTTATTAATTATTACAGAACTGCATCACTCCAAAAATAGAGCAAAACCCCATACCACACCCTAGAGAGAAAAAACATATCACCCACTCAACCCATATGAGCCAGTGCATGAGAAAACCAACAATTTGCATATGCGAAAACAAAGACGCAGATCAGCTTCGCGGTAACCGCGAAGCTGATCAGCGCCTTTGTTTTCGCTACTCGGATAGTACAATTCCCCTACTTTCTAAATCCAAAATTTCAAGCTTGTAGCTGTCTTCTGTAGCTGTACAGGCCGGTTTGTGTCAGACCTGGTCGAAATCCCAAATTGTTGGTTTTGTCACGCACAGGCTCATATCATGATTATCAGACTGTAGGAAGAAAAAGCTATATGTATCACCTATCAGCTGGCTAACTGTCATTTTGCTCAACAGTGCATAAAATACGCACTAGTTATTTTCAGAAAACGCTTTTGCCCCAATCCATTTTTTTCACAGATACAACTGTCATACATTGTGGTTCTTATCAGTCTCAAAAGAATGTTCAACTACCAAGTCTTTTTTTTTATATGAGCCTGTGCATGACAAAACCAACAATTTGGGTTTCCGACCAGGTCCAACACAAACCAGCCTGTACAGTCACAGAAGAAACCCAGAATCTTGAAAATTTGGGAATAAGTAGAGGAGGAAATGTACTATCCGTGTAGCGAAAACAAAGACGCTGATCTGCGTCTTTGTTTTCGCCCATGCAAATTGTTGGTTTTCTCACGCACAGGCTCAATTATAAGATATCTATTTTCAGAATGTGCCCTTTTTCACATTTTCTGTAAAAGTACTAAATGCACATACTTTAAGATGATGGTGCTGCAAGTTGCACAAGCAGATTGATGAATGAACTATACCGAGGGTAAGTGGGCAGATAGATGTTATTGGTAAAGCATTGGTTTAGCTTTGACCATGAAAAGTGTAATTCTTGAAGTTCAAGAAAACAAATCTGCATTTTTTACAGAAATTAAGAAAAAATGATTTTGGCGGTTGCCATTGCAACGGAAGCAGCAAAATAAATTTTGACAACATTTTTCTTGGTTTTGAGCAGTACTGATCATTGTGTGAAAATGTCATCCAGTTCTGAGACTATGCGTGCTGAACCCTCATGTTAAAATTTTGGTGGTTTCAGAGAATTGATATTAAACATAATTGATAGACAATGCAGCTCTGAAGAATATATGGTTAATTAACAAGGAACCATTACTGTTGTGTAGATAGCCGCGATTGTAAATAGTAAGTTATTAGTACATTGAAATACATTTAAATAATTTTAGCTCTTTTAAACCTTGCCGTGGAAGTAACGTCTAAGACGTGTGCTGAACGGGGTGGTGGTGGTAGGGGTGTAAGAAACAACAATGTACTGTTTGTAACGTGTCTTTACCGGATCAACACTAACGGTGACGCGTTTCTCAAGACGTGCTCGTACTCCACCTGAATCTTAAATGCGTTTAACTTTGCTATATATATTAATGAAACATTAAGTGTAAATTAAACAACAGCTGTTTCGCTAAGAAAAGCACTGAGGATCGAACTTTGAAAGATTTCTGATGAAACCGTTTGAAAAGTTGCATCAGTTTTCACGCTATATGTCACATATACATGGTGATCAACGGACTAGTAAAACAGAGAAAACGAGACAAAACTGTTGTCGTCATTGATGGTGGTTATTTCCCACCAACGACCATAGATGGGCTGATTGATTGCTCAACGAGTAAAAAGGAGGTTCAAGAATTGAGATAATGAAAGCAAACCCCAACACACGAAGAACAAGATGACTGGCTCTTTCCTAACAAAGTAGCCACCCGGCTTGCAACCTTAAAATAAAGATGACGTAAACAAAAGAGAAGTATGCAGAATAAACAAAAATATGAGCCGCCTCATGGGAAAACCAACAATCTGCATAGGCGAAAACAAAGACGCAGATCAGCTTCGCGGTAACCGCGAAGCTGATCAGCGCCTTTGCTTTCGCTACTCGGATAGTACAATTCCTCTTCTATTTAAATCCGAATTTTCAAGCTTTTAGCTCTTTTCTGTGCTTATACAGGCCGGTTTGTGTCGGACCCGTTCGGAAACCACATTGTTGGTTTTCCCACGAGGCGGCTCATATGAAGATGAATCACAGCAGAAACGTATTTGAACGGCCATTAGATTACCAAAATTTCCTCGCATAGAGTTTAATTGCCGTGATCTAACAAAAACTTTAGTCGGTTCCAATAGATACATGTATGATAGAAATTTTATATAAAGTCTCACGAAAAAAACACACACACAAAAAAAAAAAAAACAGATGACTAATGGTCCTGTAAACGCTCACCTGAGATCTGGGATATGCGACTTCAGCTGACCTTGCCATAAAATAGGTCAAGGTCATCCGGGGCCATGATTATACAAACTTCGTAGAGCTCCACTCACTGATGCTTCAGGCAAAGTTTCAAAGTCATAGGTCTTCCGGATCTGAAGAATAAGATTTATAAAGGTTTTTGCTATTTATAGCCATGGTGGCCATCTTGGTCATGTGATTTGACCATTTATAATAACTTTCATTCCCCTTTCCTAACGATGCTCCACATAAAATTTGGCTTTGATTGGCCAAGCGGTTTCAGAGAAGAAGATGTTTGAATATTATGGTCATATGTCCATATACATGTATATAGGCCAGGGGCGGGGGCAGACAACCCCCTGAGGACATTTTTACCATAAACATAAGTATTCTGTCCATTTACATATACTTAGCAACTTATCCCCATTTAATTACATTTTACTAATTTTCCCCATTCAAATGCGTGGGTAACCTATGTTGACCTTGCCATAAAATAGGTCAAGGTCATCCCAATGTCATTTATATATGGTCATTTATATAAACTTTGTAGAGCTCCTCTCCCTAATGCTTCATGCCAAGTTTCAAAATCATAGGCCTTCTGGTTCTGGAGAAGGAGATTTTTAAAGGATTTTGCTATTTATAGCCATGGTGGCAATCTTGCTCATGTGACCTTGACCATTTATATAAACTTTCATTCTCCCTTCCTAGGAATGCTCCACATGACGTTTGGCTTTGATTGGCCAAACGGTCTCAGAGAAGAAGATCTTTGAATATTATGGTAATATACATGTATATTGCCACGGGCTGGGGGCAGACCTGCCACTGGGGTTCTTTTCTTTTTCAGAATCATAAATCTTCTGTCCATTTGCCCATTTCCACAAAGTTTTCCCCTTCAAATTACATTTAGTTTAAACATATTTTATTGCCTTTTTTATGTACAATGGGGTTGGGCTACAAGTTCTATCAACATTAGGTTCAGCCCGCCCCCTACAACATAATAATAGTGCAGCATGGCAAACATATTTACAAATACAACAAATATATTGTAAATCGTAAATAACAAATAAAGACAGACAGACAGACGACAGACAGACAGACAGACAGACAGACAGACAGATAGATAGATAGATAGATAGATAGATAGATAGATAGATAGATAGATAGATAGATAGATAGATAGATAGATAGATAGATAGATAGATAAGATAAGATAAGATAAGATAAGATAAGATAAGATAAGATAAGATAAGATAGATTCCTTAGATTCCTTGTCGGTTGCATGCTCCTTCGGATCATAAATTTTGTATAAGATGTTGGGATTGTTCTTTTTAAATTCTCAAAAGCGGCCTGAGTCTTTGATATGTTGCTGTACTGCCTGAAAAAGAAAACAATTATCATTATCAGACAGAGTAGTCTTTCCATACAACAGTGTGGTTAAACTTAAAGGATGGTATTGTCGTGTTTGACGAAACATTATCAGTCTTTGATTAGAATAGTTTTCGCATTCGAAGAAGAAGTGGATGGCATTTTCTTCTAAGTTTCCACAAACGCATCTCTTATCGTCAGTTAAATGGTTTTGAGATAGATCATATTTTAAATCACTGCAGTTATTACGAATTCTAGCATGTATAACGGACCATTTCCTATTGCCTTTCATATAAAAAGAAGGTATTTTAATGTCACCAAGTATGTTTTCCTTTAAATTATGACGAAATGCCAAGAAAGAATCTGCTTCTCTTAAATCAGACTGTAGTTCATTCCAGTAAGACACAGACGAAGGGACACACGATCTGTTAGAAATTTCTGTACGTGTGTATATATTTGTAAGATTAGCACGATTACGTAATGGATAATTGGATACCTCGCGGACAAATGGTGGGATAATATCAGATATATAGTCCACTACATACAAACTGTTATATCGACACCCTGTATCCTCATGCTAATGTTATTGTATACTACTGGAAATGTTGATGAATTCGTACGTAAAATGACAATTAGCAGACGATTCTGGGAATAAAATGTCATTTTTCGCTTATTTCTACACGGTCTGTCCCTTTAAGAATACTTGAGGAATCTCACTCTTACCTTTATCCTATTGCACATACCTTTTCTCCGATTTACCGTTTTAAAAGGATAACTTCTTGTTTTAAAGGAAAACAAGAAGTTGACGCCGTAAGTAAATTTTCTGTAACTTTCTTTTATTTACGTTTTATGATAGTATACAGGCAATATTTCCAACCGAAAAGACGGTAAAATATTACCTTTTAAGTCGTGAATCAAAGCCAAAAATACCATTTTAAAAAAAAGCGTTGTTATTGTTTTTCACTGCTTATTTATTGCCAGTGTTATTATTTCTCCCAGCTAAGATAAGGTTTCTTACTGTTGACGTCATAGTATCCTCACGTTGATGTGTTGATGTAAAAGGGTCACGTTCATTATGTTGAGTGACTATGAATGCATATAAAGAGTGTCTATGGTTATGTGTGACTGTGATTGCATTGAAAATGTAATCTGTAATGCAAAAGAGGTGTTATGCATACAGGAACAGTACAGATACACGGCAGGCAGTCAACTTTTTATATCTCCTGTCAACCGGTATTCTCAAGCTAATATTATGGTTAGAATGTTGAAGATTACGTACGTAAAATGACAATTAGCAGACGATTCTGAGAATAAAATATCGTTTGTCGCTTATTTCTGGACGATCTGTCCTTTTAAGAATACTTGAGGACTCACACTTTGACCTTGATCATATTGCACGTGCATTGTTCCCGATTAACCGTTCTAGAAAACATAATAACGGAAAATAAGTTTTAGACGCTGTAAGTAATTTCTCTGTGATTTTCCTTTATTTATTTTTATGATAGTGTACAGGCAATAATTGTGACACCGCTGTGGGTTTGCGCCTCGCTCGGGGCACGAGTCACATGTGGGACAAGCCAAGTTCTGCTTGCGGGTGTGTCAGGTGGTTTTTCCCCGGGTACTCCGGTTTTCGCCCCACCTACCGATTGATTCGTCTCGATATGAGTGAAAATGCTTGAAAGGGACGTAAAACTGAATCAAAAAAAAAAAAAAAAAAAAAAAAAAAAAAAAAAAAAATTGTGACCAGAAAGACAGTAAAATATTACCATTAAGTCGTGAATCAAAGCCAAAAATGCCATATTTAAAAACGCGTTGCTGTGGTTTTCCACTGCTTATTTATTGCCAGTGTTATGTGTGATTGTGATAGCCTGGAATGTAATCTGCCATGCAAAAGAGGTTATATGTACTGTAGTTCCCTTTTTTGAATATATGAGTACCGTTGTGAAAACACAAACGTTTTGCATATGCGAAAACAAAGGCGCAGATCAGCATCGCAGTATCTGCCAAGCTGATCAGTGCATTTTGTTTTCGGCTCTATAAAGTTTGTATAAATCATGACCCCGTGATGACCTTTACCCATTTTATAGCAAGGTCAGCTTAGGTCGCATATCCCAAATCTCAGGTGAGTATTTATAGGACCATTGGTCCTATATGAGTACCGTCGTGAAAACACCAACGTTCTGTATATGCGAACACAAAGGCGCAGATCAGCATCGCAGTATCTGCGAAGCTGATCAGCGCCTTTGTTTTCGCTGAACAGAAGTTGCCGTCATACGGAAAAGTCATCATAACAATTCTGAATGTAGGTTTAGCATGTTTATTCGTTGTGGGATTATGCTAAATACTCGTTTTGAAAAGCGCAATTCGATCGATGTTGAATGTCTATTTTGCTTCGTCGCATTTTAGCATTTACGCGGCGATTTTGTCTAAAAACCAACTTGTAAACTTGTAACAACGGTCTGCACTAACAAACATTCCAATGCCCATAGCTCTGTAGTTATTCTGCCAAATATAACGTTGAAGCGTCGTGCGTTTTCACAAGTGATTCTGGATTTGTCGTATGTTTGAATGCGTTGACTAGAACGACTTCAGGTAAAGCTTTCAAAGTACATTGTAGTCTGTAAAATTCGCGTACAGGTAGGGGCCAAAAAGAGGAAGAATCAATATCGATTGCGGAGGGAGGCAGTTATATTGCACAGGTTAATAGGGACCATAAAACCAATAAAGAGTGGAACTAAAGGTATTATCCTTTGGGAGTCTCTTTGTTGTTCCCTGCAGAAATGTGATAAATACCTTATTGTGACAGTTTTTGATCTAAGGATCATTAGGGGTCAGTAACCGAATAAACACTGGTACCAATATAGCCCCTTCAGCTCCTGAAGGAGCTAAGTCTTTAAAGACATTATGTACAAAACCTTTAGTTATTCACCTTCAAATAAAACAACGCCGTAATTTACGTTGATTTTGACATTATAAATATGAAGGCAATTCCTGACGCGACGTCCACATGGATAGTACAATTCGTAGATTTTCTGAATCTAAAATTTCCAGTATCTAGCCATCATTTATGTTCGTACAGTTCGGTTTGTGTCGCGCCTGTTCGAAAATCACACAGTTGGTTTTAAAAAATGAACACATATAGAAATACAAATATTCCCAATATACAGCTAAAATGAAAATAAATGGAAAGTCAGTCTACTTTCATCAATTTCATGTAAGAAAGTCGAGATTTATTCTCACCCATATTTTTTTAAATAAAGAAAGGCATCACTATCAACAGTAGGAAACCTTATCATTTGTTATTTTTTACATGAAGAAGTAATAACTTAGCAGGGAAATGTAATAACACCTACTCGCGAAAACAATAACATGAAAACTGGAAAACGGCCTTTTTAAGAACAATCAAAGCTTTGAGCTTGGTAGTTTATGTTCCCTGGGTATATTTACATAACGTAGAACTAATCGGGACTGAAATGAACTTTGGGCGCCTGCTTACAGCGTCAGCGACTTGTTTCCCTTTATCGTGTCTTCTAAAAAGGTAAATCGGGGGAAAAGAACGTGCAATAGGATAAAGGTAAGAGTGAGATTCCTCAGGTTTTCTTAAAGGGACAAATCGTGTAGAAATAAGCGAAAAATGAAATTTTATTCTCAGAATCGTCTGCTAATGTTCATTTTACGTACGAATTCATCAACATTTCCAGTAATATACAATAGCATTAGCTTGAGGATACAGGGTGTCGATATAACAGTTTGTATGTAGTGTAGTCTGGAACAAGATTATTACAGCATTTATACATAAAACACATTTTTTGAAAAAATCTTCTTTTTGCAAGCGAGTGCCATCCACATTCCGTATACAAATTTTCAAGAGAAGTAGATCTGGTGAGCCCCGTAACTATACGTGCGGCTTCGTTTTGAAGTCTTTCCAGTGCAGTTTTATCTTGGTCTGAGCAGCCATCCCAGACTATTGATGAGTATTCTATCGTAGGCCTTATGTAGGATATATACATTTGATTAAGTGCTTGGCGGTTGAATCTGTTCTTTAGTTTCCTCATGATACCTAATGTCTTATATGCAGATTTGAGTATGTTATCTATATGAGTCTTCCACTGACCATTGCGAGAAAAAGTAACACCTAAATGTTTATGATTATCAACAAAGCTTATGTTAGTATTATCAAAAATGAATGTAGGTAGATAATCAACAGGTCTTAAAGAAAATAACATTGCTACTGTCTTAATTGGGTTAAAATCCACTAGCAAATTACATTTTGACAATTTCCCCATTCAAATGCATGGGCGACCTATGTTGACATTGCCGTAAAATAGGTCATGTTCATCCCAGGGTCATGATTTATATAAACTTTGTAGAGCTCCTTCCCCTGATGCTTCATGCCAAGATTCAAAATCATAGGCCTTCTGGTTCTGGAGAAGAAAATTTGTAAAGGTTTTTGCTATTTATACTCATGGTGGCCAGCTTGGTCATGTGACCTTAATCTTTTGTTCCTTTATGTTCCTACATATAAAATTTGGCTTTGATTGGACAAGTGGTTACTGAGAAAATTAAGTTTTACATTTAATTTGTAAATGACCTTTGGCCAAGGTCAAGAAATGACCTTGACCTTTTATACTCACAACACTTCATTAGCTCAATATGTTGTCTGTATCTACAAACTTTCAGGTCACAGGCTACAAAACTTCCTGAAAAATGACTTTTTTTCATTGAAAAGCCTACATGTAACCAAAATTGAGCTTGCCGTAAAATAGGTCAGGGACAACCAAAGGTCATGATTTATATAAACTATGATGGGCCAGAGTCCCCAATGCTGCATACCAAGTTTCGTTAAAATCGGTTCACTGGTTCCAGAGAAGAAGATTTTTTTTTTATGGTTTTTGCCATATATGGGCATGGCGGCCATCTTGTTCATGTGACCTGGACCGTTTATATAAACTTTCGTTCCCCCATCACAGGAATGCTCCACATGAAGTTTGGCTTTAATTGGCCAAGCGGTTTCATAGGAGAAGATCTTTGAAAATGTGAATGCCGGATCATGGCCATCCTATAAGCTCACCTCATGAGCCTTCGGCTCAGGTGAGCTAATAATACACCGGTACACCGGTGAATCTAGAGACAAGTGGTCTGACTATATAAGCTTACTGATAACGGGCAAAACTTTACCCATTTTCTAAGCTTATAGTCACACCACACCCTTTTCAAAAATTCGATGCCTTGATTTCAGTCTGAGATTCCAAAAACAGAATTTGTTTAATGAAAGTAAAAGTAAGAAATGATCAGGAAATAACGCAACCAGAAAGAAATTCCCATTCAAAAAATCGAGGTCAGGTGGATAAAAATTTAATTTTCACTCAAGTACTTATATTGAGAATTGTAAGCCATGTGAGCAGCTATTTCCCAATAGGCGGCAACTCAATTAACCAAACTTAACTAAACTAAAATATGAAAGCATACATAAGATGCAAACAGTACAAAAATTCAACACCAACACATAAAAGAATTAGAACGACTACAGATGTATCGCTTTGGAACGATCAGTAATATAAAATTACTTGGGAGGAGGAGGGGGGGGGCTTAAACAAGTTTTACAGGCGCCTAAGTTCACCCTCAGTTTCTGCAGAGGTTCTCAACATTTACTTTGTTGTTCGGCCCTCGTGGTGAATCTCGAACTAGTCAATGAATCATCAAGGAAAAACACTGAAATAAATTATGTTAACCACCAAGATGAATCAAAAACGAGGACTCATAGATACAATAAGTTGTCCGGCGATGGAGATCCACAGTAGTATAAATTACTTGGGATGAGGGGGGGGGGGGGCTTAAACTAGTATTACAGGCGCCTAAGTTCACCCTCAGTTTCTGCAGTGGTTCTCAACATTTAGTTAGTTGTTCGGTCCTCGTGGTGAATCTCGAACTAGTCAATGAATCATCAAGGAAAAACAAACTTGTTAACCACCAAGATGAATTAAACACGAGTAGGACTTACAGAAATGGAGTTGTCCGGCGAAGTAAGTTGTCCGGCGATGAAGATCACTGGGCGCCAAACAACTTTTTGTAAAACTGGAGCAAAAGAAAAACTATAGTTGAACCCTGGTGGGCAAAGCAACAGACAAGAGGCTCCGGTCCATACCAAATAAAATGAATAGCATTAAGTTGGGGCCATCATAGAGTCTGATACTCCGTGGGCCAGGAAGGCTTACCATTGCACCCGAAGGATCCTCTGGGAGTGGTATTAGATTGTTCATAGGACATCCCTGATTAAGAATCAAGATGTTAACACTCGATATCTTCATTCCGAACCGCAATTTTGGACGGTTTTCAAGATGGCCGCCATGCAAAAATGGAAAAGCGCATGTTTGGTATAATAGAACTTTAAATGATGGCATACAAGATGGCCGCCACATTGAAAAGCATATTTTGCGATTTTTGTCCCCCCCCACCCCCCACACAAAAAGCTTCTTTTTTCAGTTTTACTCAAATCTGTGTTGTCTGATCTATTAAAATAGATGCAGACATTATTTTTATGCTAATTCAACCATAACAATCTGATATACAGGGTGTTCCAAACAACATGATACATTTTAAAACGCTGATAAAAAGATCAGTATCTTTTTTTTTTATTTTGGTACTGTGAAATGAGCTTAAATGATTGGTAATGTCTGAAGATTTTATTCTATAGCATTTTCAGCATTGCTCTTTCTCAACAGTGTGTTTCCAGAAGCATGAAGATAATGTCGCAAAAATGGGAAATTTGGCAATTTGTCCAACTGAAATACACTAAAAATGATGTTATAGGCCCCCTGCTTCAGTTGTTAAAGAATAGTTCAATATTTAATGATTTAACAAAACAACACTTTCTTCCAAAGACATTGAATAGTTTAGTTTTATTGCACTCGCATCTAACTGTGTATGGCAGATCAAACAGTACACGTGGTATCAGCGTTTTCAATAGTGAAAATTGGGTACTCATGTTGATTATGCATGGTTCGATTCGTTACAGTAAATAGATAACCCTAATGGTATGTTTTCTCCTAACGAACAATTCCTCGTGTATTATTTAACACCATCAAAACTGCAAAGAGATCGTTACCATGGTAACAATATATGGACTTTCAAAAATGATGTGGTGAAAAACTGGTCAAAATGAACAAGGTGGTGCTACAGATTTGAGCTGGATACAGATAACAGAGGAACACCATATGAGACAAAATGTATGACAAATAATAAAGCTTGAAGATATGAATATCAATCCTGCCCTACATGGTGGGATGCTGTAATATGCATTGTAAAAGAAGCTAACTATAGGAGCGAAATGGCGAAATTTAGAAAATTAAAACAACTTTTTAAAAAGCTAAACCTTGTTTTCCCCAGATTTGAAATCAAGTCAAAATATGCCATGTAATGACGTTATCTCTATGTATATAACATTCATCAGCAAAAACAATTTGAAGCATATCTATTTTGAGTCAAATACTATTAGAAATTAAAAATGTATCACGTTTTCTTGGACACCCGGTAAGTGTATATTAGTACAAGTCTATAATCTCCGCCAGACAAGCTGGCTGAAATAATTTAAAAAAGCAATGTGAAAGCTAGATTTGTTACCTGCTTTCTGATAACACATCAGCGTATAAGTGAAACGCGCGCCGGGCGTGTTGAAAAAATAGCAAAATTCCTCACACGCCAGACGCACGTCGGTAACACGTTCAAAACTCGCTACAAGCGCGTTGGGTACGCTTGGTGTACGTCCGGCGCGCGTCGCTGTACGTCGCTAAAAGTCTCTGCGCGTTTCGCGCGCGTTTGGGCTAAAAAAAATTTAAACATGCTTAAAAATTTTCTAAAAGCTCGGCGTGTCCCGGGTGTGTGACTTATACGTCCCGAATAAGTTCCACGCGCGCTACGGGCGCGTTGAATACGCTCTGAACGCGTTTGGCGCGCGTTTGAAGCACGCCAGTGTACGTTCCATGCGCGTTCCGATTTTATTAGATGTTGCTTCAGTAGCGTGCCCCAAGCGTGTGTGAAACGCGCGTTGAACGTTCGATGCGCGCATGTAGCGCGTGCTTAGCGTGTCTGGGACGTATCACAACCGTTCTCCAAAACTTTGAAATTTTTTATACGTCCGGCACACGCCCCAGTTGCGCGCTAATGTGTGACTGCTAAAGCGTGTTAAAGGAACAAATTAATTTTTATACGCCCAAAGTCTTCAGCGTGTTGAGATTTTTCATACGCCCGGTGCGCGTTTGGGTTATACGCTACAGTGTGACTGCTACAAAAGCCAGATTCTTTTTGAAGTCTGATAGTGATAGTGTTAAATTATTTCATGTAATATGCCATCCAAAATGGCTGTCATACATTCATATAGGATAAAAAGGACAAAATGGTTAAACTTTGTCCTTACCTTGAATGAGCAAACCAATTAATACACTGAAAAAAAGTTATAAGAGGCCACTTTTCAAACTCATTTTTTGTTTCTAAGCCATGTTCAAAATTGCACGATTTTTTGCCAAAAGACGTGTCTTTCAAGTAAGTAAAGTTCCAAAGTGTTAAGAAATAATTTTCTTTTACTAAAGGCGTTTTTGGAGTAAAAATGCAAAAATCAATGTTTTTAAATAAAAAATTGGATACAGCACACCATTTATTGAAATTAGGAACGGGTGTCATCAAAGGGGTCGTTACGGCTCGGAAAAACATCAAACATTCGAATTTTCTCTACTGGTATTTTTAAAAATCGCCAATTTTGAGATGTTTTGGAAAATTCATAAATGTGCCTCTTAAACATGTTGACCCCTGTTAAATTCACTTGATGAGGCCTGGAAATGAGAGATATAACTCGACTGAACTGTTTTAGACCATTTTCGAGGACCAACAGGTCAAGGCTGCCGCACACTTCCGGTTTCAATGCCAATTTTTAACGAACAAAATAACAAAATTTGTGGACGAATTTTTTAATTTTCAAAGTTTATCAGTGTCTAGTATTTGACCTAAATAATCGCTGAAAATTTCAATGCCGTGCTGCTGATAATAACGCAACTAGAGAAGAACACAGTTGGTATGCAAATTGCATACAAAAGCTAAATTCCTGTTATTCAGGTTGTTGTCTTCTTGCATGTACAAAACAGAAACGAAGATTCTTATTGCAGCAACACTTTTGACTTAATTTTATCTTGCATCATGGCAGTCAGTAGCACTTTCAAATAAATTGAAATGTAAAAACACAACGTCATAATATGACATTTAATTTGATGTTAATAAAGTGTGACTTTTTGAAATAGGGTACCTTTACACATGCTTCGCCTGTGTGAGAAGTATCATGCATTTTGGAATGCAGAAACTCACAGAGCCACTGTTAGACATTGGTTTATTCATATGATCATGAATTTTAATTGATCGTATTTTACTTTCTGAACTAGAAAAAAAAATATGAGGTGGCCTCTTATAACTTTTTTTCAGTGTACATGTTTCAGGTATGTACCAAGTCCTTTACTACCTGTATGAATCATAAGCAGACACAGAGACATAGTTTTAGTTCTGATACTTGTGGTGGTGATGCAGCAGAGACACTTTTTATTCACTATCCCAGATGTAAAAAGCATCTGCTTTCAAACGCTCAAAACCTGATGGGCATCTCCATAAGCTAATGTAATTTGTAGGCATATACTGTTAAAACCAATAAATAAACAACAACAAAAAAGAACTCATGCATCTATACCACAAATAAATTCATTAGCAATTCACTGAAAATATAACCCGTCCATAAACATCTATCTTAGAGGAGCAACCCGCTCACATGACCTAGGGGAAAATAGTTTTCTGAGAAATAACTAGAATGTATTTTTGAACACACACACACACACACACACACACACACACACACACACAGATATTTAGCAGAAGGTTAAGGGGATGCCAACTGTCAAAATCTAATACTTGTATCATTTTTACCTATATATTGAAAAATGGCAATTTTACTAAGAAGATTGGATCTTATGGACAATTTTTGTATGGGTCATTCAAACATCAAATACAGATTGTTTTATGCCCAATACTCATCTTGGGAGGGATCAGCAACACGCTTATCAGCAGTGTGAAAGTTACATCCTGGTTTGATTCCGTTTTCATCCATCTGGCATGCTGTGTAAATTTTAGTAAAAGCTATCACAGTAAACATGTTCTCCAACTGTCTGACTACAATGTTTGAAAGTTTGTCCACCAAGAGATTCATTTTTCTTGAGGAAAACATGTTATTTATCAAATGCGCTGAAAACCCTTTACAGCAGATATAGTAAATAGTACTCAAAATATTGACTTCTTGTTCGAAATACTTTCAAAGATTGTAGTCAAGAAGTTGGAGATCATGTTTAAGATGATAGCTTTTCCTTAAATTTACACAGCATGTCACACAGATGAAAACGGAATCAAACCAGGAAGTAACTTGAACACTGCTGATAAGCGTGTTGCTGAACCCTCTAGCACTGAGATTTTGGGCTTAATGTAATCTGTATTCAATGTTTGAATGACCCATACAAGAATGTTTCCAGAATATCAAAAGGTACAAGTAGGCAAAGATCAGGAAAAGGCGCAATCAGAAAAAAACATTCCCACTCCAAAAACCGAGGTGGGAAAAAACCAAACTAACAATCAGGTACTTATACCATGAAACATATCGTAAGCCGAATGAGCAGCTATTTTCCCAATAGGTGGCCACTCAGTTACCTTAATTTAACTAAAACTATGAAAACACACGTAAGGCGCCAACAGCACACAAAAATTAAACACCAAGACATAAAACAAAAAGAACCACCACAGAAGTATCGCCTAGGAACGATCAGTAACACAAAGTTACTGGCGGGCTTAAACCGGTTTTACAGGCGCCTAACCTCACCCTCAGCTTCTGCAGTGGTTTATTGCATTTAGTTAGTTCTTCGGTCCTCGTGGTGAATCTCTAACTAGTCAATGTCTACTTTGTAAAATTGCCATTTTTCTTCATACAGGTAAACATTATACAAGTATTAGATTTTGACGATTGGCATCGCCTTAAGAACAAATGAACCCCTTTCCAAATTTGATTATAAAGAGCTGCAAAAGTTAATAACTGTTCTATTCTTAGAAAAATCAAATGTTATGATTTGATTGCATGTGATCATCATTATCATCAAAGTGAGGCACTGATAAAAACATTGCTTGTGATTTCAAAAAAAGGTACAAGTAGGCAAAGATCAGGAAAAGGCGCAATCAGAAAAAGATCCCCACTTCAAAAACCGAGGTGGGGAAAAACCAAATTAACAATCAAGTACTTACACCATGAAAACATTTCGTAAGCCGAATGAGTAGCAATTTTCCCAATAGGTGGCCACTCAGTTACCTAAACTTAAACATACATAAGGCGCCAACAGCCCAAAAATTTTAAACGCCAAGACATAAAACAAAAAGAACTACCACAGAAGTATCGCCTTGGAACGATCAGTAACACAAAGTTACTGGCGGGCTTAAATTGGTTTTACATGGCCATAACCTCACCCTCAGCTTCTGTAGTGGTTCATAACATTTAGTTAGTTCTTCGGTCCTCGTGGTGAATCATTAACTTACTTACTTAATGAATCATCAAGAACAAACAAATAAATCACGATAAACATCCTGATGAATCAAAAACCAGGTCTCACAGATTGAGTAAACTGCCCGACGATGGAGATCCCTAGGCGCCGAATAACCTACTAATTCCGGAGCAAAAGAAAAACACCAGTTGGACCCCGGTGGGCCAAGCAACAGACAAGAAGCTCCGGCCCCAACCAACTAAAATGAATTGCTTTAAGTCGGGACCATCATAGAGTTTGACGCCCGACCCACCTGCGTGCAATTAAAGAAGGCCTACCCTCAAGCAGAAAACTGGTCATTTCAAGCGTGTTATTATTTCAAATTACTCCAAATTTCTAAGATATACTCATAAGATATTGCTGCTTGAAATGATACAAACCATTTCTTCAACAACAAGCTAATTTTTTTCTGATAGCTAAAGTATTTACGAACTTTCCTGCCAAACCTCGTGATTTTTTAATGCTTATTCAAAAGCCTATTTCAAGATGATGACCATTATTAAAGATGGCCGCCAAATCATTACTAAATTGTACCTTAATAATATACAGAGGTACAAGTAGTCAAAGATTAGGAAAAGGCGCAATCAGAAAAAGATTCCCACTCCAAAAACCGAGGTGGGAAAAACCAAATCAACAATCAGGTACTTATACCATGAAAACATATGGTAAGCCGAATGAGCGGCTATTTTCCCAATTGGTGGCCCGTTTTAAAAATAAGACTGCAAAACAAATTGACCTCGTAACCTGTATTGTATCGACTATTGTTTAATTGACGTTTTTTTAATCTGGCTAAAATGTCGCTTCAGCATTTTATGAATATGTTTATATGTGTGTTTAATTGGCATTTGTTTTACATAGATCGTAAGCAGCCGGATCAGACAGGAAACTGCCTTTAATGTTTACCAAAATTATACTGCCACCAAGTCCCAAACATTCTGAAAATGTTGTTGATTGAACGTTCCACCGGGGTTCAACTGGTGTTTCTCTGTGTTTCCGGACTTTCAGTAACTTATTGGGCGCCCAGGAATCACCATCGTCGGGCAGCTTACTGAATCTGTGAGTCCTCGTTTTTGATTCATCATGGTGGTTATCATGAATAATTTGCTTGTCCTTGGTGATTCAATGACTAAGTAGAGATTCACCACGAGAGCCGAACAACTAACTATGTGTTATGAACCACGGCAGAAGCTGAGGGTGAGGTTATGGCCATGTGAAACTAGTTTAAGCCCGCCAGTAATTTTAAATCACTGATCGTTCCAATGCGATACTTCTGTTGTGGTTTATTTTTGTTTTATGTCTTGGTGTTGAATTTTCTTATGTGCCTGTTTATGCATTAATTAGGTTTAGGTATCTGAGTGGCCACATATCGGGAAATAGCTGCTCACTAGGCTTACAATATTTATGTTTTCTAAGTACAGGTGTCTAATAGTCAATTTAGTTTTTCCCACTTCGGTTTTTGGAGTGGGAGTTTCTTTCTGATTGCGCCTTTTCCTGATCATTGCCTACTTGTACCTTTTTTCAGGATCAAAATATGTTAACGTTACAGCACACTTCAGTGCCGTTTCACAAGCAAAAACAGAATGTGAAAAATCGTCACATTTTATCACGTTTTTACACCTGTCCCACACGGCCCTTCCCTCAAGCAGAAAACTGGTCATTTCAAGCGTGTCAAATCATAAGATATTGCTTCTTGAAATTATACAAACCATTTCTTCAACAACGCGTTACTATTTCTGATAGCTAAAGTATCTACGAACTTTCCTGCCAAACCTCGTGATTTGTTAATGCATATTCAAACGCCTATTTCAAGATCACGACCATTATTAAAGATGGCCGCCAAATCATAACTAAAAACTGTACCTTAATAATATACAGACCCGTTTTAAAAATAAGACCGCAAAACATATTGGCCCCGTAACATGTATTGTATCGACTATTGTTTGATTAACCTTGTTTTCATAGATCGTAAGCAGCCCGATCTGACAGGAAACTGCCTTTGATGTTTACCAGAATTTGGCAAGTTAATTGCAACTTGATATAAGATGTTTATTCAACGTACATGTAATTTCATTATAGGCATTACATAACAACAAGTATTCACAAACAATTACATTGTAAAAATTACTAACCGCTCATTTTCAGGTACTTGCTATTTCTGAATGTTTTTCGTAAATAATAAAGGACAGCAATATAAATCGTACTGATTTTATAATTATGCAACAAACCATCACTTAAAGAGGTGTTTTGCATAAATTACACATGCAGCTATTACAATTTGGATGTTATGCACCCTCCATAAGAAATAGAATCCCCACCTTATCTGCTTCGCGATTCTGCCTCCATTCGACTTTTCTTTTCAACAAACCTCATGCTTTCTGAGATTTATAGGCTGTCCTCCAGTAATTAGTTACTGGCCGTTTTAAAGCAGTTCGGTTTGGCTGATGCCTAACTTTTACCATGCTGATAAAACTCATATTGCTCTTCGTTCGTGTCATTGTTTCCTGTAATGTCTCGTGCTGTTCTTTCTGTCATGATGTCTATGCAATGTTTAGAAAAAGTAAAAAAGTGGGAGCAGATCATTGAAAACAGTTTTACTATTCAGAATGAACATGTAATAGACCAAAGAAAAACTATTTCCTAAAGGGTGGTTACTAATCGCGCAGCATAACAAAACCTAATAAAAATGGTACATAGACAAGCAACGACTGAATCAAAACTGAACCCCTGCTTTTCAACGGCCAGTAATAGATAGGTAGAAGTAGGCAAAGATCTGGAAAAGGCGCAATCAGAAAAAGATTCCCACTCCAAAAACCGAGATGGGAAAAAACTAAATTAACAATCAGGTACTTATACCATGAAAACATATCGTAAGCCGAACGGGCAGCTATTTTCCCAAAAGGTGGCCACTCAGTTACCTTAACTTAACTAAAAATATGAAAACATACATAAGGCGCCAACAGCACAAAAAAAATTTAAACACCAAGACATTAAACGAAAGAACCAACACAGAAGTATCGCCTTGGAACGATCATTAATATAAAATTACTGGCGGGCTTAACTCGATTTTACAGTCAATGAATCATGAAGAAGAAAAGATAAATCATGATAAACACCCTGATGAATCAAAAACGAGGACTCAACAGATACAGTAATTCGCCCGACGATGGAGATCCCTGGGCGCCGAATAACTTACTTACTCCGGAGCAAAAGAAAAACACCAGTTGGACCCCGGTGGGCCAAGCAGCAGACAAGAAGCTCCGGCCCAAAGAACTAAAATGAATAGCTTGAAGTCGGGGACATCATAGAGTCGGACGCCCGACCCACCGGCGTGCATTTGAAGAATCTACATACAACAGGATAAGGAGTTATGAAACTCCTTAATCAATATCAAATATTAATCAAGATATGTTAGATTCATATTTCATATCACTTATCAAACATTCGTCCATCTGTTTCCAAAACTAATGGAAACTTTACAGAAATCGAAAGTGTCTCTATAGAAATTGTTTTCCGTTAAGAAAAGAGATAATTATTACATGAAAATATCAATAATATGTAGCAACGTATTTACTTTAATGTTGATAATTACTAGATTGATTAGTAAATTAATAAATTGATTATTAAAATAACAAAGCCCACCATCAAATTATTATGCGACCAATGTTACCACCATTAACCTCATGACTATTTTTTTCTCTACGAATAAAATATTTTAATCAACTCAAGCATTATCCGTGCATGGTGTATGAAAGTGGTGAAGCAAACGTATATCATCGAGTAAGCTGTAAAAGAATAGAAAGTCCAGGAACTGAACAATCGAAATTAAAATTTGAGCAACGTCATGAGAAAACCGACTCATTTAACCCAGACACCAGGCGGGGAAAAATTTAAAAAAATTATCACGAGAAACATATCAATACAATTGTTAAAAAGGTACAAGTAGGCAAAGATCAGGAAAAGGCGCAATCAGAAAAAAACATTCCCACTCCAAAAACCGAGGTGGGAAAAAACCAAACTAACAATCAGGCACTTATACCATGAAACATATCGTAAGCCGAATGAGCAGCTATTTTCCCAATAGGTGGCCACTCAGTTACCTTAACTTAATTAAAAATATGAAAACATACATAAGGCGCCAACAGCACAAAAAAATTAAACACTAAGACATAAAAAGAACCACCATAGAAGTATCGCCTTGGAACGATCAGTAACACAAAGTTACTGGCGGGCTTAAACCGGTTTTACAGGATCCTAACCTCACCCTTAGCTTCTGCAGTGGTTCATAACATTTAGTAAGTTCTTCGATCCTCGTGGTGAATCTCTAACTAGTCAATGAATCATCAACTAGTCAATGAATCTCTAACTAGTCAATGAATCATCATTAAAATTGTATTTCTCTCTCTCTCTCTCTCTCTCTCTCTCTCTCTCTCTCTCTCTCTCTCTCTCTCTCTCTCTCTCTTGCTTTACTTTAAAAGAACCGTTTTGCTTTTTCAGTCTGTGGGGGAAAAGCTTAGTCAACCATTTAACATTGTTCTAGGATTTTTCTTAAAATGCATATGCGTCCGAATATGGGAAATACCAGTTGTATGTACGATAAAATGATTTCATCAGTGTCAAAGTAACATTTGAAATCTTACCTACATGTATATGTTCATGAATTGACGTCTTGTAAATGCTGAAGCTAGAACTAGACAAAGCCAACGATGCTGAAATTCGGAGCGGCCAGGGCATCATCTCATGTTGTTCAGATTAAACGTTTGGGTCAATGATGGCGAAAGAGCGTATCTTTCTTCAGGCGGACGAAATGGACGTTCTTAGACTGGACAAATACCCAGTTTGTACTAGATGCTGTTATTGAACGCCAATTCTGAATGATTGGTTTTGTTACGTTACGGCTTGTTCATGTTCGTCAACACTTTAGAAAGTTAATAGGCGGAGAAAGTTTTCTATTCTGCCACAAAGTGTAGTTTGAAACAGCTTGTTCAATTTCTTTGAAAACAAATTCAGCATGTGCGTGAGAAAACCAGCAATTTGGGTTCCGACCAGGTCCGACACAGAACGGGTTGCACAGTCACAGAAGATGGTTAGAGGCTGGAAATTTTGGATTTAGAAAGTAGAGAAATTGTACTATCCGTGTAGCGAAAACAAAGACGCTGATCAGCTTCGCAGTCACTGCGAAGCTGATCTGCGCCTTTGTTTTCGCCTATGCAAATTTTTGGTTTTCTCATGCGGTGGCTCATTTAACTTTCACTTAGTCTACTAAGTTTCCCCATGGGTTTCTTTGTGTTGTGTGTCGATCCTTTGGTAACAGGTGGGTATCGAACCGTGAGACGTCAACGGGAAATGACGAACGGAATGGTTCCCGAAGTCTCGATTTTGAATCCCTAACATTACACGAGCTAGTTTCAGCCCGAAAACCATGCATTTCGAACTTTAGCACCAAATTGATCACGTGATTAGGACAGCCAATCACTGACACCAACGTCGATTTCCGCGTCATGTGACGGTATATATGGGTCTGGAGCGGCGCGCACTGCGTGTTCTGCGGTATCAAGCGCAAACATTCACAACTCGTAGTGTTGCTGAAAACAAACACAAAACGACTCGACTACTGGAACTGACAACGAATAGGACCCGAAAGGGAAGATGAGGACTAGGGTTAAAATACCCATCTTATTTTTGATTTTATGGATAACGACCGGACCGGACTTTTCTTCTGCCAGTGGCGGCGTTTCACTTGCAGGGTGAGCTAAGTTTATGATTAAGTATTATCATGCGAGATCAATGCCCTAATCGCTGGATAATTCAGATCTGAATATAGTTAAAAATTCCATTCATTTTCACCTGGGTTTTATTTTTTGAATAGTTGTTGATATTTAAGAAAAAAATAATAAGTACAGTTTTGATAAGTTTACTTATTTTATACTTAACTGTGAAACCCAATGTATATCAAAACTTGATAAAATTGGTATTTTCATTGATATGAAATTTCACTGATATCAAATCTCACTGATATCAAAAGTCACTAGTGACTGATATCAGCCTATATCGTCACTGTAATGACGTCAGATTTTTTGGATTACTTCTGACGTTTCCATTTACTTGACGTCATTAAATGTGTCTCACTTCAGAAATTGAAACGCCTATAACTCCGTTATTTATGAACGAAAACATAAAGTGTGGGTATTCATTTTCTTAGTTAGAACATAAGGAACAATGTGGTACCAAAATTATTCGTGTTTTCAAAAAAATTTTGTTTTTGCATTTTCACCGCCTACCTTGTGCATTGGAAAATGCCTGTGCATTGTATAAAATAAAAAGAAAATTTGCTTTTTTTCGGTGAATACCAAAAATATTCCATCTCGTGAGTTGAAAACATAATAATTTTCACTCGTGCTGCGCACTCGTGAAAATTCTGATGTTTTCAACTCACTCGATGAAATATATTTGGTATTCACCTCAAAAAAGCAAATATCCTCTATATATCCTAATTGATAAATTTCCCGGCACTTAATTTTAATTATTAGATTATTAAAACACGAATGCAAAATGCCTTAATAGAAACGTGGATTACCATGTTTAAATGTTTGTAAGAAAAGAGTAAGTATATGGTTCATCCTGAAAAAATCATGGAGAGTTACATGCACTTATTCTTCTCCAATATGGTCAAGTCATAAAATTTGTTTTTGGAGTCTCAACCTTCAAATCCTGTCTAGCTGAAATGTACATATACGAGGTACAGTCGGAAAGTTCCCGGACTGTTCTTGTTGTGTTATTTGTTTTCAATGAAGAAAGTCAAAACTTTGCATACTAGTGGGAAAAAACATTTTTCTACACAACAATATATATATTTAGAGGCTTTTTCATCAAACCACCGAAAATTTAGGGCTCAAAGTATGGACACTAACAACGTACGGAGCACTTTGGCGTGAACAACGTTACTTTGACGTTAACAACGTTTATACCTGAGGGTGTCGCTAAACTCAGATTTCAGACGAGAAAAGATCCACCGGGGCTAAATCGGGGCTTTATGGCGCATGCCATGGTCTTTCGTATCCTATGAAATCAAAAGTCGTCAATGTATCTTACAATCGATGGGCGGATGGTGTTGTTTTCGTGAGAAATCTGATTTTTTATGTCAAATCACGACCGTCTCTTCCCTATGCCATCCGCTTTTGCGATTGCCATTAATATCCGCGTGTCCTTAGCCTATCCCATTGGAACACAAGACTCCTTACCATTTTCTGTACATTTTTCCTTGGGTTTTATGAATTCCCAAGTGTTTGTAGGGTCTTGTCTGCTCTTTAACCATACTTGATTACCGCGCGCTGCTCCGTATGTTCCCATGACGTCGGCTTTTTTACGCTCGAAAATTCACGCATGTCTGTTTAAAACACTGTCTAAATTGTAATTGTTATGTTATCTCTCTGATTCTTTGCTTTTGAATCAAAATACTACTGATGTGACATCATGCAAAAAATTCACGCCATTGTGATGCCGTTTTACAAAGGAATTGACAGCAGTTCAAAACATCAAAAAATCCGATTTAGCAGTTTTTCAAAGTGCTCCGTACCCTCGTATATGCCGTATGTTAATCGACATTTTAAAACAATTCTTGCATATTCTTTTCTTAATTTATCCAAAAAATAAAGGAAATGGATGTGATTTGTTATTTGAAAAACTTCATAGTGATTTGACGTTAAATACCTTTTGAAATGAATCAGTCCGGGAACTTTCCGACTATACATTGAAGTAAAATGAAATATAAAAAAGACATATTTCATATGTGGATAAAATCTTGTCTGATTACAAATTTAAACCCTTTTGCTTTACCGAATTTTCGCATACTTAAAGAAATACCAATTTTGTCGAATAAAATGTAACAGACGTCGATCAAAATTCATCACTGCTTACGCAACTTTTTTGTCGAAGACATCTCAGATCATTTTTGACCTGCATCCGGGTTTTTTCCATATGGAAGATGAAAAAAGGCAACAAACTGCATCTCTTTAAAAAGTACTTTAAGATGATGTTTTTACTATACAAGCCATCATTGGTCCTTATTGTTACTCATTTTAACCGCTTTTTGTGTGACGAAAGCTTTTGCAAAGAAAAATTAAAACCTAAAATCTGTGGATTTTGAAATTTTATGATTCATGCAGGCCATCGTAGATAAGATGCGTTCGGATTTTCTCCATTAAATATAGGCGTGTTCGGATCAAAGGCTCTGCTCAACAGAACGAGTCGTTTCGGTCCAGCGACTCTTAAGGACTCTCGCCGTAAGGACATTTGAAAAGCATTTCCTCTCAGTCATGTCTGGAGTTGGCTCTACAAGAGTCACACTGTCTGTCTGTCTGTCTGTCTGTCTCCTGCATCATGTACACTATTGCAGAACAGATATTAATCTTCGACAATTATCTTTTTTAAAGATGTTTCTTGTGTATAACATGTGTTTATCCCCTTTCGAATGCTAGCTAAAATAAAGTTTGTTAATTTGTCACCTGCAATGGTGTATTAGAGCTGAGATAAAGATGTATCTGTATATGTCTCTGATTAGAGTGAAAATATTTTGCAGTTATTAAAGTAATGATCGTTGGTTTTGTAGCAAAAATGGATTCAATAATTTTATACTGTTCTGTTTTGGCTAAAATAGTTCCACCCGATCCGAAAGATGCCATGTAGCATTGTTTTAAGCTGTTTATTAACAGTTAGGATGCAGAAAGTGTCTATTTTTTATATTTTTTTTCTTCTCAATGTGAATAGAATGAGAGTTGTCATTCAAATGGAAAGTCATCTTTAAAAGCATTATGCAATTCTAACAATAATTATTTGCTGTAAGTATTGACTAATTTTGAAGAAATTACTTGATCGAATGTTTCTTATTAATTTGTTTCTCAAAGCATTGACTGATTTTGAAGAAAAACTTAATCAAATGTTTCTTATTCATTTTTATTTCTCAATAACACAAAAAGGGCGGGCAATATTTTCTCGGAATAAAGTGACTATCATCTTGAATACCATCTTGAGTAATTTTAAAAATAAAAGATTACAACGCAATATTTAAATGTCATTTCAACAAAAAATTTAAGATAAGATTAAGTTTATTTCAATGCAGCAGACCAATGGCCCTTGAGCATATACTGCAATTTCAATCATAACCACATGCAAAGTGAAGTGTCAAACACATGTATCAAGACAGATTTCTAATAAAGAAATATCCAAATGTATGGACATAACTACTTTTATTCAGTGAGATGCACAAAGTTCTGAAATTTGAAAGGAAGCATCATCGAATCTTAAGAAAATGAAAATTACATCCCTTCAACACAGAAATTCCTACAACTCCATTTCCGAAATTCTAATAAAGGTGTTATAACAAAACTATAAGCATTAATTACATAATGCATTTCTTAAAGTGAAAGCTTCTTGAATGAATATTGCTATATCTATGACTTGCTCCTCATTTGTACTGTTAATATTAAACATCTGCTTTAATTTTAAGTGATTAGGGTTTGTATAAAA
Organism: Rugalucina vietnamica; assembly: GCA_964017185.1. Classification (NCBI taxonomy): domain Eukaryota; kingdom Metazoa; phylum Mollusca; class Bivalvia; order Lucinida; family Lucinidae; genus Rugalucina; species Rugalucina vietnamica. The sequence continues at coordinate 5,798,394 of OZ024869.1, forward strand.
ATAGCTGTCAATATATTGTTTTCTAAGATCATTATCTAAACTACATTCAAACAAAAAATGGAAATTCGTTTCCGATGACATTGCACCTTTTACATAATCATTAACGAGTTGGTATTTTGACTGGCTTATGTCACTTTCCAGATTCTATTAATATTTTTAATCTATGAGATGAACATGTTAATCTTGTTAAAGCTAACTTTTACAAAATTTAGATAGTTTCGAAATCGAAAAGAGCTAACACAAGCATAAAACTTTGCTCTGCTTGATTCTTGAATTCTTGAACTCCAATTCTAAATGGATAGATCGTTTAATCTTTGTTTGACTAGACTTAGAAACAACTTAACATTTTCTACCCCTTGAGCCAACCAAAAGTTCGTTAAAATCCAAAGATTCTACCGTAACTAAAGACGCCCAATTGCATTCTAACCATATCCTCTAACATCATATTATAAATATATCTTTTATACTTAGTTTTACTACTTGCAATACTGTTTAAACAATATTTGAATATCATGAAAAATCTATTATTTTGAAAAGATGTCCTCCAAAGTTCACCATAAACAAAATCATTTTGCATACATTTTTAACACCTAACAACCGTTTTCAAAATTGTAGATGCACAGCTTCTATTTTATATGACTTACTACACCCCATACTTCACCTGAATAATCAAGTATTGGTGAAACTAACTTGGTGAAACTATTAAAATACGGCTAACTTATGATCAGGCGAAACATCTGTAAATTTATACAAATTACTATTACGCCTAAATATGGCTTTCTGTTCCTGACTTGCCAATGTACTTTGAGCTAAACTAAAAGACCCACCAGGAGTGAATACAGCACCAAGATATGAGAATAATTCAACTATAGATAATTCAATGCCGTTAAGATAAAATTTCAAATTTCCCGGTAACTGACCGCCTCTTCGGAACACAATAATCTTAGATTTTTCTGTATTTACATTTAATTTCCATTTATTACCATATTCCTTTAAGATATCTAAACCTTTTTGCAATCCTTCAGGTGTTTCCGAAAATAAGGTTATGTCATCTGCATAAAGTAGCAAAAATAATTTGAAAACAGTACTATCTATAACCCCTGCTCCATGAACATAGAAAAAAAAATCTTCAATATCATTTACAAACTTAGCAAATAAAAAGGGCGACAAACATTCACCCTGTCTCACTCCAGGACAACATGGAAATTCATCACTCATTATTGCATTTTACTTTAGACTTTATATTTTGATACATGCTCTTTATTACTTATAATATTTGTCCCCTGACACCCAACTTTTAAAATTAGTTTGTACCACAAAATATCTCTAACAACGTAGTCAAATGTTTGAGTTAACTCAATAACTTGAGTGATATTTCTTATTCCTAGAGATGTAGACATACTAAATTGTCAATGTAAAGAGAAGGACAGGCTTGCCCCAAGAGCTGTCATTAAAGAAATTACTGGAGGGCTTGAATCGATTTTTAAGAACAGGTGGACCAGACACTACTAGGCAATACAGTCATATAATAAAACAAAGCATATCATTACAAAATCTCATCCACGGATGCAATATACAGCAATTTTTGCACCCTCAAAAAATGATGAAAAATTTGATTGGAAAAATTCGGATAATTTTAATATTTTTGCTCATGAATATTGAAAGTGGGAACACGTAAGACAGAATAGACACAACACAAATCCAAAATAAACCCAAAAGTATCTTAAAAGCTGGGAAAAAGCTGCCCATCTCGGCCCCACACGTTTTATATCTAGTGTGGCGACTTGTGTTTTCTGTATTTTTGCAGTAAACGATGTGCAAAGAATGAAACTGTGACAAAAAACGAGTATAAAACCGCCAAGTGTGGAGATGCGTACAAGTTGATGTTTGACTCATATGCATTCAACTGGGCTGCGATGGGATTAGAGAATGCAGGGGCCAAGGCAAAGAAGAAACGAGTGAAAGATAAAGATGGCGATTGCGAATACCTCAGGTATGTGCATAAAGTAACCCATGTTCAGAGTCACGTGAACCAAATTCGAAAGAACATAGTGCAAGAAATGTCAACGGATTGCCACAATAAAACAAAACACCCAAAACATACGACTTTATGCACTTATGCGGCGGCGTGTCAGAATCGATATTGGCATTCCTGATTTCATGACGAAAACACGCCCATGTAATATACAGGGATTTTTAAAGTTGTAAAAAATGAAAGTTTTCAGTTGAAAAAAAAGAAAGACGATTTTCTTATTTTCGCTCAAAACATAGGTTGTGGGTACACGTTAGAACCGCCTCAGCGAGTACCCACAATCTATGTTTTGGAGCAAGAATAAGAAAAATAGGTATACCCCTGCATATCCCAGTTTTACTATGTAAAAGTGGGGTATAAGGGGGTATTTATTTCACGGACATGTTATCCGGATGTTATTTATTTTTTTTTTTGCAATAGTTTTATATGAGAAGCCGTACATGTACATGTATGATTATGTACTTGGCTATATAATTTGGTGATTTTTCGAACGGAATAACTAGTGCAGTGGTTAGCGTCCAAGTCCAGACTTCATCGCTTGAAAGGTTAGATATAATGTTCGAGTTCCAGTATTGGAAAGTGTTTTTATTTGTTATTGTTTCCTTTCCATTTAATGTCAACTACATAAGAAGACATTTTCTAAAATACCTTTTATCATATTCCCCCACTCTTTATACTTCCCTTGATGGTTGAAAACTCCCGATTGGAAAGGTATCAGATCAACAGAGCACAAACCAGACAAATTGTTGCCAACGTTTAAAAGTAGTGGCGAAAAGGTCGTTAATGGTACGATATCTATTCCATCAAAGATCATAGAAAATGAGGGAGCCATCCCAGAACAAGCCTATATCACGAAAACATGTCCGTGTAATGTATACCCCCTTGAACCCCACTTTTATATAGCAAAACTGGGGTATGCAGGGGTATACCTATTTTTCTTATTTTTGCTCCAAAACATAGATTGTGGGTACTCGTTAGAACCGCCTCGCCGAGGCGGTTCTAACGTGTACCCACAATCTATGTTTAGAGAAAAAATAAGAAAAATATCAAAAGCTTTCAGCTGAAAACTTTCAATTTTTAAAGCTCAAAAAATATTTATATATTGCATGGGCAAGTTTTCGTAATGTATAGAACCAGTCCTGATCTCAGTAAACACACCAGATATAGCTGAGGTATTAGGTCTGCTGAGCGTTTAGAAGAGCGTTTGTACTATCCTCAAAGAGAAAACAAAAGCGTTGATATGTTTTCGCCCATGGTTAAGCACTATTTCATGATATGTTTGTCTTATAGGGAGGTTGAGGAAAAGGTGACTGTCATGGATTGCTGTCTTGGTTGGACCGGAAACGCCACTGGCTGCTGGACACGTGAGTGTTACACTATACAACATTACGAAAACATGGCCATGCAATTTACAGATGTTTTTTTTTTCGCGAAGCTGATCTGCGTCTTTGTTTCCGTCTATGCAAATTGTTGGTTTTCTCATGAGGCCAAATATGGAGATGCTAGAAGTTTTAAAAGCATCAGGAAAACGTGTCCATGAAATTCATACCCCCTCATACCCCACTTTATACAGAAAAACTGGGATTTACAGGGGTATATCTATTTTCCTTATTTTAGATCCAAATCAGATTGTGGGTACTCGTTAGAACCGCCTCGCCGAGGCGGTTTTAACGTGTACCCACAATCAATGTTTAGAACATATTATATTAAAACTATCATTTTTCTAATGAAAGTTTCGATTTTTACCACTGAAAAAATATCTGTATATTGCATGGGCAATGTAAGCAATGAAAGTCCAAGAGGCTGAATTGTGTACCTTTGTTTCTAGATGATTTTTACAGAACCAGAAATCACATGTATGACATGTATATTGTTGCTGTTAAATGTATATAGAACTATTGCCTTGAAACAGAACATCTGGGGTATATGCTCAAATAATTTTATATATCTCAGCTTTGAAAATTGTCCGTGTCAACATATTTACATTCAGGGTATTATTTTGTGTTCATTTACAATAAAGAAATGGGATAGCTAGAGCATATAAAATATAAAAATATATATATGCTTAAATGGAAAATTTTCTAAATGAAAAAAAAAAAACAACAAAATACTTCTTTCAGCCGTGTGTAGTAAGCCATGTTTGAATGGTGTATGCCAGAGCCCAGAAAAGTGTCATTGCAACGCCAATTATTCTGGTGACGCGTGTGAACAGAATCTTGCTGGTAAGTGCGAGACAGACAGACAGACAAGACAGACAAATCCATGCGTTTTTGTGGTATATGACCGTTACAAAAAGTCTTCAAATGTCGATCATTTTTACCACAGCCTCGGAGCAGCATTTCGCATCCAGGCTTAGAATGAGAGATAGTTGAACTTTGTGAGTTACTTAGTGACAACTTAGGTACCAAATACTTTGAAAAGTATTCAAATTACAGTTAATATCAAGTCTAAATGATTACACTTAAAATACAATTACAGAGCCAGTATAAATTCAATTATAACAATTATGATTACTTTAGAAAAGAAATGATTATAATTACAATTTTCAAATAAAATGCACTTGTATAAAGAAGAACTTGCACTCAAAGCTATAAAGAGGTTAGGATTCTTATTACACGTTACAACATCATTGCAACAGTGTAGTCATCAGGAAAACATGTCCATGATTAGTATATCCCCTTGAACCCCACTTTTATATAGTAAAACACGGGTATACCTAGTTTTCTTATGTTTGCTCCAAAACATAGATTGTGGGTACTCGTTAGAACCGCCTAAGCAAAGCGGTTCTGACGTGTACCCACAATCTAGCTGAGGCGGTTCTAACGTGTACCCACAATCTATGTTTTGAGCAAAAAATAAGAAACATATCAAAAATTTTCTACTGAAAATTTTCATTTTTTAGAACTTTAAAAACCTCTTTATACTATATGGGCATGTTTTCGTTATGGCTAATAACTATTTATTTTTATTCTACGAAGAAAGTACATTTTTTTAAATAGAACTGATGAAGCTTTATTATGACCATAAGTATTTTTTAATAGAGCTGGGTTATAAAATCACCGCACATTTCAGATGAAAGACAGGACACACCAAAGTGTCATTGCTAGTGCTTATTTTTTAATACACAAATGCTTTCGTAAAAATCCTTAGTTATATTTTATCGCTCCACGTTCACATCACTTTTCTTAGTTTCTGTTTTCTATGAAAATAGTATTCAAAATGTATTAAAAGTACTTGATAGTAATTATAATTTCAATAATAATGATTGTAAACATAACATAATAACTATTTGTGCCAAATCAAGATAACACTTTATCATTACTTTGAAAATTATATATTTAAAATTATCTTGTTTTTATTGGAAGCACTTTTTTCCTAACGTTTCGGCGGCCTTTTACAGCCTTCTTCAGAGGAAACGTTTAACCTTTTGCAAACTTTACATACTTTGAGTCAAACTCAGGTCGCCATCATGAATAAAAAAGTATAAACCCCTGTGCATCTCAATATAAAAGCGATCAAAAGTGGGGTGTGAAGGGATATACATACCCGAATATGTTAGATCGTTATCCTGATGTACGGCATTTATAAAACTGCTTTGGAACATTTTAGCTGTCACCGACGACCTTGCGTACTGTTTCGACACTAAAGATTGCAAAGGCACCCCACTCGACTACAACGGTACCCCACCACAGGTGATGTCAAAGAAGGACTGTTGTAAAAAGGGAAACAAAAACGGTTGGTGGGGCGCGAACGGGATCAGTTGTGAAAGCTGCGCGCACAGTGAGTTTTCCCTTTTTTACTAGTACTGTTCACTAATACTTGTATATTTTTGAGCCAGACATGATGGAATGCATGAAATGAGCCAACAATGTGGTTTTTGAACAGGTCCGACACAAACCGACCTGTACAATCACAGAAAAGAGCTAGAAGCTTGAAATTTCGGATTAGTAGGAGAGGAATTGTACTATCCGAGTAGAGAACACAAAGACGCTGATCAGCTTCGCGGTTACTGATCTGCGTCTTTGTTTTCGCCTTTGCAGATTGTTGGTTTTCCCATGAGGCGGCTCAAATGGCTTACAGCCATTGTGTTATTCTCGCAAACAGGGGATATTAGCATGTCTGTGCAACAGGCAGTTCTATAAGTGTCTTCGAATTAAAAAACATTTAAGATATTGTGCATGATCATATGCAGAATCATTCAAGAGGACCAATAAAATAATTTTAAAGACATCACAGCTAATAAAACTGACATTCTGATATACGATAATCGCTGTTGATGCAATCCTAAAGATTCCGCGCGCTTTCAATCATTTCTGAAAACTGTCAAAAACCATGCCTTCCGGAGGAACTTACTCAAAGCATGTGTCTTTATTCTTACGAAACAGAGAAACACGTCTAATCTTTAACGATCTCTTATGTTACAGAGTATGGCGTTATCAAACAAAAACATAACCTGCCGTTCCGTACCTGCTTTACCTGCCCACAACAAGGATACTGGCGTACCTTCGATGGCAAGGAGTTTGGATTTAAGGGAAAATGCACCTACTTGATGGCAAAGTTGGATGATCAGTTTGCGATATTCGTCGAGGAGTTTGACTGCAAGTCGGAGGACGATTGTCGAAATGTAAGCATAGCCATTCATAAAAAGGGCCGTCTCGTGAGAAAACCAACAGTGTGGTTTTTGAACAAGCTCGACAATGAAACTTGACATGTAGCAATTGGGTATAGAGTACTACAATATGTTTATAAATCATGGACCTGTGATAAACCTTGACAAAGTTTAAGGCAAGGTCAACTTAGGTCATATATGTAGAAAGCTGTTTAAATGTCATTGAAGGAGAGAAAAAAAAAAACTTGTGGAAATGGGCAAATGGACATAATATTTATGATTTTGAAAAAAAAAAAAAAAACAAAAAAAAAAAAAAAAAAAAACAATGACCCAAGCGTTTATCTGATAAAAATTAAAACCGAGATCCTTTAAGAGCAATGAACACATTAATGAGAAAGGGGATGGGCCATACCGCGGTTTCTACTTTTGAAGTCTCGTCAGTGCCCCTTAAGATTTGATCCTGCCCTGGGCTATTTACTTGTATATGACTATTGTAGTTAGACAAATTTATTCGTATACATCGCATACATACAGGACCATTGGTCCTCTTTTTTATGTAATCAAGTGTCACATGCAAAGCACAATTACGTCAATAATCGTTGTATTCCAAAGTACGATTACCCTTTTAATAGATTTATTGTAAATACCTTGATGAGTTTATTGCGGCGGAAACTTTGGAGGTACACCCAAGAATCTGAGTCAATTTTGTTGTATATTTGCATATGCGAAAACAAAGACGCAGATCAGCTGTGCAGTAGCTGATCAGCGCCTTTGTATTTTCTACACGAATAGTACAATTCCTCCTCTTCCTAAATACGAACTTTCGAGTTTGTAGCCATGATCTTCTGTGACTGTAGAGGCAGTTTGTGTCGGATCTGACCGGAAACCCAGATTGTTATTTTTCTCATGCGACGGGTTAATTTCATGTTTAATGCATTACAGGGAGTTCATATTGAGCTGAAAGCCGGCCAGCATAACATCCTAATTAAGAAAGGGCAGCTTATTATCGACGGATATCAACTGACTCCCCCATACACATCCATAAAAGGTATTATGTTAACCCATATTTGACGAATGGACTCGCAAATTATTATCATTTGGATGAGTCCATTATTTTTGATGAAATTTCTCGAAGTAAACAGAATAGCCCAAGATGGGACGCCGCGTTCTGCGGCGTCACATCTGGGGCTATGCTGTTTGCATATGTCCCACAAAAGGGACGCCAGGCTTAAAGTTAGATTTAAATATACAGGTCCGTTTTATAAATGAACTACATTGTGGTTTGTTTCATACCAGTACCTATAATACATGCTATTGGCAAGTATAAACTGGTTGCGCAAAAGTAGTCAATCAAAGACAAGTGCATTTAATTTGGTTGTAACATTTTTTATTTTGATCCTTTTTTACATAAATCAGTACACAGGAAATATTGTAACATAAGTGATAACTTCAGCGCATTGTGCGCTAAATGAAATGAAAACGGTAGTGGAATATTTTGGTTCAAACTTTTCTGTACACAGTGAATGAAATCAAAATAAAAGTTGATATTTGTTTTCTTCATCTTTCGCTTATCATATTTGATGTGTTAAAATTCATATAACAAAAACAAAAATGTTACAATCAATGCACATATTTTTGTATCAACCTGACTTGTCACAATCGGTTCATATTCGCATAAAGCCAAACTTATGAAACCGAACTATAGGAAATTGGTTAGTAACTGTAACTGTGCTAATTCAGCAGCCGAGGATAAGAGATTTTTTCCTGATCTTTGCCTACTTGTACCTTTTTGTTCGAATGAACAACCCTTTTCATGGCGTCGAATTAACGATACGAAAAAAGGTTTGGACAAAGCAAGGGTATGAATACTACAAGAACTACAATGCAATCATGTTATCGAGTACATGATAGAAATAACACATATATCCCATTAAACAAGCGATGCTCAGAAGGAACCATAAGACTATGTGCTGTTATCATGGTTATTGCATTATTAATTTATTATTTTAATAATACATATCATACACTTTGTCAGGAGTCTCGGTATCTTTATTACCGGACAAGAAAATGTTTGTCATCGAGCTGGTTGCATTCAATGTGAAAATCAAGGTTGACAAGAAAGGCCGGGTGTACGTATCAGTACCGGACTATATCACAGGACTGACCGGACTCTGTGGAAATAACGACCAGGTTGCAAACAGTAAGTACATTCAGTTTTACTCCAGAGAATAGCGTTAGTTCGTATAAGCCACCCATACATGTTTTTCAAAAAATGTGTGTGTGTATATATACGTATATACAATGATGTATTTTTGACATTAATAATTATAAATATTCCTTCCATAATCCACTCTACTCAGTCGTTCCATTTTCATGAACATGAAACTTTTCAGTTTTTTCTGTGTTATAATTAAAAAATCAGCAGCAGCAACTTACATAAAATGTTCAGTAAATACTAGCAATCTGAGACCTTTGTGAGGAATATGACCTTGAATATGTCAATGGGTCGTAAAACCACAAATTAAATAATCCGCAAATCACTCACTCACTCACTCACTCACTCACTCACTCACTCACTCACTCACTCACTCACTCACTCACTCATTCATTCATTCATTCATTCATTCATTCATTCATTCATTCATTCATTCATTCCAGATGCTTATGGTATAAGAAAGAATGCAATGATAGACAATTACCTATCCTATGCCCAATCATTTGCTGTTAGCACCCCTAATACTAAGGTGAGTGATTGTGAAATGATATGAAAATATAAATCATCTTATTTTGGTCTTAAATCCAATGGCAGCTAGAGATGAATTAAAACGTTGCCTTATTCAGTATTTTATTCAAGGCACAGCGCAGCAATGTGATTTATAATAATAATAATGATAATAATAACAATGGCTAATGATTATTATTATTATTATGATGATGATGATGATATTAGATCCATGCTATAAAATTTTTTCAATAAACTGTCGGAAAATAGACACGTCAAGAATATTTTAAGATTCCATTAATAGGTTTAAACATTCCTGGTGGTTTGTTTTAGTGTGCCCCAGCAGGGCTGATCCCTGACAAGTGTACCAACGACATGATGAAGCAGGAAGGATTAAAGTGGTGTTCCATACTTAGATCACCAGCGTTCTACGAATGTAACAAACAAGTAAGTGAAGATGAGCTTCAAGGTTACTAAAGGGTTTCGTTTTCTTTATTTTACCTATTTTTTTCTCAAATTTTCTAATGGAAAATATGGCATCAAATAAGGGTTCGCATCAGAAAAACATGTCCATGAATAAGAAAAAATATATAAAAAAATTCTGCCGAAAATTTTCTATTTTTACAACTGAAGAAAATTCTGTATATTACATGGACGTGTTTTCGTAATATGGTGCGTGTTTTCGTAATGGTGCGAACAAACTTAGTTCGAATCCTCTCTAAATCCACCTCCGTGGTAGAAGGCCAAGTATTACTCGTGTCTGTCAACGACCATTGACAAGAAAGTGGCTTAGAAACAATAAATTAGTATTTTAGCGTAAAATTTAAATTATTTCAAACCATAATAGTTGATTGCGGTTGATATGCTGTCCAGCATTGTCAGAAACAATGTTAACAAATCGTTTCGATTCGCACAGCGAAGGCTTCGGGTCCATTAAAACTTGAGTCGCGACACAAGAAACCCGGTCTTCAGAGTTGCGAAACAAGGACACTGGCCTTTGTTTTTGCATCTACAAAAGTCCTTTTTTCATCACGGCCCAACTTATTTTCAGTTAAATCATCATTTCATCATGAAATTGTGTATCAACGCCATTTGTGGGGCGAAATCTGACGCGGAACGACAAGAAATTATCTGCGAACACCAGAAAACATTCGCACATAAATGCGCGTGTGAGGGTATCTGGGTCAGCTACAGAACGAAAGATAATTGCCGTAAGTGATTTATTATAATTCTTAAACATGTTAAAACAATCTTCTAAATGTTACTCGGAATATGTGACTATCGGTTCAGTCATAAAGTCAATTTACGCGCCTTTCATTTTACAGATGTAAATATTAAAATTCGACCAAAGCAAGGTACAAGATTTTTGCAAAAAGTGCAAGCTATCAGTTAATACAAGTAAAGCAAAAGTAATGGCGTTAAGAAAAAAATGTGTGTGTGTGTGTGGGGGGGGGGAGGGTTCGTCTGTCTACCAAACAACTTACATTTTATCACAATTATATAAATATAGAAATAATTAACAAGCTTTGCTATTCACAGGTATTCAGCTCGACAGTTGATGACAGTTTGTATATAGTCTCTCGAAAAGTATTAACTTATTTCGTATTGTTGCGCAATGTAATTCTTCCATCTTTTGCGGGATTGTCATTTTACTGAGTTTGCCTATCATTTAAAGCCATTTAAATGCATTTATTTGAGTGCACATTAACACAATTTCCTTACTCTATCGTTTTTTCTTACAGCGAAAGAGTGTCCAAAACCCTTGGTGTATATGGCCAATCCCCCGCATTGCCAAAAAACTTGCTATCACGCACACGCTGGTCTGTTAGAAGGTTTGAGCGAAGACTGTAAAAATGAGCGATATCCTGGGTGCTATTGTCCCCAGGGGCTTGTCCTTCACCACGGCAAATGTATCAAACCAGAAAAGTGTAGCTGTTACCACAATGACAAAGAATACCCACACAAGTCCGTTGTACGAATGGGCTGCAAGAAATGGTAAGAACATCTTTTATTAGTTCCATTACTTACTAAGAAACCTGTAGCATGAGGCTCTGTGTTCGTACATACAAAAAAGTGTTAGTTCGTTTTTTCAATGGCACCATTCATTCATCTTGAACTCGGTGGGCAATGATCCAAAGCGTGTACACGGCCTAAAGCTAGCGCAGCTCAGATGAATTGGTCATGTTAGTAGAATGCCCCTTTAGCGAAGTCCAAAGAAAGATTCCTACGGAGGATGACAGGAATGAAATCGCTTTCAATGTGGCCAAATAACGCTTTAAGATACAAGATACAATAATTATTATTAAACGTCGGTTTCTATATAACAAGGCAACATTAGCTACATGAGCTATTTTCCGACAAACAAAAGTATATAAAAAATAGAAAAAAGTATAAAAAGTATACAAAGACACCATCAAAGCTTTACTGAAGATTTTCAACAAACCAAAGAGTCTAGGGAACAAGCTGATCAAACAAAGTGGCGCCTCGATCAACAAAGGAGCAGCTCTTAGTGAAGAAAAGAGAATATGTGAAGCTGGAAGGACTTGAGTGCAGTTTACGTAAAGCCAAGAGTCAATGGCCTGTACCAGTTTCTTCGGTATTAAATTGCTCTATTTGCACCAGGCAGCTTAGAGCTTGGCCTATCCAACCATAATAGAATTCACCGACACACATGAACAAATATTCAATAAAATTAATATTCAATAGATAGAGACATGCATTCTCATTCCTGAGAGATGAACGACTTTACTTGCATCGTACATGTACGTGTAAATCATGTACTGAACAATGTCAGTTACCAAACTGAACTTGCGGCTGTACATTTTAAAATTAGCAAATTTTGTTACTTTTTTCAAAGGTATCAGCTACAAATCTGATTAAAAATAACTGAAAGACATCAAGATGTTTGAATGCTTTTACCCATACGGTAGGGTAATATGCGCGCTGAAAGCACAAAAGTTTGATGATCGAAGAGTATGAAAAATACTAAAATATATCATAAAATATTTAATTGATAGGTTGCATATGTTTTCGTATTCTTCGGTCATTAGACCTCGCGTATAATGCTATTTTAAGGATAAAAATGCTAAAAATCACAATGTCAAGCCCCTGAAGTATAAAAGAAAACCATTCCCCTAACGGAATAAGGAAGAATCTTTGAATTCCCTGCTGTGATAATTGCCTTCTGTTTTTCAGCAAGTGCAAGTACGGTAAATGGCAGTGCCCGAACAAGGCGTGCCCCTCCTACTGTAGCGTTCTCGGTGGTCACAGTGTACAAACATTTGACGGTAACATGTTCAAATGGGACCCAAAACCATGTAGCTATAAACTGGTTACGGTAAGTCATCATTAAAATAGAAATCTAACAAGCAATGACCTGGAATCGACGGAAGCAGAGCCGAATTGCATCTTTAACCAAATGTGTGATATAAAAAGAAGATCAACCGAATCCGTAAGCGACTTTTCCCCAAACAGATGGCCACTCTTAAGTTTAACCAATATTGAAATCTATTAAGGGACACACAAGCTAGCAATACTACAATAAAAACGACAAGCATATAAAATCTAAACGTTCAAATTTATTGTTTCCTTACAATTATGTTTCTGTTTGATTTCAGCCTCTGGACAAATCATCAAAGAAAGCGATAGATGGGCTTACCGTTATGGTTTCAATGGTGAAGATTCCGGGAATGAAAATGAAGAAGATTGGTGGAGTAACTTTGAAATACCGCAACAAGCTACTGGAGATACAACAAGGCAAAGTGAAGTTAGACGGCAAACTGATAACATTGCCACACAAATCCGATACCTGGCTCATCATGCAAAAGACGAAATTGTTTAAGGTTATACAGTTGTATGAGATGGTCGTGATGTATGGTGCAGGTCGGGTCTACATCAGAGCAGAACACTTTTACCATAACAAGGTACATGTTATTTACCAAGTCAGAACAACTACAATGACCGCTGGTATCAATAAATCTATACGAAAATCCGGGGCAAACACGTGCACTTGACCAATTATGAATATTGACATTTTCATTGCAATCGCATGAGATGAAAGGGTCATTCTTAATGTTCTTTACTTCCTTATGCATCATGAAAACTTGCTTATGCTATATACAGAGATTGTTTTTAATTTTCAAGTTGTAAAAATGAAAAATTTTAGTAGAAACCTTTTGATATTATTAATACTTCTGTTCAAAACATTGAATTTGGTTACACGTTAGAACTGTCTCGAAGATCAAAAATAACAAAAACAGGTATACCCTTGTATACCCTAGTTTTAGTATATAAACGTGGGGTATAAGGGGAATGCTTTGCACGGACTTGTTATCTTGATGAAAACATTTTCAAGTCAGGTGATCTAGACCACACCTTTAGATGGAGGGATCTAACGTGTACCCACAATCTATGTTTTCAGCAAAAATAAGAAAAATATCAAAATTTTTCAGCTGAAAATTTTCAATTTTTAAAGCTAAAAAAATCTCAGTATATTGCATGGGCACGTTTTCGTAATGTAAGCGGTATTCTTTTCATCGGCATGCGAGATTATCCTGATGGTCTGTTGCTTACATTTCACAGATAAAAGGTCTTTGTGGAAAATATGACGGTGACGACAGCAATGATTTCCTTTCGCCTAGTGGTATCCCAGAGAACTCTCAGAGCGCATTTGTCAACTCTTACAAGGAGCAGGGTTGTCAGAAGAGGGTTGGCGATTACGTCAATATGTGCAAGAGAAAACAAAGTCTGGTGAGTAATTGTTCACTCGGTTTGATGAAGCAAATTTAGTGTGGGTCCCGCAATTAAACGATATGTCCTTTTATAAATGTATGCAAAGTCTGTAATCAATCAAAAAAAGTATGACCAATGATATGGCGTCGCTTTGCATGATAATGTGTTGTGTTTTTTTTTCTTTTCACAAGCGTATTGTCATGTGCGTCTTCAACGCTTTTGAGACTGAAATTTCAAGTACTTTTACTTATTTACATTGCAAATGTCACCCAAAATTCATGTATTAATCACCAAAAGTGAAAGCGTGTACAGCTAATAAATTGAAATGCCCTGGGACCATTTGCTAAGATTAATATTTGGTCTAACCTGAGTTCAGCATAAACTTGGAACCTGATGGTTTTATTTGAGCCAAAGCATGGGAAAACCAACAATCTGCATATGCGAAAACAAAGGCGCAGATCAGCTTCGCGGTAACGTATAGTATATTTCCTCTTCTTCTTATATCCGAAATTTCAAGCTTCTAGCCTGCTCCTGAGATTGTACAGGCCGGTTTGTGTCGGACCTGGTCGGAAAACCAAATTGTTGGTTTTCTCACGCACAGGCTCATTTAATCTTTGTAGATACCAATGGCGAAAGAAGCTTGCGCCCATCTGAACAATGCCGACTTCTTAGGACAGTGCTACCAACTTGTAAGGGCAAAGAAATACTACAAACTGTGTAAACAAGCTATGTGCAAGGCTGGCGGGCAGAACAATGATGTGAAGTGTCTTTTCACCTCCCATGTTGTTTGGGAATGCAAGAAACAGGGTTACAAGGTCAAATGGAAGAACTTCAAAGATGTTCGTGAGACATGCTGTAAGTTTGACTTTGTTGTTACATGTATATAGTAGGCTGACATTTTTAAGCATTTTGCGATTTCCCCCAAAACTTTTGTCATAAAATGGCGAAATAAAACAACTATAAAATTGCTGATACGTACGGAAGTGTATAAGTGCAGTTTCTAGATACGCTTATGTAGTAGGACTAATTGAAAAAGTACCATTAAACTGAAATGAAAAATTTTATTTTTATTCTTAACAACTACTATTCAGACTTAATTAATTCTGACAACATATTTTGCGTTTTATTATTATGCTTTACTTTTATACTTTTAATGTAAAGTTCAAAAAAAAAAAAAAAAAAAAAAAAAAAAAAAAAAAAATAACAACATACATTAGAAAAATATGCCATTGAACACTTCCTGGAATATGTACAATTTTTATTTGTGGATAAAATAAAATAGTGACATTAAGAGCAAAGTATCCCCCACTTGCTATCAAATTTGTGCAGGCTGATTCGTAAATCAATTCATAGAAATATTGATCTTACTCACAGGTCAAGTTCTTTTTCCAATACATTTTTATAGAGCAATTGTTTACAATATGCAAAGAGAAATGTTTGTAAAAAAATCAAACAGAAGGCTATTTTTACTTCCTGCTAAGTTCACCTAATTTTCGCGTTTTTGCTGTCATTTGCTGTCCATCTGAAGAAGGGAGTAATCCTGAAACATTTTATAGAAAGACCTTTACTGTGTTGATTTTGATATGATCCCAGCTAATTCAAAAAGCATAGTGATATAAAACACTTACCTTTGATCAATGTAATTTAATGATTTTTTCCATCATTAATTTTCATCAGTGAGTTCTTCATCTGTTCTGAATTGTCACATAGCGAAATAATAGAATAATCACAACTATATAGAAGTTAAAATAGCCTGCTGTTGGTCATTTTGACAAAATGTCATGAAAGTAGTAGAGAGCCTCTCAATATATTAAAACGCAAAACTTGTATAAGTAAGTAAGTAAGTAAGTAAGTAAGTAAGTAAGTAAGTAAGTAAGCAAGCAAGCAAGCAAGCAAGTAAGTAAGTAAGTAAGTAAGTAAGTAAGTAAGTAAGTAAGTAAGTTCTTTATTTAACAAGGGGGTGGCAATTGGCAAAGCCACTCTTCCTTGGGGCCCTCAAAGCATGGTGATTACATACAAGGTATTATACAACCAAAACAGTTAATTCAAATATAAGTGAAAGCAAAGAAATATAGACGACATATATAAACGACAGATGGACTGTCAAATAGGCAGACAAATAGAAATAAGCAAATAGCAAGAGACAGACAGACAGACAGACAGACAGAGAGTCAGATGGCGTAAATTATGAATGTCTTGACTTAAGGATGTTCGCTGCTAACATTTGACATTTCGGAACTTCCGGTTTTTCTTTTGTCGAATATCTCGTAAACGGTTGCAGATATTTTCCTAATATTTTATATTTGGATACATATTGATGACATGCAATGAATGAGCCATGAAAATTGTCAATCTAAGAAAATTGATTTTTTCACCCCACTTTCTGCAACTTTTCAGAAAATTTTAGTTGTCAGTAAAATTTAGGGGGTAGGGTAGATTAAACTTGAATATTACACATCTTGAAATTAATTGCACTCATTCGATGTTTATTTTAGCAGCAGTATATGTGTACATGGTTTTCTAAGCCAGTTTTTGTGTCTTTGGTGTGCTGGTTTGAAAATTTTAGGTGGTTTTATGAAATGGGCTTTAAGAAACAAAACAGCCTAAAAAAGGCTGAAAATGGCGATTTTCAAGTTGTTGGTTCTCTCTTATATGCACACTACCCTATTTCTTTCTTTCTTTTATTCGAACAATATTACCAAGTTCTTTCTTGTGTGAAAATACAAGAAAAAGTTTGAATCAACAAATATGGGTTTGGCTCATTTCAAAATATTGACTTTTTCCGACTTTTCAAGTATGGGGGTAGGGTTGGAAAAGGACTCGTAAAATTTTGTCATCCACTTCAAGTTGCAATTTTTTCTGTGCTTCTGGTCCTAAATAGTCTGCATTACGTAAATATTATGGTTTTTGAAAGCATTCTAGGTGTATTTTTGTTCAAGTCTGGCATGTTTCAAAGAATTAAAAATTAAATTAATTTTACTAAATTTGAAACAATGTGCTCAGCGGTCTCATTCAGAGGCATGTGGCGTGAAAAAATGCACACTACCCTATATTTATTTTGTTTTCAAATGTCTTGTGTTGTATTTTGAAATCAAAAAAGAGTGGTTAGAAAAAAAGTTTGAATACTTTTTCATTGGCAGCGAACATCCTTAATACAAAATTTATGTAAAAATAATTTATGTATTTATGTATTGGTTTTCAGTTGGCTCTAAGGTTTGTACAGTACCTGGAACAAAGTACAAGGCTAATGTGAAATGCAACCCGCATTGCCATGGGCTCTCCCTACCAAACAATGGTTGTGACGATTATGGTGTACCTGGATGTGTGTGCCCAAAAGGCATGGCTCTGTCTGGCTCAAAATGTGTACAGGTGTCGGATTGCCCCTGTCACTTCGGATCGGACGTTTATCAGCCAAATGAATGGCATAACGACACTTGCCAATCCTGGTAAGATCCCGGAAAAATGCATTCTCTTGGGAGAGCACAAGTCGCTTCTCCATACCAGCATCAGGAAAACATGTCCGTGAAATGTATACCCCCCTTGAACCCCACTTTTATAAAGTAAAGCTGGGGTATGCAGGGGTATACTTATTTTTCTTATTTTTGCTCCAAAACATAGATTGTGGGTACTCGTTAGAACCGCTAACGTGTACCCACAATCTATGTTTTGAGCAAAAATAAGAAAAATATCAAAATTATTCCGATGAAATTTTCAGTTTTTACAGCTAAATAAATTCTCACATATATTGCATGGACAAGTTTTCGTAATGATGAGAGTAGAATATCTTTACCACTTTCACATTTGAGGCCAGGATTTAATTGCAGAAGCAATTCCAATTAAAGATGCTTCTCTCAGGTTTAATCAACCGTTTCAAAAATATTTTTAAAACACATTTGATTATATTTTGATCGTGTATATAAAAAATATGCTAGAGAAAAAAGCAAATCAAGCTTCTAATTAAATTATGCTTGAATTCAGTCAGAGAGTAATGAACACTAATGTTACAAAATTTGTTTTTAAAACTCATTTGCGATGAAATTTCTCTAAATATATGGAATGGTCCCCAGATGTGACGCCGAGTTCTGTTGCGACAAATCTGTGGCTATACTGTTCCATAAAAGGACCTCAGGTTTGTATGGGTTAACTATGATACGAACCCCCTCTGTTCTAGCCAATGTCTTGACGGCAAGATGGAGTGTACGCCACACACGCCTGGCGATGTCTGTACAGATGCAGTCCAGTGTCCTGACGGCATGGAGTTCATCAAGGAGCACCATTTTTGCTACAAAACATGTCAGCAGATGGTGAACGGTGACTGCGATGAGGCTGACACTTCCAGCATGAATGTAGAATCATCGTGTTTCTGTCCAGATGGATACCTGCTTGATGCAAAGGTATGTACCAATTGCATGCTAATCAGAATCATGCAGCTGTATTTAAGTTATTTCCCAAAGGGTATTGGTCACTTGAATAATTAATTAGTGTATAATTTCAGAGCTGTGAATTTTTCTGTTAAAATTTTTGATAGGTTTCTGATAACATTGACTTGGTATACGTAGGATATACATTACATGAAAATGTTACCCTGGCGTGAACTTACATGGGCAATTTTCCACTGCGGTTAACTGCTCAAAATGTTGATTGTGGAAACACGAAAGAACCACACAGGGAGAGATCCTAAAGCGTACCAACAATCAAAATAAATGTCGATACTATTGGGGTGTAAATTGGTATACATTACACGGAAAGTTTATTCTGATGCGAATTTAAAGGACATGTTTCCATTGCAGGGGAAGTGTGTGAAGGTAGAAAAATGTCCATGCGCTCTCCATGGCAAATACTACAAGAAAGGAACCGTGAAGAAGCTGCATGGCTGCAAACGATTGTAAGTTCTTGTAGTGAATTGGTCAGTCCGTGAATTGGTGGTCCCGATCTGGCCAACACAAACCGGGAGAGGAAAATATTACACGCCTACTCTACATTCAGTCCATTGACCTATTTATATGTGTGACAGGGACTCTAGTCACGGCTCATTTCTCGGGGAATCTCGGAAGAGCCCATGTTGAGGTTCGAGGGGTTTAAGGTGATCAAAGACGGGAGTCGTTCATGGTTTTATTATTTTCCGTCAGTCAAAACCCAACTCCTTGGACCATAGAAAAGACTGTAAAAACAGTGCACAAGCTGTAAGTGATTAGAGCATATGACGCTCTTGACGAAAAGACCGCAG
The DNA here is from genome assembly GCA_964017185.1 of Rugalucina vietnamica. Classification (NCBI taxonomy): domain Eukaryota; kingdom Metazoa; phylum Mollusca; class Bivalvia; order Lucinida; family Lucinidae; genus Rugalucina; species Rugalucina vietnamica. Next base: position 5,817,715 of record OZ024869.1, read on the forward strand.
GATCTTTCCCTCACGAAAGCAAATGGACGACTCAAGCACGAGACAGTTATGGCAACCAGCGGAACATTTTCGTAATGAGCACAATAACATATTTACAAATTATAACAAGATACAGTAAGCAAAACATACCTGTAAAACAGTGCACAAGCCTAAGTGATTAGAGCGTACATGTATGACGCTCGCAAGATCTTTCCCTCACGAAAGCAAATGGACGACTGAAGCCGCCACTTGCTGATTTAGGAAGCGTGCGCATACAATTGTTAGTAGTGAGTACTAAATTCCTACGCGATAGCGCGCCACACCACAGGCGCTCGACGACTGGACTCATGTTTTTTTTTTTGTTTTTTTTTTGCATTTCTACCCGTTTGGAGACCCTTACGATATGTTCATGTTATTATTTTACCTTTAAAACCTTTTCTATCAATCCTTAATCAACCCTCGTATATGGGCTACTATATAGACAAGGTCGGAAACGCGGTGTCCTAGTTTAATTGGGGTCATGGGATTCCCCGCATCTCAAACTAGTACTTCACCCTTTACCGTTATTTCAATGCTGAGTGTCTACTTATGAGCGACTTTGTAAAAGGTCTCACCTATTGCCTTCGTCAAAAATAAGCATAGTCGCCCGTAAACTTATATTTTATACCACCACCTGTCTACTTGGATGGGATCCCGAATGTTTTTGTATGGTGACCTGTCGTTTCTAGAAATCAGTGGAAGGTCACTGTAAATATCGTATGAAAGAATCAATCCTACTGGATAATTGTATTGCATTGTTGCCATGACACTAGATCACAAAGTGTTTTGACTGGATATTAAATCAAGCAACCTATGAAAACCAACGTAACACATATCATGCGCTGGCGTAACACGTCGTGTGACCAGTGTATTTATAGTAATGTCACGGCTAGATTGCCGATTTCATTCGGGATGTCCTCCAATTCTGTAGAATGCTTTAATTGTTAGTTTTTACGGGCGGTTGTGCTTATTTTGAATGAAGGCAATGGGCGAGACTTTTTACAAAGACGCTCATCTGTTGACAGCCAGCATAGAAATAACGGTAAAGGGTGAAGTATGAGTTTGAGATGCGGGAAATCCCATGACCCCAATTAAACTAGGACACCGCGTTTCCGGCATTGTCTATATAGTAGCCCATAGACGAGGGTTGATTGAGGATTGATAGAAAAGGTTTTAAAGGTAAAATAATTGCATGAACATATCGTAAGGGTCTCCAAACTGGTGAAAATGCAAAAAAAAAAAAAAAAAAAAAAAAAAAAAAAAAAAAAAAAAAGAGTCCAGTCGTCGAGCGCCTGTGCGCCACACAAGAGCGCGGGAAATGCACTTCTTTCGATATAGGATAAGGTACAAGGGACTCGTATAGGAATTTGAATAAATTTCTCTCTGTGATACATGCAATTGTCCTGCGCTTGTTTATATCATGTTTGCTACTTATGCAAGTGCGTTTTTATTAAATTTGTGTTCGCCAGATATCTTCACTGTGCAGACCACATACGCCTTTTGATGCTATATAAAAGTATAGCCCATTTTAAGTTAGATTTATTGTTCAAGAGGTTACCACAGTCCGGCTTGTATATATTTATTAGGCATTCCATTAAGAACGTACATACAGTATCATATGAGCCGCGACGCGAGAAAACCGGTCTTCGGTGTTTCCGACCAGATCCTGAACAGTCACAGAAGCAGGCTAGAGGCTTGAAATTTTGGCTGTAAGTAGAAGAGGAATTGTACTATCCGGGTAGCGAAAACAAAGGCGCTGATCAGCTGTGCAGTTACTGCACAGCAGATCTGCGCCTTTGTTTTTGCCCAAGCATTTTGTTGGTTTTCTCATGATGCGGCTCACATAGAGCAATGTGCACTGTTACAAGATGACATCTTAAAGAAAACTAAATGCTTTTTTTATTTTTCAGCAAATGTATGGGTAAAGGAATATGGAAACCTCTGCCTGTAGGCAACTGTCCAGGTATTATCATTACATATATTCAATACCTATGTAATTGCGCACGTTTAACTCGTTTAAGCCTTGGTCATAGGCAAACAGTATAGCCTTAATAATGCATAAACAACTGGGCCCTGTAATTCATACAATCTGTGTGGGTATTGCATGCATTTCAGGGCCCACTTGTTCAAAATTAACGACATCGTTAGTTAACGATTTGTTAAAATTTCAAACATGAATAACACTGTTATTTTTGTTGATAAAATGTGAGAATCGTTTGCAAAAAGGATTCTCTCATTTTGTCAACAAAAATAACAGTGTATTTGCTTATGTAGTCGGCATTAAATTTTAAAACGAGTTGAGGTCTTAACGCTGACGTTAAGCTAACAAAGTTTTATTTTCTCACTATTAATTAGAACACGCATTGGTGTTTTTAGTCAGCATGAAACATCAAAATCTTAAAATCAATATGCTTATCTGCTTTTGATGACTGTAAAAACTTTAAAGCAGTGATTATTTTGCTCCGTCTCGATATGACTGCATAATACTTGACTGGGACGTTTAGTCAAAACTTGCTCGACTAACCATTAGTATTTCCATTTAGGTCGCTGTTCGGCTCTTGGTGAGATGATGTACAGGACATTCAGCAATGAGTTTTACCTCTACCAGAGTACCTGTGAATATGTACTGGTCGGCGCCAAAAATGGCAAATTCTTGGTGACCATTCAGAATCAGCCATGTAGCACATCAGACCGTGCATGTTTTAAGAATCTGCGAATACAGTTGAAGAGGAGCGATGGTTCAACTATGAAAATCAACCTCTTAGCTGGCATTGATATGACAGTCGATGGGGTGCATCAAGACAACTATAAGTACGCGGACAAGTACTTAGAATCCAGACCAATAGGAGCTCTCTGGGTTGTGCTCTATTTCCCTACTATCAAGATGACGATTACCTTTGACTTCAGTAAGTCCCATTTTAATTACATCGTAGACCATTCTATGCTGTGTATTCTTGTTGCTTTGGACCAGTCGACCTATGTTGTTTCATTTGAAGATCTTCTATGTTTCCTTCGTCTTCTTTCCCTACTTCTTCTATGGTGACAAATCTCAGTACTAATGAGCCGCCTCGTGGGAAAACCAACAATGTGGTTTCCGAACAGGTCTGACACAAACCGGCCTGTACAAGCACAGAAGCAGGCTAGAAGCTTGAAATTTTGGAGTTAAGTAGAGGAGGACTTGTACTATCCGAGTAGCGAAAACAAAGGCACTGATCAGCTTCGCGGTTACCGCGAAGCTGATCTGCGTCTTTGTTTTCGCCTATGCAGATTGTTGGTTTTCCCATGAGGCGGCTCAAATGTTTCTTCGATGTACACATTGAATTATAAAATAAAGCAAAATATAATGGGCGAAAGCACGGTTGATTATGAAGCCAATAAAGATATTTCATAAACTACAGTGGTCTTAGCAATATTTGTTCTTTATATATCAATGAAAATGGTTTGTTCAAAACAGTTTAAGCTACTTTCTTAGACTGGCAGCATACATGAAATGAGCCGCGTCATGAGAAAACCGGATTTTTGCTTATGCGAAAACAAAGGCGCAGATCAGCTTCGCAGTAACTGCGAAGCTGATCAGCGTCTTTGTTTTCGCTACTCGGATAGTACAATTTCTCTTCTTCATAAATCTAAAATTTCAAGCTTCTAACTTTCTACTGTGATGCACAGGCCTGTTTGTGTTGGGCCTGGTCGGAAACCCCGAAGTCCCGGTTTTCTTGCGTCTCGGCTCAAATAAAGCACATGCCAGCTTCCCGCAAATACAAAGAACCAATGTAGACACAGCATCTTACATTTGCATATTCTCTATTCAAGCCTTCGTTATAAACTGATTAATCATCTCTGGACACTTTCTTTAGTAGAGCCTTAAACGGATCCCACTAAACTGGTGGGATAAAAAAAAACAAAAACACTGAATTTGACCGAACACTCCTCTATGTTTAGCAATGTCATATACTCTTTGGCAAAAGGTCTATCATCAAGAAATCATATCCGTTAAGTGTCGAATATTTATTTCAGGGCTTCGAGTGCATGTGTTCTTACACAGCAGATGGGAGCAGAGAGTACAGGGTTTATGTGATCAATTTGGCCAAGGCAGCAATGGCGACTTTGAAACCTCAACAGGGGCGATAACTCAGTCCGCTTCTGAATTTGCCGCGAGCTGGAATGTTGATCCGCAAATTTGTCAAGACACTTACAATGCTGCTGATTACAAGGCTTGCGTAAGTAAAAGAACTGTCAAGTTAAATCAAGGTGCTATGTATACGCAGCCAGACACTAGTATTTAAATTGGTATGTGGAGATGTCAATGAACTGTCATAGATTTTATGTACTGGTAAAAATAGTCTGGCGTTATGAAAACAAGACTGTGCAATACACAGTGTTTTCTTCGGCTGTTAAAAATGAAACAGAAACAGCAGCAGAAAAAAGATCGTTCCAAGGCGATACTTCTGTGGTGGTTCTTATTGTTTTATGTCTTGGTATTTATAGTTATTTGTGATGTTGGTGTCTCATGTATGTTTTCATATTTTTAGTTAAGTTTAGGTAACTGAGTGGACACCTATTGGGAAAATAGCTGGTCATTCGGTTTACGATATGTTTTCATGCTATACGTACCTGATTGTAAACTTAGTTTTTTCCTCACCTCGGTTTTTCGAGTGGGAATATTATTGTGATTGCGACTTTTCCTGATCGTTGCCTACTTGAACCCTATACACCAAATTTTGAAAAATAAGAGTAGGTTATATTAAAAGGGGTATATATTTATGAACATGTTATCCATATATTGTTTGTCGTATATGGGAAAACCAACAATCTACATATGCGAAAACAAAGACGCAGATCAGCTTCGCGGTAACCGCGAAGCTGATCAGCGCCTTTGTTTTCGCTACTCGGATAGTACACTTCCTCTTCTTCCTAAATCCGAAATTTCAAGCTTCCAGCCTGCTTCTGTAACTGTACAGCTTGATTTGTGTCGGACCTGATCGGAAACCACATTGTTGGTTTTCCCATGAGACGGCTCAATTATGTCGTATGTAGTTGCTAGAATATTCTTGAATACTTCCACTTTCAAATGGAAAAAAAGTATATGTGATATAAAATAATGAGACATATGAAAAATTTATTTATTTTTTAAATAATTTCGTAATCGAAACAAGAAATTTTTTCGACTGAACGATCTAGCAAAGTCATGTTATAAACCACCTACCCAATGCACATAACGAAAACGTTCCCATGCTAAATACAGAGACTTTTTTTCACCTGTAAAAATCGAAAATTTAACTAGAATAAAATGGATATTCTTAATTTTTTAGCACAAAACATACATTGTGGGTACACGTTAGAACCGCCTCGCCGAGGCAGTTCTAACGAGTACCCGTACCCACAATGTATGTTTTGAATCAAAAATAAGAAAATTAGGTATACCCCTGCCAACCCCAGTTTTTATATATAAAAGTGGGGTTCAAGGGGGTATTCATTGCACGGACATGTTTTCCTGATGTATAAGCCTAAGTTGATAACTCTGTCGGTTATATTCTAAAATTTCTGATGCCATGGCATTCCCAATATCGGGTAGAAATCCCATAAATGGAGACAACGCCCCGACATGACTATAGTTGTTGACTAGAACGTAAAGCATCAATTCAAACGAATAAAACACAGTTTTGTTTCTTTTCACAGGAACTATTCCCTAAGCGTAAAGAATGGGCGGAAGCAGCTTGTTCAGTAATCAAGAAAAAGAAAGGAGTATTCAAGAAATGCATAGAACGTTTGAACGAGAAGGAGTATGAACAATTCTATGACAACTGTGTAAATGGAGGTTGTGGGTATGTATTATGTAGTATTTTATACTAAACAGTGAAACCAATGCCTGTTTTCTCTGGAAAAGGTTTACATACGGTGAAACTTATTGGAAAGAAAATACATATTTAAATACTTATTTATATTATTGTTGGTTTTCTGATTCAACGGCTCATTTTATATTTACCAGATGCGCCTATGGTGCTGATTGTCCATGTGTTTGTACAGCTATTGCCTCCTTTGCTGACTATTGTTCTGGTGTAATCAACAAGGTCATAAAATGGCGTTCGAACGACCGCTGCCGTAAGTAATACGTGACCTACATTGTAACTGTAAATTCAGAAAATATTTAAATTTTCTACCCCTGCATTTTTATCGAGTTCTCGGATTCGCTAAAGCGTACTCGTTCGATCTTTAAAGTTGTGTTACTTAAAGAACTTAGAATTCGTAAGGTATCGCGGAAACATAACGTCTGTCTTTTGATTATATATCATTCCATTAAATGTATTTTCAAATTATTTGTGTCAATGATAGTACAGAAACATGTAGCTAAACAAAAACGTTTCGTTTACAGCGGTAATGTGTGAATGGCCCCAGCGGTATTTCCCGTACAGTGTGTGTGAGCAAAGCTGCTTTACTCTTAGTACCGGCATCGATAAATGTTTGAAGCACCAAGGTGTTGAAGGCTGCATATGTCCTAAAGGCACATTCAGAGATGGTATGATGATGATGATTATAATAATACTAATACTAATACTACTAATAATGATAATGAAATTAGAAATGGCAATAATTATTATAATTGCTAAGAATTGCTGTCATAAGCTGCATCAAGCAAGTAAGTTTATATACCAGGGGCCATTTGGGCCATTTGTTCAAAATTAACAATGTCGTTAGTTAATTGAACAATTCGTTAAAATTTCAAATGGCAATATTACAAATACACTGTTATTTTTTGTTGAAAAAAAGATGTGATTCTCACATATTTTTAACAAAACAAAGCAGTGTATTTGCTTATGAAGTCGGTATTTACTTAGCGAATTGAAGTCTTAACGATGATGATAAGCTAACACAGTTTTGAACAACTGGGCCCTGGTACGCAAAAGGGTAAACATTGATACGGACTATTGGTGTGTGCTTTGCAGATCTTTGATAAGCCAGGGTATCCAATACAACAACCCATGCAATAAACAATTTTTCTAACACTGCATACATTGAAATTGGACATTTTCAGTCGAATAGTTTTAATATATTTTTCCTTATTTTTGCTCAAAAACAAAGTTTAAATCAAATGTGATTTTTCAAAGACCAAAGTAGGGGAGCGTTTTCAGAATTATTGGTCATCTGTTTTCTTTTTTCAGAGGAGAGATGTGTAAAGAAGTCGGAATGTCCATGTTACTATAAACATGGCATGAAGTGGATAAAAGTTCCATCGGGAACCACTGTGACAGAAGGCTGTAAGAGAAGGTTAGATCATCACCAAAAATTCGTATATAGATCCTATTACACCCATTGAATAATTGTTTAGTTTTCTTTTTTCTAGCCCTTGGTTCATAAACATAGTTTGTGGGTTTGCGAAAACCCAATTTGAAGCATGCTCGCGCAATTTGCATGTTTTTGTAAATAGTATTAATTAATATTTTTAACAAATCTTTACTTTTCTTTCTAAACTTTTAATGTATTCTTTTTTAACACATCATGAATTACATGAAAACCGTTTTGAAAATTTCTCGGTAACAACTATATTTGTGGATAAACACAATAAAGCAATATGAAACAACTTCTCAAAGTAATACATGAATCATGATAAACTGCTTTGATATGATACCGGAATGCACCGATTTCTTTAAGAATCTGTATAAAGGGGAAAATGAAGCTGGACAAATCATCGAAAGACTTGTTCGAGTGCGGCGACCAGTGCATCAATGATTGGCAAGTTTGTGATGGTCACAAAGACTGTGCTGATGGCAGTGATGAGAAAAACTGCGGTAATTTAGCCATTTATTACATTACCCACCCCTCTATCTATTACTTTTTTTTTTAAAAAAAAAAGTTTTTACGTCCATAAGGCCATCCTTAAATGATTCTTTGTTTGCTGTGCTCCTACCCATCAATTTTAGTGTGGGTAGGTAGGTAGGTCACTTTTTTTGGAACCAGAAAAATATCTTTATAATTTGCTATAATAGTAGATTTATATGGTTCAAAATAGGATATATTGAAGTTAAAACAGTATAATAAAACATTGTCAGAACATAAAAAAGGTTTTGGAAAGAATAATTTTGTGAAAATGAATCCTTGTTTTTAGATTTAAAAAAAAAAATATTTTCCTCAAAATGGCCATAAATTTTTTTGGGTATGGCCAATTTTGGCGTGTAGGTAGAAGCACAGCAAACCAAAATTTTTTTATGGTCGGCCTAATCGGTCACTTAGATCGTCTGGGGCAGCCAATTATCCTAAATTGGGAGTAAGAATTGGAAACCAAAGATATTGGCACAGACAAACTTAAGATACAAACTCTACCCTGGTGCTGGAGAGCAATACTCTGTGATAAGTACAACCGTCAGAGCGATTATAGCAAAACGCGCATTTAAAGTAAGAATCAGCCTTAACGATTATCTAAGGAGTATTTTCACATTTCATTACTAAAACACGCGCTATACAGATATTTCTTACATCTGTAAAAATGATGAGCGAAATGACATGGTGTGCTCTTCAATATAAATATTACAAGTCGAGTTACGGCGTCCTGACGTTTTTTAAAGATAGTATGTGTTTGTATGTGTTTGAAATATACGTAAATCGATTTGAAAAAAAAAATGAATTTCATAAATATTTTACATGTTATGCATTAAAGAAATATCATGCATATGTGAAAAAAAAAGTCGATGCTCAATTCACCTACAAAGATAAGCGCCATGTGGTCATCCCTATATATTCGTAATCCGAAATATGTGATAAATCCTGCGGAAATATCCCTTTATTAGGGTGAATCGATATTTGTGAAAATTATTTTACGCACATGGAATTTGTTTTGCAGTCTCTAAGTGCAATCCAAACGAGTTCCGATGCAGAGCTAAAGACGGCAAGAAAAAGTGTTTCCCGAATAGCTTTAAATGTGACCAGTGGCCAGACTGCGAAAATGGCAAAGACGAGATGAATTGCCGTAAGTACCATACTCAACTTAAACTGACAAGATAATAAATTGGTACCACTGGAAACCAATGATCGTAATGACAGTGAAAATAATGCGGTCGGTGACTGCGTACTTTTTTACACGACAACTCTTTTTATTACTCCCTTTAAGACCTGGAAGAGTTTTGTCTTGGCTTCTCATCAGTCGATTATCATTCCTCGAGGTGAAAATTTTACTATAATCTCTCAGTAATTTGAAGATAGAATTAATTTATATACAACATGCTAAGAAAGAAATATGACAGAAAATACTACCTAACCATCAAAATATTAAAAATTTGATGTGTCCGTAAATCAGATATTGAAATGTCCACAAACTATACTGTAAATCATATCAAAATAGTGAGTAATTTGAGAGCATCAGTCTTTAATATACCAATACCCCAAAGTATAATAGTGAGCATAATTGCAATTTGCATAAAGTACATCGCTATCTCGCTTACATGTGAAACGCAAGGTTATCCAGTTGCGCTGATTGTCTGGCATTGATGCTAGCTTTTCTGAATGGTCATGATCGAGTCTCTAGCAACATTAGATCATTGACGTTGGAATTTCAGATGATCATTTCACTGTCCCAATAGCCTGACAGGTTTCCCTGATGCGCCGTCACGTGACGTCAGAGATATACCCCATCAAGTTTGTAAACTACAATTTGCAGGATAGTTATTTTCGAAGACCCTAGAATGATCAAAAAGAGACAAAACTAAAACTAAAGTGTTTTTATACGTGATTTACTACAAACTCCATGTGGAATGGTAAAATATTTTCTACATTTATTTGATGAAACGCCACATGGAAAAAAGTGTAAAATGTTTTTTTTATTGCTGGAGGTGGCCAGTGCCTTTTCTGACCCCTTTCCCCTTTTAACTGGTTAAGGAAGACTAAAATGTCCTTTTTACAAAAATACTACCTTTCGGTTTGCTCTTCAGTGTAGTTTTGAATGCAGTTGTAAGCTTTTGTTTTTATCTCAGCTCATGAATGCGGAAAGAACGAGTTTAGGTGCAGTGGTGGAAAATGTATCCCCAAGAAATGGAAGTGCGACGGATACAAAGATTGTCCTAAAGGCGATGACGAAAATCCCAGAAAATGTCCACCCAAACCACCAAGTAAGTTACTACTTTCAGACGTTCAGTTTACATCACGAAAACATGTTCGTGAAATGTATACCCCCTCATACCCCACTTTTATATAGTAAAAGTGGGGTTCACGGGGGTATACCTCGTTAAAACCGCCTCGCCGTGTACCAACAATCAGTGTTTTGAAAAAAAAATCATTTTTTACGGCTGAAAAAAATCTCTGTATATTGCATGGGCAAGTTTGGTGTACGTAACCATTACGAAAACTTGTCCATGCAATATACAGATAATTTTTTTCAGAAGCCAAAATTGAAAATATCATTGGAAAAATGACTTTTTGAGTTACGAAAAAGAAAGAAAGAAAGAAAAAAGAACACGAAAAAGAAAATACATAACTTCTTCAATCACTCAATTGTAAAATGTATACCGGAGAGTTATCATGGTGTGTTATATACTGGAAAACTAGTGTGTACATGAATCTAAGCTTCAAATGTCGCCAGATAAATTGTATCTGTTTCCCAAAAGGCAACCGTAGTTCTAACACAAATAGTATATTCACTAAATTATTGCAGGTACACCAAAATGCCCTGGTGATGAGTTTAGCTGCGAAGGTCGCTACAGAAAACGTATCTGTGTCCCAAAAGTCAAACGTTGCGACGGATTTGATGATTGCGGGGACGGTTCCGATGAAAAAGGCTGCAAGAAACCGCCAAGTAAAATTTTTAGTACCTTCAGCTCTAGACATTACAACAGAATACATTATTGTTCAGAATTGAGATATTACTAAAAGGTTAAAATGATATAAAACAATGACCAGCCAAAGGACCTGAAAGAACTTGATATTACGAAAACATGCCCATGTATACAGAGTTGTAAAAAGTTGTAAAAAATGAAGATTTTCAGTATAAAACTTTTGATATTTTTCTTATTTTTACTCAAAACATTGATTGTATGTACCTACAATCTATGTTTTGGAGCAAAAATAAGGAATTTAGGTCTACCCCTGCACACCTAAAAAATTGGGGTGTAAGGAGGTATATATTACACGGAAATGTTATCCTGATGAAATCGTCAGAAAATTGTCCATGAAAGCCTATTGGAAAAACAACTTAAAAGGGCGAGCTATGAGGCAAACATAAGTAAAATGAGGAAAACTAAGGGACAAGTGATATGAATACCACTTCATAGTAAATAATATGATTTATGAAACAGAAATTGAAACAAGTTTCAGATGGAGCCAAAGCTTTGAAAAGAATAATTGTTAAAATGTCAGTTTAAAACTCACAAAATCACACTGTACTTTTTTTTTTAATTTTGTAGTATGCATCAACCCAGAGTTCGAATCAGACAATAACACAATCACAATAGTTTCTCGTAAACTTACAAAAGAAGAGATTGATAAACTCTCGCAGGGAAAATGTGTGACTACCGATGAAGCGAAACTTAAAGTCATCATTAAGATGCACGACTTCAAGGAGATATCAACTGTTACTAGCAAGGTCTACCGCGTCAAAAAAGTAATTGTGAAAACAGTGAATGCTGATGGTTCCACTTCTAAGGTATGTTTTATGAGCCTACGCATGAGAAAACTAACAATTTGGGTTTCGGACCAGGTCCGACACACACCGGCCTGTACAGTCAAAGAAGCAGGCTAGAAACTTGATATTTTGGATTTAGGTAGAAAAGGAATTGTATGATCCGTGTAGCGGAAATAAAGGCGCTGATCACTGCACAGCTGATCTGCGTCCTTGTTTTCGCCTATGCATGTTGTTAGTTTTTTACATGCAGCGACTCATATCGCTACTATTACCAGAAACATAGTATGAAGATTGTATATTGGCGAGCGTGGTTACAAAATTTTCTGGAGATTGAATTCAACTCTGAACATATATAAGTTCAGTTTTTCTTCAATATTGCCATGCGTCAAAGAAAAACATAAATTAACTGAATTTGAAATGTGAAAATTTAGTACTCAGAAGAAGTGTTGGTCTAGTTTGCATTGAATATTACACATGAAAAATTGCACTAGAGAGCAGATCAGTGTCTAACAATTTAAGTGTTTGCTTGAAAAGTTTCTTTTCCTTTAAACCACCGATTTTTCAAATAAAAATATATATGATTTAATTTTCACGCAAGTTCTTGAAAATAAAAAGTGTTAGAAGTAAAAAGTAAGAACTTAAATTGGAGATGTCCTTTAAATGAGAGATGTGGATATATATTGGAAAGCCAAGCTTTTACCTTCAGTTGCCGAAATAACAATCTAAGTATGAGATAAATGAGCCGCCTCATGGGATACCCACAATCTGCATAGGCGAAAACAAAGACGCAGATCAGCGTCGCGGTAACCGCGAAGCTGATCAGCCCTTTATTTTCGCTACACGGATAGTACACTTCCTTTTCTTCTTAAATCCGAAATTTCAAGCTTCTAGCCTGCTTCTGTGACTGTACAGCCTGATATGTGTCGGACATGTTCAAAAACCACATTGTTGGTTTTCCCATGAGGCGGCTCAAATGCTATATATAAGCTGTAGCTTCTAAAATGAAAGCACACCATTTCGTTTATTGTTCACTTTTTATGAATGTTTTTGTAAAGTAAGGAGTGTAAGGTTTTTCTTCCACTCTACAGCTAAAAATTCAAAGACACGCCATCATTTTTAAGAACCACCCTTCATATTTAATTGAATTTCTTCAATATATTAAATGAGAGGTATTCGTGACGGTACAAATAAGGCCACATTTGTCCTCCAAATAACACTTTCAGTGTTGTCACACTTGTTGGGCCATCTTTAAACTGCCCATTTATAGTATGAATAGAGGGGCCAGGAATCGATGCAATTCAATTTAAAGTCCCAACATAGACACCAGGTGGGAAAGAAAATACATAAAACATAAAACTTTTTTTTTCGACATCACACTCGAAAAGTAGAATGACTAGCTCTTTCCCAACAAGGTAGCCATCCGGCTAAGTTTCAACCAAAACCAAAGTCAACGAACCCAGCACAGAGGCAGGCACAATAAACAGTTGTATCATCAAGATAAACCACTTTTCCTGGGACGTAGATTACCATTTTTATTGGGGAAAACGCCGAAAACATTTTTTCTTTGGAAATGATATTATAAAGAAAGAACATTAGAAAACAGTTTCATTACGAAAACATGCCCATGCAATACACAGACATTTTTAAAGTTGTAAAAAATGAAAATTTTCAGTAGAAAAATTTTGATATTTTTCTTATTTTTGGTCAAAACATAGATTGTGGGTACAAGTTAGAACCGCCTCGGCGAGGCGGTTCTAACGAGTACCCACAATCTATGTTTTGGAGCAAAAATAAGAAAAATAGGTATACCCCTACATACCCCAGTTTTGCTGTATAAAAGTGGGGTTTGAGGGGGTATTCATTGTACGGACATGTTTTCCTGATGTTACTAGGACAACGATATGTCCATATCTTCTATGTTTATGTTCTCAGAAATCAACCCCATGCATGACCCACGGGTGAAAATGGAAAATGAGAGAAAAGAATATAGTTTCATTCTTTTCATGACATTTTTCATTGTCTTCAGACAAAAGTAACACCAGATGAAAATGGAAAGGTTAAAGCACGTATAGATAAAGTTGTCCGAAAGATTGTGATGACGTTCAAGCGTATGGACAACAAGAACACTATGAAGATCTGTAAGCTAAAGCCCAATATTTGTGAAAAAGGTATGTTTACTCAGACAAATGAACATCTTATTTAATACTCTTCGGTTCCGCGAAAAAAAAATACCGATAACTATAAGCGAGAGCCTATAGCAAGTTGAAAATATCAGAAAAATGCTATAGTGTTTGTTAATGTAACTCATTTAAACTTGGCGTCCTTTTTATGCGACATAGGCAAACAGTATAGCCCCAGATGTAATGCCGCAGAACGCGGCGTCTCACCTTGGGCTATACTGTTTGCTTAAACGATTTTCATTGATAAATGGAATAAAAATTCAAAATCACTCCTAATGTCCTCAGATATGACAGTGGACACATCCAAATGATAATGGTGGGCAGGTCCATTCGTCAAATATGGTTTAAATGTTTCATACCGATCAACCGAAACTCTAGGTAACATTCTTTATTTGTATGTAGAATAATGTTTTGCCAAAATCACGTTATTCGTACGAGTATTTGATTGGTTACCTTATGTGGAGATGGACATATGAAAAAAAAAATGAATTAAAAATCTGCATTCTATGACGTTGAAAAAGAATATAAATTAGATACACATACATCAAAATGATAAAAAGAACACACAAACATAGACATACACATAGATAGCAATTTTGATTTTGTGGAACATTTAGCTCATCCAAGGTGGAGGCTCACCAGGTAAGTTAAAAGTTAGTGTAAAAGGACCGAGTAGAAAAAATAAGTAAAATAAAGCGAGTCGAAGACGAGCTGTTTTTACTTATTTTTTTTCTACGAGGTCTTTAGCTAACTTGTAGTATGACACAACACAAATTGGCAGATCCGTGCTGTAACTTCCAATATCAGGAAGTTATTGTACGGTTTTCATCCCGCCTCTTTGCTTAGTACTATTATGTGGGCCCGCCTTTTTTGATATTGACTTGTATTGGATTTACATGTAATTTTACAAAATCTTCAAAGGAAAAACAGAAAGTCATACTATAAGTATACTTATGGTCTGGCAACCGTTCAGTTGACGTCCACACTTTCAAAGTTATTGTCAGTCGAATCCAAATTTTATGTGTAGCCACTTTGGGAAGGTGGAAGAAAAATGAGCCTGTGCGTGAGAAAACCAACAATTTGGGTTCCGACCAGGTCTGACACAAACCGACCTGTACAGTCACAGAAGCAAGCTAGAATCTTGAAATTTTGAGTTTAAGTAGAAGAGGAATTGTACTATCCGAGTAGCGAAAACAAAGGCGCTGATCAGCTTCGCGGTTACCGCGAAGCTGATCTGCGCCTTTGTTTTCGCCTAGGCAAAAATCCGGTTTTCTCACGATGCGGCTCAAATTATATTTATCTAGGCTACATGACCAAGATGACCGCAATGCATAGTAAAATCTTTCAAAAGTATTTTCTTGCGGTCAGTAGCGTCGAGGCATTATCCACACCATCACGAAAACATGTCCGTGTAATGTACCCCCTTAAACCCCACTTTTATGTAGCAATACTGGGGTATGCAGGGGTATACCTATTTTTCTTATTTTTGCTCCAAAACATAGATTGTGGGTTCTTGTTAGAACCACCTCGTCTAACGTGTACCCACAATCTATGTTTTGAGCAAAAAAAAAAAAAAAAAAAAAAAAGAAGAAAAATATCAAACATTTTCTGCTGAAAATTTTCAATTTTTAAAGCTAAAAAAATCTTTGTTTATTGCATGGTGAAGATTTCGTAATGCGGTACAACAGAAACAGACATTCTTTTTGGGTCTTTGTTGGCTTCCAGCAAACTTTACGTGTTTAACAATGCAAAATACTATAGCCATGGCGATTGTTACGTAATAATTATTTTGTTGAATAAAGTATGATTACATCATGATACTGGGTTGATCTCGATCTGTTTTTCGAAAAGGTTCATTTTTACATAATATTTTCAATATCACGGAACCGAAGATCTGCCCGCCTCTTATTGATTGAACAATTATTCCTTATCAAAACCAGGGGCCAGTTGTTCGAAATTAACAATGTCGTTAGTTAACTATTGTTAAAATTTCAGACGGCAATATTACAAATACACTGTTATTTTTGGTTGAAAACATGTGAAAATCCTTTGCATTGCAAAGGTTTCTCACATTTTTTTTCAACAAAAAATGACAGTTGTTGGCCAGTTGTTCGAAATAAACGATTTCGTTAGTTTACGATTGTTAAAATTTCAAATGGCAATATTTCAAATACACTGTTATTTTTGTTGAAAAAATGTGAAAATCCGTTGCATTGCAATGGATTCTCACATCTTTTTAAACAAAAAAAAAAATGACAGTGTATTTGCTAATGTAGTCAGCATTTACATAACAATTAGACGTTAAGCTAACAAAGTTTTGAACAACTGGTCCCTGATTTCCCATATTGGACATGTAACGGCCGTTTTAACGAATATGTACAGAACAATATTGATCTCATACGTTAAAAAGCGCGGTGGCGTAGTGGTAAAGCATTGGACACCGAATCGAGATGTCTGTGTTCGAGACCCACTGGCGGTACCATGGTGTGCCCTTGAGCAAGACACATTCACTACCTAAATACTGGTTAATACCCAGGAAGCGGTGGCTCCGTCCCGACATGACTGAAAAAATGTTGACTGGGACGTTAAACCTCAGTACAAAAAACAATCACATCATGTACAAAGATCACAATGGCATTTACATAAAATTTAACCATGGGGGTGTTCATGTAAATTTTCCATTACAAGAGTCCTCTGGAATCAAATATGTCATAAACAGATACTAACACCAAAAGGTTGCTGCTTGAGACGTCTAACCTGTATAATGTATAAACGTTTCCTAATTTTACGAAGGTTCACAGGTGAGCTTAAAGGATAGGCAGGCATCCGGCGTCCGTCGTCGTCGTCCGTCGTCCACAATTTCAAAGATGAATATTTGTTAAGCTAATCAAATTCGAAGTGAACTATCACTGGGTTGGGGGACTGATTGTATAAGGTTTTGGAGCAGATTGTATCAAAACAGGTACCTCCCATAGGTTTACAATGGGAAAAAACTAAAAAAAAAAAAACTAAAAAAAAAAAAAAAAAAAAAAAAAAAAAAATCCTTCTCTGAAACCACAAGACCCAGAGCTTTCATATTTTGTGTATAGCAATGTATAGTGGTCCTCTTATAAATCTGGCCAACCGTGCCCCTGGGATCAATACAAGCTTTCCCAGGTGGCGTCATAATCTGCCATTGGCTTATAATGGAAATACATGAAAAAATCTTCTCTGAAACCAATTGACCCAAAGCTTCTATATTAGGTATGCAGCATTGTTATGTGGTGCTTTATATAAATCCTGCGAATCATGCCCCTGGGGTAAAAAATGGCTCCACCCACGGAGTCATTAGCTCACATAGACTTTTAATTGAAACAAAAGATAATAAAAAATCCAATAGACTTACATTTGGAAAAGAAAATAAATAAATCTTCTCAGAAACCACAAGGCCCAGAGCTTTCATATTTTGTGTGTAGCAATATATAGTACTCTTCTTTACTAATCCTGCCAACCATGCCCTTGGGATCAATACAGGCCCCACCCCGGGGGCGTCATTATCTTCCATAGGTTTACATGAAAATCTTCTTCTCAGAAACCACTTGACCCAAAGCTTCTATATTTGGTATGCAGCATTGTTATGTGGAGCTTTACATAAATCCTGAGAATCATGCTCCTGGGGTCAAAATGGTTCCGACCCGGGGGTCATTAGCTCCCAAAGACTTACAATGAAAAAAAAAAAAAAAAAACAAACAAAAAAAATCTTCTCTGAAACTAAATGTAACAAGGTCCCGGCAACAGGCAGTCAGTCTCCTATAAGGGAAGAAAAATAGAAACAAAATTTAAAATTTGTTCGAGGTTTATTCTGGTTGACAAATGGCGCTATAATGCCCGGATGAAAATCAGTCGCGCTTGATTTAGCGGCATCGTTCAAAAATAGAATAGAACAGAACACAAGTTCTATTCTCCTGTTCTATCCATTTTTGAACAGTCCTGGAATTATAAAAAAAATTGTCCCCAGAGTAAACCTGCTCACATTCTCCCCCTGAAAGTTAAATGGCACCTGCCATTTCCTTATAGAACAATTCACATATTAACAAAATCAGTTTGTTTCAACATTGACTAGTAAATTGAAAAGTGAATTGTATCAAATTATATTATGTCTACAAAATAACTGAACACCCCTTGTACATATCTATAAAATTTTGAACAACTCTTGTACAAAATTACAATATGTTTCATCTGATTTGATTTAGTTGACAATCATTATGTACAAAAGAAAACCCAGAGATATCAAATTTAGCAAAATACATTTCTTTACACTAGGTTTAACAGAATCTCTTCAAATACACAAATACTTTCTTAAATAAAATTGTTCTCAATTGCTATGCTTCTGTAACAAAACACCTCACACGTAACACCTCTTATTATAGGTCATATTCCTCAATTGCTCTAAACTCATAAAAGCTTGTAAACAAAACTTTAATTCTGCAATTACAGGCTTTACCCCATATAAACATGAAACATCAGGTGGCCAGCCCTAGTTCAGTTATAATCCCATATAGGAAATCATTGCATATTTAAAGTTAAGTATGAAAATTTTGACTCTGACAAAATGTAATTTTCTTTGCACCAAATACCACTTCTGATGTCCAGCACAACAGCTCATCAAAAAAAAAATCTCACAAATTACATGCCACATTTCAGCAGTCAAAATGAAATTGAGGAATTCCATATTTTAAGTAACATCTGAGAACAAGTATCATGGCAAAATCAAATATTTACAACGTATCTTATAGACTTCCATAATTTATTACACCCAGATTGCCGTCAACTTGAGACCTTCCCATGGCAAGATTCTCTGAACTGTTTGTATGTAACTAGGATTCCCGGCTGATTCATATGTAAGCCGCTTTGGAGCCCGTACTGTACGCTTAGGTCTACCTGTTGGTTCTGTCTCTTCACCTGAACTACTACTTGGATTTTCTACAGAACTTACCTCTTCATCCTGTTCTTCCGCAACCTCTGAGTCACTGTGAATCTCCAAGGATTCAGAATCCTCACTAGATTCTTCCAGATTCACTAATGTCTCAATTTCATCAGTTGCGTCAGGAACAATTATAGAAGTGGTGCTGTCAGGGGCTGTAGGACAGAATGGTTTTGCGTTAGGATTTAGAGTTGTTCCTTCAAACCAGACAGTATCAGAGTCACTAGAGGTTGTCCTACCTGGATTCCACTCAACCTTTGACTGATTCGTCTTTCTGGCATTACGCTTATTCCGTTCAGTTCTACTTACCAATTTCTTCTTTTTCACATTCTCAGGGACAGGCAGATGATTGCACTAATACAGAAGATTTCTGTGTAGTCTTCGCATGGATCCAATGCCATCCTCTCTTTTAACCTCATAGATAGGAGCATTTTCCAACTTTCGGAGGACTACATAAATATGGTGTTCCCAATAGGAACGCAGCTTACCAGGACCACCAGTCTCATGGTTTTTGACCAAAACTCTATCTCCAGGTACCAGTACAGGGCTGATCAGACCAGAATTATGACGGTGCTTGTTTTTTTCTGCTAACTTGCCTGCGTTTTGGGATGCTATTTCATATGCCTCCTGCATCCTTTTAGCCCATTTTTCAGCATAGGTCTTATGTGTGACTTTTCCTGACTGATCAGACTTACCCACATTAAAAAGCAAATCTACAGCTAGTCTAGGATGCCGGCCATAAAATAGATAATATGGAGAGAATCCTGTTGCGCCATTCTTGGTACAATTGTATGCATGGCCCATTTTGTTCAGGTGTGATTTCCAGTCAGATTTGCATGTTTCTGGAAGAGTTTTGAGCATACCCAGAAGGCTACGATTAAATCTTTCGACCTGGCCATTGCCTTCTGGGTGATATGGCGTAGTACGCGACTTGGAAATACCGCAGAATTTGTTCAACTGATCAAATAACCCACTTTCAAACTTACGGCCTTGATCATGATGTATGCGATTGGGCAGGCCAAATCTCAGTATGTAATCATTGTACAGCTTTTCAGCAGCAGTTTTACTAGACTTATTGGTTGTAGCATAAGCCTGTGCAAAGCGAGTAAAATGATCTACGATTACCAATATGTACTCGTATCCGCCTTTTGCTCTTTCTAAATGAAGGACATCCATCGAGACTAATTCCATAGGCCCTGAGGTTTCAATATTTTTCATGGGAGCTCTATACCCTAATACTGGCTTTTTATCTATCATACATGTACATTCTTGAGTCACATACCTCTGTATGATGGCAGCCATTCTCGGCCAATAGAATCTATCACGAGCCAACGTTAAAACACGATCATGTCCTAAATGGCCCATCTCATCATGTAATTCCCTCATTACCAAACTCTGGTATTTCAACGGCAGCACCAACTGCTTAACTATACCTTCTTTTGGTTGACTTATCACCCTTCTCAGCAGTCCATCACTGTCAATGCTAAGTTTCGACCATTCTCTCAGTAATATCTTGCTATCAGGAGCAAACCTTTTCAGATCCTTGATAGGTGGCCTCCTGTTTTGCCGCACCATCTCCTTCACTGGTCCAATTACAGAGTCATCATCTTGTGCCCTATTTAAAATGGAACTATCAATACTCACTCCTGTAGTCAAATGTTCTGAATCAGAGTCAGTCTCCTCCCAATATGCTCCAAGGGACATAACTCCGACCTCACCAGACTGTTCCTGGACATCTACTGCCCGAATTGTGGTTTCTATTGCATCTCGTGGTAATTCTGCTGAATACTCACCTTTAACTTTCTCCAAATCTAGAGGCATCCTTCTCAGGGCGTCAGCATCCCCATTTCTAAAACCTGGTTTAAAATATACCTTGAAGTTGAAGCCTGCTAATTCCGAGACCCAGCGCAGTCTTGTGGCATCTAATTTTGGGCATGTAAAAATGTACTGCAGAGGATTGCGGTCACTATAAACAGAGAACTCTTCAGCATTAAACAAATAGTCCCTGAACCTATCAGATATTGCCCATTTAAGTGCTAAAAACTCTAATTTACCAGAATGCATATGGTAGTTTTTCTCAGCAGGGGTTAGGGTCCTTGATGCAAAAGCTACAACTCCCTGTTTACCTGTACTCTGCTTTTGGTATAAAACAGCGCCCAAGCCTTGATGACTAGCATCAATATGGAGAGAAAACGGGGCCTGAAAATCTGGGTAAACCATAACCGGAGACTGCACCAAACAGTCAATAAGTTCCTCCAAAATTCCTTGGTGCTTATCTGTCCACTCAACTTTCAGGTTTGATGGTAACTGGCCATTCTTAATTTTATGTACCCTACCTCTTTTCTTCGGCTTGCCTTGAATCGAGGTACTTTCATCCTTCTTCTGCAACAGATCATAGATTGGTGCAGCCCGTCTTGAAAAATCTGAAATGTACGTTCTAAAATAGCCAATAAAACCCATTAATTTCCTTACCTCTCCCACAGTGCCAGGTTTCTTCTCTTTCAGGTGGAGCACAGCTTCTTTATCTTTTGGATCAATGCAGTGTCCTTCAGATGTGACTAAATGACCTAGGTATCGGACTTGATTCCTGAATAGCTCACACTTGGTCGGCTTTAATTTAATACCCTTTGACTTGAGCTTTTGCAAAACCAGTCTGACATGTTCTAAATGGTCCTCATAAGAAGGACTGAAAACTAGCAAGTCATCCAAGTATGGCAGGCAAATCTTGTCTCGCAAATCCTCCAAACAATCATTCATAAATTGCTGAAATGTTCCTACCGCCCCACTTAAACCAAATGGGATTCTATTCCACTCATATAACCCCAAGGAGTAACAAATGCGGTGTACTTTTTACATTCTTCTGCAATCATACCTTGATGATATGCCTTTCCCTGGTCCAATAAGGTAAACCACTTACTTCCGCCAAGGCCATCAAGAGCGTCAGATATACGGGAAAGAGGTAACCGGTTCTGAATTGTCTTTTCATTTAACTTACGATAATCTACGCAGAGGCGTAGACTGCCGTCTTTCTTCCGGACACATACTATTGGACTGGAATAAGGGGACTTGGACTTTCTGATCCAACCTTTACCAATTAAATCCTGTAGATAATCTTTCACTTCCTGGTACAATGGTCGGGGACATGCATTATATGAACTATGCACAGGCTGATTATCTGTAAGCTCTATCTTCATTTGTAAGTCAGGAACACACCCTACATCCTGATCATTTTTAGAAAAGGCATCACACTCTTCCTTTAACAAAGCTCTCACCTTTTCTTCCTGTTCTACAGTAAGTCCGGAACAGCTTAAATCAACATCTGGTTCCCATCTATCCGCCTCAGAGCTACTTTCCTGAAATGAACCTACCTTGGCTATGTTCGATTCTTCCTCAGACTCATCCATTGTTGAGCTACATGTATGGCCAAGAGTAACCACAGACCGTACTATTTCCAAACTACCAAGCTGAGTTCTTTTAGGTAAAATCTGATCTTTGGATAAGCAGTTACTTACCGGAATTTTAACCCTACTAACATTACCTGGTTTGACTGAAACAAGGGTTTCCTGTACTACAAGACCTGTGATTTCACTTTCAACACTGGGTATGAATAATGCATGTACAGAGTTCTGACGGACCTTGCCATGAACTATAGCATTAACAATGATTGATGAATTTGCTGGAATTACCATATTCCTGCCCCCAGATTTTACTTGACCTATATCTCCACTGTCGTCAAACAATAAATTTGCAACTTCAGCAATATGTACCTTACTAACAGATGGGATAGCAGTCTGAAGCATTTCAATACAGCTAGCTTTTCCTATGATATCCCCAACTTCACGTATGACATTAAAACCTAGAATGAGTCTATCCTGAGCAGCTGTGCTAGACACCAGAAATGGTACTTGAAATATTCTATCATTCCCTTCCTCAGCAGTACCGAATTGCAAATTTATCGGGACCCAACCCTCAAAATCAATCTTTATCCCATTTGCAGATAAAATTGTCAAGTCATCCTCAATTAACTCTGATAAAGGCCTAACTGGTGCTGTTGGCGCCTTATGTATGTTTTCATATTTTTAGTTAAGTTAAGGTAACTGAGTGGCCACCTGTTGGGAAAATAGCTGCTCATTCGGCTTACGATATGTTTCATGGTATAAGTACCTGATTGTTAGTTTGGTTTTTTCCCACCTCGGTTTTTGGAGTGGGAATCTTTTTCTGATTGCGCCTTTTCCTGATCTTTGCCTACTTGTACCTTTTTAACATCTGGACAATTACTTTGTAACCACTTTAAATTTAATAGTGAGACCTGGGCTCCTGTATCCCACAATAATTCAACAGGATGATCATTAAACTGACAAGTTACCAAACATTGTTCTCCTATCACATTTACAAAGAAGTTTTTAACTTTTGGAGTAACATTACAAGCATCATTGTCTTGCAATCTAGTATGTTCTGATTTTCTCAGACTGGCAATAGAAACACAATAAATCTTGTGCTCTGGCCAATGTTTCCGTTGACAGTCTGATGAACAGTACGAAACTGCATGACAACCCTTGCATACTGAACCAGCAGTCTGTTTACACACTACACAGCGGGGCTCTTCAGTAGTCGAGGTCACATCTTGCCCCCCTGATGTGACCTGTTTGGAGTTTCCCTGATTGGCTGACTTTCCAACTGTTTTTTCTGCAACCACGGCTGAAGTGTTCTTCCGAACCACACCTCCAACAATGAGTACACTTAGCGTTACCCGATTCTTGACATTTCTGACACAATCTTGAAAACTGCTGCTTAGGTTTGTCTGCTTCTGATGTGGAAGATTTCGAATTCACTAGTTGCTCCACTACGAGTCTCAACTCTGCAATTTCTGATCGGACGGCTCGCATACCAGCGTCGGTTTTCCCATCACTTTCAGCTTTCAATTCATTCACTTTCTTTGCTCCAGAATGACCAAACTTTGATTCTCTTTCCGTTTCTCGTGAAACTATTTTATTGAGGCACTCAATTAACTCTTCATCTTCTATATCTTTCTCTAGGTAGGGTTTGAACTCCTGTCTTATAGTTGAATTTGACAATCCTGTTGACACTGTTCTCATGAATAATGTTTTTATCAATTCATTGCTATACTTCATCTCTTCAGTGCTTTCCTTAGAAGCATATATTACCTTTTGCTTCAGTTCAAGGGCTCTCAATAAAAATTCTGCTGAAGATTCTTTGGTGTTTTGGGTGAGCTGTCCCAATTCATTATAAAGTTCAGTTGCTGACTTTTCATTGTAGTGTGCCCTTAATATTTGTATGCAACTATCTAACGTAAGTTTCTCTTTTCCTTCAAGATATCGCCTTAAACCCGATGTAGGTGGTATAGCTTTTATAATGGCATCAAGTATGTCAATTTCTTTGTAGTCTTTTTCAATTGCGTTTTCAATTTGTCTTCTTAATGATGTATATGAGATACCAGTTTTGGAGTCAATTTGTCCTGAAATCTTAAGGTCCTTTCTGTAAGCATATTTTGGTGCAGCTGTACTAGGATCAACTCCTGCTACAACAGGTGTCTTGTCTAATGTCTCCATGACTGAATGAATAGCGGCTAACCCCTTGTCCTTATCTTTCACTTGGTCTAGAAACCACTTGTCTACCAACATGACAGCTTGGATCTTGGTAACTGCTTCCAAGTCATCAACTTCAATACCGTGTTCTGTTATCAGCCCTTTTAGTAGGTCTATATCTGCCACAAAAATCATGGCCCTGACAGACAGCACAACTTCTTCTGCCATCTTCCACGATTTGATCCCGGAGAGCCCCCAAAATATAACAAGGTCCCGGCAACAGGCAGTCAGTCTCCTATAAGGGAAGAAAAATAGAAACAAAATTTAAAATTTGTTCGAGGTTTATTCTGGTTGACAAATGGCGCTATAATGCCCGGATGAAAATCAGTCGCGCTTGATTTAGCGGCATCGTTCAAAAATAGAATAGAACAGAACACAAGTTCTATTCTCCTGTTCTATCCATTTTTGAACAGTCCTGGAATTATAAAAAAATTGTCCCCAGAGTAAACCTGCTCACATACAAGGCTGAGAGCTTTTATGTTTTGTGTGTAGCAATATATAGGATAGTACTCCTCTTTATAAATCCTGCCAACCGTGCCCCCCCCCCCCGCCCGGGGTCCATACGGGTCACACCCCACGGGCATCAATATCTGCCATAGGCTTATAATGCAAGTGCATGATTAAAATTTCTTCTCTAAAACCACAAGACCCAAAGCTTCTAAAGTTAAATATGCATCATTGTTATGTGGAGCTTTACATAAATCATGCCCCTGGGGTCAAAAATGACCCCAACCTTGGGGTCATTAACCCATAGCCTTATAATGGGAAAACATGAAAAATCTTCTCCTCTGACACCAAAGGGCCCGGAGCATTTATATTTTTATGTGTAGCTATGTATAGTAATCTTCTGAATTAATCCTGCCAACAGTGCCCTTGAAATCTGTACAGGTCACGATCTGGCAGTGTGATATCTGCCATAGGCTTATAATAGGAAATACATGTAGAATCTTCTTTTCTGAACCCACAATATCCAAAGCTTGTATATTTTGTATGCAGCAATTGTTATGGTGAGCTCTACATAAATCCTGCTATTCATGCGCCTGTGGTCAAAAAATGGACCCACGCTGGGGATTATTAGCTCACCTGAGCCAAAGGCTCACAAGGTGAGCTTCTAGTAAAGTAGTCGAGCCGGTGTCCGTCCGCCCGTGCGTCCGTCCGTGCGTCCGTCCACATTTTCAAACTTGAATATCTCTAAGACAACAAGGCCAGTCGTGAGTAGGGGGAAAAGTTGTGTTAGGTTTTGGGCCAGGTCGGATCAGAACTCTGGTTTCCATGGCAACAGATAGCTTCCATAGACTTACAATGGCAAAAACATAAAAAAATCTTCTTCTCCGAAACCACAAGGCCTAGAGCTTTCATATTTTGTGTGTAGCAATGTATAATGGTCCTCTTTATAAATCCTGCCAACCAAGCCCCTGGGGTCCATACGGGCCCCGCCCCGGGGTCATCATGGGAAAAACAAAAAAAATCTTCTCCTCCGAAACCACAAGGCCCAGAGCTTTCATATTTTGTATGTAGCAATGTGTAGTGGTCCTCTTTATAAATTCTGCCAACCATGCCCCTGGGGTCAAAAATGGCCCCGCCCCGTGGCATCATTATCTCCCGTAGACATACAATGGGAAAACATAAAAAAATCTTCTTCTCCGAAACCACAAGGCCCAGAGCTTTCATATTTTGTGCGTAGCAATGTATAGAGGTCCTCTTTATAAATCCTGCCAACCGTGCCCCTTTGGTCAATACGGGCCCCTCCCCGGGGGCGTCATGAGAAAAACATAAAAAATCTTCTCCTCAGAAGCTACAAGGCCCAGAGCTTTCATACTGTAAATTCGGAAATTTTCGCGTGACTTTTATTTCGCGAATTTTCTATTTCCGAATTATTAGCGAGTTCTTGAATTCGCGTGTGAGTGACCATTTGTTCTATAAAGCTGATAGTGACCCTTTATTAACGATAACTTTGAATTCGCGAGGCAACCAATTCGCGAATATTAGCGAAAATTAAGTTCTCGCGAACATTTCCGGATCTACAGTATTTTGTGTGTAGCAGTGTATAGTGGTCATCTATATAAATCCTGCAAACCATGCCCCTGGGGTCCATAAAGGCCCCGCCCCGGGGGCGTCATGGGAAAAACATAAAAAAATCTTCTTCTGCGAAACCACAAGGCCCAGAGCTTTTATATTTCAAATGTAACAATTCGTAGTGGTCCTCTTTATAAATCTTGCCAACCATGTCCCTGGAGTCAAAACTGGGCCCAGCCCCGGGGGTCATTAGCTCCCATAGACATACATCTCCCATAGACATACATCTCCAAAACGACATGTCCCAGAGCTTTCATATTATGTGTGTATCAATGTATAGTGGTCCTCTCTATGAATCCTGCCAACCGTGCCCCTGTGGTCCATACAGGCCCCGCCCCGGGGGCGTCATGGGAAATAATAAAAAAAATCTTCTTCTCCGAAACCATAAGACCCAGAGCTTTCATATTTTGTGTGTAGCAATGTATAGTGGTCCTCTTTATAAATCCTGCCAACCCTGCCCCTGGGGTCCATACGGGCCCGCACCGGGGGCGTCATGGAAAAACATAAAAAATCTTCTCCGAAACCACAAGGCCCAGAGCTTTCATATTTTGTATGCAGCAATGTATTGTGGTACTCTTTAAAAATCCTGCTAACCGGGGCCCTGGGGTCTATACAGGCCCCGCCCTGGGGGCATCATTATCTGCCATAGGCTTACAATGGAAAATACATGAAAAATCTTCTTCTCTGAAACCACAACAGCCAAAGCTTCTATATTTGGCATGCAGCATTGTTATGTAGAGCTTTACATAAATCCTGCCAAGCATGCCCCTGGGGTCAGAAATGGCCCCACCCCGGGGGGTCAATAGCTCCCTTAGACTTACAATTGGAAAAACATAAAAAAATCTTCTTCTCCGAAACCATATGGCCCAGAGCTTTCATACATTGTGTGGACTAATGTATAATACTCTCCTTTATAAATGCTGCCAACTGGGGTCCATACAGGCCACGCCACAGGCATGTCATTATTTACCATAGACTTATAATGGAAATGCATGAAAAAATCTTCTCTGCAGCAGCATGACACAAAGCTTGTGTATTTTTAATACAATAATGTCATGTAGAGCTCTACATAAATCCTGCCAATCATGCCCCTGGGGTCAAATATGGCCCCACCCCGGGGGTCATTATAGGACCCTGTCCTTGTTAGATGATTTTTTCAAGTGAACCAAAATGGCAGACAAGAGGATACACAAACCAGACAAGAGCTATTCTGCTTCAAGGTCACACGACCAATATAACCACCATACTCATATATGGTAAAAACCCCAATTACTTTGTTCAGTGACTGTACTTGTTGACTCTCAGGCGAGCGATCGTTGCCCTTGGGCTACTTGTTTTTAGTAGCACTGTTAAGTAATCCTCATATTAAATTCTGCTTCCTGCTCACCTGAATGCTATACTGGCCAGGTGTCTTTAGCTCCCCGACAAGTAAAACTGTCCAGATCAGGTGAGCGTTTATAGGACCATTGGTCTTCTGGTTAAATACGTCAGGCTGCGTCAGCGTGTAGTTGAACTATTTTCATGGTGAAATATTTATCGCACAACATATAACAAAAAGATAAAATCGGTTGACAAATAAATTCAGACAAAAATCATTTTTAATAAGGATTCTTTTTTGTATTACAATTCAGGTTAATGTATTCCTGTTCTTCTTAAAATCTTACGTATGTCATAATTATCAATAGTAATTATCTTAAGATGGTTTATATGATACACATTTTGAATAAAAGAAAGTACTAATTTCAAATGGCGGCTGGGCTTTAATTTACCATGTTAAGCCTGAAGTCCCTTGTTGATTTTTTTCTTCATTAAACGCACAACATAACAAAACATTGATGACCTGCACGAACTTTTGAATGTTCCCGTAGGAGCAACGACAACTACACCGACTACTACAACCACACCGTCTACAACCACAACACCGACTCCTACTACCACACCGTCTACTACCACAACACCGACGCCTACTACCACACCGTCTACTACCACAACACCGACGCCTACTACCACACCGTCTACTACCACAACACCGACGCCTACTACCACACCGTCTTCTACCACAACACCACCAACTACAACACCGCCTACCACCACAACACCGCCTACAACAACACCACCAACTACAACTTCACCAACAACTACAACAACACCTTCGCCTACAACTACGACTCCTTTAACCACCACTACTGCAGAGGGTATACTTTAATTTTTGCATTTAACGTTGAGATGTTTTGATTTAATGCAAATTCTAGTTCTTGTCTATCACTGAACGTTCTAAATTATCAACCTCCTGTCTTACTGCTATCAAATCTCATTCCATACGATACTATGAGACGGTGTTTGAAACTTCAAATAAAACTTGGTTTTGGTCAATAAAAATTCTGGCGAAGTGCTCAGTAAACTGAAATGTAGAGGGGTCCATGCGATAAGCTTGTCCACATACGATTTTTTTCACTCTGTATACCACATTGCCACATAATCTGCCTAAAGAAAAAAACTATTCTATTTGATAGAGTGGACCTTCAAAAGAGCATTGGAAAACTCTGGTTCACTCTATTTGGCCTGTAATGACAGTAAAGTTTTTTTTTCACTTCCTCTGACCAAAGTCGATATACACTTGGTCATGTCAGAATGTATGCAACGCCTTATCATCTCTCCTGGATAATGTTTATATTAGATTCGGAACCAGGTTATACAGACATATTGTTGGAATTCCGATGGGTACAAACTGCACCATTCTTGTAGCTAATTTATTTTTATACTGCTACGAAAGAGATTATCCACCTGAACTACAGATGAACAAAGCCAATATCTCAGATACCGAAACCCCCTTTTTAGATTTACATCTTTCTGTTGCAAATGGATTTGTTTCTTCTAAAATTTGTGAAAAGCGCGATGACTTTGATTTTGATATAGTAAATTTTCCGTTTTTGGATGGTGACGTTCCTCGTCGTGCTTCTTATGGTGTATACATTTCTCAACTTATTAGGTTTGCTAGAGTCTGCAATCATGTTACGGACTTCAACGCTCGAAATAAATGTTTAACGGCCAAACTTCTCCAACAGGGTTATCGGTATCATAAACTTTGAAAGACATTTTCTAAATTTTATCGTAGACACTATGAATTCATTTCCAAATATAATGTTGGGTTAAAGACGCTTTTAGGTGAGGGCCTTTTGGAACCAGAATTTTATGGTGACTTGGTTTACAAATTTAAGAAACTTATAGGAAGGAATGATTTTTCTTTTCAGTTCAAAAAATCATTACACATTACAGACGTACAGGTTTTAACTTGAATGTTATGCGACAGTCTGCATGCTTAGTTTTTTAACCCAATCATGGTTGATAACTATGCTGCCTTCTTTATTTGCACGCCTGTGGGTCGGGCGTCAGACTCTATGATGGCCCCGACTTAAAGCTATTAATTTTAGTTGGTTGGGGACGGAGTTTCTTGTCTGTTGCTTGGCCCACCGGGGTCCAACTGGTGTTTTTCTTTTGCTCAGAAGTTAGTAAGTTATTCGGCGCCCAGGGATCTCCATCGTCGGACAGCTTACTGAATCTGTTGATGATTTATCTGTTTGTCAGCTTACTCAATCTGTGAGTCCTGGGTTTTGATTCATCAGGATGTTTATCATGATTTATTTGTTTGTTCTTGATGATTCATTGACTAGTTAGAGATTCACCACAAGGACCGAAGAACTAACTAAATGTTATGAACCACTGCAGAGGCTGAGGGTGAGGTAAGGTGCCTGTAAAATCGATTTAAGCCCACCAGTAATTTTATATTACTGATCGTTCCAAGGCGATACTTCTGTGGTGGTTCTTTCGTTTTATGTCTTGGTGTTTAAAATTTTTGTGCTGTTGGCACCTTATGTATGTTTTCATATTTTTAGTTAAGTTTAGGTAACTGAGTGGCCACCTATTGGGAACGTAGCTGCCCATTCGGCTTACGATATGTTTTCATAGTATAAGTACCTGATTGTTAATTTTATTTTTTCCCATATCGGTTTTTGGAGTGGGAATCTTTTTCTGATTGCGCCTTTTCCTTATTTTTGCCTACTTGTACCTTTTCATTCGACTCCTAGGTACCTCGATTACCTTTTGAACATTGACAGTATTTTGCGGAATTCAACGTGCGATATAAATGTTAAACAGCTAAACTTCTCCAGCAGGGCTATCGCTATCATACACTTTGAATAACATTTTCGAAATTTTATCGCAGACACTATGAATTGATTTCCAAATTTAATGCTGGGCTAAAGACGCTTTTACGTGAGGGCCTTTCGGAACCAGAATTTTATGGTGACTTGGTTTACAAATTTAAGGCACTTTTAGGAAGGAATGATTTTTCTTTTCAGTTCAGAAAAATCATTACACGTTATGCAGCTTTCACACTTACCACGATTCGACCACGATTGGTATCGTGGTGTTAATCGTGGACCAATCGGGACTATCGTATCCAATCTTATCAGATCGTATCATATCTTGATGTCAATCGTGATAATCGGGATAATCGTGGAGAATTTTTTGGCTGCCAAAAATTTTTCCACGATTACCACGATTGGCGGGACCATCGTGGCCATCGCATCAGATCGTATGTCATCGTAACAAATCGCAGTAAATCGTATCTCATCTTGTTCCTGAATCGCGGTGATCGGGGTCGACCAAAACACTGCGATCTGTTGAGATGAGTTGCGATCTCCTACGAATTGTTACGGTCTGTTACGATTCGAGAAAAATTGTCTGGCCCGATTAACTACGATTAACTACGAGACGATGCGAATTACTCGCGATAGGATGCGATCTGATACGAGTAAATGCGATGAGACACGATACCCCACGCTTTTGCCACGGATGCTTACGATCTGTTACGAATTATAAATAAATAAACACATCGGGCACGATAAATGAATTATATTCTTTGATCAACAATAGAAAACTGAATTTTAATACGGTCCTTTTCAGTATTAATTAGAAATCTGAAGGATGGCAACAGTGGCAGGGGTAGAAAGGGGAATGATAAGGCTTTATCATAAGCATGCATTACTAATGCAAATGACGCATTCTCTTCATTCTCAACTCCTTCCATCATCAATGTTATTTCGTCTTCAGTGCTTAAAAACGTAATGAGTTATATGTTTGTTTTCGAAGTATATATACCAATCGTGGTCTCATCGTGACACAATCGTGACCACAATCAGCAAAAAGTCAAACCAACAGTCGTAATCTATCGCAACACATCGTATCAGTTCTTGGGACTCGTACCGGAACGCATCTACGCGTATCAGTTCGTATCAAATCGCGGTCAAGTATCGTGGTAATCGTATCAGATCGCATTGGAATCGGGCGCTTAATCGTAATAATCTTATCGGAACGTAACTAATCGTATCTATCCGGGACCAATATCGTGTTTCCAAATTTTGGCCGATCACCACCCTATCGTATCAGATCGGAACAGATCGTATCAAAACGCAACAAATCGCAAGAGAACGTATCAGAACGTCGAATTTTGACAAAATGTCCCGATTAGTTGCGATTTGTCAATCGTGGTGATCGCAACAGATCGTGCTCTAGTGTGAAAGCCGCATTACAGACGTATAGGGTATAGCTGAAATGTTATGCGACAGTCTGCATGCTTAGTTTTTAACCCAGTCATGGTTGATAACTACGCTGCCTTCTTTTATTGCACGCCGGTTGGTCGGGCATCAGACTCTATGATAGCCCCGACCTAAAGCTATTCATTTTTCTTGGTTGGGACCGGAGCTTCTTATCTGTTGCTTGGCCCACCGGGAATCAACTGGTGTTTTTTCTTTTGCTCCGGATTTCGGCGCCCAGGGATCACCATCGTCGGGCAGTTTACTGAATCTGATTCATCATGTTGATAATCATGATTTATTTGTTTGTCCATGATAATTCATTTACTAGGTAATTCATCACGAGGACCGAACAACTAACTAAATTTATGAACCGCTGCAGAAGATGAAGTTGAGGTAAGAGCCCCGTAAAACGGGTTAAAGTCCCCAGTAGTTTATATTACTGATCGCCCTAAGGCGATACTTCTGTTGTGGCTCTATTTGTTTGAAGTTTGGAGTCGAATTTTTGTGCTGTTTAAACCTAACGTAAGTTTCGTACGTTTTCATAATTTTAGTTAAGTTCGGGTTACTGAGTGGCCGCCTATTGGGAAATAGCTCTCACTCGGCATACGATATGTTCTCTAAGTACCTAACTGTCAGTTAATTTTTATCCCCCCGACAGGGTCGGGAGACATATTGTTTTTCCCCGTGCGTCTGTCCGTCCGTCTGTCCGTCACAAATCGTGTCCGCTCGATAACTTGAAAACCGTTAAAGATTTTTCAATGAAACTTGGAACACTTGTAAACCACGATGAGACAATGTGTCATGCACAAGAACCATAACTCTAGCTTGAGTATTTTTGGAGTTATTCCCCTTTCATTATTTTCGATATAATTTCGTGTCCGCACTATAACTTGAAAACTTGGTACACTTGTAAACCACGATGAGACAATGTGTCATGCAGAAGAACGATAACTCTGGCTTGAGTATTTTATGAGTTATTTCCCTTTGATTATTTTCCATACAATTTCGTGTCCGCTCTATAACTCGAAAACCGTAAGAGATATTTCAATGAAACTTGGTAGACTTATAAAGCACGATGAGATGATGTGTCTTGCAAAAGAACTATAACTCTTGCTTGCATATCTTTGGAGAAATTTCCCTTTGATTATTTTCCATGCAATTTCGTGTCCTCTCTATAACTTGAAAACCGTAAGAGAAATTTCAGTGAAACTTGGTTCACTTATAAAGCACGATGAGAAAATGTGTCATGCACAAGAATTATAACTCTTGCTTTCATATCGTTGGAGTTATTTCCCTTTGATTATTTTTCCATACAATTTCATGTCCATTCTATAACTTGAAAACCATAAGAAATATTTCAATGAAACTTGGTACACTTATAAAGCACGATAAGATTATGTGTCGTTGCTTAAGAACCATAACTATTGCTTGCATATCTTTGGAGTAATTTCCCTTTGATTTTTTTTTTCATACAATTTTGTGTCTGCTCAAAACCATTAGAGATTTTTCAGTGAAACATGGTACACTTATAAAGCATGATGAGACGATGTGTCATGCACAAGAATCATTACTCTTGCTTTCACATCTTTGGAGTTATTTCCCTTTGATTATTTTCCATACAATTTCGTGCCCACTCTATAACTTGAAAACCGTAAGAGATATTTCAATGAAACTTGGTACACTTATAAAACAGAATGACAGGATATGTGATGCACAAGAACTATAACTCTTGCTTGCATATTTTGGACATGCACGTAGAAAGGGGGGAGACATCAGTTTTCACATAGAAAACAAATTCTAGTCCCACCTCGGTTTTCTTCCTGACTGCTCTTTTTCCTGATCATTGCCTACTTGTGCTTTTTGTGAAGTCAAATTGCTGATCAGAAATACATGTAGGAGTCACACAAATTTAAAAAAGTAAATTGAAGTGCATATTATATAAAAGTATGGAACACTTTAAGCATTATGCAGAGTGAACCTTCAAAGTAAGATTCTACGAATCCGTGTGCCGCTCCTTCATTTCCTGTGGGTTGATCGTTGGTACATTATTATAAAAGATCATTTATGAATTTATGACTTATACCACTTTATGAGACATTTGCAAATATTAATGCATACTGTCTGTACACCATCTTTTAGAAACTGCATTTTTGTCAAAATCTCAACTTTCTGATACACTACAAGAAAATATGACCATTGAAAATTGAAAATCAAGCAAATCTGTGGACTAATTTTAAGGGTTTGGCGATCAGCTATGCATACAATACAATTTTATTTTGGTTTTGTGCATTTTAGATGAAAAATAATCAATTTAGATTTTTTCCGAGAAAATAGTCACTTCCCTTGCTGGCAATTTTACAATGAAAAAAGCCCTCTTCAAAAAATATTTAATTGCATAAAATTTTTATATGTCGGGCGATTTTCAATTTTTTGCGGCCTTTTTTGAGGCTTAGAATGCAAAATGGTGACATACTCATATTTTTCTTGTGGTATTTTAGAAAAATAACATTTAAAAAAAAATGCAATTTCTGGAAGATGATGAATAGACAGTAGTCCTTATGACATTATGTACACAAGCTTTAGAGCACATGATGTTAACAAATAAATGAAGAATATAATGGACAAATACTGATACATAAAAAGTAAATTAAGAAAAAATTCAATCAAGACAACAGTCGGGAAAGAAAATTCAGCACTTAACAACACAAAATTGTTACAACTTGCATGAAGAACATGATGACTAGCTCTCTCCCAACAAGGTAGACATCCGACTAGCATAAACCAAATTAAATAATGACGAGTGCAAGAGAGATGTAAACAGAATCAACAGAAAATGATAAAGATAACAGTAGAACCGTCTTGGAATGGTCTGTAAAGAAATTATTGAAGGGTTTAAATCAGTTTTACGGGGCCCAAGTCCTCATCTTTAGTCTGCTGGTATTTAACAACAGTTATTTATTCGGTTTCAATAGAAGCTTTCTAGCAAGTTATTGAAGCATCACTGTACAAAAACTTTTCTCGTGCTCACGTAGTGCGTACCTGATGATTAGTATTTTTGTATACAATGCAATGTACATAATCTAACTGTTATGTTTTATTTCCAGAAGTCACGACAACGTCCACCCAGCCACAAATATGTGCAGAGAATACCGAAGCTTTCAAGAATAACAAAAACATAATTGATAAAACCAATGTCAAGGTGAAGTTGATTGACACCGATGGTAAAACAGAAGAGACTGTGGGTGTTAATAAAATCAAACCAATCAAGGTGAAGAAGGGAACAAAAAGAGTTGTTGTCAAATTCCCTTTTAATAAAAACATAAAAATTGAAACAGGCAATGTGAAAAAGACCAGCAAGAACATAAAAAGATACCGCATTGCTATCATGAAGGAAGGAGAAAATACATGGACAGATTTAACAGTAAGTACATACTGTTATTTCATTATTATTTTCGATTTGTAAGCGAACAATTTCTCAGAATATGATCGATGCTTTAAATATTTAAGATTAAATCCTTCTGTCGGAGCAAGAATGATAAAGAATAAAATCATGCGGAATTTATGACTGTAATAATGTGTTTTATGGGAGCCTGATGTCTTGTGCACCGTTTGATTATTTTACATATTCTTGTCATGGCTTCAGGTTTTAGAGGGCGGGGGTATTTTTTGCAAAATTGTTTGATACAGAAAATCAAGATTTCCGCCCGTTTCCATCCAAACACATGCCATTATAACATGCGAGACAAAATAAGAGGCTGCATTTAGCCCCCGTTTTCATAAAAAAGAAATTTTAAATATTGAATTCCTTTGGTCAATAAACTGTATTATCAATAACTTTTGAGCATAGTATGCATTACCTACCTTATTCACTAAGGTATATCATAAAACATACCAATGCAATATCATTATTCTAGTAGCCTGTCGGGCAAATGTACATTATACATGTGTGCTACATCAAACTTAATTACTTGTGCTTTATGGCAAGTAAATACTGACCCCTTATATATTTTTCGTAAGTTTGACCTTCTTCAGGTGACATGTTTAATATCACTTTTCTTTTGTAGTCTTTCAAGAAAACAGGGAATCCTACAAACATCGGACAGGATGGCATAAGAAAAGTGCGTTTCACAATAAAGGTAGATGACACGAGCAAGCGGGCTAAACTTCGATTGTCGCTTATTATATGCGAAGAATCAGGTAATTTACTGCATAGAAAAACAGAAGCTGAGGGTGAGGTTAGGTACCTGTAAAATCGATTTAAGCCCGCCACTAATTTTATATTACTGATCGTTCCAAGACTTCTGTGGTGGTTCTTTCGTTTTATGTCTTGATGTTTAAATTTTTTGTGCTGTTGGCGCCTTATGTATGTTTTCATATTTTTAGTTAAGTTTAGGTAACTGAGTGGCCACCTATTGGGAAAATAGCTGCCCATTCGGCTTACGTAATGTTTTCATGGTATAAGTACCTGATTGTTAATTTAGTTTTTTCCCATCTCGGCTTTTGGAGTGGGAATCTTTTTCTGATTGCGCCTTTTCCTGATCTTTGCCTACTTGTACCTTTTTACGTCTTTATCAACAGAAAAATCTTTACAGATTATACATGTTATTGTTCAAAGAACAATATCAAAGTACTTCAAGGGTTAAGCGAAACGTTTTTGCTTGAATTTCGATGTCTAAATGATTTTTGGAAGTGCAATATTTAAAATATATAAAGAATGAATGTATGGTAATTAATCATAGTCATTGAAAGATAAAGAGCTGAAAAAAATATTTGTTCTTTAATTTCAGCTACCACAACACCGCCTACTACAACTCCGCCTACTACCACAACTCCTCCTACCACAACGCCGCCTACTACAACACCGCCTACAACCACAACTCCTCCTACCACAACGCCGCCTACTACAACACCGCCTACAACCACAACTCCTCCTACCACAACGCCGCCTACTACAACACCGCCTACAACCACAACACCCCCTACCACAACGCCGCCTACTACAACACCACCCCCTACTACAACAACACCGTCTACTACTACAACACCTGAAGTAACAACTACGACTCCGTTCTCTACCACTACTCCTGCAAGTATGTTTCAAATTATTTATTATCATGATCCTTATTTAGATTTGAAAACAAGAAAACGTGACGCGAAAACGCCAAACAAATCTATTCTTAGAACTAGAAAGTTATTAATGGAGTTGCTGCACAGGAATACTCATTCCTTGTCTATGCATCACCAACTTTAAAGGCATGTAGCGTAATGTGGCGTGCACATATTAAAGGTATTTTATTTTTGTTGCATTTTATTTGTAACGGTTCCCGAATTCGAAATCGGTTCTTACATATTTTTAATAAAATTGGCAATATATACTAAATTAACTGACAACCCAATGGAGCATTTTTAGCTCGAGACAATATTCTAGTATTATTGGCGTTTATAGACTAGATCGGTGGTGAAAATAACATGCAAAGGTAGAATAGATTAATTTATACCACAACTGTTATCAATGATCGTTTTGTCATATGACTTTACAACATCTACTTTCACTTGATCACTTGATTTGTATTTTATTGTACA
The DNA here is from genome assembly GCA_964017185.1 of Rugalucina vietnamica. NCBI lineage: Eukaryota > Metazoa > Mollusca > Bivalvia > Lucinida > Lucinidae > Rugalucina > Rugalucina vietnamica. The sequence continues at coordinate 5,855,340 of OZ024869.1, forward strand.
ACTTACTTATTTAGCTTAAGAGTTAGGAGATTAGTTTTTTCCTCATTATCACTGTTTTGAATAAACACATATAGCATGAGTTTCAAGCCAAAGAATACAAGTTTACAGTTTTCAGTCTTTGCGAAAATGATACAAATAAATCAATAAACATTACAAAACACTCCCATGTAATGTATCCTATTACATCCCATTTTAAGGTGTAATTAAAGAGTTTAGGAGTTTATTAATTTTGTCCAATGTCTATTCTAAAACACAGATTGTTTTACATGTACTCACAGTCTTTAAAAAAAGAGACAAATAAATCAATGTATACATCATAAGATCCATATTTAATGGTGAAAATACAGTGTTTAGGAGATTTTTTTTCACTTAAAACTCTGAAACATAGATTGTGGTTCAAGTACCCACAGTCCATGTTTTCATGTCAACACTCTTTGAGAAAAAATATAAACATGTAAATGGTACTACAAATCGTCAGTTAATGTATTTCATTGTATACCACATGTTGTTTTAGTTATCTAAATGAGTTTGATCCAGTTTTATAGACATGAAGATTTATGCGGATAAAATAAGTCAATCAGTTAACGGGTGTTTCTTCAGTAATAAAAAAAAATATTCATTTTGTACAAACCTATTGAAATTCTCAGAATTTTTCAACGTAACAATGTCGAAATGACTTGATTGCATATTGAACTTTTGAAAATGTTGTATTTTGTAGTATGTATCGACGAGGTGCCTGACAATGACAATAAGTCCATAACAGTAGTTGCCCACAAACTTACTGAAGAACAAAACAGTAAACTGTCGAAAGGGGATTGTGTTACTACCAAGAATAACAAAGAAAAAGTCGAAATCAAAGCATATAAATATGTCAGAATGTCTGCTGTTACTGTCAACGTCAAGCGCGTCAAACACGTAACTGCGATAATTGAGTATGAAGATGGCTCCAAGTCCAAGGTATGTGAGCCGCCTCGTGGAAAAACCAACAATGTGGTTTCCGAACAGGTCCGACACAAACCGACCTGTACAAGCACAGAATAGAACTAGAAGCCCGAAATTTCGGATTAAAGTAGAAGAGGAATTGTACTATCCGAGTGGCGAAAACAAAGACGCTGATCAGCTTCGCGGCTATCAGCTTCGCGGCTACCGCGAAGCTGATCTGCGACTTTGTTTTGCCTATACAGATTGCTGGTTTTCCCATGAGGCGGCTCATGTTATGTCGACATTTTATCTCACCTGAGCGGAAGGCTCACAGTTGATCTTATAGTATAGTCATGCATTTGGTTCCAAAATATAGATTCTGGGTACTCGTTAGAACAGCCTCGGTTCAAAATCTATGTTTTGAGTAAAAATAAGAAAAAATAAATCAAACTTTTTCAGCTGAACATTTTCAATTTTTAAAGCTGAAAAATCTCTGTTTATTGCAAGTTTTCATAATGAAGAGAAATGCAAGTTTTCATAATGAAGAGAAATGCAAGGGGGAAATATAATGCATTTTTATATAAAGTATCCGTCTCTTTGAACAATACGGTATATGTTTTATCAAAATCAAATGATAATTAGAGAAGTATGTTGATTTGAATATTGTTAGATTTCTGTTTAAGAAGGGAGACATATTGGTCATTAATGATGCTTTAAAACAGCACAAAGCCCTAATTAAACATGCATAATCAATATCATCGCAACACTATTATAATTTTCTGATACTTTTTGTTTTATTCTTCTTTTCTATTCATTTACTGTTCACTTTAGCCATACTTTGATTGTAATATAAAATCTTTTCAGTGGTTTTAATTTTACAGTTTTCTAATCAAGTTTTCAAGATAGCGGCAAAAAATCAATATGTTCCAAATCTCAGATCTCACTTACTCCTTGACGGATTAGAACAAAATTTGTGCAAAAATGATTGCTTAGATTAGATCTTATTCTAAAGGTGTTGCTTTAGAATATTTCGTTCTCTTTCAAGCTCTAAAAATCGAAAAAGAGTAATTGAACTTGTTTTTCCTTTTAATATTGCCCAAAACATAAATCGTAGGGGTTTACGTTAGAACCGCCTTGAGGATGCGCTTCTTACGAGTACCCACCAACTATATTTTGGAACAAGGATAGGTTTACCTCTGTAACCTCAAGTTTATGCGATGTATGCGATGCCTTATCCTATCTCCTTGATAATATTTATATTAGATTTGGGACCAAGTTATACAGACAAATTGTTGGAATTCCGATGGGTACAAATTGCGCACCTCTCGTAGCTGATTTATTTTTATACTGCTACGAAAGAGATTTCATGGATTCTCTTAACCATGATAATCAAGCTGATGTTATCGAGGCTTTTAATTCCACATCTAGGTACCTCGATGACCTTTTGAACATTGACAACCCTTATTTTGAAGGTATGGTCAATCAAATTTACCCACCTGAACTTCAGTTGAACAAAGCCAATATCACAGATACTGAAGCCCCCTTTTTAGATCTACATCTTTCTGTTGCAAATGGATTTGTTTCTTCTAAAATTTATGATAAGCGCGATGACTTTGATTTTGATATAGTAAATTTTCCTTTTTTGGATGGTGACGTTCCTCGTCGTGCTTCTTATGGTGTATACATTTCGCAACTTATTAGGTTTGCTAGAGTCTGCAATCATATTGCAGACTTCAACGCTCGAAATAAATGTTTAACGGCAAAACTTCTCCAACAGGGCTATCGGTATCATAAACTTCGAAAAACATTTTCTAAATTTTATCGTAGACACTATGAATTGATTTCCAAATATAATGTTGGGTTAAAGACGCTTTTAAGTGAGGGCCTTTCGGAACCTGAATTTTATGGTGACTTGGTTTACAAATTTAAGAAACTTAAAGGAATTAATGATTTTTCTTTTCAGTTCAGAAAAATCATAACACGTTACAGACGTATAGGTTATAACTTAAATGTTATGCGACAGTCTGCATGCTTAGTTTTTAACCCAATCATGGTTGATAACTATGCTGCCTTCTTTAATTGCACGCCGGTGGGTCGGGCGTCAGACTCTATGATGGCCCCGACATAAAGCTATTCATTTCAGTTGGTTGGGGCCGGAGCTTCTTGTCTGTTGCTTGGCCCACCGGGGTCCAACTGGTGTTTTTCTTTTGCTCCGGAGTTAGTAGGTTATTCGGCGCCCAGGGATCTCCATCGTCGGGCAGCTTACTCAGTCTGTGAGTCCTGGTTTTTGATTCATCAGGATGTTTATCATGATTTATTTGTTTGTTCTTGATGATTCATTGACTCGTTAGAGATTCACCACGAGGACCAAATAACTAACTAAATGTTATGAACCACTGCAGAAGCTGAGGGTGAGGTTATGGCCATGTAAAACCGGTTTAAGCCCGCCAGTAACTTTGTGTTACTGATCGTTCCAAGTCGATACTTCTGTGGTGGTTCTTTTTTGTTTTATGTCTTGGTGTATAAAATTTTTTTGTGCTGTTGGCGCCTTATGTATGTTTTCATATTTTTAGTTAAGTTAAGGTAACTGAGTGGCCACCTATTGGGAAAATAGCTGCTCATTCGGCTTACGATATGTTTCATGGTATAAGTACCTGATTGTTAGTTTGGTTTTTTCCCACCTCGGTTTTTGGAGTGGGAATCTTTTTCTGATTGCGCCTTTTCCTGATCTTTGCCTACTTGTACCTTTTTAACTTTACAAAAGTGCGGTATAAGAGTGCATTATTTCACAGACATGTTTGCGTGATGAATGAAAAATCATCCGCGCCCTGATAAGGCTTAACTTTGTCACGCCTTCCACTATGGCAACAATAATGGTATACTCATCATTTGAGACAAACATAAAAATCATGCCTATATGAAAAACAGTTATGAAAACAGATAATAGAAAAGAGTTATTTTTAATTTGCTGACACATTTATCCGAGTGATGTTTGAATTTCTTTCAGACGAAAGTAACCCCTGGACCCAATGGAAAGGTTGTAATTGATCTTCAAAATGCTGTCATCCACATGATAACATTGCGATTCAAGCGCAAGAAAAATAAGAACAGCATGGAAATCTGTAAATTAACGCCATATGTTTGTAAAGAAGGTATGTATTACCTTTTTTATCGACTACGGGTCAAGGGCGCACAATGACGCATAACCGAGATTTAAAAAATTAAATGTACAGTGTCCAGAATTACATTCTTCTTAAAAAGGAAAACCTTAGTTGGTGAATTTCAGCATCTAAGAATATGCATCTGTTGAAATTAAACTTTTTGATTTTGTAAATGGCCTTTAAGTTTACACTTCTGTGTATTTTCGTGAAAGCAGTTGCTGATTTTAACGGTAAATATAGAGTCAAATTTCGTTACCCTAACTAAGGTGGGCCTCACCTGCAATAATGCATTATAATTCTGGGCCCAGGTGCCGTGCATGAAAAACGTCAGGCGAACATAATGTTTATATAAATAGAAAGTATTTTAATAATTATTACATAAAACAGAAATCTCAGTATTTCTTCAGAATGTGCGTTTTTGAATCAAATGCGGTCCTATACTCGCTTGTAAAATAAGTACATTTTATTGCACTTATTCAAACATATATTGCCTTGGGGATTATCAGTAACACTCTAGCACCACAGTAGCTCATCTTTACCTGGTATATACGTCTTAATATACATGTAGGTTGATCCTTTCGGGGGGCGCCGGACTTAGGCCTTTAAGTGTCTTAAACACCAATCAATTGCTGTTGTCGGCGTTTTGTATAACTAATGATGTAAAACTTTTCCAAACTTCACGATTTAGTTTTGTCCTTAAGTGTGATTTATAGTATCTGCTTATGGTATTTTGTAGACCCAGACCTTCAGCTGTTGTTTACTATCTACATGCATACACAGTAGCATTCCGAAGTGTCATTACATTTTGGAAAAGCAAGCCAAATTCTCCAAATTTTCACATCAAATAGTTGTATAATGCAATGATAACGATCAAATATGTTGTTTTTTTCTGATGCTTTACATCTGCTCGGACCCCTCGGGAGGGTTGAAACCCTCGCCTTTCAGGCTCGGATGTCATCGTCTCGATCGGGACCCAGCAATGCATAGAAAATCATGTTTGGTCCCTATATTGATTGACTGAACGAAATTCTGAATGTTCTCGTAGGAGCAACGACAACTACACCACCTACTCCTACCACAACACCGACGCCCACTACCACAACACCGACGCCTACTACCACAACACCGACGCCTACTACAACTACACCGACGCCTACTACAACTACACCGACTCCTACTACAACTACACCGACGCCTACTACAACTACACCGACTCCTACTACAACTACACCGACGCCTACTACAACTACACCGACTCCTACTACAACTACACCGACGCCTACTACCACAACGCCAACCACTACAACACCCGAATTTACAACTACGACTCCTTTTACCACCACTACGCCTGAAAGTAAGTCTAAATGTTTGCATGAATTTATTGGGATATATCTCCTTTTCGCTGCTCAGATATATGAACCTCTCAACAAAACCGTACACAATATAGGATATACCATATACATTTGTGGAACAATAGACAGGTATGGCTTGCATACAAGGGGATCGATTCCGCGATTCACTTTGTGACTAAGGCAGAAAGAATTCGGTTCCAGACTGGTAAGAAATGAGCTGCCTCATGGGAAAACCAACAATCTGCATAGGCGAAAAACAAAGACGCAGATCAGCTTCGCGGTTACGCTGATCAGTGCCTTTGTTTTCGCTACTCGGATAGTCCTCTTCTACTTAAATCCGAAATTTCAAGCTTCTAGCTCTTTTCTGCGCTTGTACAGGCCGGTTTGTGTCGACCACATTGTTGCTTTCCCCACGAGGCGGCTCAAATAAAGGGATAATTTAGCTCGGCATCAGACTCACAATGTGAGTTATCCTATACCAGAGGTCCGTCGTCCATTGTCGCAGGTTTGGCGTCCCTCCTTCAGCACTTTCGAAGACTTTTTTTATCTGAACAAAGCCTAAATGGTCTATGTCATATTATGACCACAATACCAATTTAGAAAACTTTCAAGATTCACTTTATTTCGAAAGCCATAGTATTACATTATAGCGTATTCCAATATAACACAACAATTAAACATAGACACGAACATACATACACTTAGCAAGCAAAAACAGATGAGAAAAATTGACTTGTCTACATAATTAATTTTACAAATTATTAAATGTTGTTCTTTCTAATATCCAAAGATTTTTCAATACAATTTGACACGACTTTTGCAGACAATACATTATGTGGGTTAAGTAAATTAATAACAGTCTTGAGGTCATTCTGGCTTGGCTGCTTGACTTTCAATAACTTTATTTGATTTTTTTTAAGTAAGTCTCTCTAACGTCAACATATTGTTAACAGTGAAGTAGAAATTGCACTTTCGATTCAAATTTGGACAGAAAGGAAAAACAATCTTTCATTTCTTTCAATTTAAGGTATCTTGTATTTGCCCGGTTTCAATCATCAATAGTCTCAGAACCCAAAGACATAGCCAATGAATAACAAAAAAACCAAAAAAAAAAAAAAAAAAAAAAAAAAAAAAAAAAAACCGCTAAAACGTCATGTCAGGGGCGTTACAAAATTAACCGTTCTTTTCGACGAAAACAATCATAAAATCGCGATCTTAAGTATTTGTGCACCGAAATGACACCCATTTGCAGTGACTTTGTTGGTAGAACGCCCGCCAAAAGCTGAAGTCAGAAGACGAAATATTAGAGACACAACTGTATCTCGTTCGGGAGGTCCGATAATGTCAGGTTCAGGGTAAAATGTTGTAGGTAGTGTGTTGTTTGTATTATAAAAATACTACAGAAATAGTGAATTACTGAAATTTTATATGGACATTTAGTTAATAAAATGCGCATTCACGCTATATGAAAATAATTTCGATTCAGAAATAGAAAATAGTAAAAGCATAAAATTTTCCGGATCTTAAAAAATGTAACACTCCCGATTTTTTTAGATAAAAATCCATACGCCTTTTGTTCCGAATCCTAATTGACATGTCAGAATACATCTTTTTAGGTTTTGGTTTGCATGACGTTAAAGTTCATAAACCAATCTTTCATGTGATATTTATAAAATGATTCTGTGTTCACTATCAACAAAACTTTGTTGATTTTCCGTGATCTTAGAAATGTAACAGTTTTGACGTTTTATTCGATTTGACGTTAGATCTCTATTTTACATGGTGTTCACAGGACCAGCCCGCCTATTTGAACAAGGAATTCAGCGAGGTGTTTACTCACAGTCTGTTATATACGTAGCTGGTGTAACTATACTGACGAGTACTCTAATGCTCGTAGCTGTCGCTACAAATTGCAGTTAAAGCGCATGTTTAAACATGCATTGGACCGCATTTTACCCGCGATGCTATGGTACCGGCTTGTAACGTTATTGTGCTTGAACATCTGACGCGACGTCATAGTCTGAGCATGGTTTGATCCGAAATTTAAAAGGTCTTTTCTATGTTTCATGTTCCATTTATATTGCATTTGAGCCAAGGATAAAACTTTGTTGCTAGAGACGCATTAATAACATGGGTAAGCTAAATTGCATTTGAGCGAAGGATAGAACTTTGTCGATAGAGACACATCAATAATACAGGTAAAAGCTATATTGCATTTGACCCAAGGATAAAATTTTGTCGCTAGAGACGCATGATAAACAGAGGTAAGCTATACTGCATTTGATCCTAGGATAAGACTTTGTCGCTAGGGGCGCATGAATAACACGTGTAAGCTATATTGCATTTGAGCGAAGGATGGAACTTTGTCGTTAGAGACGATTCAATAATCATTTGACCCAAGGATAAAATTTTGTTGCTAGAGACGCATGATAAACACAGGTAAACTATACTGCATTTGAGCCTAGGATAAGACTTTGTCGCTAGGGGCGCATGAATAATACATGTATAGTGCGATTTTGACCCCTGAGCCATGACCTCCAGGACGAGTCCACTGTGATCGGTAAAGCGTGTTAAAAGTTTGTTTTTTACGAAAGAAGTTACCTACCTTTGTAACAGAGTATCGCTCAAACATTTATCAATCTGTCCTCCAACATATGCAGCCATAGCGCAGTGGATGTGATACTGGATTGCAAAGACGAAGGTCCCGGGTTCGAATCCCATAAATCTAATTTTCTTTTTGGTCGGAGAAAGCCATTCTTTGAAACACATTTTTGCTTTCGATTTTTCAACCTTTTTATTTATTTTGGATTTTATTATTATTGTCTTATTTATATATTTTTTTATTTTATTCATTTTGCACAATTTTATTCATTTCATTTCGACAGATACAAATCAGCGAAACTTAGTATCCCTTTGCAGTGTCTGAATCGCTGGATTCGGCCCCGGGGTCGGTCTGTCCTAGGCAAAGAACAACTCGCTCATGTATTTCGTCGACGGCAATGTCGATTTGCCAGTATTGCCGTTCAATACAAAGGACGTGACGCACGCAGTTTGCCCACTCGGCTGCTGTTATAGACTGTTGAAGAACATGATGGCTAGCTCTCTCCCAACAAGGTAGCCATCCGACTAGCATAAACCAAATTAAAAATGACGAGTGCAAGAGAGAGGTAGACAGAATGAACAGAAAATTATAAAGATAACAGTAGAACCGTCTTGGAATGGTCTGTAAAGAAATTATTGGAGGGTTTAAATCAGTTTTACGGGGCCCAAGTCCTCATCTTCAGTCTGCTGGTATTTAACAACAGTTATTTATTCGGTTTCAATAGAAGCTTTCTAGCAAGTTATTGAATCATCAGAGTACAAAAATTGTCTATTAGCTTTGCGGTGAAGCATAGACGAGGATTGAATTGTTTTGGCTCAGGGTCTTTAAAACAACAAACAGTTATTTGTACATTAACTCATAAACCATAAAAGCTGAGAACAATGCACTTCTCTCATGCTCACGTAGTGCGTACCTGATGATTTGTATTTTTGTAAACAATTTGCAATGTACATAATCTAACTGTTATGTTTCATTTCCAGAAGTCACGACAACGTCCACCCAGCCACAAATATGTGCAGAGAATACCGAAGCTTTCAAGAATAACAAAAACATAATTGATAAAACCAATGTCAAGGTGAAGTTAATTGACAAGGATGGTAAAACAGAAGAGACTGTGGGTGTTAATAAAATCAAACCAATCAAGGTGAAGAAGGGAACAAAAAGAGTTGTTGTCAAATTCCCTTTTAATAAAAACATAAAAATTGAAACGGGCAATGTGAAAAAGACCAGCAAGAACATAAAAAGATACCGCATTGCTGTCATGAAGGAAGGAGAAAATACATGGACAGATTTAACAGTAAGTACATACTGTTATTTCGTTATTATTTTCGATTTGTAAGCAAACAATTTCTCAGAATATGATCGATGCTTTAAATACTTAAGATTAAATCCTTCTGGTATCATATGTCGAATAAAATATAAAGGTTTGATCCTTTGGAAGCAGCAAAAACATTCAAAGGGAGATAGTATGGACTATATGAATGATAAAAAATAAAATCATGCGGAATTTATGACTGTAATAATGTGTTTTATGGGAGCCTGATGTCTTGTGCACCGTTTGATTATTTTACATATTCTTGTCATGACTTCAGGTTTTAGAGGGCGGGGGTATTTTTTGCAAAATTGTTTGATACAGAAAATCAAGATTTCCGCCCGTATCCATCCAAACACATGCCATTATAACATGCGAGACAAAATAAGAGGCTGCATTTAGCCCCCGTTTTCATAAAAAAGAAATTTTAATTATTGAATTCCTTTGGTCAATAACTGTATTATCAATAACTTTTGAGCATAGTATGCATTACCTACCTTATTCACTAAGTTATATCATAAAACATACCAATGCAATATCATTATTCTAGTAGCCTGTCGGGCAAATGTACATTATACATGTGTGCTACATCAAACTTAATTACTTGTGCTTTATGGCAAGTAAATACTGACCCCTTATATATTTTTCGTAAGTTTGACCTCCTTCAGGTGACATGTTTAATATCACTTTTCTTTTGTAGTCTTTCAAGAAAACAGGGAATCCTACAAACATCGGACAGGATGGCATAAGAAAAGTGCGTTTCACAATAAAGGTAGATGACACGAGCAAGCGGGCTAAACTTCGATTGTCGCTTATTGTATGCGAAGAATCAGGTAATTTACTGCATAGAAAAACAGAAGCTGAGGGTGAGGTTAGGTACCTGTAAAATCGATTTAAGCCCGCCACTAATTTTATATTACTGATCGTTCCAAGGCGATACTTCTGTGGTGGTTCTTTCGTTTTATGTCTTGATGTTTAAATTTTTTGTGCTGTTGGCGCCTTATGTATGTTTTCATATTTTTAGTTAAGTTTAGGTAACTGAGTGGCCACCTATTGGGAAAATAGCTGCCCATTCGGCTTACGTAATGTTTTCATGGTATAAGTACCTGATTGTTAATTTAGTTTTTTTCCATCTCGGCTTTTGGAGTGGTAATCTTTTTCTGATTGCGCCTTTTCCTGATCTTTGCCTACTTGTACCTTTTTACGTCTTTATCAACAGAAAAATCTTTACAGATTATACATGTTATTGTTCAAAGAACAATATCAAAGTACTTCAAGGGTTAAGCGAAACGTTTTTGCTTGAATTTCGAAGTCTAAATGATTTTTGGAAGTGCAATATTTAAAATATATAAAGAATGAATGTATGGTAATTAATCATAGTCATTGAAAGATAAAGAGCTGAAAAAAATATTTGTTCTTTAATTTCAGCTACCACAATGCCGCCTACTACAACTCCGCCTACTACCACAACTCCTCCTACCACAACGCCGCCTACTACAACACCGCCTACAACCACAACTCCTCCTACCACAACGCCGCCTACTACAACACCGCCTACAACCACAACACCGCCTACCACAACGCCGCCTACTACAACACCACCCCCTACTACAACAACACCGTCTACTACTACAACACCTGAAGTAACAACTACGACTCCGTTCTCTACCACTACTCCTGCAAGTATGTTTCAAATTATTTATTATCATCCTTATTTAGATTTGAAAACAAGAAAACGTGACGCGAAAACGCCAAACAAATCTATTCTTAGAACTAGAAAGTTATTAATGGAGTTGCTGCACAGGAATACTCATTCCATGTCTATGCATCTGTCACCAACTTTAAAGGCATGTAGCGTAATGTGGCGTGCACATATTAAAGGTATTTTATTTTTGTTGCATTTTATTTGTAACGGTTCCCGAATTCGAAATCGGTTCTTACATATTTTTAATAAAATTGGCAATATATACTAAATTAACTGACAACCCAATGGAGCATTTTTAGCTCGAGACAATATTCTAGTATTATTGGCGTTTATAGACTAGATCGGTGGTGAAAATAACATGCAAAGGTAGAATAGATTAATTTATACCACAACTGTTATCAATGATCGTTTTGTCATATGACTTTACAACATCTACTTTCACTTTGATCACTTGATTTGTATTTTATTGTACAACTTACTTATTTAGCTTAAGAGTTAGGAGATTAGTTTTTTCCTCATTATCACTGTTTTGAATAAACACATATAGCATGAGTTTCAAGCCAAAGAATACAAGTTTACAGTCTGCAATCATGTTACAGACTTCAACGCTCGAAATAAATCTTTAACGGCCAAACTTCTCCAACAGGGCTATCGGTATCATAAACTTCGAAAATTCTTTTCTAAGTTTTATCGTAGACACTATGAATTGATTTCCAAATATAATGTTGGGTTAAAGACGCTTTAAAGTGAGGGTCTTTCGGAACCAGAATTTTATGGTGACTTGGTTTACAAATTTAAGAAACTTATAGGTAGTAATGATTTTTCTTTTCAGTTTAGAAAAATCATAACACGTTACAGACGTATAGGTTATAACTTGAATGTTATGCGACAGTCTGCATGCTTAGTTTTTAACCCAATCACGGTTGATAACTATGCTGCCTTCTTTAATTGCACGCCGGTGGGTCGGGCGTCAGACTCTATGATGGCCCCGACTTAAAGCTATTCATTTTAGTTGGTTGGGGCCGGAGCTTCTTGTCTGTTGCTTGGCCCACCGGGGTCTTACTGATGTTTTTCTTTAGCTCCAGAGTTAGTAAGTTATTTGGCACCCAGGGATCTCCATCGTCGGGCAGCTTACTGAATCTGTGAGTCCTGGTTTTTGATTCATCAGGATTTTTATCATGATTTATTTGTTTGTTCTTGATGATTCATTTACTAGTTAGAGATTCACCACGAGGACCGAAGAACTAACTAAATGTTATGAACCACTGCAGAAGCTGAGGGTGAGGTTACGGCCGTGTAAAATCGATTTAAACCCGCCAGTAACTTTGTGTTACTGATCGTTCCAAGTCGATACTTCTGTGGTGGTTCTTTTTGTTTTATGTCTTGGTGTTTAAAATATTTTTGTGCTGTTGGCGCCTTATGTATGTTTGCATATTTTTAGTTAAGTTAAGGTAACTGAGTGGCCACCTATTGGGAAAATAGCTGCTCATTCGGCTTACGAAGTGTTTTCATGGTATAAGTGCCTGATTGTTAGTTTGTTTTTTTCCCACCTTGGTTTTTGGAGTGGGAGTCTTTTTCTGATTGCGCCTTTTCCTGATCTTTGCCTACTTGTACTTTTTCAGTCTTTGCGAAAATGATACAAATAAATCAATAAACATTACAAAACACTCCCATGTAATGTATCCTATTACATCCTATTTTAAGGTGTAATTAAAGAGTTAAGGAGTTTATTAATTTTGTCCAATGTCTATTCTAAAACACAGATTGTTTTACATGTACTCACAGTCTTTGAAAAAAAGAGACAAATAAATCAATATACGTGTCCTTTTAATGTATACATCATAAGATCCATATTTAATGGTGAAAATACAGTGTTTAGGAGATTTTTTTCACTTAAAACTCTGAAACATAGATTGTGGTTCAAGTACCCACAGTCCATGTTTTCATGTCAACACTCTTTGAGAAAAAATATAACTTGAAATGACTTGATTGCATAATGAACTTTTGAAAATGTTGTATTTTGTAGTATGTATCGACGAGGTGCCTGACAATGACAATAAGTCCATAACAGTAGTTGCCCACAAACTTACTGAAGAACAAAACAGTAAACTGTCGAAAGGGGATTGTGTTACTACCAAGAATAACAAAGAAAAAGTCGAAATCAAAGCATATAAATATGTCAGAATGTCTGCTGTTACTGTCAACGTCAAGCGCGTCAAACACGTAACTGCGATAATTGAGTATGAAGATGGCTCCAAGTCCAAGGTATGTGAGCCGCCTCGTGGGAAAACCAACAATGTGGTTTCCGAACAGGTCCGACACAAACCGGCCTGTACAAGCACAGAAAAGAACTAGAAGCCTGAAATTTCGGATTAAAGTAGAAGAGGAATTGTACTATCCGAGTGGCGAAAACAAAGACGCTGATCAGCTTCGCGGCTATCAGCTTCGCGGCTACCGCGAAGCTGATCTGCGACTTTGTTTTTGCCTATACAGATTGTTGGTTTTCCCATGAGGCGGCTCATGTTATGTCGACATTTTATCTCACCTGAGCGGAAGGCTCACAGTTGATCTTATAGTCTAGTCATGCATTTGCTTCCAAAGTATAGATTCTGGGTACTCGTTAGAACAGCCTCGGTTCAAAATCTATGTTTTGAGTAAAAATAAGAAAAAATAAATCAAACTTTTTCAGCTGAACATTTTCAATTTTTAAAGCTGAAAAATCTCTGTTTATTGCAAGTTTTCATAATGAAGAGAAATGCAAGTTTTCATAATGAAGAGAAATGCAAGGGGGAAATATAATGCATTTTTATATAAAGTATCCGTCTCTTTGAACAATACGGTATATGTTTTATCAAAATCGGATGATAATTAGAGAAGTATGTTGATTTGAATATTGTTAGATTTCTGTTTAAGAAGGGAGACATATTGGTCATTAATGATGCTTTAAAACAGCACAAAGCCCTAATTAAACATGCATAATCAATATCATCGCAACACTATTATAATTTTCAGATACGTTTTGTTTTATTCTTCTTTTCTATTCTTTTACTGTTCACTTTAGCCATACTTTAATTGTAATATAAAATCTTTTCAGTGGTTTTAATTTTACAGTTTTCTAATCAAGTTTTCAAGATAGCGGCAAAAAATCAATATGTTCCAAATCTCAAATCTCACTTACCCTTTGACGGATTAGAACAAAATTTGTGCAAAAATGATTGCTTAGATTAGATCTTATTCTAAAGGTGTTGCTTTAGAATATTTCGTTCTCTTTCAAGCTCTAAAAATCGAAAAAGAGTAATTGAACTTGTTTTTCCTTTTAGTATTGCCCAAAACATAAATCGTAGGGGTTTACGTTAGAACCGCCTTGAGGGTGCGCTTCTTACGAGTACCCACCAACTATATTTTGGAACAAGGATAGGTTTACCTCTGTAACCTCAAGTTTAACTTTACAAAAGTGTGGTATAAGAGTGCATTATTTCATAGACATGTTTGCGTGATGAATGAAAAATCATCCGCGCCCTGATAAGGCTTAACTTTGTCACGCCTTCCACTATGGCAACAATAATGATATACTCATCATTTGAGACAAACATAAAAATCATACCTATATGAAAACAGTTATGAAAACAGATAATAGAAAAGAGTTATTTTTAATTTGCTGACACATTTATCCGAGTGATGTTTGAATTTCTTTCAGACGAAAGTAACCCCTGGACCCAATGGAAAGGTTGTAATTGATCTTCAAAATGCTGTCATCCACATGATAACATTGCGATTCAAGCGCAAGAAAAATAAGAACAGCATGGAAATCTGTAAATTAACGCCATATGTTTGTAAAGAAGGTATGTATTACCTTTTTTATCGACTACGGGTCAAGGGCGCAAAATGACGCATAACCGAGATTTAAAAAATTAAATGTACAGTGTCCAGAATTACATTCTTCTTAAAAAGGAAAACCTTAGTTGGCGAATTTCAGCATCTAAGAATATGCATCTGCTGAAATTAAACTTTTTGATTTTGTAAATGGCCTTTAAGTTTACACTTCTGTGTATTTTCGTGAAAGCAGTTGCTGATTTTAACGGTAAATATAGAGTCAAATTTCGTTACCCTAACTAAGGTGGGCCTCACCTGCAATAATGCATTATAATTCTTGGCCCAGGTGCCGTGCATGAAAAACGTCAGGCGAACATAATGTTTATATAAATAGAAAGTATTTTAATAATTATTACATAAAACAGAAATCTCAGTATTTCTTCAGAATGTGCGTTTTTGAATCAAATGCGGTCCTATACTCGCTTGTAAAATACATGCTCATAAGTACATTTTATTGCACTTATTCAAACATATATTGCCTTGGGGATTATCAGTAGCACTCTAGCACCACAGTAGCCCATCTTTACCTGGTATATGCGTCTTAATATACATGTAGGTTGATCCTTTCGGGGGGCGCCGGACTTAGGCCTTTAAGTGTCTTAAACACCAATCAATTGCTGTTGTCGGCGTTTTGCATAACTAATGATGTAAAACTTTTCCAAACTTCACGATTTAGTTTTGTCCTTAAGTGTGATTTATAGTATCTGCTTATGGTATTTTGTAGACCCAGACCTTCAGCTGTTGTTTACTATCGACATGTATACACAGTAGCATTCCGAAGTGTCATTACATTTTGGAAAAGCAAGCTAAATTCTCCAAATTTTCACATCAAATAGTTGTATAATGCAATGATAACGATCAAATATGTTGTTTTTTTTTCTGATGCTTTACATCTGCTCGGACCCCTCGGGAGGGTTGAAACCCTCGCCTTTCAGGCTCGGGTGTCATCGTCTCGATCGGGACCCAGCAATGCATAGAAAATCATGTTTGGTCCCTATATTGATTGACTGAACGAAATTCTGAATGTTCTCGTAGGAGCAACGACAACTACACCACCTACTCCTACCACAACACCGACGCCCACTACCACAACACCGACGCCTACTACCACAACACCGACGCCTACTACCACAACACCGACGCCTACTACAACTACACCGACGCCTACTACAACTACACCGACTCCTACTACAACTACACCGACGCCTACTACAACTACACCGACTCCTACTACAACTACACCGACGCCTACTACAACTACACCGACTCCTACTACAACTACACCGACTCCTACTACAACTACACCGACGCCTACTACCACAACGCCAACCACTACAACACCCGAATTTACAACTACGACTCCTTTTACCACCACTACGCCTGAAAGTAAGTCTAAATGTTTGCATGAATTTATTGGGATATATCTCTTTTTCGCTGCTCAGATATATGAACCTCTCAACAAAACCGTACACAATATAGGATATACCATATACATTTGTGGAACAATAGACAGGTATGGCTTGCATACAAGGGGATCAATTCCGCGATTCACTTTGTGACTAAGGCAGAAAGAATTCGGTTCCAGACTGGTAAGAAATGAGCTGCCTCATGGGAAAACCAATAATCTGCATAGGCGAAAAACAATGACGCAGATCAGCTTCGAGGTAACCGCGAAGCTGATCAGTGCCTTTGTTTTCGCTACTCGGATAGTCCTCTTCTACTTAAATCCGAAATTTCAAGCTTCTAGCTCTTTTCTGCGCTTATACAGGCCGGTTTGTGTCGACCACATTGTTGCTTTTCCCACGAGGCGGCTCAAATAAAGGGATAATTTAGCTCGGCATCAGACTCACAATGTGAGTTTTATCGTATACCAGAGGTCCGTCGTCCATTGTCGCAGGTTTGGCGTCCCTCCTTCAGCACTTTCGAAGACTTTTTTTATCTGAACAAAGCCTAAATGGTCTAGGTCATATTATGACCACAATACCAATTTAGAAAACTTTCAAGATTCACTTTATTTCGAAAGCCATAGTATTACATTATAGCGTATTCCAATATAACACAACAATTAAACATAGACACGAACATACATACACTTAGCAAGCAAAAACAGATGAGAAAAAATGACTTGTCTACATAATTAATTTTACAAATTATTAAATGTTGTTCTTTCTAATATCCAAAGATTTTTCAATATAATTTGACACGTCTTTTGCAGACAATACATTATGTGGGTTAAGTAAATTAATAACAGTCTTGAGGTCATTCTGGCTTGGCTGCTTGACTTTCAATAACTTTATTTGATTTTTTTAAGTAAGTCTCTCTAACGTCAACATATTGTTAACAGTGAAGTAGAAATTGCACTTTCGATTCAAATTTGGACAGAAAGGAAAAAAAAAATCTTTCATTTCTTTCAATTTAAGGTATCTTGTATTTGCCGGTTTCAATCATCAATAGTCTCAGAACCCAAAGACATAGCCAATGAATAACAAAAAAAAAAAAAAAAAAAAAAAAAAAAAAAAAAAAAAAAAAAAAAAAAAAACGCTAAAAACGTCATGTCAGGGGCGTTACAAAATTAACCGTTCTTTTCGACGAAAACAATCATAAAATCGCGATCTTAAGTATTTGTGCACCGAAATGACACCCATTTGCAGTGACTTTGTTGGTAGAACGCCCGCCAAAAGCTGAAGTCAGAAGACGAAATATTAGAGACACAACTGTATCTCGTTCGGGAGGTCCGATAATGTCAGGTTCAGGGTAAAATGTTATAGGTAGTGTGTTGTTTGTATTATAAAAATACTACAGAAATAGTGAATTACTGAAATTTTATATGGACATTTAGTTAATAAAATGCGCATTCACGCTATATGAAAATAATTTCGATTCAGAAATAGAAAATAGTAAAAGCATAAAATTTTCCGGATCTTAAAAAATGTAACACTCCCGATTTTTTTAGATAAAAATCCATACGTCTTTTGTTCCGAATCCTAATTGACATGTCAGAATACATCTTTTTAGGTTTTGGTTTGCATGACGTTAAAGTTCATAAACCAATCTTTCATGTGATATTTATAAAATGATTCTGTGTTCACTATCAACAAAACTTTGTTGATTTTCCGTGATCTTAGAAATGTAACAGTTTTGACGTTTTATTCGATTTGACGTTAGATCTCTATTTTACATGGTGTTCACAGGACCAGCCCGCCTATTTGAACAAGTAATTCAGCGAGGTGTTTACTCACAGTCTGTTATATACGTAGCTGGTGTAACTATACTGACGAGTACTCTAATGCTCGTAGCTGTCGCTACAAATTTCAGTTAAAGCGCATGTTTAAACATGCATTGGACCGCATTTTACCCGCGATGCTATGGTACCGGCTTGTAACGTTATTGTGCTTGAACATCTGACGCGACGTCATAGTCTGAGCATGGTTTGATCCGAAATTTAAAAGGTCTTTTCTATGTTTCATGTTCCATTTATATTGCATTTGAGCCAAGGATAAAACTTTGTTGCTAGAGACGCATTAATAACATGGGTAAGCTAAATTGCATTTGAGCGAAGGATAGAACTTTGTCGATAGAGACACATCAATAATACAGGTAAAAGCTATATTGCATTTGACCCAAGGATAAAATATTGTCGCTAGAGACTCATGATAAACAGAGGTAAGCTATACTGCATTTGAGCCTAGGATAAGACTTTGTCGCTAGGGGCGCATGAATAACACGTGTAAGCTATATTGCATTTGAGCGAAGGATGGAACTTTGTCGTTAGAGACGATTCAATAATCATTTGACCCAAGGATAAAATTTTGTTGCTAGAGACGCATGATAAACACAGGTAAACTATACTGCATTTGAGCCTAGGATAAGACTTTGCCGCTAGGGGCGCATGAATAATACATGTATAGTGCGATTTTGACCCCTGAGCCATGACCTCCAGGACGAGTCCACTGTGATCGGTAAAGCGTGTTAAAAGTTTGTTTTTTACGAAAGCAGTTACCTACCTTTGTAACAGAGTATCGCTCAAACATTTATCAATCTGTCCTCCAACATATGCAGCCACAGCGCAGTGGATGTGATACTGGATTGCGAAGACGAAGGTCCCGGGTTCGAATCCCATAAATCAAATTTTCTTTTTGGTCGGAGAATGCCATTCTTTGAAACACATTTTTGCTTTCGATTTTTCAACCTTTTTATTTATTTTGGATTTTATTATTATTGTCTTTTTATATATTTTTTTATTTTATTCATTTTGCACAATTTTATTCATTTCATTTCGACAGATACAAATCAGCGAAACTTAGTATCCCTTTGCAGTGTCTGAATCGCTGGATTCGGCCCCGGGGTCGGTCTGTCCTAGGCAAAGAACAACTCGCTCATGTATTTCGTCGACGGCAATGTCGATTTGCCAGTATTGCCGTTCAATACAAAGGACGTGACGCACGCAGTTGGCCCACTCGGCTGCTGTTATAGACTGTTGAAGAACATAATGGCTAGCTCTCTCCCAACAAGGTAGCCATCCGACTAGCATAAACCAAATTAAAAATGACGAGTGCAAGAGAGAGGTAGACAGAATGAACAGAAAATTATAAAGATAACAGTAGAACCGTCTTGGAATGGTCTGTAAAGAAATTATTGGAGGGTTTAAATCAGTTTTACGGGGCCCAAGTCCTCATCTTTAGTCTGCTGGTATTTAACAACAGTTATTTATTCGGTTTCAATAGAAGCTTTCTAGCAAGTTATTGAATCATCAGAGTACAAAAATTGTCTATTAGCTTTGCGGTGAAGCATAGACGAGGATTGAATTGTTTTGGCTCAGGGTCTTTAAAACAACAAACAATTATTTGTACATTAACTCATAAACCATAAAAGCTGAGAACAATGCACTTCTCTCATGCTCACGTAGTGCGTACCTGACGATTTGTATTTTTGTAAACAATTTGCAATGTACATAATCTAACTGTTATGTTTCATTTCCAGAAGTCACGACAACGTCCACCCAGCCACAAATATGTGCAGAGAATACCGAAGCTTTCAAGAATAACAAAAACATAATTGATAAAACCAATGTCAAGGTGAAGTTAATTGACAAGGATGGTAAAACAGAAGAGACTGTGGGTGTTAATAAAATCAAACCAATCAAGGTGAAGAAGGGAACAAAAAGAGTTGTTGTCAAATTCCCTTTTAATAAAAACATAAAAATTGAAACGGGCAATGTGAAAAAGACCAGCAAGAACATAAAAAGATACCGCATTGCTGTCATGAAGGAAGGAGAAAATACATGGACAGATTTAACAGTAAGTACATACTGTTATTTCGTTATTATTTTCGATTTGTAAGCAAACAATTTCTCAGAATATGATCGATGCTTTAAATATTTAAGATTAAATCCTTCTGGTATCATATGTCGAAGCATGAATGATAAAAAATAAAATCATGCGGAATTTATGACTGTAATAATGTGTTTTATGGGAGCCTGATGTCTTGTGCACCGTTTGATTATTTTACATATTCTTGTCATGGCTTCAGGTTTTAGAGGGCGGGGGTATTTTTTGCAAAATTGTTTGATACAGAAAATCAAGATTTCCGCCCGTATCCATCCAAACACATGCCATTATAACATGCGAGACAAAATAAGAGGCTGCATTTAGCCCCCGTTTTCATAAAAAAGAAATTTTAAATATTGAGAATTCCTTTGGTCAATAACTGTATTATCAATAACTTTTGAGCATAGTATGCATTACCTACCTTATTCACTAAGGTATATCATAAAACATACCAATGCAATATCATTATTCTAGTAGCCTGTCGGGCAAATGTACATTATACATGTGTGCTACATCAAACTTAATTACTTGTGCTTTATGGCAAGTAAATACTGACCCCTTATATATTTTTCGTAAGTTTGACCTTCTTCAGGTGACATGTTTAATATCACTTTTCTTTTGTAGTCTTTCAAGAAAACAGGGAATCCTACAAACATCGGACAGGATGGCATAAGAAAAGTGCGTTTCACAATAAAGGTAGATGACACGAGCAAGCGGGCTAAACTTCGATTGTCGCTTATTGTATGCGAAGAATCAGGTAATTTACTGCATAGAAAAACAGAAGCTGAGGGTGAGGCTAGGTACCTGTAAAATCGATATAAGCCCGCCACTAATTTTATATTACTGATCGTTCCAAGGCGATACTTCTGTGGTGGTTCTTTCGTTTTATGTCTTGATGTTTAAATTTTTTGTGCTGTTGGCGCCTTATGTATGTTTTCATATTTTTAGTTAAGTTTAGGTAACTGAGTGGCCCTGAGGGCCACCTATTGGGAAAATAGCTGCCCATTCGGCTTACGTAATGTTTTCATGGTATAAGTACCTGATTGTTAATTTAGTTTTTTCCCATCTCGGCTTTAGGAGTGGGAATCTTTTTCTGATTGCGCCTTTTCCTGATCTTTGCCTACTTGTACCTTTTTACGTCTTTATCAACAGAAAAATCTTTACAGATTATACATGTTATTGTTCAAAGAACAATATCAAAGTACTTCAAGGGTTAAGCGAAACGTTTTTGCTTGAATTTCGAAGTCTAAATGATTTTTGGAAGTGCAATATTTAAAATATATAAAGAATGAATGTATGGTAATTAATCATAGTCATTGAAAGATAAAGAGCTGAAAAAAATATTTGTTCTTTAATTTTAGCTACCACAACACCGCCTACTACAACTCCGCCTACTACCACAACTCCTCCTACCACAACGCCGCCTACTACAACACCGCCTACAACCACAACTCCTCCTACCACAACGCCGCCTACTACAACACCGCCTACAACCACAACTCCTCCTACCACAACGCCGCCTACTACAACACCGCCTACAACCACAACACCGCCTACCACAACGCCGCCTACTACAACACCACCCCCTACTACAACAACACCGTCTACTACTACAACACCTGAAGTAACAACTACGACTCCGTTCTCTACCACTACTCCTGCAAGTATGTTTCAAATTATTTATTATCATCCTTATTTAGATTTGAAAACAAGAAAACGTGACGCGAAAACGCCAAACAAATCTATTCTTAGAACTAGAAAGTTATTAATGGAGTTGCTGCACAGGAATACTCATTCCATGTCTATGCATCTGTCACCAACTTTAAAGGCCTGTAGCATAATGTTGCGTGCACATATTAAAGGTAATTTATTTTTGTTGCATTTTATTTGTAACGGTTCCCGAATTCGAAATCGGTTCTTACATATTTTTAATAAAATTGGCAATATATACTAAATTAACTGACAACCCAATGGAGCATTTTTAGCTCGAGACAATATTCTAGTATTATTGGCGTTTATAGACTAGATCGGTGGTGAAAATAACATGCAAAGGTAGAATAGATTAATTTATACCACAACTGTTATCAATGATCGTTTTGTCATATGACTTTACAACATCTACTTTCACTTTGATCACTTGATTTGTATTTTATTGTACAACTTACTTATTTAGCTTAAGAGTTAGGAGATTAGTTTTTTCCTCATTATCACTGTTTTGAATAAACACATATAGCATGAGTTTCAAGCCAAAGAATACAAGTTTACAGTTTTCAGTCTTTGCGAAAATGATACAAATAAATCAATAAACATTACAAAACACTCCCATGTAATGTATCCTATTACATCCCATTTTAAGGTGTAATTAAAGAGTTAAGGAGTTTATTAATTTTGTCCAATGTCTATTCTAAAACACAGATTGTTTTACATGTACTCACAGTCTTTGAAAAAAGAGACAAATAAATCAATATACGTGTCCTTTTAATGTATACATCATAAGATCCATATTTAATGGTGAAAATACAGTGTTTAGGAGATTTTTTTTCACTTAAAACTCTGAAACATAGATTGTGGTTCAAGTACCCACAGTCCATGTTTTCATGTCAACACTCTTTGAGAAAAAATATAAACATGTAAATGGTACTACAAATCGTCAGTTAATGTATTTCATTGTATACCACATGTTGTTTTAGTTATCTAAATGAGTTTGATCCAGTTTTATAGACATGAAGATTTATGCGGATAAAATAAGTCAATCAGTTAACGGGTGTTTCTTCAGTAATAAAAAAAATATTCATTTTGTACAAACCTATTGAAATTCTCAGAATTTTTCAACGTAACAATGTCGAAATGACTTGATTGCATATTGAACTTTTGAAAATGTTGTATTTTGTAGTATGTATCGACGAGGTGCCTGACAATGACAATAAGTCCATAACAGTAGTTGCCCACAAACTTACTGAAGAACAAAACAGTAAACTGTCGAAAGGGGATTGTGTTACTACCAAGAATAACAAAGAAAAAGTCGAAATCAAAGCATATAAATATGTCAGAATGTCTGCTGTTACTGTCAACGTCAAGCGCGTCAAACACGTAACTGCGATAATTGAGTATGAAGATGGCTCCAAGTCCAAGGTATGTGAGCCGCCTCGTGGGAAAACCAACAATGTGGTTTCCGAACAGGTCCGACACAAACCGGCCTGTACAAGCACAGAAAAGAACTAGAAGCCTGAAATTTCGAATTAAAGTAGAAGAGGAATTGTACTATCCGAGTGGCGAAAACAAAGACGCTGATCAGCTTCGCGGCTACCGCGAAGCTGATCTGCGACTTTGTTTTTGCCTATACAGATTGTTGGTTTTCCCATGAGGCGGCTCATGTTATGTCGACATTTTATCTCACCTGAGCGGAAGGCTCACAGTTGATCTTATAGTCTAGTCATGCATTTGCTTCCAAAATATAGATTCTGGGTACTCGTTAGAACAGCCTCGGTTCAAAATCTATGTTTTGAGTAAAAATAAGAAAAAATAAATCAAACTTTTTCAGCTGAACATTTTCAATTTTTAAAGCTGAAAAATCTCTGTTTATTGCAAGTTTTCATAATGAAGAGAAATGCAAGTTTTCATAATGAAGAGAAATGCAAGGGGGAAATATAATGCATTTTTATATAAAGTATCCGTCTCTTTGAACAATACGGTATATGTTTTATCAAAATCGGATGATAATTAGAGAAGTATGTTGATTTGAATATTGTTAGATTTCTGTTTAAGAAGGGAGACATATTGGTCATTAATGATGCTTTAAAACAGCACAAAGCCCTAATTAAACATGCATAATCAATATCATCGCAACACTATTATAATTTTTTGATATTTTTTGTTTTATTATTCTTTTCTATTCATTTACTGTTCACTTTAGCCATACTTTGATTGTAATATAAAATCTTTTCAGTGGTTTTAATTTTACAGTTTTCTAATCAAGTTTTCAAGATAGCGGCAAAAAATCAATATGTTCCAAATCTCAGATCTCACTTACTCCTTGACGGATTAGAACAAAATTTGTGCAAAAATGATTGCTTAGATTAGATCTTATTCTAAAGGTGTTGCTTTAGAATATTTCGTTCTCTTTCAAGCTCTAAAAATCGAAAAAGAGTAATTGAACTTGTTTTTCCTTTTAATATTGCCCAAAACATAAATCGTAGGGGTTTACGTAAGAACCGCCTTGAGGATGCGCTTCTTACGAGTACCCACCAACTATATTTTGGAACAAGGATAGGTTTACCTCTGTAACCTCAAGTTTAACTTTACAAAAGTGTGGTATAAGAGTGCATTATTTCACAGACATGTTTGCGTGATGAATGAAAAATCATACGCGCCCTGATAAGGCTTAACTTTGTCACGCCTTCCACTATGGCAACAATAATGATATACTCATCATTTGAGACAAACATAAAAATCATACCTATATGAAAAACAGTTATGAAAACAGATAATAGAAAAGAGTTATTTTTAATTTGCTGACACATTTATCCGAGTGATGTTTGAATTTCTTTCAGACGAAAGTAACCCCTGGACCCAATGGAAAGGTTGTAATTGATCTTCAAAATGCTGTCATCCACATGATAACATTGCGATTCAAGCGCAAGAAAAATAAGAACAGCATGGAAATCTGTAAATTAACGCCATATGTTTGTAAAGAAGGTATGTATTACCTTTTTTATCGACTACGGGTCAAGGGCGCAAAATGACGCATAACCGAGATTTAAAAAATTAAATGTACAGTGTCCAGAATTACATTCTTCTTAAAAAGGAAAACCTTAGTTGGCGAATTTCAGCATCTAAGAATATGCATCTGCTGAAATTAAACTTTTTGATTTTGTAAATGGCCTTTAAGTTTACACTTCTGTGTATTTTCGTGAAAGCAGTTGCTGATTTTAACGGTAAATATAGAGTCAAATTTCGTTACCCTAACTAAGGTGGGCCTCACCTGCAATAATGCATTATAATTCTGGGCCCAGGTGCCGTGCATGAAAAACGTCAGGCGAACATAATGTTTATATAAATAGAAAGTATTTTAATAATTATTACATAAAACAGAAATCTCAGTATTTCTTCAGAATGTGCGTTTTTGAATCAAATGCGGTCCTATACTCGCTTGTAAAATACATGCTCATAAGTACATTTTATTGCACCTATTCAAACATATATTGCCTTGGGGATTATCAGTAACAATCTAGCACCACAGTAGCTCATCTTTACCTGGTATATACGTCTTAATATACATGTAGGTTGATCCTTTCGGGGGGCGCCGGACTTAGGCCTTTAAGTGTCTTAAACACCAATCAATTGATGTTGTCGGCGTTTTGTATAACTAATGATGTAAAACTTTTCCAAACTTCACGATTTAGTTTTGTCCTTAAGTGTGATTTATAGTATCTGCTTATGGTATTTTGTAGACCCAGACCTTCAGCTGTTGTTTACTATCTACATGTATACACAGTAGCATTCCGAAGTGTCATTACATTTTGGAAAAGCAAGCCAAATTCTCCAAATTTTCACATCAAATAGTTGTATAATGCAATGATAACGATCAAATATGTTGTTTTTTTTCTGATGCTTTACATCTGCTCGGACCCCTCGGGAGGGTTGAAACCCTCGCCTTTCAGGCGCGGGTGTCATCGTCTCGATCGGGACCCAGCAATGCATAGAAAATCATGTTTGGTCCCTATATTGATTGACTGAACGAAATTCTGAATGTTCTCGTAGGAGCAACGACAACTACACCACCTACTCCTACCACAACACCGACGCCCACTACCACAACACCGACGCCTACTACCACAACACCGACGCCTACTACCACAACACCGACGCCTACTACAACTACACCGACGCCTACTACAACTACACCGACTCCTACTACAACTACACCGACGCCTACTACAACTACACCGACTCCTACTACAACTACACCGACTCCTACTACAACTACACCGACGCCTACTACCACAACGCCAACCACTACAACACCCGAATTTACAACTACGACTCCTTTTACCACCACTACGCCTGAAAGTAAGTCTAAATGTTTGCATGAATTTATTGGGATATATCTCCTTTTCGCTGCTCAGATATATGAACCTCTCAACAAAACCGTACACAATATAGGATATACCATATACATTTGTGGAACAATAGACAGGTATGGCTTGCATACAAGGGGATCAATTCCGCGATTCACTTTGTGACTAAGGCAGAAAGAATTCGGTTCCAGACTGGTAAGAAATGAGCTGCCTCATGGGAAAACCAACAATCTGCATAGGCGAAAAACAAAGACGCAGATCAGCTTCGCGGTAACCGCGAAGCTGATCAGTGCCTTTGTTTTCGCTACTCGGATAGTCCTCTTCTACTTAAATCCGAAATTTCAAGCTTCTAGCTCTTTTCTGCGCTTGTACAGGCCGGTTTGTGTCGACCACATTGTTGCTTTTCCCACGAGGCGGCTCAAATAAAGGGATAATTTAGCTCGGCATCAGACTCACAATGTGAGTTTTATCGTATACCAGAGGTCCGTCGTCCATTGTCGCAGGTTTGGCGTCCCTCCTTCAGCACTTTCGAAGACTTTTTTATCTGAACAAAGCCTAAATGGTCTACGTCATATTATGACCACAATACCAATTTAGAAAACTTTCAAGATTCACTTTATTTCGAAAGCCATAGTATTACATTATAGCGTATTCCAATATAACACAACAATTAAACATAGACACGAACATACATACACTTAGCAAGCAAAAACAGATGAGAAAAATTGACTTGTCTACATAATTAATTTTACAAATTATTAAATGTTGTTCTTTCTAATATCCAAAGATTTTTCAATATAATTTGACACGTCTTTTGCAGACAATACATTATGTGGGTTAAGTAAATTAATAACAGTCTTGAGGTCATTCTGGCTTGGCTGCTTGACTTTCAATAACTTTATTTGATTTTTTAAGTAAGTCTCTCTAACGTCAACATATTGTTAACATTGAAGTAGAAATTGCACTTTCGATTCAAATTTGGACAGAAAGGAAAAAAAAAATCTTTCATTTCTTTCAATTTAAGGTATCTTGTATTTGCCGGTTTCAATCATCAATAGTCTCAGAACCCAAAGACATAGCCAATGAATAACAAAAAAAACAAAAACAAAAAAAAAAAAAAAACCCGCTAAAACGTCATGTCAGGGGCGTTACAAAATTAACCGTTCTTTTCGACGAAAACAATCATAAAATCGCGATCTTAAGTATTTGTGCACCGAAATGACACCCATTTGCAGTGACTTTGTTGGTAGAACGCCCGCCAAAAGCTGAAGTCAGAAGACGAAATATTAGAGACACAACTGTATCTCGTTCGGGAGGTCCGATAATGTCAGGTTCAGGGTAAAATGTTATAGGTAGTGTGTTGTTTGTATTATAAAAATACTACAGAAATAGTGAATTACTGAAATTTTATATGGACATTTAGTTAATAAAATGCGCATTCACGCTATATGAAAATAATTTCGATTCAGAAATAGAAAATAGTAAAAGCATAAAATTTTCCGGATCTTAAAAAATGTAACACTCCCGATTTTTTTAGATAAAAATCCATACGTCTTTTGTTCCGAATCCTAATTGACATGTCAGAATACATCTTTTTAGGTTTTGGTTTGCATGACGTTAAAGTTCATAAACCAATCTTTCATGTGATATTTATAAAATGATTCTGTGTTCACTATCAACAAAACTTTGTTGATTTTCCGTGATCTTAGAAATGTAACAGTTTTGACGTTTTATTCGATTTGACGTTAGATCTCTATTTTACATGGTGTTCACAGGACCAGCCCGCCTATTTGAACAAGTAATTCAGCGAGGTGTTTACTCACAGTCTGTTATATACGTAGCTGGTGTAACTATACTGACGAGTACTCTAATGCTCGTAGCTGTCGCTACAAATTGCAGTTAAAGCGCATGTTTAAACATGCATTGGACCGCATTTTACCCGCGATGCTATGGTACCGGCTTGTAACGTTATTGTGCTTGAACATCTGACGCGACGTCATAGTCTGAGCATGGTTTGATCCGAAATTTAAAAGGTCTTTTCTATGTTTCATGTTCCATTTATATTGCATTTGAGCCAAGGATAAAACTTTGTTGCTAGAGACGCATTAATAACATGGGTAAGCTAAATTGCATTTGAGCGAAGGATAGAACTTTGTCGATAGAGACACATCAATAATACAGGTAAAAGCTATATTGCATTTGACCCAAGGATAAAATTTTGTCGCTAGAGACTCATGATAAACAGAGGTAAGCTATACTGCATTTGATCCTAGGATAAGACTTTGTCGCTAGGGGCGCATGAATAACACGTGTAAGCTATATTGCATTTGAGCGAAGGATGGAACTTTGTCGTTAGAGACGATTCAATAATCATTTGACCCAAGGATAAAATTTTGTTGCTAGAGACGCATGATAAACACAGGTAAACTATACTGCATTTGAGCCTAGGATAAGACTTTGTCGCTAGGGGCGCATGAATAATACATGTATAGTGCGATTTTGACCCCTGAACCATGACCTCCAGGACGAGTCCACTGTGATCGGTAAAGCGTGTTAAAAGTTTGTTTTTTACGAAAGCAGTTACCTACCTTTGTAACAGAGTATCGCTCAAACATTTATCAATCTGTCCTCCAACATATGCAGCCATAGCGCAGTGGATGTGATACTGGATTGCAAAGACGAAGGTCCCGGGTTCGAATCCCATAAATCTAATTTTCTTTTTGGTCGGAGAAAGCCATTCTTTGAAACACATTTTTGCTTTCGATTTTTCAACCTTTTTATTTATTTTGGATTTTATTATTATTGTCTTTTTATATATTTTTTTTATTTTATTCATTTTGCACAATTTTATTCATTTCATTTCGACAGATACAAATCAGCGAAACTTAGTATCCCTTTGCAGTGTCTGAATCGCTGGATTCGGCCCCGGGGTCGGTCTGTCCTAGGCAAAGAACAACTCGCTCATGTATTTCGTCGACGGCAATGTCGATTTGCCAGTATTGCCGTTCAATACAAAGGACGTGACGCACGCAGTTGGCCCACTCGGCTGCTGTTATAGACTGTTGAAGAACATAATGGCTAGCTCTCTCCCAACAAGGTAGCCATCCGACTAGCATAAACCAAATTAAAAATGACGAGTGCAAGAGAGAGGTAGACAGAATGAACAGAAAATTATAAAGATAACAGTAGAACCGTCTTGGAATGGTCTGTAAAGAAATTATTGGAGGGTTTAAATCAGTTTTACGGGGCCCAAGTCCTCATCTTTAGTCTGCTGGTATTTAACAACAGTTATTTATTCGGTTTCTAGCAAGTTATTGAATCATCAGAGTACAAAAATTGTCTATTAGCTTTGCGGTGAAGCATAGACGAGGATTGAATTGTTTTGGCTCAGGGTCTTTAAAACAACAAACAATTATTTGTACATTAACTCATAAACCATAAAAGCTGAGAACAATGCACTTCTCTCATGCTCACGTAGTGCGTACCTGACGATTTGTATTTTTGTAAACAATTTGCAATGTACATAATCTAACTGTTATGTTTCATTTCCAGAAGTCACGACAACGTCCACCCAGCCACAAATATGTGCAGAGAATACCGAAGCTTTCAAGAATAACAAAAACATAATTGATAAAACCAATGTCAAGGTGAAGTTAATTGACAAGGATGGTAAAACAGAAGAGACTGTGGGTGTTAATAAAATCAAACCAATCAAGGTGAAGAAGGGAACAAAAAGAGTTGTTGTCAAATTCCCTTTTAATAAAAACATAAAAATTGAAACGGGCAATGTGAAAAAGACCAGCAAGAACATAAAAAGATACCGCATTGCTGTCATGAAGGAAGGAGAAAATACATGGACAGATTTAACAGTAAGTACATACTGTTATTTCGTTATTATTTTCGATTTGTAAGCAAACAATTTCTCAGAATATGATCGATGCTTTAAATATTTAAGATTAAATCCTTCTGGTATCATATGTCGAAGCATGAATGATAAAAAATAAAATCATGCGGAATTTATGACTGTAATAATGTGTTTTATGGGAGCCTGATGTCTTGTGCACCGTTTGATTAGTTTACATATTCTTGTCATGGCTTCAGGTTTTAGAGGGCGGGGGTATTTTTTGCGAGACAAAATAAGAGGCTGCATTTAGCCCCCGTTTTCATAAAAAAGAAATTTTAAATATTGAGAATTCCTTTGGTCAATAACTGTATTATCAATAACTTTTGAGCATAGTATGCATTACCTACCTTATTCACTAAGGTATATCATAAAACATACCAATGCAATATCATTATTCTAGTAGCCTGTCGGGCAAATGTACATTATACATGTGTGCTACATCAAACTTAATTACTTGTGCTTTATGGCAAGTAAATACTGACCCCTTATATATTTTTCGTAAGTTTGACCTTCTTCAGGTGACATGTTTAATATCACTTTTCTTTTGTAGTCTTTCAAGAAAACAGGGAATCCTACAAACATCGGACAGGATGGCATAAGAAAAGTGCGTTTCACAATAAAGGTAGATGACACGAGCAAGCGGGCTAAACTTCGATTGTCGCTTATTGTATGCGAAGAATCAGGTAATTTACTGCATAGAAAAACAGAAGCTGAGGGTGAGGTTAGGTACCTGTAAAATCGATATAAGCCCGCCACTAATTTTATATTACTGATCGTTCCAAGGCGATACTTCTGTGGTGGTTCTTTCGTTTTATGTCTTGATGTTTAAATTTTTTGTGCTGTTGGCGCCTTATGTATGTTTTCATATTTTTAGTTAAGTTTAGGTAACTGAGTGGCCCTGAGGGCCACCTATTGGGAAAATAGCTGCCCATTCGGCTTACGTAATGTTTTCATGGTATAAGTACCTGATTGTTAATTTAGTTTTTTCCCATCTCGGCTTTAGGAGTGGGAATCTTTTTCTGATTGCGCCTTTTCCTGATCTTTGCCTACTTGTACCTTTTTACGTCTTTATCAACAGAAAAATCTTTACAGATTATACATGTTATTGTTCAAAGAACAATATCAAAGTACTTCAAGGGTTAAGCGAAACGTTTTTGCTTGAATTTCGAAGTCTAAATGATTTTTGGAAGTGCAATATTTAAGATATATAAAGAATGAATGTATGGTAATTAATCATAGTCATTGAAAGATAAAGAGCTGAAAAAAATATTTGTTCTTTAATTTTAGCTACCACAACACCGCCTACTACAACTCCGCCTACTACCACAACTCCTCCTACCACAACGCCGCCTACTACAACACCGCCTACAACCACAACTCCTCCTACCACAACGCCGCCTACTACAACACCGCCTACAACCACAACTCCTCCTACCACAACGCCGCCTACTACAACACCGCCTACAACCACAACACCGCCTACCACAACGCCGCCTACTACAACACCACCCCCTACTACGACAACACCGTCTACTACTACAACACCTGAAGTAACAACTACGACTCCGTTCTCTACCACTACTCCTGCAAGTATGTTTCAAATTATTTATTATCATCCTTATTTAGATTTGAAAACAAGAAAACGTGACGCGAAAACGCCAAACAAATCTATTCTTAGAACTAGAAAGTTATTAATGGAGTTGCTGCACAGGAATACTCATTCCATGTCTATGCATCTGTCACCAACTTTAAAGGCCTGTAGCATAATGTTGCGTGCACATATTAAAGGTAATTTATTTTTGTTGCATTTTATTTGTAACGGTTCCCGAATTCGAAATCGGTTCTTACATATTTTTAATAAAATTGGCAATATATACTAAATTAACTGACAACCCAATGGAGCATTTTTAGCTCGAGACAATATTCTAGTATTATTGGCGTTTATACACTAGATCGGTGGTGAAAATAACATGCAAAGGTAGAATAGATTAATTTATACCACAACTGTTATCAATGATCGTTTTGTCATATGACTTTACAACATCTACTTTCACTTTGATCACTTGATTTGTATTTTATTGTACAACTTACTTATTTAGCTTAAGAGTTAGGAGATTAGTTTTTTCCTCATTATCACTGTTTTGAATAAACACATATAGCATGAGTTTCAAGCCAAAGAATACAAGTTTACAGTTTTCAGTCTTTGCGAAAATGATACAAATAAATCAATAAACATTACAAAACACTCCCATGTAATGTATCCTATTACATCCCATTTTAAGGTGTAATTAAAGAGTTAAGGAGTTTATTAATTTTGTCCAATGTCTATTCTAAAACACAGATTGTTTTACATGTACTCACAGTCTTTGAAAAAAGAGACAAATAAATCAATATACGTGTCCTTTTAATGTATACATCATAAGATCCATATTTAATGGTGAAAATACAGTGTTTAGGAGATTTTTTTCACTTAAAACTCTGAAACATAGATTGTGGTTCAAGTACCCACAGTCCATGTTTTCATGTCAACACTCTTTGAGAAAAAATATAAACATGTAAATGGTACTACAAATCGTCAGTTAATGTATTTCATTGTATACCACATGTTGTTTTAGTTATCTAAATGAGTTTGATCCAGTTTTATAGACATGAAGATTTATGCGGATAAAATAAGTCAATCAGTTAACGGGTGTTTCTTCAGTAATAAAAAAAATATTCATTTTGTACAAACCTATTGAAATTCTCAGAATTTTTCAACGTAACAATGTCGAAATGACTTGATTGCATATTGAACTTTTGAAAATGTTGTATTTTGTAGTATGTATCGACGAGGTGCCTGACAATGACAATAAGTCCATAACAGTAGTTGCCCACAAACTTACTGAAGAACAAAACAGTAAACTGTCGAAAGGGGATTGTGTTACTACCAAGAATAACAAAGAAAAAGTCGAAATCAAAGCATATAAATATGTCAGAATGTCTGCTGTTACTGTCAACGTCAAGCGCGTCAAACACGTAACTGCGATAATTGAGTATGAAGATGGCTCCAAGTCCAAGGTATGTGAGCCGCCTCGTGGGAAAACCAACAATGTGGTTTCCGAACAGGTCCGACACAAACCGGCCTGTACAAGCACAGAAAAGAACTAGAAGCCTGAAATTTCGAATTAAAGTAGAAGAGGAATTGTACTATCCGAGTGGCGAAAACAAAGACGCTGATCAGCTTCGCGGCTACCGCGAAGCTGATCTGCGACTTTGTTTTTGCCTATACAGATTGTTGGTTTTCCCATGAGGCGGCTCATGTTATGTCGACATTTTATCTCACCTGAGCGGAAGGCTCACAGTTGATCTTATAGTCTAGTCATGCATTTGCTTCCAAAATATAGATTCTGGGTACTCGTTAGAACAGCCTCGGTTCAAAATCTATGTTTTGAGTAAAAATAAGAAAAAATAAATCAAACTTTTTCAGCTGAACATTTTCAATTTTTAAAGCTGAAAAATCTCTGTTTATTGCAAGTTTTCATAATGAAGAGAAATGCAAGTTTTCATAATGAAGAGAAATGCAAGGGGGAAATATAATGCATTTTTATATAAAGTATCCGTCTCTTTGAACAATACGGTATATGTTTTATCAAAATCGGATGATAATTAGAGAAGTATGTTGATTTGAATATTGTTAGATTTCTGTTTAAGAAGGGAGACATATTGGTCATTAATGATGCTTTAAAACAGCACAAAGCCCTAATTAAACATGCATAATCAATATCATCGCAACACTATTATAATTTTTTGATATTTTTTGTTTTATTATTCTTTTCTATTCATTTACTGTTCACTTTAGCCATACTTTGATTGTAATATAAAATCTTTTCAGTGGTTTTAATTTTACAGTTTTCTAATCAAGTTTTCAAGATAGCGGCAAAAAATCAATATGTTCCAAATCTCAGATCTCACTTACTCCTTGACGGATTAGAACAAAATTTGTGCAAAAATGATTGCTTAGATTAGATCTTATTCTAAAGGTGTTGCTTTAGAATATTTCGTTCTCTTTCAAGCTCTAAAAATCGAAAAAGAGTAATTGAACTTGTTTTTCCTTTTAATATTGCCCAAAACATAAATCGTAGGGGTTTACGTAAGAACCGCCTTGAGGATGCGCTTCTTACGAGTACCCACCAACTATATTTTGGAACAAGGATAGGTTTACCTCTGTAACCTCAAGTTTAACTTTACAAAAGTGTGGTATAAGAGTGCATTATTTCACAGACATGTTTGCGTGATGAATGAAAAATCATACGCGCCCTGATAAGGCTTAACTTTGTCACGCCTTCCACTATGGCAACAATAATAATATACTCATCATTTGTGACAAACATAAAAATCATACCTATATGAAAAACAGTTATGAAAACAGATAATAGAAAAGAGTTATTTTTAATTTGCTGACACATTTATCCGAGTGATGTTTGAATTTCTTTCAGACGAAAGTAACCCCTGGACCCAATGGAAAGGTTGTAATTGATCTTCAAAATGCTGTCATCCACATGATAACATTGCGATTCAAGCGCAAGAAAAATAAGAACAGCATGGAAATCTGTAAATTAACGCCATATGTTTGTAAAGAAGGTATGTATTACCTTTTTTATCGACTACGGGTCAAGGGCGCAAAATGACGCATAACCGAGATTTAAAAAATTAAATGTACAGTGTCCAGAATTACATTCTTCTTAAAAAGGAAAACCTTAGTTGGCGAATTTCAGCATCTAAGAATATGCATCTGCTGAAATTAAACTTTTTGATTTTGTAAATGGCCTTTAAGTTTACACTTCTGTGTATTTTCGTGAAAGCAGTTGCTGATTTTAACGGTAAATATAGAGTAAAATTTCGTTACCCTAACTAAGGTGGGCCTCACCTGCAATAATGCATTATAATTCTGGGCCCAGGTGCCGTGCATGAAAAACGTCAGGCGAACATAATGTTTATATAAATAGAAAGTATTTTAATAATTATTACATAAAACAGAAATCTCAGTATTTCTTCAGAATGTGCGTTTTTGAATCAAATGCGGTCCTATACTCGCTTGTAAAATACATGCTCATAAGTACATTTTATTGCACTTATTCAAACATATATTGCCTTGGGGATTATCAGTAACACTCTAGCACCACAGTAGCTCATCTTTACCTGGTATATACGTCTTAATATACATGTAGGTTGATCCTTTCGGGGGGCGCCGGACTTAGGCCTTTAAGTGTCTTAAACACCAATCAATTGCTGTTGTCGGCGTTTTGTATAACTAATGATGTAAAACTTTTCCAAACTTCACGATTTAGTTTTGTCCTTAAGTGTGATTTATAGTATCTGCTTATGGTATTTTGTAGACCCAGACCTTCAGCTGTTGTTTACTATCTACATGTATACACAGTAGCATTCCGAAGTGTCATTACATTTTGGAAAAGCAAGCCAAATTCTCCAAATTTTCACATCAAATAGTTGTATAATGCAATGATAACGATCAAATATGTTGTTTTTTTTTTCTGATGCTTTACATCTGCTCGGACCCCTCGGGAGGGTTGAAACCCTCGCCTTTCAGGCTCGGGTGTCATCGTCTCGATCGGGACCCAGCAATGCATAGAAAATCATGTTTGGTCCCTATATTGATTGACTGAACGAAATTCTGAATGTTCTCGTAGGAGCAACGACAACTACACCACCTACTCCTACCACAACACCGACGCCCACTACCACAACACCGACGCCTACTACCACAACACCGACGCCTACTACCACAACACCGACGCCTACTACAACTACACCGACGCCTACTACAACTACACCGACTCCTACTACAACTACACCGACGCCTACTACAACTACACCGACTCCTACTACAACTACACCGACGCCTACTACAACTACACCGACTCCTACTACAACTACACCGACGCCTACTACCACAACGCCAACCACTACAACACCCGGATTTACAACTACGACTCCTTTTACCACCACTACGCCTGAAAGTAAGTCTAAATGTTTGCATGAATTTATTGGGATATATCTCCTTTTCGCTGCTCAGATATATGAACCTCTCAACAAAACCATACACAATATAGGATATACCATATACATTTGTGGAACAATAGACAGGTACGGCTTGCATACAAGGGGATCAATTCCGCGATTCACTTTGTGACTAAGGCAGAAAGAATTCGGTTCCAGACTGGTAAGAAATGAGCTGCCTCATGGGAAAACCAACAATCTGCATAGGCGAAAAACAAAGACGCAGATCAGCTTCGCGGTAACCGCGAAGCTGATCAGTGCCTTTGTTTTCGCTACTCGGATAGTCCTCTTCTACTTAAATCTGAAATTTCAAGCTTCTAGCTCTTTTCTGCGCTTGTACAGGCCGGTTTGTGTCGACCACATTGTTGCTTTTCCCACGAGGCGGCTCAAATAAAGGGATAATTTAGCTCGGCATCAGACTCACAATGTGAGTTTTATCGTATACCAGAGGTCCGTCGTCCATTGTCGCAGGTTTGGCGTCCCTCCTTCAGCACTTTCGAAGACTTTTTTTTATCTGAACAAAGCCTAAATGGTCTAGGTCATATTATGACCACAATACCAATTTAGAAAACTTTCAAGATTCACTTTATTTCGAAAGCCATAGTATTACATTATAGCGTATTCCAATATAACACAACAATTAAACATAGACACGAACATACATACACTTAGCAAGCAAAACAGATGAGAGAAATTGACTTGTCTACATAATTAATTTTACAAATTATTAAATGTTGTTCTTTCTAATATCCAAAGATTTTTCAATATAATTTGACACGTCTTTTGCAGACAATACATTATGTGGGTTAAGTAAATTAATAACAGTCTTGAGGTCATTCTGGCTTGGCTGCTTGACTTTCAATAACTTTATTTGATTTTTTTAAGTAAGTCTCTCTAACGTCAACATATTGTTAACATTGAAGTAGAAATTGCACTTTCGATTCAAATTTGGACAGAAAGGAAAAAATAATCTTTCATTTCTTTCTATTTAAGGTATCTTGTATTTGCCGGTTTCAATCATCAATAGTCTCAGAACCCAAAGACATAGCCAATGAATAACAAAAAAAAAAAAAAAAAAAAAAAAAAAAAAACGCTAAAAACGTCATGTCAGGGGCGTTACAAAATTAACCATTCTTTTCGACGAAAACAATCATAAAATCGCGATCTTAAGTATTTGTGCACCGAAATGACACCCATTTGCAGTGACTTTGTTGGTAGAACGCCCGCCAAAAGCTGAAGTCAGAAGACGAAATATTAGAGACACAACTGTATCTCGTTCGGGAGGTCCGATAATGTCAGGTTCAGGGTAAAATATTATAGGTAGTGTGTTGTTTGTATTATAAAAATACTACAGAAATAGTGAATTACTGAAATTTTATATGGACATTTAGTTAATAAAATGCGCATTCACGCTGTATGAAAATAAATTCGATTCAGAAATAGAAAATAGTAAAAGCATAAAATTTTCCGGATCTTAAAAAATGTAACACTCTCGATTTTTTAGATAAAAATCCATACGTCTTTTGTTCCGAATCCTAATTGACATGTCAGAATACATCTTTTTAGGTTTTGGTTTGCATGACGTTAAAGTTCATAAACCAATCTTTCATGTGATATTTATAAAATGATTCTGTGTTCACTATCAACAAAACTTTGTTGATTTTCCGTGATCTTAGAAATGTAACAGTTTTGACGTTTTATTCGATTTGACGTTAGATCTCTATTTTACATGGTGTTCACAGGTCCAGCCCGCCTATTTGAACAAGGAATTCAGCGAGGTGTTTACTCACAGTCTGTTATATACGTAGCTGGTGTAACTATACTGACGAGTACTCTAATGCTCGTAGCTGTCGCTACAAATTGCAGTTAAAGCGCATGTTTAAACATGCATTGGACCGCATTTTACCCGCGATGCTATGGTACCGGCTTGTAACGTTATTGTGCTTGAACATCTGACGCGACGTCATAGTCTGAGCATGGTTTGATCCGAAATTTAAAAGGTCTTTTCTATGTTTCATGTTCCATTTATATTGCATTTGAGCCAAGGATAAAACTTTGTTGCTAGAGACGCATTAATGGGTAAGCTAAATTGCATTTGAGCGAAGGATAGAACTTTGTCGATAGAGACACATCAATAATACAGGTAAAAGCTATATTGCATTTGACCCAAGGATAAAATTTTGTCGCTAGAGACGCATGATAAACAGAGGTAAGCTATACTGCATTTGAGCCTAGGATAAGACTTTGTCGCTAGGGGCGCATGAATAACACGTGTAAGCTATATTGCATTTGAGCGAAGGGTGGAACTTTGTCGTTAGAGACGATTCAATAATCATTTGACCCAAGGATAAAATTTTGTTGCTAGAGACGCATGATAAACACAGGTAAACTATACTGCATTTGAGCCTAGGATAAGACTTTGTCGCTAGGGGCGCATGAATAATACATGTATAGTGCGATTTTGACCCCTGAGCCATGACCTCCAGGACGAGTCCACTGTGATCGGTAAAGCGTGTTAAAAGTTTGTTTTTTACGAAAGAAGTTACCTACCTTTGTAACAGAGTATCGCTCAAACATTTATCAATCTGTCCTCCAACATATGCAGCCATAGCGCAGTGGATGTGATACTGGATTGCAAAGACGAAGGTCCCGGGTTCGAATCCCATAAATCTAATTTTCTTTTTGGTCGGAGAAAGCCATTCTTTGAAACACATTTTTGCTTTCGATTTTTCAACCTTTTTATTTATTTTGGATTTTATTATTATTGTCTTATTTATATATTTTTTTATTTTATTCATTTTGCACAATTTTATTCATTTCATTTCGACAGATACAAATCAGCGAAACTTAGTATTCCTTTGCAGTGTCTGAATCGCTGGATTCGGCCCCCGGGTCGGTCTGTCCTAGGCAAAGAACAACTCGCTCATGTATTTCGTCGACGGCAATGTCGATTTGCCAGTATTGCCGTTCAATACAAAGGACGTGACGCACGCAGTTTGCCCACTCGGCTGCTGTTATAGACTGTTGAAGAACATGATGGCTAGCTCTCTCCCAACAAGGTAGCCATCCGACTAGCATAAACCAAATTAAAATGACGAGTGCAAGAGAGAGGTAGACAGAATGAACAGAAAATTATAAAGATAACAGTAGAACCGTCTTGGAATGGTCTGTAAAGAAATTATTGGAGGGTTTAAATCAGTTTTACGGGGCCCAAGTCCTCATCTTTAGTCTGCTGGTATTTAACAACAGTTATTTATTCGGTTTCAATAGAAGCTTTATAGCAAGTTATTGAATCATCAGAGTACAAAAATTGTCTATTAGCTTTGCGGTGAAGCATAGACGAGGATTGAATTGTTTTGGCTCAGGCTCTTTAAAACAACAAATAATTATTTGTACATTAACTCATAAACCATAAAAGCTGAGAACAATGCACTTCTCTCATGCTCACGTAGTGCGTACCTGATGATTTGTATTTTTGTAAACAATTTGCAATGTACATAATCTAACTGTTATGTTTCATTTCCAGAAGTCACGACAACGTCCACCCAGCCACAAATATGTGCAGAGAATACCGAAGCTTTCAAGAATAACAAAAACATAATTGATAAAACCAATGTCAAGGTGAAGTTAATTGACAAGGATGGTAAAACAGAAGAGACTGTGGGTGTTAATAAAATCAAACCAATCAAGGTGAAGAAGGGAACAAAAAGAGTTGTTGTCAAATTCCCTTTTAATAAAAACATAAAAATTGAAACGGGCAATGTGAAAAAGACCAGCAAGAACATAAAAAGATACCGCATTGCTGTCATGAAGGAAGGAGAAAATACATGGACAGATTTAACAGTAAGTACATACTGTTATTTCGTTATTATTTTCGATTTGTAAGCAAACAATTTCTCAGAATATGATCGATGCTTTAAATATTTAAGATTAAATCCTTCTGGTATCATATGTCGAAGCATAAATGATAAAAAATAAAATCATGCGGAATTTATGACTGTAATAATGTGTTTTATGGGAGCCTGATGTCTTGTGCACCGTTTGATTATTTTACATATTCTTGTCATGGCTTCAGGTTTTAGAGGGCGGGGGTATTTTTTGCAAAATTGTTTGATACAGAAAATCAAGATTTCCGCCCGTATCCATCCAAACACATGCCATTATAACATGCGAGACAAAATAAGAGGCTGCATTTAGCCCCCGTTTTCATAAAAAAGAAATTTTAAATATTGAATTCCTTTGTACAATAACTGTATTATCAATAACTTTTGAGCATAATATGCATTACCTACCTTATTCACTAAGGTATATCATAAAACATACCAATGCAATATCATTATTCTAGTAGCCTGTTGGGCAAATGTACATTATACATGTGTGCTACATCAAACTTAATTACTTGTGCTTTATGGCAAGTAAATACTGACCCCTTATATATTTTTCGTAAGTTTGACCTTCTTCAGGTGACATGTTTAATATCACTTTTCTTTTGTAGTCTTTCAAGAAAACAGGGAATCCTACAAACATCGGACAGGATGGCATAAGAAAAGTGCGTTTCACAATAAAGGTAGATGACACGAGCAAGCGGGCTAAACTTCGATTGTCGCTTATTGTATGCGAAGAATCAGGTAATTTACTGCATAGAAAAACAGAAGCTGAGGGTGAGGTTAGGTACCTGTAAAATCGATTTAAGCCCGCCACTAATTTTATATTACTGATCGTTCCAAGGCGATACTTCTGTGGTGGTTCTTTCGTTTTATGTCTTGATGTTTAAATTTTTTGTGCTGTTGGCGCCTTATGTATGTTTTCATATTTTTAGTTAAGTTTAGGTAACTGAGTGGCCCTGAGGGCCACCTATTGGGAAAATAGCTGCCCATTCGGCTTACGTAATGTTTTCATGGTATAAGTACCTGATTGTTAATTTAGTTTTTCCCCATCTCGGCTTTTGGAGTGGGAATCTTTTTCTGATTGCGCCTTTTCCTGATCTTTGCCTACTTGTACCTTTTTACGTCTTTATCAACAGAAAAATCTTTACAGATTTTACATGTTATTGTTCAAAGAACAATATCAAAGTAGTTCAAGGGTTAAGCGAAACGTTTTTGCTTGAATTTCGAAGTCTAAATGATTTTTGGAAGTGCAATATTTAAAATATATAAAGAATGAATGTATGGTAATTAATCATAGTCATTGAAAGATAAAGAGCTGAAAAAAATATTTGTTCTTTAATTTCAGCTACCACAACGCCGCCTACTACAACTCCGCCTACTACCACAACTCCTCCTACCACAACGCCGCCTAGTACAACACCGCCTACAACCACAACTCCTCCTACCACAACGCCGCCTACTACAACACCGCCTACAACCACAACTCCTCCTACCACAACGCCGCCTACTACAACACCGCCTACAACCACAACACCGCCTACCACAACGCCGCCTACTACAACACCA
This sequence comes from Rugalucina vietnamica, assembly GCA_964017185.1. Classification (NCBI taxonomy): domain Eukaryota; kingdom Metazoa; phylum Mollusca; class Bivalvia; order Lucinida; family Lucinidae; genus Rugalucina; species Rugalucina vietnamica. The sequence continues at coordinate 5,897,084 of OZ024869.1, forward strand.
CCCCCTACTACAACAACACCGTCTACTACTACAACACCTGAAGTAACAACTACGACTCCGTTCTCTACCACTACTCCTGCAAGTATGTTTCAAATTATTTATTATCATCCTTATTTAGATTTGAAAACAAGAAAACGTGACGCGAAAACGCCAAACAAATCTATTCTTAGAACTAGAAAGTTATTAATGGAGTTGACTCATTCCATGTCTATGCATCTGTCACCAACTTTAAAGGCATGTAGCGTAATGTGGCGTGCACATATTAAAGGTATTTTATTTTTGTTGCATTTTATTTGTAACGGTTCCCGAATTCGAAATCGGTTCTTACATATTTTTAATAAAATTGGCAATATATACTAAATTAACTGACAACCCAATGGAGCATTTTTAGCTCGAGACAATATTCTAGTATTATTGGCGTTTATAGACTAGATCGGTGGTGAAAATAACATGCAAAGGTAGAATAGATTAATTTATACCACAACTGTTATCAATGATCGTTTTGTCATATGACTTTACAACATCTACTTTCACTTGATCACTTGATTTGTATTTTATTGTACAACTTACTTATTTAGCTTAAGAGTTAGGAGATTAGTTTTTTCCTCATTATCACTGTTTTGAATAAACCATATAGCATGAGTTTCAAGCCAAAGAATACAAGTTTACAGTTTTCAGTCTTTGCGAAAATGATACAAATAAATCAATAAACATTACAAAACACTTCCATGTAATGTATCCTATTACATCCCATTTTAAGGTGTAATTAAAGAGTTAAGGAGTTTATTAATTTTGTCCAATGTCCATTCTAAAACACAGATTGTTTTACATGTACTCACAGTCTTTGAAAAGAGACAAATAAATCAATAAACGTGTCCTTTTAATGTATACATCATAAGATCCATATTTAATGGTGAAAATACAGTGTTTAGGAGATTTTTTTCACTTAAAACTCTGAAACATAGATTGTGGTTCAAGTACCCACAGTCCATGTTTTCATGTCAACACTCTTTGAGAAAAAAATATAAACATGTAAATGGTACTACAAATCGTCAGTTAATGTATTTCATTGTATACCACATGTTGTTTTAGTTATCTAAATGAGTTTGATCCAGTTTTATAGACATGAAGATTTATGCGGATAAAATAAGTCAATCAGTTAACGGGTGTTTCTTCAGTAATAAAAAAATATTCATTTTGTACAAACCTATTGAAATTCTCAGAATTTTTCAACGTAACAATGTCGAAATGACTTGATTGCATATTGAACTTTTGAAAATGTTGTATTTTGTAGTATGTATCGACGAGGTGCCTGACAATGACAATAAGTCCATAACAGTAGTTGCCCACAAACTTACTGAAGAACAAAACAGTAAACTGTCGAAAGGGGATTGTGTTACTACCAAGAATAACAAAGAAAAAGTCGAAATCAAAGCATATAAATATGTCAGAATGTCTGCTGTTACTGTCAACGTCAAGCGCGTCAAACACGTAACTGCGATAATTGAGTATGAAGATGGCTCCAAGTCCAAGGTATGTGAGCCGCCTCGTGGGAAAACCAACAATGTGGTTTCCGAACAGGTCCGACACAAACCGGCCTGTACAAGCACAGAAAAGAACTAGAAGCCTGAAATTTCGAATTAAAGTAGAAGAGGAATTGTACTATCCGAGTGGCGAAAACAAAGACGCTGATCAGCTTCGCGGCTACCGCGAAGCTGATCTGCGACTTTGTTTTTGCCTATACAGATTGTTGGTTTTCCCATGAGGCGGCTCATGTTATGTCGACATTTTATCTCACCTGAGCGGAAGGCTCACAGTTGATCTTATAGTCTAGTCATGCATTTGCTTCCAAAATATAGATTCTGGGTACTCGTTAGAACAGCCTCGGTTCAAAATCTATGTTTTGAGTAAAAATAAGAAAAAATAAATCAAACTTTTTCAGCTGAACATTTTTAATTTTTAAAGCTGAAAAATCTCTGTTTATTGCAAGTTTTCATAATGAAGAGAAATGCAAGTTTTCATAATGAAGAGAAATGCAAGGGGGAAATATAATGCATTTTTATATAAAGTATCCGTCTCTTTGACCAATACGGTATATGTTTTATCAAAATCGGATGATAATTAGAGAAGTATGTTGATTTGAATATTGTTAGATTTCTGTTTAAGAAGGGAGACATATTGGTCATTAATGATGCTTTAAAACAGCACAAAGCCCTAATTAAACATGCATAATCAATATCATCGCAACACTATTATAATTTTTTGATATTTTTTGTTTTATTATTCTTTTCTATTCATTTACTGTTCACTTTAGCCATACTTTGATTGTAATATAAAATCTTTTCAGTGGTTTTAATTTTACAGTTTTCTAATCAAGTTTTCAAGATAGCGGCAAAAAATCAATATGTTCCAAATCTCATATCTCACTTACTCCTTGACGGATTAGAACAAAATTTGTGCAAAAATGATTGCTTAGATTAGATCTTATTCTAAAGGTGTTGCTTTAGAATATTTCGTTCTCTTTCAAGCTCTAAAAATCGAAAAAGAGTAATTGAACTTGTTTTTCCTTTTAATATTGCCCAAAACATAAATCGTAGGGGTTTACGTAAGAACCGCCTTGAGGATGCGCTTCTTACGAGTACCCACCAACTATATTTTGGAACAAGGATAGGTTTACCTCTGTAACCTCAAGTTTAACTTTACAAAAGTGTGGTATAAGAGTGCATTATTTCACAGACATGTTTGCGTGATGAATGAAAAATCATACGCGCCCTGATAAGGCTTAACTTTGTCACGCCTTCCACTATGGCAACAATAATGATATACTCATCATTTGAGACAAACATAAAAATCATACCTATATGAAAAACAGTTATGAAAACAGATAATAGAAAAGAGTTATTTTTAATTTGCTGACACATTTATCCGAGTGATGTTTGAATTTCTTTCAGACGAAAGTAACCCCTGGACCCAATGGAAAGGTTGTAATTGATCTTCAAAATGCTGTCATCCACATGATAACATTGCGATTCAAGCGCAAGAAAAATAAGAACAGCATGGAAATCTGTAAATTAACGCCATATGTTTGTAAAGAAGGTATGTATTACCTTTTTTATCGACTACGGGTCAAGGGCGCAAAATGACGCATAACCGAGATTTAAAAAATTAAATGTACAGTGTCCAGAATTACATTCTTCTTAAAAAGGAAAACCTTAGTTGGCGAATTTCAGCATCTAAGAATATGCATCTGCTGAAATTAAACTTTTTGATTTTGTAAATGGCCTTTAAGTTTACACTTCTGTGTATTTTCGTGAAAGCAGTTGCTGATTTTAACGGTAAATATAGAGTAAAATTTCGTTACCCTAACTAAGGTGGGCCTCACCTGCAATAATGCATTATAATTCTGGGCCCAGGTGCCGTGCATGATAAACGTCAGGCGAACATAATGTTTATATAAATAGAAAGTATTTTAATAATTATTACATAAAACAGAAATCTCAGTATTTCTTCAGAATGTGCGTTTTTGAATCAAATGCGGTCCTATACTCGCTTGTAAAATACATGCTCATAAGTACATTTTATTGCACTTATTCAAACATATATTGCCTTGGGGATTATCAGTAACACTCTAGCACCACAGTAGCTCATCTTTACCTGGTATATACGTCTTAATATACATGTAGGTTGATCCTTTCGGGGGGCGCCGGACTTAGGCCTTTAAGTGTCTTAAACACCAATCAATTGCTGTTGTCGGCGTTTTGTATAACTAATGATGTAAAACTTTTCCAAACTTCACGATTTAGTTTTGTCCTTAAGTGTGATTTATAGTATCTGCTTATGGTATTTTGTAGACCCAGACCTTCAGCTGTTGTTTACTATCTACATGTATACACAGTAGCATTCCGAAGTGTCATTACATTTTGGAAAAGCAAGCCAAATTCTCCAAATTTTCACATTAAATGCAATGATAACGATCAAATATGTTGTTTTTTTTCTGATGCTTTACATCTGCTCGGACCCCTCGGGAGGGTTGAAACACTCGCCTTTCAGGCTCGGGTGTCATCGTCTCGATCGGGTCCCAGCAATGCATAGACAATCATTTTTGGTTCCTAAATTGATTGACTGAACGAAATTCTGAATGTTCTCGTAGGAGCAACGACAACTACACCACCTACTCCTACCACAACACCGACGCCCACTACCACAACACCGACGCCTACTACCACAACACCGACGCCTACTACAACTACACCGACGCCTACTACAACTACACCGACTCCTACTACAACTACACCGACGCCTACTACAACTACACCGACTCCTACTACAACTACACCGACTCCTACTACAACTACACCGACGCCTACTACCACAACGCCAACCACTACAACACCCGAATTTACAACTACGACTCCTTTTACCACCACTACGCCTGAAAGTAAGTCTAAATGTTTGCATGAATTTATTGGGATATATCTCCTTTTCGCTGCTCAGATATATGAACCTCTCAACAAAACCGTACACAATATAGGATATACCATATACATTTGTGGAACAATAGACAGGTATGGCTTGCATACAAGGGGATCGATTCCGCGATTCACTTTGTGACTAAGGCAGAAAGAATTCCGTTCCAGACTGGTAAGAATTGAGCTGCCTCATGGGAAAACCAACAATCTGCATAGGCGAAAAACAAAGACGCAGATCAGCTTCGCGGTAACCGCGAAGCTGATCAGTGCCTTTGTTTTCGCTACTCGGATAGTCCTCTTCTACTTAAATCCGAAATTTCAAGCTTCTAGCTCTTTTCTGCGCTTGTACAGGCCGGTTTGTGTCGACCACATTGTTGCTTTTCCCACGAGGCGGCTCAAATAAAGGGATAATTTAGCTCGGCATCAGACTCACAATGTGAGTTTTATCGTATACCAGAGGTCCGTCGTCCATTGTCGCAGGTTTGGCGTCCCTCCTTCAGCACTTTCGAAGACTTTTTTTTTATCTGAACAAAGCCTAAATGGTCTAGGTCATATTATGACCACAATACCAATTTAGAAAACTTTCAAGATTCACTTTATTTCGAAAGCCATAGTATTACATTATAGCGTATTCCAATATAACACAACATTTAAACATAGACACGAACATACATATACTTAGCAAGCAAAAACAGATGAGAAAAATTGACTTGTCTACATAATTAATTTTACAAATTATTAAATGTTGTTCTTTCTAATATCCAAAGATTTTTCAATATAATTTGACACGTCTTTTGCAGACAATACATTATGTGGGTTAAGTAAATTAATAACAGTCTTGAGGTCATTCTGGCTTGGCTGCTTGACTTTCAATAACTTTATTTGATTTTTTTAAGTAAGTCTCTCTAACGTCAACATATTCAACGGTTAACAGTGAAGTAGAAATTGCACTTTCGATTCAAATTTGGACAGAAAGGAAAAAAAATCTTTCATTTCTTTCAATTTAAGGTATCTTGTATTTGCCGGTTTCAATCATCAATAGTCTCAGAACCCAAACAAAAAAAATAACAAAAAAAAAACCGCTAAAAACGTCATGTCAAGCGTTACAAAATGAACCGTTCTTTTCGACGAAAACAATCATAAAATCGCGATCTTAAGTATTTGTGCATCGAAATGACACCCATTTGCAGCGACTTTGTTGGTAGAACGCCCGCCAAAAGCTGAAGTCAGAAGACGAAATATTAGAGACACAACTGTATCTCGTTCGGGAGGTCCGATAATGTCAGGTTCAGGGTAAAATGTTATAGGTAGTGTGTTGTTTGTATTATAAAAATACTACAGAAATAGTGAGTTACTGAAATTTTATATGGACGTTTAGTTAATAAAATGCGCATTCACGCTATATGAAAATAATTTCGATTCAGAAATAGAAAATAATAAAAGCATAAAATTTTCCGGACCTTAAAAAATGTAACACTCCCGATTTTTTTTTAGATAAAAATCCATACGTCTTTTGTTCCGAATCCTAATTGACATGTCAGAATACATCTTTATAGGTTTTGGTTTGCATGACGTTAAAGTTCATAAACCAATCTTTCATGTGATATTTATAAAATGATTCTGTGTTCACTATCAACAAAACTTTGTTGATTTTCCGTGATCTTAGAAATGTAACAGTTTTGACGTTTTATTCGATTTGACGTTAGATCTCTATTTTACATGGTGTTCACAGGACCAACCCGCCTATTTGAACAAGGAATTAAGCGAGGTGTTTACTCACAGTCTGTTATATACGTAGCTGGTGTAACTATCTAATGCTCGTAGCTGTCGCTACAAATTGCAGTTAAAGCGCATGTTTAAACATGCATTGGACCGCATTTTACCCGCGATGCTATGGTACCGGCTTGTAACGTTATTGTGCTTGAACATCTGACGCGACGTCATGGTCTGAGCATGGTTTGATCCGAAATTTAAAAGGTCTTTTCTATGTTTCATGTTCCATTTATATTGCATTTGAGCCAAGGATAAAACTTTGTTGCTAGAGACGCATTAATAACATGGGTAAGCTAAATTGCATTTGAGCGAAGGATAGAACTTGTCGATAGAGACGCATCAATAATACAGGTAAAAGCTATATTGCATTTGACCCAAGGATAAATTTTGTCACTAGAGACGCATGATAAACAGAGGTAAGCTATACTGCATTTGAGCCTAGGATAAGACTTTGTCGCTAGGGGCGCATGAATAACACGTGTAAGCTATATTGCATTTGAGCGAAGGATGGAACTTTGTCGTTAGAGACGATTCAATAATCATTTGACCCAAGGATAAAATTTTGTTGCTAGAGACGCATGATAAACACAGGTAAACTATACTGCATTTGAGCCTAGGATAAGACTTTGTCGCTAGGGGCGCATGAATAATACATGTATAGTGCGATTTTGACCCCTGAGCCATGACCTCCAGGACGAGTCCACTGTGATCGGTAAAGCGTGTTAAAAGTTTGTTTTTTACGAAAGAAGTTAACTACCTTTGTAACAGAGTATCGCTCAAACATTTATCAATCTGTCCTCCAACATATGCAGCCATAGCGCAGTGGATGTGATACTGGATTGCAAAGACGACGATCCCGGGTTCGAATCCCATAAATCTAATTTTCTTTTTGGTCGAAGAAATCCATTCTTTGAAACACATTTTTGCTTTCGATTTTTCAACCTTTTTATTTATTTTGGATTTTATTATTATTGTCTTATTTATATATTTTTTTTATTTTATTCATTTTGCACAATTTTATTCATTTCATTTCGACAGATACAAATCAGCGAAACTTAGTATCCCTTTGCAGTGTCTGAATCGCTGGATTCGGCCCCGGGGTCGGTCTGTCCTAGGCAAAGAACAACTCGCTCATGTATTTCGTCGACGGCAATGTCGATTTGCCAGTATTGCCGTTAAATACAAAGGACGTGACGCACGCAGTTTGCCCACTCGGCTGCTGTTATAGACTGTTGAAGAACATGATGGCTAGCTCTCTCCCAACAAGGTAGCCTTCCGACTAGCATAAACCAAATTAAAAATGACGAGTGCAAGAGAGAGGTAGACAGAATGAACAGAAAATTATAAAGATAACAGTAGAACCGTCTTGGAATGGTCTGTAAAGAAATTATTGGAGGGTTTAAATCAGTTTTACGGGGCCCAAGTCCTCATCTTTAGTCTGCTGGTATTTAACAACAGTTATTTATTCGGTTTCAATAGAAGCTTTCTAGCAAGTTATTGAATCATCAGAGTACAAAAATTGTCTATTAGCTTTGCGGTGAAGCATAGACGAGGATTGAATTGTTTTGGCTCAGGGTCTTTAAAACAACAAACAATTATTTGTACATTAACTCATAAACCATAAAAGCTGAGAACAATGCACTTCTCTCATGCTCACGTAGTGCGTACCTGATGATTTGTATTTTTGTAAACAATTTGCAATGTACATAATCTAACTGTTATGTTTCATTTCCAGAAGTCACGACAACGTCCACCCAGCCACAAATATGTGCAGAGAATACCGAAGCTTTCAAGAATAACAAAAACATAATTGATAAAACCAATGTCAAGGTGAAGTTAATTGACAAGGATGGTAAAACAGAAGAGACTGTGGGTGTTAATAAAATCAAACCAATCAAGGTGAAGAAGGGAACAAAAAGAGTTGTTGTCAAATTCCCTTTTAATAAAAACATAAAAATTGAAACGGGCAATGTGAAAAAGACCAGCAAGAACATAAAAAGATACCGCATTGCTGTCATGAAGGAAGGAGAAAATACATGGACAGATTTAACAGTAAGTACATACTGTTATTTCGTTATTATTTTCGATTTGTAAGCAAACAATTTCTCAGAATATGATCGATGCTTTAAATATTTAAGATTAAATCCTTCTGGTATCATATGTAGAAGCATGAATGATAAAAAATAAAATCATGCGGAATTTATGACTGTATTGTCCAAAAATATTCACCTGGTGTTGGGATGAACTCTATTAGCATATAATTATAGTTCGTTGCAATTCTAAATTTATCTTCGGAACGCCTCGTGATTGCTCATACATCATCGTGACTCTTCGTGAATGTTAGCAAGGTAATTGTATCGGTATATAAGGTTGCTATGCCAAAATTTTTTCAGGACTGCATAGCTCAAGTGGTAGAGCACACAGATTAAGATTACTTTTCATTTTACAGATAGCGGTTCGAGTTCCACGATTGATCGCATTTTTATTATTATTTCTTATGTACCCTATTCATTCTCTGTCGTATTAAATAATTTGTTTTTTTCGTCAATTTTGTGTATGTTTTTCATACTCTAATTAATTTCATCTATTGGCTGGGAGACAGCAATATGCCAGTTTCCTTCTTCTCCCGTCGAACTCGATCCACTGTGCTGCGGCTCACACCCGTAACTTTTGCTGTTCTGTCCAAGAATGACCCAGAGCCCGGTGTCTGTTCTTTCTCGAAGGCGTCAGAAACGTTGAAAATAGTTTCTTTGGCTTTAGAAGATAAGAAATGGTTTGACTTCTGCTTCGACATATTGTCAATGTTGTTGTATGAAAACCTTTATGTTGCACGATATGACACATGAAAAATTCAATAAAGCAAGAATATCATGTTCTGATACTGTGTATTTTACGATTGATTTTGATGAAACGTGATGTGCATTTTATTTAATAAAATAAAAGAAAATATATTTTTCATCTTCTATGGGATTCGAACCAGGGATCCCCATGTTACAAATCCGGTGTCCTTACCACTGAGCTATGGTCCTTGCGATACGCGATGTTGCAAACTGCTTATATACTGGGTACACATACTTCGCGTACTTTATCGAGTCTTACCGACGGTGTACGAATCAATTACGATAATATCGATAATTTATTATACAGCGTCATAGCGATTTAATTTATGCAATGCATAAAGGTCAACGTCTGGTGAATATTTTTGGACAATAATAATGTGTTTTATGGGAGCCTGATGTCTTGTGCACCGTTTGATTATTTTACATATTCTTGTCATGGCTTCAGGTTTTAGAGGGCGGGGGTATTTTTTGCAAAATTGTTTGATACAGAAAATCAAGATTTCCGCCCGTATCCATCCAAACACATGCCATTATAACATGCGAGACAAAATAAGAGGCTGCATTTAGCCCCCGTTTTCATAAAAAAGAAATTTTAAATATTGAATTCCTTTGGTCAATAACTGTATTATCAATAACTTTTGAGACCTACCTTATTCACTCAGGTATATCATAAAACATACCAATGCAATATCATTATTCTAGTAGCCTGTCGGGCAAATGTACATTATACATGTGTGCTACATCAAACTTAATTACTTGTGCTTTATGGCAAGTAAATACTGACCCCTTATATATTTTTCGTAAGTTTGACCTTCTTCAGGTGACATGTTTAATATCACTTTTCTTTTGTAGTCTTTCAAGAAAACAGGGAATCCTACAAACATCGGACAGGATGGCATAAGAAAAGTGCGTTTCACAATAAAGGTAGATGACACGAGCAAGCGGGCTAAACTTCGATTGTCGCTTATTGTATGCGAAGAATCAGGTAATTTACTGCATAGAAAAACAGAATCTGAGGGTGAGGTTAGGTACCTGTAAAATCGATTTAAGCCCGCCACTAATTTTATATTACTGATCGTTCCAAGGCGATACTTCTGTAGTGGTTCTTTCGTTTTATGTCTTGATGTTTAAATTTTTTGTGCTGTTGGTGCCTTATGTATGTTTTCATATTTTTAGTTAAGTTTAGGTAACTGAGTGGCCACCTATTGGGAAAATAGCTTCCCATTTGGCTTACATAATGTTTTCATGGTATAAGTACCTGATTGTTAATTTAGTTTTTCCCATCTCGGCTTTTGGAGTGGGAATCTTTTTCTGATTGCGCCTTTTCCTGATCTTTGCCTACTTGTACCTTTTTACGTCTTTATCAACAGAAAAATCTTTACAGATTATACATGTTATTGTTCAAAGAACAATATCAAAGTATTTCAAGGGTTAAGCGAAACGTTTTTGCTTGAATTTCGAAGTCTAAATGATTTTTGGAAGTGCAATATTTAAAATATATAAAGAATGAATGTATGGTAATTAATCATAGTCATTGAAAGATAAAGAGCTTCTTTTGAAAAAAATATTTGTTCTTTAATTTCAGCTACCACAACGCCGCCTACTACAACTCCGCCTACTACCACAACTCCTCCTACCACAACACCGCCTACAACCACAACTCCTCCTACCACAACGCCGCCTACTACAACACCGCCTACAACCACAACTCCTCCTACCACAACGCCGCCTACTACAACGCCGCCTACTACAACACCGCCTACAACCACAACACCGCCTACCACAACGCCGCCTACTACAACACCACCCCCTACTACAACAACACCGTCTACTACTACAACACCTGAAGTAACAACTACGACTCCGTTCTCTACCACTACTCCTGCAAGTATGTTTCAAATTATTTATTATCATCCTTATTTAGATTTGAAAACAAGAAAACGTGACGCGAAAACGCCAAACGAATCTATTCTTAGAACTAGAAAGTTATTAATGGAGTTGCTGCACAGGAATACTCATTCCATGTCTATGCATCTGTCACCAACTTTAAAGGCATGTAGCGTAATGTGGCGTGCACATATTAAAGGTATTTTATTTTTGTTGCATTTTATTTGTAACGGTTCCCGAATTCGAAATCGGTTCTTACATATTTTTAATAAAATTGGCAATATATACTAAATTAACTGACAACCCAATGGAGCATTTTTAGCTCGAGACAATATTCTAGTATTATTGGCGTTTATAGACTAGATCGGTGGTGAAAATAACATGCAAAGGTAGAATAGATTAATTTATACCACAACTGTTATCAATGATCGTTTTGTCATATGACTTTACAACATCTACTTTCACTTTGATCACTTGATTTGTATTTTGTTGTACAACTTACTTATTTAGCTTAAGAGTTAGGAGATTAGTTTTTTTCTCATTATCACTGTTTTGAATAAACACATATAGCATGAGTTTCAAGCCAAAGAATACAAGTTTACAGTTTTCAGTCTTTGCGAAAATGATACAAATAAATCAATAAACATTACAAAACACTCTATGATGGCCCCGACATAAAGCTATTCATTTTAGTTGGTTGGGGCCGGAGCTTCTTGTCTGTTGCTTGGCCCACCGGGGTCCAACTGGTGTTTTTTCTTTTGCTCCGGAGTTAGTCGGTTATTCGGCGCCCAGGGATCTCCATCGTCGGGCAGCTTACTCAGTCTGTGAGTCCTGGTTTTTGATTCATCAGGATGTTTATCATGATTTATTTGTTTGTTCTTGATGATTCATTGACTAGTTAGAGATTCACCACGAGGACCGAATAACTAACTAAATGTTATGAACCACTGCAGAAGCTGAGGGTGAGGTTATGGCCATGTAAAACCGGTTTAAGCCCGCCAGTAACTTTGTGTTACTGATCGTTCCAAGTCGATACTTCTGTGGTGGTTCTTTTTGTTTTATGTCTTGGTGTATAAATATTTTTTGTGCTGTTGGCGCCTTATGTATGTTTTCATATTTTTAGTTAAGTTATGGTAACTGAGTGGCCACCTATTGGAAAAATAGCTGCTCATTCGGCTTACGATATGTTTCATGGTATAAGTACCTGATTGTTAGTTTGGTTTTTTCCCACCTCGGTTTTTGGAGTGGGAATCTTTTTCTGATTGCGCCTTTTCCTGATCTTTGCCTACTTGTACCTTTTTCTTCCCATGTAATGTATCCTATTACATCCCATTTTAAGGTGTTATTAAAGAGTTAAGGAGTTTATTAATTTTGTCCAATGTCTATTCTAAAACACAGATTGTTTTACATGTACTCACAGTCTTTGAAAAGAGACAAATAAATCAATAAACGTGTCCTTATAATGTATACATCATAAGATCCATATTTAATGGTGAAAATACAGTGTTTAGGAGATTTTTTTCACTTAAAACTCTGAAACATAGATTGTGGTTCAAGTACCCACAGTCCATGTTTTCATGTCAACACTCTTTGAGAAAAAAATATAAACATGTAAATGGTACTACAAATTGTCAGTTAATGTATTTCATAGTATACCACATGTTGTTTTAGTTATCTAAATGAGTTTGATCCAGTTTTATAGACATGAAGATTTATGCGGATAAAATAAGTCAATCAGTTAACGGGTGTTTCTTCAGTAATAAAAAAAATATTCATTTTGTACAAACCTATTGAAATTCTCAGAATTTTTCAACGTAACAATGTCGAAATGACTTGATTGCATATTGAACTTTTGAAAATGTTGTATTTTGTAGTATGTATCGACGAGGTGCCTGACAATGACAATAAGTCCATAACAGTAGTTGCCCACAAACTTACTGAAGAACAAAACAGTAAACTGTCGAAAGGGGATTGTGTTACTACCAAGAATAACAAAGAAAAAGTCGAAATCAAAGCATATAAATATGTCAGAATGTCTGCTGTTACTGTCAACGTCAAGCGCGTCAAACACGTAACTGCGATAATTGAGTATGAAGATGGCTCCAAGTCCAAGGTACGTGAGCCGCCTCGTGGGAAAACCAACAATGTGGTTTCCGAACAGGTCCGACACAAACCGGCCTGTACAAGCACAGAAAAGAACTAGAAGCCTGAAATTTCGGATTAAAGTAGAAGAGGAATTGTACTATTCGAGTGGCGAAAACAAAGACGCTGATCAGCTTCGCGGCTATCAGCTTCGCGGCTGCGTCTTTGTTTTCGCCTATACAGATTGTTGGTTTTCCCATGAGGCGGCTCATGTTATGTCGACATTTTATCTCACCTGAGCGGAAGGCTCACAGTTGATCTTATAGTCTAGTCATGCATTTGCTCCAAAATATAGATTCTGGTTACTCGTTAGAACAGCCTCGGTTCAAAATCTATGTTTTGAGTAAAAATAAGAAAAAAATAAATCAAACTTTTTCAGCTGAACATTTTCAATTTTTAAAGCTGAAAAATCTCTGTTTATTGCAAGTTTTCATAATGAAGAGAAATGCAAGTTTTCATAATGAAGAGAAATGCAAGGGGGAAATATAATGCATTTTTATATAAAGTATCCGTCTCTATGAACAATACGGTATATGTTTTATCAAAATCGGATGATAATTAGAGAAGTATGTTGATTTGAATATTGTTAGATTTCTGTTTAAGAAGGGAGACATATTGGTCATTAATGATGCTTTAAAACAGCACAAAGCCCTAATTAAACATGCATAATCAATATCATCGCAACACTATTATAATTTTCAGATACTTTTTGTTTTATTCTTCTTTTCTATTCATTTACTGTTCACTTTAGCCATACTTTAATTGTAATATAAAATCTTTTCAGTGGTTTTAATTTTACAGTTTTCTAATCAAGTTTTCAAGATAGCGGCAAAAAATCAATATGTTCCAAATCTCAGATCTCACTTACTCCTTGACGGATTAGAACAAAATTGTTGAAAAAACGATTGCTTAGATTAGATCTTATTCTAAAGGTGTTGCTTTAGAATATTTCGTTCTCTTTCAAGCTCTAAAAATCAAAAAAGAGTAATTGAACTTGTTTTTCCTTTTAATATTGCCCAAAACATAAATCGTAGGGGTTTACGTTAGAACCGCCTTGAGGATGCGCTTCTTACGAGTACCCACCAACTATATTTTGGAACAAGGATAGGTTTACCTCTGTAACCTCAAGTTTAACTTTACAAAAGTGTGGTATAAGAGTGCATTATTTCACAGACATGTTTGCGTGATGAATGAAAAATCATCCACGCCCTGATAAGGCTTAACTTTGTCACGCCTTCCACTATGGCAACAATAATGATATACTCATCATTTGAGACAAACATAAAAATCATACCTATATGAAAAACAGTTATGAAAACAGATAATAGAAAAGAGTTATTTTTAATTTGCTGACACATTTATCCGAGTGATGTTTGAATTTCTTTCAGACGAAAGTAACCCCTGGACCCAATGGAAAGGTTGTAATTGATCTTCAAAATGCTGTCATCCACATGATAACATTGCGATTCAAGCGCAAGAAAAATAAGAACAGCATGGAAATCTGTAAATTAACGCCATATGTTTGTAAAGAAGGTATGTATTACCTTTTTTATCGACTACGGGTCAAGGGCGCACAATGACGCATAACCGAGATTTAAAAAATTAAAAGTACAGTGTCCAGAATTACATTCTTCTTAAAAAGAACAGGACATTCAATCAAAGACTTTTCATTTATGCCTATTGATAGAGTAACCTGCAATTGGAAAAGGCTTTTGAAGGAGACTTCCTGGATGCACCGTCTTGGAACGGTGCCTTTTTTACGCCAACTGATATGTTTCTACTTGACGTCGTCGTCATTGACGTCATGCGACGTTGACGTCATTTCCTGTTAATTTGTTTTCATTACACTTGAAAAAGGCCATGAGGCTGAAACGTTGTGTAAATAAACAGTAAATCCATGTTGGAAGTTATTCTCTGTATTTTATCCAATATTCTTCCTAAAAAGGAAAACCTTAGTTGGCGAATTTCAGCATCTAAGAATATGCATCTGCTGAAATTAAACTTTTTGATTTTGTAAATGGCCTTTAAGTTTACACTTCTGTGTATTTTCGTGAAAGCAGTTGCTGATTTTAACGGTAAATATAGAGTCAAATTTCGTTACCCTAACTAAGGTGGGCCTCACCTGCAATAATGCATTATAATTCTGGGCCCAGGTGCCGTGCATGAAAAACGTCAGGCGAACATAATGTTTATATAAATAGAAAGTATTTTAATAATTATTACATAAAACAGAAATCTCAGTATTTCTTCAGAATGTGCGTTTTTAAATCAAATGCGGTCCTATACTCGCTTGTAAAATACATGCACATAAGTACATTTTATTGCACTTATTCAAACATATATTGCCTTGGGAATTATCAGTAACACTCTAGCACCACAGTAGCTCATCTTTACCTGGTATATACGTCTTAATATACATGTAGGTTGATCCTTTCGTGGGGCGCCGGACTTAGGCCTTTAAGTGTCTTAAACACCAATCAATTGCTGTTGTCGGCGTTTTGTATAACTAATGATGTAAAACTTTTCCAAACTTCACGATTTAGTTTTGTCCTTAAGTGTGATTTATAGTATCTGCTTATGGTATTTTGTAGACCCAGACCTTCAGCTGTTGTTTACTATCTACATGTATACACAGTAGCATTCCGAAGTGTCATTACATTTTGGAAAAGCAAGCCAAGTTCTCCAAATTTTCACATCAAATATTTGTATAATGCAATGATAACGATCAAATATGTTGTTTTTTTCTGATGCTTTACATCTGCTCGGACCCCTCGGGAGGGTTGAAACCCTCGCCTTTCAGGCTCGGGTGTCATCGTCTCGATCGGGACCCAGCAATGCATAGAAAATCATGTTTGGTCCCTATATTGATTGACTGAACGAAATTCTGAATGTTCTCGTAGGAGCAACGACAACTACACCACCTACTCCTACCACAACACCGACGCCCACTACCACAACACCGACGCCTACTACCACAACACCGACGCCTACTACCACAACACCGACGCCTACTACAACTACACCGACGCCTACTACAACTACACCGACTCCTACTACAACTACACCGACGCCTACTACAACTACACCGACTCCTACTACAACTACACCGACGCCTACTACAACTACACCGACTCCTACTACAACTACACCGACGCCTACTACCACAACGCCAACCACTACAACACCCGAATTTACAACTACGACTCCTTTTACCACCACTACGCCTGAAAGTAAGTCTAAATGTTTGCATGAATTTATTGGGATATATCTCCTTTTCGCTGCTCAGATATATGAACCTCTCAGCAAAACCGTACACAATATAGGATATACCATATACATTTGTGGAACAATAGACAGGTATGGCTTGCATACAAGGAGATCAATTCCGCGATTCACTTTGTGACTTAGGCAGAAATAATTCGGTTCCAGACTGGTAAGAAATGAGCTGCCTCATGGGAAAACCAACAATCTGCATAGGCGAAAAACAAAGACGCAGATCAGCTTCGCGGTAACCGCGAAGCTGATCAGTGCCTTTGTTTTCGCTACTCGGATAGTCCTCTTCTACTTAAATCCGAAATTTCAAGCTTCTAGCTCTTTTCTGCGCTTGTACAGGCCGGTTTGTGTCGACCACATTGTTGCTTTTCCCACGAGGCGGCTCAAATAAAGGGATAATTTAGCTCGGCATCAGACTCACAATGTAAGTTTTATCGTATACCAGAGGTCCGTCGTCCATTGTCGCAGGTTTGGCGTCCCTCCTTCAGCACTTTCGAAGACTTTTTTATCTGAACAAAGCCTAAATGGTCTAGGTCATATTATGACCACAATACCAATTTAGAAAACTTTCAAGATTCACTTTATTTCGAAAGCCATAGTATTACATTATAGCGTATTCCAATATAACACAACAATTAAACATAGACACGAACATACATACACTTAGCAAGCAAAAACAGATGAGAAAAATTGACTTGTCTACATAATTAATTTTACAAATTATTCAATGTTGTTCTTTCTAATATCCAAAGATTTTTCAATATAATTTGACACGTCTTTTGCAGACAATACATTATGTGGGTTAAGTAAATTAATAACAGTCTTGAGGTCATTCTGGCTTGGCTGCTTGACTTTCAATAACTTTATTTGATTTTTTTAAGTAAGTCTCTCTAACGTCAACATATTGTTAACAGTGAAGTAGAAATTGCACTTTCGATTCAAATTTGGACAGAAAGGAAAAAAATCTTTCATTTCTTTCAATTTAAGGTATCTTGTATTTGCCGGTTTCAATCATCAATAGTCTCAGAACCCAAAGACATAGCCAATGAATAACAAAAAAAAAAAAAAAAACAAAAAAAAAAAAACGCTAAAAACGTCATGTCAGGCGTTACAAAATTAACCGTTCTTTTCGACGAAAACAATCATAAAATCGCGATCTTAAGTATTTAAGTATTTGTGCACCGAAATGACACCCATTTGCAGTGACTTTGTTGGTAGAACGCCCGCCAAAAGCTGAAGTCAGAAGACGAAAAATTAGAAACACAACTGTATCTCGTTCGGGAGTTCCGATAATGTCAGGTTCAGGGTAAAATGTTATAGGTAGTGTGTTGTTTGTATTATAAAAATACTACAGAAATAGTGAATTACTGAAATTTTATATGGACATTTAGTTAATAAAATGCGCATTCACGCTATATGAAAATAATTTCGATTCAGAAATAGAAAAGAATAAAAGCATAAAATTTTCCGGATCTTAAAAAATGTAACACTCCCGATTTTTTTAGATAAAAATCCATACGTCTTTTGTTCCGAATCCTAATTGACATGTCAGAATACATCTTTTTAGGTTTTGGTTTGCATGCATACGGAACAATATTGAGCCGATACCTTACCTGTAATTCAGTTAATTGCCGATCAAAAGTGTACATAAATGAATAGGACATTGACTTTCAATCTTTGATTAAAACTTAATTACGGCAGATATCAAATTTGTTCTTTCGGAATATTGTAATTTAATGTATTCCTGATTTCGTTAAAATATCTTGATTTTTTGAATGGGCAAAATCAAAATTTAAAAAGGTCCTATTTGGTCGCATCGTTTCTTATATCTGATATACAAAAAGCGTAAAATCTACCAAAGGTGCTTTGGTTAAATACCAAATATATCGTTTTTAAAACATTTTTCTAAATTTGTTCTTTCGGATTATTCATCAGAAGAAAATGATCTTTCTAACGGCTTGCTTAACTTCAAAATCAAGCGACATTTGGCGTGGGCAAATAGCGTGTGTTTTCTAGCTACTTTGAGATTTTTTTCTAATTTCCGTAAATCACTAGTATTATCGGCAAATCCCGTAAACCGGGCGGAGAATTACGAATACCTGTGTATTAGCGTCTGCTAGTTATTAAAAGGTGTAATACTTCTTTTCCTTGTAATTTATTTATTTATTTATTTATTTATTTATTTATTTATTTATTTATTTATTTATTTTCTACAACATGGTGATTACTTATTCACACAAAAGAAAAAAATGAAAAGTCTCTTTTCCCACCTCGAATGATAATAGCTTTAAAATTTATGAAAGATGCTACACAATGATCGAGATTATCTTTTGAGTATAATTCAATAAACATTACATATCCTCACAGAATGTGACATCTCTATACAACAAACGCATCGTAGGAATGCACATCAACATTATTGTCCTACTTGCAATTAGTCCAATTAAAGTTTCACACCTAAGTAACACTTTTTACTCAATCCGATGACCTAACAATAGCGTCTCCGTGCCCCAGTTTGAACAAAGCAAAAAGGTACAAGTAGGCAAAGATCAGGAAAAGACGCAATCAGAAAAAGATTCCCACTCCAAAAACCGAGGTGGGAAAAAACCAAAGTAACAATCAGGTACTTTATACCATAAAACATATAGTAAGCCGAATGAGCAGCTATTTTCCCAATAGGTGGCCACTCAGTTACCTTAACTTAACTAAAAATATGAAAACATACATAAGGCGCCAACAGCACAAAAAAATTAAACACCAAGACATAAAACAAAAAGAACCACTACAGAAGTATCGACTTGGAACGATCAGTAACACAAAGTTACTGGCGGGCTTAAACCGGTTTTACAGGTACCTAACCTCACCCTCAGCTTCTGCAGTGGTTCATAACATTTAGTTAGTTATTTGGTCCTTGTGGTGAATCTCTAACTAGTCAATGAATCATCAAGAACAAACAAATAAATCATGATAAACATCCTGATGAATCAAAACCCAGGACTCACAGATTGAGTAAGCTGCCCGACGATGGAGATCCCTGGGCGTCGAATAACCTACTAACTCCGGAGCAAAAGAAAAACACCAGTTGGACCCCGGTGGGCCAAGCAACAGACAAGAAGCTCCGGCCCCAACCAACTAAAATGAATAGCTTTAACTCGGGGACATCATAGAGTCTGACGCCCGACCCACCGGCGTGCAATTAAAGAAGGCAGCATACTTATCAACCATGATTGGGTTAAAAACTAAGCATGCAGACTGTCGCATAACATTCAAGTTATAACCTATACGTCTGTAACGTGTTATGATTTTTCTGAACTGAAAAGAAAAATCGTTAATTCCTTTAAGTTTCTTAAATTTGTAAACCAAGTCACCATAAAATTCAGGTTCCGCAAGGCCCTCACTTAAAAGCGTCTTTAACCCAACATTATATTTGGAAATTAATTCATAGTGTCTACGATAAAATTTAGAAAATGTTTTTCGAAGTTTATGATACCGATAGCCCTGTTGGAGAAGTTTTGCCGTTAAACATTTATTTCGAGCGTTGAAGTCTGTAACATGATTGCAGACTCTAGCAAACCTAATAAGTTGCGAAATGTATACACCATAAGAAGCACGACGAGGAATGTCACCATCCAAAAAAGGAAAATTTACTATATCAAAATCAAAGTCATCGCGCTTATCATAAATTTTAGAAGAAACAAATCCATTTGAAACAGAAAGATGTAGATCTAAAAAGGGGGCTTCGGTATCTGAGATATTGGCTTTGTTTAACTGAAGTTCAGGTGGATAAATTTGATTGACCATACCTTCAAAATAAGGGTTGTCAATGTTCAGAAGGTCATCGAGGTACCTAGATGTGGAATTAAAAGCCTCGATAACATCAGCTTGATTATCATGGTTAAGAGAATCCATGAAATCTCTTTCGTAGCAGTATAAAAATAAATCAGCTACGAGAGGTGCGCAATTTGTACCCATCGGAATTCCAACAATTTGTCTGTATAACTTGGTCCCAAATCTAATATAAATATTATCTAAGAGATAGGATAAGGCGTCGCACACATTCTGACATGACCAAAGTGTATACCGACTTTGGTCAGAGGAAGTGAAAAAAGCCTTTCTGTCATTACATGCCAAATAAAGTGAACCATAAACCGACATGAGCATTCTTAATTATCAAATCTCTCTCTCTCCCTCTCTCACTCTCTCTCTCTCTCTCTCTCTCTCTCTCTCTCTCTCTCTGTCTCTCGTTAAAGCTGCAGAATAACACTGAAACTGTACACTGTTTTCAATGAAACTAAGATTTGTTTTTACTGTGCTGCTACTTTTTACGCTGATTCATTTCTGATTTTATTTCTCGTCTCAGTTTTCTGTCATCGCGTATTCATTCATTCATTCATTCATTCATTCATTCATTCATTCATTCTCAGTCACAAGTCAGAAGATATATCACTTCATTATTTTTGTATTTTACCTTTTAAAAAGTCATTAAATGTTGTTGTTTTTTGTTGTTGTTGTTTTTTGTTTTTATTTATTTTTTGTTTGTTTGTTTTTTATCAAAAGAATAGTACTATAATTAATATTAACCAAAAATGCAGATATTGACGATACGATTTTGAACAGTTCAGTGGCGCATCAGTGTTGTTTTAGTTAATCTATGACCTAAGGGTATGATTTAAAGCGTGGCTGATTTTATGACATGCAGTCTCGGACTACACCATTTCACATTTTAGCCGCGGCGTAAGAAAACCGGTATCAGGGGTTTTCCGACCAGGTCTGACACAAACCGGCTTTTTTATTTTTTTTTTTTTATTTTTATTATTATTATTTTTTTTTTGTAAACAACAACAAAAGATAAGTACTCTAATTAATATAACACAAAAATGCAGATATTGACGACACGATTTTGAATAGTTCAGTTGCGCATCAATGTTGTTTTAGTTAATCTATGACCTAAGGGTATGATGTAAAGCGTGGCTGATTTTATGACATGCAGTCTCGGATTATAAAACTATACCATTTCACATTTTGAGCCGCGGCGTGAGAAAACCGGTATTTGGGGTTTTCGACCAGGTCTGACACAAACCGGCTTCTGTACTACAACATTTGGCTAGAAGCTTGAAATTTCGGATTTAGAAAAATAAGGAAATGTACTATCCGTGACGCGAAAACAATGGCTCTGATCAACTAGGCAACTGCTACACAGCTGATCTGAGCCTTTGTTTTTGCATGGGTAAAATTCCTATTTTCGCATGACGCGGATCATTTAAGGGAAGATGTACCTGTAACATAAATATTGCGAAAATGCATGGAGTTGATCAGCCTGTGCACTTGAAAAATTGTCCAAGCGAGGTTTGACGGATTCAAAAGCAAGTCGGTCTACGCATAAAGTTCGTATAAATACTTGAAAATTGAAAATAAAGATTAAGCTAGTGATCAGGCTGCGAGGTGGTTCTAATGTGTGCCCACAATACACTTGTTGTAGCCATAGCGGATCTGTAGATGATCCGGATCAAAATAATTTTTAAAAGAATTTTACAAAAATATAAAACAAGATTTTTTTAAAACGAACTTGGCCACTTGACTCTTGATTCAAACATGTTTCATTCCATCGCTCAAGGATCGTGGATAATGACGTCACCAGCTTGTTCACGTCAATCGTTCCCGGCTCATATACAAAAGCACGATGGAAAAAGCTTTCTTTTACACACGGTTATCAAAGGCGGTTCGCCGAATTTCCCAAAAATGAAAGGTATCATGTAAGTTATCTTGCGCTATTGGTTGCTTATATTTTTTCCAGTTGTTTTCTGTCATTTTGACCAAGTTTCCGTCCTAAAATCGAATATTACGACATATTTAATTAGAAACTTTGAAACGGTGTCATTGTAGTTACTCCGAATCACGTTTAACCGCATACTGTCATTTTATGCTCTCAAAGGACTTGGATTGTTTGATGTTTGGAACTAAAGGTATATTTTTACATTCTGAGTATTTATGTATAAAATTAAGTGTAAACAATAAAAACATCTGCGTTTTAAACAAGGTACAAGTAGGCAAAGATCAGGAAAAGGCGCAATCAGAAAAAGACTCCCACTCCAAAAACCAAGGTGGGAAAAAAAAAACAAACTAACATTCAGGTACTTATACCATAATACATATCGTAAGCCGAATGAGCAGCTATTTTCCCAATAGGTGGCCACTCAGTTACCTTAACTTAACTAAAAATACGAAAACACACATAAGGCGCCAACAGCACATTTTTTTTTTAATACACCAAGACATAAAACAAAAAGAACCACCACAGAAGTATCGACTTGGAACGATCAGTAACACAAAGTTACTGGCGGGCTTAAACCGGTTTTACATGGCCATAACCTCACCCTCAGCTTCGGATTACCTCCAATTGATTCGCTTTGACTTCAATTATGCATAGACGTTCACGCTCCAGTGATCACAGTCGCGTGCTTGATCAAAAATGAAAACCATAACAGTTGATGAGTAATTAAATTGGCTTCAAGATAGTACTAAGTTTATAATACTCAAATTATGCATATGCGCAGCAATTTACATGAACTTGATCCGGAATGGGTAGAATAATTGTACATGTTTTGAGCAATAATAAGAAAAATTTCAAATAATTTCTACTGAAAACTTTCAATTTTTTACAATTTGGGAAAAATCTGTATAGAGCATGGGCGTATTTTCGTAATGCTTACATTTAATTTGTGACATATATCATATACTTATAGCATTATTTTGAGGAAGCAATAAATAATACAATAAATAAATAAATAAGAATAATTCAACTGAATGCTTACAGCACAAACTGGTCCATAAGTTTAACCGAGATGTGCAATTGCATGGGAAAACACGAGTTTTCTTTCAATCGATCAATTTATCTTTTTAACCGTTTCTTATATTTTGAATAAGGTAACTAGATCTACATATTATTTCATCGTCGAAGTTTTGAGATGATAAATTTTTCAGACAATTTATGATCAAATTTTATGGTTGCCCTCGGGCTAAAGTTACACAGGTAATTTTACGGAAAGAGACGCCAAGTAAATCGTACATCACCGGAAAGAACCGAAGATGATTTACCTGTACCACTAATCCCCTCAGCTGCTAAGACGATAAGACGCGCTGAGGAGACTTTTTCCACATGACGTTAAAGCTCATAAACCAATCTTTCATGTGATATTTATAAAATGATTCTGTGTTCACTATCAACAAAACTTTGTTGATTTTCCGTGATCTTAGAAATGTAACAGTTTTGACGTTTTATTCGATTTGACGTTAGATCTCTATTTTACATGGTGTTCACAGGACCAGCCCGCCTATCTGAACAAGGAATTCAGCGAGGTGTTTACTCACAGTCTGTTATATACGTAGCTGGTGTAACTATACTGACGAGTACTCTAATGCTCGTAGCTGTCGCTACAAATTGCAGTTAAAGCGCATGTTTAAACATGCATTGGACCGCATTTTACCCGCGATGCTATGGTACCGGCTTGTAACGTTATTGTGCTTGAACATCTGACGCGACGTCATAGTCTGAGCATGGTTTGATCCGAAATTTAAAAGGTCTTTTCTATGTTTCATGTTCCATTTATATTGCATTTGATCCAAGGATAAAACTTTGTTGCTAGAGACGCATTAATAACATGGGTAAGCTAAATTGCATTTGAGCGAAGGATAGAACTTTGTCGATAGAGACGCATCAATAATACAGGTAAAAGCTATATTGCATTTGACCCAAGGATAAAATTTTGTCGCTAGAGACGCATGATAAACAGAGGTAAGCTATACTGCATTTGAGCCTAGGATAAGACTTTGTCGCTAGGGGCGCATGAATAACACGTGTAAGCTATATTGCATTTGAGCGGAGGATGGAACTTTGTCGTTAGAGACGATTCAATAATCATTTGACCCAAGGATAAAATTTTGTTGCTAGAGACGCATGATAAACACATGTAAACTATACTGCATTTGAGCCTAGGATAAGACTTTGTCGCTAGGGGCGCATGAATAATACATGTATAGTGCGATTTTGACCCCTGAGCCATGACCTCCAGGACGAGTCCACTGTGATCGGTAAAGCGTGTTAAAAGTTTGTTTTTTACGAAAGAAGTTACCTACCTTTGTAACAGAGTATCGCTCAAACATTTATCAATCTGTCCTCCAACATATGCAGCCATAGCGCAGTGGATGTGATACTGGATTGCAAAGACGAAGGTCCCGGGTTCGAATCCCATAAATCTAATTTTCTTTTTGGTCGAAGAAAGCCATCCTTTGAAACACATTTTTGCTTTCGATTTTTCAATCTTTTTATTTATTTTGGATTTTATTATTATTGTCTTATATATATATATATATTTTTATTTTATTCATTTTGCACAATTTTATTCATTTCATTTCGACAATACAAATCAGCGAAACATAGTATCCCTTTGCAGTGTCTGAATCGCTGGATTTGGCCCCGGGGTCGGTCTGTCCTAGGCAAAGAACAACTCGCTCATGTATTTCGTCGACGGCAATGTCGATTTGCCAGTATTGCCGTTCAATACAAAGGACGTGACTCACGCAGTTTGCCCACTCGGCTGCTGTTATAGACTGTTGAAGAACATGATGTCTAGCTCTCTCCCAACAAGGTAGCCATCCGACTAGCATAAACCAAATTAAAAATGACGAGTGCAAGAGAGAGGTAGACAGAATGAACAGAAAATTATAAAGATAACAGTAGAACCGTCTTGGAATGGTCTGTAAAGAAATTATTGGAGGGTTTAAATCAGTTTTACGGGGCCCAAGTCCTCATCTTTAGTCTGCTGGTATTTAACAACAGTTATTTATTCGGTTTCAATAGAAGCTTTCTAGCAAGTTATTGAATCATCAGAGTACAAAAATTGTCTATTAGCTTTGCGGTGAAGCATAGACGAGGATTGAATTGTTTTGGCTCAGGGTCTTTAAAACAACAAACAATTATTTGTACATTAACTCATAAACCATAAAAGCTGAGAACAATGCACTTCTCTCATGCTCACGTAGTGCGTACCTGATGATTTGTATTTTTGTAAACAATTTGCAATGTACATAATCTAACTGTTATGTTTCATTTCCAGAAGTCACGACAACGTCCACCCAGCCACAAATATGTGCAGAGAATACTGAAGCTTTCAAGAATAACAAAAACATAATTGATAAAACCAATGTCAAGGTGAAGTTAATTGACAAGGATGGTAAAACAGAAGAGACTGTGGGTGTAAATAAAATCAAACCAATCAAGGTGAAGAAGGGAACAAAAAGAGTTGTTGTCAAATTCCCTTTTAATAAAAACATAAAAATTGAAACGGGCAATGTGAAAAAGACCAGCAAGAACATAAAAAGATACCGCATTGCTGTCATGAAGGAAGGAGAAAATACATGGACAGATTTAACAGTAAGTACATACTGTTATTTCGTTATTATTTTCGATTTGTAAGCAAACAATTTCTCAGAATATGATCGATGCTTTAAATATTTAAGATTAAATCCTTCTGGTATCATATGTCGAAGCATGAATGATAAAAAATAAAATCATGCGGAATTTATGACTGTAATAATGTGTTTTATGGGAGCCTGATGTCTTGTGCACCGTTTGATTAGTTTACATATTCTTGTCATGGCTTCAGGTTTTAGAGGGCGGGGGTATTTTTTGCAAAATTGTTTGATACAGAAAATCAAGATTTCCGCCCGTATCCATCCAAACACATGCCATTATAACATGCGAGACAAAATAAGAGGCTGCATTTAGCCCCCGTTTTCATAAAAAAGAAATTTTAAATATTGAATTCCTTTGGTCAATAACTGTAGTATCAATTACTTTTGAGCATAGTATGCATTACCTACCTTATTCACTAAGGTATATCATAAAACATACCAATGCAATATCATTATTCTAGTAACCTGTCAGGCAAATGTACATTATACATGTGTGCTACATCAAACTTAATTACTTGTGCTTTATGGAAAGTAAATACTGACCCCTTATATATTTTTCGTAAGTTTGACCTTCTTCAGGTGACATGTTTAATATCACTTTTCTTTTGTAGTCTTTCAAGAAAACAGGGAATCCTACAAACATCGGACAGGATGGCATAAGAAAAGTGCGTTTCACAATAAAGGTAGATGACACGAGCAAGCGGGCTAAACTTCGATTGTCGCTTATTGTATGCGAAGAATCAGGTAATTTACTGCATATAAAAACAGAAGCTGAGGGTGAGGTTAGGTAC
Source organism: Rugalucina vietnamica (assembly GCA_964017185.1). Lineage (NCBI taxonomy): Eukaryota > Metazoa > Mollusca > Bivalvia > Lucinida > Lucinidae > Rugalucina > Rugalucina vietnamica. The sequence continues at coordinate 5,923,730 of OZ024869.1, forward strand.
CTGTAAAATCGATTTAAGCCCGCCACTAATTTTATATTACTGATCGTTCCAAGGCGATACTTCTGTGGTGGTTCTTTCGTTTTATGTCTTGATGTTTATTTTTATTGTGCTGTTGGTGCCTTATGTATGTTTTCATATTTTTAGTTAAGTTTAGGTAACTGAGTGGCCACCTATTGGGAAAATAGCTGCCCATTCGGCTTACGTAATGTTTTCATGGTATAAGTACCTGATTGTTAATTTAGTTTTTTCCCATCTCGGCTTTTGGAGTGGGAATCTTTTTCTGATTGCGCCTTTTCCTGATCTTTGCCTACTTGTACCTTTTTACGTCTTTATCAACAGAAAAATCTTTACAGATTATACCTGTTATTGTTCAAAGAACAATATCAAAGTATTTCAAGGGTTAAGCGAAACGTTTTTGCTTGAATTTCGAAGTCTAAATGATTTTTGGAAGAGCAATATTTAAAATATATAAAGAATGAATGTATGGTAATTAACCATATTCATTGAAAGATAAAGAGCTTCTTTTGAAAAAAATATTTGTTCTTTAATTTCAGCTACCACAACGCCACCTACTACAACTCCGCCTACTACCACAACTCCTCCTACCACAACACCGCCTACAACCACAACTCCTCCTACCACAACGCCGCCTACTACAACACCGCCTACAACCACAACTCCTCCTACCACAACGCCGCCTACTACAACACCGCCTACAACCACAACACCGCCTACCACAACGCCGCCTACTACAACACCACCCCCTACTACAACAACACCGTCTACTACTACAACACCTGAAGTAACAACTACGACTCCGTTCTCTACCACTACTCCTGCAAGTATGTTTCAAATTATTTATTATCATCCTTATTTAGATTTGAAAACAAGAAACCGTGACGCGAAAACGCCAAACAAATCTATTCTTAGAACTAGAAAGTTATTAATGGAGTTGCTGCACAGGAATACTCATTCCATGTCTATGCATCTGTCACCAACTTTAAAGGCATGTAGCGTAATGTGGCGTGCACATATTAAAGGTATTTTATTTTTGTTGCATTTTATTTGTAACGGTTCCCGAATTCGAAATCGGTTCTAACATATTTTTAATAACATTGGCAATATATACTAAATTAACTGACAACCCAATGGAGCATTTTTAGCTCGAGACAATATTCTAGTATTATTGGCGTTTATAGACTAGATCGGTGGTGAAAATAACATGCAAAGGTAGAATAGATTAATTTATACCACAACTGTTATCAATGATCGTTTTGTCATAGGACTTTACAACATCTACTTTCACTTTGATCACTTGATTTGTATTTTGTTGTACAACTTACTTATTTAGCTTAAGAGTTAGGAGATTAGTTTTTTTCCTCATTATCACTGTTTTGAATAAACACATATAGCATGAGTTTCAAGCCAAAGAATACAAGTTTGCAGTTTTCAGTCTTTGCGAAAATGATACAAATAAATCAATAAACATTACAAAACACTCCCATGTAATGTATCCTATTACATCCCATTTTAAGGTGTAATTAAAGAGTTAAGGAGTTTATTAATTTTGTCCACTGTCTATTCTAAAACACAGATTGTTTTACATGTACTCACAGTCTTTGAAAAAAGAGACAAATAAATCAATATACGTGTCCTTTTAATGTATACATCATAAGATCCATATTTAATGGTGAAAATACAGTGTTTAGGAGATTTTTTTCACTTTAAAACTCTGAAACATAGATTGTGGTTCAAGTACCCACAGTCCATGTTTTCATGTCAACACTCTTTGAGAATTAAATATAAACATATAAATGGTACTACAAATCGTCAGTTAATGTATTTCATTGTATACCACATGTTGTTTTAGTTATCTAAATGAGTTTGGTCCAGTTTTATAGACATGGAGATTTATGCGGATAAAATAAGTCAATCAATTAACGGGTGTTTCTTCAGTAATAAAAAAAATATTCATTTTGTACAAACCTATTGAAATTCTCAGAATTTTTCAACGTAACAATGTCGAAATGACTTGATTGCATATTGAACTTTTGAAAATATTGTATTTTGTAGTATGTATCGACGAGGTGCCTGACAATGACAATAAGTCCATAACAGTAGTTGCCCACAAACTTACTGAAGAACAAAACAGTAAACTGTCGAAAGGGGATTGTGTTACTACCAAGAATAACAAAGAAAAAGTCGAAATCAAAGCATATAAATATGTCAGAATGTCTGCTGTTACTGTCAACGTCAAGCGCGTCAAACACGTAACTGCGATAATTGAGTATGAAGATGGCTCCAAGTCCAAGGTATGTGAGCCGCCTCGTGGGAAAACCAACAATGTGGTTTCCGAACAGGTCCGACACAAACCGGCCTGTACAAGCACAGAAAAGAACTAGAAGCCTGAAATTTCGGATTAAAGTAGAAGAGGAATTGTACTATCCGAGTGGCGAAAACAAAGACGCTGATCAGCTTCGCGGCTATCCGCTTCGCGGCTACCGCGAAGCTAATTTGAGTCTTTGTTTTCGCCTATACAGATTGTTGGTTTTCCCATGAGGCGGCTCATGTTATGTCGACATTTTATCTCACCTGAGCGGAAGGCTCACAGTTGATCTTATAGTCTAGTCATGCATTTGCTCCAAAATATAGATTCTGGGTACTCGTTAGAACAGCCTCGGTTCAAAATCTATGTTTTGAGTAAAAATAAGAAAAAATAAATCAAACTTTTTCAGCTGAACATTTTCAATTTTTAAAGCTGAAAAATCTCTGTTTATTGCAAGTTTTCATAATGAAGAGAAATACAAGTTTTCATAATGAAGAGAAATGCAAGGGGGAAATATAATGCATTTTTATATAAAGAATCCGTCTCTTTGAACAATACGGTATATGTTTTATCAAAATCGGATGATAATTAGAGAAGTATGTTGATTTGAATATTGTTAGATTTCTGTTTAAGAAGGGAGACATATTGGTCATTAATGATGCTTTAAAACAGCACAAAGCCCTAATTAAACATGCATAATCAATATCATCGCAACACTATTATAATTTTCAGATACGTTTTGTTTTATTCTTCTTTTCTATTCATTTACTGTTCACTTTAGCCATACTTTGATTGTAATATAAAATCTTTTCAGTGGTTTTAATTTTACAGTTTTCTAATCAAGTTTTCAAGATAGCGGCAAAAATCAATATGTTCCAAATCTCAGATCTCACTTACTCCTTGACGGATTAGAACAAAATTTGTGCAAAAACGATTGCTTAGATTAGATCTTATTCTAAAGGTGTTGCTTTAGAATATTTCGTTCTCTTTCAAGCTCGAAAAATCGAAAAAGAGTAATTGAACTTGTTTTTCCTTTTAATATTGCCCAAAACATAAATCGTAGGGGTTTACGTTAGAACCGCCTTGAGGATGCGCTTCTTACGAGTACCCACCAACTATATTTTGGAACAAGGATAGGTTTACCTCTGTAACCTCAAGTTTAACTTTACAAAAGTGTGGTATAAGAGTGCATTATTTCACAGACGTGTTTGCGTGATGAATGAAAAATCATCCACGCCCTGATAAGGCTTAACTTTGTCACGCCTTCCACTATGGCAACAATAATGATATACTCATCATTTGAGACAAACATAAATATCATACCTATATGAAAAACAGTTATGAAAACAGATAATAGAAAAGAGTTATTTTTAATTTGCTGACCCATTTATCCGAGTGATGTTTGAATTTCTTTCAGACGAAAGTAACCCCTGGACCCAATGGAAAGGTTGTAATTGATCTTCAAAATGCTGTCATCCACATGATAACATTGCGATTCAAGCGCAAGAAAAATAAGAACAGCATGGAAATCTGTAAATTAACGCCATATGTTTGTAAAGAAGGTATGTATTACCTTTTTTTATCGACTACGGGTCAAGGGCGCACAATGACGCATAACCGAGATTTAAAAAATTAAATGTACGGTGTCCAGAATTACATTCTTCTTAAAAAGGAAAACCTTAGTTGGCGAATTTCAGCATCTAAGAATATGCATCTGCTGAAATTAAACTTTTTGATTTTGTAAATGGCCTTTAAGTTTACACTTCTGTGTATTTTCGTGAAAGCAGTTGCTGATTTTAACGGTAAATATAGAGTCAAATTTCGTTACCCTAACTAAGGTGGGCCTCACCTGCAATAATGCATTATAATTCTGGGCCCAGGTGCCGTGCATGAAAAACGTCAGGCGAACATAATGTTTATAATAATAGAAAGTATTTTAATAATTATTACATAAAACAGAAATCTCAGTATTTCTTCAGAATGTGCGTTTTTGAATCAAATGCGGTCCTATACTCGCTTGTAAAATACATGCTCATAAGTACATTTTATTGCACTTATTCAAACATATATTGCCTTGGGAATTATCAGTAACACTCTAGCACCACAGTAGCTCATCTTTACCTGGTATATACGTCTTAATATACATGTAGGTTGATCCATTCGTGGGGCGCCGGACTTAGGCCTTTAAGTGTCTTAAACACCAATCAATTGCTGTTGTCGGCGTTTTGTATAACTAATGATGTAAAACTTTTCCAAACTTCACGATTTAGTTTTGTCCTTAAGTGTGATTTATAGTATCTGCTTATGTTATTTTTGTAGACCCAGACCTTCAGCTGTTGTTTACTATCTACATGTATACACAGTAGCATTCCGAAGTGTCATTACATCATACTATAATTTGAGCAACGTTTGTCTGTTTGTTTGTTTGTTTGTTCCCCTACTCCTCCCAGGTCCTTGGGCCGATCTTCACCAAACTTGGAGGGAAGGTGGAGGGTGGCCCCGGATATGACCTTGAGGGGTTCATTATTTGAAAGGTCAAGGTCATCAAGGTCAAAGGTCAAATTTGTTTTTTTTTTTCTCTGTTTGTTCCCCTACTCCTCCCAGGTCCTTGGGCCAATCTTCACCAAACTTGGTGGGAAGGTTGAGGGCGGCCCCAGATATTAGCTCGAGGGGTTAATTTTTCCAAAGGTCAAGGTCATCGAAGTCAAAGGTCAAATTTCTGTATCTCGGCAGTCCTTGGTCCGATTTGCATGAAACTTGGTGAGTGTATACAGGGCGGCCCCGGATATTAGCTCGATGGGTTAATTATTTAAAAGGTCAAGGTCATCGAGGTCAAAGGTCAAATTTTTCTATCTCAGCAGTCCTTGGTCCGATTTGCATGAAAATTGCTGAGTGTATACAGGTTGATCCCTGATTAAGATTTATGGGTCCAATTGCGTCAAAGGTCATCGAGGTCAAAGATCAAATTTATTGGGTTTTTTCTGTTGGTCATGTTTTTTTTCCGATCTTCAACGAACTTCCGGATATTAGCTCGAGGGATTCATTTATTTAAGGTCAAGGTCATCGAGGTCAAAGATCAAATTTCTATATCTCAGCAGTCCTTGGTCCGATTTACATAAAACTTGGTGAGTGTGTACAGGTTGATCCCTGATTAAGATTTATGGGTCCAATTGGGTCAAAGGTCATCGAGGTCAAAGGTCAAATTTATGGGGTTTTTTCTGTTTGTTCCTCCCAGGTCCTTGGGCCAATCTTCACCAAACTTGGTGGGAAGGTTGAGGGCGGCCCAAGATATTAGCTGGAGGGGTTCATTTTTCCAAAGGTCAATATCATCGAGGTCAAAGGTCAAATTTCTGTATCTCGGCAGTCCATAGTCCGATTTGCATGAAACTTGGTGAGTGTATACAGGGCGGCCCCGGATATTAGCTCGATGGGTTAATTATTTAAAAGGACAAGGTCATCGAGGTCAAAGGTCAAATTTCTGTATCTCAGCAGTCCTTGGTCCGATTTGCATGAAACTTGCTGAGTGTATACAGGTTGATCCCTGATTAAGATTTATGGGTCCAATTGGGTCAAAGGTCATCGAGGTCAAAGGTCAAATTTATGTTTTTTTTCTGTTGGTCATGTTTCTTTTTCTGTTTGTTCCCCTACTTCTCCCAGGTCCTTGGGCCGATCTTCACCTGTTATGTCCAATTGCACCACTCATTCATTCGAGATTATCTATGATGCGTAGCTTCTATAAATAGCATAGCTATTCGATACAATGTATCATATAAGTACAATCTCTGACATACTGCGTCAGAGAGTCGACTCTTTGGCTCAGTGGTTAGAGCATTGGATTTCTACCCCGGCGGTCCGGGTTCGAATCCCATCTGGGACGTGGGATTTTTTCAAGCTATGCATCACTTCTTAGTTACGAATTTTCATATTCGTAAGACACCGAATTTCCGGATATTAGCTCGAGGGATTCATTTATTAAAGGTCAAGGTCATAGAGGTCAAATGTCAAATTTCTATATCTCAGCAGTCCTTGGTCCGATTTACATAAAACTTGGTGAGTGTATACAGGTTGATCCCTGATTAAGATTTATGGGTCCAATTGGGACAAAGGTCATCGAGGTCAAAGGTCAAATTTATGTTGTTTTTTTTCTGTTTGTTTCTCTGGAGGGGTTCATTTTTCCAAAGGTCAATATCATCGAGGTCAAAGGTCAAATTTCTGTATCTCGGCAGTCCATAGTCCGATTTGCATGAAACTTGGTGAGTGTATACAGGGCGGCCCCGGATATTAGCTCGATGGGTTAATTATTTAAAAGGACAAGGTCATCGAGGTCAAAGGTCAAATTTCTGTATCTCAGCAGTCCTTGGTCCGATTTGCATGAAACTTGCTGAGTGTATACAGGTTGATCCCTGATTAAGATTTATGGGTCCAATTGGGTCAAAGGTCATCGAGGTCAAAGGTCAAATTTATGTTTTTTTTCTGTTGGTCATGTTTCTTTTTCTGTTTGTTCCCCTACTTCTCCCAGGTCCTTGGGCCCATCTTCACCGAATTTCCGGATATTAGCTCGAGGGATTCATTTATTAAAGGTCAAGGTCATAGAGGTCAAATGTCAAATTTCTATATCTCAGCAGTCCTTGGTCCGATTTACATAAAACTTGGTGAGTGTATACAGGTTGATCCCTGATTAAGATTTATGGGTCCAATTGGGACAAAGGTCATCGAGGTCAAAGGTCAAATTTATGTTGTTTTTTTTTCTGTTTGTTTCTCCCAGGTCCTTGGGCCAATCTTCACCAAACTTGGTGGGAAGGTTGAGGGAGGCCCTGGATTTTAGCCGAGGGGTTCATTTTTTAAAGGTCAAGGTCATCGAGGTCAAAGGTCAAATTTCTGTAACACGACAGTCCTTGGTCTGATTTGCATGAAAGTTGGTGAGTGTACACGGGTTGATCCCTGATTAAGATTTATGGGTCCAATTGGGTCAAAGGTCAAATTTATGTTGTTTTTTTGTTTGTTCCTCCCAGGTCCTTGGGCCGATCTTCACCAAACTTGGAGGGAAGGTGGAGGGCGGCCCCGGATATTAGCTTGAGGGTTTCATTTTTTGAAAGGTCAAGGTCATCGAGGTCAAAGGTCAAATTTGTCATTTTTTTTTCTCTTTTCCTCTGTGTATGTCTTATTTGAGATTGTGTGAGTGTGTGTGTATGTGGGTATCTTATTTGTCTTCATCGCCGCAATCATCTTACTGCTACGTCGAGACGGGTAAAATTTACTAGTTTTGGAAAAGCAAGCCAAATTCTCCAAATTTTCACATCAAATAGTTGTATAATGCAATGATAACGATCAAATTTGTTGTTTTTTTTTCTGATGCTTTACATCTGCTCGGACCCCTCGGGAGGGTTGAAACCCTCGCCTTTCAGGCTCGGGTGTCATCGTCTCGATCGGGACCCAGCAATGCATAGAAAATCATGTTTGGTCCCTATATTGATTGACTGAACGAAATTCTGAATGTTCTCGTAGGAGCAACGACAACTACACCACCTACTCCTACCACAACACCGACGCCCACTACCACAACACCGACGCCTACTACCACAACACCGACGCCTACTACCACAACACCGACGCCTACTACAACTACACCGACGCCTACTACTACACCGACTCCTACTACAACTACACCGACGCCTACTACAACTACACCGACGCCTACTACAACTACACCGACTCCTACTACAACTACACCGACGCCTACTACAACTACACCGACTCCTACTACAACTACACCGACGCCTACTACCACAACGCCAACCACTACAACACCCGAATTTACAACTACGACTCCTTTTACCACCACTACGCCTGAAAGTAAGTCTAAATGTTTGCATGAATTTATTGGGATATATCTCCTTTTCGCTGCTCAGATATATGAACCTCTCAACAAAACCGTACATAATATAGGATATACCATATACATTTGTGGAACAATAGACAGGTATGGCTTGCATACAAGGGGATCAATTCCGCGATTCACTTTGTGACTAAGGCAGAAAGAATTCGGTTCCAGACTGGTAAGAAATGAGCTGCCTCATGGGAAAACCAACAATCTGCATAGGCGAAAAACAAAGACGCAGATCAGCTTCGCGGTAACCGCGAAGCTAATCGCGAAGCTAATCAGTGCCTTTGTTTTCGTTACTCGGATAGTCCTCTTCTACTTAAATCCGAAATTTCAAGCTTCTAGCTCTTTTCTGCGCTAAAAACGTCATGCCAGGCGTTACAAAATTAACCGTTCTTTTCGACGAAAACAATCATAAAATCGCGATCTTAAGTATTTGTGCACCGAAATGACACCCATTTGCAGTGACTTTGTTGGTAGAACGCCAAAAGCTGAAGTCAGAAGACGAAATATTAGAGACACAACTGTATCTTGTTCGGGAGGTCCGATAATGTCAGGTTCAGGGTAAAATGTTATAGGTAGTGTGTTGTTTGTATTATAAAAATACTACAGAAATAGTGAATTACTGAAATTTTATATGGACATTTAGTTAATAAAATGCGCATTCACGCTATATGAAAATAATTTCGATTCAGAAATAGAAAATAATAAAAGCATAAAATTTTCCGGATCTTAAAAAATGTAACACTCCCGATTTTTTTAGATAAAAATCCATACGTCTTTTGTTCCGAATCCTAATTGACATGTCAGAACACATCTTTTTAGGTTTTGGTTTGCATGACATGACGTTAAAGTTCATAAACCAATCTTTCATGTGATATTTATGAAATGATTCTGTGTTCACTATCAACAAAACTTTGTCGATTTTCCGTGATCTTAGAAATGTACTGAACAGTTTTGACGTTTTATTCGATTTGACGTTAGATCTCTATTTTACATGGTGTTCACAGGACCAGCCCGCCTTTTTGAACAAGGAATTCAGCGAGGTGTTTACTCACAGTCTGTTATATGCGTAGCTGGTGTAACTATACTGACGAGTACTCTAATGCTCGTAGCTGTCGCTACAAATTGCAGTTAAAGCGCATGTTTAAACATGCATTGGACCGCATTTTACCCGCGATGCTATGGTACCGGCTTGTAACGTTATTGTGCTTGAACATCTGACGCGACGTCATAGTCTGAGCATGGTTTGATCCGAAATTTAAAAGGTCTTTTCTATGTTTCATGTTCCATTTATATTGCATTTGAGCCAAGGATAAAACTTTGTTGCTAGAGACGCATTAATAACATGGGTAAGCTAAATTGCATTTGAGCGAAGGATAGAACTTTGTCGATAGAGACGCATCAATAATACAGGTAAAAGCTATATTGCATTTGACCCAAGGATAAAATTTTGTCGCTAGAGACGCATGATAAACAGAGGTAAGCTATACTGCATTTGAGCCTAGGATAAGACTTTGTCGCCAGGGGCGCATGAATAACACGTGTAAGCTATATTGCATTTGAGCGAAGGATGGAACTTTGTCGTTAGAGACGATTCAATAATCATTTGACCCAAGGATAAAATTTTGTTGCTAGAGACGCATGATAAACACAGGTAAACTATACTGCATTTGAGCCTAGGATAAGACTTTGTCGCTAGGGGCGCATGAATAATACATGTATAGTGCGATTTTGACCCCTGAGCCATGACCTCCAGGACGAGTCCACTGTGATCGGTAAAGCGTGTAAAAGTTTGTTTTTTACGAAAGAAGTTACCTACCTTTGTAACAGAGTATCGCTCAAACATTTATCAATCTGTCCTCCAACATATGCAGCCATAGCGCAGTGGATGTGATACTGGATTGCAAAGACGAAGGTCCCGGGTTCGAATCCCATAAATCTAATTTTCTTTTTGGTCGAAGAAAGCCATCCTTTGAAACACATTTTTGCTTTCGATTTTTCAACCTTTTTATTTATTTTGGATTTTATCATTATTGTCTTATTTATATATATATATTTTTTATTCATTTTGCACAATTTTATTCATTTCATTTCGACAGATACAAATCAGCGAAACTTAGTATCCCTTTGCAGTGTCTGAATCGCTGGATTCGGCCCCGGGGTCGGTCTGTCCTAGGCAAAGAACAACTCGCTCATGTATTTCGTCGACGACAATGTCGATTTGCCAGTATTGCCGTTCAATACAAAGGACGTGACGCACGCAGTTAGCCCACTCGGCTGCTGTTATAGACTGCTTGCGTTCGCTAGTTTCCGATTCTAAAGTGAATGTTTCACCTGGCAATGAAATTATCGGGCCTTCTTATGAGTTGTTAATTTATAAAATATAATTATAATTTGTAAATAAAAATTATTTAAAAAAAGTGTCATCGCGGGGATTTGAACCCGTCGCATTCGTTTTTCGAATGCAGGAGCCTAACTATCACGGACATACAGACTGACAATGGAAGAGTGTTATTATAATACATTATCAAGTAATTTCCAATAAGGTGATTTACCTTAAATAAGGAATGGACTGAACCTTAAAAGTACATTTACGGCTCACTGCATGAAATCGGACAATAAGCTATATTGCATTTGAGCCAAGGATAAAACTTTGTCGCTAGAGACGTAGAATATCACAAGTAGGCTATATTGCATTTAAGCCAAGGATAACACTTTGTCGCTAGAGACGTAGAATAACACAAATAGGTTATATTGGACTTTTTAGCCAAGGATAACACTTTGTCGCTGGGGCGCATGAATAACACATGTAAGCTATATTGCATTTAAGCCAAGGATAAAACTTTGTCGCTAGAGACGTAGAATATCACAAGTAGGCTATATTGCATTTGAGCCAAGGACAACACTTTGTTGCTAGAGACGTAGAATAACACAAATAGGTTATATTGGACTTTTTAGCCAAGGATAACACTTTGTCGCTGGGGCGCATGAATAACACATGTAAGCTATATTGCATTTAAGCCAAGGATAACACTTTGTCGCTAGAGACGTAGAATATCACAAGTAGGCTATATTGCATTTGAGCCAAGGACAACACTTTGTTGCTAGAGACGTAGAATAACACAAATAGGTTATATTGCATTTTCGCCAAGGATAAAGCTTTGACGCTTTGGACGCATGAATAACACAGGTAGAATTAATCGTTTAGAGGCATAGGAGAAACTTTGCCGCTAGTGACACAATAGTAAGGCAGGTAGGACTCTATCGCTGTTGACACAGGTAGGGTGAAATATGCATACACTATATCTGTGACAACAACGACAGAATTGACCTGGGCTGCAACGTTTCCACCAGAGAATAGTGAGTATTATCAGATCATTTGTTTAAGGTCATACTTCAACATAAAATTAACATCATATGGTTTACAATCAAACTCATTTTAACGTGACCTATTGTTTTAATATGTCCATTTTGTTACCACTTTTTACACACCTCTTTCCTATTTAAGTAATTATGGTTATCTAGTTAGCTGTGTGTTTCTTTCAAGTTTTATACTTTTTAAAAAGGTACAAGTAGGCAAAGATCAGGAAAAGGCGCAATCAGAAAACGATTCCCACTCCAAAAACGGAGGCGGGAAAAAACCACAGTAACAATAACGTACTAAGACCATGAATACATTTAGTAAGCCGAATGAGCAGCTATTTTCCCAAAATGTGGCCACTCAGTTACCTAAGTGGTCCAAACGCATACGCATTTGCTTCACACCCCAACAAGAAAGTAGTTTTAATAAATCAGAATGATGTGTAAGAGGTAATTCATTATATTCGTGCAGTAAGTTTTACTTTTATATTTCTCTTGCAATACCACCCTCCTTATCTATTTTCTTTCGTTACAGTTTGTAAAAATGTTCACAAGATGGACGCTAGAAGTAACAATCTTATGGTTAGTGCCAACAGTCCATATGGCTTCGGAAGTTTGGCTAGATCAGGTGGAGTTTTCACTCATAAAGGGAACAAGGCAAAGATTAACCTTCTCATCACCGACACAGATACGCCAACTGTCCTCAAAATGACTATCCAGACGAAGCGGGCTAAACGCATTCGCGTAATTTCTTACCTAAATGGCACAATCGTCGATGTTATGGTAAGAGGTTTAATTTGAGCCGCGACACGAGAAAACCGGTCTTCGGGGTTTCCGACAAGGTCCGACACAAACCGGGCTGTACAGTCTCAGAAGCAGGCTAGAAGCTTGAAATTTCGGATATAAGAAGAAGGGGAAATATACTATCCGTGTAGCGAAAACAAAGGCGCTGATCAGCTTCGCGGTTACCGCGAAGCTGATCTGCGCCTTTGTTTTCGCATAGGCAAAAATCCGGTTTTCTCACGATGCGGCTCATTTATTACAGTTTCTATCTAAACATACGACTAGAACACGCACCATATAAAAACGCTATGTCTACCACACATGTACATTGAAAAGCTGTAAAAAGCGCAAAAGTTGAAATTCAAATATTTTGCATATTTAATAAAATATAATGGTTTGATCCTTTGGAAGCAGTAATACATTCAAAGGGAGATAGTAAAGACTATATTGCGCAATTTCGGGTAATGAACCCTCATCAGTAACCCTTTTTAAAACCGGCAACGAAAGCCAGACTATAGTTTTTCAATTTCGAGAATTTATACGAGAAGTCTAAATCAAAGACACATTCCTAAACGGGGTCAAGTAATAAAAACATTGCTTATAAGTATGTTTCTAAACGTAAGTGTTTTGATCACTCTGATTATCTCTACTGGCCTCAAACGACCGAAGGAAAAATATTATCTGCACTATGGATGATGTACGAGGAGACGTTTTAGGGCCGCCACATAGCACAAAGCCAGCTGCAGTAATAGCAAATAAAATATAAAGGTTTGATCCTTTGGAAGCAGTAATACATTCAAAGGGAGATAGTACGTGGACTATATTCGGGTAATGAACCCTAATCAGTAGCCCTTTTTAAAACCGACAACGAAAGCCAGACTACAGTGCTTCAATTTCGAGAATTTATACAAGAAGTGCTTTGCTGTATATGAAAACTGACACGAATTAACATTGATAGGTCCGCAAACTATGTTGTAAATTTCGTATCAAAATAATGAATAATTTGAGAGCAACAGTTTTTGAAATACTAATACCCCTAGATTCCAAAATAGTATTGAGAAAAATGCCCTTTTGCATAAAGTGCATCGCCATCTCATTTAAAACATAAGGTTTGCTAGTTGCACTGATTGTCTGGCATTAATGCTACAGAAAGTGGACAAAAGTAATCGTAACTTTTGAAAACTCCATAGACTTCAATGTTTATGTTTACAAGAAAATTATCCCGCCGTTCCTGGTAAACATATTTAATGATATTTGTATCACCTGAAAGTTTTAAATGAATAAAGTAATAAACAATGTAAAGTTTCGATATTGCATTTATCAGAATCATCAATTTCAAAATTTCAGTAAATTTTGAATTTGACGTCAATGGTGACGTTACCCAACCTTGTCAAAGAAATTCTCAAAAGTTGTTTTAAACTTTTGCACCTTTAAAACGCGTGTATCAAATTGAATGAAAATACCTTGTTTCACTGTCGGGAAACAAACTCCGTTTTAGCTATCATTTGCACACATAACGGTGACGTCACTGTACTCACAGAGAATTTTAGCAGTTTGAAGTAAAGCTAAGTTCGGATAATTTGTGGTGCCGTTTACGTAAGTTATTTTTGAAACATTTTAAATATCCTATCATATGCACCACACATTTCTGGTCGTATAACTGTAAACACTTTCATAATTCATCACCTGGTCTCTGAGAACACTTCGGAAACTTTAAAGTTCTGAAGTGTTCTAAATGTTGACAATTGTTTCAAAGAAAGAAAATACAGCTTATTAGTAATAATAATATGCCGTATAATATGATAGGATATGTGTAAAACATTTATCTTTAATAGGAAAATAGCAACGCGCGATTTCCGAAATTATGGGCATTACGAACGCGCGCTCTGTCGTATGATGTTTGTTTCCCGACACTGTGTTTATTGCTTTATTTATTTAGCTTTTAAATGACACCAAAACACAAATGTCTCTCAAACAAGAGAGACAGGATAGTTTTTTTTCTTGCAAACTTGAAAAGTCTATGGAGTTTTCCAAACGTGACGAATACTTTTGTCCATCTTCTGTAGCTTGTCTGATTGGGCATTGTCGACGTAATCGACGTAATTTAGCGTCTTGACGTCGAATCTCTTGTGATATTAGCACCTTGACGCTGAAGTTTGGATTATCATATCAGTGTCAATTTTTCATTGTCCCTGGCAGGATGTTCTGATGCGCCGTATAGTTGATAGATGGTAAATATGACGTTGTGTGACGTCAAATATTCGTCATCAAGTTCTGTCGGATAATTCATTTGTGAAGGCCCATACAATGATAAAAAGAGACAAAGCTAGTGTTTTCATATATTGATTACTACAAGATCCGTGTGGAATGGTATTTTTTCATTTATTCGAAGAAACGCCACATGGTAAACCATTGCGAGAGGTAGCCGGTACCTTTAAAAATGCCGGTTTAATGTTTAAATGTAAATGGAAGCGGACTACAGTTACCGACACCCTTCATCTGTTAAATTTTAAAGAAGACTGAAATTGGCCTTTGTGAAATGATACTAATTTTCGTTTCTTTTCCGTTTTAAAGCTATTCAAAATATTATTTCTTGATTTCAATTTCAGGAAAAACAAATAAATCAAAATGGATGGGTGAAGAAAGTGTTTAAGTTCAAGCATGATTTACAAGCCAACGGAATTAAGGTTGAGGTGTCCAGGAAAAACAACGTTAACAAGCCTTTGAAGGTGAAAGGAATCAAGATTAAGGCATGCTTCAACCCGAACGGTAAGACATTAAACATTACCGATTACGAAAACTAGCTCATGCGTTATAAAGAGATTTAGTTCAGCCGTAAAAATTGAAAATTTCATTGAAAAAAAAAAAAAAAAAAAAAAAAAAAAAAAAAAAAAAAAAAAAAAAAAAAATGGAATTTCAATCATAAGATTTATGCTATTTCAGTATTTATGAGCAATTAAAATGTCATGCTCAGCCGAGTTGAGCATAAACAAGGTTTTATAACCTCGGGGCTTGATGTTTTGTAGTACTGTGTGAGGAATTCATGAACCCTGACGATACGTCAATCATGCCCAGCATTACACCAAACAAACCGAAGAACGTTAAGTTGCCGATCTCTGGCAAAGACTTCAAGTTCTTCTTCTTCAAGAAACCATCCATATTTGTTATCAACGCCGAAGTAAGCAAGGGCAGCAAGAAACCCAAACCGGCAGCTGTCTACAAGGTTAAAGTAAAGTTCGCAAACCCGACAGTGAAAAAAGTATGGTTTGTGTTAAAGAATGGTGATGCAATCGTTCCGGATCCCGTACCAGTGGTGAGTGATATGAGCCGCCCCATGGGAAAACCAACAATCTGCATAGGCGAAAACAAAGGCGCAGATCAGCTTCGCGGTAACCGCGAAGCTGATCAGCGCCTTTGTTTTCGCTACACGGATAGTACACTTCCTCTTCTTCTTAAATCTGAAATTTCAAGATTCTAGCTCTTTTCTGTGACTGTACAGGTCGGTTTGTGTCGGACCTGGTCGGAAACCACATTGTTGGTTTTCCCACGAGACGGCTCAATTATGAAATGGCTTGCCCACCGTTTTCATTTGGGTGTGTCTGCATACATTTGTGAAGCATAATCTTCATCTTGAAATGTTTGTTGTTTTTTTTTCTACTTCAATTTTCGATGATTTTTTTTTTCGTCAAACAGAATAGCCGAAGATGGAATGGTGCGTTTTGCATCATAACATCTACAGCTATGCTGTTTGTCTATGTTCCGAAAAGGAGGCATTAGGTTGATGTGGATTAACAAGCGGGATGAAATGTTATTTCGAATAATGACTTAGATCGACACAAACCTTTCTGTATGACCTTGACTGAAGTTCCTAGAGGTTTTTGCATTACAAAAACACGCCCATGTGATTTACAGCTTTTTCTTCTGTTGTAAAAATGGAAAAATTTCAGAAGAAAAAATTGATATTTTTCCTATTTTTGCTGTTTTGGAGCAAAATAAGAAAAATAGGTATATCCCTGCATACCTCAGTATTACTATATAAAAGTGGGGCTCCAGGGGGTAAACATTACACAGACATGTTTTCCTGATGGAAAGTCTGGGTTACCTTGTCTAGCTATCGAAACCAAAGGCAATGACACCGAAATCGTTTTGCTCCTATACAGAATGTAAAAGCATCAAAAGGAGGAAACAGATAAAGTCTATCTGACTGTCATCCGAATCGTTATTGTCTAATAATTTGTATTTTTGTTTATTATGTAGTGATACAGACGAAAATATATATAATAATGTTGGATTAACGAATCCGATAATTACCGCTCAACATGTTACTATATTACAAGAATTAACAATCTACTTAAACATGAATAAATCTTTAAAACAGCCATTCCATTGGCACCATATAAATTCTTAACGCCATTAACAGCTTTATAGATGTAACTAGAAATGCGTGTTTGTAAAACACTATGCCCCCAACTGTATGCTTGCCCCTAAACTGGCAGCTTGTATGATTCATTTCATTCGAATGAAGTGAAATTTAATTTCCTGAGGAAGCTGTTCGGTTGCCTCTGTTTTGACCTCGATCCAGAAACAGAATGTAAGGTTAGAAATGGAGTGAAAATTTCAAAATCGAGTAATTATTTTGTCAAAGTTTGACGGAAAGTCCTCAAAAGTTAATCAGGCGATCATCTTCTCGGCCCAAACCAGTATACCAAATATGAAGGCTCTAGCTTTAATACTTTTTGAGATATCTTGCACACAAGATTTTCAAATTTTGTTTTGAAAGGGGCATAACTCCAAACAGGGGCATAGCTCGGACATGAAAAAAAATATGGGTCAACTATTTTTTCATGAGAAATCTGTATATGAAATTTCAAAACCCTAACATTTACCTTTCAAAAGTTTCAAATTTCACCGAAAAGTGGAAAAATCAATCAAAATTTCAAAATTCCGTATTTTTGTCAAAATTTGACGGAAAGTTCTCAAAACTTAATCAGGTCATCTACTCCTCAGCCCCAATCAGTATACCAAATATGAAGGCTCTAGCTCAAATACTTTTTGGGATATTTTGCACACAAGATTTTCAAATTTTGTTTCAAAGGGACATAACTCAGAAAAGGGGCATAACTCGGACATGAAAAAAAATACGGGTCAACTATTTTTTCATGAGGAATATACACACGAAATTTCAAAACCCTACCATTCACCGTTCAAAAGTTAACGGACGCACACACACAGACAGACAGACAGACAAGCCAAAAGCAATATGCCCTTCCAACTTTTTCAAAGTTGGGGGCATAAAAATGATTGTACATTTTACGCCCCATTAAATCCGGACTCCATTGGAAATTATCATAACAATGGTGAAATGTTGTTGGAATCTTTTTTTTGTGCTACATATAGTCCACACCCTTCCCTTGAATTTGTAAAGTTATGGATTCTAAAAGACTGGGTTTGTTACATATTCTGGCGAAAGCAAAGATTTTCATGAATTAGTCCATGAGTTTTGTTATTTAATTTTTAAGAAAAAAAAAAAAAAAAAAACACTGTTAGCAAGAATCTTAACAGATAAATGTTTCTGTGTTTTAGGAAATAACCATGGAAAAGGGACAGAAAAAGGCAACATACAACTTTTATGGTGCAATCGGAACCTCTGTTGACATATATGTAAAACCAAAGAAAAAGAAGAACGTGAGAGTTAATAAAATCAAAGTAGAAGCATGTGGAAAACCCGGAGAAGGTACGTGCCATTACCAAAACACACACCAATGCAATATATATTTTTAAAATGTAAAAGTTGAAGAAAAATAATCATAAAAATACCATTCTATATATTTCTTGTTTTTGTGGGTACTCGTAAGGGCAAGTCTAATGTGTGCTCACAAAAAATTATGTCTTTAAACTTTAAATGTGTTTTCTTCTTTTTCATTATTTGTAATGTATAAATAAGCCTGTGTATGAGAAAACCAAAAATTTGGGTTTCCGACCAGGTCCGAAGCTTGAAACTTTGAATATAAGTAGAAGAGGAATTGTATCCGTGTGGCGAAAACAAAGGCGCTGATCAGCTGTGCAGTTACTTCACAGCTTATCAGCTGTGCAGTTACTGCACAGCTGATCTGCGTCTTTGTTTTCGCATATGCAAATTATTGGTTTTCTCATGCGAAAGCTCAAAAATTAGATGCGCACATCTCACTAGGTCCTTTATACGCGCCGTTCTTCAGAATATGCGACCAACCTATTTTATTCATGATCATTCATTATACTAGAACTTCATTAAGATATGAGTAACTGCATCGGAAAACTAACAATCTGCATATATGCGAAAACAAAGGCGCAGACAAGCTGTTCTGTAACTGCACAGCTGATCAGAAACAGAGCCTTTGTGCTTCGCTACACAGATAGTACATGAATTCTGAAATTAAAAGCTTCTTGCTTGCTTCTTTGATTGTACAGCCCGGTTTGTGCCAGACCTGGTCGGAAACCCAAATTGTTGCTTCTCTTTCGCGACGGCTCAATTATCTAACTTGATTATTGTTTCAGAACTTTGCCCATACCCGATGCCTGACGTGACAAGCTCATCCATTAAAGTGACGGTAAATCCCGAGGAATCCGGTCCAAATGAACCTTGGCAAGCACTCAAAGGTTCCGATTTGGGCTACCCATTCAAGAAGAAGAATAAAAAGATAACAATCCGTCTAAACCCCAAGGACAAGTCTGAGACCGATTATGTCGCATTCAAGGTTAAGAACGTTAATGTGAATGATATAAAGCTTAAAGTAACCAACGAAGAAACTATGGAGACGTTCGTTCTCACGTTCCCCGTAAGTTTATTTTGTTTTCAGCCAGGTAACTTTTTAATAGTCATAAATGCAGGACGTGTTTGTTACTTTGATTGGATCGTTCGTTTGTTATTTAATGTCCCAGTCAATAGTTTTAGCTTTGCCAGGACGGT
Source organism: Rugalucina vietnamica (assembly GCA_964017185.1). NCBI lineage: Eukaryota > Metazoa > Mollusca > Bivalvia > Lucinida > Lucinidae > Rugalucina > Rugalucina vietnamica. Next base: position 5,943,029 of record OZ024869.1, read on the forward strand.
TAAGCCGCCTGTAGGGTACTATTGGGACCTTAAAGTTTTATGCACAAAGAAACTTTTAAAACAGCTTCTCTAGGTTTCTAAACCCACCAATCATTTGCACCAGAAACCCTCACCGTCTGTCCCAGGACCGCCGACCCAAACCCATAATTAGGTTTAACACAATCTTTTATGCCGCGGATAATTACAGTGTAGCAACTATAACTTTTGGATATTAAAAGGTTTTTTAGTTGTACATATTAACCTGATGTGAAATTGGCAAAACAAAAAGAATTTTCAGTTTCATGTTCTGAATGTTTCAGTCACTATTTGAACCACCAGGCGAACCAGGCTTTACATTTGTGTTCTTCTTCCTGGAAGGACCTCAGACAGGCGCCACCAAATTTGAAATCATTATGGAGAAGAAGAACCCAGATAAGGATGCTGAGATACGCGACTTGGATGTTCACGCTTGCTTCGAACCGAAACGTAAATATTTTAGTCACGTGCGTCATATGATCTCACACATTAACTCCTACAAGACTGTGGTCATTTTTATAGGACATAGGCAAACAGTATAGCCCCAGATGTGACACCGCAAACTTTTCATGGATACTGACGCATATTTACGAAAATATACCCACGCAATATACAGCTGTAAACGTTTAAAAATTCATTCGAAAAAAATATATATTTTCAATAATTTTATTTTAAACATTGATAGTGTGTACACGTTGGAATCGCCCCGGCGATGCGGTTCTAATGAATACGGTTTACAATGTCCACTACTATAGGTTTAAGATACATTTACATACCCTCTGAGAATGTAGCACAGATATACTTATATTTTTAGTTTAAAAACATGTTTCACACAAATGAGCCGCCATATAGGAAAACCAACAATTTGCCTAGGCGAAAACAAAGGCGCAGATCAGCTTCGCAGTAACTGCGAAGCTGATCAGCGCCTTTGTTTTCGCTACTCGGATAGTACAGCCCCTCTTCTACTTAAATCCGAAATTTCAAGCTTCTAGCCCTTTTCTGTGACTGTACAGGTCGGTTTGTGTCGGACCTGTTCGGAAACCACATTGTTGGTTTTCCCACGAGGCGGCTCAAATGGTATGACTACAGCCAGACATTATGCTATACACCTCATGAGAATCATAATTAAACAAAATACTTTATTAGAAACAAACATCAGAATATTCACCACAAGTGACTTTTGTATTCCAGCTATTTGTCCGGAGATAGAAAGAGTCGAGTCAATGACGATAAATTCGACACACATGAACCCCCCGTCTGTTAATGTCGACAATCCAGCTATGCAAAATCTCCGTTTTGTCAACCCCGGGGGAGATTGGGTGAAATTTGCTATGTATGTGAAAAATTCTGCTGCACCACTTGCTGAGTTCTACAATATTTTCTTGAGAGTTCGTAACGCTGCCGCCATCAGGATAATATTGAAAGACAAGGACAACAAAAATATCGATGTTTTATATGTAAGTTCAGTCGTAGCCTAGAACTGTAAAAATGAGTCGCGTTGCGAGTAAACCGGTATATCGGGATCCCGACCGGGCAAAACGCCGGTTTTCTCGTGACGCGGCTCGGGTTTCCGACTAGGCCGGACACAAACCGGCCTGTACAGTCTCAGAAAAATGCTAGAGGTCTTTGTTTTTGCATAGACAAAACGCAGTCTATAGAGGTGGCTTCAAAAAACATTAGTCTACGGTGTGGGTTGATATAATGATACTTTGATAAGATATTTTTAACAACTTTGGGTTGGGGTAAGCAACAATCTGAACTACATGTATCTCTCATGACTTTGTGTCGATAACCTATTCTTTTTTATGCGTCTGTTACAATACGTTGTCCTATATTGTAAAGTAAGCTCTTACATTTTGAACAGATATAGTAAACACACTTTGGCTGTGCTGCTTGTCTGCAAGTGATAAAGTTTTGTAAACCCTAGAAAGGGGGTAACCACTTACTTTTCCCAGTGCTATATGCAGCGCGTGGCCACTTATCAAAATTTGATAAGCATCAAGTATTTATTTTAAATACAACGCAATACAAAACACCTCGAGTTTGACCCACAAATGATTACAATGCCCACGGACCAAAATGTCGGTCTCATTTGATTTTCCTTAGATAATGCCATGAAGTTTCTAGCTACAAGAAAATCGAAACAAGAAATGTCCTATCATAGCCCATCGAGCCATTTTTTGGCATTTTTCTAAAAGTCCTGAAATAATGGCATTTTTTTAAAAGTCTACAGAAGCACGACAATACGACTTTGAATTGATTTCTCTATGAAAGCCAGTCTGAAGTGCATTCTAACAGATGTGTGCAGTGAAGGATAAAAGCTAGCTTGTAATGATCATGTATGGGCAAATTTTCAAAAGAATCACTGTTTTTGTCAAAATTCAAATTTTAGAAGAACTGTTCCATGGACTTCGGTAGGGCATTTCTGGTTTCAAATTTCTTTTAGTCGGTAGCTTTAAGACATTCTCTTACAAAAACCAAAGGAGACTGTCATTCTTGCTCTTTGGGGATTTCATTAAATTTGAGTCAAACCCGGGGTGTTTTACACTGTGCTGTATGGAAAATAATACTTTGATGCTTATCAAATTTTGAGTAGTATATATAGAATCGCATTATTGAAAACTTACTCATTTGAAGCATCCCGGTCAAAAGTAAACGGACACGGTCAAAGAAATCGCACTATAAAGACTGTCACTTTTTATGAAACCATCTGTAGACTCAACTACACAATGTATATGACCCACTGCATGAGAAAACCAACAATTAGATGTTCCGATCAGGTCGGACATAAACTGACCTGTATAGTGACAGAATAAAGATACAAGCTTGATACTTTGGTTGTAAGTAGAAGAGGAAACGTACTACATGTGTAGCGCAAAGGCGCTGATAAGCTAACTGCGCAGCTGATCTGCGCCTTTGTTTTCGCATATGCAAATTGTTGTTTTTCTGATGCGGTGGCTCATATTGTGTCTATTTTATTTCAGAATGAGATCAGTCCTGGGTCAAAGGTCTTGAATGAAAACTTCCAGGGTCAATTCGGTGAATATGTTGTCATAAAGATCAAGCCACGTAACTCGGGAGCTGCAGTGGTCGTAAAGAAAATATCCATCAAAGCCTGTGCTAAGCCCGTTGAAGGTATTTTCTAATAGTTTTTTGGTAAAAATGCAATTACAAGTTGTGGTTTATGCCGCGCCAAAGATTTTACTGTTCTTAACATAAAACTTTTAAAGAAAATCACGTGATTTAGTGCGTCAAATCAATACGCTCATGAATGTGTAAGTGATAATAACACTGACATGGCATTTCTTGATCTGTACGTTTTGGAACCCTCGCTTTAAAGCGGCGTCTTTTCTACTATCCCTATCTACAGTCCAACCTGTCATAAGCAAGCGACCAAGGGAAACAATAAAATCGCTTGTTTAAGACAGGTGCTTGCTTAATAGAGGTTACGTTCTAACACTAGGAAGGGAGTTAGCTAGAAACAAATAATAGCACTGCCACTGTCAGTGGTAATTATCACAAAGTTCTCCAGATTGCCCAGACAAGATGTCTAGGATTATCTTTTGAGACAACAAACAATGAATTATGATATCTGGAAGGTGTGAAGACAATTCTGACACCTGACAGAGTTTAAATATCCATGTCAAAACATTTCTTTTTTATGTAACTGATGAAATGAGTGGCTGCTTAAAGCCAAATTGGGACAGAAACTAGTGGCCTCTGGCCACATAAGACAGGTGCTTGCTTAATAGAGGTTCATTTACATGTAAAATCAATTGGGGGAAGTGAAAGTGCTTGCTAAAGACAGGTGCTTGCTTAATACAGGGCTTGCTTAAGGCAGGTTGGACTGTATATATTTTCTTTTACCTTAAAAACAATAATTGAGCCACCACATCAGAAAGCCAACAATCTGCATATGCGAAACCAAAGGCGCCTTAGTTTTCGCTCTATAGACAGTTCGCTCTATACACAACATGACACCTCTTCTTTCAAAATCTGAAATTTGAAGCTTCTATTTTGTCTGGCTGTACAGTCTGT